>JADMNL010000022.1:121060000-122310000 GCA_016271365.2 Neoceratodus forsteri
TAAACAAATCTAAGACAAAGGTGATGGTTTTGGTACCCCACCTAGACTGAGATCTGAGGTTGGTACTTTGGAAGTTAAATCTCTTGATGGATTACTGTTTGACTATGTTGATACATTTCAATATCTTGGGGTATTACTAGATTCTCATCTAAGTTATGAATCTCATTTTTGAGGGTTACCTCAAGAATACATTGTAGATTAGGTTCTTTGTACAGAATCCGTTCATTTCTTATTCCTGCGTCTAGGCTGGTTATTTCAAATTGCTGCTTACTTCCTATTGTGAACTATGCAGCTATGATTACTGACACTGCTTCTGCGACAGTGATTTCAAAGAAATCCACTTTACTTCACTGATAGCTAAGTTTGCTTTAAATTGTTCTAAGTCATCTCATCATTGTGTGATTTTGAAAGAAATGGCTGGTTACCGTTTCATTAAATTTCCAATACTGTGTGGCCAAGTTCATATATAAAGTCATGGACTCTGGAATTCCACATAGTATTTCAAAGTTTTTGAGACCATATATTGATGGTCATTATTCTAGACATAGGTCAGACAGTAGGTTTCTCGAGGTTCCTTTTATGAAATCTTAAAGTGGACAAAGATCCTTTGCTTATATTGCTCCATTTATTTGGAATGAAATTCCTCAAGATATTAGGTGGTTGTGTTCTGTCAAAAAGTTTGCCGATGCATTAAGGATGTATTTCGAATCTCAATTTAATTGTAACTGTTTTTTATGAATTTTTTTTATGAATTTTATACGTAACAAAGACATTTTTGTCTGCAATTTGCTGCATTGTATATGTATGTTTGATTATGTATTGTCTGTATGCAATATATGTGGGTCGCACCTCTAAAAGGAACTTGTTTCCAGTGTGCTTACCCGTTAAGCGAATAAACAAACAAACAAACAAAAAGATGATGGTTATGCCAGCCCATCGTCACAATGGTAGAGCTATCGTTTGTGGCGCCAGCGACTCGGGGCCAGGAGCGACTCTGTGAGCTGGAGGGTCGGCCAGGGAGAGGAGGACTGAGCATTGCAAGGACTGCTCTCCTCCTCTGGGGAGGGTGGGGGAGATAGACCACTGTGGTACTGGCTCCTGACGGCAGCTGGGGGCTAGTGCACACATGTGGTCTAACGTCGGGGTCGGCATGGGCAGATGTCTGACGTGCAGTGCGCAGAAGCATCCTTGACATAATTGCACGCCTGCACCATGAGGGGTGTCACAAAAGTACAGGGGAAAAAATGAATCCTCCGGCGCGCATGAAGGCTCTGCCCTGTCGGCGCCACACCGGATACACCCAGGATGCTCCCTTCAGGTCTGTCCCCTCAGGTCTTCGCAGCGTGTTGGGTAACTACCCATTGTGAAGCGGCCTGGGAGTGAGTGGAGGAGGGGGCCGAGCATGTGTGCTGCATCCGTTGGGGCGCCGCCGGGTAGAGCTGGATAAGGGGAACCATAGAACCCCCCTCCCCCGCCAAGGTGGTGAAAAGTATAAATCAAAAAAAAAAAAGATAATGCTTAGAAAGGGCATATTGTTTGGAACAGGTACTTAAAAAATTGTACACAAATGTGTATGATGAGTGTGCCCACCTACACCCTTGGTGAGATGGACTGCTCATTAGAGAACTCCCGTGCAATAACCATCTTTACATGTAAACTGCATCCCCAGCCATAGGATGAGTAGTACAGCTCAGATCTCTGCTCTAGCAAGAATAAGTTCTGCTAAGACGTGTTTCGAGCAGTGGTCACATTTTTCTGACAAGTCCGCAGTTCCTGTATGTCCAGTAACACATTCTTCTTTCTCTTTTAATTGTGGTACTCTGCTGTACAAACAGCTTTGATCCTGACCTCAGACATGAGTCAGGACCTTTGTGGCTCTCTTGAATAAGGTTTCGCCATTTGAACAAGAGTATACCCACTCATTCACAACAAGACCACATGACCCTTTCTGTACTTTCCTTTTCACACACCAGTTGGTGAGGTTATACCTCTGGTCAGAGACTGTTGTACTCTGCACAACTTCACAGCTTTATTAGCTTTCCCTTTGTGCTGTACTCTTTAGGGTTTCTGTAAGTTTCACATTTTTGTGGCGACTGGTCAACTAGTGATGCTGGAGGCATTCACTGCTGTATGTTAGTACTGCCTTCGACACCATTCCTACAGTTCTACGTGTAGTCTCATGCACATTTTTAGGTGAGCGGTTCTGTAATTGACCAAGATTGAATGGTAATGCTGTAAATGGTTGTCTATCTTCTGCTAAAGCCACAATGCACTGGACTCCACCCTGGAGGAAGTAAAATCCTTCAGATACCTGGATGTTATACTAGACAACACCCTATCCTTCGCTGAACATGTTGACGCCATCGTTGGGGCTGGAAATAGGAAGCTGGGTGTACTCTTTAGACAAAGGCTGAATCTAATCACGGATGCTAAATGCCTGTCTTGTCTCCAGTTCTGTGCTCTCACTCATTGACTATGGGCTTACAATTTATGGGTCAGCCATTGACACGGTTTTAGATAGAGTCAGGACGTTACTCAATAAAGCCTACAGTTTTTTTCCATTCAGTTATTTGTAGTGCTTTTTTCCCCCGGTGTGTTCCCCAGCCCTCGCGTCCTTGGCAGAGTGTGCACGTGTAGAGGCACGCACACGTGACGCACTATGGGACGCCCCACCCTACCAGTCGCTCTGTGACTGCCTGCACCTGCCACCGGACCTCCATCTGGTGACGGTGGGACTGCAGATGGGCAACCCTCCTTCCTGGGAGTGGAGAGCTATCGCTCAATCCTGCTCCAACCCCCCCCCCGTGCTGGCAACGCGAGGTCATTCCCAAACCCAGGTTAACAGCGAAGCACGAGGTAAGGCGTCCAGCGCCTCAGCCCTCTGCACCACCGGGCCTGCAAAGTCTACAGTTTTGTAACTGGCTTGCACAAATACACGCACACATGCAATTTATATGCCTTTACAAACTGGTTCCCCTATCTGATCGGCTCTGTTATCAAACAATCTTACTGGCCAAGAAAGCACTGCTAGGGTTTATGCCACCCACCATCAGCTCCCTCCTCCAGCCCGTCTGTAACCTTCACACCACCCAGAGCGTGACCCAACAGGCTCTAGCTATCCCCCAGTGAAGAATTAGCCTGGATCAGCGCTCCTTCGCTAATAGCGCAGTCATGTGGTTCAGTGAACTCCCTGCCAGCATTGCTAGCCTCCCTAAGATCTCGCTATTCAAGCAGGCTCTCAGGTCTGTTATTGCCCTGAACTCTGGCTGCCGCTGCCGTGACCCGACCTGAACAACAGCTACTACTTCTCCGCCTCCTCACTGCCTACACACTAACTCCCCCTCCTCACTACTGTACCAGTACCCCAATACTGCAGTTATTCTTGATAGAGTGTGCGTCCTAAGGTGTTTCAAACAAACTTTTCTGCTGCCTGCTACTATCTAATCAAAACCACGCTGGATCTCTGCACATGTTCAAGTTTATTGCAGGAAAGACTCCATTGAGCAAGCTCATTCACAAGGAGGTCCTGAGGCACATACACAAAACAGTTCACAATTACATAGACAGGAGATATAAAATGTAGAACAAAAAAAAATTATATACAGTATATATAATACAACAGGTATACGTAATAGAAGTCCTTATGCTATATATGCAGTACATTCCAGCTTTAACCTTGCCCTAAATTATGCAGCACATTTCAGCTTAATAAGTAGAGGGCCAGTTGGTACCTAGGAAGTTGACTTGGCGTTGGGGGCCTAATTGCACCTACACATGTCTTTTAATTTAGAGATAGCTAGTGTTTTGTAGGAGTTAATTGATACGATGCTGGTTAGCTTCAGCATGGCTTGTAGTTGGTTCCACATGTTTGGGAGGGCGTATGAGACAGCTCTTTGGCCAGCTGTGGTACGTGTCCTGGGAACATCTAGTAGGATAAGGTCCAATTTCCTTAGTGATTAGGCGCTATGCGAGATGTGTATGAGAGACGTTAAATAGACAGGCAGTTTGTGGAGTAGTAATTTGAGGGTCCAAATGCCAGCATGCAGGAGGCGTCTAGTGGCAAGAGAGGTCCACCCAACTGCTGCATAAAGATCACAGTGGTGGGTCCTGTACGCAGAGTTAGTAATGAAGCGAAGAGCATGGTGATAGAGTACGTCCAGTTTAGATAGGCTGTAGGTTGGGGAGGAGATAAAGATAATGTCTCCGACCGTAGTCAAGCAAGAGAAGGAATGTTGCTTGGACAAGTCTTTTGCGGGTCGCGAGAGAAAAGAGGGTCCTATTTCTAAAGGAGAAACCCAAGCGTGCTTTAAGCCTCTTTGATAGATCCTCGATGTGGTAGTTGAAGGAAAGCTTGTTGTCTATCCACATACCTAGATATTTAAATTTAGGTATGACTTCCAAGGGTTCACCTAGGGAGGTAACTATGAAGTTTTTAGGTGGGGTAGGTAGGGCACCAGACAAGGCAAGTCTCGAGAAAATCATTGTCTTGTTTTTTTTGGCATTTAAGAGAAGCTTGACATTGATAAGGTTGCTCTCTAACTGGATAAAGGCAGCTTGGAGTGCTTCCCTGACTTCAGTTACATATCCTCTATCCCCCTGACTAGTTGTTTGTGCTACTTGCGTATGCTTTGTTATGTGAAATTACCTGAACCTTTTACAAATGTGTTGTTGTATTGTATCTTACTTTACCATTGTATGTAGCACCTGAGACAAGGCTCCACTTGAGCTGACTAAAACTGTGTTGTCTCCTGTATTGCCTTCAAATGACGTGGGACCTTTGCAAATGAGTAATTTGTGCTCAAAGGTTGTTACTGAATCTTACAAATAAATAACTGAAGTACACTTATATATATTCTAGATAGATTCTATACTGTGTGTTTTGCCAGTCAGGACTGCTGCAGCTGTTAGAAACATAGAAACATAGACTTTGACGGCAGATAAGGACCACTTGGCCCACCCAGTCTGCCCATTTCCCTTCCTATTGGATAAGCTGCAGATTCTAGTTAACCAACAGCCTACTTCCTGCAACCCCCCCACTACAATTACCTTATGTCTGTCCCATGCATGTTTGAATTCCCCCACTGTTTTAGACCCAACAACCTCCCCAGGAAGGCGCCATGCATCCACCACTCTCTCTGTGAAAAAATTCCTCACATTACCCCTGAGCCGTCCCCCATTATCTTTAAATTGTGCCCCTTGTTCTTACACATCTCTTTTTCTGAAAAATGCTACCCTCCTGGACTTTGTTGATTCCTTGAAGTACTTAAAGTTTCTATCATGTCCCCTGTCCTCCTTTCATCAAGGGTATACATATTAAGCTCTCTCAGTCTCTCTTCATATGGTTTCTGATGCAGACCCTGCACCATTTGGTGCCCTCCTCTGGACTGCTTCCATTCTGTCTATGTCCTTGCGTAGATGGGGTCTCCAAAACTGCACACAGTATTCCAGATGGGGTCTCAGCAACTGTCTATACAGAGGGATAACCACTTCCCTTTTTCTACTTGTGATGCCCCCTCCTGTGCATCCCAGTATCACCCTGGCTCTCCTTACTGACTTCTCACATTGCTTACCCACCTTTAGGTCATCTGATATGACTACCCCCAAGTCCCTTTCCATTTTTGTTGTTGCTAGTACCTCCCCTGCTATTGTGTACTCTTCTCCTGGGTTTTTGTTTCCCAGGTGCAGTACTTTGCACTTCTTTGCATCGAATCTAAGTTGCCATACGTCTGACCATTCCTCCAACCTTGCCAAGTCCCTTCTCATGCTTTCTACCCCCCCTTGTGTATCAACTCTGTTACAGATCTTTGTGTCATCTGCAAAGAGGCATACCTTTCCCTCCAGACCCTCTGCAGTGTCGCATATAGAGAAAGTAAAGAGGACTGGACCCAGTACTGAGCCCTGAGGTACTCCACTAGTAACCCCCCTTTCTTCGGAATGTGTTCATTCACTATTACTTTCTGTGTCCTGTTGTGCAGCCAGTTTGCTACCCAGGCTATCACCCTGGATCCCACTCCCAGGCTGGCTAACTTGATTATTAGTCTTTTGTGCGGGACTGTGTCAGATGCCTTGCTGAAGTCTAGGTAGGCCATATCCACAGCCCCTCCCTGGTCTATTACTTTGGTCACCCAGTCAAAGAAATCAATTAGATTCATCTGATGGGAACTTCCTGCTGTAAATCCATGCTGCTTTGGGTCCTGTGCCCCGCTGGCCTCTAGGTACTCAACAATTCTTTCTTTCAGAAGTGATTCCATCATTTTCCCTACCACTGAGGTGAAACTTACAGATCTGTAGTTTCCTGCTTCTGCCTTGCTCCCACTTTCGTGAAGGGGAATCACATCTGCCCTCCTCCTCCAGTCCTCAGGTACCACCCCATCCTCCCATGATTTGTTAAAAAGTGTGGTCAGTGGTGTCACTAGGTCCTCCCTTAGTTCTTTTAGGATTCTGGGGTGAATCCCGTCAGGCCACATTGCTTTGTCCACCTTGAGTTTTAGGAGTTCTTTCAGGACTCTTTCTTCTGTAAATGGACTGGTGTCAGCCCCCCTACTCAGAGAGCTTCTGTTGTCTGGTTTAGGTAACTCCTCCTCATCTTCTTTTGTGAATACTGAGCAAAAGTATTCATTCAGTATCTCTGCCTTTTCACTGTCTCCCTCTGCCCACCTCCCCTCTCCTTTATTAATCTTCACTATTTCTCCCTTAACTTTTCTGTGCTCCCTAATGTACCTATAGAAGGTTTTATCTCCCTTCTTAACTGAGTTGGCTATTTTTTCCTCCATTTGGGCCTTTGCTATTCTGACTGCCTTCCCACTTCTTTCTGCTTTAATTGATACAGTTCCTGTCGTGCTCCTTTTGTGATTCCTTATACTTTTGAATGCAGCCTTTTCTCCTTAACCTTCCCTGCCACCTCTTTTGAGAACCATAGTGGTTTTTTATTCCACTTTGTTTTCTTTATTTGTTTCACACAAAGGCTTGTTGCCTCTATGATAGCAGTTTTGATTTTTCTCCATTGTTCTTCCACCCCCTCCTTTTTGGCCATTTGCTAGTGCATTCCTCAGGTATTCACCCATTTTGCCAAAGTCGGCTCTTCTAAAGTCCAGTATCCTTGTTTTTGTATGGCTTGTCTCCATGGTTGTGCTTATTGTGAAGCACACTGTGCAGTGGTCACTTGTTCCCAGATGTCTACTGGCTTCTAAATTTGTGATCCTCTCTCCATTTGAGAGTACCAGGTCTAGTATTGCTCCCTCCCGAGTGGGTTCCAACACTAGCTGTCTAAGGCCTGCCCCCTGCAGGGCATCGAGAATGACCGTGCTCTTGGATGTGGCTGCAGTACATGTCATCTAGTTAACATCTGGCATATTCAGGTCCCCAACAACAGTATCTCCCCTTTTCAGACATTTTGAGAATGTCCTCCATCATTTTCTTGTCTGTTTCTTCCCCTTGAGACGGGGGTCTGTATACAACCCCCATGCGGATTGTGATGCCATTCCCTGTCTCCAAGGTGACCCAGAGTGCCTCTTGTCCTCCCCCTTTACTTTTTAGTTCTGTAGCTTTGATCCCTTCCCTTACATATAGAGCTACTCCACCTCCTCTTTTACCCTCCCTGTCCCTTCTGTAGAGTGTGTACCCCGGTATGTTGACATCCCAGTCATGGTTCTCCGTGTACCATGTTTCAGTGACTGCCACAATATCCAATTTTTCATCTTCCATCAGGACCACTAGCTCAGGAAGCTTGTTTCCCAGACTATGGGCATTGGTACTCATTGTCCTCCATTTAATGTTGGCTTTATCCTTTTTTCCCCCCATCCCTGCTCTTATTGTCCTTGTCTGTTTTTCCATTTACCCCTGTCCTGCCCTCTGTTGAGCTCTGTACCTCAGTGTTTACCTTACTACCTGCCATGTTTTGTGGGGGGAGGCTTGAAATTTCCTGCCTCTTATCAGCACCTCCCCCTTTGGCTAGTTTAAAAGCTTGCCAAGGAAGTATTTAAACCTGTCACTTAGGAGCTTGGTTCCCTTTGTGGACAGATGCAGACCATCGTGCCAGTATAGACCTTCATCTCTCCAGGTGTACCCCCAGTCCCCAATGAAGCCAAAGCCCTGTGCTCTGCACCAGTTTTGCAACCATTCATTAAACTGCATGGTGTGCAGTACCCTAGCCTCACCCCTGCCATGGACTGGCAGCACCTCTGAGAAGGTAACCATGCTTGCTACCTGTCTGAGGCCCCTCCCCAACTCCACAAATTCATCCTGCACTGCACTGATTCCATGCCTAGCTAGGTCATTTGTCCCAAGGTGGACAATGATATCTAGTTCCCTCTCCTGTGATGCTGCTTCTGCAATTGTGAGGATTCACTTCTTGTCCCTCCAAGCCATGGCACCAGGCAGGCACCTTACTTCCCTCTCCTCTCCCTTCCCCAGTTCTACCCCCCCTAACAATTGAGTCCCCTATCAGAAGCTGTTTCCTTCCCCTGTGGTGTCCCTTGCCACCCTTTAGTGGGTCTCCCTTGTGGATGTCCTCAGCATTCTTCTTGGTATCCACTGAGGATGCCATCATAGAGGAACCTTGCTCTGCCAGACTGGCGTATGATTTGTGTAGAGGTACAACTAGGGGGCTTCACTTCTGTTCCACCACCCGCACCCTCCCAGAACCCACTGTGGTCCAACTGCTCTTCATACTTGGCAACCTCTGAGGCAGTGGTTGTGGCAGTGGTGCTCTTTGGGTGGGGGAGGCCTCCTTAGTCCTTGCCAGTTCAGCCTGGAGGTGGGCAATCTCCTCCCTCAGAGCGGACAGTTGCCTGCAAATAGGACAGCAGCGCAGTTTCCAGAATGTCTTCCGG
Source organism: Neoceratodus forsteri (assembly GCA_016271365.2). Classification (NCBI taxonomy): domain Eukaryota; kingdom Metazoa; phylum Chordata; order Ceratodontiformes; family Ceratodontidae; genus Neoceratodus; species Neoceratodus forsteri. The sequence goes on from JADMNL010000022.1 coordinate 121,068,832, forward strand.
AAAACTGCTGCCCCACAGCCAGTGCATTGCACCACTCCCCACGTGTCCCTCCCCCTTATAATATACGATATGTAATTAACTGTATTGCATTTACTTTTTTCTTTTTCAGCTCTGTTTAGCACTCTTGGTTCAGGGGGATGTTCCTCATGTTTGGCCCTTGTGCTAGTTCACCTAGCATCCTCCCCAAGCTAACCAGATTGGGTGGCCTGCAGTTTGCCACATGCGGGGGGGAAGGGGCTGAGGTCAACCAGAGGCCCCATCCGAGGCTTACACCCGGGGCGTTGTTTGGAAGTGTGCCTGTGGAGTACCATGCTGCTGCTGCCCCTGAAGGTTTTTCCCGCTTGCTGTTTCCCTTGGAGGTGTGGATGTGTAGTGAAATGAGCACACAGACGTGCGTGCTTCCATGCACATCCTGCAGATGGCCTCTGCGCCTCCACCCTTGCTATATGTGGTGCCGGCTGGTATACACCCAGTCTTCAGTGGGTGTCACTTATGTGCTGGGATATCAACTCCCCGCCCGCACCCTGGAGACAGAGAGCTGTCCATAGGACGCTCATCCAACCTCCCCTGCCCCCAGCTGTTCCTCTGAAGTTCTGGGCTTGTTCCCAAACCTGGGTCACCATCGTCCCAAGCAGTAGTGCTGTTGCTGTGGCAGCAGGCTGACTTTTTATTGCATTTATATGTTATTGTATATGGAAGCTTTTCATTTTTATGTATACTTTGTTTTTGTCGATGTGAATACTACTACAACCTGCAAAAAAAAAAAAGGTTATTCTTTGCACAAATGTGCCAGTTTCTAGGGCAATTGCATGTGAGACACTGACAGAATTCATGCGCAGAGAAAAGGAGCGCTCTCTTTGGGAATCCAGGGTGTGAAATTCATGCAAAAAAATTACATACTCACTTGGGCATGTAAGCAGTAAAAGTACATGCCCAAGAAACTTTTTACATGCCAGATGCTAAAGACTACAAGAATGACTCCCTGTTGCTCTTAGCCTCCCCAGGCTGAATCCCTCCCTTTCTCTCTCTCTCTCTCTCTGTTGCAGACTCTGCAGTCTACTTGTTTTTTTGTTTTACTGCTGTCTCAGTCTGTGTCTGTAGTATTATTCGTTAGTATGTCTGCAGTGACACAGCAGCATTTTTTTTAAACTCTGAAATTAGCGCATAAGAGCGTTGAATGCACAGCTCCCTCGAGTCCTGTCCAACCCTCACCCTTCCCTCTTACCTCAGTATTTTTTTTTTTGCTTATTGTCTGTTACTGAAATTAGCTCTTAAAATAGATTTATTTTATTGTAGATATGCTCGCTCTTTCTTTCTTTCTTTGTAAAGTGGAAAGGAAACCTTGTGTTGTTAACTTGCTTCTGCGAGTTAGAGAGTCCCGCTTCACCCTCCCTCTCTGATTCACTCAAGCTGACTGAGAACAAACAACTAAGAGCTCTTAAAAGAGCTTATTTTGTTTGATTTTGTTATGTCTCAGAAAATAAGGATTTAATAGTTCGCAGTCGCCAACTACAGTGTGGTTCCTCTGTAAGTGCACCAACTGAACAGGATAGAGTGGCGTGCTTTGCAGAGACCACGGGTGACACTGTAAGAAGGGGCAGTTGAAGTTTAGAAGACACGCGCCAATTGGTGTCTCTGGTTGCTGCAGCCCGACTTATGTCTCAATGGACCAATCTCTCTAATCTTCTCCAGCTGGGTCAGTGCTAATCAGGCTGTCTATCAAAGGAGGAAGGGGACTATCAGCTTGCTCGTCTCATCGACTGCTTCTCAGTCTGCCTGTAAGGTGAACACTTTACTTGATCTCATGATCACGGGTGTCACAGCACTCCTGTGGTAGCCCCCTGCGTCACAGACAATGACACTGAGGTCATGAAAAAAAAAATATATGGACTTGGGGGTATAAAAAGACAGATGGAAAGGACTGAACAGGACTCTGTGCACAGATACTGTAGGTGCCCCACTGGGCAGGTACTGAACAGCAGTTAGGTGTCCTGAGACAAAATTGCCTGCCCTGGGGCACCTAAGGTATAGGAATTTCGCACCCTGTTTGGGAGTGCTTCCTCAATATATAATGTAGACACAACACGTTCAGACTTAAGTTCACTGGTGAGCGTCCATGGGTCCCCTGCTCCTGAGGGCAGCCACTTCAGGCCAGTCTCCCTTGTGGAGCCCAGTGGTCACCCCTTGGCTGAATGCCACACATCTCAACTTTTACTTACTAGATTGTGTGCTGCACAGATTGTGGCTGCACGTACCCTGCCCTGCCCACTGGCAGTGTTTGGCAATTGCCTTAGCCCCTCTTCCAGAGGCTGCATCCTAGCCTTAGATCTCTTGTCATACAGTGTAAGCTTATGTTCTGCTTTAACAATCTTGTTTCTCCCCCCATGTTTCTCTTTATCAGCAGCTCATCAGGTGGCGGCATGCAAGGTGCAGGACTGCAAATGCCCCCAAAGGTGACACCCTGTCTTATGTGGGGCCTAAGCTCCCCTTTAGGGGAAGCCCTTCAGGGTCTTAGAAACCTAGAAGGTGATGGCAAAAAGAGGCCTGGTGGCCCATCTAGTCTTACCATTGTAGGTAGTTACCCATACCCTTCCAGTGTGTCCTCTCACATGACCCTAAGAATATAACAGCAGTCTACACTGAATACCCTCAGATACTGTCTCTGGGATCTCTACCACTGTCTTAGGCCTGTCCTTGGAAGGTACCCTGTGGCTGGGCATCAAGGTGATCTGATTTCGAAAGTCTAGATCCATTGACAGCTGCGAGGTGTGAGGTCCTTGCCACCTCAGGGCAAAAGCTCCTCAAGGGTACTCCTCCTTCCTATCACTAAGTTCTGCCCACTGGACTGTCTTGAGTCAGAGTTACTGCTACAGAGCAGGCTCTGGATCTTGCAGTCTGGTAACCAGCCCCCACCTCCAAGTGGCAGGAGGGGGCTGTGTCCTGGTTTGCCGGTGATCTAACCACTAGACTCTTAATACCATCCTTTTGTCACATTTTTAAGGCTACTTAATGAAGCTTAAAGCAGTCATGATCCAAACCATTTATTAATATATAATGTATGGTGGAATACTGTTTAGGGTGGAATTTCATCCCTAGAACAGAGCTGCACCACAGTAGTAATGCCAAAATATTTGTGTTTCGGCGGGGGGTGGAGATGCTACCACTTCCTAGTCCAAACTGCAAAGATGCCACAGCCTTCTGGATGTGACTAGTTAGCTCTGACCCCATTCCAAGGGGAGGGCCCAACCTATTATTCGTATCCAGGGTCTGGGCCCCCCCCTCCTTACACCCCTTCTTTATTCTGCAGCTCAGACGTCACTTGATTTTGAAATATTGCTGGCAGCCTGTCCTAGAGGATATTATAAATAACCACAAGAAGGCATTCCTTCCTGCTGACAGTAACGTGGGTGCAGACATTCACCGGATAACTGCACAAAATCAATCAGTCAATCAAAATCTTTATTTATCCAAGCGGGCACCATTGAGCAAGGCTCATTTGCAAGGTGGACCTGGTCATGAATACATCAAAGTACAGTACAGAAGCAGGTATACAAAAAGCAATAATATACAAGGAAGAAATAGTATATACAGAGTATACAGTACAGTACAAGGTTGAAATAAATAATAAAAAAATATTATTTTACAATTAAAGAAGTCAGCAGATGTACAATCAACCATAGGCATACAGGGGGCTATAAGCTGAGATCTTTTGAGTGAGGCAGCCGGCAACTACACATATAGGGGAAAGAGGCCGTGTATGGGGTGGCAGGTTACTGAGGTAAAGAAGAGGAGGGATATATTACCGACGACTGGGGGAAAATTGGGCTAAAATCACAGAAAGTGACAATGGCTGTCGTGTACTTGTTTATTATGATAATGACGGAGGAGGGGTAGATAATTGGGACACTACTACGGATGGGGTGGGATTTTAGCTAGGCTGAAGCAGACAGGGAAGGGTGGGTGCAGCAGGAAGAGTTAATAGGGAAAGAGTGAGAGCCAGGGGTAGAAACATAGTAGAAAAATGGGTAGCGCAAAACTTTGTAAGAACCTTGTAAGAATGTCAGCTGTCCCAGGAGTGTCCTGGTTGTTGCATTCAAAGCTTCAATAAAAATAAAGTAAAAAAAATGTGTCATACTAAGTGCATCACTAGTGTGGTACAACAACTTCGACTGTCTGCACATGACCGCACAGCTTATTACACTGATAAACATAACGGCTAACCACAGCCAGTGCTACCAAGTGCTCAGACAATGACAGTAATGTTGCTGGCTGTGGAACCATTTTTTATATAAAGTGGCAAAAGTGATTCTTAAAATCTTTTAAGTTCTTTCAACCCACGTAGCATTTTGTGCATGTGGCACATTTAAGAGAAACCTCAGTTAACAGGGTGAATATTAACCATGCTAGCACTGAGACTGTGCTACGTATGCATTCTGGCCCATGTTTTCAAAGGATATGCATGGCGCAAAGTGGAGATGTGCCACGCATCTCAGAAAATGAGCGGAACTGCGATATCCAAAAGGGAGAGATGAGTCGCGCATCTTCGGATGCGCCATTGCGCATCTGTAATGCATGCAGCACATGTAGAGGGGGCATTCCCATGAATGTGCCATGCATCCCTATATTCAGCCAAAATGTGCGGTGTATCTGCTGCGCATCTTGGAGATGAGCCGCCTAAAGTTAGGCATGCCTAAATGACCAGCCACCCTCAGGCAGGCCGCAGAACTGCAGGCAAGCCATCTGAAGACAGCCCTTGGAGGTGCACCAGGACATGCTCCAGGCACCCACACGCTGCAGTGATGCCAGTATGGATGAACCTTGGGTCACAGGTGCTTTGTCACCACTGGCATCATCCAGGGAGCAGCCCCCCACACTGCTCCCTGGATGTAGACACCCAGTAGCTGCCATGCTACAAACGTACTGGGGACCATGGCCTGCACCCATGCGGCCTGCAGGGTGCCATCTGGCAGTGGCATGCATCCAGGGTGCCATCAGGTGCACAGGTAGCCTGGTAGGCGGGTAGCAGCCTGGCACAGGCCAGGGAGTGACCTGTGGCACACACCCACAGTGATACACCATAGGTGCACACAAGTGGGACCCACCCACTAGTGTACCTGGTCACCCTTTGCACACTGCCATTCCTTGCAGTCATCACCATGTTCCACTCTTGGGGGGGGGGCACTGCAGGTGACTGTATACTGCATATGGAGCTGGTTTATCACATGCATGTGGTATACCAATCAGACTGTGCCACCCTGTGCCCTCCCCTGTGGCCACTGTCCAGGTGGGCCCCCTGTACCCTAGTCTGATCCTGTACATGGCACTGTATCCAGGCCAGTGCAATCCACCTACCCACACACAAACAGTCCATCCCACTTGCCTGATAGGCTGCAGTACCTCCTGTTCACCTTTGTGGGAGTGGTGGGGCAGCCCTGCACAGCTGGAACCGAGCATGTCTGGGGTATGCAAATAGACTAAATACATTCTAGTAATGAGCTACGCATGTGGGAGATGGGCTTGGAATGTGCAATGAGGTCATTTGCATATCCAGGCCGAATATTGCAACTTTGCGCACTGCACAAGTGGCTTTAAATCGCGCATTTCCCCATGATCCGCATGGGGCTCAGGTCACTTGCTGTGCCACGCATCTCCCATTGCGTGATTGTGCATCTTTGGGATATTCAGCCGGACATGCACGAGTGCATCTCATGGCGCATGTAATGAATATCTCATTAATTTTGGCCGGTGCATCTCAGATGCGTGGTGCAGGCACTTGCGGTGAGTTTGCAGGGGACTTTTGAATATGAGGGCCCCTGTTCTCTGATAATAATAGTGACCTATATTAAGAGACCAAAAAAACTTTAGAATGGTGGCAGTGTGAACTGTCCATTCCGCCACTCCTCCTGCCCTGTCCAAAGTATTTAAACCTACCCAGCCATTATACCTATTCAGATCTGCTGACTCGTAGTCCTTCCTTGTCCCAATGTCATACTCTCTGCTTGGAGACTGAGTCTTCACAGTCTGTGCTCCTAAATTCTGGAACTCCCTCCCAGTGCAAGGTTTTAAATAATTGATTAGCAATTTTTTTCTTGGGACTATACTAACTGTACAGAAAGTATTTATATAGATTTTCTAGAAGTGCTGTGTTTGTTAAACACAGTGAGGCAAGAGCTATGCATTTTCACAAATATTTAGCACTTTTATGAGCAAAACGCTAATCAATTTTTAGAGTTAAATAAATCCCTGCAGTGCTTACCAGGTATACCACTTCCCATTGCTCTTTTAAGAGATCGCAATGGACACATCTGAAATCAGCCTCTGACTGTCACTGTCCTTAGTGTGCCTTGTGTGCCATACCCCCTGCATGGTGTCCTTGACCTCCTCACCTGGAAAAGAGTTATGTCCTAAATCTTTTACTATACTCAAGCACTTAATGCATTTACTGTATTATAAAAATTCCACTGTATTATGGCTTGTTCTAGTGTTCATTCCTCTATGTAATGTATTAGGCTTGTTCTAATGCTCATTCCTTTACGTAATGTACTTTGCCTTTTATTGTGTTTATTACTTCTGCTGTCGTGTTCATGATTCTCAGATGACTGCCTATATAACCTTTTCCCTGTTGCACCTTCTTCTTGTTCTGTATTTTTACCTTTGTAACCTCCTGGGTCAAACCTGAAAATAGCCATTTTTTGCCTAGTGTGCTTATCTAAGCAAAACCTAAATAAATAGAATAATGATGATGTCCAAGGCAGATCATAACATGTTTATGTATAGAAAAGACTCATTACCATTTACAGTTCTAGGGCAGCTGACACAGTAAAAAACAGTTACTGCTCCCCTGAAGGAAGCTGCCTTATCATAGGTTTTGTTCAGCATGACCTCTGAGCATGATGGCAGTAGAGACATGGATTGTCACCATGCTACATAAAACTGAATGGCACACAGAGGTGAACTGTGCAACATATCCCACCTGCGCTATCATACCCCATTAAAGCAGCAGTATTTATTAATGACCATATCGTTTTGCTTTTTTTCACCAATGATGATTGTCTGGTAAAAATATAAAGATACATCTTTCTTTTTATCATTTTCTTTCATTCCTGAACCAAGATATAGGATTTAGAAATATTTGAGCATTCCCACTCATGCCAGCTATGAAAAAATTAAATATCTTGTTACAGTGCTATGCTGTTTATCATCAGAAACATGTAGTAAGCCATCCAAATACATCCACCTTAGGACTCTAGCACATGCATTTGATATGTAACCTCAACGGAAGAGATTTTTTTAAAAATTGCCAGTGGCGTCCATCTTTAATGACGAGTCGTTAATTACAAAATTAGCTGTAAATGCTGTTTTGACAATATCTGAAAAAACTAAAAATTAATTAGGGTATGAATCTAAGGATGTCAGAAATACATTTTTGCCAAAAAGAACTATATAATGGAATTTTTTGCGAACTAACAAATATCGCTGCTTTAAGGCGAGGGAATATAATTGGGATTTCCACCATTAGGCTGAGGGAATATAATTGGGATTCTCACCATAAAGGTGAAGGAATCTAATTGGGATACCTACCATTAAGGCAAGGGAATCTAATTAGGCTTCCCATCATTAAGGCAAAGGAATCTAATTGGGATTCCCACCATTAGGGTGAGGGAATATAATCGGGATTCCCACCATTACGGTGAGGGAATCTGATCGGGAATCCCACCTTTGAGGCGAGGGAATCTGATCAGGATTCCCACCATTAACGCGAGGGAATCTGATCAGGATTCCCACCATTTAGGCGAGGGAATCTGATCGGGAATCCCACCTTTGAGGCGAGGGAATCTGATCGGGGTTCCCACCATTAAGGCGAGGGAATCTAATCGGGATTCCCACCATTAAGGCAAGGGATTCTAATCGGGATTCCCACCATTAAGGCAAGGGAATCTAATTGGGATTCCCACCATTGATTACATTTTCCCAACTCCCTCCCAGTGACATTAACAAACAGGTACCCCAGTCTGACATTTTGTTTGTAAAACCAAATAGATATTTTATGCAAAAGTCTCTGGCAGTATTGGTAAGTCTCTGAAAATAAACAAATAGGAGGGTGTTGAAAATACACAACTGCCTTACTGACTCATACCTCCACTGGGTCAGAACATATGTCCAAAGTAAAATACCAGTCTGTTAAACCTTGTCCCAGGTCGTCATCTCTCTGCCATATTCTCTTACCCTGGGGTTCCCATTGCATTAATGATCACTGCCTTACCCATTGTTCTCTGCAGATGGTCCTGTCTTTTTTTTCTTTCTCTCTTTTTACCCTCCTGCTGTTCTGTTTGCTTGAGTCTGTTAAATTGTATTATTTAATCACTCTTGAATAAAACCTGCTGTCCTTCTAGAGTTGTAAAGGTCTGTAAAGGAGTTAAAGTTGCTACTGTAGATGATATTCGTCCTCCCCTGAGCTAACCCTGTTTCTGTGTCCTCCTCCTGGTTAAGTTCTTTTCTGACCCCTCTATCTCTTCTCCGCCTGCCATTTTGGGCCACTAGTCCTTAGCCTCCCCTTCTCTCCCCCCCCCGCTTACCAGAGACTTCTGCCTAGCTCTCCACACCGTCCCCACCCAGCAATTAACTTAATCCCTCTTTACCCAGTTCAGTCCCTCCCTTCGATTAACTCTTTTGTTAGGCACAGACTCCACCTGGTATAGGGGCCTTACCACCTTCTGCTCTCTCTTTCAGAACAGCTCGACTGGGCTCACCCTCATCAGCGGCACCGGCTGTGATTCCCAGCCGGCTGCCCGCACCACGGAAGCAACTACCCCACCCACAGACTAGAGGTACGGACAGGGCTACAGAAAGGGGTCGGCCTGAAAGCCTCACTTTTTATTGGACATTGGAACATAGTGCAGGGACAGGATTGGCAGTCCCAGTTCAGGCACCTTCTCTTAAACAGGCTGCGAAATTGTTCCCAGCTGAGCTTGGGCTGGCATTTCTTTTTTGTCTTGTTAGGCTCCGGCTGCTTGATTAGTTGCATAATTTTATTTAACTGAGCAACAGCTGCTTCTTGTTGTAACTGAGCTCCCGCTTCGGCTGTTAACTGAACACCGGGCTGTTAATTGAACACCAAAACCGCAGCTGCCCCTGTGCTTCATTGAGCTACCGTTCTAGCTGATTTTTGGCCTGCCCACCCTCCCCCACTTCCAGCCTTAATTAAATCCACTGTGGCCACTCCTCTCACGCCTCACCGCTCGCTTATTGGCTGTTGTTAGCACAAGCTTTTCTGATGTGCAGTATGCTCAGTCTTTGCTACACCCTCTTTCAGGCATTATCTAGCAAGCCAATTCCTTCTGGGCCCTTTTTTAAGTAGGCTATAGGGTGTACCTATATGCTACTTCACCAGTAACAGAGAAGATAATCGTTCCATCTCGGACATTACACTGTTCTGCCTCTCTGCATCCCCTCCCTGGATACAAGGATAAGGCCTTACACTTGATATTATCCTTGCATTATCACCAGAAGCCTAACAATGTAAATGTTATTCATATTCTCTCTATCATCAGTCTTAACACGTGAACAACTGTCACGAGCAGCAGGACTCTAGGTACACCCCTACCATATCGCAGTCATCTTCCCTGAACCCCCATCCAACATGGGACATGTATACTAGGAAACTCTCTCTTTTATTAATTGATACAGTGTCATACAATATCAAGACTATTCTGATCATGGTGGCAGCTGTACCTTGCTTCACCGCCCTTTACAGAATCTGGGCCATCAGCTTAGATAGAAACATAGACTTTGATGGCAGATAAGGACCACTTGGCCCACCTAGTCTGCCCGTTTCCCTGTCTACTGGATAAGCTGCAGATCCTAGTTAACCAATAGTCTATTTCTTCTTACCCCCAAAAAGAATTGCCTTATGTCTGTCCCACACATTCTTGAATTCTTCCACAGTTTTAGACCCCAAAACCTCCTCAGGAAGGTGGTTCCATGCGTCCACCACCCTCTCTGTGAAAAAATACTTCCTCACATTGCCCCTGAGCCGTCCCCCCTCTATCTTCAGATTGTGTCCCCTTGTTTTTGCACATCTCTTTTTCTGAAAGATGCTACCCTCTTGGACTTTGTTGATTCCACTGAGGTATTTAAAAGTTTCAATCATGTTCCCCCTATCCCTCCTTTCCTCAAGGATATACATATTAAGCTCCTTTAGTCTCTCCTCATATGGCTTCTTTTGCAGACCCTGCACCATTTTTGTTGCCCTCCTCTGGACTGCCTCCATCCTGTCTATGTCCTTGTGGAGGTGGGGTCTCCAGAACTGGACGGAGTACTCCAGATGGGGTCTCACCAACTGTCTGTACAGAGGGATAACAACTTCCTGTTTTCTGCTGCTGATGCCTCTCCTTATACATCCCAGTATCCCCCCAGCCCTCCCTACTGCCTTCTCACATTGCTTGCTAACCTTAAGGTCATCTGATATGATTACCCCAAGTCCCTTTCCATTTTTGTTGTTGTTACTACCTCCCCTCCTCCCCATTGTGTACTATTCCTCTGGTTATGTTTCCCAGGTGCATTATTTTGCACTTCTTTGCATTGAATCCAAGCTGCCATACTTTTGACCATTCCTCCAACCTTGCCAAGTCCCTTTTCGTCCTTTCCACCCCCCCCCCTTGTGTATCGACCCTGTTGCAGATCTTTGTGTCATCTGCAAAGAGGCATACTTTTCCTTCTGGTCCCTCTGCAATATCACTTATAAAGACATTAAAAAGAAATGGACCCAGTACTGAACCCTGCAGTACCCCACTAGTAACTCCCCTTTCTTCAGAGTGGACTCCGTTTACTATTGCCTTCTGTGTCCTGTTGTCCAGCCAATGTTTTACCCAGGCTGCCACCCTGGGACCCACTCCCAGGCTGGCTAATTTGTTTATTACTCTTTTGTGAGGGACTGTGTCAGATGCCTTGCTAAAGTCTAGGTAGGCCATATCCACAGCCCCTCCCTGGTCTACTACATTGGTCACTCAGTCAAATAAATCGATTAGATTCGTCTGACATGACCTTCCCGCTGTGAATCCACGCTGCCTTGGGTCCTGTGCCCCACTGGCTTCTATGAACTCAACAGTTCTTTCCTTCAGAAGTGATTCCGTCATTTTCCCAACCACAGAGGTCAAACTGACAGGTCCGTAGTTTCCTGCCTCTGTCTTGCTCCCACTTTTGTGAAGAGGAATCACATCCGCCCTCCTCCAGTCCTCAAGTACCACACCATCCTCCCATGATTTGTTAAAACGGGTAGTCGGTGGTGTCACTAGTTCTCCCCTTAATTCTTTTAGAATTCTGGGGTGAATCACATCAGGCCCCCATTGCTTTGTCCACCTTCAGTTTTAGGAGTTCTTTCAGAACTCTTTCTTCTGTGAAAGGACTGGGATCGACCCCCATCTAGAGTGCTTCTGTTAATTGGATTAGATATCTCCCCCTCCTCCTCTTTTGTGAATACTGAGCAGAAGTATTCATTCAGTATCTCTGCTTTTTCACTGTCCCTCTCTGCCTACCCACCATCCATTCTATTCAGCCTCACTATCTTTCCCTTTGTCTTTCTACACTCCCTAATGTACCTATAAAAGGATGTATCCCCTTCTTACCCAAGTTGGTTATCTTTTCCTCCGTTTGGGCCTTTGCTATTCTAACTGCCTTCCCTGCTTCCTTCTGCCTTAACTGGTACAGTTCTCTGTCCTGCTCCTTCTGTGTTTCCTTATACTTCCTAAATGCTATCTTTTTCTCCCTAACCTTCCCCACCACCTCTTTTGAGAACAATAGTGACTTTTTCTTTCATTTTGATTTGTTTATTTGCTTCACATAAAGGCTTGTTGCCTCTGTGATGGCAGTTTTGATGTTTCCCCATTGTTACTCCACCCCTCCTTCTTGCCTGTTTGCTAGTGCTTTTCTGAGGCACTCTCCCATTTTGACAAAGTCAGCCCTCCTGAAGACCAGTACCCTCACTTTTGTATGGCTTGACTCTGTAGCTGAGATTATCGTGAACCATACTGTTTAGTGGTCACTTGTTCCCAGATGGCTACCCACTTCTAGTTCTAAGATCCTCTCACTGTCCCCATTTGTGAGTATGAGGTCTAAGATTGCTCCCTCCCGAATGGGTTCCAGCACTAGCTGTCTGAGGCCTGCCCTCTGAAGGGCATCGAGAATGGCCCTGCTCTTCGATGTGGTTGCAGCAGAGGTGCTCCAGTTAACATCTGGCATATTCAGGTCCCCCATCAACAGTATCGCCCCTTTCTCTGCCATCCTAAGTATACTTTCTATCATATCCTTGTCCATTCCCTCCCCCTGACATGGGGATCTGTATACAACCCCTGTGCAGATTGTGGTGCCATTTCCAGTCTCTAAGGTGACCCACAGTGCCTCCTTTCCTCCCTGTTTACTCTTTTTTTCCATTGCTTTTATCCCTTCGCTTACATAGAGAGCTACTCCTCCCCCTCTTCTACCCTTCCTGTCTCTCCTGTAGGTTGTGTACCCTGGTATGTTAACATCCCAGTTATGGTTCTCTGTGTACCATGTTTCCGTGACTGCTACGATATCCAGGAATCTTTCTTCCATCAAGGCCACCAGTTCAGGGAGCTTGTTGCTCAGACTATGGGCATTGGTACTCAATACCCTCTATTTCTTGCTGGCTTTACCCCTTTTTGCTCTATCCCTGTCCTTACTACCTTTGTTGTTTTCTCCATTTACCCCTGCCCTTCTTCCTATCGACGTCTCTGTCTTGGTGTTTACCTCACTAACTACCCTGATATTTTTTTTTGGGGGGGGGCTAGGATTTCCCTGCTCCTTTCCAGTGCCTCCCCTCTTGGCTAGTTTAACTGCTTGCCAATGAAGCATTTAAAACTATTACCTAGGATCCTGGTTCCCCTCCTGGACAGATGCAGACCATCGCGCCAGTATAGGCCTGCATAGACTCCAGGTGAACCCCCAGTCTCCATTGAAGCCAAACCCCCTGAGCTCTGTACCTGATTTTCAACCACTGATTGAATCCCATGGTGTGGAGCACCCTAGCGTCACCCATGCCATAGACAGGCAGCACCTCTGAGAAGGTAAGCGTGCGTGCTACTTGTCCTGAGGCCCCTCTCCAACTCCACAAACTCCTCCTGCACTGTTCTGATCCCTTTCCCAGCCAGGTCATTTGTCCCTAGATGGGCAGTGACATCCAGCTCCCTCCCCCGTGCAGCTGCTCCTGATCCTGAGGATTTACTCCCTGTCCCTCCAAGCCATGGCGCCTGGCAGGCACCTTAGCTCCTCTCCCCAAGTTCAACCCTCCTAACAATGGAGTCCCCCACCAGAAGTTGTTTCCTTCCCCCTGTGGGATCCCATGCCACCCTCCTGTGGGTCTCCTTTGTGGAGGTTTCCAACATCCTCCTTGATCTCCACTGCGAGTGCCTCTACAGAGGAACTACGCTCTGCCAATTGTGGAGAGGTACAACTGGAGAGATGCACCTCTGTTCCACCACCCTCACCCTCCCTGAGCCCACTGTGGTCCAACCGTTCCTCTTTCTTGGCAACCTCTGAGGCAGCGGCGGTGGCCCTGGTGGTCCCTGGGTAGAAGAGGAGGTCCCCCAAATCCTGGCCAACTCAGCCTGGAAATGAGCAGCCTCCTCCCTCAGCCCAGAGAGGTGCCTGCAGATGGGACAACACCGCATCCTCCAGAATGTCTCCCGGAAGACTGCTGCTCCACAACCACTGCACTGCATCACTCCCATCATGTCTTATTTCTGGCCCCTTAACTGTTGTTTTGAATACTTACTCTTTTCTCTGTGTGTGTGTGTGTGTGTGTATATATATATATATATATATATATATATATATATACACACATATGTATTTTCCCCCCACTTACCTACTGCCTCTGTGCCCTTAAAGCTTTTGATCTTCCTGTTCTGAGACAGGAAGTTCCTGTATTTCTCAGTAGTCTCTTTACTTGCTCAGAGTCAGACCTCCAGCAGCTGGGGGGCACGGAGAGCTACTCTTTTCCTTCTAGGATGGTGAGTCTTTTGTGGCTCTGTGATCACTCCCTTTCTGCTCCCAAACAGGAAGTTCCTGTTGTCAGTCAAATCCTGTGCCTATTAAAGTAGAACTGGCTAAGGGTGGGGAGGTGGAGGGGCCGGAAGGAGGTCAGTATAGTCCAAGGAGAGAAGTATAGTTCTAGCAGCACCTCTTTCCTCTTGCTGTTCTCTGCCTGTTCTCTGCCAGAAGCTATCCAGGGAAGTTTTTAAATCCTAAACACCTGGCTTCCTTTTAGTTAAGCCACTCCCCCAATTTACAGCTCCTTCTACACCTAGATAAGTGCACAAATAACAATTCACTTCAGCCAGCTCCGACAAACACCTAGATAACTGCTCAGATAACAATTCACTTCAACCAACTCAAATGCACTCTTTTTTTTAACCTAAATTGAAGGTCCCAGTAGTAGAGTTCTAGTTCTTAAGTCCCAGTAGAGACTAAAGCAGGGAAGTATAGTTTTAGCAGCACCTCCTTCCTCTTGCTGTTCTCTGCAGCTTAAGGCTCAAATCTGCTTCCCAGCGCAAACTGCACAATAGCACCTCCAAATCATGGATATCACAAATTTTGATAATGTTACTCCTTTGTTCTGGCAATGTAGAGCTCAATCCTGGGGCAACTTCAAATCTAACCCTTCGGACTATGTTTGTACAAAGGGCCTCAAAATTATGCTCTTAAATACATGTAGTCTCCAGAAAAAATTCTCAGAACTGCAAGCATGGGTCTCCTATACCATGCCAGATGTATTGGTTCTCACAGAAACATGGCTGACATGTTCAGTTAAGGACCATGCCCTATCCTTGCCATCCTTTACGTTATTCCGCGCAGACAGACTCACTAGAGGTGGAGGAGTGGCTATATCTGTCAATGTGAAATTCTCTGTCTTGGTCCTTGAGTCAACCTCCAAGCAGAAACAATTTGAGTACCTTGCTCTCAAAATAGCCATTTTATCAGCTGAGATAGTTAACATTATTGGCTGCTATAGACTGCCCTCTGCAGGTCTAGATATATTATCCCACCTACACCACTTCATAGATGCCAGCATGAACTAAACTCTAATTTTAGGTGATTTAAATATGGTCTGGTTGAGTGCAAAATCAGTCCCACTAAAAACAGTATGTGATGACCTAGGCTTTACAGAAATAATCTCAGAAGACACCAGGCCCAACCACTCAAATTCCTCTCTCGGTTCACTATTAGATGTAATCATAACCAACAGACCACATAAAATATCCCATGAAGCTGTATGGCAAAACTACCTTAGTGATCACAATATTGTGTTTTTTGTCAGGAACTTGCCCAAATTAATCGGACCCAATAAAACAATAACCAAACAATCCTGCAGAAATTTCTCCCCAGCCAACTTCTTAACCGACCTCAGGAATGTCAATTGGCAACAATTCTATTTAGCACCTAACATTACCGAAGCCCTATCCATATTTAGTTCTGCTCTCACCAACATCATTACTAGCCATGCGCCTCTTATAAGTTGTAGGGTAAAATAAATCTTCCTGCCCATGATTTAATGCTGAAATTAAATATGTGCTACTTAAGAGAGAGAAACTATGGGCTGCAGCTAGACTAACAATATCTCCAGCAGACTGGTTTTCCTTTAGGACCTGCTGAAATGCCTGTACAAAACTGGTTAGAACCACAAAAGAACAGTATTACCTTAATACCCTGGAATCAGCGAGTGGAAACCCAGCTAAGATCTGGCGTACTTTTAAGCTAATCGAAGGGAGCAGAGCCCCACCTTCCCTCCCTGCCACTATCTCTCATCGGGGTAAATTAATCTCTGACAAAGAGAGCATACTTGATGCCCTAAATGAGCATTTCACCACTGCAGGCTTTGCCTTCGACTCCTCCCAACTAGCCACCCTCCGACCCACCACCCTACAGTCAGCTGCACCTCCAATTACTACACCTACTGCGTCTTTCTCCTTCTTGGCCATCACCTTCAAACAGGTCGAAGAGCAATTGCTCAAGCTGGATGTAAAAAAAGACTGGAGGTGCTGACAATATAGACCCATTCTTTTTCAAACTGGGATACTGTCTTCTCACTGCTCCAATCACCCACCTATACAATTTCTCATTGGCTGATTGCACAGTGCCTCAAGACTGGAAAGTAGCACACCTTATTCCTCTCTTCAAGTCAGGTGATTCCGGTGATGCAAACAACTATAGGCCAATTTCGATCTTACCAACCCTGTCAAAGATTCTCAAGAAATTAGTCAGCAACCAGGTAAAAGCATTCCTCAAATCATATCAGCCGCTATGTCCCCTTCAATCAGGCTTTAGATCGAACCGTAGTACCTTATTGGCACTGTCTAAAGTCACTGGTGATTGGTCCGAGGCCATGGATAGCAAACTCGTAACTGGAGCGGTATTTCTGGATCTTAGCAAGGCTTTTGATACTGTGGATCATCCCCTGTTGCTTGACAGCCTCAAAATCCATGGCATGTCCGACTCAGCAGTGTGTTGGTTTGCAGGTTACCTGGACAACAGGCAACAACATATCAAAATAAATGGTTCCTCCTCTTCTCCCACTATTAAGAGGGGTCCCACAAGAATCCATACTGGGTCCGCTGCTGTTTCTGATATATGTCAACAACCTTGGGTTAGGCATTGCTGATTCCAGTATCCATCTTTTTGTGGATGATACAGTCCTGTACACGTCAAAGCCAAATGCTTATCAAGTCTGCACAACACTTCAGTCTGATTTTGATAAACTCCAACAAAACCTGATTTGTAACAAATTGCTTCTAAACGGAAAAAACAAAACAAAAGTAATGTTCTTCTACCCATCTAATACCTCATTAGCCTGCCCCTCATCAAAACCACACGTGCCTATAACCACTATTCTAGAGGATACATTGGAGGTAGTAAAAAAGTTATCTAGGGTTCACTCTTGACTCACATCTCTCCTTCTCTTTGCATATCGAAACAATCACTAAAAAATTGAAGCAAAGACTCTGGTTCTTCTATAGAAACAAGTCCCTATTCTCCCAGGAGTCCAGAAATAGATTGGTTCAGGCTACATTTATACCCCTCCTTGACTATGCAGACACTCTTTACAATATCAATCAATCAATCACTTTATTTAACCAGGCATAAACACCATTGAGCAAGCTCATTTTCAAGGTGGTCCTGGGCATTAATACAATACAGTACACTTCATAAGATTACGATTACGGTGGACAGCGGTGCAAAAAAAAAAAAACACTGTGAAGATGCCGGTCAATATGGGCCTATACATACCGGTCAACATAATTAACATTCAAAGGTACATAATGAAAAGCTTTACTGGAATGAGAAGAGACGATAATCCCATATAGTCTCCGCTAAGTAAGAGCTCATACCTAAATGATAAAAAATAAGGAGGTATTAAGGAATAGGGTAGAAATTGAGGTGAAAGAGTAGGCAGCCAAGAGGGAGGTCAGAATAGGTAAAAGGTAGAGAATAGGCTGGGCCATCTAGGATTAAGGGAACTAGGCTTGTAGGTCCTAGGTTTCTGTTGTGAGGAATGTGGGGTGGATGAGATACTTAAGCGTAGGATTTGAGAGTGGCACCCAGGGCTTAGGGGTCATAGGCGTCCGAAACAATTGCATGATTCCTTCAGATAATCTGTTAAAAGAGCTTTGAATATGAAAATGCTTGGAAGTGAGGATAATTTTAATGAGCCTTGCATAGTGTTCCAAAGTGATGGAAGTGAGAAGTTGATTGCTGCCAAGCCAAGAGTAGTTTTCGCTCTAGGAATATGGAAGCAGATTATGGAGAAGCATCTCAGGCCATAGGAACCTTTAGCCCATTTGAAGAGGTTCGAGATGTATGTAGGGAGGTTATCAGATAATGCTCTAAAAAAACAGAGGAGAGCATTCCTTTATCTCCTAGTTGAGAGTGAGGTCCACCCTGAAACCTGGTATAGATGACAATGATGTGTACCATGGGGTAGCTTTAGAATAAATCTTAAAGCCCGGTGGTAAAGGGTGGCCAGTTTGGTTAGCATCGTTGATGTGCAATGACTGTAAAGGAAGTCAGCGTAGTCCAGTATAGGTAGGAATGTAGTTTGTACTAGTCTCATTCTGGCTTCTAATGTAAGTAAGTGTTTAATGCGATAGAATAAACCTAATCGCTGTCTTAGTTTCTTCGAGGTTTCATTTAAGTGGCACAGAAAGTTGAGCTTGTTATCCAGCCAGAACCCTAGGTATTAAAGATATCAACTACTTCAAGGGGTTCATCTAAGAGTGTTCGGATCTGTGTGATATGTGGACATCCGGAAGTAGACTTTGGTGAGAGAATCATTGCTTTAGTCTTTTGGCGTTGAGGAGGAGCTTATGAGTGATAAGGTTGTATTGGAGGGTGACAGAGTCTTTCTGTAAGCACCCATGGGCCAAATCCAAGGATGCATTTGTGGTATAGAGTACAGTATCATCTGCGAATCGGTGCACATTGGCTGTGCCCAGCTGCGAGTCCAGATTATTGATGTATATTGCAAAGAGGATAGGGCCCAGGATGGAGCCTTGTGGGACTCCTCGTAACAAGGATTTTTTTGGGAACAGATCTCCTATGGCTTTGACTTGTAACCTATTGGTTAGGTAGCTGGTGAACCATTTAATGGTAGAACTATCAAGTCCGATGTTACTCAGTGCAGTAAGCATGATGGTATGATCCACAGTATCGAAGGCCTTACTTAGATCAAGGAAGAGGGAAAATACATGCTTCTTAGAGTCCAAGGCCATTTGCCAGTCTGCAGTTACTTTGGCAAGAGCCGATACTGTACTGTGTTTGGCTCTGAAGCTGGACTGAGCCGGGTTTAGCAACTTTTGTGAATCCAAATGTTCTCTAAGTTGGATGTTGACAAATTTTTCAAGTAATTTAGAGAGGACAGATAGTATAGAAATAGGCTGGTAATTGTTCAGATTACTCAGATCCCCAGTCTTGAATAATGGTAGGATCTGGGCAGTTTTCCACGAGACGGGTAGCTCACCTTGAATCAGAGAGGTGTTGAATAAGTGTGTAATGGGGGCAGTCAGATAGGTATGGCCAAGTTTTAAGAAGTATGATTCAATATTATCTGCAACCGCACTCTTTTTTGTATCCAGAGAAAGAAGGAGGTCCTCCACTTGCATGAACGTAATTGTGAGGAAGCTGAAGGGGGTGGGATGCGGTTGGTTATGGTTGTGGCTAACAGTGTAGTCTCTTGCCAGGCTAAGTTTGCTGATAGGTGAGGTGTCAAAGGCAAGCCCTGCAGTGGCAAAGTGATCATTAAACTTCTCTAGTATATCAGCTTTGTCCGTATAGGTGATACCATCAGACACAATTTTGTTTGGAAGGGGTGTTGCAGTGGACTGACCTTCGACTTCTTTGAGGATGTTCCAAAAGTTGTTTTTATTGTCTTCTAGTTCTTTTTGGAAGTACCTAGCTTTTTGTGACCTAATTAGCTTGGTACAGGCATTCCTAATGGTACGGAATGCTAACCAATCGGCCTCCAGGTGGGATTTCCTCGCTTTTTTCCACCAGTAGTCTCTATCCCTAAGTACTTTTCTCAGGATGGGAGAGAACCAGCCAGGAGTTTTATTTTTTGATTTGATCAGTCTTAGTGGGGCGTGTTTATCTATTAGCCCTAGTAAGAGGCTGTGAAAGATGTTAAATGCCTCGTTAAAGGTGGGGGCTAGCTAGAAATCCTGCCAACGAATGTTGCTTTGATCTTTCAGGAAAGTGTACTGGCAGAACATTTTCAGGCATCTTTTCAGTTTGAATTTGGAGGCCGTTTTTATTTGGGAAGGATGTCTGATGCAGGCAGTAGCACAGTGGTCGCTTTTATCGTTGAAGAATACTCCAGTATACGAGATATTGTGAGGTTTGTTTACTAGCATAAGGTCCAGGAGGGTGCTGCGCTGAGGTTTTTTCTGTTAGGTCTGGTTATAGCGGTCACCATTTGTAACAGACCATTAACATCGTATAGATCCTTCAATTTCTTAGAGCTGTCATCATTCCAATTTAGATTGAAATCCCCCATTAGAATACACTCAATATTAGCAGAGTCAAGAAGGTTTTGAAGGTGTGGCAGAAGTGCCCAGCCACCAGATGGCGGTCGGTGGCATACTGCCATAAGGAGTGATTTCTCGCTGGAAAGTGATAATTTTAGAGCCAGACATTCAAATTCCTTAGCCTTTGAGGTACAGTCAAAGACTGTGACTGTGAATTTGCTTTTGACATATATTGTAACCCCTCCCCTCTAGTCATTCTGTCATAGCGGTAGATGATATATCCAGGTACGTTGATAGATTTGCCCGGGGTCGAGGGTGTGAGCCAGGATTCAATAATGCTGCATCCATACATCTTGGCAAACTAGACGCATTCTTTCATTGTGCCATTCGCTTCATAACAAATGCTCCAGCTAAAACCCATCATTGTATCTTGTACAAGGCTGTTGGATGGACCTCCCTATATACCAGGAGACTTGTTCATACCTACTCCTGGACTTACAAAGCTCTTCTGAATAAACTCCTTGCTTATATCTAAAATGTTCTCATTCATGCAAGCAGCTCATACGCCTTCAGGACCCTCTCGTGTATCACTGTGAAGGTACCCAAGTGTCTAACCCATTTTGGTATGGCATCTATAAGCTACTTCCCACCTGCCACACAGAATAAGCTTCAGGCTACCTTAAAGCTACATACCCTAATACCATTAAGAGCATTCCTCAGGCTGGTCAGTGTACTCACCAATGATCAGTGTACTTAGCCTCCCACACTGCTGCTACCTCTTCCTTTGCTCTGCTGGCCCAGATTAGGCATTTATCCCTTTCCCTGTTCCTCTCCCCTGCTATGGATCCTACGTGGCACTTTCCCCTTGTCCTCCTTCCCCCCCTTTCTTACTGACGTTAGTGATCCCATCATGTATCAAATGTGTATTTTTTCTGTTATGTCATTAATAATGCATTATGTTAAGCTGTACAGATTAATCTCCAATATTCTTTTTGTGCAAAAATGTATTTGTTGTATTGCATTGTGTATATTATGTTGTTTGTTTCATTGCTGCATATGATGTAAGGCAAATGTGATTTGATGTGATTCTCTGTGCCTAATAAGTATGTTGTATGAGGGACCTCCTTGCAAATGAGAGTGCTCAATGGACTCTATCCCTTCATAATAAACTGAACTGAACTTACAGCTGTGGGCCTCTTCTGTCTAAGCAGTTACTTTGCTGGGTTCAAGGGTACTAGTGTAAACGTATGATTTTTGGCCACCTGTCTCATGGAGTCAGGCTGGATATAGTAAGCTGTGGGAGAGCTCCAGATTGCACACCTTCCTGTAACCTCATCAAAAACCTTACATTTCTTGTGTGGTGGCATTCAGAAGGTTAGGGGATATCAAAATCCAAGAGCCTTCATATTGTAAGTAAGTAAGTAATAAGCCACGACAGGGTGTGCATTAAAGGATTTTAATGCACGCCCCAGGGGTGTGCTACGGTATGAGGCTGAAAGCCGAGTGTCCTTATGCCCCTGGGAAGTGCATTAAAATCCTTTAATGCACACCCTGGCATGGCTTATCACACTTATAAAATGGGCCACCATCATAAAATGATTAGTTTGATGTCCTCTGATAGGGATTAAAATGTATTTACTATTTTCAAAAGAGTGTACAATACATTCCCTCTAAAACATCTAAAAACTGAAAAAAGTAGTCCCTATTAATGCATAAGATAGTATATGTTAACAATAGGTTAACTAGTACAGTACTTTGCAATGAAGTATTTATTAGTAGAGTTGGCTGAAAATAAATACTTTCTCTGTCATATGTAAATTTTATCATATAAATGCACTGTAATATCTGTAAATTTGTAAGACGTAAGCAGTGTTTAAAACTTAATTTTATTACACTGTAGTTATATAGTCTAATTGAAGGCAACCTTCTCTTTATTTTTGTGTTTTACTTCTGTGCTTTGGTCTAGTGCATAAAAGGAAAACTGCTATAGGACTGAGGTGAAAGGTTAGTAAGAAAAAAAAAAACTAAAGCCTGCCAGGTTGCCTTTATTTGGGTGGGCAAAGAGGATAGATTTCACCTGAAAACTCCCATATAAGATTCAAATGTACGTGCTTTTATTAACATTAGCAATATATTTGGGCACTTTGGGTCTGCCTCTGCCTATTTAACTGTGTTTTCCCACCTTTTCTTTTTGTTTATAAAGTATTACTGTATAATGTATGGTAGAACGTTGTTATAGGTAGAAATCTACCTTTTTATAACAATGTTTTACCATCGACGTGACGTCATGATGTTGTTAACCTATCGATGGTACGTCACATCAATGGGTTAACAACCGGGAACAGTCTGGGCATGCGTGCAAATGTATTGGATGGCCTAGAAACGACCATGGCGGTGAGGGCAGAACAGCGGCAACATGAAAAAAACTGCAATAAGGAACTGCTTTCTTTTGTATAAAACTAAATTGTACCATACACTATAAAATATAATGTATGGTATATCCATGTGTAACCGTTTTGTTAACTCATCTCGAGGTTGCCATGACGACCTAAACCTCTCGAGCTTCGCTCTCAAGGTACATGGTCACCCTGGCAACCTCTCGATGGTTAACCGGTTTACCATCAATGACCATAAATTATCCTCTATATTGCCTACTTTCTTCATTCTGTTTTTTGTTTTCTGTTTTTCCCCACATTCAAGACATAGAATGTTCATCATGGAATACAGGGATTCAAAATTCTGCTCTGTTCTACTTGTAGAATGTTACTCTCTGATATTCTGTACACACAGACAAGAGAGGCCTGTTTTAGAGCCAGAGACTCAAGTATATCACTGTCTGGGCAAGCATGAGAGATTTTACTGATGAGCAGGTAAAGACAGAAGGAAGATTTTTCACTGTTAGTAAACAAACAGTTGTAATGAAAACTATAAACAATACTTAATATTTCTAATTTGTTTATGTGTGTAAGGAGAGTGTGATGATCAGGGAAACAACATTTCATTAATTGTTTTATTTTTTATTTAAGGTAGTTTTATTTTTAAGGCCCAGTTGAAGGTTTTCTTACAGTGTAAAGGTAGCAGCCATGTTTGTGATGGAAGACCAGTTCTGGTTGTAGGGGGACTGATGGAATATAGTTCTGGCTGTAGGAGGACTGATTTGTTCATTGTGTGATGTGGTTTAGGACCAGGATGACTGCGTATAAAGAGATTTAATGTAAAGTCAGCTGATGTCTCTTGGCCAATGAGATTTCTAGATTTTTTCTTGCCATTTTATAAAGATTTTTATCTCTGGCTGCTCTGAGAAGAGTATCTTATACCATCACTGAAGTTGCCACCACCACCAAGGTCCAGGGTCTTGCCTCCATTGGTATAACTGAGTAGTGATATGATGAGCCTTAATTACACAGTTTGACACATTGATCCCCAGAGCCTCCAGTCACCACCCTGCCAAAAACCGCAGCAGTGCATCCCTTTCTGCTTCCTCAGAAAGTCCCAAAATTCAGATATTTGATGATCGACAGTGTTTTTGAAACGTTCAAGAAAAGCTTTAAACAAATCCAGTTTCTTAACTGTAGTCAATGCAGCAGCGATGCAGAAGAAAGACTACACTCGCTGCAGATTTCAAGTAAGACTTCACAAATGGAGAGTTACAGTGCAGGCAGTTTATTGGTGAGAGCATTCGAACAACAGCTGGCAAAAGCCCCAGCACGTTGAGCAAGTAGAGTCTTCGACAGAGGACATGGAGCGTGCCACAGCGGCCATGGGCTTCCCTGATGTGGATTCTGTCTTTTTCCTATGTGATCTGTTTTCAAAAGCGACCAACTGTACTGTCACATACAGTAGATAGCCTACTTTTTTCCCATTTTTGGACCATTTGGGTGTAAGTATTCATGTCCTGCTGTAACGAGTCTGGGGACACTGTTTGCACCACCTCTGTCTCTGGCTCTACACCACTCGACTGCTGTTTTGTGCTAGTCCTGGAGGCGCCGCCGTGTGAGACAAAGAAATATTTTTCTCTTTGTGCTTTTTTGTGCACGGCTAATAAATGTTGGTAAATACATGCCGGAGAAGCTCCTCTACAGACTCAGACTTAGAGAAAACTGTTTAAACAGCAATAAAAGGTTGTAATATTACAATTAATGGACTGGTAGCAGAAGTGCAAAAGAAATTGATACACCAGTTGGTCTGATTTGATTCCATTTGAACATTACATGTTTAAAAGCCCCAGCGCTGTCACTGCTGTGGGGCAGAGGGGACTCTGGGTGGTAAACAGAGAGACATCCCATCCAGTGAGGGGCAGCTGAGAGTTATGAATCCCACTGTACAGTGTGGGACAGCACCTTCCTTAAGCTGCGTGGGACAGAGGGGACTCTGGCTTTTAAACAGAGGAATGGTCCACCTAAACAAGGACAAATGAGAGATGCTGATGCCATTGTGTAGTGTGGGACAGCATCTTTTCCATGTGGGACAGGGGACTCTGGGTGTTACAAAAAAGATGCCCCAGCTTTTGAAGAACATTTGAGAGGTATGAATCCCATTGTGCAGCGCAGGACAATACTCTATCCTTGTGTGACAGATGGGACTCTGATTAGTTAATAGAGGGACATCCCACCTAATTTGTGACAGTTGAGAGATACTGGTCGAGAAGTCCAAGATGCCCGGATTCCTTTATAGTGGTGCATGATTCATTCTCAGCAGAAGAGGGCTTTGTGAGTCACAGTATTCTGATTAGGTGTTTGGGAGTTGGGTCAGTCCCGTTGTTGGCGGTGCGGGGCGGAGCTTGCAGGGAACGATGGCTGGCAGACGTGGAGCCCAGCTAAAAAAAAAAAAGTTTCTCATCAACTGCTTGTGCATTCAGTTTTTCTTTATTGAATAGTCTGTTCTACCTGTGAAATCCTGATGTTTCGTGGGACCACCCCACTTATTCATGGGTGGTACTTCCCATTCTTGCATTTGCATTTCAGATCATATTCTTGTGCTGTACGTATTTATTCTTTTTTATTTTTCTTTTCATTTCATGTGGGTTTCTAGAGCTCCTTTCATTTCAGTTTCGCCTGGTCTCCCTCCCTGTGGCAATGTCAGAGACATCCTCCCTTTCTTTGCAGTCCCGGCCATACCTCCCAGTGTAGCAGCAGTGATACAGCACCCTCCCTCCCTGGAGGAAGAGCTTCTGCTGGGACATTCAGCTTTCCCTCCCCACCACTCCCCGGGCTGGCCCATGATGCTTCCGAACCCAGGTCACATCCATCGCAAACAGTAGTACTACTGCTGTGTCGACAGCCCGGCTATCCTGTAATATTTCTTACTACTAGAGCTAAGCTGTATGGTAGAGGCTGCAGTCCTCCCTGGGACTGCCATGAAACTGAGATGCTGCATCTCACGGGGCTATCCAGGTTGGAGAAATCTCAAGTAAACAAATGAAAATGATAATGTGTCGAAAAATACAGGTGATTGGATTGGCTGACTGTAGCTCAGAACCGTGTAATTACTGACTCATAATTACATACCTAGAGCTACTTACAGCCATTCAAACCACATAATATAGCCATATTAGTATTACTACACTCGTCGCGCTCACACACATGCCCAGAGTCACAGTTTTATTTTCAGACAGTAATTTAACTGGGTTGCACTGCTTGTTTCTAAACAAAAGTAACATGACAGGGTTCAGCTCACTGCCTGCTAGCCAAAAGCCTATTTACCTGATATTTACTTGGAAATTCCGAGTTTATAGGTGCCTAGGGTGCCATGTTGTAATGTGGATATGCAGCAGCATTGTGTGGCCAGGAACACTCGAGAAAAAATGGAAAGCAAGTACTGTACTGTTTTACAACACTATAGCAGGCAGTGTTGTATTCCACTTGAACCAAAGTTGAAAACAGTCCTTAAGATTGTTCTCATTCCTACTGCCAGTGACTGCCACTGACTGCAGTAGTCCCACGGTTCAGGTACATAGCTCAGCTTAAAAGTATTAAAGAAATAAAGCGACAATAAAAAATGTAAGGTTCATAGTTTAACAAGCATTTGTCAATGCCGAATGTTTGCTTACTGGCATTGGCAGTGGTAGTGTAGAAGTTACAGAGCTGCATAATAGGAATGGCAGTGAAGTATTGAACTAAAGCCAACCCCATCACCACCCTGCAGAGAGTGACAGGCATTGGGGTGTGCATTTGGGTCGTCAGGCATAACGGCCACGCCATTTCACCACACCCCACTCTGCAGAGACTGACAAGTGTGACGTGTTCCTTGGGGTCTTTGGCCCTTATGCGCACCCCATTACATTAGGAAATACAGTGAGATGGGTGCGATATAGGAGAATGGGGTGAAGTTTGGGGCCGAAGAGTCCAAGGCATACCTCGATGCCTCTCAGTGACTGCAGGGTGTGGAATGGTATGAGCATCACAGGCAAGAATCCCAAGTCACACCCTGATTCCTGTCATTCTCTATAGGGGTGGGCGATTTGGTTGAAAAGCCGAATACCTCAGGCATTCGTTGGTATTTTAACTCCAAATCTTCAACATGTTTGTTTTGTGACCCAACTCATGAACAGGGGAATATCAGTTTGTAGCCGAAAGCTGCTTATGCACAATGACTTACGGGATTTAGCACCACAGGTGCAAAATATTCGAACACGCTTGTAAAAATGACAGCTGTACTCTTTCATGGGAGGTGTAAATGGCTATGTTGCAAATGTGTAGTAAAAGTATTTAAAAAATGGTGAAGTCACGGCGTACAAAAGAAACTGTACAGCATACACCCGTTACTCGTAAGGTTGGGGATATTTTATAGCAGATTGTCAACTCAGGCATTTGGTGCCTCCGATCATGAACAGTGTCACTGTGATTTTCTTTATCTGTGCCGAACAATGATTTCCCACAACGACCATGCATCTCTGCACTGAAAGTGTGAAAACACACTCGGCCATGTTGGAAAAATGGCAGCTGTACTGTTCATAAGGAAGTGCTGAAAAATGCCACTAGTGAAAATCTGGACTGAAAATATTACAAAGTCATGAACTAACGAGGATGCGTGGAAACTGCACAATGCTCACTGTAACACAGTCATTTATGGACTTTTGTCACCAAATTTTCAACATAGCCATTTTAAGACCTCTGCTCATGAACAGTGTAACTGTGATTTTCTTAATCTGTCCTAAACATTGCTTTCGCACACCAACAGCACCATTGTGCGCTACATGTGCAATAACACATTTTGGGTGACATATGAAAAATTGCAGCTGTACTGTTCATAAGGAAGTTTAATAAAATGGACTTGTTGAAAATCTAGAGTGAAAATATTAAATTTGCAAACTTACGAGCATGCATAGGAACTGTGCAATGCACGCTCGTAAAAGTCATTTTTAGGCATTTTTTCACCAAGTTTTCAACATAGCCATTTTAAGACCTCTGCTCATGAACAGTGACACTGTGATTTTCTTAATGTGTCCCATACACTGAGTTCGCACAACGACTGCGCCATTGTGCGCTACATGGGCGGAAACACGTTTTGGGCAGGATGTGAAAAATGACAGCTGTACTGCTCATAAGGAGGTGTGGAAAAATGGCAATGTTGGAAATCTGGAGTGGAAATATTGACAATTCGCAGGCTTCTGACGTGCGTGGAACTGCTAACACGACGCCAGAAACAGTAATTTTAGGAATTTTTTCACCAAATGTTCAACATAGCCATTTCAAGACCTCTGCTCATGAACAGTGTCACTGTGATTTTCTTAAATTTGTCCCGTACATTGATTTCGCACACCGACTGCGCCATTCTGCGCTACAAGGGTGGAAACACATTTTGGGTGAGATGTGAAAAATGACAGCTGTACTACTCATAAGACAGTGTGGTGAAATGGCAATGTTGAAAATCTGGAGTGAAAATATTGAAATTTCGAGAACTTACGAGCCTCGTAGGAACCTAGCCTCGCCTCGTTAAACAGTCATTTTGGAATTTTGCACCAAATTTTCAACATGGGGGTTTGGGCCCTTCTCATGAATGATGTCACTGTCATGGTGGTATTCGGTCGAAGGTGATTTCGTGATCACTGCGCCGAAATCACCCTTCGAGCTCAGGATACGCCATGACAGTGACATCATTCGTGAGAAGGTCCTAAAACCCCAGCAAGTTGAAAATTTGCAAAAACCCCAAAATGCCCGAGATATGCAATAAAGTTGAACCCTCCTATCTAGGCCATTATACAGCTTACCGCATTTCTCAGTTGCATGGTCGCCTTTGAAGAGTGCAGACGTGTTGCCGGTCCACCAAGATCGCCGCGCGGAGTCTGGAGGTAAGTATGGGGTGAGGGGTGTTGGGAGGCTGGGTGCGCAGGGGTGGGTGCGGGTTGTGGGAGGGGTTCGGAGACGCGCGGGACCGTTTTGTTTTTCAGGTTAAAACAAAAAAGATGTCGCGGACTCGCTCACACGCTGGGTGGGCTCCCAGCGTAAGGCCAACGACTTTGAGGGGAGGCCGTTCAGCCGACGGGATTGGGCAACTCGCCGGCAAAAAACGCAGAACCGCTTGCTACGCTTGGGAGCCACAAGGACTTTGGGGAGGGGCGTTCAGCCGGCGGGGATTGGGCACCCCGTCGGCAACATGATGATTGCCACGCTGGGGTGGGCTCCCAGCGTGGCATCAACAATGGAAGGGAGGGAGGAGACGAGCGCAATTCAGCCCGTGAGGTTGGGCACCCTGTCGGCTATACACTGCGTTTGCGGGCACGCTCGCCTGCGGCTGGGGGCTGCAGTGAGCAGCTTCTTATCGCTGCTCACTCAAGCGTAGCTCCCCCTTTCAACTGTATGCCACTGCATTTTGGAGCGTGTCATAGACAGCTCCAAAATGCATTGGCTTACAGGGGCCACGCCTGCCAGCACAGTGCCTGAATTGGAGGAGGAGGTGACACACCTCCGAAATCTCCGATGAAGGCACTATGTTTCTTGCACATGCGTGCAAGCAAACATAAAAAGGAGTGAAGGACTGAATGCCTGACTTTAAAGTGCAGATTTATTGAAATGTCACTTACTGTTATGCTGACCCGTAGAGAAAGGGACTACTTTATGTCCAAACACAATTCCCCTAAAACAATTTCAGCGTTTCTAAAAGCAATTTCTCAGCTTTGTGATTATTTACAATTTTCTTGCATACGTTATATAGAGAATAATTGATAGGTAAGTGTGAGTTATGGAATTTTTTTACAACCCCGAGGTGTGTGATGACCCATAAACCTTGAGAGCGTAGCTTGAGAGGTTTATCACACACAGAGGGGGTGTAAAAAATATAGGATAAAGTATGGGTCTCAGTGTGTAACGAGAATTTACACACACCCGAGGGGTTTGATGCTCGAGGGGTTTATGCATAGCATCAAACCCCGAGGGTGTGTGTAAATTCTAGTTTACACACTGAGACCCATATTTTATTTTATAGAATTGTTGGGCTTCTCTTTTTCGCCTCAGCAATTATGTAAAATAAAAAAAGACTGCTGTGATGGCGCAGTCAGAGTACCTCAGCGCGCAAGGTCCGCTTTAACTTTATTTAAAATATTTTTAGGGTGGTCAATCCAGTAGCTGTGTGGAACATTTCAACTAATTGTAAAAATTACTTACTGCCAAGTGTCCGTGGCAGTTTCTCTCTACTGTGGGTTTGCGGTTTCCTGTTCTGGAAGGATACAGCAAGCGACGAGTTCGAGCATGCGCAGTGTGGGGAAAACCATGCGCGTGTTTGCTGTTATAAACGCTCCTTTGTAATGGCAAATTACACCACAGTTTCCCTATGGGAAAAAGGGAAGACCATTAATTATAATTCCATTGACACACACTTAACCTATACTTTATTTTTTATGATTACTGGTGCAGGGAGTGAGTGGCATCATACTGCCAGAGTTAGATTGTCTGTCTCACACAAAAATGCAGTTCTGTCATACTACACACTCTCTCTCTCATAAAAACATTTCCTTTTTTTTTTTCCAGCACTTGAGATCGCGCTTGGTCGGAGCAGACTGAAGCGCAACAATGGTAGGATCAACCGGATAGATTTTTTTTGTCAGAGAAGGCAGGATCAACCAGATTGTTAGAAGAAAAAAAAAAAAAGAACATGAGTGACAAATGTTTACTTCATGGGAGCAGTGCTGGTCCTCTGTAACCAAAAACTGCAGCCGCCATGTCTGTACATTGGTTCAGCCTGCCTACACACGTAGGGTCAATAAGGTGGTGCGTTACATATCTGCTCAGTCATGCTGCGGGAGGAAAGTGAAAGTTGTTCCGAGAACGCTGTAATAACCGGATTTCGGGTTATTACGGCTTTTTGGAGCGTAATAACCCGAAATCTGGTTATTACGGTGTTTCAACAGGCCGGTAATCTGGTTGATAAATAGGGTCACCAGTTCTTATAAGTGTGGTTAAACAGACTAGGCTGAGTGATTATGGCCAGTAATCACACACTTCTCTGGTGTTGTAAAGGGTCTCGGTGTAAGTGCCTCATGCCAAACACCACCCTTGAGAGGTGTATAATTATTCACCCTTATTCATACACCTTAGACTACGTTACTGCTTACATAAGGATCAGGGTGGAATTGTTTATTTTAGATGTTAATCTTCATGGTGAGTTGTGTAAGGTCCCCCATGTTTTATTATTCTATTTATTTATTTATTGAATTTTGATAACCAGGTAGGCCCACTGAGCCCCGAAGGTCCCTTTTTCAGGGGCGACCCGGTGGCAATTAATGGCCCTCATTTTTTAATCTGAATAACTAGACTTTTAAATCGTGTTGCAGCCTCCTGGTTGATATTTTTGGTTACAACCGGAAGGTTGTAATTGGTGCCTGCCACTCAGACAACAGCTATGTAGCTCATTGGCTGCAACTCCCATCTGGGCGGGCTGATCATCTCTTCCCAATGCTCTGTTGCCCGCTAACCGAGCTCCTGAACTTATACTTTCCATTTCACTTCATCCCAGGTAATGTTTTTACATATTTTTCAGTGTGTATCTGGTTGATCCTGTCTTCAAAGTATAAAACATCAATCTGGTTGATCCTGCTGTTCTTATCTGTCAAGCGGGGCTGCACAACTGCACCCCTTACCGACTGAGTGAGTCACTGAGTGAGTGAGAGAAAGACAGGCTGCACACATTTGTTTGTGTGTGTGTGTGTGGAAAAAAATAAGGACCAATAATTAAATAAAATAGTATATGGGTGAATGTCTGTAGAACCCAAATTTTACACACACCCTTGGTGTGGGATGTGTTGTCCGAGGCACAGGTCAGGAAGCATAGGAAAACCAGGAGCAGTTTCAAGATTTACAATGAGAGTTTTATTATTAGTAATAACAGCAAAATAAAAATGTGTTCAGTATGACTGCTTACAAAGGCAGTACAAACAGAGAAAACATTCTTTTGAGTGTTTCTTCTCAATTCTAGGTTTCAGTCTCTGTCCCCCTCTTGCACAAGCATTGCTGTTCTTTTTATAAGTCTTTGCCTGGGAAACTCGTTAAGAAAACGGCATGCTTCTCACACAATGTTCTTGTAAGTTTCCAGTGTTCTTGCAGGTGGAGCAGAAAGAATGTAATTACCCAGAACTGGCCTCTTGTTTACAGCTCTGCAAAAGGCTTAAAAACTGCATCTCAGGTTAACCTCTTGAGTTCCATATAGCTTTTTGCAATCATTTCAACGGTATAACTATATATAGTTTCAAACAAAGGGATCTCAGTTACACATGCAGTTTTACACAGAGGTTCATGTATATTATTTATAACTGTAGATATGCAAGGCGGGGAAGAAAAGACAGAAATAGCAAGGGAAGGCAGAGAGATAGCGAGAAGTGGAGAATTGCAAAACCGTTGGAGTGATCAATTCCTAGGTCTCACAAGAAAATTTGGTTGTGCAACCAAACAGAGAAGGGACAGAAAAGGAGAGGATAGAACAGACCCTTGCATTTAACTCTTTCTGCATAACAAGTGGGGCAGGGCCTTATTCAGCCCTGTCACAGGATGCCTTTATAAGCCCTTCAGGCTTCGCCCTTAGAGTTTATATAGCATCCCACACCTCGGGTGTGTGTAAAATTCTGGTTACACACACTCACCTATATATGATATATGGTTTTGTAGAGGGAAGTAGGAAGCGTGAGTTACGAGCAGCACTGAGCACCAGCACAGAGACAGAGGGAAAGAGAGCACGTTCAGTGAAAATTGAAAGCAGGCTGACAAGCGGGAGTCAGTGTGAGCAGGGACACAGGTGCATACCATGGCTGAAAGTGCACAGCAACTTTTCAGCTGTGCACAACA
This sequence comes from Neoceratodus forsteri, assembly GCA_016271365.2. Classification (NCBI taxonomy): domain Eukaryota; kingdom Metazoa; phylum Chordata; order Ceratodontiformes; family Ceratodontidae; genus Neoceratodus; species Neoceratodus forsteri. The sequence goes on from JADMNL010000022.1 coordinate 121,101,137, forward strand.
AATTTTTGAGAGCTACTGAATTCCATACACAGTAAGTCCTAACCATATACTATAAATGGTTAAATTTGTTTGTTTGCAAAGGGTAGATATTTCATTTAAAGCATTCACATCTTTTGTCAAGCTCTTGCTTCACAGCCATACTAAAAACATTTACAGTAAAAGAAGCAGTTCTAAGTTTTAATGGAATGTTATTCCAAGTGGTGGCTTCCTTGTATTCAAAAGCCGTTTCTCTGCATACAGTTTTGATTTTAGGTACATGGAATTCTTTAGCTTCAAGATTTCTTGTTTGGTATTTACAGTCTAGTTTAATCATTTTTTTTTCTACAAAATGAGGTGGTTTGTTTTGCTTTATTAATCTATTTATCATGATTATCTAATTTTTTTTGTTAATTTGTTAATCTCGTTCTTCTCCCTTCCATCTGTCACCCTAGCCCTGACACCCCAGCATCCACCAAGGCTTACCTGCCCACGTCAGCCCCCCGCTGGGGTTCTTCAACACCTGCCATTGAATAGATCAGGTTTCGCTGAGCAGGGCCTGGATAGCCAGGTGTGGGGCCTGCAGGGAACTGGTGTCATCCTGCTGGCCAGGAGTTTCCTGTGCTCTCACCGAGGAGGTGCAGATGTGCATTGTCATCATTATACACGTCGTGTGCTCCCACACACATGTTGCATGCTCCCACGCGATGTGTGTCGACGGCTGCCGCACTTCCTTACACTTCTGGCATCTCTGGACTTCCTTCCCCAGCCTCTCCTAGGGGCCAGGTGTATGCAGGGCTCCACATTCCCCAACCCCCAGAGGAGGGGAGCAGTCCCATGGATGCTCGATCCTCCCCCCCAGCCGACCCTCTTACGTCCAGAGTTTGACTCTGAACCCGGGTCTTTGGTGCTGCAGGTGGCTGCACTTCCGCTGCACCAGCAGACTGACATGATCATCCAGTTTAGTTCCAGTCTGTGCCAGGATTCATTTAAAAAAAAAAAAAATGCAAAGTGCCGCGCAAAAGTTTGTGTGTCACCTTGCAGTTGCACTTGTGGGCAATCGGGTTATTCCCAGTCGGATAGCGCTGTGCACTATCTTACTGTGAATGGGGCATGCGGAGGCAACGCTAACCCAGGCAAAGCACCATAAACCCCAGTAGCGCTGCCCCCACTGCCAGCCAGGAGAATGGTCCGGCAACAATAGCGCACACGCACTAAGCCCTTCTTCACTAAGGGAGCCATGCAAATGAGCCCTTTGGGCATGCAAGGTGCTATTGGCCATTAGCATGCCCATTATAGGCCCATTTGCATGGCCTGCTGGTGGCTTAGTGGGTTCCCCCACCAGCTCATGCCCTACGCAACTGCATTCCATTGTGGTCTAATGCTCCCTGTCCTCCAATCGCTGTCCCCAAATAAATAATGTTATTCCCTGGTAGTCTAGTGGTGCCCTCCCTGGTCCCCGATCGCTGATCCTTTGTGTAAAAAGGATTTTACATAGTGTAGCGGTCCCTTCCCGGTCCCTGATCGCCGACCCGATGTGCAGAAAGTATTTTCCGTAGTGTAGTGGTCCCTCCCCGGTCTCTGATCGCCGACCCGATGTGCAGAAAGTATTTTCCATAGTGTAGTGGTCCCTCTCCCCTCCCCTGTGGAAGATCACTATCCCCAAATGGAAAATAACCCATTCCCTGGTAGTGTAGTGTCCCTCCCCCCTCTCCGATCACCGTTCCCCGCCCCATATCATAAATATATATGTCTTGGTAGTCTAGTGGTCTCTTCCCGCCTCCCCGATGTCCGATCACCGTCCCCTTATGCACAAAATTCCCTGGTAGTCTAGTGGTCCCTCCCAGTTCTCGATTCCCGTCTCCTGAAAATACCCTTCAATCCCTGGTGATCTAGTGGTCCTCCACCCTCTCAGGTAATTACCCACCCCCCCATCCTCCCTCCCATCAGGACTCTTGGTCAGTAAGCAGCACAGCCCTCCTCTCACCTCCACGGCTGCCCACCGACTGAGCTATGAACGAGCAGGGTGGTGGGCGATTACATGAGAGGGTTGGGGGATGGAGGGGATCACTAGACCACCAGGGATTGCAGGGTGTTTTCAGGGGACGGGCTCGGAAACCAGGAGGGACCACAAGACTACCAGAGAATTTTGTGCATAGGGGGATGGTGATCAGACATCGGGGGAGGGACCACTAGACTACCAAGACTAATATATTTAATGATACTGGGATGGTGAATGGTGATCAGGAGAGGGGAGGGACACTAGACTACCAGGGAATGGGTTATTTTCCATTTGAGGATGGCATTCAGGGAGGGGGGAGGGATGACTACACGATGGAAGATAACTTTTTACATGTTGGGGAAGGGGTTAGGGACCACCACACTATGGAACATACTTTTTACACATAGGTTCGGTGATTGGAGGCCAGGGAGGGACCACTACACTATAGAACATACTTTTTACACATAGGGTTGGCGATTGGGGACTGAAAGGGTGGAGTGGGTGCAGTACCTCCACTAACCACTAGGGTTGTAGGGATTACCATCAGGTTTTGGCCAGCAGTAATTTCTTCACGCAAGACTTCACAAAGGCCCTTGCCTGGTATAAACTTTGTAGTGAATTGGACTGCAGGGATATGCAGGTCCCTCCCCTCATTTGCATTAGGCCTCCTCCCAACTATGCCCGGGTGCAGACACAGTTTACGGGGGCAAACTGGGCTTTGTGAATACAACTCTGGGCAAAACCTGGTTTTGTGCCTGGGCAAAGTTTTGTCCCCTTGTATCTAATGGCAGCCATCCTAGTTTTTTGCTCATTCCACAATGATGTGTTCTGTAATCGCTCAGAAAAACAAATGTAACTAGTTTATTATATGTAACATTTACTTTATTCAGAATGGTTCTGTTTGTTTGTCCATATATATGACAGCTGTAATCCGTCACAGGCAGAAGAAGCTGATTCAGTATGTTTAAACAAATTTCTTTTGGAATGCGGATGACTATATGCCTAAAAGCCCCCAAGGCGACAGCCTAACTTTCTGCAGAGCAAATCAGCATGTACATCAAATTTCATGTGCTGGTCGATCCATACATGCAGGTATTTGTGTTCAGATACCTGTTTTGATTTTTCTTCCTGAGTTGTTAAAATTTATAATTTGGGGCTTACAGTTTGTGTGGTCTGTATAGAGGGAAAAATGCAATAGTATGAGTCTTTTTGCAATTTATTACATATTTAGGCTTTTTTTTTTTTTTTTTTGTTGGTATTTTTCCGGAGTCCCCACCCTGCCTTCTGACATCCCCACCACGCCGATCAGATAGACCCCTCCCTTCAGCCCCCACGACTACCCTCATGGTGGGGTGGGAGACCTCAACCCACCTTTCCGATCCAGTTTGGGGAAGTGCCTCTTGGTGGCAGTACGGGGGGGGGGGGGACAATCGTCATCTGTGGCAAGGACTCCATTTTTCTATTTTTCTCCCCTGCAGAGAGGGGAGTGCAATGGCGCCAGCGGAGGGAGCATGCACGTGTCCGCATGGGCTTCTCCAGGTATCTGCCCCATCTCTGACCCTTTTCTGCAGTGTCGGTGCACTGACCCCCAGCCTCCACCAGGGGCCAGTCACACTCCAACCACTGGTGTCCCCCCATCCCTGGAGAAGGAGATCAATCCCTCGGACGCTCAACGCTTCTGCAACCCTACCCACCCTCAGCAGCCAGTGCTCATTCCCGAACATGGGTTGCTGGCGTAGCACAAGGTAAGGCATCTAGTGCCTCAACCCTCAGCGCCACTGAGCCGGCATCTTGGAACCATTTGTGCCTTTTTGTGAAGTCAAGCTCAAGCTGTCTTTCAGCTTCACAAACGTCTGCACGTGGCGCCACCACAACGGTGTTGTTGGTGTATAGCGTGATGTCAGAGTACATGACCCATTTTGGCAAGAGGTTCCTGTACAGCAGAAACAGGAGTGTTCTTGATATCAAGCTCTGTGACTCTTATCAAGTTATCTCAGCCCGCTCAAATAGAGTGCCACTGATGGCTACGTTTCGTATCCTTCCCTTTAAATATGATCTGAACCACCTGCCAACACTGTCAGAGACAGTAATCCTATGTAGTCTTTCAGTGAGGATCTCTTGATCCATGCGATCAAAAGCTTTGGAAGGGTTCATGAACACCATGCCCACCATCGTCCTTATCCATTAGGGAAGTGACTAGATCTACTAAATTTGTGAGCGTGTTGTGGAATAACCTTTCCTAAAACCAGACTTAAACTTGGTAAGAAATGAACGCGGTTCTATATATTCATAAATATGGCCCTGGACCAGTTTTTCCAGTATCTTTGACGGAATAGACAGTGCAGTCGGTTGGTAGCGATGTGTCTGCAGTGATTGGACTTCAGTGTCAGCTGCTCATTTCAGGACTAGCCATCATGTTTGGCTAACTGGCAGCAAGACAGAGCAGTACTTTTCACTGGTGGCTTTTTTTCCCCCTGACTGGCGTGTACAACAGTGCACCAGATAACATTGACATTCGAGAGTAATGTACTCACTGTTTTTGACATTAGGTGAGTAAGATGTCATTTTGATGAGTAAAAGTGCTTTAAACGTGGAAAAACAGCCCTTTATAAAGTATTTATGGAGTATTTCCAAGGGTGGTGATGAGTATCGGTACTCATCAAACAATTTTTTAAACAGTCTTTCTTTTTTTTTTTATTTGTTTGTTTCACTGCCTGGCATCCCTGGTCCTGGCAGCACCCCCCAGCCCCATCACCAGCTCGTCTCTTGGACGTACGCGTTAACTGCCACTTTCACAGAGCCATATGAGCAGGTGGCCAGCCTTATAGAGTGGGGATGCCAGGCGAGCCAGGGCATTATCCTCCGTTTCCTCCCCGGGTCATCTGCGAGTGGCATATGCACTTGTGTGCATATTAACGCACATACGTGCCATGTTTGCTGTCTGTACTGCCCCCTGGCCTCCACTGGGTGGTAGTCAAGTGGCGGGACTTGGGATCCCCTCTCCCTGTGGGAGGAGAGCTGTCTTGGGACACTCAGTCCTCCCTCACCTGACCAGCCCCCAAGTGACCCTTGTCCGTTCCTGAGCCTGTGTCGCTGGCGTGGCTGGAGGTAAGGCACCAGTGCCGCAGCCCACCATGCCACTGGGCTGGCTAAAGAGTATTTCTTAAAAGTTGGTGAGTGAGATAGGCCAGTACTCCCCTTATCTGGAGCATAGGGCTGTATAGAAAGTAAGACAAATTGGTTGCTGTCAGTAGATGGCTGCACTTGCCTATGACTGTAATGAGAACCTTTTTTTGTTAGTATGCGCTACAGCACTGTACAACCTCTTTTGGTGCCGCAGCCCATAGTTCAGTCCTTATACACAATTACAAAGCAAACTACCTGCATTGGGCTACTTGGAGGTGAATCTTACTAGCCCGAGTCTGCCTGAACTGTGCCTCAGGCCCACAGAACAGTGTTAAAATCGGCCCCATAACCGATATTTTCTTTAAACATTTTGTGCTCTGTTCTGACAGTGGCAAGCAGTACAGCCTGCTTGAATACGTAGGAATGAACACTGACCTGTAACCTGCTGTTAACAGTAATCAGAACTGATCAAATAGGTAGCCCAGGGTGCACCAGCTTTAAAATGGTGGGCTACCTGACTTGTACATATGTTTCCCAAATGCCAACTGGTGGTTCCTGTGCACCATATAAGCAGAATAATAGTTTTACTTCTCCCTTTTATATTCTCTAAAACTATTCTAAAAAAAAATATTACTTAAATGTAGTGCTCTAAAAAAATGTTGCCCGCAACTTGGCTGTCATCTTCATTCTGTGCTTTTTACCTTCAGAGTTTTGCTCTGAGTTGTCAATTATTGGACTTTACTGGTGCAGAAGAGTGACTGTCACTTCCTTTTGTTCCTTTCAGGCTCTACCATGACGATCGTTATTGGCTTTGAAGGCAGTGCCAATAAGATTGGGGTTGGCATTGTCAGAGATGGAGTGGTCCTGTCCAATCCTAGGAGAACCTACATCACACCCCCAGGGCAAGGTGAGTGGCATTTGTGTGATTTGTAGCCACCATAGCCTGGCAAACCAACATCTCTTACTCTCTTGTTTTCCCTCTGAAGGCAGACAGTCCCGAAAGTTGATCTTTTCCTGCCATGTGGCAGTCTCCCCTCCCAAATTCACTTTAGGTTTTCCATAGCTGGTTTCAAGCTGTGTCACTCCGTTTCTCTTGTACTGTTGATGGGTTGAGCACTATTGGTGGGGCCCACAAAAAGGGTGGCAAACTGTTTTTAAGAAATACTTCACCTAACATGTAAAAACCCATTCTCTGTGGAATGAGGATCTATATAGAGCAGTAAAGAAATACGTGACCAGCATATACATGTTTGTTTAATTGCATACACTAAGAAAATGGTATGTTTATAATTGTGTGTTGAGATAACATGAGAAAGCCTGAAATCAACGATGCAGTGCTGCAGGGCAGTGGGGAAGACAGACAGGATGCTGGGGCGCATAGGAAGTGGGACCAGCAGTGGAAGCCAGGAGATGATCTTTCCCCTGCACAGATCTCTGGTTCATCCTTACCTGAAGTACTGTGTGAGGTTCTGGAGCCCACACCTGTGGAGAGGCTGAAAAGATGGAGGCCTGACACAGCTGAAGGGATATGGGACCTACCGGAAGATCTGGAAAAGTTGGGGAGGTGGTCCAGGATCTGGCAGCTTGACTTTAATGCTATAAAATGCAAAGTTATGCATATTGGAGCCAAGAATCCCAGGACAGAGTATTACCTGGGTGGAGTCCGAGTAGCTGCATCAGAGGAGGAGAAGGACCTGGGAGTGATGATCACTAGTGACCTGAAGCACTCCACGCAGTGCAAGAAGGCAACAGCAAAGGCAAGCAAGATGCTGGGATGCATAGCTAGGGAGATCAGTAGTAGGAGAGAGGAGGTTATACTGCCCTTGTACAGGTCACTGGTAAGGCTGCATCTAGAGTATGGAGTTCAGTACTGGTGCCCACACCTCAAAAAGGATATTAACCTGCTGGAGAAGGTACAGAGGAGGGCTACAAAGATGATAGTCGGTCAGCAGGGCAAGGCATACGAGGAGCGGTTGAGTGCACTGAACATGTACTCCCTGGAAGACAGGAGAGTGAGAGGGGACATGATTGGGACATTCAAGTACTTGAAAGGGATAAATAATGTTGATAAGGGACATCTCTTTAAGCTGAGTGGCAACCATATCACGAGGGGGCACAGTCTTAAGCTGGAGGGTGGGAGGTTTAGGAGGGATGTCAGAAAGCACTTCTTCACAGAAGGGGTGGTGGACACTTGGAATGCGCTGCCGGAAGAGGTCATCTCATTAAAGACAGTGAGCAGCTTTAAGAGAGGATGGGATAGGCATAGGGGGAAGATAAGGGTAGGGAGGATGGGAGGAGTGGGGAGGGAGGGCAGGGACATTAGCTCAAGCTGTGAACCCTGCAATACGAACAGACTTGATAGACCAAATGGCCTTCTTCTGCTGGCTTGTTCATTTGTTTGTATGTACAGAGACGGGCGACCAAGGTGATCCAATACTGGAGAACAATCATAGGAGGAAAGATTCAGGGACCTTAATATGTTGTACACCCTGAAGACAAGGAAAGAGAGAGAAGAGGGGCATGATCAAAACATACAGATTATCTCTGTGAAATGGGGGGAAATGCAATGAGTTGTTCACCTTAAATACAAACACAAGGGGGGAATCCACTAGAGTTGGATGGGGGAAGGTTCAGAAGGGATGTCTGCAAAGTACTTTTTTGTTAAATTTGCATTTTACAGGTTTTACCCGTCTTCTCCTCGTTGTACCTGGGACCCGAGCACATGGCCCTGCGTGTGGAGGTGCACGCACACACACACACACACACACACACCGTGACGCCGGCTCAGCCCCTTCCGCCCCTCCCCTAGCAATTGCTGGGCTCCCCCATAGCCTGAACTGCCATCCGTCCTACACCGGGTGGCAGCCAAGGGCTGGGGAAACCCCTCATCCCTTCCCAGGTGAGGAGAGCCGCCTTTGCGTAGCTCAGTCCCCCCACACCAACCCTGACTACCCAGTCTGCTCCCAAACCCAGATTACCGGTGGCGCCAGGCATCCAGCGCCTCAACCCTCAGCACCACCGGGCCACATAGTACTTTTTTTTAACAGAACAAGCTGTAGACAAGAGGAACAGACTCCTGAGGAGGTACTCTGTGGCAAAATAGGGGGTGGATTCAGAATTGGGTGTGACGGGCACATGGCCATAAGAAGGGCAGGGAAGATGGTTATAGGGAGGGAGGAGCAAAAGGAGGAAGATGGTCATTAAGGCTATTGCAGGAGTAATAGGTTAGATTGGGCAGAAGGGATGGACCAGTGGATTTTTTTCTGTCATCATATTCTATTAGGAATCAAATACGGGGCTTCTGTTAACGCCCACTTTGAGGCAGAATTGTGCTTGAGACTGTTGCTCAGAGGAGCAGGGGGTCCAAGGATGCCCCACATTTTTGCACCAGCGTTTCAAATGGGCTTTTCTAGTTTACAAATACAAGGAATTCTGCCAAAATGTCACTCTTAAATTCAAGTGGCACCCTTGAAAATCTAGTCCAGGTGCCCTAGACTATTATTTACAACATGTTCAGCCTATTCCGGCATTAAAGGGAACCTAATCCAGGCTTTCCATTTTTGAATTATACTTGGACATCTGTGTGCAGCCAGTTTAATCTTTCCACTCAAACTTGTCTTCTGTTTGTTGCCTTTTTTTCCTCTTGAAGGGTCCATTGTTGATGCTGCTTTTTTCCCCTCCATATATTCATTATTTATATACTAGTCAGTCCTGTAACCCAGTCACTGACATCAGTCGAGTGGAATCCTACATTGCAGATTTCCCTTCAGGTCATTACTCAACTCAGCTGACTGGGTTCTGGAGCTCCTCTTTAAATTGGCAATTTGGGTCATTCCTTCATTAATCTATATTTTCTCTCTTCCCCCTTTCTCCACTCCCCGCATTGCTTTGCAGGTTTCATGCCCAGCGACACAGCTAAACACCACCAATCATGTGTCCTTGATGTGCTGCAGGAAGCCCTGGAAGAGGCTCACGTCAAGCCCGAAGAGATTGACTGCGTGTCCTACACTAAAGGTATGGTGTGCCACACTGAACATTTACCCTTTTCACAAACAACTCCCAGCACCTGTAGCGAGCTGTGCTTTAGGCCATCCAAAATCCATCCTTTTTTTTTTTTGTTGTCAACTTTCTTTCTTCACTGGTGACCTAGGAACTCTCTCAGGCTAACCCCACACACCGCCACTGCTCTACCACCCACCTGAAACCCGCCCTCTAGGAAATGGAACGGACAACCCCACCTACTTTAGACCGATGGACCCCTCCCCTGGCTCTGAGCCCCGCAAGGCAGGGCCACCTTCCACTCCCAGTGTTCTATCTAGAGTCTAATGTGTCGGCCCAAGGCAAGGCAGAGGGTCAGGAGAGTTGGAGAGATGGGCCTGGTACTGGGTGCATGGCAGCGGGGCACTGGAGGCAGCCATTGCCTATCCCAGGGCCAGGGCTTTTCTGGCATAAGTTTCCCTGCTGGAGCGCGGACGTGCTATGACATCTGCACAGCCACGCTACTGATGTCTGCCGCCACTCCCCTCCTGTACAGCATCAGCACCTGTAGTGTCCCCGATCTCCATCGGAGGTCACTAAGGCGCAGAACAAACCCCCAAACCCTCCCCAGGAGAGGTGAGCAGTCCCGTGGACACTCTATTCTGTCCCTCCCCTACAAACCCCTGGTGCCTGAATCCATTCCCGAACCCAGGTCGCTGGTATGGTGTGTGGTGTGGCGTCCAGCACCTCAACCCTCAGTGTCACTGGGCTGGCTCCAAATCCCTCTTGTGTTCTTCAACGTTTATTGTTAGCAGTTTGTTACAGTGTGGTGAGCTGTGTGTAGTTCTCACATTTTTTCAGCTGTGGCCTTTAGTATAAGGTTTTAAGCACTCTCTTTTGCTATTACAATTTCTGTAACACTTTATGTTGTCACTGGGAAGCTGCAAAAATTATAGAAACTGATGGCAGAAGGAAACCGACGACCCATCTAGTCTGCCCATAGTTGATGCTGCCTTACCCCTGACCTAGTGCCGCAGTGTGTTATTTGCCCCTTGCCCCCTTCTGATTCCTCCTCCTCCTCCCTGGTTCCCTAAGAGAGACTTTAAATCCCATTGCCCAGTCCCATTTATGTTTGAACTCATTAGTGTTCTTGTCTCCACAATCCATGCCAGTAATCTGTTCCAAGGTTCCACCTCCCTTTCTGTGAAACAGAACTGCTTTACATACATCCTGAATTTAGCCTAACAAGTCTTAGTTATGCCCCCTCATGACTGCATTTCTATTTTTTGACAAACGGGTCCTCGCAATTTACCCTGTTTATCTCACTTAGGAAGTTATACTGTAAGTCTCTGTAACGTCCCCCTTTCTCACTTCTGGCTTCCAGCGAGTGCATGTTCAGGGCCTTCACACATTCCTTGTATCATCTGCCTTGCTGGCTTTGTATCATTTTTGTGACCTTTTAGTGCACTGACTCCAACCTATTGATGTTCTTTCTCAGGTGGAGGTTCCAGAGCTGGGCACAGTACTTCAGGTGAGGCCGCACCAGCAGTCTGTACAAGGGCAGTATCACTTCCTCCTCCTCCTCCTACTGTCAGAACCTCTCCTGTACACCCCAGCATCCTTGATGTCTTCCTATAGGCCTTACTGCACTGGATTGCTTGCTTGGGTCATTGTCAAGGACTCCTCAGCTGAAGTGGACAGCTTAATCCCCCATCCAGTACTCCGTGCATGGGTTCTTATCCCATTGCAGTTCTTGGCATTGAACCTCAGCTGCCAAAAACTGCAATCTTGACATATCTGATGACCTCAAAATGGCAGGGCAGTGTGGTAAAGTAGTGGAATGCTGAGATGCATTGGGAGTGGTATCTCCAGCAGGAGGAGGGAGGTGGTATTGCCACTGTATCTCACTGGTGAGACACCACCTGGAGTATTGCATCTAGTTCTTGAGGCTGCACCTCAGAAAGGACATAGACAGAGTGGAAGCAGTCCAGAGGAGGGCAACTAAAATGGTGCAGGAGTTGCACCAAAAGCTTTACGAGGAGAGACTGAGGGATCTCAACATGTACACCCTGGAAGAGAGGAGAGTGTGAGGGGACATGATCGAGACCTGCAGGTATCCTAGATAGATAGACAGGGTGTAGGAGGGGAGTCTCCTTCAAATGAGAGAGCATCAGGATCAGAGGGATTGTGATGAAGTGTGGGGGAGGAGGGATTAAGATAGGTGTGAAGAAGCACTACTTCACTTAAAGAGTTATAGATGCCTGAAACAGTCTGTCAGCGTGGTGGAGGCAAAAAGAGTAGGGGGCTTCCGTTTCTATGTTGCTAGACCTCTGACCACCTTTCAAGCCTTTCCAGATCCCTCTGAAGTTCCCTCACCCCTTCCTCACTTTCCACCCTGCCACAGAGCTTTGTGTCGTGAGCAGAGAGCTGCATCTTTCTCCAGATACCTTCCCCAGTGTCACTGATGAACATAAAAAAATAGGACAAGTTCAAGACTGACCTCTGCTGCACTCAGTTCATGACCCTCCTCCCCCATCGCCAGGTTTGAAAGTGGTAAGATGTATCCATGCTCAGGGACCTAGTGGTATAGTTCAAAGCTGTGACATTATCTATTTTTTTATTTTTATTTAAAATTTTGTTTACCAGGTAAGCAATATGAGCCAAAGGCCCGTTTTCAAATGTGACCTGGGACCATTCAAACAATACAGTCAAGTCATTAAATACAATACAATTACAGTACAAACATATACAAACAATACAGATAATGTATTAATAACAGTCACATTTCAACATATTTAAAAAAATACTGTCTAACAGACAATTAAAAAACTTCCTGACTGACAGTTTGCTGCAAGGAAGGGGTAGTTTATTCCAATATACTGGTCCATTGTTAAAGCATGCATTCCCAATTTTAATTTGGTTTTAGGAATAACTCACCTTATAGATTTTGTAGAATGCAAATCCCTGTCCAAAGTCTTTTTATCCATTAAGACAAATAAAGGAAAAATTGGGCCCAAGGCCAAAGTATTATGAAGTAAACACATTGAGCTATGCTGTGAATGTAAACCAGGAGGAAGCCAGGCTGTCAAAGAATAGAGATTACAATGATGAGTCCGAAATGGGACTTTTAAAGCAGATCTACAGAGTGCATGAAAAGTAGTTGTAAGCAAAGTAGTCTCAGACTTTGCCAGATCTGAAAACAGAAATTAATTATAATTTAATATAGGCAACAGCAGACTTCTGGCTATAGCTAATCTGGCATCCTTGGACAACAGGCTCTGTAGTTTAAATAATGCACTCAATCTTTGGTTAACACTTCTACAGACCGTTCTTACGTGCAGTGTATATGATAAACAGGGATCTAGTACAATCCCTAAATATCTAAATTGAAATACTTGCTCCCAATAACAGTCCCCCCGGCTCACAATTTCAAGAGGTTTACATCTGTTTAGTCTATTTTTAGAGCCATAAAGCATACTCTTGTTTGGTTTTTTTTTACATTCAAGAGTAAACAAAGATTTTTTAACCAGTAATCTAAAGCCTGAAAGTCAGTAGTTAAGTTTAACTTTATCTCATCCTCTGAGGGTGCGCTACTAAAGAGTATGATGTCATCAGCGTACATCAGAACATCTGTATGGATCATGTAAGATGGTAACTTATCTATAAATAAGGAAAATAAAATGGACCCCTGTGGTACTCCAATTTCCAACATCTTACTGTCAGACAAAACTCCTTAGCAGCAAACCCGCAGCAGTATATTAGACAGATAACTATGAAACCATCTCAGTGGAGGGGTTCTGACTCCGATGGTCTCCAACCCCCTGAGCAGCAATTGATGATCAACAAGATCAAAGGCCTTGAACAGGTCCACATATACAGCACTAGTGAGCCTTCCACCATCCATTGCTCTACCAACGTGATCCGTGAACCCCTGACCAAGGCCGTCCCTGTTCCGTGATGTTTACGGAAACCATGCCGCACAGGGGATTGGAGGCCACTGGAGTCAAGGAACTCAACTATTTGTTGGTTAACAACTTTTTTCAAGCAGTTTACCCAGAACGGGCAACAAAGAGGACAATAATTGTCCAACTCTGTTGCAATGCCACCTTTAAAGATGAGTTTAATGACTGGGTTTTTCCACTGAGTGGGACATTCTCCTGTAATCAGCAATAGATTAAATATTTTCGTTAATAGAACATAGATAAAGTCAGCCATAAGTTTCAGAAACCTTACTTCAAGTTCCTCTGGACCAGGGCTTTTATTGGGAAAAGTTATTTTAACAATTTCAGGGGCCGGTCCGTCGGTGCAGCGGTTGGATTTCCACTTGCGACGCCAGCGACTCCAGTTTGGTAACGGACTCGGGTGCTGGTGGGCCGGCCAGGGAGAGAGGGCTTGAGCATCAGCTGATGGCTTGCCTTCTCTTGGGGGGAGGGCGGGGACGTGATCCAGCACTTGCTGACCCCTAGTGGAGGCTGGGGGCATGGCAATGTGCGGGATACCACTCACTAAGGAGGCATGGTGAACATTGACGTCAGCCTTACGTTGTGGCACACCACGCCCCCAGGGGAGCAAATGGGAAAAGAGCCCTGTAGCCGACCGGATGACGGTTGCCAGCTCCTGTTGCCGTGAGTCTAAGGACAGTGCACGCACCATGCCCAGCAGCACCCTGAAGCAGGTTTGGCACTGGTCGCCCCCACCAGTGCCACCCCTCTTGGTGGGGGACCCACCCGGCGAAGGGTTACATTCGGGGGTCACCCGGGGAGGGGGGGTGCTGCTGTATGCGGGAGAAGAGGTGGCTGATCCGAGGCCAAGGTGCCGGAAGATGGTAAAAGCTGAGGGAGCTGAGAATCAAAAGGGCACTTATGAGGGTACAAAGGGCACTTTTTCTATACTAGTTTTGCCATACAGAAATAAAAAGTGGAGTGGCTGCTGCCCCTTCCACCACCCCCCCCAACCCGGTTCCGGCACCTATGTCCGAGGCAGTGCGGCTTGGAGGGTATAGGTGGCCTGAAGGAGAGGCCGGTCTGGAGCTGGGAGGCAGCAAAAAAAAAAAAAACAATTTGAGAACATCCCTTGATTTTATTAAATGAAAATAAAAAAATAAAGTTTTTTTTCAGCTCTGTTGGAACATGGATGATCCTGGCTACTTGTAGGGAAAAAGTCCTTAGTATAGGAAGTTACGTTTGTAAATTGTTCCAGGAAAGCCTCAGTAATCTTGGCCAAATCAGATATAGAATTACCATCTAAAGTCATGAAGTTAGAAAGATTTCTGTCACTAGGGGCAGTTATATCCTTGATTGCATGGAATGTCGGTGGCATGAGAGTTCCACAGCCTCAGACTGCTCAGTCTTTGTGCCAGTGTTGAAAGAGACAGAAATACTTTTCAAGTAGCTCCTGAGCTTGACTGAAATCTGTGCAGTTTTTATTTTCTGCTAAAAAGTAACTCTAGCAATAAGATACTGCTTGTTTTTACAAGCAGTACTCTGTACAATAATGTTTGCTTATTTTAAATGACAACATGGGTAGGGAGCATTCTGTGTCCACGTGGTTCAGGAAAACAAACCTTTGGCTTTGCACTTCTGGCAACGAGGACGCAGTGAACTTTGATATTGATGCCTCTCAAAAACACTTTTCAAAAATTTTCTGGCAGCCATGTTTTTACTGTACTCGAAGTCACCACTTCCAGGCTGCCGTAAGTTTTCAACAAGCATTTGTCAGTGCCGAATGTTGTCGCGCTGGCATTGACTTTGGTAGTGCAGTGCGGAAAAACATGTTGGGCAGGATGTGAAAAATGACAGCAGTACAGTTCATAGGGAGGTGTAAAAAAATGCCAATGTTGAAAATGTGGCATGTAAATATTGCAAATTTGCGAAGTTACAAGGGTGTGTGGGAAATGTGCAATGCACGCTTATAACACAGTCATTTATGGACGTTTGGCACAAATTTTCAACATAGGGCATTTTAGCACCTCTGCTCACGTACAGTGTCACTGTTATTTCCTCAAACTGTCCTAGCGATTTTGCACAGCGACCAGCGCTATAGCGCCGGACGCGCGAAAACACATTTAGGCAGGATATGGAAATGACAGCTGTACTGTTCATCAAGAGGTGTGGAAAAATGGCAATGGTGAAAATTCAGAGTGAAAATATTACAAATGCACGACGTTACGAGCGTGTGTGCAGTTTGCCAACGCACGCTCGTAACACAGTCATTTTATGGAGTATTGTCACCAAATTTTCAACATAGGCATTTTAGGACCTCTGCTCTTAAACAGTGTCACTGTCATTTTCATAATCTGGCCCGAACATTGATTGCTTACAGCGACCGCACTATTGTGCGCCGGAAGTGCGGAAACACATTTCGGCCAGGATGTGAAAGATGACAGCTATACTGTTCACAAGGAGGTGTACAAAAATGACAGTGTTGAAAATCTGGCGTGAAAATATTGCAAATTAGCAGAGTTACGAGAGGCCTGCGTGGCAACTGTACAGCGTCGCGACTCATAAAACAGCCATTTTGGTATTTTTCCATCAAATATGCAATATAGGCTTTTTGAGAGCCAACCTCATGAACAGTGTTACTATCATCTCGTTAATCGGTCCCAAAAGGTGATTCCGCACAGTGACTGCGAAATCACCTTTCGGGACCGAGCAACGATATGACAGTGTCAGAATTCATGAAGAGGGGTCCCAAAAACCCCATGTTGAAAATTTGGTGTAAAAATTCCCAAATATGCCCGAGATATGCATTAAAGTTGAAAAAACCCTATTTATTTCATTTTACAGCTTACCGGCATTTCCTCAGTTCGCGGTCGGCTTTGAAGAGTGCAGACTGTTCCCGGTCCACCAAAGATCATTGCGCCAGACTCCAGAGGTAAGTACGGGTGGGGCGGGAAGGATGGTGTGCAGTGGGTGGGTGCGGGTTGTCGTAGGGGGTTTGGAAGAGTGCGAGGACCGTTTTTGCTTTGCAGGTTAAAAATAAAAAGACATTGGGGACTGTTTTCGTTTTGATAGGTGCTTTGGCATGCTGGGGTGGGCTTCCAGCGTGCCACCTGGTAATATTGGTCAATGGCGGCGTGTGGGTGCTTTAGCCCGATGGAGGATTGGCAAGCCCATTGGCAAAACAAGGAAGGGGCGCGAAGCGGCGGGGGACTGGGCACCCCTTGGCAAGCAAAAAAGGGGGTTACATGATGCCAGCAGGGACTAGACACATCCATCGGCACACAATAAGCGGGGTGTTGACTGAGCAACAGCGGCAGTCACTGCCGCCATGTTGCCTGCACGTAGGGGGAGGCGTGTTGTGGTCACGCTGCATGAGAGCTTTGCTCTCATTGCAGCGGACCTTTTCTCTGATCTCTTCACCTCATTAGCTAGGCAGGGTGTCGGCCCCTGCTGCTGGCTGATTGGGGAATGCGGGACACACCTACTGGTGCATGCCCTGCATTCACCCAACAGTGACCGCGCCTCCAAATCTGCACTACCGCAAGGTGTTGGCTGCGCAAGCGCGCCAACACAAAAATGCTTATTGTAATTGCATCAAGTCAGGAAAACACACTTCTCCTATAGAACACAAACCTGTCTCATTTTCAAGCCTTATTTTACATGGCAGTATCATTTTTATTGTTGTTCTTAGTTTAATTTAGGCCTCAACCTTGCTGTCTTTTGTGATTCCTTTATGGTAATGCACCCTTGTCCCTCCCCTGAGAAGCTTACACAGTCCCATTGATCTGCTCCGACTGGCTCCAATTCTCTGACCTCGTGCACTCCTAAACACTGTAACGCGATAACAGCCATGCACCAGATTCGAAATACTGCCAATCCTTTTTTTTTTTTTTTTTAATATTTTCCACCAACCTGCTACCTTCTTCCTCCTCTCCATCCCCAGCCCCATCACCTGCTTTCTCTGTGACTTACCCTGCCCCAGTCTGATACCCTCATGGCTTACCACCCTCAGCAGGGCTTTTTTAATCAGGGTCCAGGGAGCTACAGACCCCTCAAGGCAACTCGAGCCAGCCATTCTGGAGTGGAACCAAAGTCTGTGCGAGGCCTGCGGGAGAAGTGGTGGAGTCATCTCGCTCGGTTTGGGGCCATTTTTCTTAGTTTCTTCCAGCCCCAAGACACAGGCACAGTGGGAGAGCTGAGGTGCATGCGCACACTGAGTATGCATGTCACTCTAGCTCCCAACCTTTGTCTCTCCCTCCCCGGCATCCTCAGCTAGACTGCAACCTGTGGCTAGCTAGGTGGCAGTATAGCAGGGAGAAAGGTGACCCACCCTTCCACAAAGGAGAAGAGTGTCCATTGGGATGCTCAGTCCTCCTCCCCCAGTGAATCCTGCCAACCCAGGTCGCAGACAGGTGGTAGTGCTACCACTGCACCGATGGGCCGACTGGACTTCCAGTCCTGGCCTTTAAATTACAAATGTGGCCACACAGGATATAGCAAAACACCAGGAGCTCAATTTTAAAAAGGCAAGGCAAAGTTTATTTTTTGAGGCGCCCAATCCCAGAGGCTCTGGGCGCCATACAAACAAATAACTAATCATGAAACTACAACATAATACATAAATAAAACATTGATAAATAAAACCAGATAATATAAAACAGTTAAAATGTGGTGATTATTAAGAGACATTCCCAAAAATGAATACTACCAGACAGTGTCTGGGAAAAGTTTGGCTGAACAGGAGGGCCTTAAATACTTCCACTGAGGGGGCCTCCCTTACAGATGGTGGCAGGAATTCCACAGGATGGGGCAGGTGACGCTAAAAGCTCGGTCACCAGCGGTCTTTAGCCTCATCCTGGGAATCGTGAGGAGGCCCCTAGAGGAGGAACGGAGGGAGCGGGCCGAGACAGCTGGTGTCTAAAGGTCAGACAAGTACCCAGGGCCCAGTCCATGTAGGGCGTTAAAGGTGAGCAGGCCCACTTTAAAGAGGATCCTCCACCTGACCGGCAGCCAGTGCTATTCACGCAGCACCGGGGTGATGGAGCAGTATCTAGACTGCCCTGTTAGCAACCAGGCGATTGTGTTCTGCACTAGCTGCAGCCTGCAGAGGGTACCTCCCGAGACCCCAAAGTAGATCACATTACAGTAATCCAGCCTAGATGTTACGAAGGCATGCACCAAAGTGGGGAGGTCCATAGGTGGAACTAGGGGCTTGATCCTGGTGATATTCCTAAGATGGTAGGAGCTGGTCTGGACAATGAATGACACCTGAGCTTGAAATGTCAAACCGCTATTGAAGGTTACGCCAAGATTGCACACCCTAGAGGAGGCCTTCGGTGGCATAGACCCCAGGATTAGCGTGGTATCTGTGGCAGAGGCCCTCCTATCATGCCTTCTGTTCAACTCCACCACTAGTACCTCCATCTTATCGGGGCTCAGTCTCAACCAGCTGGACGCCATCCAGTCATTGATCTCAGCTAGGCATCTGTTTAGCACTTCTACTGCATTGGATGTCCCAGTGGCAAAGGAAAGATACAGTTGGGTATCATCAGCATAGCAATGAAAGCCCAAACTGTGTTTCATCTGAAGTGAATAAGAGCTGCTTAGGGCGGGGGGTGGATAGCCACAACAAGCACGAGGCACAGTACCAGAGGAAGAGCTAACAGTACCATCTAGTGACACAAATTGTGAACAGCACCACTTTATTCACAAACAGCTGCTATGAATATGGACAAAACAAAGAAATACTTTGTACATCTAAAACAAACAGCATTTTCAGTGAATTTTTTTTATTGTTTTAAAAATTTTATTTTACATGGGAACCATTTTATAAGCACAGTAAGAAACTCCAGGGTGTGTGTTTTGGTTCGTGAACCACACTTTCAGGTAGTTGAAGGCATTTGGTGCAAGCACCTCATGCCTCACATCTTTTTAAGGTAACTTTACTTATAAAGTAGGAGACCCTGCCAATCTCAGATGCAGCAATCTCCAATATGGTAGGACCTACAGTAATCCCACCTGAGACAGCTGCTGCTCTCTCAGACAGGAATGATAAAGAGAACAGACTCTGCCTGTCAGCGAGCTTTCTCTGTAGTGGGCTCAGTTATTTTGGTTGCAACCTCTTCAGCTTTAATGGCTAGGATCCTCGGTGAATGGATAACCACTCTTGTCACATGGTTTACCTGAGGACTTAAACAGTGTCTAATTTGATTATCCTGACAAAAACAACATCTGCTTTTTTTAGAAGTCTCTGTCTTGAGTTACTGCTAATCAAAACTGATTGCTGCTGACCTTGTTGCCCTACTGAGAGTAGTCCGGTTACATCACTGGTCTGTGGATCAGGCTTCCGAGACATGTTCATTTGGAGTCCTCTTCTCTGGCAACAGGCTTTTGTGCCAAAAATTTGTGAACATTTTTAAGGACATGAAGGATAAGATAGGTCAGCAGAACTCAAGCTCCTCATTTAGAGGGGTAGAGACTTGCTGCCCCATTTTGCCAAGTGCAGTTTGCATTTTTTCAAGGATACAGCAACCAGTGTAACAGGGATCTTACTGTGGTGCTAAGAACGCACAGCACAGAGATTCTTCCCACTGCAGTCACTTTGATGGTTAAAACCGAAGGGATGGACTATCTGCATGAGGTTTTCATTGGCCCATTCTGTCCCCCAAGCTTTAAGAGGACACCTTCAGGATTAGTTGCAGAAGATGGGTCCAAGTGATAATAGATTCCTAGCCTGGGAGATAATGTTGCAGCACAGCAATGCAATTGAGTTTTCTGCTTTGTCCTTTGGGTGACTGCCCTTTTTAGTTTCCAGCGTCAAACATGGGTCTTGTCGGAACGGGTCTCTGGACTCAGCCCGTGGCTCTGACAGCAAGTCAAAGTCTGCACTTCATAGGACGAGCATCATATCTCACCTCATTCATATTTCTTCAAACAACAAGAAGGCTTGCTGTATTCTGACAATATGCAGTTAGACCGACCAGTTCAACTGCCCCAGAGAACCAAGAGTTAAACTATGTGCAAATGCATAAAACGTTGAGCTCGAGCTCAGTTTTTAAACCACTGTCCTCGGTACATTCTAGTAACTGATCAGATTCTTTACTCCGCTCACCAGTGAAGACGCCTCGGAGATTCCTCCTCGCTGCTTTCAGTCTTGTGTAGTTTCGTCGGTTTATTTCAAACCGCTTTGTTGTTTTAATTTTAGTACGTTCTCAAACTGCTGTCTTCAGTATAACTAACGTTTCCTAGGTTGGGTAAGTGTTCAGTTTCCGATCGGTTCTGTGACCGTGAGGGGGACGAACTTCTAAATTTCTCTTTTTATCTAAATTTTTACTGTATTGGGATACAGGTGCAAAGTCCTGACCAGAACTGGGGGCTCTCAGTTCATTTTTGGCTGGCGCTAAACCATTGGCTGGTTTAGACTTTGTCTCTTCTATTACCCAGCCTAACTAAGCCTTTAGGGGTAATTTTCTAATTTCTTTGTTCTGGCCTAACTAAGCCACTACGGATAAAGTAGGTATTTGATTCTTGTTTAACCGGCCTAACTAAGCCACTGGGTTAAGCTCCAAATTTTAGGGTTATGTTACAGAAACCCAAGAGAAAAAAACGATCCCACTGGGTTTCAGCGTTGTACTGAGTGTGGGGAGCAATTTGCAAAAGCTGATCCACATTTGGTTTGTCTGTATTGTTTGGGTTTTAACCACTTACAAACAGACTGATATTTGTAAGAATTTCCCTCAGTCTACTTTAGACAGGCGCCTCGGTAAACTGAAGGAAAAAATGGACAAGACTGCTGAGGTTGGTTCTGGTTCTACCGAACCTTCGGATCCTACAACCGACCTTTAAAGCTAAGGTGAACCGTCGATGGCTAAATGACGCTCAGAGTCGGCTTCTGAACCCGCACTGTCAAAGAAAGCCAAACGCTCTGGTTCGGAACCGCATAAGCAGTCGGTCTCTGTTCCAGATGCGGATGAAATTGCAAAGGCCATCCGAATAATACAGTCTTTGCTGTCTGGGTTTGGCGAACCGTCGCAGGTACCATCTGGGCAACCAGCAGTTCCAGATACCAGTTAACTCCTTCAGGACACATTGACCCTGAGGAGTATTATTTTTCTGACTATGAGGAGGAGGAGGAACAGGATGAAGGGGAACTCATTGACCCTGAGGTCTGCCCTGACCATTCTCAGTACAGATCCCCTCCTAGGCCTGTCTCTGAGGCTACCTCCCATTTTGCTTTTATGAGGCAGGTAGTTGAGACCCTGCAGCTCTCTGTACAAGAGGCCAGTCAGGAGGAGGATGATGATGAGGAAGAGGATTACAAGGAGATGATGGATTTTCCTGTAGCCCAGGGACTTTCAATTCCCATTCATATGTCACTTAAGAAGCAGACTTTAAAGATCCTCCAAACCCCTAGCTCTGTTCCTCCTTTCGATAAGAAGATGGACAGGAAGTACTTTCTGGCTGGCAATGGCACTGACTTTTTAGCTAGTCATTGTAGCCATGTAGGGGTAGTTCGAACTGCAGCCTGTGAGAAGGCTAGCATTCCTCTGGCCTCTCACCCCCCCCCCCCGACAAGGATTCCAGGAAGGTGGATTCTCTTGCCAAGAAAGGGTACCTGGCATCTTCCTTGGGTATCGGGCAAGCCTCCTATATGGCTTATGCCTCCAGGTATCAGAAGTCCTGCTGGGAAACTGTCGAACAACTAGCTAAAAAAGGGCCCTCCTGAGCTTTCTGCTGATCTTCAGGAGCTGGTCAATAAGGGGGTACAAGCATCAAAGTCCCAGTTCCACATGGCTGTGGACTCCAATGATGTGGCTTCCAGGGCTATGGCTTCTGCTGTATCCCTCAGGCATTTTTCCTAGCTCAGGTGTACTAACCTTTCCCAGGACATGCAGAATAATGCCATGGATTTTCCCCTTGTCCGGAATTCTCTGTTTGGGGAACAGACGGAGGCATATATGAAGAAAATGAATGAGTACAGAGTGGCATACAGGAGTGCTTCAGCAAAAGAGAAGGCTGCCACTCCTCAGAAGCAGCAGGCCAGGGGCAGGGGCAGACCTTTACCAGCAACCCAGGGGATTCTTTAGAGGGAGGGGCAGGAGGGGTGCTGGCAGGGCTGCCTCCACCCTCCAGTCTGCTACCCCAGCGAAACAGACACCCTGAAAGCTCTGTTCGGACTGCTTCCCCTTACCCTGTTGGGGGCAGGCTGACCCACTGTCTCCAGGCTTGGCATTCCATCATTTCAGACAAATGGGTCCTGGAGATACTGGGTCAGGGACTTGCTCTCACTTTCAAGGTGCCTCCAAAACTGTCAGCAAGAATTTTCAGACCTTCCAGTACTGCAGAAACAGCCCAGCTGGAGGCAGAGGTTTCCACACTTCTTCAGTCAAGAGCAGTGGAACCTGTGCCACATCAGCAGAAGGGAAAAAGACTGTACTCGAGGTACTTCCTGGCACCAAAGAAAAATGGGGAGTGGCGGCCCATTCTGGATCTCAGATTCCTGAACAGGCATCTTATAAAGCCAAAATTCAAAATGACAACCCTGGCTACTATTCTGTGTACTCTCAAGCAAGGGGACTGGCTGGCATCCTTAGACCTAAAGGATGCTTATTTCCACATCCCCATCAGACAGTCTCACAGAAAATATCTCAGATTTCGACTGCCTTCAGGCCACTACCAATTCAGGGCTATGCCTTTCGGCCTGACATCTGTACCAAGAGTGTTTACAAAATGTCTGGCAGTAGTGGTGGCATTCCTCAGAAGACAAGGAGTTTCAGTTTACCCCTACCTGGACGACTGGCTGTTGGTGGGTCAGTCCCCCCAGCAGGTCACAGAAACCTTAAAACTCATTCAGGATACTCTTTGCTCTCTGGGGGTTTTGGTAAATCATCAAAAGTCTGTCTTAACCCCAGTACAGATACTAGACTTTATAGGGGCAGAGCTGGATACCATTCAGGCAAGGGCCTTTTTGCCTTCTGCAAGGGCACAGACCCTCATAGAATTGGCAAAATCCTTTCAGGTTCGAGTTCCTCGGACGGCAAGGTACTTTTTACAGCTTATAGGACACATGGCCTCCACCACAACTGTGGTCCTGGGAACCAGGTTCCAGATGAGGGACATTCAGTTCCACCTGAGATCCTTCTGGTCTCAGAAAAAAGATTCTCTATCCAAACTGATTCCAGTGTCTCCCACCCTTCTGTTAGCTCTTCAGTGGTGGCTGGAGATGGACAACCTCAGAGTGGGGGTTCGTTTTCTCCCTTAGGTACCCTCTCTGGTGCTGACAACGGATGCTTCTCTCCTGGCCTGGAGTGCCCACCTGGGGGATCACACTGCACACGGTATGTGGCTCCCTCAGGAGTCACTCTTGCACATCAGTCTTCTGGAGCTCAGAACAGTGCTCCTGGGTCTTCAGGAGTTTGCCAGTTTTTTACAGGGCAAGGTAGTACAGGTCAGGACAGACAACACCACCACTGTGTACTACATCAACAAGCAGGGGGAACAAGATCCTCCGTGTTTTGCACAGAATCCATGAAGATTTGGAAGCTGGCATATTCTCTCAACATGTCACTGTTAGCAGTTCACTTGCCAGGCAAGGACAATGTGCTGGCAGATGCTTTCAGCAGAATCAGCCAGGGCCATCACGAATGGACCTTGAACAAGCAGGTCCTTCTTTCAGTATTCAGGAGGTGGGGGGTTCCATAGATAGATCTCTTTGCAGCCCCAGACAATCACCAGTTACCTCTGTATTGTTGCAGGCCTCCACTCCTGGGCTCAGTGCCACTGGATGCTCTCCTTCTGGACTGGTCAAACGGGTTCCTTTATGCTTTTCCTCCCTTTCCTCTGATAGCCAGAGTCCTGGTCAAGCTGAGGTCCCAGTCTGCCACAATGATTCTCATAGCCCCAGACTGGGCCAGACAGCCATGGTACTCGATGCTGTTGTCACTGTCAGTGACCAAACCGATTTCTCTAACCAGGAGGTACAACCTGCTGACATCCTCTCAGGGCAGGATAATGTACCCAAATCTTCAGTCCCTTCACCTCAGGGCTTGGCTGTTGAAGACCTAGAATATGCAGATTCACAACTGTCTAAATCTGTCCTGGATATTCTGAAAGGTGCCAGAAAGCCTGCTACCAGAAAAACATATTCCTCTAAATGGAAAAGATTTTCCACCTGGTGTGCACAGAAGGATTTGGATCCACAGCAAGCTGCAGTACTGCAGCTTCTGGACTATCTGGTCCACCTTCAGTCTCTGCATTTACAGCCATCTACCCTGAAGGTACACCTTTCTGCTGTCTCTGCATATCTTTCAGCAGGGAGGGCATCTTCTCTGGCTGCACACCCAATTTTCAAAAAGTTTTTCAAGGGGTTGTTGCATCTTCACCCCACATAGTGAACCTACCCCTGCATGGGACCTGAACATATGTATAGGTCAGCTTATGCAGCCTCTTTTTGAACCTATGTTTTCTTCAGAACTCAAGTTTCTCACTTGGAAAACTGTTTTTCTAGTGGCTATTATTTCTGCTAGAAGAATCAGTGAGCTTCAGGACTTGTCTGTGGAGCCCAACTATATTTCACCTCACAGGGATAAGACTGTGCTCCGAACTAAAAGGAAATTCCTCCCTAAGGTAGTTTCTGATTTTCATCTGAACCAATCCATTATTTTGCCTGTATTTTTCTCAGATCACTCTAGTTCAGGTGAACGCAGGCTGCACATCCTGGATGTTAAAAGAGCTATTAACTATTATATGGACAGGACAAAAGAGCTAAGGAAGGATTGTCCCCAGCTTTTTCTTACTTATGGGGAAGTTGGTCAGGGCAGGCCAGCTGCAAAAAGGACTATAGCCAGATGGATTGTGGTCTGTATCCAGTTCTGCTACAGTAAGCTGGGTTAGGACCCACCAGCAGGTCTTAGGGCCCACTCTACCAGAGGAACTGCGGCCTCCCTGGCAGCTGCCAGGGAAGTCCCCCTGCTTGAGAAATCTGTAAGGCTGCCACCTGGAAGTCTGTGTACACATTTACTAAGCATTACAGCCTGGATATTCAAGCAAGGAGTGATGCCAGGTTTGGCACAGCAGTACTGCAGAGCCTGTTCCCCAAATGGGTTATGTGCCCACCTCCTGAGTGGCACTGCTTTATAGTCTGCATATTGTCAGAATACAGCAAGACTTCATGTTGTTTGAAGAAAAAATTACTTACCATAGTAATGTTGTTTCTTCTAATGCAGTCTTGCTGTATTCTGACCTCCCACCCTACCTCCCCTTCAGACCCTGGGGAAGGGTGGCTCTTCTGCAGCAACTTTATGGTTTAAACCATTAGTGGTAATGGTTTTCTCTGGGCATCTGTGACTTGAGTCTTTTATATGCCCTTTGGTTTTTTTGCTTATGTTGCCCCTGTTGGGTCCTCTTTAGGCTTAGTTTTGGCCATTACATACATATTAATCTAGTTTGTTCATAGAATCTGATCAGTTACTAGAACGTACCGAGGACAGTGGTTTGAAAACCGAGCTCGAGCTCAACGTTCTATGCATTTGCATAGAGTTTAACTCTTGGTTCTCTGGGGCAGTTGAACCGGTCGGTCTAACTGCTTATTGTCAGAATACAGCAAGACTCCATTAGAAGAAACAACATTACTATGGTAAGTATTTTTTTCTTCTCTCCCACATTGTGCTACTAGAAAATTTCCAGTTGGCCCAGTTAGACCGGGGCTTTCGGTACTGGGAACAATATTCTTTGCAGTGTATTCATCAGCTGATGTCAGGATCTACTTTACTGTCTTTTATAGCTGTCCAAACGTCCCATGGGCACCGACAGTTAGAATTCTTCTGGTTTTTAGTAGTGTGTCGTTGCATCCAATCTCCCAGTAGGAGCACACTCTCCATAATCCTTCCAACTGGTGATACACTACTTTATCTTATTCTTTAAGTCAGGAGCTTCATCACCTATGGACTCTATGGGAGATAGTGCCCTAGAAGCCACACTTAAATGGGAGAAGGAACTCGGCATCCTGATTTCTGCCAAAGCTTGGCTTTCAGCGTGCTAACTTCTTCAGAAGTAATGAGCTTACATCATTGGAGAGAATACTCCTAGAAACAACTGATTAGATTTTTCACACACGTGTTATTACCGCACACTGCCTCCCAATCAGGAGTGATTCCTGCTGGTGCTGCTGTGGAGAAACCAGAGCCACACACACATGTAATGTGGGATTGCCCAGTACGACTCCCCTTCCTACAAGAGATTGAAAGAGACTTAGAGGAACTGTACAGCAGACCGATACCCCTGATGCCTGAACTGCTCCTGTCTCTTCAGTATCCAGCTAGCCTCTAGGATTCCAATTCTAAATATCTTCTGGGCATCTTAGTATCAGCCATAAAGAAGTCTATAACCAGGCTTTGGCTCACTGTGAAAATCCCAAAAGACCTGGCGTAATACCCTGAATCACGTATTTGAGATGGAAATAATTATGTACTCGCTTAATGATTGTGCAATAATTTCTTCCTCTAGGTGGATGGCTTGGTTGATTCATGTAATGAGTAAGGCTCTGTAGTAAACACCAACACACCTCGGTTGCTTCTTATCAGGCTTTCTTCTTAACATCATCTCCGCTCAACTTCTACACACAGGCAGAATTTCTGTGGCTTGAACACAGGAAAAGACAGTATCATGTATCCCCTGAAAGGGACTATCTCTAAATATTACTATTATTACACAGTGGACTCTTAACTAGAGAACAAATAACAATTACAGTATGCAGACCACTTTATAACGTCACTGTCCACCTAGGGACAAATGACCTGGCTGAGAAAGGGATCAGAGCAGTGCAGGAAGAGTTTGTGGAGTTGGGGAGGGACCTTAGACAAGTAGCACGCACGGTAACCTTCTCCGAGTTGCTGCCTGTCTATGGCATGGGTGAGTCTAAGGTGCTCCACACCATGTGATTCAATCAGTGGTTGAAAAACTGGTGCAGAGCTCAGGGATGTGGCTTCATTGGGGACTGGGGGTCCACCTGGAGTAATGCAGGCCTATACTGGTGTGATGGTCTGCATCTGTCCAGGAGGAGAATGAGGATCCTAGGTGATAGGTTTAAATGCTTCATTGGCAAGCTTTTAAACTAGCCAAGGGGGGGAGGCACTGGAAAGGAGCAGGAAAATTCTAGCCCCCCCCCCACGGAAAAAATCAGGGTAGTAAGTGAGGTAAACACCAAGATAGAGATACCGATAGGGAGAAGGGCAGGGGTAAATGGAGAAAATGACAAAGGTGATAAGGACATGGATGGGGCAAAAAGGGGTAAGGCCATCAAGAAATGGAGGGTAATGAATACCAATGCCCATAGTCTGGGCAACAAGCTCCGTGAACTGGTGGCCTTGATGGAAGAGGGATGCCTGGATATTGTAGCAATCACAGAAACATGGTACACAGAGAACCATGACTGGGATGTTAACATACTAGGGTTCACAACCTACAGGAGAGATAGGGAGGGAAGAAGGGGGGAGAGTAGCTCTCTATGTAAGGGAAGGGATAAAAGCAACGGAACAAAAGAGTAAACAGGGAGGAGAGGAGGCACAGTGGGTCACCTTAGAGACTGGAAATGGCACCGCAATCCGCACAGGGGTTGTATACAGACCCCCATATCAGGGGAGGGAATGGACAAGGACATGTTAGAAGGCATCCTTAGGATGGCAGAGAAAGGAGAGATACTGTTGAAGGGGACCTGAATATGCCAGATGTTAACTGGAGCACCATTGCTGCAGCCACATTCAAGAGCAGGTCCATTCTCGATGCCCTACAGGTGGCATGCTTCAGACAGCTAGTTTTGGAACCCATTCGTGAGGGAGCAATCTTAGACCTCATACTATCAAGTGGGGACAGTGAGGGGATTTCAGATCTAGAAGTGGGTAGAAATCTGGGAACAAGTGACCACCAAACAGTGTGGTTCACGGTAAACTCATCTACAGAGTCAAGCCATACACAGGTGAGGGTACTGGTCTTCAGGAGGGCTGACTTTGTCAAAATGGGAGAGTGCCTCAGAAAAGCACTAGCAAACAGGCAAGAAGGAGGGGTGGAGTAACAATGGGGAAACATCAAAACTGCCATCACAGAGGCAACAAGCCTTTGTGTGAAGCAAATAAACAAATTAAAACAAAAGAAAAAGCTACTATGGTTCTCAAAAGAGGTGGTGGGGAAGGTTAGGGAGAAAAAAGATAGCATTTAGGAAGTATAAGGAAACACAGAAGGAGCAGGACAGAGAACTGTACCAGTTAAGGTAGAAGGAAGCAGGGAGGGAAGTCAGAATAGCAAAGGCCCAAACTGAGGAAAAGATAGCCAACTCGGTTAAGAAGAGGGATAAAACCTTTTATAGGTACATCAGGGAGCGTAGAAAGACAAAGGGAGGGATAGTGAGGCTGAATAGAATGGACCGTGGGTGGGCAGAGAGGGACAGTGAAAACGCAGGGACTCTGAATGAATATACACACATACCCCAATAATAACTGGACCCAGAGCTTCTTTAACAAGTTTTATTGCACCAACAAGTTCACCTGATGCGTTTTGGACAAAAGTCCTTTATCCCTACATGCGGTAGGTGAACTTGTTGGTGCAATAAAACTTGTTAAAGAAGCTCTGGGTCCGGTTATTATTGGAGTATGTGTGTGCTTCAGCTTATTGGTACTGTCATTTGTTTAGCTGAAAGCACCACGATTACCTTGTGCATGGTTCGTGTGTGAAGACACTGAATGAATACTTCTGCTCAGTATTCAAAAAAGAGGAGAAGGGGGAGGTGTCTAATCCGATTAACAGAAGCACTCTGGATGGGGTGGTTGATCCCAGTCCTTTCACAGAGGAAAGGGTTCTGAAAAAACAACTAACACTGAAGGTGGACAGAGCAATGGGACCTGACAGAATTCACCACGGAATTCTAAAAGAATTAAGTGGGGACCTAGTGACACCACTGACTACCCTTTTTAACTAATCATGGGAGGATGGTGTGGTACCTGAGGACTGGAGGAAGGCAGATGTGATTCCTCTTCACAAAAGTGGGAGCAAGACAGAGGCAGGAAACTACAGACCTGTCAGTGGTAGGGAAAGTGATGGAATCACTTCTGAAGGAAAGAATTGTTCAGTACCTAGAGGCCAGGGGGGCACAGGACCCAGGGCAGCATGGATTCACAGTGGGGAGGTCATGTCAGATGAATCTAATTGATTTATTTGACTGGGTGACCAAAGTAGTAGACCAGGGAGGGGCTGTGGACATGGGCCTACCTAGACTTTAGCAAGGCATTTGACACAGTCCCACACAAAAGATTAATAGTCAAACTAACCAGCCTGGGAGTGGGTCCCAGGGTGGTAGCCTGGGTAAAACATTGGCTGGACAACAGGACAGAGAAGGTAATTGTAAATGGAGTCCACTCTGAAGAAAGAGTGGTTACTAATGGGGTACCGCAAGGTTCAGTTCTGGGTCCAGCCCTGTTTAATATCTTTATAACTGACATTGCAGAGGGACTGGAAAGAAAAGTATGCCTCTTTGCAGATGACAAAAATATCTGCAACAGAGTTGATACACAAGGAGGCGAAGAAAGGATGAGAAGGGACTTGGCATGGTTGGAGGAATAGTCAGAAGTATGGTAGTTGGATTTAGTGCAAAGAAGTGCAAAATAATGCACTTGGGAAACAAAACCCAGGGGAAGATTACACAATGGGGGGTAGTAACAACAACAAAAATGGAAAGAGACCTGGGGGTAATCATATCAGATGACCTTAAGGTTAGCAATCAGTGTGAGAAGGCAGTAGGGAGGGCTGGGGGGATACTGAGATGTATAGGGAGAGGCATCACCAGCAGGAAACAAGAGGTTTGTTATCCCTCTTTACAGACAGTTGGTGAGATCCCATCTGGAGTACTGTGTCCAATTCTGGAGACCCCATCTCCGCAAGGACATAGACAGAATGAAGACAGTCCAGAGGAGGGCAACTAAAATGGTGCAGGGAATGCAGAGAAGCCATACGAGGAGAGACTAAAGGAGCTTAACATACGCCGGCCCGGTGGTGCTGAGGGTTGAGGCGCTGGACGCCTTACCTCACGCCACGCCAGCGACCTGGGTTCGGGAGTGAACTCGGGTTGCTGGGGCTCAGCAGGGGAAGGAGTGGGTCGAGCGTCCTATGGACTGCTCTCCTCTCTTGGGGTGGGTCGGGGTACAGTGTCTGGTGTAAGTCTGACACCTAGGGAGCTGAGTGTCAGCATATCGGCCTGGTAGGATAAATTGGTAGTGGGTCAGCGGCGGGCGTACTGCGTCGCAGACAGCGTCTAGGAGCCCTTGTCGGGCATTGCACCCTGCCTCCAACAGTACACACAGAAAAGGGGAGTGCCCAGTCAGCTATGCTTTATGACTCTCCGCAATGTCCAGGCGACACCGAGTGGACCACCATGAGCTGATCTGTCGCTTGGTGGGGAGTTGATCACCACCGACGCCCCTGCCACGGGAGGATAAGCGGGTAATCGGGTGTGCCTCTGTAGGAGACGGCGAGGTTTGATGGCTGCTGGATCACAGGGATGCAAGGATGATGAGGTTGGCTGGGACCCCGTGGAGAAAAGTAACACAAAAAGCTTAATATGTATACCCTTGAGGAAAGGAGGGAGATGGAGGACATGATAGAAACTTTAAGTACCTCAGTGGAATCAGTAAAGTCCAAGAGGGTAGCATCTTTCAGAAAAAGAGATGTGCAAGAACAAGGGGGACACAATTTGAAGATAGAGGGGGGACGGCTCAGGGGCAATGTGAGGAAGCATTTTTTCACAGAGAGGGTGGACACAAAAAACAGCCTTCCTGAGGAGGTTGTGGGGTCTAAAACTGTGGGAGAATTAAAGAATGCATGGGACAGTCATAAGGCAATTCTTGTGGGGGGGTAGGAAGAAATAGGCTGTTGGTTAACTAGGATCTGCAGCTTATCCTATAGGTAAGGATATAGGCAGACTAGGTGGGCCAAACGGTCCTTATCTGCCGACAAAGTCTATGTTTCTATAACATCCCTGCTTTTCTAAAGTCTGACTACAGATTTAACCTGTCTGGTGCCCTTAGGATGTTTTTTGACTTACAGAGCACAGTTACCACTGGATCACCTCAAGGTGACATCTCTTTTTCCTCCCACAACTCTTGTAGCTGGATTCCGCTCAGAGGCCATCTGTGAAACACTCCCAGGTGTCTCACCCCTCCCCATTACTCTCATAGAATCTACTGCCACTGTCATATTTGGTACCCCTGGTATGACTTACCAGTCCTCCATGCTCTCCCGCTCTGTATTCCCTTCCAGTTCCCCAACTGGGAGGGTATTTTTGCTAGTGCCCCACGGATATGATCCATATGTCTTTTTATCACTTTCCCTGATGTCAAGTTGCACCTTAAAGGACACTGGACCTGTTTGTGCACACAACACCCCTGGCACCCAACGATTTTTGTCTCCAAATCTTGCAACCAAAACAGAATTTTCCACGTGCAAGGAACTCGGGTCTGTCCTACGCCCTTTGGCTCCCTGCATTTCTGCCTCACTCTGGTGAATTTTGGTCCGCAAAACTGGGCAGATCAAATCCAAATGGGAACGGCGTGTCCTGCCAAACAACAGCTCTGCTGGCGACACCCCTGTCATCGCATGCGGTGTGACCCGGTATTGCAACAAAAACCTCACTATATGTGTTTGCATAGATTCTGAACTCAACCGCCGCAACCCTTCTTTCACTGTTCGCACTGCCCCTTCAGCGAAACCGTTAGAGGCTGGGTGGTAAGGTACCGTCCAAATGTGTTGGATTCCGTTGTGTTCTATAAATTCTTGAAACCCCCATAGATGTAAAGGTGGGCCCATTGTCTGACACGAAAATTTCTGGCAACCCATAAATGGAAAATATTTGCCTAAGCTGGGCCACAGTGGCCTCTGTGGTGACCGAAGACATTACCCGCACCTCCAGCCGCTTGGAGTATGCATCCACCAGGACTAGTAACATTTTCCTCAAAAAAGGCCCTGTAAAATCAGCATGCACCCGTACACATGGTGTATCTGGCTATTCCCACAGGTGCACCAGTACCAGGGCTGGTGCATGGCGTGTCTCCTGACAAGCTGTGCACTTTCTCACCAGTTCCTCTATTTCCTTGTCCATGCCTGGCCACCAGATCACACCCTGTGCCACCCCCTTCATTCTAGAAATGCCAGAATGTGTGTTATGTAATTGCCCCAAAACCTTAGCCCTCAACTAATGGGGTACTACCACTCTGCTTCCCCACATCAGGCAGACGACATGAATTCCCAACTCGAAACGCCACTGAAAAAATGGCTTTAATGCCTCCTCTGACACCCACCCGGGCCACCCATTCTGTACCCAACCCAAAACAGATGCCAATTTTGGGTCCCGATGGGTCTCCCTCCTAATATGATTCTCCGTCACTGGGGTCTCTGCTAACAAATCCAATAATAGGATTGTGTCTCCTGGTTCCAGAGCCTGCTAAGAGTAATCTGACAAAGGTAGCCTGCTAAAGGCTTCAGCATTGGAATTCAACGCTCCAGGCGGATATTTAATTTCATACTGGTAGGCAGACAAGGTCAGTGCCCACCGCTGCATATGGATCGATGCCAGTGGAGGCACTGATTAGCATTCACCAAAAAGGCTCACCAGAGGCCTATAATCTGTGAGGATTGTGAACTGGTATCCATACAAATATTAGTAAAATTGATTCCAAATATTATTGCCAGTGCCTCTTTGTCTAACTGAAAATAGTTTTTTATCCATGGATACCATCGTGTGCAGTGTAAACCAAGTGGGCTTCTCAGATCCATCCTGTAATACATGTGAGAGGACAGTCCCCACACCATACTGGGATGCATCACAGGCCAGGACCATCACTAACTTGGGATCGGAATATATCAGCAGCTGAGAAGACTGCAACAACTTTTTTGAAGCCAAGAATGCCACCTGCTGAGCCTTCTCCTATTTCCATGGTATGCACTTGTGCAAAAGAAAATGCAATGGCGCCAACACTGTCGACAACTTGGGCAGGAATCGGTGGTAATAATTTAAACGCTGCAAATGTGCCTTCAGTTCAGACACTGACCTTGGCGCACGGGCTTCTGCAGTTGCCCTTACCTTATCCCCTACAGGGAGCAGGCCCTGTGCGTCAGTTACATGACTCAAAAACTGTACAGACTTAACCAATAAAATAATGAACATTTGTCCCTGCAGTGCTTCAATCCTGCCTGCTGCTGTCTCTGAAGCACAGTCTATAAAGTGTCCAAATGTGACTGTTGGTCTGGCCCCCTTCAGGAGTATGTCATCCAGATACACCAGAACATTTGGTATGCCCTGTAACACTTCCTCAATTACTCGTTGAAAAATTCCCGGGGCTGACACCACCCCAAAGGGTAGACAGGTGCATCTGAACAACCCCCGATGTGTATTGATTGTCGATATCTTCATAGATTCCTCATCCAGCCGTAACTGCTGATAAGCATGACTCCGGTCCAGCCTGGAAAACAATGCCCCTCCAGCTAATGAAGCAAACAAATCTTCAATTTTAGGAATTGAGTAAGAGTCCAATTTAGCCACTCGGTTCACTGTGATCTTGCAGTCCCCACAAATCCTCACTGACCCATCACTCTTGATCACAGGCACAATGGGGATCGCCCACTTTGAAAACTGGACAGGTTCCAGGATCCATTCCTGCTCCAGACAAAGCAGTTCTTCTGCCGCTTTACCACAGAGAGCATATGGCACAACGCGGGGTCGGAAAAAATTAAGATTGAGCCTCTGGGCTCACCACAATCCAGGCAGTCGTTCCCTGCAAAGTCCCCAGTCCTGGCGAAAATACAGAAGCTGCCTGCCTGCTCCAACACCTCTTCCAGTGTTACAGACCAGAGTAAGCATATCCCCTGCTAGTCCAGTTTCGCAGCCAGTTATGTCCCATCTGGCACAGACCCTCTCCCCGTACCACCAATAAGGGCAATAACTTCTGCTGTGACCCATAAGATACTTGGACCAGCATTTTTCCCACCAATGAAATCCGTTCACCTGTGTATGTCCGAAATTGCACTCCTGCTGGTTGTAGTACCGGGGTTTCTGCAGGGGCCCACAAGGTAGAAAAAAGCTTCTCCCACGTCACTGAAAATGATGCCTGTGTCATCCTCCATAGCCACAAAATAGCTCTCCATTGTCCCTTGCACCCAGATAGGAAGCAAACGACGATCAGCAACCGTATTCATAGAGTAGACTCCGTCGTCACCCTCTGCCTCCAGCTCTTCCTCTTCTACAAAATTGATTTAGCCCCGGCAATTTGTGTATTGGGATGACTGGCCCTGGGGCATACTTCCAAAGAGATAAAGTCAGGCCACATAGCCCCCCGGTGTCGGCAGCACCAACATTCCTCCTCTGGGAACCTGCAGTTCTCTGAGTCATGTGCACCGCCACAACAGAAACATCGTTCATTTGTGTCTCTACGAGCAGAGCTTCACTGTAGGTCCCCACGTGCAGAGCGTGACTTCAATTTCAGTTCAGTTTATTTGTCTGACTTTAAACAAGTCATTACAAAATTTCGAAGCAGATGTAAAAGATTAAACTATATACCTATAGACGCATACATTATAAAACAGTATATGATACATACAATCTGGATTGTCCAGCCAATCACAAAGTCAGTGTATGACGCATCATATCGCTTGTACAACTATCTAAAAAGATGTGCAAAAAGCAGCTATTTAAAAATAGTTATGGGATATTCATGTTTCATCCATTATATTCTTCTCTAAACACCTCAGATTTTTAGATGTAATATTCTTTGTTCTATTATTTTGAGTAGGGAGGCCACAGGGTCCAACACTCCTGCATCCTGTGTTTTCAGCAAATAAATTAGCCAGTGCTGGGGTTCATATTCCAAATTCCCTAGTGTACCCCCCCCAACAGTTGTTATCTATATTTTTCATAGAGTGAGCATAGAACAACCAAATGGTTGTCCTGCCCTAATTTGCATCCACATAGCAGATTATTCTCCTTTTTTATTGTATTTGCCCTTTTTCCAATCGCTAAAAAAGCACAAATCTGAATCTTGTCATTTTTGTGTGGTGTGTTTCTGAAGTGTCAGTAAACATTGTTCCATTTTTGTGACTTCTTTTATTTTTAGCAAGCCATGGGCAGGCTTTAGATTGTCTGCAGGTGTCCTTTTGCATGTATTTATCTCTTATACTGTCTCTGACCGTTTCCTTAATTTAATCAAAAGGGTATCTGAGGTGTCATCATAGTATGTAAAAGTCCATACGGCTTAATGATATCTTCCGGTACACTCATGTTTGGGACAGTTATGTTAGAACTTTGATATTTAATAGCTTCATCCAGACAGATTCTCGGACGTCTGTTTTCTCCCATCCCGAAGGCTTTAATCTAATAAACTATCAGTCTTTTTTTCATATAACATTCCACTGACAGCTAGCCATTTCTGCCCTTACTAAAGCAGAAGGGGCACTGCTTGGAAGGCCCTGTAGTTTTTTTATAGATCTTATTCAAGACAAGGGTCTAAGTTTATTTCTGTTTGGGTGCCCCATATTTCAGCCCCATATAGCAATTGACTTTGGAGTTTTGCATTGGCTACACTTATATTCCCCTTAATAGATTTTCCACCATATTTATAGGAGAAAGAAGATACGATTGGCAGAAATGTTTTGGCTTTTAATTCTAATTCCCTCACATAGCTGCCCCAGATCCCCTTCTGGTTCACCGTTATACCCAGATGGCAAAATTCTGACAGTACCTCCAGTTTGTGGTTATTTAGAATATATCTGTATGATTTTTCTGTTCCTTCCAAAAACCAGAACCTTGGTTTTGTTATAGCTGATCTGTAAATCAGCTTTATTACATTCTGTATGAAATTGTTCAAGCATTCTTCTCAGGCCTAGGTCACTGGTTGACAATAATGCCACACCGTCAGTGTTTGCTAGGTATGGCAGTGCTCTAGTTCCCATCCTAGGCATATGGAAGTCATTATTATACATTGTTTGCAGGCTTCTGCTGAAGTAAAGATTGACTAACGGGTGCTGGCATGCAACCTTGTTTTACTCCTACGTTAGATCTGAATGAGTTGCTCACTTCTCCCTGTTCATTGTGCCGTGTACTAGTGAAGTTATCTTGGTACAGTAATCTCAACCATTTCCAGTATGGAGCTCTCAACCCCTATATCATGCAATCTTTCCCACAGCAAATTTCTGTTCACCTTCTCAAAGTCTATAAATGTACAATCATTTTTTTTGTTTTTTGACCACTTTATATTTATAAACTAGATGTGCCTGCGTGAAGCATTGATTTATGGTAGAATGCTTGGTCTTAAATCCTGCCTGTGCTTCGTCTGTTATATTATGAGTGTGACTTTGATGATGATAAGGCAGATCGGTGAAGCTTTTCTACCTGATATACCACGTCAGCCCCTTCCACCATAAAGCTCTGCAACTCTTGAGCCTGTTGAGCTGCAGCCTCCATGGCCAGGGCAGTGTCCACCGTCCTGTTGAAATTATGCACTGTCTCTGTTAACAAATGGCGTTGAATGCGTTTGTCCTGCACTCCACTCACCAGCCGGTCCCAGAGCATACAATCCAGTGTCTCCAAATTCACAAAACTCTACCAAACTCTGGCCCACCGGTGCAGCAGTAGTGCTACTGCTTGCGATGCCGGTGACTTGGGTTCTGGAACGAGCTCGGGTCGTTGGAGGGCCGGCAGGGGGGAGAGGAGGCTTGAGTGTCCGTAGGACCGCGCGCCTCCTGAGGGGAGGGGGGTATCTCAGCTCAGTAAATGACCAACCTCTAGCAGCAGCTGGAGGTTCGGCATGTCCGGATGCTTGTTCGGGGGCTGAGCATGACAGACGCCAGCATTAACCATAACGTCATGTGCACATCATGCTTATGGTGGGGGCTTACATTCAGGAAAAACACCTGGCGACACGACACCGACAAGGGGGTCAATAGGCCCTCGCCTCCGGTGGAGCAAGGCTCATGCAGGGATCCCAACAGGATCTGAATGTACGGGAGATGGGGGAGTGGCTGAAGAGGGACACGGCCACCCGTCCCTTCTCTGTCCCTGCCTGGGGGGCAAACCACGGCACGATGGGGGGGGTCCCTCTGAGCCTGCCTTGCCTGGGGGTTAGTCGGGTGAAAATGCAGGGCCGGTCCCTCTCCCTCCCACCTTGGATGCATGGCATCATCTGATGATAGATTTATATAAATTGGAGAAACTTACGGCCTTGATTAACAGGACGCAGCAGAAATTTGACGCCCTTTGGAGGAGATGGGTTTTATATATTATGCCTTTGAGACCAGACTTTGTACCCTAATCCGGGTTGGTAGAGATAATATCCCCTTCTGGATTCTCGTCTTTCAGGATTATCTGCCTTTTTCTATAACCTATTGTGATATGAACTACTGTAGACCCACAGCTTTTTTTTTTTTTTTACTATAATTTGAAACTGTATATATTTTACTCTGATATATGTGCATCTCAATTCTACTCTGTTCCCCTATGTATTCCCCCCTCCTTCCCGTGTAAATATCTTGACCTTCTCTTTGTATGAATTATTTTTCTTTCCTTATAAAACTTAATAAAGATTGAAAGTTTAAAAAAAAAAAAAAGAAAATGCAGGGCCGGAGGGGGATAAATAGAAATTAAAAAAAAAAACATTTTTTTAAAACCCCTTCAACAAACATGGCAACTCAGCCACATAGTTCGCAGTTGCCTCCCCCAGCTGACGCATCCTGCCATGAAACTTAAATGACTGCACAATAGCTGAAGGTTGGGGTTAATATGGTTTGGAACCAATGTACACAATTCCTGCAGGGTTTTAGTCCCTGGCTGCTGTGGAACCAGCAGGGTTTTAAATAGTTGGTATCGCATCGCATTTTGCGATGCAAATTGGGAGGTCTCGTGACTCAAACTGTTGGGTGCATAGCAGAGAAATGCGATCCATTTCTAGGCTCCCAATGTGATACTGTGTGCTTCCGGTTTCAGCAAAAGTGTTTTTTGCCTGTCATGCTGCTTAATTGGTCCAGTGTCCCACATTTGAATCAGTCAGGGTCAGGATGCCTGTTATTTCATAGGCTGCTGGCTAAGTAAATAACTCTGTTTCCCACGTCTCCCAGCGGCTGGCAGTTAGCCA
This sequence comes from Neoceratodus forsteri, assembly GCA_016271365.2. NCBI lineage: Eukaryota > Metazoa > Chordata > Ceratodontiformes > Ceratodontidae > Neoceratodus > Neoceratodus forsteri. Next base: position 121,139,317 of record JADMNL010000022.1, read on the forward strand.
CACAGCTCGCATGTCAAATCGGGGAAAAGGCGGGACGTCTGCGTAGTCATGGACTCGCAGTGTGGAGCAGCAAACAGAGGAGCGAGCGATCGGCTGCATCCGTGTGACTGACATCGTGACAGCTGCGGTGTGCTTGCTGTCGGGCTCTGTGCAGTGCGGATGCGGTCAAACTCGAAGTCATACAGGGCATCAGGAGGAGAGGAGGCCTGTCCTGCCTGCTAGTGCTGCAAATAAAGTAAGTGGGGTTATGATTTTTGACCAGATTGTAGCTGTGCTTGGTTTTGTTCGAGACATGTCACAAGAGCAGAGGCTGGGCTGGCCGGGGTCTGCCGGGACAAAGTCTGGGAAGTTGCAAGAATGGCAGGCGGGGGGCAGTGGCACATAAGTGCTGATTCTCATTCTTTATGGCGCGGTTGGCTGGCGGGCCGTGGGGTGTTGACACCAACTCCAACTTTGAAGCTGCAGAGCTTGAATTGAGCTATAACACTATCTGACACTTAGCTCTGGCTTGTGCAGTTACGGCATTTTTTGCAGCGCACTGAAATTAGACATAATAAAATTTGACCCTACTGTTTTTCACTATAAAATTCCAGGCATCTTACAGTTCCAGCAAATTCTGAGTATTTTACAAGTGTTTTTTTCCCTTGGAGAAAAAAAAATGTCCCACCACATTTGACTTAGAAATTAATAGCACTGTAGACCATATGCATTAGCAAGGCTTAGGATCAGTAAAATAAAATAACTGAATTATGCAGGGCAAGCTGCAAATTGGAGTGAAAATCCCCTCAAGGGTGGTGCATGGGGGCTGGTAAGATGCTAGAAAGGTATGTGTGTGTGTGTGTGTGTGTGTGTGTGTGTGTGTGTTTGGGGGGGTTGAAACAAATGAAGCAAAGACAGAGCTAATTTCAATAAGGATTTTATTTGGGTTAAAATGTGTGTATGTATATACATTTGTACTATTTTTAATTTTGATACTGTGTGCGCTTCATGTAGAGAGTCCTGCTTGGTATATGCCGCCTTTTTTATTTTTTATTTTTTGACTAAGCAGAGGAAACAGTCTTGATGCTAAGCATCCCAATACTCTAAACACCTTTGAACAGCCACAGATCATTTTGACCATTAGCACAAAGCATTACACAAATGTGAGCAGGTTCAGGAAAGCTAAAGCATCTGAACAGAGCAAGCAGTGCACGGAGTATAGATAGTGGAGAAAGTGAACTAAAATGCTGTGCTTAAGGGAAATATCTGTGTCAATGTTCTTTAAAGTCAAGCATCCAAGAGACTGAATATGCACATTGTTTTTCTCACCTGATAGGCAGATTTATGTCCTCCTTTGTGCAAAAAGTTTTGTTGTTTAAAAAGGTTGTCAGAGGTGTACCCCAGCCTTGTTTATTGACAAGTTCACGTTCACTTGAAACTTGTCAATAGACAAAGCTGGAGTGCATTCCTGACAACTCTAAAAAACATATGCACCACACACTAAAGGAAGTCATAAATATGCTTATTGGGTGAGAAAAAACAATATATTTAGTCTCATAAATTATGACACATTTTTCATTTTGCTAATCAGTTCGATCCCTTTGCTACACATTTGTTAGATTGAGTAGCACTTTTCCCCCCAAAAGTGCTAATCAATTGAAAATGCTTATTTAAAACCCTGAACCAGTAACTTATGGATCAAAGAATAAGTCTTTTGGCCACAAACAGAGAGGAAAATTGAGCATTGCTGATCCTCATCTGTGATTTTATTTGCATTAAAGAAATGTTCCAAACACTCCACATATTTGGACCAGTTACTTGTGCCATCAAACTCTGCCATAGCCACAAATGTCGCCATTCTGTGCCTAGTTTATCCTCGTCGCCAGTGTAGTAAACATCAACACTGCTCAGTTGCTTCTTACCAGGCTTTATTCTTAAAATCAGCTCAGCTCAGCTTCTGCATGCAGGCAAAATTCCTGTAGCTTGAACACAGGAAAAGACAGTATTATCTCTAAATATCACTATTCTAAGATTGTGGATATGTTGTTCTATCCACACTGTTTGGCATGTTCTTTCCCTTTAAGAATCTTGCTGGAAGGTCTTTAAGCTGGCTCCTCCCACCCAACCGGGTGGTAAAACCCTCGGCTCCGCTCCATGACGCCAGATCTTCCTTTCCGCTGGAAGATACAGGTTCCCTCCTTACCGCTCTCGTGTTTTGTAGGCCCCGGCTTTCAAATCCACAGATTTACTTAAACTTAAACTTGTTAGAGTTGCAGCAAATCGCTTTGCGATATCGACCGCTGTGGAGGATAAATCCTCACCCAGTTTCTGCCGCTGCCCATGCAGGCAAAAGATGTCTCACACCGACCCGCATGCCACATGAGTGTACTGCTTGGGTGTTGGCCATGACACTCAAGCCTGTGAGATGTGCCGCGCATTTCACCCAAACGTCTTAGATGATCGTCTTGCACAGCTTCAACTGGGCAGACCGGAGAAACAGAATCCGCCAGTCAAATCTAAAGAAGCCTGACAGGCAGTCTCCGTGACTGCAGGATCTGCTGAGCAGCTCGAACAAATGAAGACTTTCGAGGAAGAGGTGGCTTGGGCCATAGATCGGTCCTCGATGTCCTTCTTCGTACTGCTCAACTTGGGCTTCACTTTCTCTGGATCCTTTCGAGAGATGTGCCAATCCCTTCCCACCAAGGGTGAGGGGCCCTCGGGCGCACATGTTTCTCAGTTCCGTTAAAAGGACAAGGAACCAAGAGAATCTTCATCTCATCTATGACGTTCTTGGGATCGTGAGATCTTGGTCCCAGGAATCACCTGTCTCGACTTCGGTCGAGGTTGCGGCCTTAGCCACTGGCTTTACGGTTCCCTGGCCAGCCGGCTCAGATGCTGGATGACAATCCGGTTGAGATCATTCTCAACCCAGTCAACCTGTTGTCACTCGATGAGGCTGACAACTCTATATTCAGGACTCCAGACCTACCTGTCACCGAGGAGGAGACCCAGCCTGCTGGAAATCTCATCGGAGACCCAATCCCTGACCTGGAGAAGCCGTGGTCCTCCCTGGTACATTCCAGTCAACCCCATTAGTCCCCCCAACGATCTAGGTCAAGGTATCGGACCCCTTCGGCCGATAGCCCGAAGAAGGTGCACAGGTGCTCAAAGAAGCGGCTCCACCACCATTCTTCTTCATCCTCCTCAGATGAGGAGAGGCTTCGACGGAAACTCCGTTGACACTACGAAGACTTAATGCAGCAGCAGCTGATTATGTCCAGCCAAAAAGTCGATCCCGGCTTCTACCCTGGCCATTACTTGGCTGTCACTCCCTACGCCAAAGCCGATTCCTCTGGAGCAGGTCAAGACCATTCCGGTTCGGCCAAAATCAACCTTTCCACTGATCCTGGTGGAGCCGCCACCCAAACAGCCCCCTTCGGGGGCTCCTGCCAAAGAGTCTCAGCTTGTTCCGGGCCTCCGCCGTAGGCTTTCTGTCACCCTAACTCCCGACTATCCTAGGCGGGTGGAGTTAGACTCTGGTGGCTGGCTGATTTATCCGGAGTCCGAGGACTAGGACCTTCATTCCCGTCCCCTAGATGAAGAATCAGTCAGTAGTCTCTCGACGGAGGAACATCTCCGAATCCATGGGGATGCCTCTTGAACCTGTCCAGAAATAGGCCGAATATCCCCTCACTAATATTCTCAAACGAGGGGATTCACCAACGGTGGTCTTCTCAGTGGCCAAGGCCATTGTTGGTCCGGCCTTGGAGCTATGGCAGCACCTTGCCTCCTGCCATGCACCATCTGCCTGTATGGCCCATAAATACGCGGTGCCCATTGGGTCCCTTTCGGGATTCACAGAGCACCCCCCAGCAGAGGGTTTGGTGACTGAATCTGTGTTCAGGCGCTCAGGTAATTCAGGAGACACCGATAGACCCACGGACAAAGAGTCCAAAAAACTGGACCATTCTACCCGGAAAGTCTGTGCTGTCTCTTCGCTGGGCCTTCGTCAGGCAAGCTTGGACACCATCATGCCGCACTCCTCTCATACCCTCCTGGGCTCTGTTAATGAGGTTCTGCCTCACCTTCCCCCAGACCTCCAGACCATGGTCAAGCAGATCCGTAACCAGAGTCGGGCTGTTGCGAAGCAGCAACTCCAGACGGCTCTGGATCTCGGGAACTCTTGCGCCCGCTTGATGGCGGCCGCGGTTGCCATGCACCATGGGGCTTGGTTTAGGGTCTCCACCTTCACGGTGGACACCCAACACAAGCTAACAGACGTCCCTTTCCTTGGTACCGATCTTTTTGGTCCAGGTTTGGACGGTCACCTCCAATGCATTGAGAAGTCCAATGCCACCTTGGACTCCGTGACTTCTGTGCAGAAGGAATCCCAAGGTTCCAAAAAGCAGAAGAAGAAGAAGAAGCTATTTCGGCATTCTGCCCCTGTGGCCAGGCAGCCCCATTTCCAATCGGGGCAGCGACAGCAGGCACAACCTTGGTGCCCTTGGCCCAAGTCTGGGCCTTTGTCAGCCCGTAAACCTGGAGGATGAGGCTCGGGCAGTTCCCAATCCAGATCCTCTTCCTCCAAGTCTGCTCAGTGACGGGATAGGGGTGGCCACCCCCCATACCTGTCATGCAAGCTCTGGGTCCTCCCGTGGGGGGTCAGCTCTGCCACTTTCCGCCTGGTCTGCTGTTACCACGGAAGGGTGGATTCTCGAAGTGGTCGGCCAGGGTCTTCCTCTGGAATTCGAGCAGTACCCTCCAAGCCGAGCCTGCGACCCATGGGAGAATATGGTGTCCATACATACTCAGTCGGCTCTTAGAGACGACATTGCCCAACTCCTCTGCAAGGAGGTGGTGGCCAGAAACACGGCCCCCTGTTAACCCAGGGTTGGTTTCCAGGTACTTCCTGGTCCCGAAGTGGACAGGGGGCTGGCGCCCCATTCTAGATCTGCACGTCCTGAACCAATTCCTCAGGTCACGCACATTCAGGATGGTAGCTCTGTCCCGGATCATACCATCTCTCAAGCAGGACATGTGATTTTGCTCTCTGGATCTCCAGGACGCATTCTTTCATGTCCTGATCTGTCCATCTCGCCGAAGGTTACTTCACTTCCAAGCAGAAGGAGCCCTGTTCGAGTTCTGAGCCATGCCATTCAGCCTGTCATCGGCCCCACGGGTCATCACCAAATGCATTGCAGTGGTGGTGGCCCATCTTCGGCATTGAGGGGTCAGAATTTACCCATATCTCGATGACTGGCTCTTAGCGGGTTCCTCCAAACAAGAGGTGGAGAGGTCCAGGGACCTGACCCTCCAGACCTGCACCGCCCTTGGTCTCCTGGTCAATGAGACCAAGTCGGAACTCTTACCTTCGCAGGTGATATGCTTCATCAGGGAAGAACTCAACTCTTGCTGAGCCAGAGCCCGGCTCCCGATGGACAGGGCAGAGGTTCTCTCCTCTTTTGTCCAGTCATTTCTGGTTGGGCACTTGCGCCCTGCCTGGGACTTTATGTGCCTTCTGGGGTACATGGCAGCCTGCACCACCGTGGTCTGATGGGCCCGGTGGCATATGTACTCAATCCAGTGGGAGCTGGCCAGCCAGTGGACTGCACGTCATGGTCACTTCAACCAGCTGGTCACTGTGACCCAGAAGATGTGGGACGCTCTCCAGTGGTGGACTGTTCTAGAACATCTGCAGGAAGGGATCCCGTTTATCCGTCCTGAGCCGACGGTCGTTATCATGACCGATGCCTCTCTCACGGGCGGGGGTGCCCCCATGGGGAATCGCAGAGCCTACAGAATCTAGACCCCCGAGGAATCTCGATATCATATCAACCTGCTGGAGCTCAGAGCAGTCAGACTGACACTGTCAGCATTCGCTCTGCTCCTTCGGGGTCAAGTGGTGCAAGTCCAAATGGACAATACCACGATCATGTACTATCTCAACAAACAGGGCGGCACGCACTCCCACCTGCTGTGCAAGGAAGTGCTCCACATCTGGACACTCATGAACTGACTAGAGGCAGATCTCCTAGCCATTCATGTGGCAGGAGCCTCAAACCAACGGTGGATGCTCTCAGCTGTATGGGCGAGACATCCCATGAGTGGTCTCTCCATCCAGAGGTAGTACACAGACTGTTCTCCCACTGGGGCAAACCTCAGGTGGATCTGTTCGCCTCCAGGGAGAACACAAAGCTGAGGCTGTTTCATGCCTGCGCCCCCTCAGCAGGGCTTGCTGCAGGGGTATGCCTTCTCGAGGCCGTGGACCCCCAGGCGTCTTGTATGCCTTCCCTCTACAAGGCACAGATGATCATGGTAGCCCCAGGCTGGCCCCGCCAGTTCTTGTATCCAGATCAGCCTCAGCTCCAGGCCTCCGAGGCATCTTCCAGTACACCCGGACCTGTTATCAGTCAGTAAGGGGAAGGTATTCCATCCGGACCTTCAATCCCTGCACCTGACAGCCTGGTTCCTGAGTGGCTAGAATTCCAGGCTCTGGGTCTCTCTGAGGATGTACTCACAGTAGTGGAAGCATCCAGGAAGGAGTCGATCAGGAGGTGCTATGCCTTCAAATGGAAAAGATTTTCCATTTGGTGTCAGGGCAAGGGCTTGGACCCTTTGTCCTGTCCAGTGGCTAGTATCCTCGACTACCTTTGGTCCTTGTCCAAGGGCAGTCTTTGTTCCACGACCCCTAAAGTGCACCTGGCAGTCATCTCTGCTTACCATGTGCAGACTGGTCAGCAGATGGTGGCACAGGAGAAGGTATTCTGGCATTTCTTTAAAGGCCTCGACCACATAGTCTCTTCGGTGTCTGAACCTATGCCTCCGTGGGATCTACTGCTGGTACTGACAAAGCTCATGGGCAAGCCATTTGAACCGATGCACAGGTGTGAGATGTCACATCTGTCATGGAAGACCACCCTCCTGGTGGCTGTCACATCAGCCATGAGGACTGGGGAGCCCCAGGCACTCTCAGTGGAGTCTCCTTACCTGGTCTTCCACAGGGACAAGGTAGTCCTGTGCCCCCACCCGAAGTTCCACCAGAAGGTGGTGTTGGAGTTCTACCTTAACCAGGTGTTAACTCTGCCTGTGTTCTGTCCGAACTACACCTCCGAGGCCAAGTACAGGCTCCATACTCTGGACTTGAGATGAGCTCCCTCTCGTTGTAAGGAGTGGACAGCGGAAGTTTGGGGAGAGGTTCGCCAGCTGTTTGTCACCTACGCTGAAGCCGCACCTGGCAGACCTTCAGCAGAGTGGTCGATTGGCAGTTGGATTACATCCTGCATTGATCTCTGGCAGGCAAAGAGACACCCATAGGGACTTACAAAGCCCTACACGGATTGGGCCCCGATTACTTGAAAGAGCTCCTGGTTCCTTACACCCCTTTGAGACAGCTCGCTCAGCTGTCGAGGGGTTGCTAGAGATTCCGAGGGTTAACTTAAAGTCATTTGGTTCGTGGGCCTTCGGGTTTGTGGCACCTACCCTCTGAAATTCTCTGCCCCGTCAGCTTTGGGAGTGCAGGACAGTGGGGAGCTTAAAGCAGGCACTTAAGACTTTTTTATGGGGGAAAGCATTTTCTGTACCTTCCTGATTTTATATTATATGTGTTGTGTTTTGTTTATATGTGAATTGTACAGCTCCTTGAAATTCGAAAGGCGCTTGTACAAATAAATTTTATTATTATTATTATAAGAGCTCACTTCGCCTGCCATACTGCTGCGTTGGTGGCTGCTTCCAGGGACATTCTTATACAGAAAGTCTGCAGGGCTGCTACCTAGAAGACAGCAAACACCTTCATTACCCACTATCACATCGACCTAGAGTCTCACCAGGATGCTGGTTTTGGGGCCTCAGTTCTCCAAGCTCTGTTCCCCAAGTAAGTATAGAGGGGGTGTGCGCCTTGCCTCCTTCCTCCTGGAGAACTGCTTGGAGTCTGCTAAACAGTGTGGATAGAACAACATATCCTTGATCCTAGAAAAACAGGTTACTCATCTGTGACAGTAGTTCTAGGAGTGGTATATACACAAACCCACCCGGCTTCGATGCACAACCTAAGCTTCCAGCGGGCAAGAGCTGGCGTCATGGGGCAGAGCCGAGGGTTATACCACCCGGGTGGGTGGCAGGAGCCAGCTTCAAGACCTTTCAGCAAGATTCTTAAAGGGAAAGGACATGCCAAACAGTGTGAATGAACAACATGTACCACTCCTAGAACTACTGTCACAGGTGAGTAACCTGTTTTTATTACACAGTGAACACTAACTAGGGAAGAAATAACAATTACAGTATGCAGACCACTTTATAACAGGATCCAGACTTTGTGCCATAACATCTGGTAAGATTCACCCCTGTAATACCTCTTATCCTGCCCGATTGGCGAGTCTGGAACTGTTGAGAGATGGATTATAGAAGATTTAATCCATGCACATGTCCCATTCCCTTTCTCAAATTCGAGACTAATTGGATACCTGTTAGGACTGGAATATGGTCACATATAGCTACACTGCACTATTGGAGGACCCCCGATCTCAGCTCGCTGTACCTTAGAGTGGGAGTAGGGTGTTCCCATTCACAAAATATATACTAATATGTGGGACTGTAGCATGTGAAATATTATACAGTGGGAGTCCGAGAATGTTGAAACCTGGTTGGCTGACTGACACCTTTCAGCCATGGTAAATCCTGGCATGACCCACGGAAAAAGGTGCCAGTCAGCCGCTGGTCTAGAACTGCCATTGCGCAGGGTGTCCTGCTCCCTGCCCTTGCCTACGGCTCAGTAACTTATGCTGGAGCAGCGAAAACCAACCTTCTCAAGTGGGATTCCACCTATAACAACATTTGCCACTATGCTGTAGCATCTCCCCGCCTTACCCACCACTGTAAGCTTTACATTGACCTAAACTGGCACTCCCCTTCTGCCCACCGATCTCTATCCTTTGGCTGCTTTATAGATAGTATCATTCGCTCTGGCGTTCCCTCCTCTCTCACTAACATGCTGACACTGGCTAATCCTTGCTGTAACTTTCGATCAGGGGATCAAACCCTCCTAAGTATACCCAGGTGAAAAACGCAAATGGGGACTTGTGCTTTTCCCATGCTGCACCCAATTCTGGAACTCGTTACCAGTAGGTCTCCGGCTCTCTGTCTAATGACAACTTCAAAAGGATGCTACGTACTGATCTAACCTCTGACTCATGCAATTGTTTCCATCCTCCTTGATTTCCCTCCACTACCACTCTCTGCCTTTCTGTCTGTTCCCTTCTTCCTACAACCTGATCTATCTGCCTCCAGCTCTCACCCTGCTCCTAGAACTCTTGACTACCCATCTCCTACCTTCTTTTGCAATATTGCCCTATTTCCTCTCCCTTGCCCAGTCTCTAACAGCTCCCCTTTCTAACACTGTTGACTGCTCCATAGAACTTCTAATTTTTCCTCCTTCTTTGACTTATCCACTTAGGTAGCTCACTCTTCACTGTGCGCTGCACCACCTTAATTGTAATTGTATTCTGAAATCTGTTCCTGTGTACATTTTTTCTTGTACATTTTTGTTTAAAAATGTATATCTTGGCTCGGTGACATAGAGGGTTGAGGCGCTGGTGCCTTACCTCCAGCCACGCTGGTGACCCAGGTTTGGGAATGGACCCGGGATGCTATGGGTCGGCAGGGGAGGATAGGATCGAGCATCCGGAGGGACTGCTCTCCTATCCTGGGGTGGGTTTGGGGAATGCATCGCTCGGCAGCGGCCCCCAGTGGAGACTGGAGGCACTATGCGAGCGACGCAGGAAAAGTGGAAATGCTGCCTGGTGGCTGCCGGATGATGGCTCTCTGTCCCCTGATGCCTCCGGTGCCCTCGGCGAGCCTCCTTCCTCAGCAGCATCCCCTGGGCCCTACCGAGTAGTGCGCTGGAACCCCCTCCCAGTGCCTTCCCCCTCGGAGGAGGGGTACCCACCCGGCGAAGGGTTACGTCTGGGATATCCTGGGGGTTGGCTGCGATTTGAGGGTCGGAGAGCTCGGATAGGGCTAGCAGGGGATCAGGAGGACTTGTCGGAGCCTGATGGAGTGGGGGTCACCAGGTGAGAAGAGGGGCATAAACAGATAAAGAGAAAAAAAATGGTATAGCTTGCATTTCTTAGTCCTGTTTTTGCATTGTATGCTACCTATATTCAGTTTGTATTTTTCCTGTGATGTTTTTGCTTAAGGTAGTGAGTTGTACTGTATTGTCCTGTACCTTATATGTGTTTGTATTTTGACTGTTCTCAATTGTACTCTCCCAGGTCGTGCCTGAAAATAGGCATTTCAGTGTCTAGTGCACTTACCTGGTTATCAAAAACCAAATAACTATGGAATCCCACCCTTTCAAAATGAGTCTGATCCCCCCCCAAACATTAAAGCGGAAAAAACGCCATATTGATTCACCGCTAAACAGCAGCAGTGAAGCCTCCCGAAACAAGCTGGAAAACAAAATAAAAAAGAAACATCTGACAATAGTTAACTGTCTGCTAGTGACCCTGTTTAAAAAAATCTCTTTCACCTCAAAAGGTCGCTGACTCCTCACTGCTTCACACTCGCTCCCTCTTGCCGCTCGCAGCCTCCTCCACTTCACTCAGCAGCTTCACAGTTGAAATCTGAGGCCATTGCCATGCAGAACCCTATGACATCAGGCCCTCTCCTTTGAGGGGGGGAGGAGGAGGCAGAGGGCAAAAAAACAACAACATGGTAACTTTGTTTCACCGGCCCAGAAGTGAAAGAGGGCTGGGGAACAAGTGTAATACAGTGTGGCAGCAATGTACGCTACTGTGCTTGCGCAAAATGTGCCAAAAATGGAGTCAGTTCTCCGTACTTCAAATCGGGCAACAGGGCAGCCCTGGCTCCTACAACAGAAACGGAGCCAGGACAGAGTGAGCTGGCGACATGGGGAACAGTGTTGAAGGTTTCCTGGCCATAGAAAAAGCATTGGGTCGGGAATGGGAAAACAGTCCTACACATGCGTAGGAAACGAAAACACTAGCAACCCAGGACAATTTTTATTTTCTCGTGGAGAAACAAATTGAATAAAAATAACTTAGACTATAAGAAAAAACTCTTTTTCTTTGTTTTTTGTCAGAAAAAAACAAGGGGGGCATTGTCTAATCGCAGTAAACCACTCCATGGTGTGGGTTACGCTGGGATTTACCCATGTCTTGTGTGGATTTGGTCACTCGGACTGTGGCCTCATTTTATTTATTTATTTTTTATTAAAGCGTTTCACCAGGAAAAAACATACTGAGCTCAAACATGCATAAAAACATACTAAAAATATATATACATTTGCACAAATGTAAAATACAGATAATATAATGAGTACAGCGGTGGATAACAATATAAAGATTGCAACATGAGACAAAGCATGTAAATAGTGAAGGTGTATTTATTTATATATATATATACACATACACACACACACACACACACACTATATATATATATATAATATTTACACTTTACAGAAAGGTGTATATGTAGGGGATACGTTATAGCCAGTGGTGGAATACACTAGTTATGTGAATGAGTGGAGAGTGACCTCGGATATCCTCACAAGTGACGGAGTGTAATGGAGCTGTGAGTGATGGTAGCCGAGGTCACTCTCACTCATTCACATAATAGTGTGTTCCACCACCGGCCTGCCTCCGAGTTATACAACTGGACTGTGCTTTTTGCTGTGTTTTTTTTTTTTTGGTTTGATGATGTCGCCACAGTGAAATAAATAAGGGATATGCGGGGGGACACCTTGTGGGTAATGAAGTTATTTGTACAGTAGCCTGACCTCGAGTAACCTCACGAGTGGCAAAGCCATGAGTGAGGTTTACGAGAGGTCACATGCTACTGTACAAATAACTTCATTACCCGCCAGGTGCCCCCCGCATATTAAATTTATGCAACTGTGTGTGCATTTTTGTGTTGCTGTGGTACTGAATAATGTATTTTTAGGACTTTTTTCGAGAGCTGTATTGTTGCGCGGTAGTTTGCCATTAATTTGTGACTGGGGATTGGTTGGGAGTCTGTTCGTGACTGGGAGGGTTGAATGGGAGATATGTGGCTTTTGATTGGTGGATAAATTGTGGTATGTGGTTTGTGATTGGTTCCATGGAGGAGGTGGGCGTGGGTTGTGTGGAGTTTGAATGGCAGGGTAGTATGTTTTGTGATTGGTGGGGGCGTGGTTTTCCTGGGTGTTTGTGTATTCTGATTGGTGGGGTGTGTGGCTTTAGTGTGTGTTTGAGTGTCAAGGGTGCGTGTATTGTGATTGGTTGGGGGGGTGACTGTTAAGGACTGAGTGTATTTACTGGATGAATGGTGTGGCATTGGGCTGTGGCATAGTTCAATTGGCGGCTTTGAGTGGGATCCCTCGTGTTGGAACTGCAGGGAGTGGCGTGGAGCGGTGGGCCTTGCTTGTAGGAGTACGTGGGTTGGAGTGGTCACTTACCGAGGAGGAGTGCTTCGAGGATGGAAGAGCTTTGTGGAGTTTTTGTGTGGTTCATCATGGAGTTTGGATTTCTTTTTTGCATGTTGTCGTCATTTCGATTGTGGGGTCTTTGGATTTATTTTGGATTTCTTTAAAGAGGTTGGATTATTGGCCTTTGTTCCTGTGGAGTAGGACATGAAGAGTCCATTTCTTGGTGGATTACAAGGGGAAGGGTTACTGGAGTTGGGGTTTTTTTGGGGGAGGTTGTTTACTTGTTTTGTGGAGGTTCCCAGACATGGAAAACGAAGGTAAGTCAGTCTTTCAATATTTTATTTCTGGTGCTAGGAGCAAAATAGGTGTTGTGACACAGTAGAAGTACAAGGCATTTTGCAGGAAAAGGTAATGGATAACAGTTTGATGACAAGTGCAGAATATATGAATTTTAAAGTATTAAAGGTGCACTTTTTAGAGCTGTAGGGGTAATGGGATGGGGTATGGGTGGTGGGAGAAAGCTTGCTCTTTTTGACAGGCAACTGTAGTGAGATAATGTAGTGGAAAGGAGGAGGAGGATGGTAGAGATTGGGGGGGGAGGGTGGTAGAGAAGTAGTGGTTGAAACGTTTGTTTTATTATTTATTGCAGTGCATACATTATGGAACAGTAAATCTTTATTGAATAACAGTTGTAGAATGCATATTTAACAGTGTTAGGAACAGTGTAGTAACAGTGGTGGAATAAATTTGTACTGTGGAAGAGCTGTAACATCGATGTTTGTGCAGGAACAGTGAATATTTAGTAAGCCAAAGTGGTAGAAGCAAAGTTCATTCAACAGTTGTTTTAGTAAGTGGTAGAATCAATTTTCACTGTGGACGAGTTCTAGGATCAGTGTTTGCTGTACTGGGCTTTGAGAGGTGTCTTGATGTTTTGCAGTAGTTCACACAGGAATCAATCTTCAGCATTTTCGGGCTTTGTAACTTACGACTTCATGCATTTGGTGGCCTTCTTTTTTGTCTTTAGGTGGAGTGTAGTATTGCCTTTATGTATTACTCTGAGTCGCTGTCAGAGTACAGTACTCGTGGCCTCCACTTAGTGTAGGAGTCGGATTTATTTCCTGTGGGGAAACATATTTTTATTGTTAGATCAAGTTGGGGGTGCAGTGTGGTATTGTTGTATCTTACCTTGTATAATCGTAAAGTTAATGGTCTTCGCTTGCATTAATGGTCTGTAGAAGCAAGTTCCTAGGATGTCTGAGTAGTTCTCTGATATTGTTGTTAGAGGTGGTTGTGGGGCTGAAGCAGGTGTAGGATGTAACTGTGAAGTTGAAGCAGTAACTTGTGGGATGTTGGGTGCACTGCTGAGTATGTTAGAAATAGTTTTCTGTTTTTCTTCATTTATTTTGGAGTAGTCATTCAAGCTTTGTAGTTGCTTGTGGCCAGAAATCTGCACAAAGTCTGTTGGAGGTATGCCACTGTCTGTGAGTTTCTGAATAAGGTGCTTTCATACCGAATGGTTTGTTAGTCTTTTGTCAGTGTTGATAGTTGATTTTGTGATCATAGTTTTGACGATAGATGCAAGTTTGTGGATTCCTACTGGTTGGTTCTTGTACCAGGTATTAGGTGGCCCTTCTTTAGCATGGAAGTTAGTTGCGAGGAAGAATGGGGAGTCTTCGGAGAGGCACTGAGGAAGTCTTTTGTGTTGATAGACGATGTAGTTCTGCACTGGGCATTTGTGAGGGTTATTGGTGAGCTGGTAGGCTTTAGGTTTGATTTTGCGGCAGTCTTTAGGATTGGCTCCAGTGCGGGTCTTAGTTTGTCTTTCCTGGTCGAGCTGAATGTATCTTTGGCCATTTTCATCAGGCTTGAGGACTATGTCTCCCCATTTGAGGTTTCTGTCTCTGTGTTTCCCCTAAGGCCGAAGTACATGCTGGCTATGAGCCACGTGGTATTTAGAAGAGACTCAGGGTTGTGAGGTCCTAGCAACTGCTTGTCGTATAGGTTTTGTATCACAGAGTCTGTGAGCTCATCTGCAGCTTTTGGTTTGGACCTCTTGCCTTGGCTTTTTAGATTTTTTTGCTTAGATAGGAGTACTTGCCTTGCCTTTTCAAATGATGGGGAAGTGGAGAAAGACTCGGTGTAGCCTTTTGTTTTTAAGAAGTGTTTAAGAAACGTTGCCCTGAGTATGAGGGGTTTGTAGTCTGTGCCATCTTTTCTTCAGCAGTTTATAAAATAGTGGCAGAAGTAGCTGTTTAACTGTGCTGGAGGAATGTCCTGAAGGTGGCGTTGTTCACCAATGTCTTTGGTGAGGTAGCTATTGAACATTTAGTGTTTATTTGTTTTTTGTTTTTTTTTGGGTGTATTAATGTTCCGGGCTTTTTCAATGTGTAGGTCTATGTCGTCTTGGTCTATTACGTCAGCATTTGTAATGGTTGGGTTTCCGGTACCGCTTGTGGAGGGTTGAGGTTCTTTGTGTTGTTCTGATGGTACTGGTACTTCAGAGGTTGCTAGTTGTTGTTTTTCTGTTCCGGCTGGGTCTTCCAGTGGTTCAAGGTCATTCTCCAGCTGTGTCATTATTTGTTCCATCTCTATGTTGAAGTTTGTAGTGTTTTCATTAGTTTTTCCATTTTTTCTGGTTGTGAGGTTTAGGACCTGAGGTATATTGCCGTAGTTTGCGTTTGCCGTTTGTATGGAGAAGGGTGGTTTCTGTGAGAGCTCGAGGTGACGTTTGAGTGTGCACAAGGTTTTGGTGCTTGATTTGTGTTAGGTGTGCTACACAGGTGTATAATCTAGGGTGATTTGTGATTGTGGTGCTGGTTGGAAGTAGTTCGGTCATTGTAAGGTATGATGTAACCACTGTACAGATAAATGGGGTGTGACGTAATCACTATGGGAATAACTTCACGTTATTCTCATAGTGATTACGTCATGGTCATTTATCTGTACAGTGTCTTAAATAAGTGCTTTTATGCAGCAGTATTTATCCTGACGCCTGTTGCATAAATGGATTTATTCCACAGCAGTGAGAATACGATTTTATGCAATGAGTTATTTACTCACTTCTATTGTATAAATAATATTTACACTTTACAATAGTAGCAGTTCGGTACCTGGGGTCTAATAGCAGAAGGGCCCAAAAACACTTTAAATAATGAACTGGGATTAAAATTAGGCATAGGTAAATCCCAGCATAGAAACACAGACTTTGATGGCAGATAAGGACTGCTTGGCTCACCCAGTCTGCCCACTTCCCTATACCTATCGGATAGGCTGCAGATCCTAATTTTACCAACAGCCTACTTCCTCCTACCTCCCGCTAGAATTGCCTTATGTCTGTCCCACGCATTCTTAAATTCCCCCACTGTTTTTGACCCCACAACCTCCTCTGGAAGCCCATTCCATGCATCCACCACCCTCTACATGAAAAAATACTTCCTCAAGTTGCCTATTAGTCGTCCCCCCTCTATCTTCAAATTATGCTCCCTTGTTCTTGCACATCTCTTTTTCTGAAAGATGCTACCCTCTTGGACTTTGTTGATTCCCTTGAGGTACTTGAAAGTTTTTATCATGTTCCCCCCTCTTCCTCCTTTCCTCAAGGGTATACATATTAAGTTCTTTTAGTCACTCTTCGTATGGCTTCTGGTGCAGACCCTGCACCATTTTAGTTGTCCTCCTCTGGACTGCCTCCATCCTGGTTATGTCCTTGCGGAGATGGGGTCTCCAGAACTGCATGCAGTACTCCAGATGGGGTCTCACCAACTGTTTGCACAGAGGGATAACAACTTCCTATTTTCTACTGGTGATGCCTCTCCCTGTGCATCCCAGTACAGTATCTCCCCAGCCCACCTTACTGTCTTCTCACATTGCTTGCCTACCTTTAGGTTGTCTGATATGACTACCCGCAGGTCCCTTTCCATTTTGTTGTCGTTAATACCCCCACCCCCCCATTGTGTACTCTTCCCTTGGGTTTTTGTTTCCCAGGTGCATTACTCTGCACTTCTTTGCACTGAATCTAAGCTGCCATAATTTTGACCATTCCTCAACCTTGCCAAGTCCCTTCTCATCCTTTCCACCCCCTTGTGTATTAACCCTGTTGCAGATCTTTGTGTCTTCTGCAAAGAGGCATACTTTTCCTTCCGTCCTTCCATAATGTCACCTATAAAAACATTAAGAGGACTGGTCCCAGTACTGAACCCTGCAATACCCACTAGTAACCCCCTTTCTTCAGAGTGGACTTGTTTACTATTACCCCTGTCGCGTCCTGTTGTCCAGCCAATTTATTATCCAGGTTACCACCCAGGGACCCACTCCCAGGCTTGCTAACTTGTTTATTAATCTTTTGGGTGGAACTGTGTCAAATGCCTTGCTAAAGTCTAGGTAGGCCACATCCGCAGCCCCTCCCTGGTCTACTACTTTGGTACCCAGTCAAAGAAATATATTAGATTCATCTTACATGACCTTCCTGCTGTGAATCCATGCTGCCTTGGGTCCTGTGCCCCGCTGGCCTCTAGGTACTCAACAAGTCTTTCTTTCAAAAGTGATTCCATCATTTTCCCTACCACTGAGGTCAAACTAACAGGTATGTAGTTTCCTGCCTTGCTCCCACTTTTGTGAAGGGGAAATCACATCCTCCCTCCTTCAGTCCTCAGGTACCACACCCTCCTCCCATGATTTGTTAAAAAGGGTAGTCAGTGGTGCCACTAGTTCTCCCCTTAGTTCTTTTAGAATTCTGGAGTGAATCCCGTCAGGCCCCATTGCTTTGTCCACCTTCAGTTTTAGGAGTTCTTTCAGGACCCTTTCTTCTGTGAATGGACTGGTATCAACCCCCCTATCCAGTGAGATTCTATTATTTGGTTTAGGTACCTCCCCCTTCTCTTCTTTTGTGAATACTGATGCAGACATATTCGTTCAGTATCTCTGCTTTGTCACTGTCACCCTCTGCCCACCCCCCTCCCCTTTATTAAGCCTTACTATCCTTCCCCTGGTCTTTCTTCGTTCTCTAATGTACTTATATAGAGAATACTGGATGGGCAACTATGAAGAACCAGTGTGTTCTGCCACAGAGGGATTCTAATTCCCTCTGACCTCAAGAGCAAAGCTTGAGAGGTCCATGGGAATCAGAACCCCGAGGTGGCAAAACACACTGGTTGTGCATAGAGTTGCTTATCCTGTATTTTTTATAGTGTATAGTACTGTGTGAAAAATTTATTTTGTGAGTTCTTTTGCTTTCAAAATGAAACTGACTCATGCAGTCTCTAGAGGTTCTAGAATGCTGTTCTGCCACAGTAGGGTAGAACAGCATTCCATTACATTTGGAACTGTGGTAGAAAAACATTTTGAAAGGGATGGAATTCTATACAGAACAACACTCCACTATACACTATAAAAGGTTTTATCCCCCTTCTTAACTGAGTTGGCTATCTTTTCCTTGGTTTGGGCCTTTGCTATTCTGACTGCCTTCTCTGCTTCCTTCTGCTTTAACTGGTACAGTTCTCTGTCCTGCTCCTTCTGTGTTTCTAAATACTTCCTGAATGCTGTCTTTTTCTCCCTAACCTTCCCTGCCACCGCTTTTGAGAACCATAGTGTTTTTTCCTTCATTTTGTTTTGTTTATTTGCTTCACACAAAGACAGTGTGACCTTTATAACCCACACCCTGTTGTAGTGTATTTCCTGAATGACCGACAGTACAATGCAGCATACTATGTTATTTATTGTAATTTGTTCTGTACTGTGCAGCCCCGATTAATAAAAGTTGTATTTACAAAAAGTCTCCAGAAAAATGGGAGAATGGTGGACTACGGTCCACTAAACCCAAATCAGTGATACCTACACTCCTCAGGAGAGGGAGCAAGAGTCCTTACCCAGGCAGTTCATGGTCCCATAGATGTTTGGGGATTCCATCCAGACAGACAGGTTTAACATGGAGCCTTGAGCCAGCCTGTTGGTGTGTGGCAGGGCTGCTACTGACAGCACCGGTGACCTGGGTTCGAAAACGAGCCTGTGACATTGGGGGCTGGGATGGGGTTGAGTGTCCCAGTGGACACTTTCCTCCTGGAAGGGAGGACTGCACATCCTCAGTTTGTCACCGCCTCCTGTAGAAATACAAATGATAGTGTAGCTGACAGGGTGGTGTTGAGGGGGGCCATTGTGTGATGCGTGGTGGAGCACGTACGTGTGAGCGCCTCCATTGGGACAATTGTTATGGTGCTGTCTTCCCCATGGGGAGGGAGATTTCAGGTAATTCCCCTCTGCTCGGCTCCCTGATAGCCTATGTGGCCAGACTGCTTGTACATCTGCCTCGCTGGACGGAGGAACAAAACATAGTTTTTTATTTTATTTTTTTTTCCAGCCTTACAATAAACACAGTACTGATCAGAATATCAAAAATGTGTTACAGTAAGTTGAGAATCGGACAGTATATAGTTCACACATTTCCATGTAAGGGAAAACTGTATCCTGGCCGTGAGGATACCCATGCAGGTACAAAGTACACAATCATTAAATTAACATTTCTATTACAGGTACAGGATCTATGATTAGAGAAGTTTGCTTGTAGGGACTAGAGTCCTTCTGATTACAGGTTATAATCGTCCCTGCAGCCTACGTGGGCCGGGTAGGGGTCCAGACTCCTTGGGTACAGTATGTTGTGCTCCTGTCTTGGAGTGGGCCTGTTCATTTTGTGGGCCATGGATTGCTGCGCTGGGTCGGGGGGGGGAAGGGTAGTTGTCTGCCTGGGAGTCAGTAGAAGGTATATTGACATGAACCGACCTGTGGGAATCTTGCAGAATTTGGAATACAGATGTCTGCCTCAAGACTGTAAGAACTCTACCAATCTGCCCCTGGAGACTGCTTGGACTCTTGTAGCTAGTCATTTTACCCACTCCCAGGGCCTCTTGTTCCCTCCAGTGCCTAAGGACTAGCCTCTTGCCAGTAATTACTGCTCTTTTTAACCCTTTATCTCTCCTTTTCTGTGGGAGAGCATTTACCTGGGGACCTTCCCTGATGTCCAGACCCAGCATCACCATTCTGGGGTTGAATTTAGTATCGACTGAAGTAACTTCCTTTAGAACCCTTTTTGGATCTCCCTCCCCAATATGATGCTAGATACTGATTTCCTTTTTTCATTTAGTCATGAGCATCAGTAATTTCCGAGTTGTTTTTTTTTTTTTTCTCTGGTTTGATATCATTTTTTCCAGCATCAGGCTCTCTTCTAGATCTTGCCTTGGCTGCTGAGTTTTTTGGTGAAAGTACTGACCATGTTTATGCATGCTATGTTGGCAAGGGGCCCTCTCCCATATGTGAGGTTTCCACAGAAGCTCATTGGAGGGCACAGAATTTCATGGACATCCATGAAGAATGTGTGGAGTATTGTGGAAAGTTATGAAAGTGCGTGTTCTGTTAAGATGTTCCTCCACATAAATATGTGTGTGTGTAACCCCCCCTGTTACCCAGGGTTACTAGAATCCCACTTAGATCTAGTGGCGGGCAGGGAAAGGCAGCTTGTGAGACACCAGTTAAATGGGTTTCACACTGTCTCACTCTGTCCTCTGTCTCAGCTGAGCTGGAGGGCTAACATCACTTAGAATTCTCGCAGCAGCAGCATAAGCCACAGGGGAATGTTGCAGCAAGGAGTTAGGTTAGAATGTTGGGGTTTTCAAAGTCAATTGAGAGAAGTCTAGTGGGAGACTCAGTGGAAGGAGGAGGTGTGCTGCAGTTGGCAGCCCCTCAGAGCCTAGCTCTGTAATAGAGCTACAACAGGAAGAGGGTGTGTGTTCTTGCCCTAGAGAAGAATGCAGAAGAAACCAGTAGAAGTGTTTGAGACCATTCCCCGGTTTGTCCCAGTGCCCCATCCTTGGAGGGATGGGGGGGACCAGCATTTCAGGGGCAATCCCCTGGCCCTGTTGGAAGAGGGAAAGCTACCTGACTAGAGAATTTGTACTGAGGTACCAGATGTGTGTTTTCTGTGTGAGAAGCCCTAGAGCACCTGCGAACCATGGTGAGTCTGTTCTGACATAGAGCTTATGTTTCACCAAGAGAGTTGTGTAAAAGTATCTGCTTCTGTGGGGTCAGGAAAGGACAGCTCAGTACAGTACTTTAAGATATGTGAATGGCTTGAAATGCATCTAACCAGTGGGGGTCTACAAGGATGGACATAGCCACTTAAACAACGTTGCAAGTCAGGACGCCAGTTACATGGAAAGTAGATAGTTAAATGTGATATACATTTCAAGATAGTAGCTACAAACAGAGAGTTCAAGGAATGTTGTTGACTCCAAGTGAATGGGCAGGTATGGATTTGGGAACAAGAGGTTGGAGACCCCCCCCCCCATCTGGAGTAACCAGATTTACCTCTGCGGATTCACTTTGGGCACCTATAGCTTTCTCCCAGGCACTTGGCCAGTGTCTGCAGAAAGTACCCAGCTGTGGAATTAAAGGATGTATTTTTTTCTCCTTTAGAGCTAGAAGCGCTCTTGCGTGGTTGAGGGAGCCATCAAGAAGAGTCCATGACATATGGAAAAGTGTACTAGTGCTGGCCAAGTGCCATGCCAGGGAATCCAAGAGTGAGAGTACCAGTTTGGGCATGGGAGCCCAGATGTGTTCAGAACCTGAGGGTTGTTGTATGATGAAGAAGTTGTGTCCTGACCTCTATAGAGCTGCATATCCAGTGAGTGTAGCCCCGTGGGGGTCCATCTTGCTTTGTATTCTTGTGTTGAAGTGAATAAAAACCCCACTTTAGAATCCCACTCCTGGTTTGGACATTTTCAGTTATTGCTTCCTGTGTCCGGCAGGGCTCTAAATAAGATTTTTTGGGATGAGTAAGTGTACGCCTCATTTCGAAAGTGAGGTGAGTAAAACGAAATTCAGATGTGTACAAATGTCTTGCTAGAGTGGACTGAGGAGTACATTTATTTAAAAAATTGAAAACGTTTTCTTTTCTAGATAAGAATTTCAGGTGCCAACAGTGCTCCAGATAATGTTGGCAGGTAGGAGTTTACTCACCAGTTTTAAAAAATAGTGAGTAAAACAAAAGTGGGATGCATGCAAGTGCTGTAAAGCTGGCAAAAAAACTGTTCCCTTTGAATCACCAGTTATGTTATGAAGCACTATTCTTTGGCTTGTGGAGTATTTACAAATGTTGGGTGAGTTCTGGTACTCATTAAAAACATTTCGGAAGAGTATTTCCTAAAATGAGGTGAGTAAAATAGGCCGGTACACACCTTATCTGGAGCCCTGGTGTCCGGAATTACTTGGGTGACCCTGACCAGAAGTGCAAACCTAGCCCTGATGCTGAGCAATTGTTTTCTCCACGAACCCGGGCTAGCCAGGTAGTGGGTAACAAAAATGGAGGCACCACGCACTAACTACTAACAACACCCCACCTGCACCCTGGTTACATGTGAATAAAACAATTACATTGATTATACATTGGCAAATACTCCATGGAGGTCCATCACTTCCATGGATTTCCATGGAACAAACATAAATCTGAAGTACAGATGTAACAGCGCTTTGACTCACCTTGGCTGCTTCAGGGCCCTCGGGGTCCACACTGCACATACCTCTGAGGGGCCCAGCCTGGGTTCACAGAGATACAGGAAAGAAAATGGCACGGTGCCTCCACCTGCAGTAATGGCAGGGAATACCTTTGGACAGATTGCAGGTTATCACTCCCCAGGAAAATACATAAGCTGCCCCCCGAAAACACTTTCCCACACAGCAATACCAACTCATTTGTGCAGTTATTCGGAAAACCAGCATATAACATGAACAATCAACAGTATTTATTTTTGGGAAGGGAAGAAAACTGAGTATTTGTAATGCTATTTATGGTTTTGTGTTTTGTATGTCATATAATGTTTCATGTTTGTATGTATGAATCTGTATGTTTATGTCATTTGCAACTTGTCGCTGGTGAAAAAGGGCAGTTTTGCTCATCCTGCTTACAAGTTTAAAAAATAAAAATGAAATGAAAACAGAGCAACATTTATAACTGTCTCAACAATGTGACCCCACTAAATATCCCACCTCCCACCTGCGGCTGCTCCCGGCTTCCCACTAGTAGCTGCACAGTCACTATAGTCCCTACGGTAGGTACCCTAGTGCCATGCAGGCGTTGGCACTGGGGATGTTTCATTAGGCCCAAATTATTTTTTTACCTTTTCAGCCTTTAAATTTACTGTCTGGGCACAGCTTTATACTGGATGAAGTCCAGCCCAGGACTTGCCCCCTGTAATCTAACTAGCTAATAAGGACTCCCCAAAGCCACAGCTTAGGAGTGCTTACAGTTTGTGGGGGGTTTCACAGTCTGGATTTTAGGTTCACACGATACCATGGAGGTATCTCTCGTGGGGTGCACCTTAGTAGCAGCAGATATGGCTGAAGAAAGTTGAAGAATGCTGGTTTTCACCTGCCTAGCCTTTGTAGACCGTTTTCACCAGGCAGGCCTCTCACCATATTCCTCCGCTGGCCTTCTGGGTCTAGGGAAGGCGTGGTCCCCTAGAATCCTCCATTGCACACCCTTTTTGGAATCACAGTTAACTGGGCTTTGGCTCAATCTTTAGCCCCAGCACTCAGTCTTTGATTTCTCTAGGCACAAATTATGACTGGGCTTTTGCTCAGTCTCTAGCCACAGCACACACAGTCCTCTATCTTTCAGCAATTAGCAGTCTCCAAACTCACTCCACCAATGGGGAAACACAGTGGCTCAGACTGGTTCTGCCCTGCAGCACTTTGCACTTCGACACAACTCACAGTAGTTTCTCTCCCACTGCAACTTCAGGCTCTTTCAATTGGTCAGATGCACAGCTTCAAAGTCAGAATGACCCCAATCTCTTTGTCTCTGCAGCAGTTTGGTTTCTCGGGCACTCTGCCTATTTGGGGAAAGCTGGGGCTGAACAGGCCATTGGGTCCCAAATGCAAAAACTGAGCTAGATAGCCCACAGCAGTCTCTTCTGCACTCATACTCAGGCTGATCTCCCAGTTTGGCAGGCTGGCAGTACTGTTTATGCTTTTTCCACAGCCCTCTGCTAATTGGCTGTCACAGTCCCAGGCAAATTCAGTGCCCTTTCACACTTTCCAGCAGCCCGCTTGCTTTCCAGTCCCACTGGGAGGTGCCATATTTATTTCCATTCAGTCCAACACACTCTGCCCCGTATCTTTATTATTTAACTCTTAGAAGGGCAGAAAACACCCCCCCCGCCCCAAAAAAAGGCTTTCCAGTCCTGATCCCCAGCTTCACTGCCTCCTCTGGAGCCGGGGTTATATTTATAATGCTGCTGCTGGCTGAAACATCTTTTGGAGCCTTGGCTTCTTTAAATTTTGCCCTCCTGGCAGGCACACATGTGCACAGGGGCGTAAGGCGCCATGTATTTACATTCAGATGGTCCCTTTTCGCAACTCCTGGGACCAGCAAAATACTTTCTTTGGTTCCCAGATATGTAGGAGCATCTACCAGAGCTTGGCCCCCTCAGAATATGTGGCCAAGACACCAGCAACATCAGCCACAGCTGCAGGAGCACCACTGGGGCCGGCTGTCCCGAATCCCACCGGAACTACTGCAGGACATCAGCGGAGGAGCAGAGGGCCATTGTCCACACAGGTAAGCCCATTTGGGGGGGCTCACACAGGTCTAGTACCTGTTTTTGGACAGTTCTCCCCATCTGGGCATCATCTAAACTGTCAGCCAGAACCTCAGTTCTTCGGACAGTTGTAGTTGGGGAGCAACTTGGATTGATGGTAAATATAGAGCTCTTTCCAGCCATCACAGAGTCTGGAAAGACTAGATTCTGGTTTTCTGATTGAATTACAGTTAGTTTTCCTCTCCCCACCAGGGTAGAGAATCTCTGACAAGACATCCGACTAAGATCTCAGACAGTAGGGTCAGTCAACCAATGTCTTCATAAGTTAGAACTGTTGTAGCAACGATACAGTCAAATAGGTCCTTTTGGGATTGCTTCCATTAGAGGTCTCTCCTAGTAGCAACCACAAACAGGTATGTTTCACACAAAGCTGAAGCAGAACAAAAAGCTGAATATTAGGTGCTTAAAAGTGATTTTGTAACAGACGAGTGCAGAAATATCGGTGCAACATGCAGAATGGAAACAGGAGAGTAAATGGCCAGACTTCCACCCCTACGTTTCGCCTCCATTGTGAGGCGTCTGCAAGGGACTGCCCCCTGTAGGATGCTGCCAAAACGTACATATTCCTGTAAGGTGGTGCACACGATCATGTCCTCCAGATAAATCCATACATCCTCTGCTTATGAGAGGGTTTGAAAGACCTTTACCAATTGGCTGTTAGCTTAAGGGTTCAATCCAAGGAAAGCCCTGAGGCTTAGATTGCATTTTCTCACCTGCTGGAGAGGTTAGGGGGCTCAGCTGTAGGCACTTTCTGGGGCCAGTTTTCATTGTTCCGTGCAGTTTGGTTCACATGGGTGGTTCCTATTTGGAACATTCTTGGACGTAATCTGTTTTTTTCTGGCATTCACAAACATTAAGCATTTATTCTGGTTACCTGTGCCTTCACAGGCTTTCTTTTTTTGCAACAAATGTTTTTATGCACTGACACAGGGTAAACCCTGTCTGGGGTGGAGGTTCATGTGTGGGGCGTCCGGGCTCCCCCCCATTCCCTTCGTTCTTCATTTCTGTGGGATGGACGCTCGCGCTGGGAATGAAAATGAAATATGTTTGCTGTATGCATGACTATTTTAGGGTGCCACATTTAATAATGTAATGGAAATAAAAAGGAAAAGATTCCAAGGGTTGGCACGAGAAGGGAGAAGAGGATTCGCCCTCGTTCTCCCGTTCCCCTTGCAAACCCAGTGGGACCCTCATGGACTTACTGTCTTACTAAAACTATCTTTTGAGATGAAGCAAAATGGAATATAAAACCCCCTTAACCGAGAAAAGAGGAGTTGAGTCTAGGCTAGAAAAGATAACTCATATGAACATGTATGTCTTTACTGTTTGATGGAGAACTCCTAAGAATAAGAGGTTTATACCAGGGCTTGACAAATCCCATAGCCTGACGTCCTGGACAACTATTTTTTAACCAGGGACAAGCAGTCTGCTGTGCACTGCTTGTCCCACGGACTACAAAATCTTTATTTTATTTTTTTTTGATTTGTTTCATTTTTCCCAGCCACTAGGTGGCAGCAGCGCAGCGGCGACATTCTCAGCAGCACAACAAACCCCCCCTCAGAGGCTCAGTCACCTGATAGCCACAACTGTAGTCATGTGGCACTGGTCTGGAATGCGCATCCCTGTTACAGGCGCTAGCGGGCACTGACTCTCTCTATCTCTGGGGCGGGGAGCAGTGGAACATATGAAGACAGGTTGGGCGGGACTACGGGAGCGGCAGAGCTTGCCGTGACGTGACCGTCCCTTGCTATTGGAGGAGACACATCTTGTGGAGGAGCTGGGAGTGTCGGTAGCTGGCACGGGATGGAAAATGCGCCATTTCGCTACCGACACTTACAGAGAGCAGAGGCATTTTTTGCTGCTAGCTTGTGGTGGGTGGTTGCGTGGTGGGGACAGAGAGAAACGACTGCCTGAGGGGCTGCATACTAAATACTACACTACAACTAAATGAACTAATAAAAAATACGAGAGGGCACTGAGGGGATAGCGGATCAGTTGAGAGACTGAGTGAGGGGAGGGGAAGACAGGCATGGACTCCGTGGAGGGAGACTCAGGGAGTGCTGAGAAAATTAAGAAACTTGGAGAGGAGAAGATAAATAAAAATTAGTAACGGGCAAGCAGGCAGCAGCACTGCAGTAGTGAATCAGAGGGCTGTATGTGTATGTGTTTGTGTCTGAGAGTCAACTAAACTTAACTTACTCTGCTGATTGGGGGGTGCGACTAATAACTAGTACACTTAAGTACCTAAATCTAGCTAGTGTTTGTGTGTAGCTGGGGCTGTGAGACCTAATAACCTGCCCTCAGGCTGAGAGGTAGAGGAACTTGGGAACTTTTTTTGCTAGCTACAGAAAACCAACCCAACTGCCTGCTACTGCTGCTAGTCTGGCATCTGCTACCTATATCCCTTAACCCCTACCTCCTACTTACTTTGGAGAAGGTGTATCCTGCTGCACTGAGAGCCAGGGTAGAGGAGGGACTTGGGGATTAACAGAAAATAAACTATAGGAAGGAGAAAATCTTTGTTGTGCTACACAAAAAAATAAACCCAGTGTAGTTACCTGCCTATATTATTATTATTACTTTGGTGAAGGTGTGCGAGACATTATGTGGCTGTGAGACCTAATACCCTGCGCTGGTGCGCTCCAGGCTGAGAGGTAGAGGAACTTGGGGATTGGGGAACAACTGCGCCTGCATGCATACTGAAGGGGAAAACATTTTTTGTGATACACAGAAAACCTAAATAAACCACCTAGTTCTATACATGTTACTATTACTTTGGTGAAGGTGTGCGAGACACTGTGGCTGTGAGACCTAATACCCTGCGCCCCCCCAGGCTGAGAGGTAGAGGAACTTGGGGAACTGCGCCCGCCTGCGGACTTATTAGATATAAACTATACTGAAGGGGAAAACATTTTTTGTGATACACAGAAAACCTAAATAAACGTAGCCTTAGCCTAGCTACCTATATATTACCTACTTTGCTGAGGGACAGTGTGTGAGACATTGTGTGGTTGTGTGTGTGAGACCTAACCAACCTGAGTGCTACTGCCCTGGGAGGGTAGAGCCTCGAGGGACTTCAACAACTAACTGCGGACTTTTGGTCCATTTTGTGCTACACAGAAAAAACAAATAAACCACCTAGTGTAGCTACTTGCATATTACTTACTTTGGCGAAGGTGTGTGAGACAAATAAAACCTGCTGCACTAGAGGGTAGAGGAAGGAACTTGGGGAACAACTGCAGACTTCATAGAAATAAGCAATTAATACAAACTAAGGGGAAAAACATTTGTTGGTAAACAAAAATAAACTCTTCTTTGGTGGAGGTGTGCGTAAGTGGCTGTGAGAGACCTAACCTGCCCTGAAGGACGGTATAGGAACTTGGGGTGAACAACTGCGGAAGAGTAGTACTTGGTGACCACCACCACCTCTACCTCCCTCTCACTCCTACTCCCACCTACTCTGTTGTCCTGCCCACAGGCCCTTTTGTACTAGTGTTCTAAGCATAAACACTAACTTCTAAGCACACCAGCTTCAGGTAAAATATTACACAACACACACAAATATAAAATACAATTTTATTGTGTACAACAATATTTCAGTATTTTTTACAATTGCATTAGAAGGTAAAAAAACGCAAAAAAATAAGCCAAAGCAAACTACTTTTATTTTCCCTTTGGACTGCAAAACAATCTTCCATCTCATCTTCTTCAGGAACAAAGTAAAGATGCAGACTCTGAGACTTCTTCACAGTCAAGCCAGTCCCAACCAGCCCCCAGTCTTTACCACCCTAGTCAGGAAAATGACCAAAACAATGATTCTCAGTCTGGGTCTGTAGTATTTGTAGACATAACAGGTGATCAATCTGACTTGGTCATACCAATTTCTGAAATGAGTGAGAAAAATTATAGCAGCAGCAGAAAGCAACCTTTGATTTTAAATGAGGAAAATGAAATAACAAGCTTAAAGTCTGATGAGAAAAGAAGTAAAGATAAAAAATATGATGTTGAAAAAAGGGCTCGAACATTTTAGCATCACTGGCTAAATCAGTTTACCTGGTTAAGGTATGATGACCAAAAATACGTCATGTACTGCTCTGCCTGTGAGAAATATCCCACTCTTGCGACTCCTGCTTATTCAAAAAAACCTAACGTGTTTGCCACTGGTTCAAATAATTTCAGAATTGAGTCCGTGAGAGCCCATGAGAAATCAAATCCACATATAATTTGTGCAAACCAGCATAGTCACGAAACTGGTGAACATGCATTCAATTTTAACATATCTGAAACTGCAATATATCACGCATTTTCTCAGATGGAAGAAGTCACCAAAAATAAAATGAGGCGTTTGTTTAACACTGCATATTCCTTGGCTAAAAATTTATGTCCTTTCTCAGATATGGAGTGGCTTTGCACATTGCAAGAAAAAAAATGGGGTTAAACTCGGCAGCAATTACGCAAATGGTAAACGGGCCAGAGATTTCTGTAATGCAATATCAGCTGTCATGTCTAAAACACAGATCCAGACTGTCAAAAATACAAAATTCGTTACCGTTCTTGCAGAAGGCAGTACAGATGCAAGCACTGTAGAGTGGGAAAATGTCTTCCTTCGTTTTGTTGATGGTGCAGAAAAAAAGTTACAACTGTGTCAATTAAAGCTGTATGTCTTAAACATTCTCACGCAGATGGAGTTTTTAAAGCAGTAACCTCCGCACTTGAGTCTGTTGATCTTTCTTTTGTGGACCTTAACGATGTGAGCAGACCTGGACCAGTTCTCATATGTGCCAACTTTGATGGTGCCAGTGTGATGATGGGCCATACAGGTGGCACCATAGCAAAAATCCGAGAACATGTCCCCACTGTAATACCCATACATTGCATAGCCCACAAACTGAAGTTAGCAGTTCTCGACGTCATGAAAAAAAATCCCTTTGTTCAAAAAGTAGAAAACACCTTGAAAGGAATTTTTAAATTTTACCACTACAGCCCCAAGAAACTTAGGGAACTGCAGGAAATAGCAGATGTCATACACACCGAGTTGGCTCATTTCAGTGCAATAAAGCAAGTGCGTTGGCTTGCAAGTAAGACGTGTTCAGTTCATGCTGTTCAAGTCAACCTGCCTACAGTAATTCAACATCTTGAACGTGTCTCAAACTCTGCTGGTGATGATGGGGCCAAAGCAAAGGCACTTCTAAGAGATGTGCACGCAGTACAGTTTGTAAAATCACTGTTTATTCTTCAAGATTTTCATCCAATATTGAAAAATTTATCACTTGAATTTCAGAAGGATGACCTACTAATATTAGAAGTCCCCCAACTCGTTGATACATGCTTACTCCAGTTGACTGAGCTAAAAACAAGACCAGGAAAGTTTATGACATCATTTCTAAACCAATATAATCCTGCAGAGAAATGCATGAACTATCTCATTTCAAAACGTGGCAGTGAGAACAAGATTGTTCCTTTTACTTTCAGAGGGAACTGTCCAGAAGTAAATTTTACGACTGATACACAGCTGCACAGTTTAATAGATGCAGCAGTATCTTACATTGATCAGCGTTTTCGGAATTTCTTGGAAGAACCTCTAAAATGGTTCAGTTGCTTAGATTTCAAAAATTTCGATCTGTCATAAGAAGAACTTGCACAGTTTGGCACAACTGATTTAAGTCATTTATTAGACTACTTTCACAACTTTTTTCTGAAGATCATGTAACCAGTATAAAAAGGGAGTATTGTGCATTAAAAGCAATGCTGAAGTCTGCAGTTGACAAGCCATATCTGCAAGTATATTCATGACTACTGCGAGAGAAACCGGCCCAGCTTGCTCACATCCTTGACCTAATAGAAATGTTACTGGCTATGAGCGTGTCTACAGTCAAATGTGAGAGAGTATTCTCCATTCAGATACTTATAAAAACAAAAATAAGAACAAGTTTGGCTGATGACACACTCCAGTCACTTCTGCATATAGCAGTTGAAGGCCCTGCATTAGACAGCTTTGATCCGGATCAAGCTATCAACCACTGGGCTACTATCTGGTCCTGGCACACGCCACATTCATGGTCATCATGGTCATGCTAGTTCAACTACTAGTTCTGCTGATTCACGCGAAAATGTCCCTGAGGCTGTCACTAGTCTTGATGACTACATGACTGAATATGATGCTCCGGCTGGAGCAAGCTCAGGATTCCTGTAACTTTTCCCGATGCTGATGCTGTACTGTCTGCTACTCTGCTGTAATGATGTTCTCACCGTGCTGCTGGCTGGCACTCTGTGCTGCTGCTGCTGCAACCACACTTGGCTGTCAGTCCCTCGCTGCTGATGCTAATTCTGTCTATGCTCACCATGCTGCTGACAAAAATAAAATCATATTATTTATTCTCCTTATTGTCTGTTTCAGCACTAAATAACATACTACAATAAATCCATTGAGTTTTCTGTAGTTTGATACTTTCCATTAAAAATATGCCATTTTATACCGGGACTACCAACTCAAGCACTGGGACAACTACTTTTGGATAAGCCACTTGTCCGTGGACAAGTATCTAATTTTAAAATTTGTCAAGCCCTGGTTTATACTGGTTTTAGCAAAAAGGGGTGGATCACCTGATGGTGGTGTCATCCATGAAAGGTATAAAAACCCACCACTTGGAGTAACAAAGATAGATGGGGGAATCAGCTGAATACTGACTACGAAGTGAGGAGGACCTCAGAAGTGTGTGCTTGTTTCCACACTGTTCTGTTTGCAAAGGTTGAAGCTATTTTCTGATGTGAATAAAATAACGCATGTTTGTGTTTTTATGCACCTGACTGCTGGTTTGTTGTGTCTGTTTTATTCTACACCTTCACATGCGCCTGAGGTAGTCTAGCCCCCTTCGGCCCCCTAGTCATCCTGCCCTGTTACCTACCTTCCCAGGGACTTAACTGGAGTGAGTATCTCCTACAGATCCTCCCCAGTGATGGGGCCAGGAGGAAGAAGGTCACTGTCCCCCGAGCACAATCCAGAGTAGCTCCAGGGCCCCTGTTGGTGGTGCGGAGCCTGTGGTGACTGGAGGCTTCATCCTGCCAACTGCCATTTTCCCGTATTCTCCCCTCCCACCAGCCCTAACGTTGAGCATTACCTCGGCTCACCACTGGCATCTGTGCAGAGGAGCATGCTCCCTGGCCCACCGCAGAGATTGCCAGTGTGACGGAACCCAATAATGTCTCTCCCTGGGCTGGGAGTGCTGCAGCGTGTCAGCACCTTATAGCTCCCAAGCCGACGAGTCATCTCCCAGAGCTTGTTCCCAAACTTGGATCACCCATGTGGTAGCACATAGCGCTACCCATTGGGCCATCAGGAGCCCCTTCACAGGCTTTCTCTGTACATTTTCTGAGCTCACTGTGAAGGGCTGTTTCAAGATCCTTTTGACCTCTGTTCCAGGTTCCATTCGTACTTGGACGACTTGCTCACCAGGGCTCAGTCACTGGAAGTGGCGCAGTCAGCAGTTTTCCAAGTCACCAAGACTCTGCAGCACCATGGCTGGATAATAAACTGCAGTGGGAGCATGCTGAAACCAATGCAGCGCATTCCACGCATGGGGTGCTGTTTGACAGAACCACAGTGCCCTTACAGCAGACTGAGTGCCAACCCTCTCTCAGGCTTGTGAAAGGTTCTGACTCAAGTCCATAGAGACTGCAAGGTGCATTGTGCATGTACTAGGTCTCATGACAACAAGCATCAACTTGGTACAGTGGGCCTGGTTCCCCTCCTGTCCCTTTCAGTTCCATCTGTTATGCCACCTTGATCTGCAGACTGTGTCCCTGTCTGCCACCATCTCACTGACTCTAGCAGTGAAATTATCCCTAATGTGATGGTCATTGAAGAAGAATGTAACTCGAGGAATCTCTGTTTGGGATGTGCAATGGCCCACTTTCACAATGGATGCCAGCCTGAAGGGCTGGGGAGCTATGCTAGGCATAGCATCAGCTCAGGGGACATGGGGCTTAGTGAAATGAAAACTCCCGATAGATGTTCTCAAGATGAGGGTGGTATCTGGCGCAGTGCTCACATTCCGGAGCAGACTACGAAATCGGCACATCCTGCTATGGTAAGATAAGGCAGTTACTGTAGCATACATCAGGTGTCATGGCAGAACAAGGAGCACAGCAGTGATGGTAGAAGCGTACGGATTGATTCATTGGGTAGAGGCAAACCCACTCTCCCTCTCTGCAGTTCATTTGGCAGGGACCTTGATGGTCAAGCAGGTTGGCTAAGCCGGAAATACCGCCATCTGGGGGGAATGGGAACCCAAACAGGATGTTTTCAACTCTTTTTGCAGGCATTGGGGAATGCCAACTTCTGGACCTTGTGGTCATGAAGTACAAATGCCAAGTGTCTCAGATATTGCAGCATATACAGAAGCAGGCAGTCTCAGGGGATCGACTGCCTCTCCCTAGGGTGGCCAGACACCCTCCTGAACGCCTTCCTGCCATGGCCAATGATCCCAGAGGTGCAAAGAAAGCCATCAACATTGATCCGTGTTGTGCCCCATAGGCCTTGAAGAGCATGGTACTCTTGAGTTGATATATGTGGCACTTTGCATTCTAATCCTACATCTGACCAGGGCATACCTTCTTCATCAGGGGGGCTTATTCTCCATGCAGAACCTCAGATGTTTCAACTCTGCCTACCTTCTGAGTGCAGAAGATTCATGAGGGCAAGATACTCTGTTATCCACACTCACTCTGTTGCACTGCATGTTCCCCAAGCCTGGGTGGAGTTTAAATTGGGTGCAGGTTGGGAGCCCAGTGAGCGATGTGGGTCCTGCAAGGAGAGGAGGTGTCATTCTGCAGGCTGGGGGATCTTTCCTATTTTTCTGTTCCCCTTCCTCGGGTGCCTTGTGGGCTGGGACCGGAGTGGACATCTGCACGCTTGCCAATCTCCCAGTCAGGAGGCACCTGCCCCCACCTATTACAGCTCCACTTGCACTGTCATCTGTGATCACCCAGGTGGCAGTACTGCAGCGGAGCACACGGACCTCACTCCCCAGAGGAGGAGGGTGTCCTGTGGAACACTTACTCTTCCTCCTCCTCCTCCTGTCCTGCCCCCAACAACTCAGGCTCGCTTCCGAACCTAGGTCTTCAGCGTTGTGAGTGCTATGGCTACCACTGTGCCGACAGGCCAGCCCTGGGAGATCCCCATTTTGAAAAGCCACCAGTATGGAGGCTGAAACAGTTCATACCTACTCTGTATAAAAACAGACAACATAATCATAAAAAACAATTCATTACAAAACACAGACTTTGAACGGTTATACAGTAACATACTTAATATATATAAAAAAGTAAAAAAGTAAAAAGCCGTCACTGAACATAATACACTCTGTTTAGCACAGAACTCTTATTGCATGTATTTTTACAGACTAGAACTCAATTCAGTATCTCTTGTTTAAGACCAGGCCATTTTCTGGCACCTGGTTTTCTGTTCTAAACTGTTGCTGTTCCACTGGTGCACCCGTTTCCCCTCAGTGCCGGCCTTTTTCCTGTATGTTAAGGAAATATAATTCCCTTTTCTCTGTCTTTTCTTTTTAAACATAGTTGGAAATGTGTCATCTGTGTACCCTCCTCTTTACTGTAATATTTAATTAGTTTGCTTTGAAATAATCTTTTTTTTTTTTTTCTCCTTCTTTTTTCAGGCCCTTCCATTCATCTGTTGTCTCCGGGCTCTGGGACTTATTTGTTTGTCTTTTATTGAAATGTTTCACTAGGAGGGCACACTGAACAACACGTTGCTCACTGTGCAACCTGTAATTATGAAAAATGTATATCAAGCATGGGACAATGCAGCATCGACATGAAACCCTAAAAATGGAAAAGAAGTCATTCTGATGGACCTGTGGCACAGTGTCGCACAGGAGCATCCAGGGTCGAGAACAGATGAGGATCACCTTGTCAGGATGCAGGCCAGGCTGAGGTAGCTACCATGGCAGTGCACCTCAGGGAGGGTCGGTGCTGAGCTGCAGTGCCACAGTGACCCCTGCAGACGAGCCAGGGAGGGGACTGTCACCATGGGAATACTTTGACGTCCAAGGCTGACGCAGACACTGCTAACGTCATGTGGTAGAGGGACGGGTTTTGAGGAGAACACCTGGGAAAAAAAGAATGTGCCCTAGCCATCTGTATTCAAGTCATCTGTATTCGTGGGCCCTGCTCACTACAGACCCTCACCCACTGGACAGTACAGGGAGTGGCTGATGGGGCCGAGGGGTTGCCCGTAGCAGAGTAGAAAGACCTGTATGGCATGAGTAGGTAACGCCTGGGGCAAAAGTTGGGAGAGAACAAAATAATTTCAAAGTGAAGAATTGAAGAAGCGCTGTAGGGAAACAAAGGAGGCTACACACACTTAGATCTGTAATTATATTAAAAAAAGTGACCACCCTGATGGCCAGATGGGCTGTCTTGCAGACAGCCTGGGTTCAAGAGTGAAGTACAGTAACTGCGTTGGAAGGTAGACCGAGCTAAGGTAACTGGCATGTGGCAGTGTGCCTCTGCTGGGGAGGATAGACGGCAAGCTCCTGCACCACGATGACCTCTGTGGCTGGGCCAGAGAGCTTGCTCCTGCCGCAGGGGATGTGCTGTGTGCGTGCAAGGCCGGCATTAGCTGTGTTTATGTCAGTGAGGTGGGAGGGACCAGAAAAAGGAAGAAAAAACCCACAGTCATCTACATGACGGCTTGGGCTTCTGATTCCACTGGGCCCTAGGGCTGCTGGCACTGGATCCTGGTTCACTTGCCTCGGGGAAGGGGAGAGCCCTCCCCCTGGCACTTCTGCTAAGGAGGGAAAAGCAGGTGGCATAACTACCCCCGGGTCGCACCTGGAAACGAGCTTTGGCTCACAGTGCCTTTCCCGGTTATCAACTTTAAAAAAAATAAAAGTAACTGGCGGGCTGATGGGCTTGTGGTAGTTCAGGGGATACAGGCCTGAATGGGTACATCCCTCGGATTGGGGTATATCCCTGCATGATGAACACGGTGTGGTCAGGAGAGAAACACATCTATAGAAAAAAGTGAAGAGGCCAGCCCAGTGGCACGCAGGGTTGAGACACCGGATGCCACACCTCTAGCAATGGGTGTGCAACCTGGGGTCGGGAATGGACAGGGAATTGGCCTGAGGGGAGAGGATAGAGTGTCTGATGGACTGCTGTCCTCTCCCAGGGAGGGAGGACTCACCACACCACTTCAGTACTGCCACCATATGGACGTGTAGTGGCAGGGCAGTTGATGCACCAGAAATCTGGGGACAGCAGTGCATACCTCGGGCCATGGGGACAGAAAAGGGGGAAAATAGATCCAGTGGATGACACTTGGCTTGCTTCTAACCTGTGCTTCCAGTGCATCTGGATGCAGACCGGACGGGGTGCATTACTCTTGGCCATGCCACAGGAGGGAAACTGTGGAACGCTTGGCTGGTGTGCAGGGGGAGACTAGCTGTTGGTTGGGGGTGGGCATGGGCAGAGAGAGCTGACCAGGCTCCAGGGAGAAAAAACTAAAGAAAATTATTGGATTCTGGCAACAAAATGTCAGTTTTATTTTGATACCACTGTCCCAGTAGAAACTGTGTGTGTGGGGGTGTGAGAGGTGATTGTGGGTTAGGCAGGATATAAAGAATTACAAAATGACACATGTCCCCCTTTTGTGTTGCAATATGGGTAGTATAAGCTAATGTTTGTAAAAGAATTTAGGTCTCTGCTTTGCACTCATCTCACCAAAACCTTACACTCGGAGTCTCATATCACAGGAGACACCCCTTGAAGACCCTTGCATTAGGGGATTTGTGTAATTGTTTGTTTTTATAATGCAGTTAATATTTGTTACATTATTACAGGTGATATGCTCGTAACCCTTTCATTGATTACTGCACCCCATTTCTAGTGCTGGAGTACTATACACAGCAAAAACTTCCAAAACTTAGTAACATAAATACCACAGGCACCGATCAATGAAAGAATAGATTGACGTAGCTTTCTCATGGTATCTTTTACTTTGTTTCCATGTCTTCAGGTCCTGGCATGGGTGCCCCATTGGTTTCAGTGGCGATAGTAGCCCGAACGGTAGCCCAGCTCTGGAACAAGCCCCTCCTGGGAGTGAACCACTGCATTGGCCACATTGAGATGGGCCGCCTTATCACAGGAGCCAACAACCCCACTGTCTTGTATGTCAGTGGGGGAAACACACAGGTACGTTTGCTCTCTTGTTCCCCCCCGCCCCCTCCGACATGATAAATTTAACATTATCGAAATTACCCACAGTGAAGAACTCAAGGTCCCCGGTTTAGGTGTGGGGTTGGGGGTTGGTGGTTGGTATTGTCATTGTTCATCAAGCCGACCATGTCTATTTCAAATTCAACACTGTGTTTGTGTTTATAAACTGGGTTCCTTTTTTTTTTTACTCAGATTTATTGAGTAGCAATGATGATCATACAGACAAACATGCACATATACTTTATATTACAGATCATAGCCTAATGGACTTAATATGCAGCATTCAACCTGTGTGACAGTTTAATGTCCTCTTCTCTCCATGGCTCTTCTGGGAAACCAAAGTCTGATATTTAAAGCTGCCCAGTGTCCATGTTTAGCATGAGGATTCCATCTTTGGTGTCACTGATATTCAGTTATAAGAGTGAAGAAACAAACTGAGAGGTTCAGCATACCTGGAATACATGTTAACCACAGCAGCTGTTAACTGTTGGGCAAGTGGGCTGGGGGATGTGTTGGAGGCCTGTTACCAAGCTCTTAGTGAGTGGGTTGGGCCTCCTTCAGTGGTCGTTCTCCCTTCCTGTCCCCCCATCTGTCCAACAACTTCCTTTTCCCTTGTTTTCGATCTTTGGCTAACTAGAGGTCTTCACCCTGTTCATCTCCCTATGCATTCCCCCCCCCGGTATCCCATCTGTCCCAGATGGCATTGTGTTTCTCTAGGGTTAGGGGCAGGGTGGCAGTAATCCTCTCTATTCTGCACATTTTGTTAATCCTATCCACCCATGCCTGGAAGGTAGATGAGTGTTGCTGGATCCCTTTTAGGGCTGCTGTACACAGAGCTTGGAGTAATCTCTGCTGAGCATGGTCTCCCTGCTGTACCTCAATACCAGGGACCAGGTGTTCAAAAGGTATTAGGGATATTTAAGTTCCATAAGTTCTCAAGGTAAACCTGATCTGGTCCCAGTATGGCCTCAGGGCCAGACAGCTCCAGAAGATGTGATGCTGGGACCCCACCCCTTCACATTTCTTCCAGCACAGCCTAGACCCATCCTCCTGAAAATGGTGAGTGATAGTGGGCATATGGAAGAACCTCATAAGGCACTTCCATCAGCACTCTCTTCATCCTAGAAAAGCTGTCATTTTCCACCCCTTCTCCCAGGGCTTGGTCCAAGTTTCCTTCAGAATAGTTACCAGATGCTCATTTTCCCGTTTGATTCTAAGGTTGGAAAACTCAGGGTTTTAGGGACATGGATATGTTGTTCATCCACACTGTCTGGCAGGTTCCTTGCCGCTTTAAATCTTGCCGGAAGGTCTTCAGGCTGGTTCCTCCCACCCACCCGGGTGGTAAAACTCTCGTCTCCGCCCCATGACGCCAGATCTTCCTTACTGCTTGGAAGCTCAGGTTCCCTCCTTAGCGCTCTGCGTTTAGACTGGATCCTAACTATTCGGTTCTTCCGAAACTAGTTTTGAAGTTTTCTAAACTTCGGTCTTCTTTATCCCTCGTGGCTGCGATGGACAAATCGGTTTCTGGCTTTCGGAGGTGCCCTTGCGGGCAGAAGATGTCCAGGACGGATCCGCACTCCACGTGCGTCTACTGCCTCGGCCTAGACCACAACCCGCAGGCCTGCGAGTTGTGTCGCTCCTTCTCGGCCAGCGTCCTGGAGGATCGCGCTGCCTGATTGAAGCTTAGGCGCCCTGAGAAGCGTTACCCACCGGTAAAATCCAAAGAGGCTCGTTGGGCAGTGTCCGCAGCAGCTGGCTCGGCTAAGCAGCTCGAGCACATGATCGCCCTCGAGGAGGAGGAGGAGGCAGCCCAGGCCGCATCTTCCTCCTCCTTGGCCGCAGCGTTTATCCTGCTCTCTTTGAGTTCCTATAATTCAGCTTTGTTCAAGGAGCTTTGTTAGTCCCTTTCCACGAAGGGAGAGGGGCCATCAGGACATTCCTCTTGGCCCAAGAAGACGGAGTCGAAGGGTGAGTCCCACCGTTGGCGTTCGTGGGAGCGGGAGAGGTCTCCTTCCCCGGCCAGCTGACCGTCGACTTCGGTCGAGGTTGCGGCTCAGGCCACTGGCTTCACGGCGTCCCCGTTAGGCCAGTCTGCTGAGACACCCGTCGATGCAGACGAGATATTCCTCGACCCGTCGGACGGTTTGTCAACTGATGAAGCCGACAACCCCTCTTCGCTGGTTCCCCCGGTGGAGACCGAGGTTCTGTCCACTCCTTCAGTGCGGCAGTCCCCACTTAAAGTGTCCAAGCTGAGGGAAGAGCGGGTGTCCCCCGTCCCTTCCAGGCCCACCCTCGGTTACAGGGTCTCAGTCTCGGACTTCATCTCGGTCAAGCCGTTCCGCCCGCATCGCATCTGCCACACCGAGCAAGCGGCGACACTGCTCCTCCTCGTCCTCCTTGAAGAGGAGAGGCTTCGACGCAAATTTGGCGGCATTACGAGGAGCTTATGTGGCAGCAGTTACTGTTGTCCGGGAATAAAACGACTCCGATTCATCCCCCGGCCATCAAGTGGCTGTCGCCCGAACGTCCGAAGCAACCCCTCACCGTAGTCGAGATGCCCGTTTCTGGGCCGGTTGTTCGACCGAAACTAGCTGCCCCACCGATTGTGGTGGAACCTCCGCCTCCACAACCGATGTCTGGGGCACTGACCAAAGATTCTCAGTTGGGTCATGGCCTGCCCCACAGGTTGTCGGTTACGCTCACTCCCGACCATCCTCGGCAGGTGGAGGGTGGCTCAAGCCCTAGGCAGCTCTTTGCAGACTCTTCGGAGTCCAATGACGACTCCTCCCTGTTCTCCAGGCAGGTCGACCTGGAGTCCTCTGGGGGCCAGTAATTGGATGATAGCCCATCGTCCTTCATGGGTCTGCTTCTGCTCATCTCGGTGTCTGCTGGGATGCAGCTCGAGCCCGTGTCCAAACGGACCAAGTATCCCCCGGCGGAGATACTGGACCGAGGGGATTCACCCATGGAGGCCTTCCCTGTGGGTGAGGCCATTGTCGGCCCAGCCTTGGAGCTTCGGCAGTGGCCTGCTTCCTGTCCTGTGCCCTTGGCCAGGATGGCCAGGAAGTATGCGGTCCCTACCAGCTCTTTGCCAGATTTCTCGGAGCACCCGTCTGCCGAGGGGTTAGTCACCGACTGCGTCTTCCGGCGTTCTGGAAATGCTCAGGACGTGGATAAGCCCCCCGACAAAGAGTCCAAGAAGCTGGACTATGCCGGGCGCAAGGTGTACGCTGCGTCCTCCCTCGGCCTCCGACAGGCCAGCTCGGCCGTGCAGATGGCACACTTCTCCCACGTTCTCATGGGCTCCTTGGATGAGGTCACCCCTCATCTCCGGCCGACCTGCAGACCACGGTCCATCAGGTGCGGGACCAGGATAGGCGGTGGCGAAGCAGCAGCTTCAGACTGCTCTGACATAGGTGATTCCTGTGCCAGGTCAGTAGCGGCTGCGGTGGCCATGCGCCGCAGGGCGTGGCTGAGGATATTCACCTTCACGGCAGATACCCAGCACAAATTGGCGGACGTCCCCTTCTTGGGGACTGACCTCTTCGGCTCTGGAGTGGAGGGACACCTCCAGCGGATCGAAAAGTCCAACGTCACTCTGGACTCGGTCACCTCCGCCCAGAGGGACAAAGGCCGCTGTCAGCAACAGCATAAGTCCTTTCATCCTTCAGCCCCTGCAGCACGACCGGCCCAACAGCACCAGCACCAGGGCCAGCAGGCTCACGCTTGACGTCCCAAACCCAAGCCAGTGGCTTCCTCCAATAGGAAGCAGGGAGGTAAAGGCCCAGGAGGCCCCTCGGCGGTCCTCCTCCAAGCCTGCCCAGTGACGGGTTGAGGGTGTCGCCCCAACCTCGTCACCCTTCCCTGAGTTCCCCCATGGGACAACTCGCCACTTCCTTTCCGCCTGGTCGCTATCACCATGGACCATTGGGTGTTGGAGGTGGTAGGAAAGGAGCCTGCCTCTGGAATTCGAGCAGGCCTCCCTTCGAGCCGTCTGCCCCGGGGGCCACCTAGGTCCAAACCTCGCTGTCGGCCCACCAGGCGATTTGCCCTGCTCCTCAAGAAAGAGGTGATCAGGAAGGTGGCAGATCCTCCTCCAGACCCGGGGTTTGTGTCCAGGTATTTCCTGGTCTCAAAACGGACAGGGGGGCTGGCGCCCCATTCTCGACCTGCACGACCTGAACAGGTTCCTAAGGTCTCGGACCTTCAGAATGGTCACTCTGGCTCAGATAATCCCATCCTTGGAACGAGGCGTGTGGTTCTCTTTCCTGGACCTCCAGGACGCGTTCTTTCACGTCCCGATCCGTCTGTCTCATCAGAGATTCCTCCACTTCCGAGCGGAGGGATCCCTTTGCGAGTTCCGGGCCATGCCCTTCGGCCTCTCTCTAGCTCCCAGGGTCTTCACCAAATGCATGGCAGTGTTGACAGCATTCCTGCAGCGCCAAAGGGTCCAGGTGTACCCCTACCTGGACAACTGGCTGATTGCAGCCCCCTCCAAAGCAGAGGTGGAGCGGTCCAGAGATCTGGCCCTCCAGGTTTGCTCTCAGATTGGCCTCCTCATCAACCAGGCCAAGTCAGAACTCGTGCCGAAGCAGGTGATACACTTTATCAGGGCAGAGCTTGACTCTCTTCGAGCCAGAGCACGGCTCCCGGCGGACAGGGCCGAGGTTCTTTCCTCCTTTGCCCAATCATTTCTGCTTGGGCTATCGCGCCCTGCCCGGGACTTCCTGCGCCTCCTGGGCCTCATGGCGGCCTGCACCAGCGTGGTCCGTTGGGCCCATTGGTACATGCGTCCCCTTCAATGTTCACAACGCTACAATCCGTTGGATCAGTTCGTGACAGTGACCCAGGAAATGTGGAACGCTCTCCAGTGGTGGACTGTTCCGGCACATCTGCAGGAGGGCATCCCGTTCGTCCGCCCCGAGCCGACGGTCTCTCTATTGACCGACGCATCTCTGATGGGTTGGGGTGCCCATCTGGGGGAGCACAGAGTGCACGGTCTCTGGTCCTCTCGGGAGTCCCGATGCCATATGAACCTGCTGGAGCTCCGAGCAGTCCATCTAGCTCTCACTGCCTTCGCTCCATTTCTACAGGGTCACATGGTTCGGGTCCAGACGGACAATACCACGACCATGTACTACCTAAACCGCCAGGGCGGGACACGCTCCATGCTGTTACACAAGGAAGCTCTCCGCATATGGTCTCTCGTGCGCAGCCTGGCGGCGGATCTCCTAGCCATTCACCTGGCAGGAGCCTCCAACACCCTGGCCGATGCCCTAAGCTGGATAGGGGCTGCGTCTCACGAGTGGTCTCTCCTGCCGGAGGTAGTACAAGATCTCTTCTCCCACTGGGGCATGCCTCAGGTGGACCTGTTCACCTCCAGGGAGAATGCGAAGCTGAGACTGTTCCATGCCCGGCCCCCTCAGCAGGGCTCACTGCAGGGGGATGCTTTCTCGAGGCCGTGGACCCCGGGCCTCTTCGACTCCTTTCCCCCATTTCCCTTGATCCACAAGGTGCTCTCAAGGCAAGGAGGGACAAGGCGCAGGTGATTCTGGTAGCCCCAGACTGGCTCAGCCAGTTCTGGTATCCTGATCTCCTCAGTCTCGGCCCC
Source organism: Neoceratodus forsteri (assembly GCA_016271365.2). Taxonomy (NCBI): domain Eukaryota; kingdom Metazoa; phylum Chordata; order Ceratodontiformes; family Ceratodontidae; genus Neoceratodus; species Neoceratodus forsteri. The sequence goes on from JADMNL010000022.1 coordinate 121,181,207, forward strand.
AGGCTCCCGAGGCGGCTTCCAGCCGCCTGGACCTGATCTCAAGTCAACCAGGGGAAGGTATTCCATCCGGACCTTCAATCCCTGCACCTGACTGCCTGGTTCCTGAGCGGCTAGCGTTCCAGGCCTTGGGTCTTTCCGACAAGGTCCTCAATGTCGTTGAGGCGTCCCGTAAGGAGTCGACCAGAAAATGCTATGCCTTCAAATGGAAGAGATTCTCCATTTGGTGTCAGGGAAAGGGCCTGGACCCTTCCTCCCGTTCCTTGGCAAGCATTCTGGACTACCTGTGGTCCCTTTCTCAGCAAGGGCTTCGGTCGACGAGCCTTAAGGGTCATCTCTGCTTACCGGGCGTGGGCCGGGAAGCAGTCGGTGGCACAGAAGAAGGTGGTCAGACGGTTTTTCAAAGGCCTTGATCACATATCCCCTCCGGTGCGATATCTCCCACCTGTCGTGGAAGACCACCTTCTTGGTGGCTATCACGTCAGCCAGAAGGATGGGAGAGCTCCAGGCACTTTCCATCAAGTCTCCTTATCCGGTCTTCCACAGGGACAAGGTTGTCCTGCGCCCCCACCCGAAGTTCCTTCTGAAGGTGGTGTCGGAGTTTCACCTTAACCAGGTGTTGACTCTTCCGGTGTTCTACCCCAGTCACACCTCGGAGGCCTAATATAGGCTCCATACTTTGGACCCTAGAAGAGTGCTTGCTTATTATAAGAAATGGACGGCTGAAGTTCGGGGAGAGGTTCGCCAGCTGTTTGTCACCTATGCTAAAGCCGCACCTGGCAGACCTGCAGCCAAGCGGACGGGAAGCAGGTGGGTCACCTCCTGCATAGATCTCTGCTATACGTTGGTGGGCATGGAGCCTCCCAGAGGGGTAAGAGCTCATTCTACCCGCCATACCGATGCATCGGTAACTGCTTCCAGGGATGTCCCTGTCTAGGATATCTGCAGGAATGCTACCTGGAAGTCGGCATATACCTTCATTTCCCACTACACATCGACCTTGAGTCACACCGGGATGCTGGTTTTGGGGCCTGTCCTCCAGTCTTTGTTTCCAAGTAAGTATCGGGGTGTGCTGCCTCCTTCCTCCCGGAGAACTGCTAGAGTCTGCCAGACAGTGTGGATGAACAACATATCCATGTCCCTAGAAATACAGGTTACTCACCTGTAACAGGAGTTCAGGAATGGTATGTTCATCCCTGATACCTCCCGGCTTTGGCGCACAACCCTGGCTCCAGCGGAGCTAGATTTAGCGTCATGAAAGTGGAGCTGAGAGTTTTACCACCCGGGTGGGTGGGAGGAGCCAGCTTGAAGACCTTCCGGCAAGATTTAAAGCGGCAAGGAACCTGCCAAACAGTATGGATGAACAACATATACCATTCCTAGAACTCCTGTTACAGGTGAGTAACCTGTATTCATCATCCCGCAGCAGGGTCTGATATGCTCTTGATACTGTGCCTCTCTGGCCTGTCATCATTGCTGCCCAGTCCTGGAAGCTCTCCAGTGAAGACCTCTTCCTTTCAATTGGGGCTACCAGAATCTGGGATGTTAAGTAGTGGCACACCTGTAGATATCTGTAGTGGTCTTGAGCTGGGAGCCCAAATTTCTGCTGCAACTTAGCAAAGGGACACATGTGCCCCCATTTACCAGGTGCCAGTATGTCGTTAGCCCGTGGGTGTTCCATCTCCAAAAGCCAAGGTCTATATGTGGGGGAATTAAACTGGGGGTCTCCCACTATGGTGGAGAGAGAACCTGCCTCATTGGGTGAGCTTGTTAGGGACCTGGCCCTTAAAAGCATGCGCAGCGTATGGATTGGGTACCACGGGCCAAATGTGGGGTGTCAGAGAGATGTGGAGAAAAGTAAAGAGAGGGGCCAGGAGAAGGTTTGGACTAGGTCACCACCGGCATTAGTTGGGCTACCTTGTGGTAGCTGTGGAAGTCTGGCAGCAATAGGCCTCCTTTATCTCTAGGAAGGATTAGTAGTTTCCTACTGAGCCGGTGCCTGCCAGAGGCCCAAACAAACTTCAGGATGTTATGTTGGAGATGTTTGGAGAAGGGTTCTGGGGTTTTCTGGGGAAGGGCCTGGAAGAGCTCATCTTGACAGTTGCTACTCTGCCACCCACACTCAGGGGAACCAGGTTCCATCATGCTGTGTCCACCTGGACTTCTCCTAGTAATATCTCATAGTTAAGGCCAAAAATCTCAGAGCTATTCAGGGAGAGCCAGACTCCCAGATATCTGACAATGTTCTGAAGGCCTCAGGGCAGGTGCCTCCCAGCTTCACTGCCTCAGATTTATCATAGTTCATTTTATAGAGTCATATAGATCTTACTTCGAGAGGGCTCTTGCAGTAGGTATTCACAGATAGTACTAAGCCGCCAGGCGTCAGGACCCCATGGAAAACTTCTTGCTAGCAGTCTCTGGTGGGGGACCACCCCCATGTCAGGTGACCGGCATCAGACGACGTCTGTATAAAGGGCCCCCCACACCCGCCTCCCAGTTCTTTGCTGCCGTCGGCTTGTCTTCTCGCGGTAGAACAGCGCTTATCAGTACCTTCGTAGGTTAACTTTCGACTTTTTCAACCTTTTTCTTGAAATTCTTCTTTTTTCTTCCATACCATTTGCTGGGTATGTCATCCCCGACGCCCTCCGAATCGCATAAAAGCAAGTGTTATTCGTGTGATTCCCAGCTTCCACACAAGGACAGCTACTCCTTGTGCCTCTTCTGTCTAGGTCCGGACCACTGCGTGGAGGATTGCCAGCACTGCCAGAAATTCAGCTTGGTTACCCGCAGGCATAGGCAGCAGTCCCCGGAAGCCCATCTCCTCAAAAAGAAAATGGCATCCATGGAGAAGGAGTTGAAGAGTCTTAGGTAGGCGTCAACCTCCCCTTAAGGCCACAAAAAGAGGCGTGAGAATGACAAGCACCAGGAGTGGGATTCGTCATCCACAGCAGCCGCGACTTCGGCTGGAGTCGCGGCCCTACAGGTGGTATCAACTCCAGGGGATCGCACCTCGACGGCCGTCTTGGTGGCTAACAAGAAGGCATCGCCCCTCCCATCAGGCTCGTGCTTGGGCCCTTCGGGAGCCTCCAGGGTAAAGGAGGCCTCCACTCCTGTCAAGGCTGCCCCTCCACTGCGGCCTTCCGGTTCAAGCGGGTCCAGTAACTTGGACGTCGGTCCCACCGATGCCCGTCCAGACAGGGCTGATAAGCCGCTCACCTCCTCGGGTGATCGCTCAGCCTACCCCCCTTCCGACAAGGCCGCCATTCCTTCACGGCCTTCTTCGGACAGGGAGTCCGATACGTCAGACGCTGACTCCTCCGACGTCCGCCCGGACACTGCTGCCAAAATGGCCACCAGCTCCTCCGACGACTGCCCTGTCAACCTGCCTGCATCAGACCCTGTTGTCACACCTGACGCCACAGCTCCCCGCAACGGATAACCCCGTTGCCTACCGAGGTCCCCGCGTCCCCTCGGTTCACACCCGGGGATTTCAGTCCTCCTTCCCCAGGTGAGGCCGACGACCTTGGGACATTGCCATCAGGGGTCCCCCCCCTCCTACGCCGGACCCTCTGACGTCGGACCCTCACACTCCGGACTCAACGCCGGTCGACCTGACTCCGTCCTCCGGCATCTCTTTGCCCGACGGAAGACCTGTTCCTCCTTCAGGACCGTCAAACCTGTTCGATGGCCTCCCTACGCCGGGCTCGATGCCCACAGGACTGTTGTTTCCTCCGTCTGGTCCGCCAGCAGGACCTTTGCCAGGACCCTCTGCTCGATCAGAGCCCCTGGCACCAGGGTTCCCGACACCGCAATACCTGGTACTGCAGTACCCGGCTCCGCAGTATCCGATGCCGCAATACCTGCCGCCTCAGTACCCAAGGCCGGACTTCCCGCTGTCGTGCTATGAATGCTCTTATTATGGTTACCAACCCTACCTGTATCCGAGCCCCCTCCACCTCCACCGGCCACTTCGCGGCCACATGCGGATCTGAAGGAGACCTTGGCCTCCTGGTGGGCTGAGGCCAAGGTTCAGCTCACCAAGGAGGTCGAGAGTCATCTTCTGATGTCGGTCCCTACATCAGGGATGGGAGACTCCCTCCCCTTTACCCGACGCCGGAGGAGAGCCTTCTGGCGCCCGGGGTGGGGTGAGGACACGCACCTTTGAGGGCTTCCCAGAGGGGTCGATCTTACTTCAAGAGGGCTCTTGCAGTAGGTAATTACATATAGGACTGACGTCGGCAGGTGGCAGGACCCCACAGAAAAATTTCTAGCTCGCAGTCCCTGGTGGGGACGCCCGCTCAGGTGACCCGTCAGATAACGTCGGTATAAAGGCAGTCCTGGACGCCCGCCTTCCAGTTCTTTCCTGCCGTCCAGCTCGTACAGGCGCCTCGCGGTAAGTTCATGCTCCAGCCCTGTTGCTTCGTCGGATTTTCGAAAGTATCAGTATTTTGCATTTAATCAGTCAGGTGAACATCGGTTTATATGCGTCCCCTTAAAAATAAGTGCGACAAATGCGGTATCCAACTGCCTCACAAAAGCGGTCACTCCTCTGCCTCTTTTGTTTAGGCCCGACCCGCAGATCGACAAGTGCCTGCATTGCTCTGCATTTCAGCGCCACCAAGAGACAACGCCAGCAGTCTTTGGAAGCCGTCTCCTTAAAAAGATGTCCGCAATGGAGAAGGAGTTGAAGAAGCTTAGGCAGGCATCGACCTCCCCAGAAGGACATAAGAAGCGGGACAAAAGGCACTGGGAGAAGGCCTCCTCTTCGCGACTCGGCTGGAGCACCGCAGCTGAAGATAACGTCCCTCCGGGGATCGCCCGATGGCAGCCTCCAAGGTTTTGGAGGAGGCGTCGGCCCGCTCTTCGGGTTCGCGTTCGAGCCCGCCAGGTGCCTCCGGGCAAAAGGAGGCTTCTGCCCCCAGTACTGTTGCAGGCTTGCGGCCTACTGGTGTGGGCGCCTCCCATAAGCTGGACGTCGGCTCCTCTGACGTCCACCAGGAGAAGGCCGCTAAGATGCCCGACCCTCCGGGGCGACGCACGATAGTGTCCCCCTCGGACGGGCCGCTTCCCACCCTCGGCCAGTCTCCGGCGAGGACCCCCAGTCGGGCGCCGTCTCCTCTGGCGTCCGCCGAGGATTGGTCCCTAAGTCTCAGTCGGCTCCTCCGGCGTCGCCCGGGTATCGAGCCTACAACAGACCCTTCACCATCGTAGTCCCAGGTTCCTGCAGCCTTCGCTGCCGTCAAGAAGCAGGTCCCCCTGCCTGACCCTGGGGACTTCTCTCCTCCGTCCCCAGGCGAGGCTCGGGATGCCTTTCGCGTTAGATCCTCCTCCTGCAGAACCGGATCTGGCCTTGGCTCCCGATGCCGGCCTCGACACCGGCCTGCTGCCAGCCAGTTCCGGCGCGGCGGGATATTCCTCTCCCATCGGGCCTCCATCCCATGGGCCTATCACGGTTGATCCGCCTGTGGAGTTCCCTACTGGGCCGTCTGCTCCAGCTCCTCTGGTACCTGGGTATCCGCCGTCTTATCCGGGCTGGTTTACCGGGTCCACAGTATCCTGCGCCGCAGTACCCGGCGCCGACTTCACCAGCCTGCAGTACCCGGCCGCAATACCCAGCTCCGGTATTCCGCGGCGGGTTACTAATACTCACCTCACGGATATCATCCATACAACTATCGCCTCCTCCTCCACCGCCGCCCCCAGGCGCGGTGGATCTTCAGGAAGACTTGGCCTCCTGGTGGGCTGAGGCGAGGGCTCAGCTCACCAAAAGTCGAGCAGGAGTCTTCTGGCGACAGTGCCACCGGCTCCCGTCGCCCCAGATGGCACACTCCCTCTCCGCCTCAGTTCCCGAACTCCCCTCGGGATCCAGGAGGGGCAGGACAGCGTCGGGATCCCCCTAAGGAACTCGTTCCTTCCCTAAACGAGCTAGGAGTCTTACTCTCTTCAAATTCCTCTTCTTCTTCTCTCTTGGACTCCTCAGTTCCTCCGGCGGATGCTCCGAGAAAGATGACGAGCCTCGCTCTCCGTCCAAGCCCCGGCCAAGGACTCCTCCGAAGTCTCCTCTGGAGGATCCTTCCTTCACGGAGCTGCTCAGGAAGATCCAGGAAGTACATCAGTGGCGTTCCTTAGAACCAGATCCTCAGCGGGTCAAACTCGCCGAACATCTGGACTTGCCCCTTACGGCCCTTACTCTAGTGCCACCCTGGACTGAGCCTCATGCCCACCTTGTTTCCATAATTTGGAAACAACCGTCGGCTTTAGCCCCACTTCCTCGGAAGTCCAACAGGCTATACCAGGCATGGGAGGGTGTAGACTTTCTAGACTCTCACCCCGTGCACTCGGTTTGTGATTAGCGCAGCTCACGGCCGAGTCAGCACACCAGGCATTTGAGCTCGTCTCCCCAGATAAGGAATCTCGCCTTCTGGATCAGTATGGAAGGAAGATCTATGCTTCTTCCACACTGGGGATCAGGGCCCTAAATTATGTAGCACATATGGGGGATTACCAGAAGGCTGTTCTTACCCAGGCGGAATCTAAGATTGACTCCTTGCCTGACTCCCAACTCAAGCAGGAGTTAGCTGACCTTGTGCGTTCTGCTCGTTCGGCCAGTTGTCACATTCTGAGGACGACCTACGTTGCAGTGGACACTGCAGGACGGAGCTCTGCGTTCACCATAAGTTTTCAGCATCACGCATGGCTCCGTGTGTCAGGTCTGGTCCCGGAGGTGCAGTCAGCAATTCAAGAAGCACCTTTCAGGGGTTCGGTGCTTTTCGGTGGTGATGTCAAGGACATCATCACTGACTTGCAGGAGAAGGGGACGGCCCTCAAATCTGTTGATTCAATATACCGTCCCCATCCCCCGCAGCGCTGTCCCTTTCGCAGACGCAGCCAGCCTCAAGCGAAACCCCAGGGAAGGCGGGCCACTAAACGTCGGCCCCCATAGCTGCCAGGCCCCCGCCGCCCAAAAAAGCAGCGGTGCGCCCCAGCTGCGGCGCTGCCTCACACCACCTGACTCCTTTCCTCTCCCACGGCCTCCAGTTCCCGGAGGAACTGGTAGGAGGGAGATTCTCCCTCCACCTTCCGGGTTGGGAGAGGATAACATCGGATTCATGGGTGCTTCAGATCATAGCAGAGGGGCACTCTATAGAGTTTCTACAGAAACCTCCACGTCACCCCCCTCTGAACTCCTCTTACTCAAGGGACCATCTTCCTTTGGTCAGGGAAGAAATATCAGCTCTCCTCGCGAAGCAGACCATAGAGCCCGTCCCCCCCCTCACCTTCGCAGGACAGGTTACTATTCCCATTTCTTCCTTGTACCAAAGAAGACGGGAGATCTCAGACCCATTCTCGATCTCAGCTCCCTGAACTTCTATGTGGAGTACAAGAGGTTCAGGATGCTCTCCCTTCAAACCCTCTTGCCCCTTCTCCGGCCGGGCCAATGGCTTTGTGCACTGGATATGCAGGATGCGTACCTGCACATCCCCATTCACCCTTCGCACCAAAAGTACCTCAGGTTTGCGTTCCAGGGGGACCATTACCAATTCCGGGCGCTCCGTTTTGGTCTTTTCTCGGCTCCCCGAGTTTTTACCAAATGCCTGGCGGTGGTAGTGGCCCACCTGTGTACTTTGGGAGTTCAGATTTTTCCCTACCTGGACGACTGGCTCCTGGTGGCCCCTTCCAGGGAGGAACTCCTGCATTCTCTCTCCCTCACCCAGCAGGTTTTCACTGGTCTGGGTATCACCATCAACCATTCCAAGTCTCATCTGGACCCCGCCCAGAGACTCCAGTTCATCAGAGCAATCCTCGATACGACAGTGTGCAGGGCCTTCCTGCCTTCGGACAGGGGGGCCTCCCTCCAGTCCCAGATTTCCCTACTCTCGGAATGCAGGAAGGTTCCGGCGAGGTCGGTGCTCCGTCTTCTGGGGTAATGGCATCTGCCATCCCGACGGTTCCGCGTGCGCGCCTCCACATGAGGATCTCTCAGTGGACTCTCCGCTCTCAGTGGAATCAACTTGTAGATGACGTAGATCATCTGGTGCTGATCTCCTCGCCGATGATAACAGACTTGCAATGGTGGATGGTTCGAGAGAACCTGTTCCGGGGGGTGCCCTTCTTTCATCCTCCCCCCGCCCAGACTCTGACCACGGACGCATCAGGCGAAGGTTGGGGAGCCCATCTGGGTCCTCACCAAACCAGGGCTTATGGTCCAGATTGGAGTTAGCTCTCCACATCAGTGTGCTTGAGCTACGAGCAGTGCTGTTTGCTCTCCAGGCCCTTCACCAATACATCCTTCCAGGTCACCTAGCTGTCCAAACAGACAACATGTGCGTGGTGTGGTACATCAACAAGCATGGAGGGACTCGGTCCTACCCGCTGCGCAGGGAAGCGATGAGGGTTTGGGAGTGGGCAACGCTTCACAACCTTCACCTCACGGCGATCCATGTCCCGGGAGTTGAAAATGCCCTGGCAGACAAGCTAAGTTGTTCTTCGGCTCTGCCACACGAGTGGGAACTGGACCAAAAAGTTCTAAAAGCATCTTCCAGATTTGGGGACTCCTCAGATAGACCTGTTCACCTCCTCCCAAAATGCAAAGCTTCCAACCTTTTGCTCGCTCGCTCCAGAGCCAGGCGCTTTCTGGAGTGACGCTCTGTCTCTAAACTGGAAGGACAGATTCGTCTATGCTTTTCCCCCAATTCCTCTGGTCCCTCGTGTGCTGCAGAAACTGGCATTGGAAGGAGCGAGAATGATTCTGATCGCTCCTTTCTGGCCCAGGCAAATGTGGTTCTCTCTTCTACAACAATACTCAGAGGTTCCTCCTCTTCCTCTTCCTTTATCTCGAGGATTACTGACGCAGGATCAGGGGACCCTGGTCCATCCTGGACTCAAGTCTCTTCAACTTCATGCATGGCTCCTGCAGACCTAGCCCAATCCCATTTTGGCGTCTCTCCTAAGGTGGCCGAGATTCTGGTGGAGGCCAGAAAACCCTCCACCAGGTCCACCTACGCTATGGAATGGAAGAGATTTTCCATTTGGGCTGCCTCCAGGAATGTGGAGCCTTTCTCCTGTCCTGTGGCCGTTCTGCTTGATTATTTGCGTCATCTTTTCGACCTGGGTCTCAGTCACTCCTCTTTGAAGGTTCACATGGCGGCTATTTCAGCCTACCATGTTCCCTTTACTGATAAAGCATTTGCCCAATTGGAGGTATCCAAGACCTTTCTCAGAGGGTCCTTCATCTCAGGCCCCTGTTCAGACTCCAGCTCCCCTTGGGACTTGAACTTTGTCCTTGAGAAACTACCCTTCCTCCTTTTGAGCCTCGGCTTCCATGAACTTGAAGTTCTTATCGTGAAGCGCTGTTCTTGGTGGCCATTACTTGCTCACAGAATTTCCGAGCTCCAGGCCCTTATGTGCAAATCCCTTATCTGATTTTTCACAAAGAAAGAGTAGCTCTTCGCACGAATCCTAAGTTTCTCCCAAAAGTGGTAGCGGAGTCTACCTTAAATCAGTCTATTGAATTGCCTGCCTTTTTCACACAGTACTCCAACCAAGGAGAATACTTGCTCCATACCATGGATGTCCACAGGATTCTGAGATACTACACCGATAGGACGAAGGATCTCAGAAAGACTGATCAGGTGTTCGTCTCCTTTGCTCACAAAAGGGAAGGCAATGCTGTCTCCAGGCAATGCCTATCAAAGTGGTTGGCTCATTGTATCACTTTCTGTTATGACAAGTACAACAAGACCCTACCGGGTCAAGTCAGAGATCACTCCGCTAGAGGAGTAGCAGCCTCTGCGGCTTGTTTCAAGAATGTGTCTGCGGCAGACATCTGTGCTCCCACCACTTGGACTTCCATCCATACATTCACTAAACATTACAGTTTGGACATTGCCTCTTGCCGTAGAGCAGGCTTCGGGTTAGCTGTCCTGCAAGGCCTCCTATCCTGAGGTTTGCAAGGTTGTTTGCTACTTCTTGGAGTAGTTCCTCCTCCCGGTGCCTTTCATTTATTCCAGACTGCTTGGGATTCTGTCCTATATGTAATTACCTACTGCAAGAGCCCTCTCGAAGTAAGATAGTACAGTTACGTAAGAACTTACCGTAACAGTAGATCTTAGAGAGAGCTCTTCACAATAAATCTTCTTCCATCCTCCATCCCCTAGGCTTTTCAAGCTCCTTCTCCATTGAGGAAAGATCTGCTTCTCTCTCGTCGGGCCTGTGGCGGGGAAAAGAACTGGAAGGCGGGTGTCCGGGACCGCCCCTTTATACACATGACATTGTCTGGCCTGGTCCACCTGGCGTGGGGCGGTCCCGCCAGGGACTGCTAGCTAGAAAGGTTTGCCGTGGGGTCCTGCCGCCTGCCGACGTCAGTCCTATATGTAATTACCTACTGCAAGAGCCTCTCTCGAAGATCTACTGTTACAGTAAGTTCTTACGTAACTGTACTTTCCTCCCCCTCCCAGGGAGGAGACTTTCTCTTGTACCTCAGTCATCTGACTCAGATTCTGAATCCAACCACTCTGACCTTGGAGACGAGGCCCATACTCCAGAACGCCCATGGCCGAGGGACCCTCCGAAGTCCCCTCCGGAGGACCCTTTTTTTCTGGAGCTATTGAGGAAGATCCAGGAGACATGTTTGTGGCAATCACTGGAGCCAGAGCCACAGCGTAAGAAGCTTGCTGCTCATTTGATCTGCCCGAGACCACTCCCACACTGATTCCACCCTGGATAAAGCCTCACGCCGATCTTGTTTCTACTAGTTGGAAACAACCGTACGTGTTAGCCCCCCTTCCAAGGAAGGCGGATAGGCTATACCAGGCTCCAGAGTGTAAAGACTTCCTTAGTTGTCAACCCAAGGTGGATTCAGTTGTCGTCAGCGCCGCCCATGGCCGCTCCGCCAACCCCTAACATCTGAGCTCATCCCCGCCTGACGGGGAATCTCGACTTCTGGATCAGTACGGGAAGAAGATGTACTTCTCTTCGACCTTTGGCATCAGGGCCCTCAACTACATCAGCCACATGGGGGATTTCCAGAAGTCTATCCTTAGCCAGGTGGAATCCAAGCTGGACTCCTTCCTGATTCCCAAACTAAGCAGGGACTGGGAGATCTGGTCTGTTCCGCTCGTTCGGCCTCTAGGCACATGCTTCGTGCCACCTATGATGTGGTGGACACAGCTAGCAGGAACATGGCTTTCGCCGTAGGCTTACGGCGTCATGCCTGGCTCTGTGTGTCAGAACTGGTCCCTGAGGTACAGTCCGCCATACAGGATACTCCCTTCAGAGGTTCAGTGATGTTCAGGGGTGATGTCAAGGACATCATAACCAAACTGCAGGAGAAAGGCACTACACTAAAGTCAGTCCAGACTTTGTACAGACCCTTTCAGGGGCAGCGACGTCCTTTTTGTCATCAAAGCCGACAAAGACAAAAGCCCAATCAAGGAAAGCATGCCAACAAACATCAGGCCCCTCCAGCAACCAAGACCCCCCCCCCCAGCAAAAAGTTAGTGGGAGCCTCGGCTGCTGCGCTGCCCCACACCTCCTGACTCCCTGCCTCTGGCCATTCCAGAGGAACCGGTAGGGAGGAGATTCTCCTCCCATCTACTGGGTTGGGAGAGGATAACATCAGACGCTTGGGTGCTCCAGCTAATATCTTCTGGACACTCTATAGAGTTTCTACAGAAACCTCCTTGAAAACCACCCCCTCCGTTGTCTTACTCCTTGCAACATCTTCCTCTGGTTCTAGAAGAAATCCTATCCCTTCTGTCAAAGGCGGCAATAGAGCCAGTCCTCACTCATCTTTGGAGGACGGGTTACTATTTCCATTTCTTTCTAGTTCCATAGAAGATGGAAGACTTGAGACTAATCCTAGCCCTCAGCTCCCTGAACATGTTCGTGGAGTACAAGCGCTTCAGAATGCTCTCCTTGCAGAGCCTTCTGCCGTTACTCCGGCTGGGACAGTGACTATGTGCTCTGGATATGCAGGATGCGTACCTTCATATCCCCATATGCCCTTCCCATTGCCAATACCTCCAGTTTTGCTTTCAGGGGGACCACTACCAGTTCAAAGCCCTCCAATTTGGTCTCTCCTCGGGCCCCCGAGTATTTACCAAGTGCCTATCAGTGGTAGCGGCCCACCTGCATACTCAGGGTGTGCAGGTCTTCCCGTACCTGGACGATTGGCTTCTGGTGGCCCCGTCCAGGGAAGAACTTCTGCACTCCCTTTCCCTTACCCTGCAGGTTTTTACCAGCCTAGGTATTACCATAAACCTGGTCAAGTTCCACTTGTTCCCTTGCCAACGCCTCCAATTTATAGGGGCGATACTGGACATGACCATAGGCAAAGCCTTTTTGCCTCTGGACAGGGTTGAGACCCTTCAGAATCCGGCTCATCTTCTGTCCGGTCACAGATGGGTCAGAGCCAGGTCAGTCCTCTGCCTTCTCGGGCTCATGGCGTCTGCCATTCCAACAGTTCCGTTTGCGTGGCCTCATATGAGGATCTGTCAATGGACGCTCCGATCGCAATGAGATCAAACCACGGACAATCTAGACCAAAAGGTGCTAGTGTCAGATCCCATGAGCAGGGACTTGCACTGGTGGATGGTTCAGGAGAACGTGTGTCTGGGAGTTCCGTTCTGCATCATTCCTCCTTCCCAGACGTTGACAACGGATGCATCAGGGGAGGACTGGGGGTGCCCACTTAGGCTCTGACAGAACTCAGGGCAGCTGGTCCCTGTTCGAGCAGAAACTGCACATAAATGTGCTCGAACTGAGAGCAGTTCTATATGCCCTATAGGCTCTTCTTCCCGGTCATCTTCTCATCCAGTCATACAACATGTGTGTAGTCTGGTACCTCCACAAACAGGGAGGAACACATTCCTATCCCCTGTGCCAGGAGGCGATGAGAGTCTGGCATTGGGCAGCCCAGCACGACCTTCACCTGATTGCAGTCCACATTCCGGGTGTGGAAAACACCTTAGCAGACTAACTCAGTTGATCCTCTGCCAAGGCCCATGAATGGGAGTTAGACCAACAGGTCGTAAATGACATCTTTCGGCAGTCGGGGACACCTCAGGTAGACCTCTTCACCTCTCCCCAAAATGCAAAACGTCCCGCCTTTTGCTCGCTTGCTCCAGGGCAAGGTGTTTTCTGGCGGGGCGCTCTGTCTCTCTGCTGAAGGGACAGATTCGTTTATGCCTTCTCTCCTATTCCTTTGATTCTGAGGGTCCTGAACAAACTCAGATCAGAAGGGGCTCTGATGATTCTCATCACCCCCTTCTGGCCCAGTCAAGTTTGGTTCTCTCCTCTGCAACAGTTTTCCGAGGAACCTCCTCTTCCTCTTCCTCTGTCTCAGCACTTGTTGACCCAGGATCAGGGGACCCTTGTTCATCCAGGCCTCAAACCCCTTCATCTCCATGCGTGGCTCCTACAGACGTAGCTAAAGCCCACTTCGGAGTCTCTTCTTTAGTAGTGAACATTTTGGTGGAGGCCAGAAAGCCTTCCGCCAGGTCCACCTACGCAATGAAGTGGAAACGGTTTTCCATCTGGACATATTCGAAAGACTTAGAGCCTTTCTTGTACCCAGCCAACAAAGTCCTCGACTACATGCGTCACCTCTTTGACCTGGGTTTCAGCCATTCCTCTTCAGAAGTCCATATGGCAGCTATCTTAGCTTACCACATTCCCTTTGGAGACAGGACTTTTGCCCAGTTGGAAGTCTCTAAGACCTTTCTTAGAGGGGTTCTCCACTTGAGACACCCCATCCACAATCCTGCTGCTCCATGGGATTTGAATTTTATCCTAGAGAAGCTCACACTGCCTCCCTTTGAGCTGGCAGCGGAAGCAGACTTAAGGTTCCTTTCTTGGAAGACACTCTTCCTAGTGGCCATCACTTCTGCTCTGCATATTTCCAAGCTCCAAACCTTGATGTGTAAAATTCCGTATTTGATTTTCCGCAAGGAACGTGTGACTCTACACACCAGCCCTAAGTTTCCCCCTAAGGTGGTGGGTGAATCTACGCTGAATCAATCCATTGAGCTACCGGCTTTCTTTACTCAACACTCCAATCAAGGAGAGTACCTCTTACATACTCTGGATGTTCACAGAATCCTGAGATACTACACCAATCAGACTAAGGATCTCAGGAAGACTGATCAGCTTTTTGTTTCTTTCGCTCACAAATGAGAAGGCAGTGCTGTTTCCAAGCAATGCCTTTCCAGATGGTTGGCTAATTGTATCACTTTCTGTTACGACAAGTACAGTAAGACCCTTCCGGGTTCAGGTTAGAGGTCACTCCACTAGGGGAGTAGCTGCCTCTGCTGCTTGTTTCAGGAATGTGTCTGCGGCAGACATCTGCGCAGCCACAACCTGTACTTTGGTCCATACCTTCACTAAACACTACAGTTTGAATATTGCCTCTCACTGTAGAGCAGGCTTCGGGTTGGCTGTTCTGCAGGATCTCCTTTCATGAGACCTGCTCAGCCCTGAGGTTTATGTTGTGGATGACAATCCTTCTCCCGATTTTCTCTTTGTTCTAGACTGCTTGGGATTCTGTCCTGTCTCTGAATACCTACTACAAGTGCCCTCTCGAAGTAAGATAGTACAGTTATGTAAGCACTTACTGTAACAGTAGATCGTCAAGAGAGACTCTTGCAATAGGTATTAACCTTCCTACCCTCCATCCCCCTAAGTCTCCTTTCTTCCTTTCAATGGGGGCATATCCTCTTCTCTCTCGTCTTGCCTTTTTTGGCCTTTGGCGGGAAAGAACTGGGAGGCGGGCATGGGGGACCGCCTCTTTAGACCGACGTTACCTGACGCCGGTCTTCTGACATGGGGGCGATCCTCCGCCAGAGACTGCTAGCTAGAAGTTTTCCGTGGGGTCCTGATGCTTGGCAGCTTAGTCCTGTCTGTGAATACCTATGTGCACGAGCCTCTCTCGAAGATCTACTGTTATGGTAAGTTCTTACGTAACTGTACTTTCTAGCTCCTGGCAGAGGGCTAGAACCAATCGCTCTGGGGAGGTGAGGAAGAATAGTGAGTTGCTGGCATACAATAAAAATCTTGTGCTCCCTTCCCCCTGCTCAGATCCTCCGGATCTCTGGGTTTTGCCGTACCGCTGTAGACAGTGGCTCGATACAGAGTGAAAAAAGGAGCGGTGAGAGGGAGCAGCCCTGCCTGGCACTTCTGTTTAAGTGGAACATTCTGATTGGATTCCATTAAACGTGACTGCCACCTTTGATGAGGTGTACAAGGCCTTAAAGTTAGTGCGGAACGTGTCCCCCATCCCTGTCTCCTCCAGAGTGTGGTGTAAGAAACCAGAGTCCATTAAGACGGCAGTTTCCAATTCAGAATGCTCAATAACCTATGAATATTGTCATGGATGAGTTGGCCAGTAATGAAGCCAGTTTAATCAGTGTGGACTAGGGTCTGCACACACACTTGTAATCAGGTTGCCAGTATAGCTGTTGAATAGTTTAAGGTTTATGTTGAGGAGGATGATCGGTGGTAGGACCCACATACTTCTTTATTTGGCTTCAGCAGTGCTGATAATGTATGTACTGCCATAAGGGTGGTGCCCTCTCCCTGCTCTGCATTGCTCTGAACACGGCCCCCAGTGGCTGTACTAGCAGCTCCTTGAAAACGTAAAAACACTCTGGGGTCAGCCTGTCTGGGCCCAGAGACTGCACCAACTTCAAGTTGTCTGTTACTGTTTGATTTCTGGGGGTTTCATTTTTTATAATAAAATGTAAAAAAATAAATAATTCTTGGTACAAGATTTGTGCCCTGCCACAAATCTAGCACCTTATTCAGCTGACTCAAGTTTGTGCTCGCTGCCACCAAGTAGACTGCTGTTACCACAGTGTTTGATTGATTGAATTTAAACAAAAAGTTTAGTTGACTCATCGAAAGGGAAATGAGACCACTGAGCAGACACTCATTTACAGTGGCAGCCCGATCAGAATGAGTACAGAATAGTTACATGGTAAACACAAGTTGTGCCCGGATCAGAATGAGTGCAGAAGCGTTATGTGATACACACAAATTGTGTCATAATCAGAATGAGTACAGAATTGTTATGTGGTACGCACAAGTTGTGTCCCGATTCGAATGAGTTCAGAATCGTTACATGGTGCACACAAGTTGTATCCTGATCAGAATAAGTACAGAATAGTTACATGGTACACACAAATTCTGTCCCGATCAAAATGAGTACAGAATTATGTGGTACTCACAAGTTGTGTCCTGATCAGACTCAGTACAGAATTGTTGTATAGTACATACAACTTGTGTCCCGATTAGAAGTACAGAATTGTTGCATGGTACACACACGTTGTGTCCTGATCAGAATGAGTACAGAATTGTTACGTGGTACACACAAGTTGTGTCCCGATCAGAATGAGTACAGAATTGTTGCATAGTACGCACAAGTTGTGTCCCGATCAGAATGAGTACAGAATTGTTACGTGGTATGCAACAAGTTGTGTCCAGATCAGTATAAGTAGAGAATTATGTGTTACGTACAAGTTGTGTCCTGATCAGAATGAGAACAGAATTGTTGCATAGAACACACAAGTTGTGTCCTGATCAGAATGAGTACAGAACTGCTGCATCATACACACAAGTTGTGTCCCGAGTAGCATGAGTACAGAGTTGATCTTCGTGGACATAAAGTCGCCACCACTCATTCACACTAATGGGATCTACGCCGGAAGTGCTAGGACCTAGCGGGAGCAAGCTTTTTCAAGAGGGCTGGTGCCAGAGATGGAGCCGTGAGGAAGTGGCACCGTGAGCCCCGGCTCATGCGGTAAAGACTATCTCGGTGTCGACCCTCCAACCACCTCAGTTCCTTTTTTCCCCCGCTGTCGAGTGCACTTCAATGATGACGTTGCTCGCCTGCCGGAAGTCAAACTTCAAACTAGCAGCTTAGTTTTCAGTTTATTGTTTTGTAATTTATATTCGAAATAAGTACCAATTATATTTAAGTTTACTTATTATAAGAAGTCTTCAGCCCTCCATTGACGGAGTCGACCATGAGCGGACCAGGTGACAGTAGGGAGACTTCGTATGAAAGCTGTTCAGTCAGCCGGGCTGTGTCCAGTCCACTGTCCTCTCTGGAGGGAGGGTCTGACAACGGATGGTCCAATGCTCAGGGAGATGGGTGGTCCCCCCGAAAGCATAAAAGGAAATGGTCCCACTTCCAGCACTGTTCAGCTTTGAGCTCTTCTTTGGCACACAGGTCGAAAAAGAGAAGGCATCACTCGAGGTTGCCTTCTGGTATGTCTGTGCATAGACGGTCGGTTATTGGGGCCAGGCACTGGTCTCCACCTCTGTCGGAGTCGCTGGTTTCTGTCTCCGGTGGCCGACCTCCTCGACATCGGAGCCCTTCCCCGCCTATTGGAGGGGCTTCCGATGACCAGTTTCACCAGTGGGTTGCTCTTATGGAGCAGTAGGCTTGGAGGTTGGTCCAGCTGCCTGATCCGGTCACTCCGAGGCCTTCAGGCCATTTGAGGGAACGGGTAGGGTGGTTGGACCATCCTAGTCACGCGGTGCCTTCTTCGGTGCAGTCGACTCTGCGCTTGGGTGTTTCCCCCCTCACATGGCTGCGGCGCAGGGGTCCATACCGATGCCTCTATCTCCTGCCAATTTTCCTCCTTGTACCTCAGATCGCAGTTTTCAGACCCTTGGGACACTCTCGGTGCCGTCCCCGGTACCGGGGGCTCTGTCGGTGGTGTCCGCGGCACCATGGGCTCTGTTGGTGCCGTCTGTCGGTGCCGTGTGCTGGGCTGTTTCCGATGGTGCTGACTTCCTTGTGTTTGGCGCTGTGTTCTTCGTCGGCGCAGAGGTTTGGTGCGGCGCCATCCGGCATCCAGGGGTTCTCGACTCTGATTCTTTCCTCTTTTTTTTCTTCTTCTGATTTTCACTCCTTTCCTGTCCATACAGTCCCTCCTGGACTGTCAGAAGATGATTTTGAGCCTGACCCAGATCTTCGACTGGGTGATGATGTTGAGGGAGCAGGGATCAATCCTGCTGTAGAGCCTGTGGTTGAAGACCTTTCCTTTAAGTCTGTGCCTAAAAATGTTAATTCTGTTCTTTCTCTCCAGACTACAGATATCGATCCTGGGAAACTTTTAAGACTCCAGTACCTACATGTCCGGAGATCCCTATGGATTTAACTCCTCCGGTACAACCCTCTTTCGAGACCCTCTCTCAGATGGTATGAAACAAACCTGCTCTCATTCCTTCCGTGGCTAAGTCCATTGATAGTAAGTATGCCCCCCAAGGATTGCCCCACATTGGCCTCACAAGCCGTTACTGATTGCATTGTAGTCTTGGCAGAGGATAATAAGGCCGTCCTTCCTCAGACATCTACAGCCCGACCTATAAATAAAGAATCTTGCAAGATAGACACCTTAGATAAGAGGGTCTTTGCTGCCTCCATCCTGGGTATGTGTATTGCCAGCTACCAGGGCTATTTTTCTCAATATGAGTATGTTCTTTGTCATTCGCTCAAACAAACGGTAGAAGCTCTGCCCAAGTCGGAAACCAGTTCAGAGCTACTTCTGACCATAACCAGGGGTATCGAGTCCAACAACCAACAGGTTAAAGCTGCAATGGATGCTTTCGATACTGCTTCCCAAGCAGCGGTGGCTGGCGTCTGCACCTATCGCCACTCTTGTCTACGTACTTCGGGCTTCACGAATGATGCCCAGCCGCAGGTCATGGCTTTACCTTTTGATGGTATGTATGTGTTCAGGCCCCAGGTGGAGCAAGCTCCGGAGGCCACACAGAAGACTAGGTCTGCCATTAAGACGGCTAGACCCGCACTCACCTCCTTCCGGGGGTGCCAATAAGCATCAATTTCACAACCGTCAGTCCTTTCAGGGCAGAGGCAGAGGCAGGGGAGGTTTTAACAAAAACCACAACACTCAGCCACAAAAACGCAGTAGAAGGCACAAGGGCCCAAAGCGCCCAGTACCATCTTCTGAGTTTCTGGCCCAGGTCCCATCTCAGCTGTCCAAGGGGGACTCCTCCTCAGTGGTGGGAGGACGTCTGACTCAGTTCTGCAACCAGTGGAAATCCATAACATCAGACAGATGGGTCCTCTGGATAATCCGCGAGGGGTACTCGGTCAATCTTTCAGAAGCCCCTCCTGAACATCCCCCCCAAATTACAGCCCAGGCTGTCAGCAGTACAGTCAGACCTTCTTGCTTCCAAGGTACAAGGCCTTCTAAATAACAGGGCAGTAGAAGTAGTTCCGCTGGATCAGCGAAACACAGGTTTCTACTCCCATTACTTCCTGGTCCTGAAGAAAACTGGTGGCATGCGCCCCATTCTGGATCTCAGAAAGTTAAATAAGTTCCTTCTCAAGGAAAAGTTCACGATGCCGACGCTAGGTGCCCTGCTACCTTTGCTTCATCAACACGATTGGCTAGCCTCCCTGGACATGCAGGATGCCTACCAACACATTTCTATACACCCAAAGCACCACAGATATCTAAGGTTTGTGGCGCTGGGTCAACACTATCAGTTCAAAGTCCTGCCCTTTGGACTATCCTCGGTGCCTCGAGTGTTTTACAAAGTGTTGTGCAATTCTCACGGCACATCTCAGAAAAATCGGATTACGAGTGTTCCCATATCTGGACGACTCGCTCCTAGCAAGTCCCTCCAGACAAGGAACTCCGGACGCCGTAGCCACGGCCTCAGACTTCCTTACGTCCATGGGAGTCCTGCTAAATCTCAACAAATCACAGTTGCAGCCCTCCCAGAAGCTCCTCTTTATATGATCTCTTCTGGACACCTCCTGTGCGAAGGCTTTTCTCCCAGAGGACAGAAGGAGCGATATCTTACAGATGGCCCGATACATCAGAGAAAACAGCTCGGTTCAGGCTATCTCGATGCAATGGATTTTGAGACTCATTGCATCCTCGGTGTTCACTGTACCCTTAGCATGTCTCCACATGAGAACCTCTCAGTGGATACTCAGTACTCAGTGGTCCCCAACCACTCACCCTCAGTCCTTTCCCATCAAGGTGACAGAACCTATGAAGAGGTCACTTGCCTAGTGGTTGCAGGAGGACAACCTTCTGGAAGGATATCCCTTTGCTCTTCTGGATTATCAGATCTCCATTACCACGGATGCGTCCCTGTTGGGGTGGGGAGCTCATTGCCAGAATCTCTACATCCAAGGTACGTGGACTCTGGACAAGTCCCAGCTTCACATAAACATCCTGGAAATGAGAGCCGTCCTCTATGCAGTCTGAGCCTTGAAGGACGTACTCTGTCACAAGAACATTCTCCTTCAAACGAACAACAAAGCAGTGATTTATTACATCAACAAACAGGGCGGTGCACACTCTTACCCATTATGCAGGGAAGCTATGAGAGTGTGGGACTGGTGTGTGGAGCACAAGGCTCTAATCCATATGGTTTACCTGCCAGGAGTACAAAACCAGCTGGCAGACCATCTCAGCAGAATGGAGATAGATCCTCACGAGTGGTCTCTCGACTTAACCGCTGTTCAGTCACTCTTCAAAGAATGGGGAACTCCAGACCTGGACCTTTTTTCGTCCCCACTCAATACAAAACTGCCTCTCTTCTGCTCCAGAAATCCAGGACCTGGCAATTTATGTCAGGATGCATTCAGGCTGCGGTGGACAAGATGCTTTCTATACGCCTTTCCTCCTCTTCCCCTAATTCGTAGGGCACTTCTCAAATTCTCGGGACAAAATGATCCTCATTGCTCCCTTCTGGCCTCGGCAGATATGGTTTCCGATGCTCAACAGTCTGTCAGAAACCCTCCCGAAGGTGCTTCCCCTTCAGATGAACCTTCTGACCCAGGGTCCCGTGGTCCATCCCAATCTGAGGTCGCTTCACCTTCACGTTTGGCTCCTGAAGAGATGGAGGTGAATAGGTTCAATGTTTCTCATAGAGTTTCAGATATTCTTTTGGCTGCATGTAAGTCAGCCACTAGAAAAACCTACACAGCCAAATGGAAGCGTTTCTCTATCTGGTGTGCAAAATCCTCTTCGAGCCCTTTTTCCTGCCCACCAAATAAAGTCTTGGAGTGCCTTTTAGACTGCTCAAATTCAGGTCTGCAGTACTCCACAGTCAAAGTTCATCTTTGTGCCATTTCAGCTTATCATGCACCGGTACTTTCCATGTCACTGTCTCAGTTACCTGTAGTTAAGAGGTTTGTTAGGGGTATTCTGCATACTAGGCCTCCTATCAGACGTCCAGTCATAGCCTTAGACATTAACCTTGTGCTAGACATGCTCACTCGGAAACCTTTCGAGCCTCTAGCTACTTGCGAGTTGAAATTCCTCACTTGGAAAATGACCTTCCTGGTGACCATCACTTCATCCTGTAGAGTTTCTGAAATACATGCACTGGTCACAGACTGTATTTCACAAGGGCAAAGTGGTTCTTAGGACTCATCCTAAGTAACTCCCTAAGGTTGTCTCAGAATTCCTTCTAAACCAACCTTTAGTCCTGCCTACCTACTTTGTGAACTTCCAGAATGAAGGAGAGCATACCCTTCATTCTCTGGATGCTAAGAGAGCGCTGTGATACTATCTAGATAGAACAAAAGAAATTTGAAGGGCTCAACAACTGTTTGTTTCCTTCAGTGAGACCTGGCTGGGTCAACCTGTCACTATTAGATGCATTTCAGCGTGGCTGGTGGCATGCCTTCACCACTGCTATTCTATGGCACAGGTTTAGCAGGAAGGTGGAGTGCACGCTCACTCTACTAGAGCAGTCGCGGCATCTCTGGCAGAAATCCGCAACATGCCCATTGCAGATATTTGCAATGCGGCTACCTGGAGCTCAGTGCATACTTTCGTTAAGTACTACACCTTGGATGTCCATGCCAGATGACAGCTGTCGTTTGGCAGGACTATTCTTAACTGACTTCTGTCCTAAATATGTCAGCTCTTATTTCCTGCCACCCATTTCAGGGGGATTATTTGCTCGGTAATCTCCCATTAGTGTGAATGAGTGGTGGAGATTTTATCTCCAGGAAGATATGGAAATTACATACCTACCGTAATTCTTGATCTTCTTGGACGAAGTCGCCACCACTCATTCATATGCCCCCCCCACCATCCCCTGAGCTCACTTCTCTGTTTTTGGTCTTCACTCCCTCAATGGCTGGGCTGTGAAGACTTCATTGTTGACCCTTCTTGCACGGGTCATTCGGATTATCTTATGTCCGATTTTTAGGTAAGTCCTTCTAGGTTAGTTACGCTGCACCTCCTCGGAAAAAAGGTACTGAAGTGGTTGGAGAATCAAGGGTCGATGCTGAGATAGTCTTTACCGCACGAGCCAGGGCTCACGGTGCCGCGTCCTCACGCCTCCATCTCTGGTGCTGGCCCTCTTGAAAAAGTTTGCTTCCACTGGTTCCTAGTGCCTCTGGCGTAGATCCCATTAGTGTGAATGAGTGGTGGAGACTTCGTCCAAGAAGATCAAGAATTACGGTAGGTACGTAATTTCCATTTACGTGGTACACACAAGGCCCTTCTGTTCGCTCTCACTGCCTCGTTCCCCTTCATGAACCAGATCAGCCTTTTGTATTTATTCATTTTAGCGACCTTCCATATACCAGATTTGGTCACTTCCAGGAATGCCCCCTTAACTTAATCCTGACTGACTTGCTCCACCCCCTTGAGCTAATCTAATCATGCACATCCTCCCCTGACTAGTTCCCACATCATCCCCAAATCCGCATGCTTGAGATCCAGGAACTGAATTCCAGCAGCCAGAAATTTGGTATTCCACCTGCAATTTTGGGTGTGCTCAGAATACCAGATGCACGTAAAATTCAAGCCCTGGTACAGGTGCGGTATAGGCAGTGGACGAGGTTATGAGCAGCAGCCATTGCCAACATTAACATGACATTGCTGTGGGGAGAGCATAAATGGTTTCACTTTGGGATCCTAACCTGGGATAGCTTCATAAAAGGATGGGCTTGTTCAGTAACTGCTACACAGGAGTGTTTATGAATCTCAGGCGTGTGCAGTGCATCAGCTTTCTCTAGGGATGTTCATTTCCCTCACACACAGTTATGTGCTTGTTTGCTTAGGTGGAAATGTGACGAACCTTGTCCCCACTGCTGTTTGCATTCAGTTTTGTATCAAGGTGTCTGACACCGATACATTTTTGAATAATATTGGCCGTTGTGGGGAAGCAAGCAGTAGCACCCCACCCCTGCCAGCAGAGATTTTTATAACAGTAATCGGAGTTTACACATACATACATACATACATACAAGATGTTGGCAGAAAAGGCCCTCTTAGTCTTCCCAATCAAGCCCCACTTAATAAGAGACCCTCAGTCTAACTCCTATGCCGGAAATCCTCCCCCCACCCATGTACCAGAATCCCCTTATGTCTGTCCCACACATTCTTAAAGCTAGTAATTGTGTTTGCTCCTACCCCCTCCTCTTGTAGATTATGCCAAGCGTCTACCACCCTCTCCGTGTTTGCTCCTACCACCTCTCCCTGTAGACTGCACCAAGCGTCCACCATCCTCTCCATGAAGAAGTACTTCCTTATGTTACCTTTGAAATGTCCCCCCTTTAGCTTCCAGTCATGACCCCTCTTCCTTTGAAAAACACTCCCCCGTACCCTATTTATGCTCTTGAGATATTTGAAGGTCTCCATCATGTCACCTCTCTCCCTCCTTGCCTCCGGGGAATACATATTCAGTTCCTTCAGCCTCTCCTCATATGACATCCCCTGCATTAGTAAGTTAGCCAGCCTGGGAGTGGGTCCCAGGGTGGTAGCCTAGATAGCAAACTGGCTGCACAACAGGACACAGAAGGTAATAGTGGATGGAACACATGCTGAAGAAAGCGGGGTTACTAATGGAGTACCTCAGGGCTCAGTACTGGGTCCAGTCATCTTTAATGTCTTTATAGGTGACATTGCAGAGGGTCTGGAAGGAAAGGTATGCCTCTTTGCAGATGACACAAAGATCTGTAACAGAGTTGATACACAAGGGGGTAGAAAGGATGAGAAGGGACTTGGCAAGGTTGGAGGAATGGTCAGACATATGGCAACTTAGATTCAATGCAAAGAAATGCAAAGTAATGCACCTGGGAAATAAAAATCCAGGAGAAGAGTACGCAATAGCAGGGGAGGTACTAACAACAACAGTAATGGAAAGGGATCTGGGTGTAGTCATATCAGATGACCTAAAGGTCGGTAAGCAATGTGAGAAGTCAGTAAGGAGAGCCAGGGGGATACTGGGATGCATATGGAGGGGCATCACAAGTAGAAAAAGGGAAGTTGTTAGCCCTCTGTACAGACAGTTGGTGAGACTCCATCTGGAGTACTGCATGCAGTTTTGGAGACCTCATCTATGCAAGGACATAGACAGGATGGAAGCAGTCCAAAGGAGGGCAACTAAAATGGTGCAGGGTCTACATCAGAAACCATATGAAAAGAGACTGAGAGAGCTTAATATATATACTCTTGATGAAAGGAAGGACGGGAGACATGATAGAAACTTTTAAGTACCTCAAGGGAATCAACAAAGTCCAGGAGGGTAGCATCTTTCAGAAAAAGAGATGTAAGAACAAGGGGCACAATTTAAAGTTAGAGGGGATGGCTCAGGGTAATGTGAGGAAATTCTTTTCACAGAGAGAGTGGTGGACGATGGAACCGCCTTCCAGGAGAGGTTGTGGGGTCTAAAACAGTGGGGAATTCAAACATGCATGGGACAGACATAATGCAATTATAGTGGGGTTGCAGGAAGTAGGCTGTTGGTTAACTAGAATCTGCAGCTTATCCAATACAGGTAGGTAAAGAAATGGGCAGACTGGGTGGGCCAAGTGGTCCTTATCTGCCATCAAAGTCTATGTTTCTATCATTTTTGTAGCCCTCCTTTGCACCACCTCCGGTCTGTGTATGTCTCTCTTTAGATGAGGCCGCCAAAACTGAATGCCATACTTGAGATGAGGCCTTACCAGTGTCTTGTAAATGGGCAACAGAACCTCCCTCTTTCTACTGGTAATACCCCTTCCTATGCATCCAAACAATTGGCTAGCCTTCTCCACTGCTGCCTCGCATTGCCTAGCACCTTTAGGATATCCATAATAACAACTCCCAGGTCTCTCTCTCTTGCTGAGTAACTATCAGTTGTACTCCTCCCAGTTCATATGCTGCCCCTGTGTTTCTGCTTCCTGTGTGCATAATCTTACACTTTTTCACATTGAACTCAAGTTGCCAAGCTTTAGACCATTCCTCCAACCTTTTAAGGTCCCTCCTCATCCTATCCCTACCCCCCCCCCGCCCGGCTCGTCCACTCTATTGCATATCTTGGAATCATCTGTGAATAAGCATGCCTTCCACTCCAGACCTTCTATAATGTCACTGATGACATTGAAGAGGACTGGCCCCAGCACCAAGCCCTGTGGCATTCCACATTTTACTCCTCCCACGCTCTAATGTACCCCATTGATCACTGTACGAAATCACAATGCAATTATTTTGCACAGGTTGTGTCATGATACATTTTATTATCATATCTTTATCTTGGCACACCATATTACAATATCTTTGTGTCATGGCATGCCATATTATGATACCTTTGTGACTTGCACAATGTATTATATCTTTGTCACGACACATGGCATTACAGTAGCATACAATCCCAACATTGTATTACAATAGCTGTGGATCACAACATTATAGTATGATATTTATGGTATAATGCATCACACGGTATCTTTGTGTGTCATGGCAGCATTTTCCAGTTCATTTATAACATGACATGGTGCAGCACACTATGCTTGCCGTGACACACTGTATTACAATATCTTTGTGTCATGACACTGTATCATGACATGTTTGTATAATGACACACCGTAACATAATATCCTTGTGCTGTCACTGCCCAGCCCATAGCTCTTCATTGTGATACTGTTTTTATGCAGGTGATCGCATACTCTGAGCACAGATACAGGATATTTGGAGAAACCATAGACATCGCTGTGGGGAACTGCTTGGACCGGTTTGCTCGAGTTCTCAAGGTCAGTACAGCCCGATAATGAGAGGAGATGTCAGGATTCTGTTCACTTGCACTTTATGTTGTATTATTATTTATTTACTCGGGGTAGCCCAGTATAGATGCAGCATCTTGTTTACAGTGAGGTCCTGCTTCTGCTGAGTATTATGGCTGGGTGAATGGAAGCTGAGGATGCTCATAGTGACCTGTTCAAGGTCCCACAGAGAGTAAGTGGTTCTGGTATGATTTTAACCTGTAACCTACTGATTGCATAACCATTCTGGTGGATTACTCTGCCTCCTTTGTCTCTTCTGTTTGGGAGGTTAGATTCCTAAATGTTTTTTGTAGGGACATGAAAATGGTGTACTTATCCTCACATTGGCTGGATCCTTTCCCCTTTAAGAGATGCCAGAAGGTCTTTGAGTTTGCTCCTCCCACCCAACCGGGTGGTATCCTCCTCAGCACCGCCTCATGACATCTGATCTTCCTTTCCACTAGAAGCATCAGGTTCCCTCCATTGCAGCTCCATGCTAGGTATAGGCCCTAACTTTGACCATGCTTTTCTGCGTCTTCAAGCTTCATGCTTTTGACTGTTTTGAATTTACCATGGACTCAGGAGGCACAAAATCCGTTCCCGGTCTCAAGTGGTGCTTGTGCGGCCAGAAGATGTCATGCACTGACCCGCACTCCATGTGTGTGCACTGCTTTGGTGTGCAGCACGACCCCCAGGCTTGCGGCCTGTGCTGTAGCCTTCATCCTTCCACTTTAGAGGACTACTATGCTTGCCTCCTCCTGGGCCGTCCAGACGAATGGGACACCCCCAGTTAAATTTAAGGTTGCCCGAAAAGTGGTTTCCGCAGCTGCGGACTTGGCTTAGCAACTTGCTGCCTTAGAGGAGGCTGTGGCCTAGGCTACCACGGGCGCTTGATCCACATCCACCCTTGTTTTAGTGGGCATTGGCGCCTCATTCACCAGGGCGTTTATTATTTATTTAAAAGTTTAACCAGGAAGTACATACTGACCTGAAAACACCTCCTTTCCACATGTGTCCTGGGGAGAAGGAGGTAGGAGTTAGCTAACAACAATAAACAAAGAATTATAACATGGTAAAATACAATAATATAGTTTGACTGACCCTTCCCAGGGGTGAAATCTTCTAAACAGGGTTCCAGAAGTAAGAAGTCCCATCACAGGTCGTGGGACTGTGAGCGCTCTCGGGTCTCTGATTGCTGTGCTTCGTCTAGCTTGGTGACTGCCGAGCAGTCGGCTTCGGACGATGTCTCTGTCCAGGCCACTGACCCCATGGAGTCCCCATTGGGCTTGTCGGCTGAGATGCCGGTCAAACAACCGGTCACGATCTTTCTCGACCTAGTCGACCCGTTGTCACTGGACAAGGGGGGAGGATCCCCTCTTCAGGACGCCGGTCCTGCCTGATCTGTCCCAAAGGGGGGCCGGATCAGCATGCTGAGCTAGACCACCCTCCTTGGGAGCCTGACCTTTCGGGTCACCCAGGCCTTCTTTTCCTTTCCCCGTTTCCACTTGCCGTCCGATTCATTGGTGGTCAAGGTCGATGTCAAGTGGTTCCCAACATAGTCATCAGTCTCGCTCTCTGCACTCAGCCAAGTGATGCTGCCAGTACTCTTCTTCCTCCTTGGGGGAGGATCGATTCTGCTGTAAGTTGCAGTGCCATTATGAGGAGTTCATGTGGCAACAGTTGCTTCTCGGCACTGGCAACAGGTTGCTGGCCGTGCCCCAGCCCCACTCTGGTGCTCCCCTGGCAAACCCGGCTCGAGCTGGTTCCCTTGGCTAGACTGACACCGGCATTTCCACCCATTCAGGTGGTGCCACCGCAGCCCAAGGAGGGGCCTCCTCCTAAGTCTGTGCGCACTGCCATTGGGCTTCCCCATTGGCTGTCTGTGACTGTTACGCAAGCCGATGAGCCGGCATCATCAGTGGGAATATGGGGACTCAACCGGTGTCTGAGGAGTCCTCAAACTCAGAGGACTCCTCAGTGCATTCTCACCAGACCCTGGGCTTTAGGCTACAAGCCCAGAGAGGATCTCCCTGTGGAGCAAGGGCATACTTCTTTCAGGGCCCTGCTCTGCCTGATATCCAAATCTATGAGAATCCCACTGGAACCTGTTCAGAAGTAGGCTAAGTATCCTGTTACGGAGATCCTCAACAAAGATGACTCCCCTTGAGTCGCCTTCCCCGTTGCAGAGGCCATTCTTGGCCCCGCTCTGGAGCTATGGCAGCGTCTTGCTTCCTCCCCTATGCTGTCAACCTGTATGGTCCGCAAACACGCAGTCTCTGTCCAGGTTCACTGACTACCCTATGGCCGAGGGGTTGGTCGTCGACCTGTTTGTTTGTGACCAACTTTGCTCATGCATTGCTGGGTTCCCTGGATCAGGTTATCCCTCAGCTCCCAGCCGACCTGCAGCTGCCGGTCAAGCTGGTCCATGATCAAGGCTGTGCTGTTAAAAACAGCAGCTCAAGACAGCCCTGGACATTGGCGATTCTTGTGCCAGGTCTGTGGCCACAGCGGTGGCTATGCACCACAGGGCATGGCTGCAGATTTCGACCTTTATGGCCGATATCCAGCACAGACTAGTGGACATTCCTTTCTTGGGCAGTGACTTGTTCGGGCCTGGGGTGGATGGCCTTCTCACTTGCATTGAGAAGTTCAGTGCCACCCTGGACTCTGTTGCCTCCACTCAGAAGGATGTTAAGGGCCAGAAACTGAAGAAAAAGCCCTTCAGTTTTGGCCATGCTCCTCCCTTGTAGCCAGACACCTCAGCCCCCAGCAGAGCAACGGCAGTCCTGACAGCCTCGACCGAAGCAGTCCTCTTCAGCCGTCAACAAGTCCAATGGGTGAGAGTTGGCTACACCCTCAGTTGGCCCCGTCACCACCGCCAAGCCTGCACAGTGATGGTTTGGGGGGCATCTTCCCCCACCTTGTCCCTTCTGCCCTAGGACCACTTATGGGGGGGGGGGTCTGCTCCACCACTTTGCTTCCACCTGGTCTGTTATTACCTCGGACAGGTGGGTGCTCGAGGTGGTCGGGTGGGGTCTGCCTTTGGAATTCGAGGCTCTCCCACCCAGCCGAGCCTGCACCCCACGGGAAGACGTGGTATCTATAGACATGTTGTCTGCCCTTCAGGAGGACATTGCCCAACTCCTCCTGAAGGAGGCAGTGGTTTGTGTCCCAGATGCCAGGACCAATTCAGGGTTTGTATCCAGATACTTCCTGGTTCCAAAGTGGATGGGGGGCTTGCGCCCATAGTGGATCTGCATGACCTCAACCAATTTCTTCAGTTGCCCAAATTCCAAATGGTCACTGTAAATCAGATTATTCTGTCCCTGGAGCAGGACATGTGGTTCTGCTCCCTGGACCTTCAGGGTGGCTTCTTTCATGTCCTCATCTGTCTGTCCCACCAGTTGTTCCTGCTGTTCCATTCGGAAGGGATTCTGTACGAGTTCCAGGCCATGCCATTCAGCTTCTCCTCTGCGCCCATGGTCTTCACCAGGTGCATTGCAGTGGTGGCAGCATTCCTGAGGCACCGAGGAGTCCGGATGTGTCTGTACCTGGATGATTGGCTGATCACCGGTTCCTCCAGAGTGGAGGTGGAGTGGTCCAGAAATCTAACCCTCAAGACCTGCTCAGCCCTCGGCCTCTTAGTCAACGTGGCCAAGTCCTAACTCAGTTCTTCGCAGGTGATTCAGTTCATTGGGGCGGAGCTCGACTCCCATCACACCAGGGCATATCTCCTGGTAGACAGGGCGGAGGGTTTCACCTCCTTTGCCCGATCATTTCAGATTGGGCAGTTGCATCTGGCCAGAGACTTCCTGCACCCCCTGGGATACATAGTGGCTTGCATCAGTGTGGTCCATTGGGCCCACTGGCAGATGCGCTCCCTGCAGTGGGGGCTGGCTCGGCAGTGGTCTCAGTACCGTGGTCACCTCGACCAGCCGGTCACGGTGATGGCGCAGATGTTGTATGCCATCCAGTGGTGGCTAGTCCCGGATCATCTCCAGGAAGGAGTCCCATTTGTCTGCCCGGAGCCAACGATCACTCTTACGACCGACACCTCTCTGCTGGGCTGGGGTGCCCACCTGGGGGACCACAAAGTCCACAAGCTGTGGACCCCTGAGGAGTCCCGATGTCACATCAGCCTGTTGAAGCTCCATGCAGTGCATCTGGCACTGATGGCACTCACTCTGTATGTTCGGGGTTAGGTTGTACAGGTCCAGACAGACAACACGACGACCATGTACTACCTCAACAAGAAGGTCAGGACTAACTCCCTCTCATTGTGCCAGGAATCTTTCTGCATCTGGACTCTTGTTTGCAGCCTGGATGCTGACCGTCTGGTGATTCATGTGGCCGGCATGTCCAGCCAGCTGGTGGATACCCTCAGTCGAGCAGGTGAGGTATCTAATGAGTGGTCCCTCCACCAGGAGGTAGTTGACCACCTGTACTCCTTGTGGGGCACTTTCAAGGTTGACCTGTTTTTCCTCCCAGGAGAACGCGAAGCTGAGGCTGTATTGTGCCTGTCCCCCTCGGTGCGGGACACTGCTGAGGGATGCCTTCGCGAGGCACTGGACCCCGGGCCTCATGCACACCTTCCCTTCCTTTACCCGATCCACAGGGTGCTGGTCAAGGTGAGGCGGGACAAGGTGCAGGTGATCCTGGTGGCTTCGGACTGGCCACGCCAGTTCTGGTACCCCGGTCTCCTCAGCCTCAGCTGCAGGCCTCCGCGGCGTCTCCCTCTCTACCTGGAGCTGCTTTCGTGTTCTCAGATGAAGGTCCTTCATCCTGACCTCCAGTCCCTGCACCTGACAGCCTGGTTCTTGAGCGGCTAGATTTCCAGGCTTTGGGTCTCTCCGACGAGGTCCACCATGTTTGTTTAGGCCTCTCAGAAGGAGTTGACTCGCTAGTGCTACGCCTTCAGATGGAAGAAATTTTCCATTTGGTGCCAGGGTGAGGAGCTAGACCCTTTGTCCTGCCTGGTGGCAAGCATTCTAGACTACCTCTGGTCCCTCACCCAGTCAGGACTCCAGTCTGCGACCCTCAAGGTGCACCTGGCAGCCATCTCTGTTTACCAGGTGTGGGCTGGTGTGTCAACAGTGGCACAGGAGAAGGTGGTCAGGTGCTTCTTTAAAGGCCTTGACCACTTGTCCCCGCCGGTGCATGAGCCACCACCACCTTGGGACTCGCTGCTGGTGTTGGCCGAGCTCATGGGCAAGCCATTCGATCCAATGCAGAGGTGCGACATATCTCACCTGTCATGGAAGACCACCTTCTTGGTGGCTATTACCTCTGTCAGAAGGATTAGTGAGCTCCAGGTGCTCTCAGTGGAGTCTCCTTATTTGATCTTCCACAGGGACAAGGTTTTCCTTCGCCCCAACCCAAAGTTCCTCCCAAAGGTTGTCTTGGAGTTCCACCTTAATCAGGTGATTAACCTCCTCATGTACTTCACCAGTCCAACCTCGGAGGCCAAGCATAGGCTCCGTTCCTTGGACCTGAGGCAAGCGCTCACTTACTACAGAACATATGGCTGGAGTTCGGGGAGAGGTTGGCCAGTTGTTTGTCACCTATGCTGAAGCTACACCTAGCAGACCGGCAGCTAAGCAGACGTTTGGCATGTGGATAGTTCCTCCATCGACCTCTGCTATAGTTTGACTGGTGGGGAGCGTCCTGCTGGGCTTAGGGCTCATTCCACCAGACATATTCCTGCCTTGGTGGCTGCTTGCAGGGATGTCCCTATCCAGGAGATCAGCAGGGCTACTACCTGAAACTCAGCACACACCTTCATCTCCTATTACCACATCAACCTTGAGTCTATGTGGGATGCTGGTTTTGGGTCCTCGATTCTCCAGTCTCTCATCCCTAAATAGGGGTTGTGCACCTTGCCCCCTCTTTTCAGAGAACTGATGGGAATCTGCCAAGGTGTGGGTAGTACACCATCTCCATGTTCCTACAAATAAGAGTTACTCACCTATAACTATAGTTGTAGGAGTGGTATATGGTGTACATCCACACAACCCACCCAACCACCCCTGGCAAGTGGCTCACTGGTCATGCTTCCAGCATGTAAGATTTGATGTCACGGGGTGGTGTGGGGAAGGATACCACCTGGGTGGGTGGGAACAGCCAGCCCTAAGACCTTCCAGCATTTTTCAAAGGGGAAAGGAGCCTGCCAATGTGTGGATATACACCATATACCACTCCTACAACTATGGTTGCAGGTGAGTAACCCTTATATAGCATTGCTTCCACTGAGCTATAAGATTTTAAGTTAAAATCCTGTATAAAATAATAAACACTCAAAGTATAGAGTTTGGGGTACTGTGGGTAGACTCTACTGGTTATTTGTCTGCCAACACAGTTTGTGTTTCTGTGCTGTGCTGTTGGAAGTAACTGGGTATATTCCATCTACTAACACCCCAAACTTAGAGTTTAGGGGCACTGTGTTGTTGGAGGTACCGGAACATACTCTGGTAAAGGGCGCTGTACTGTTGTAGGTACTTGGACATAGTTCATCTAGTGGCATCCCAGCATGGTATGTGGATCCCCTCCCCGTACAGGAAGTAGCAATCAGGTGGGAGGACGTAGAGGCAAGGGAGGGCATCCAAGGATAGGGGGTGAAGGGGGAGTATAGGGGATAGGCAGATGAAGAAGGATACAGGAAATAGGCAGGGAGATGCAAGGTCAAGACGGAGGGAGGTGTCACTCAGTGCTGGCAGTCTTAGTAACAAGATGTCAGAAATGCAGGCCCTCTTAGCGGAGGGGAAGTTAGATTTAGCAGCAGTTACTGAGACTGGGGCTTCAGTACACCACGACTGGGACCTCTCGATCCCGGGGTACAAGCTGTACAGAAGGAACAGAGTGGTAAGCAAAGGGAGGGGTGAGGCATACATCAGGGAGGGGATAATATGCAGAGCTGCAGATCAACTAAGATCTCTGATTCAAAATATGCAGGCAAAATGGGCAGACTGGGTGAGCCATGCAGTCCTTATCTGCCGTTATCTTCTGGGTTTCTAATATGCACTAGGGAGGAGAATGAACTGGGAAAGTGGAATTGCTATGGATCCAGCTCCAGATCAATAAGAGGAGGGAAGGTCAGGATGGGCCAAGAGGAGGAAAGGGACACAGAACCAGCGTGGGACAAATCAGTTTGTGAGCTGGTGGTCATTTGGCCACTAGCTTTCAAAATCCAATAGCCAAAATAATATTTTAGTGGGCATCTTTTTTTAAAGGCTCAGAAATCACTTTGTATGCAGGTAGCCAGGTTGGCCAGTAAATTTCAAAATCTGATAGCCAGACTAATTTTTTAGTAGCCATTGGCCACTTGGCTACCTAATTTGTCCCACTCTGCACAGAAATGTGTAAGGAATTGCTGGAAGTAGCAGGAAGGGGGAAGGTGCTTGTGGTGGTGGTGGGGGATTTTAATCTGCCTAAGGTAGACTGGAGTACACCAGCCACTTACTGTGCAAGGAGTCAAAGGATCCTGCATGCGATTCAAGGAGGATTCATGACCCAGGGTGTTAAGGACCCCACGAGAGAGGGGGCAATCCTTGATCTAGTGCTCACAAATGGAAAGCACGTACATGAGATAATGGTCAAGGAACCCCTGAGAGATAGCGACCACAGCACAGTGTGGTTTGGTTTGGATATGGGTAGGGAAAGCTTCTGCACCAAGACCAAAACCCTGAACTTCAGGAGAGCGGATTTTTGGAAAATGAGGGAGGTGCTAAGGAAGCAACTAGACTGCATCAAAACACACATGGAGTGGACAGACAATGGGCCATCAGCAGGGATGCAGTACAAGCAGCCACAGCGTATTGTGTTAGTCTAAAGGAGAAAAAATTGGTGGGCAAATCATCCATCTCGTTAAACCCTGAGGTTGCCAGGGTTGTGAGGGACAAGAGAGCAGCCCACAAGAGAGATAAGAGGACTGACAGCGAAGCAGATGAGGAGGAATGCCTGAGGTTGGTGGTGCAGCAAGCAAAGGCTCAGGGATTAAGACCAGGGAGAAGGCCTACTTTTGCTACATAAGCGAGAAGTGGGACAGGAAGGATGGGATAGTTAAGCTAAGGAAGGACGGATGGGTGGAGGAAAAAGTGAGCAAGACAGAGGAAGGATGGGGCCAGTGGGGAGGGGACAGGTGTGGGGGAGGAATAGGGAGACTAGATGGGCCAGTGTGGTCCTTTTCTGCCATCAAGCTTCTATGAGTCTGTGATTCTAAGTACTGAACGAGTACATCTGCTCTGTCTTCACTAGAGAAAAGATGGGCCTGGTCCATTGGGGGGGGGGGGGCTACAGACATGGTTACAGATTTGGATAGAGTAAGGGAAGAACTGCTGGCAGTGAAGACTGACAAGTCCCCATGACTGAACGGCATACACCAGAGGGTACTGAAGGAGCTGGCAGCAATGCTTGCAGGGTGGACCTCTTCAATGCATCCCTGGAGTCGGAAGCAGTGCTGCAAGACTGGAGAATGGCACATGTGGTGCCTCTCCACAAGAACGGGCCCCAGGATGATCTGGGGAACTATAGGCTGGTAATTCTGACATCGATCGTGTGCAAACTCGGAGACCGTACTCGAGGAAAAATTGGTAAAGTACATAGACGAGAATGGTCTCCAGGACAACAGGCAGCACAGGTTTGTGGAGGGAAAATCCTGTCAGATTAACCTGATTTACTTTTTTGATTGGGTCACCAGGGAGGTGGAGTGGGCAAAGCAGTAGATGTCATGTACCTAAACTTTAGCAGGGCCTTTGATTCGGTGCCACATAAGAGGATAATCAGTTCACTGAAGGATCTGGGGGTCGGGGAGAAACTGACAAGGTGGGTAGCCAGCTGGCTAAGTGACAGATCCCAGAGGGTGGTGGTAGGAGGAGAGTTATCCAGTACCAAGGAGGTACCCAGCGGAGTCCCACAGAGATCGGTGCTGGGGCTAGGATTGTTCAGTGTTTTCACGAACAACATTGGGGAAGGCATAAAGGGCAAGATGTGCCTGTTTGCAGATGAGACCAAACTCTGTGGTAGGGTGGATACAGTTAAAGGCATACAGGACCTATGAAAAGACCGCAGGAAACTTGAGAGATTTTCAGGGATCTGGCATCTTGGCTTCAATGCCAAGAAGTGCAAAGTGGTGCACATTGGGGCCAGAAATCCTAGGACCAAGTAATACATTTGGGGGGGGTCCAGGTAGCGACATTGAAGGAAGAAAAAGATCTGGGGTGGCGATCACCAGTGACCTGAAACTCTCCATGCAGTGCAAGAAGGCTGCAGTGAAATGCAAACAGGATGTTGGGGTGTATAGCCAGGAGATTCAGCAGTAGGTGGAAAGAGGTCACAATGCCCTTGTAGAGGTCACTAGTGAGACCGCATTTAGAATGTGGAGTAAGGTACTGGTATCCATATCATAAGAAGGACATCAGTTTGTTAGAAAGGGTCCAAAGGAGGGCAGCCAAGATGATAGGGGGACAGCAGGGGAAATATTGTGAGGAGAGGCTGGGAGCCCTGAGAATGTACCCCCTGGAGGAGTGGAGAGAGAGGGGTGATATGATAGATACCTTTGAGAACCTGAAGGGAATACATAAAGTGGATAGGGAAGGTCTCTTCAAGCTGAGTGACAACAGGTCCACGAGGGGTCACAGTTTAACATAGAAACATATGGACATAGAAGTTGACGTCAGATCAGGACTGCAAGGCCCAGCCAGTCTGCCCATTTTTTCTAACTTATGAATGTGCCATAGGCCTTTATTCTATAAGTGGCCTATCTGTTCATACTCAACTGTATTGCTCCCTTATGCCATCCCATGCCTGTTTGAAGCCCTGCACTGTATTCATATCCACCACTTCGTGAGGTAGGCCATTCCATGCATCCACCACCCTTTCTATGAAAAAGAACGTCCTCACATTACCCATTAATCTGCCTCCCTCTAATCTCATACTGTGTCCTCTTGTCCTGCTGTTTTTCTTATATTGAAACATGTTAGACTCTTTCACCTTGTAAATGCTCTTAAAGTGTTTGAATGTTTCGATCATATCACCTCTCTCCCTCCTTTGCTCTAGGGTATACATATTGAGCTGCATTAATCTGTCCTCATAGGTCTTCTGATGCAGTCCCTGCACCATTTTGGTTGCCCTTCTCTGGACTGCCTCCATTTTGTAAATGTCCTTGTGCAGGTGCGGCCTCCAGTACTGCATGCAATACTCCAGATGGGGACTAACCAGTGTCTTGTAAAGAGGGATTATTACCTCCCTCTTACAACTTATGATACCCCTACTGATACATCTCAACATCCCTTTAGCCTTACTTACTGCTTTAGTGGCCTGCTTGGATGATTTCCGGTCATCTCTAGTGATGATGCCCAAGTCTCGTTCTTCCCTTGTGATTGCCAGCAACTCCCCTCGCAGCCTATAGGTAGCTTCAGGGTTTCTCTTTCCTATGTGCATGATCTTGCACTCCTTTGCGTTAAACCCAGTTGCCACTCTTTCGACCATTTTGCCAGTTTATCCAGATCTCTTTTCATTCTGCCCACCCCATCAGGATCATCTACTCTCTTGCAGATCTTGGTGTCATCTGCAAACAGACAAACCTTACCCTCCGGTCCGTCTGCAGTGTCACTGATGAAGATATTGAAGAGGACTGGCCCCAGGACTGATCCCTGAGGTATCCCACTTGTGACTTGCATCTCTTCTGACTCTATACCATTTACCACCACTCTCTGTTTTCTGCCTGCCAACCAGTTTGCCACCCAGTTGACCAACCTCTGACCCACCCCGTGCCTATCCAGCTTATTAATCAATCTTCTGTGTGGAACAGTATCAAAAGCTCTTACTTGAGAGGGCTCTTGCAGTAGGTAATTACATATAGGACTGACGCCGGCCTGCGGCAGGACCCCACGGAAAAATTTCTAGCTAGCAGTCCCTGGCGTGGGACCGCTCCCTCGTCCAGGTGACGGCGTCATCCCACTTGTCAGTATAAAGGGAGCTGTCCCAGACGCCGCCTTCCAGTTCTTTCCCGCCGTTAGCTACGAGTAGCACCTCGCGGTTAAGTTCGTTGCAGTTCTGTCTCTTCGTTGTTTTTTTCCGAGAAAGCTACAGTTTTTCTGTTCGATCGTCAGGTGAACGTCATTTTATGTCGTCCCCCTCTAAAAACAAGTGCGATTCGCTGCGCCCAACTGCCACACAAGGACGGTCACTCCCTCTGCCTCCTCTGCCTAGGCCCCGACCACGCGGTTGATAACTGTCCACACTGCCTCCGGTTCAACGCGGCTACCCGCAAGCGACGCCAGCAGTCCCTCGAAGCCCATCTCCTGAAGAAAAAGATGTCTGCGATGGAGAAAGAGCTGAGAAAGTTAAGGCAGGCGTCGACTTCTCCGGAAGGGCATAAAAAGAAGGACAATGATAGGCACCGGGAGAAGGCCTCCTCTTCCGCAACTCCGGCCAGGGTCGTGGATAAGGTAACTTCTCCTCCGGGGGATCCTCCGACAGCAGCCTCCAAGGGTTTGGAGGAGGCGTCAGCCCGCCCTTCAGGCTCGAGTCCGGGCCTGTCGGGTGTCTCCGGGCCAAAGGAGACTCTAGCCCCCAGTACGGTCTCACATCCTCGGCCTACTGGTGCGGGTGCCTCCCATAAGCCGGGCGTCGGCTCCTCCGCCGTCCGCCGGGAGAAGGCCCCTAAGTCGCCCGACCCTTCGGGGCAGCGCCGGGCTGTCTCTCCCTACGACCGGGCCTCTCTTCTTCCTCGGCTCACCTTGGACGTGAGAGCACCGAAGTCGGACGCCGGCCCCTCCGACGTCCGCCAGGTTTCGACCCATAAGTCACATGTCGGCTCCTCCGACGTGCGCCGGGTCCCAGAGCCTACGTCGGAACTACCCTCTTCCGTCATGCCAGGCTCTCCGCAGCCTTTGCTGCCGTCAGGAGAGCCCCAGTCCCCCTTGCCTGACTCGGGATTTTTCACCACCTTCCCCAGATGAGACTAGGGATCCTGGGCTTTCCGTCAGATCCCCACTGAGAATCCCGGATCTGTGCCCGGTTTCCAGCCGACGCCGGCCCTCCAAGCCGGCCGAGCCGACACCAGCGGCCCGCTGTCGCGGACCCGACACCGGCCTTTCCGGCGCCAGCAGGGGATTTTTCCCTCCTCTGGGCCCTCCCCAGGGGCCTTTCCCGGCTGATCCGCCCCTGGAGTGCCCGGCTGGGCCATCTGCTCCAGCAGTTCCTCCAGCACCTTGGTACCCGCCGTCATACCCGGGCGGTCTTCCCGGCCCGCAGTACCCAGCCACTGTACCGCGCCGAATCCTCCCGTTCAGAGTACCCGACGCTCACTACCCATCTCCGACTTATCCGCAGATGGGTCTTGGGTATCTCCCTAAGGATATCCTCCGCTTCACTATCCCCTCCTCCTCCACCGCCCCCAGGGCGACTGTGGATTGCAGGAGATCTTGCCTCCTGGTGGGCTGAGGCAAGGCTCAGCTCACCAGAGAAATCGAGCGTCTTCAGATGCCTCCACCGGTTCCCGTCGCCCTAGACGGCGCTCCCCCTCCCCTCCTCCATTTCCCCGGGGTCTCCCCTCGGGTTCCAGAGAGGGGCAAGACACGCGTTCTGGGACTCTTCCCATGGAACATTCCTCCCCCTAGACTGGTGAGGGAGTCGTTTTCTGCCTCAGATTCTTCCTCTGTGGTCCTCTCGGACTCCTCGGAAGCCTCTGCGGGAGTTTCCGATAAAGACGACGAGCTACGTTCTCCGTCCAAACCCCGGCCGAGGACTCCTCCGAGGTCTCCTCCGGAGGATCCTTCTTTCACGGAGTTACTTAAGAAAATCCAGGAGGTCCATCAGTGGCAGTCCTTAGATCCAGATCCTCAGCGGGTGAAACTCGACGAACATCTGGATTTGCCTCACGCCCTACTTTAGTGCCACCCTGGATCGAGCCTCACGCCCACCTTGTTTCCACTATTTGGAAACAACCGTCGGCTTTAGCCCCACTTCCTAGGAAGTCAAACAGGCTATACCAGGCTCCGGAGGGTGTAGACTTTTTAGATTCTCACCCCCGTGCCGACTCGGTCGTGATCAGCGCCACTCACGGCCGGTTTGCACATCCTAAACACTTGAGCTCGTCTCCCCTGGATAAGGAATCTCGCCTTCTGGATCAGTTTGGAAAGAAGATCTACGCTTCCTCCACACTGGGTATAAGGGCCCTGAACTATGTAGCTCACATGGGGGATTACCAGAAGGCCGTCCTTACCCAGGCGGAATCTAAGGTTGACTCCTTGCCAGACTCCCAACTCAAGCAGGAGTTGGCCGATCTAGTCCGTTCTGCTCGTTCGGTCAGCCGTCACATGCTAAGGATGACATACGATGCAGTGGACACCGCTGGATGGAGCTCTGCCTTTGTCATTAGCCTTCGGCGCCACGCATGGCTTCGTGTGTCAGGTCTGGTCCCGGAGGTGCAATCCGCCATTCAAGAGGCACCTTTCAGGGGTTCTATGCTTTTCGGTGGTGATGTCAAGGACATCATCACTGACTTGCAAGAGAAGGGAACGGCCCTTAAATCCGTGGATTCACTGTACCGTCCCCATCCTCCGCAGCGCCGTCCCTTTCGCAGACGCAGCCAGCCTCAAGTGAAACTCCAGGGAAGGCGGGCCACTAAACGCCGGGTCCCCGCAGCTGCCAGGGCACCACCACCCAAAAAAGGGACGGGCACTCCAGCTGCGGCGCTGCCTCACACCACCTGACTCCTCCCCTCTCCCACCGCCTCCGGACACTCCAGAGGAACCGGTAGGAGGGAGGTTCTCCCTCCACCTCCCGGAGTGGGAGAGGGTAACTTCGGATTCATGGGTGCTTCAAATCATCGCAGAGGGACACTCCATAGAGTTTCTGCAGAAACCTCCATGTCACCCCCCTCTGAATTCCGCTTATTCAAGGGACCATCTTTCTCTGGTCAGGGAAGAAATCTCAGCTCTTCTTGCAAAGCGGGCTATAGAACCTGTTCCTCCTCACCTCTATGGAACGGGGTACTATTCCCACTTCTTCCTTGTACCAAAGAAGACGGGATATCTCAGACCGATTCTTGATCTCAGCTCCTTGAATCTGTTTGTGGAATACAAAAGGTTCAGGATGCTCTCCCTTCAATCCCTTCTGCCCCTACTTCGGCCGGGCCAATGGCTTTGTGCACTGGATATGCAGGATGCATACCTGCACATCCCCATTTGCCCTTCACACCAAAAGTACCTCAGATTTGCGTTCCAGGGGGTCCATTACCAATTCCGGGCGCTTCCATTTGGCCTTTCCTCGGCTCCTTGAGTCTTTACCAAATGCCTGGCAGTGGTAGCGGCCCACCTGCCTCTATGGGAGCTCAGGTTTTTCCCTACCTGGACGATTGGCTCCTGGCGGCTCCGTCCAGGGAGGAACTCCTGCATTTCCTCTCCCTCACCCGGCAGGTTTTTACCAACCTGGGTATTACTATCAACCTCTCCAGGTCTCTTCTGGAGCCTTCTCAGAGGCTCCAGTTCATTGGGGCAATTCTCGACACAACTTTGTGCAAAGCTTTTCTGCCTCCGGACTGGGGGGTTTCCCTCCAGTCACAGATTTCCCTCCTACTGAACTTCAGGAGGATTCCGGCGAGGTCGGTGCTCCGTCTACTGGGGCTCATGGCGGCTGCCATCCCGACGATCCCACGAGCACGCCTCCACATGAGAATATCTCAATGGACTCTTCGATCTCAGTGGGACCAACGAGTAGACGACCTAGATCTTCCGATCCTGATCTCCTTGCCGATGGTCAGAGACTTAAGGTGGTGGATGGTACAAGAGAACCTCTTCCGGGGGCCCCTTCTTTTATCCTCCCCCCGATCAGACCTTAACCACGGACGCTTCCGGTGAAGGTTGGGGGGCCCTTCTTGGTCCTCACCGTACTCAAGGACTTTGGTGAGTGGAGGTAGTTCTCACATCAATGTTCTCGAGCTCCGGCGGTGCTTTATGCACTCCAGGCCCTTCACCAATACATCCTTCCTGGTCACCTAGCCGTCCAAATGGACAACATGTGCGTGGTGTGGTACATCAACAAGCAGGGAGGAACTTGATCCTCCCCACTGTGCAGGGAAGCAATGAGGGTCTGGGGTGGCCACCCTCCACAACCTTCACCTCACGGCGATCCATGTTCCGGGAGTAGACAATGTCCTAGCAGACAGGCTAAGTTGCTCGTCAGCTCTTCCACACGAGTGGGAATTAGACGGAATAGTCCTAAACAGCATTTTTTAGGCTTGGGGGACTCCTCAAATAGACCTGTTCGCCTCCTCCCAAAACGCAAAACTTCCAGTCTTTTGCTCGCTCGCTCCAGAGCGAAGAGCTTTCTGGAGAGACGCTCTGTCTCTAAGCTGGAAGGACAGATTCGTCTATGCTTTTCCCCCAATTCCACTGGTCCCATCGGTGTTACAGAAACTGGCTCTAGAAGGAGCAAAATGATTCTAATTGCTCCTTTCTGGCCCAGGCAAATTTGGTTCTCTTCTACAACAATACTCAGAGGTTCCTCCTCTTCCTCTTCCCTTATCTCCGGGATTGCTGACTCAGGATCAGGGGACCCTGGTCCATCTGGGACTCAAGTCCCTTCAACTTCATGCATGGCTCCTTCAGACCTAGTTCAATCTTGCTTTGGAGTATCCCCTAAGGTAGCCGAGATTTTGGTAGAGGCTAGAAAGCCCTCCACTAGGTCCACTTATGCCATGAAATGGAAGAGATTTTCCATCTGGGCCGTGTCCAGGAACGAGGAACCCTTTTCCTGCCCCGTAACCACTTTGCTGGATTACATGCATTATCTCTTCGACCTGGATCTCAGTCACTCCTCTCTGAAGGTCCACATGGCAGCTATCTCAGCCTACCATGTACCTTTCGCTGATAAGGCCTTTGCCCAGCTAGAGGTATCCAAAACCTTCCTTAGAGGGGTCCTTCATCTGAGACCCCCGATACGGACCCCAGCTCCACCTTGGGACTTAAATTTTGTCCTCGAGAAACTTACTCTCCCCTTGAGCCTGCGGCTTCTGCAGACTTGAAGTTTTTATCGTGGAAGACGCTCTTCTTAGTGGTCATTACCTCAGCTTGCAGAATTTCCGAGCTTCAGGCCCTTATGTGCAAAATCCCTTACTTGATCTTCCACAAAGAACGAGTAGCTCTCCGCACAAATCCTAAGTTTCTCCCGAAGGTGGTAGCTGCATCTACTTTGAATCAGTCTATCGAATTACCTGCCTTTTTCACGTAATACTCCAATCATGGAGAATACTTGCTTCACACCATGGATGTTCACAGGATTCTGAGATATTATACCAATAGGATGAAAGATCTCAGAAAGACTGATCAGTTGTTTGTCTCTTTCGCTCACAAAAGAGAAGACAGTGCTGTTTCCGAGCAATGCCTGTCAAAGTGGTTGGCTCATTGCATCACTTTCTGTTATGACAAGTACAACAAGACCCTACCGG
This sequence comes from Neoceratodus forsteri, assembly GCA_016271365.2. Classification (NCBI taxonomy): domain Eukaryota; kingdom Metazoa; phylum Chordata; order Ceratodontiformes; family Ceratodontidae; genus Neoceratodus; species Neoceratodus forsteri. The sequence continues at coordinate 121,223,683 of JADMNL010000022.1, forward strand.
GTCAAGTCAGAGGTCACTCCACTCGTGGAGTTGCTGCCTCTGCATCTTGTTTCAAGAATGTGTCCACGGCAGACATTTGTGCTGCCACCACTTGGACTTCCGTCCATACCTTCACTAAACATTACAGTTTGGACATTGCCTCTCGTCGTAGAGTAGGCTTTGGGTTAGCGGTCTTGCAAGGCCTCCTTTCTTGAGGGTTGCAAGCTTTCCTACTACTTATCTGAGTAGTTCCTCCTCCCGGTGCCTTTCTTATTTGTTCCAGACTGCTTGGGATTCTGTCCTATATGTAATTACCTACTGCAAGAACCCTCTCGAAGTAAGATAGTAGAGTTACGTAAGAACTTACTGTAACAGTAGATCTTCGAGAGAGGCTCTTGCAGAGTAATCTCTCCTGCCCGCCATCCCCTAGGCTTTTTCAGCTCCTTTTCCATTGAGGAAATATCTGCTTCTCTCTCGTCAGGCCTTCGGGCCTGTGGCGAGAAAGAACTGGAAGAGGCATGGGACCGCCCAACACCCGATGTCGTATGATGCGGTCACCTGACGAGGGGGCGGTCCCGCCAGGGACTGCCAGCTAGAAATTTTTTCTGAGGGGTCCTGCCGCGCCGCCGCGTCAGTCCTATATGTAATTACCTACTGCAAGAGCCTCTCTCGAAGATTTACTGTTATGGTAAGTTCTTACGTAACTGTACTTTTTGCTGAATTCAAGGTAGGCGACATCAACTGCAACCCCTTGGTCCACCACTCTGGTTACCCAGTCAAAGAAATATGAGATTAGTTTGACAGGACCTTCCTGTTGTAAACCCATGCCGTCTTGGATCCTGTGCTCTTATGGATTACAGGTGTTGCACTGTCCTTTCCTTAAGGAGTGCCTCCATAATCTTGCCCACTACTGAGATAAGACTGACTGGTCTGTAGTTCCCTGTCTCCTCCCTGCTGTCATTCTTGTGGAGTGGGATCACATGAGCCCTTCTCCAGTCTTTTGGGACCTCTTCCGTACTCAGAGACTCACTAAACAGTTCTGATAATGGCTCTGCTAGTTCCACCCTTAGCTCCTTTAGTACCCTGGGTCGTATGGCATCAGGTCCTATTGCCTTGTCCACCCTGAGCTTAGTGAGCTCTTGTAGGCCCCTTTTGTTAAGGGACTTGTGCACCCCCGTGTCCATGGTGCTGAGCTGTGGGCCTTGCCTTACCTTCTCCTCAGTAAATACTGAGCAGAAGTATCTATTTAGGATAGGTGCTTTTCCTTGGTTTGAATTTGGTGGGGGAGATTTAGGAGGGATGTTAGGAAACATTTTTTCACTGAGAGGGTGGTGGACAAATGCAGTGGACAGCTGGAAGAGGTGGTCGCAGCTAAAACAGTGGTAGGCGTTAAGAGGGCCTGGGCTATGCATAAAGGGAACCCAGAGGACTGTGGGGGAGAGTAATGAAGGAAGGGTTAACGGGGTGGGGGGCTGGGTCAGTGGCGTAAGCCAGGCACACTGCATTACTAACGAACAGACTCGATAGACTATTCTGGCCTTCTTCTGCTGGTTCTTTCTTATGTTCATGTGTGGGGGTGCTGTACCTTTTGGAGGTGCTTGTACATACTCCATCTGTCAGCATCCTGACATGGTATGTGGGGGGTGCAGTGCTATTGGAGGTGCCTGGACATCCAGCTATTAACAACCTAACATGGTATGTTAGTGGCACTGTGCTGCTGAAGGTACCTGGAAACACTCCATCTATCGACACCCTAGCATGGTATGTAGGGGTGCTGTTTTGTAGAAGGTACCCAGACATACTCCATCTGTTAGCACCTCAGCATGGTATTTTGGGGGCACTGTTCTCATACTGCCAACACCCCAGCAAGGTGTATTGGGGTTGAGGTGCTCTAACCACAAGACCACAGTGCATGAATGATGCAACAAAGAGGATTATATTTAAATTCATATAAGGTGGGGGCAGATTTGAAATGATTGCCTGTTAGGAGATGGTCATGTGGCAATGCAGAGCAGTGCATCTGAATAAGAGTGACTTTGGGCGTGGGGATTCCTGACTTTACAGAGTGCTTGCTACTAAAAAAATTAGTAGTTACGGAAAGCTGCACTGTGTTGGTGTAAGTATTTCAAACTGTTGCATTTTTTTAAAAAAACATTTCAGATATCGAATGACCCCAGTCCTGGCTACAACATTGAACAGATGGCTAAAAGGTGAGACGGGCACACATTACTGTAAGCAAGAGAAAAAAGTTACACTGACTGTAAATAAAGATCTTACTTCGAGAGGGCTCTTGCAGTAGGTAATTACATATAGGACTGACGCAGGCCGGCGGCAGGACCCCACGGAAAAATTCCTCAGCTAGCAGTCCTCGTGGGACCTCGCATTCAGGGCGACCGCGCTCATGCGACGCCGGTATAAGGGGCGGTCCCAGACGCCCGCCCAGTTCTTTTCCGCCTAGCTACGAGTAGCACTCATGGGTTAAGTTCATGCAGTTCTGTCTTTGTTGTTTTTTCCCGAGAAGCTACAGTTTTTTCTGTTCGATCGCCAGGTGAATGCCGCTTTTTATGCGTCCCCTCTAAAAACAAGTGCGATTAAGTGCGGCTCAACTGCCACACAATAGACGGTCACTCCTCTGCCTCCTCTGCCTGGGCCCGACCACGCAGTGAGATAACTGTCCGCTGCCTCCGGGTTCAACGCACCTGCAAGAGATGCCAGCAGTCCCTCGAGCCCATCTCTGAAGAAAAAGATGTCTTACATGGAGAAAGAGTTGAGAAAGTTAAGGCATGCCTATTCTCGGGAAGGGCATATAAAAGAAGGACAAGGATAGGCACCGGAGAAGGCTTCTCTTCGCGACTCCGCCGGAGTTGCGGGCAAGGTAATCTCTCCGGGGATCCTCCGACGGCAGCCTCAAGGGGTTTGAGGAGGCATCGCCCACCCTTCAGGCTCGAGTTTGGGCCTGTCAGGTGTCTCGGGATAAAGGAGACTCCAGCCCCAGTACGGTCTCACATCCTCGGCCTACTGGCAGGCCCCATAAAGCAAGGCGTCGGCTCCGGCGTCCGCCGGGAAAAGGCCCCTAAGTCGCCCGACCCATCGGGGTGGTGCCAGGCTGTCTCTCCCTCTGACCGGGCCTCCCCTCTTCCTCGGCCCATCTCGGACGTCCGCCGGGTTTCGACCCATAAGTCACACGTCAGCTTCTCCCGACGTGCGCCGGGTCCTAGAGCCTACGTCGGAACCACCCTCTTCCGTCATGCCAGGCTCTCTGCAGCCTTCGCTGCCGTCAGGGGAGCCCCAGTCCCCCTTGCTTGACTCAGGGGATTTTTCACCACCTTCTCCGGATGAGACTAGGGATCCTGGGCTGCCGTCAGATCCCCCCCATTGTGAACCCGGATCTGACGCGGTTCTCTGACGCGGCTCTGACGCCGGCCGAGCTTGACACCGCCCCGCTGTCGCTGGACTCGACACCGCCTCTCCGACGCCAGCAGGGATTTTCTCCTCCTCTGGGCCCTCCACCCAGGGGCCTTCAGCTGATCCGCCTGAGTGCCCGGCTGGGCCGCTTGCTCCAGCAGCTCCTCCAGCGCTTGGTACCCGGGCCATACCCGACGCTGGCTTCCGGTCCCGGCCCGCAGTCCCCCACAACGCCAGCTCCGCAGTACCCGATTTCACTCACCTGCCTCCAATCAGAAGACGGGTCTTGGGTACTCTCCCTACGGATATCCTCTGTTTCACTATCCTCCTCCTCCACCGCCCCCCCAGGCCGCTGTGGATTTGCAGGAGATTTGTCTCCTGGTGGCTGAGGCCAAGGCTCAGCTCACCAGAGAAGTCGTAACCGTCTCCCGATTTACGGTGCCTCCACTGTTCCCGAGATGTCTGTAGACGGCGCTCCCTCCCCTCCTCCAGTTCCCCGGGCCTCCTCGGTTCCAGAGAGGGGCAGGACACGCTGTTCTGGTCTCTTCCCACCGAACACGCCCTCCTCCCAGACGGGTGAGGAGTCTTTTCGCCTGGATTCTTCCTCTGGCGGTCCTTCTCGACTCAGAAGCCTCCATGAGTTTCTGATAAAGACGACGAGCCACGCTCTCCATCCAAACCCCGCCGAGGACTCCTCCGAGTCTCCTCCGAGGATCCTTCTTTCACGGAGTTACTTAAGAAAATCCAGGAGGTCCATCAGTGCAGTCCCAGATCCAGATCCTCAGCGGGTGAAACTCGCTGAACATCTGATTTGCCCCTCACGGCCCCTAACTTTGGTGCCACCTGGATCGAGCCTCACGCCCACCTTGTTTCCACTATTTGGAACAACCGTCGGCTTTAGCCCCACTTCCTAGGAAGTCAAACAGGCTATACCAGGCTCGGAGGTGTAGACTTCTTAGATTCTCACCTCTGCGTCGACTCGGGTCGGATCCGCGCTGCTCACGTCGGTCCACACATCCTAAACATTTGAGCTGCCTTCGGATAAGGAATCTCGCCTTCTGGACTGTTTGGAAAGAAGATTTACCTCCACACTGGGCATAAGGGTTCCTGAACCATGTAGCTCACATGGATACCAGGTCTCCGCCCAGGCGAACCAAGATCGACCTTGTCGGACCCCAACCTCGTTAAGGAGTTGGCCGATCTAGTCCGCGCTGCATTGTTCGGCCAGTTGTCACATGCTAAGGATGACGCATTACGATGCAGTGGACATCGCTGGACCTAAGCTCATGCTTTCCGTTAGCCTGGCGCCACACATGGCTTCCGTCAGTCTGGTCCCGGAGGTGCAATCCGTCATTCAAGAGGCACCTTTCAGGGTTCCGCTTTTTAGGTGGTGATGTCAAGGACATCCCACTGACTTGCAGGAGAAGGGAACTGCCCTAAACTGCGGGAGTCACTGTACCGTCCTCATCCTCCGCAGCGGCCGTCTCCTTTCGCAGAGGACGCAGCCGCCTCAATGAAGCCCCAGGAAGGCGGGCCACTGAACGCCGGGCCCTGCTGTGAGGCCTCTCACCAAAAAGCGATGGCACTCCAGCTGCGGGCGCTGCTCACACCACCTGACTCCTCCTCTCCCGCCCCTCCCGACACTCCGAGGAACCGGTAGAGGGAGGTTCGTTCTCCACCTCCCGGAGAGGGAGAGGAAACTCGATTCATGGGTGCTTCAAATCATCGCAGAGGGACAATCCATAGAGTTTCTGCAGAAACCTCCACGCCACCCCCTCTGAATTCGCTTTATTCAAGGGACCATCTTTCTGGTCAGGAAGAAATCAGCTCTTCTTACAAAACGGGTTATAGAACCCGCCTCCTCACCCTATGGAACGGGGTACTATTCCCACCTCTTCCTTTTATCTCCAAGAAGACTGGAGATCTCAGACGATTCTCATCTCAGCTCCTTGAACCTGTTTTGTGGAATACAAAAGGTTCAGGATGCTCTCCTTCAATCCCTTCTGCCCCTACTGCCGGGCTAATGGCTTGTGCACTGGATATGCAGGATGGACACCTGCACATCCCCATTCGCCTTTTGCACCCAAGTACCTCAGATCTTTGCTTCAGGGTCCATTACTCAATCTGGCGCTGCCGCTTGGCCTTTCCTCGGCTCCTCGAGTCTTTACCAAATGCCTGGCTGTGGTAGCGGCCCACCAGCTGCTCTTTTGGGAGCTCAGGTTTTTCCTACCTGGACAATTGGCTCCTGTGGCTCCATCCAGGGAGGAACTCCTGCATTCTCCTCACCCCAGTGTTTTACCAACCTGGGTATTACCATAAACCTCTCCAAGTCTCTGGGCCCTTCTCAGAGGCTCCAGTTTATTAACGATTCTACACAACTTTGTGCACAGCTTTCTGCCTCCGACTGGGGTTTCTGTGTCACAGATTTCCTCCTACTGAACTCTCAGGAGGTCCCGCCACGCCGGTGTTTGCTGGGGCTCATGGCGCCTGCCATCCCGACAATCCCATGAGCACGCCCACATGAGAATATCTCAATGGACTCTTCGATCTCAGTGGGACCAATGAGTAGACGACCTAGATCTTCCCGATCCTGATCTCCCGCTGGTGGTCAGAGACTTCAAGTGGTGGATGGTACAAGAGAACCCTCTTCCGGAGGTCCCTCTTCATCCTCCCCCGATCAGACCTGATTCACGGACGCCCGTGCGAAGGTTGGGGCCCATCTCAGTCCTCATCGAACCCAAGGACTTTGGTCGAAATTGAGGTAGCCTCCACATCAGTGTTCTCGGTCTGAGTGGTGCTTTATGTACTCCAGGCTCTTCATCAACACATCCTTCCTGTCACCCAGTCAGTCCAAACGACAAACATGTGCGTGGTGTGGTACATCAACACAGGGAGGAACTCGATCCTACCTGGGCTGTGCAGGGAAGCGGCGAGGGTCTGAGGGCCACCCACAACCTTCCTCACCTCACGGCGATCCCATGTCCGGGAGTAGACAGTGTCCTAGCAGACAGGCTAAGTCGCCGTCAGCTCTTCCACACGAGTGGGAATTAGATGGAATAGTCCCAAATAGCATTTTCAGGCTTTGGGGACCTCAACAGAATTCCATTCGCCTCCTCCCAAAACGCAAAACTTCCAATTTTGCTCGCCGCCCAGAGCGAGGAGTTTTGAGAGACGCTTGTCTCTAAGCTGGAAGGACAGAGTCGCCTATGCTTTTCCCAATTCCACTGCTGGTCCCACGTATGTTACAGAAACTGGCTCTGAAGGAGCAAAAATGATTTAATCTGCTCCTTTCTGGCCCAGGCAAATTTGGTTCTCTCTCACAACAATACTCAGAGGTTCCTCCTCTTCTCTCTTCCTTATCTTCTGGATTGGACTCAGATCAGGGGACCTATGGTCCATCCGGGACTCAGTCCTTCAATCTTCATGCATGGCTCCTTCCAGACCAGTTCAATCTCGCTTGGAGTATCCCCTACAGGTAGCTTAGGATTTGCAGAGGCTAGAAAGCTCCACTAGGTCCACTTATGCCATGAAATGGAAGAGATTTTTCATCTGGCAGCGCCCAGGAACGAGGAACCTTTTTCCTGCCCCTGGTAACCACTTTGCTGGATTACATGCGTCATCTCTCGACCTGGTCTCGGTCACTCTCCTGAAGGTTCACATGGCAGCTATCTCGCTCACCACGCATCTTCACTGATAAGGCCTTTGCCCAGCTAGAGGTATCCAAACCTTTCCTTAGAGGGGGTCCTCTCATCTGAGACCCCGATACGGACCCCAGCTCCACCTTGGGACTTAAATTTGTGTCCTTGAGAAACTTATTCTTCCCCTTCGAGCTCATGTGCGGTTTCTGCAGACTTGCAGTTTTATCATGGAAGATGCTTTTCTTAGTGGCCATTACCTCAGCTCACAGAATTTCCCGAGCTTAGGCCCTTGTGCAAAACCTGCACTTGATCTTCCAAAGAACCAGTAGCTCTCCAGACAAACCCTAAAATCTTATTTCGAGACACAGCTCTGCAGCAGGTTACACCATTAGAATCAGCCGGTCGCCAGGACCCCATGGAAAAATTCTAGCTATTTTCTGCGGGACCGCTTCACCTGGTCCCGTCCCGGCCAGGCGTATGTGTGGGGGGCGGTCCCGCCAGATTCCTAGCCTTTCACACTTGCATGTCTCACCTTGGTTCCAGTCAGCGCTGGACGCTGGTTCAGAGCTTTCCTCCGGAAATTCTTTTTCTTCAAGCAAGATTGTTGTGATGTCCTCTCCACTCCGGTCATCCTCCAAGTGTGCTTGTGGGAACAGATCTCTTCAAGGACCCCTCACAGCCTGTGGGTACCTGCCCAGACCACGATACCTGGGCCTGTTCGTTTTGCCAGGGCTAACAGCCTAACAAGGATCCGACGCCAGAAGGCCCTCCAGGTTTTTTGTTGAGGAAAACTGAAGACCATGTCTCAAGGGGAATCTTCATCCAAATCCTACAAGCACGGTAGAAAAGAAGGGAGAAGTTCTCCAGGTCCCTGTCCAGGCTTGAGTCCCGAGTCTGGTTCTCGGTCCATCGTCCCCTTCCAGGGGCTGGCCAGCCTCGCCCCTGGTAAGAGTTCTTCTCAGCTGTCCGCCAGGTCATCCTCCTCCTCTTCTGCCTTGGCGGTCCAGGAGGGCCACCATCAATATAAGTCGGGTTCTCGCTTTTGCTCCCGAGTCCGTCGCCTTCTGTGCCTCCACGAAAACTTTGGAGCTCACACCGTTGAAGGACCGGGACCACGCCAGTCTGACTGCTGGGTCAGACATTCCTCCCGCCAAACCGCCCCAGCACTTGTTGGGGAACGGTCGCCCGCCTTGAGGGTTCCCGCCCGACCGACACGTCGGAGACGCTGATTGAGGAGGACTTAACGCAGTCTGAGGATCAGATGCACCCGTCTCATTGGAACTCCCAGGGCTCCCTCGCTTACCAGGCTCCCTGTGAGCCGACGTTGGACCTGGGACGCATCACCACCGCGCCTGGGCTGGCCGACTTTCTATAGTGGAAGTGAAGATCTCTTCACTTACTGGTGGACACCATTGTGCGGACGGGCCCCCACCGCCTCCTCCTCCCCCCACCTCCTCCGTACTGGCCTCTTCGCTTTGGGGTCGGCAGGTCATACCCCCGGAGCTTGGATCTCTCCTAGGGAAGATCAGAAAACGGAGATCCTCCGGTCAAATACTCTTCTGGATCACCCAGCCCCAAGAGATCCAGAGACATCGACGCTGGTCGACGGTGACACGGGATCAGGTCCACTTTCCCAGATCCCATCTCCTCTCCATCCCTTCTCCAGCCCCGCGTGAGAGCGAGATCTCCTCCGATGACCGCTCATGGATATTATGTATCCAGGAACATGGATGGGATGAAGAACTAGACCTCGAAGGTTACGCTGGGCCTGCAGAAGGACCCCAAGCTGTGGTGGTACCACCCTTGTGACACTTTTGTGACGCTACTGCAGTGTGGAAGCGTCTTATTTGTTTCTGTGTCAAGAAAGCTGATCATCTGCATGTCTTAAGGACTACCAGCACTGACACAGCAGCCTCAGGCCGACTCCCTGGTCATCACACCATGACGGGGTCTCAGAGGTCAAGAACATTTGAGCACCCTGCCACCGGACCCAGAGTCCAAACAGTTGGATCAAGACCAAGGCGCATCGACAGCCCGCCACCAGCCACAGATCTTGAACTACCTGACCACATGGTTCAATCCGGAACGCTTTGGAACAGGGTCTGGAGTGCTGGAAAGTCCAAGGTGACAGAAGGAGATGCTCAGCCTCCATATGGGTTCAGGCGGGACCTGCTTGAGCCGCGTAACCTCGTGACTCATCGTTGAGCAGCGCTTCTGGCGAGGTTCCGGAGACACTCCTGTTACGTTCCAGTTTACTCGGATGTCCAGAAACATTATGGACGCCCGGTCGAGGGAGCAGTTTTATTGTTAATCCTTCCGAGAAGATCATTACCAAATCAAGAGGCGGTACAGTGGGTCTGTCTGCCATGTATGGCCCAGCTTGGTTCTTTCAGAGGGAACTAAAGTCTGTTGTGGGCGGACACAGGCAGCAGCCCGGGCCCGCCACACGAGGGGCTCTGGTTCGTGAGAACTCAGGGAAAACAGCCTGCCAGCCGAGGTCGCTCTCAGGGGCCGACTCCAGCCAGCGGGCCCATCTGCCGCCACAGCTTGACCTTCTCCGGACCCCGCCCTCAGGATCAATGTGGGAAATCATGGTCGGGGTCGTGATTACACTTTCCTGCCGGGACACACACCACAGGTGGGTTCTGCAGTTGGTCGTCTAGCCACTTTATAGAATTTGCAAAGCACCGAGGCTCCTTGCTCTCCGGTATCCGGTCAGCACAAAAATTTGATCTGGCAAGAGGTGCTATCTCAAGAAAAGGAGCTGGGGAGTACATCCTGAGAACCAGAGAGGATTAGGATATATTCCCCACTTCTTCCTGGTTCCAAGAAATCAGGGGACCTCCTTCCGGATTCTTGACCTTAGCGACTTAATGTGTGGGTCGCAAAGATTCCGCATGTGACTCTTCCGGCCTTATTATACTGAAACAAGACCTTTTTAGCTTCTAGATGCAGGACTATTCTGTATACCTCATGCTCACGTGCACCAGAGGTTCCTGTGCCCAGTTTCTCGACCACCACTTTCAGATCCGGCGGCTCATCTGTGATCATCCGACCATGGGCTCACTAAGTGCATGGCAGTCGTGGCAGTGTCCTGAGAGACAGGGCCACTATGTGTTCCTGCACTGGCCAACTGGTTTCTGGCCGCCGAGAGAGGCGCGCATATCAGAGTTCAGAGCACCCAGGACTTGTTCCACTCTGGGTATTTATAAATTATGAGAAGTCTCCTGGTGTCGTCGCAGGAAACTGCAGTTTATAGCACAGTCCTGACACTGTCTGCCAGGGAAGAGCTTTTCCCGATCACAGAGCGGAGCGCATCAGATCCCCTATAAGGATTTTGTCATCGAACAAGATCAGACTCTGCCAGGCGGTCCTTCGCTTGTTCGGACACATGGCTGCGGCCATTCCTATGTCCCTTTCTCAAGGCTCCACATGCGGGTAACGGTGGACGCCAAGGTACTCAGGTATACTGGGACCAAAAGTAAGTACCACTTGCAGCATCGGTCAGATCACGAACTCAGTGGTTCGAGACTGGCAGTGGTGGTTAGTCCCTGGGTGGCTTCCAATGCCCTGTTTAGCGCTGCCCTCGAGGTGTAACCCTCCCCACGGACGCCAGGTCTTTGTGGGGCACACTCTGATCAAGAAAGTCCCAGGTACGTGATTCCATTGGAAGCTCATTCCATATCACTGTCCGAGAGAGGGCGGTTCATGCCCTGCAGGCTTTCATCAGTAATCCACCGTGTACCTCCGCTTCAGACAGACAATATGTGATGTATACCTCAGCAAACAAGGAGGCTATATACTTCCCCTTGGGAGGCCATGAGGGTGTGATTGCAATCGGACACGGCGCAAATCTGATCACTGTGCATGTTCCCGGGTGACAACATACTTGTAGATGGCCTGAGTCATCCCAGGCCAGAGTCCACTAGTGGGAATCAAGAGGTAGCAGAGATCTGTTTCTTCGGAATTCCAGAACTAGACTTTGTTCGTATCCCCATCCAACCAAAACTGCCCATTTTTGCTCGCTAGATCCAGGGCCTGGTGTTTCTGGCGAGACGTTGCTATCCCTCTCCTGGGCAACAGATTCCTTACGCCCTCCTTCCTGTTGATCAGAGTTCTTCTCAAACTGCGCGGAGCCGCACTCATGATCCGTGGCTCTGTTCTGGCAGACAGATGTTTCTTTGTTGGTGAACTATCCGGAACCCCCGCCTGCCGGGCCAGCTCCCACCTCCTGTCTGAGGAGAAAGGTCATTAGTCCATCCGATCACGCCTGAACCTGCATGTTTGCTCCTAGAGATAGCTATCTTTGCATCACGGGTCTCGCAAGAGGTTGCAGAGGTTCTTCTGCAGCCAGAAAGTCGGTAATGCATTATTTGTCGCCATGAAATGGCGCCTTTGTTTATGGTCACAGCTCGTGATCTTTCCCCTTTAGGTTGTTGTGAGTAGTTTTGGATACTTCCTCTCCTTTTTCTTCAGGCCGCCTACTCCTTTAAGGTGCACCTCTGTGCCATTTCTGCCTATCACCTGCGGTGGGTCATGTATTGTAGCTCAATTGGCGCCTCCCGGAATTTCTGGGAGTGTTAACTAGACCTCCCATTAAGGACCCTGAGTCCCATGGATCTGCTCTTTGTTCTGAACAGCTCATTCCTTTTGAACCTGGCTGATTACAGCCACGCTTCGTCGTGGAAAACGTATTTTTAGTTGTTGCGCTTTCAGCGAGAAGAATTTCTGAGCTCACGCCTATGTGCAAAGACTATTTAGTTTTCCACCGCCAGAGTATCCTGAGGACTTAATCCAAGTTTTTACTAAGGTGGTCTCTTCACTTCTAAACCAGGACATTGACCTCCGGTCTGCTTCCCAGGTTCAAATAGAGGAGAGGCTTGCTCCACACCCATGGATGTTCACCGCAGTCTGAGGTTTCATGACAGAAAACTAAACCTCCCGTAGTTCTGAACAGCTTTTATTTCCTTCTGAGAGAATGATGGGCCAATCAGTATCCAAACAGTCTCGTCTCATTGGCTTGTCCAGTGTATTTCTACTGTTATGATATAAACAAAGTTCCTCCCGGCTCAGTCCGGGTCATTCTACTAGGGTGTGGCCACATCCTTTGCAGCACTCAGAAACGCCCACCTCTGTATTTGTGCTGCAGCCACTTGAGCTGTGCATACCTTGATCAGGCATTAGCCTGACATCGCCTTCAGGCTTAGGGCTGGTTTCGCCTTTCGGTGCTAGAGGGTCTCCTGTCCAGTCAGGACCTGGAATGTCTCCTATTTTCTCCCGATTTTCTGGCAGCGTACTGCTTGGGGAGTATTCCGTTCTGTTAACAGAGCTGTGTCTGATGAAGATACAGTACAGTTTGAAGAACCACTGCACAGCAGATCTTCTATAGTAGCAGGTACCTTCCCGCCCACCTTCCCCTTGAAGAGGCATGGCTCAGTCTTCCTGAGTGATTTATATCTTCTGTCTTCTGACGCTAACCGGTCTCCTATTTTGATGTCACCTGCTGAAGTCTCCGCGGAGAACTGTGGTCTGGCGGACTTCTTTGTACCATGCCTGACGTCGAGGGTGACTGATGCTAGCGGTCCTCCTGAAGATAGTTGCTAGAATTTTCCGGGGTCCTGACGCCCACGCTCAGTTCTAATGTGTGAACCTGCAAGAGCTGTTCTCAAGATCTACTGTTACGGTAAGTTCTACGTAACTGTACTTTTCTCCCGGTGATAGCTGCATCTACTTTGAATCAGTTATTGAATTACCTGCCTTTTCACGTAATACCCAATCATGGAGAATTGTTTCATCATGGATGTTCACAGGATTCTGATATTATACCAGTAGGACTCAGATCTGAAAGACTGACCAGTTGTTTGTCCTTTCGTCACAAAAGAGAAGGCAATGCTGTTTCAAGCAATGCCTGTCAGTGGTTGGCTCATTGCATCACTTTCTGTTATGACAGTATAACAAGACCTTCCGGTCAAGTTAGAGTCACCCACTGTGGAGTTGCTTCATACTTGTTTCAAGACTGTCCGTGGTAGATATTTGTGCGTTACATTGACTTCTGTCCATACCTTCACTAAACATTATAGTTTGACATTGCCTCGTCGAGAGCAGGCTTCGGTTAGCGTCTTGTATGGCCTTTCTTGAGGGTTGCAAGCTCACCACTATCTGAGTAGTTCCTCTCCGTGCCTTCTTATTGGTCCAGACTGCTTGGGATTCTGTCTCTATGTCATTTCACTGCAAAGCCCTCAAGTAAGATAGTACAGTAGGTAAGAACTACATAACAGCAGATCTTCGAGAGGCCTTGCAGTAGTTATACCTTCCCACCCGCCATCCCCCTAGGTTTTCAGCCCTTTCCATTGAGGAACATCTGTTTCTCGTCTGGTTTGTGGCGGAGAACTGAGTGGCGCTGGGACCGCTTGAGGAGCCGAGGACGCCGCACCTGACGGGGGCTGATAGGGATGTCATAGTTCACGTCATGTCAGTCCTATATCAGCCACGCAGAAGAGCCTCAAGATCTACTGTTACGGGGTAAGTTCTTACGTGAATCGTACTATCTACTCTCGAGAGGGCTCTGCAGTAGGTAAATTACATATAGGACTGACGCCACGCGGCAGGACCCTAATGGAAAAATTTCTAGCTAGCAGTCCCTGGCGAGGGCCCGCTTCCCACCAGGTGACCGCATCATGCGACGTCGTATAAGGCGGTCCCAGACGCCGCCCAGTTCTTTTCCACCGTTAGCTCGCAGCGTCCTGTAAAGGTCGTGTGGTCAGCTCCTGCTCTTCTGGGTTTTACTGAAATTATAGTATTTTTTCTCCTATCGTCAGGTCATCATCAGTGTATGTCGTCCCTACACCTCCGAGCACAAACAAGTGCGACTGCATGTGCCCAACTGTTACACAAGGACGCCATTCCTCTGCCCTTCTGCCTAGGCCACCATCTAGTCGACAAGTGTCTGTGATTGCCTTCATCAATGTGGCTACCAGCAGATTACGCCAACCGTCCTCAGCTCATCTTCTAAAGAAAAGATGTTAATGGAGAAAGAATTGAAGAGGTCGCAGGCGCCTGCTTCCAGAAGGACATCGCAGCGACAAGGAGAGGCACAGAAGAAGGTTTTCGCCCGCGACCCGCCGGAGTCGTGCCTGGTAACATCTCCCTCCGAGACCGTCCGACGGCAGCCTCCAAGGGTTTGGAGAGGCGAGCCTCGCCTGGCTCGGGCATCGGCCATGGACGCCTGGGCAAAAGGAGGCCTGTCCCCAGTTCAGCCACAGGCTTGCGGCTCATCAAAAAGCGGGCATGACCCCTATGTTTTCCAACGCCGGGCTCCTCTGACGTCTCGCCAGGAGAAGGTCGACAGACCACCCTTCTGGGCAGCGTGCGACAACCTCGACTGGCCGCCTCGCCCGCCTCCGGTGAGGGACCCTGTAAGATTTGACGCTGCCTCTGGCGCCCGCCGACCTAGCCCCTGTCGCTGCATGTTGGTTCCTCGACGGCGCGTCGGGCGACGGAATCTCGACGGACCTCCAACCCCTGCTGCATTCGGTTTCCCTCACAGCTCACAGTCCGGGAGCTCCAGCCACCCAGCCTAACCCCCGGGATTTTCTCCCCATCCGCTGGGATGTTCCACCGTCAGACCTCCTCCTAGGGACTTGATCTGACGCGGCCCCGGCGCCGGGCGGGGATTTCACTTCCATCGGGCCCTGCCCCCCGGCCTCTCAATGTTGACCCGCCTGTGGGGCCACCTTCCGGCCATCTGCTCTGGCAGCTCCTCCGTGCTGGGTACCCGCCGTCTTATCCGGACCGACTGCACTCCAGGACCGCAGTGTCCAGCCCGCAGTACCCGACGCCAGTCCTCTCACTGCAGTACCCGATGCTTCAATACCGTGCACCGGGTTTTCCAAGAGTTGTTTCAGATACTTTGCCACGGATACAACCTGTATTCTTTTTCCTCCTCCTCCTCCACCTCCACTGCCTCGCCGCCGTGGATCTTAGAGACTCTGGCTTCCTGTGAGGCTGAGGCCAACGCTCAGCTCACCATAGGAGAGAAGCCGTTTCGCGACGGTGCCACCCCCGGCCTCTAGACGCCTGCACGGCACACTTCACCGCCTCCGACTCCCAGAGCCCTCCTCTGATCCCGAGAGGGCAGGACACATGCTCAGGGATTCCCTCATGGAACCCGCCTCCCCTAGCCGTGTTAGGGAGTCTTATTCAGCTTCCGATTTTTCTTCTTCCCTCTCGGATTCCTCCGATGGATGCTCCGAGAGAGACGACGAGCCTCGCTCTCCATCCAAGCCCCGGCCGAGGACCCCTCTGAAGTCCCCTCCAGAGGACCCTTCCTTTACGGAGTTGCTCAGAAAAATCTAGGAAGTACATCAGTGGCGCTCCTTGGAACCAGATCCTCAGCGGGTCAAATGCGTCAACATCTGGACCTGCCCTGACAGTCTAACTTAGTGCCACCCTGATCGAGCTCATCACACTTTGTTTCCACTATTTGGAAACAACTCATTGGCTTTAGCCCGCGCTTCCTAGGAAGTCTAACAGGCTATACTAGGCTCACCTGAGGTGTAGACTATTTGGACTCTCACCTCATCGCAGATTTGGTCGTGATTAGCACCCGCTTCACGCCGTGGTCAGCTTATCCCAAACATCTAAGCTCGTCTCCTCCGGATAATGAATCTCGCCTCCTGACCAGTATGGAAGAAAATTTACGCCTCTTCCCACAAGGGAATTCGGGCCCTGAATTATGTTGCCTATATGGGGGATTACCAGAAGGCCATCCTTACCAGGTGGAATCTAAGATTGACTCCTTACCTGACTCTTAAGTCAAGCAGAAGTTAGCCAATTTAGTCCGTTCTGCTCGTTCGGCCAGTCGCCACATTCTGCGGACGACATACGATGCAGTGGACACTGCCGAGCGGAGCTCCGCTCTCGCCGTGAGTCTTTGGCGTCATGCCTGGCTCCGCTTGTCAGGTTTGGTCCCGGAGGTGCAGTCCGCGATCCAGGAAGCACCTTTCAGGGGTTCGGTGCTTTTCGGTGGTGATGTCAGGGACATCATCACCGACTTGCAGGAGAAGGGGACGGCTCTGAAATCCATGGATTCCATGTACCGTCCCCATCACCCGCAGCGCCGTCCTTTTCGCAGACGCAGTTGGCCACAAGCAAAACCCCAAGGAAGGCGGGCCACTCAGCGTGGGCCCCGCAGCTGCCAGGCCCCTCCTGCCCAAAAAGCAGGCAGGGTACCCTCAGCTGCGGCTGCCCCACCACCTGACTCCTCCCTCTCCCACCGCCTCCGGACACACTGGAGGAACTGGTAGGAAGGAGGTCTCCCTCCACCTTCCGGGTTGGGAGAGGATAACAACGGTTCTAGGGACATGGATATGTTGTTCATCCACACTTTCTGGCAGGTATCCTTGCCACTTTAATTCTTTCCGGAAGGTCTTCAAGCTGGCTCCTCCCACTCACCTGGGTGGTAAAACTCTCTGCTCCACCCCATGACGCCAGATCTTCCTTACCGCTTGAAGCTCAGGTTCCTCCTTAGCGCTTCAGTGCTTAGACTGGATCCTAACCTTCGGTTCGTCCGAAATTGGTTTTGAAGTTTCTAAACTTCGGTCTCTTCTTCCCCGTGGCTGTATGGACAAATTTGTTTCAGGCTGGAGGTGCCCTGCGGGCAGAAAATGTCCAGGATGGATCCGCACTACCGGCATCTACTGCTTAGGCCTAGATCACGACCCCGCAGGCTTGCGAAGTTGTGCCGCCTTTCTCGGGGAACGTTCTGGACGCATCGCGCTGCCCATTTGAAGCTCGCGCCCGAGAAATGTTTTCGCCCGGTAAAATCTAAGGAGGCTCATGCGATGGTGTCCATGGCGGCTGGCTCGCTGAGCAGCTCGAGCAGATGATCGCCCGAGGAGGAGGCGGCCCAGGCCGCATCTTCTCCTCCTCGTCTGCTGCATTTATCCCGCCTCTCAGAGTTCTCGACACGGCTTCATTCAAGGAGCTTTTGCCGTCCCTTCATCAGCGAAAGGGCCTTCGGGACATTCTTCTCGGCCCAAGAAAGGAGTCGAAGGTAAGTCCCACTGCCGGGCGTTCGTGGGAGCGGAGAGGTCCCCTTCCCGGCAGCGCTGACTGTCGACTTCGGTCGTGGTTGCTGGCTGAGGTCGCAGCTGGCTTCACGGGTGCCCCTCACAGGCCAGCCTGCCGAGACTCCTGTTGATGAAGTCAAGATTTTTCTCGATCCGTTAGATGGGCTGTCGACTGGAGAAGCCGACAACCCTACTTCACTGGTTCCCCCGGTGGATACCGAGGATCTGCCTGCTCCTTCGGGACCGCGGTCCCCAGTTAAAGTTCCCGACTCGAGGGAAGAGCGGGTGTCCCCCGCCCCTTCCCAGACCCACCCTCGGTCCCCCGAGGGTCTCGGTCTCGGATCTCTTCTCGGTCCAGCTGTTCCCACCGACATCGGCGGTCTTGGTCTTCCTCCTCGGGTGAGTAGAGGCTGCGGCGCAAGTTGCGCCGGCGCTACGAGGATCTTATGTGGCAGCAGTTGCTGTTATCCACGCCTAAGCCGACCCCGGCCATCAAGCGGCTGTCGCCTGAATGCCCGAAGCAACCACTCGTTCCAGTCGAGTTGCCCGCTCCAGGGCCGGTTGCTAAGCCGAAACCAGCTGGTCCACCGATTGTGGTGGAACCTCCGCCTCCACAACCGAAGTCGGCACCAACCAAGAATTCTTGGTCGGGTCATGGCCTGCCCCACAGGTTGTCGGTCACCCTCACTCCCGACCGTCCTCGGCAGGTGGAGGGTGGCTCAGGGCGAGGCAGCTCTTCACAGACTCTTCGAACCGACGATGATTCCTCCCTGTTCTCCAGGCAGTACGATCTGAGTCCTCGGGGCTAGTCAGTGGCGAGCG
Organism: Neoceratodus forsteri; assembly: GCA_016271365.2. Taxonomy (NCBI): domain Eukaryota; kingdom Metazoa; phylum Chordata; order Ceratodontiformes; family Ceratodontidae; genus Neoceratodus; species Neoceratodus forsteri. Next base: position 121,241,597 of record JADMNL010000022.1, read on the forward strand.
CCATCGCCCTTCTTGGGTCTGCTTCGACTCATCTCGGAGTCCACCGGGATGCAGCTCGAGCCCGTGTCTAAACGGGCCAAGTATCCCCTGACGGAGATTCTGGACCGAGGGGATTCTCCCACGGAGGCCTTTCCGGTGGCTGAGGCCATTGTCGGCCCAGCCTTGGAGCTTTGGCAGTGGCCTGCTTCCTGTCCTGCGCCCACGGCCAGGATGGCCAGGAAGTATGCGGTCGGCTCTCTTTGCCCGGTTTCGGAACACCCTCCGCCCGAGGGGTTAGTCACCATTAGCGTTTTCGGCAGCCGTACTCGGGATGTGGAACAAGCCCCAACAAAGAGTCCAAAAGCTGGATTTTGCGGGCGCAAGGTAGCGCTTCGTCCTCCCTCGGCCTCCGACAGGCCAGCTCGGCCGTGCTGATGGCACACTTCTCCCACGCCCTCATGGGCTCCCTGGATGAGGTTGTGCCTCATCTCCCGCCTGACCTGCAGACCATGGTCCACCAGGTGCGGGACCAGGGCAGTGGCGAAGCAGCAGCTTCAGACTGCTCTGGACATAGGTGATTCCTGTGCCAGGTCAGTAGCGGCCGCGGTGGCCATGCGATGCAGGGCGTGGCTGAGGATATCCACCTTCACGGCGGATACCCAGCACAAGTTGGCAGACGTCCATTCTTGGGACTGACCTCTTGGGCCCTGGAGTGGAGGGACACCTCCAGCGGATCGAGAAGTCAATGCCACTCTGGACTCGGTCACCTCCGCCCAGAGGGACAAAGGCCGCCGTCAGCAGCAGAAGTCCTTTCATCCTTGATCCCTGCTTCTCGACCGGCCCAGCAGCACCAGCAAAAGGCCAGCAGGCTTACGGCTGTGCTCTTCCTCCAACAGGAAGCAAGGAGGTAAAGGCCTGGGAGGTCCCTCGCCAGTTCTTCCTCCAGCCTGCCCAGTGACGGGTTGAGGGTGCCTCCCAACCTCGTCGCTCTCCCTGGGTTCCCCGTGGGGGCGGCTCTGCCACTTCCTTTCCGCCTGGTCCACTATCACCACAGACTGCTGGGTGTTGGAGGTGGTAGGAAAAGGCCTGCCTCTGGAGTTCGAGCAGGCTCCACCTTTTCGAGCCGTCGCCCCTCGGGGGGCCACGGGGTCCGCAGCCTCGCTGTCGGCCCCCTGGGACGATATTGCCCTGCTCCTCGAAAAAGAGGTAATCAGGAAGGTGGCGGATCCTCCTCCAGACCCGGGGTTTGTGTCCAGGTACTTCCTGGTCCCAAAACGGATGGGGGGCTGGCGCCCCATTCTCGACCTGCACGACCTGAACAAGTTCCTAAGGTCTTGGACCTTCAGGATGGTCTCTCTGGCTCAGATAATCCCATCCTTGGAACGAGGCGTGTGGTTCTGCTCCCTGGACCTCCAGGACGCGTTCTTTCACGTCCCAATCCGTCCGTCCTATCAGAGATTCCTCCGCTTCAGAGCGGAGGGATCCCTATACGAGTTCCGGGCCATGCCCTTCGGCCTCTCCCTAGCTCCCAGGGTCTTCACCAAATGCATGGCAGTGGTGACAGCATTCCTGCGGCGCCGAGGGGTCCGGGTGTACCCTTACCTGGACGATTGGCTGATAGCAGCCTCTCCAGACTGGAGGTGGAGCGGTCCAGAGATCTGGCCCTCCAGGTTTGCTCTCAGGTTGGCCTCCTCATCAACAAGGCCAAGTCGGAACTCGTGCCAAAGCAGGTGATTCTGTTCATCGCGGCAGAGCTCGACTCTCTGCGAGCCAGAACACGGCTCCCAGCGGACAGGGCTGAGGTTCTTTCCTCCTTTGCCCAATCATTTCTGGTTGGGCAATTGCGCCCTGCCCGGGACTTCCTGTGCCTCCTGGGCCTCATGGCGGCCTGCACCAGCGTGGTCTGTTGGGCCCATTGGTACATGCATCCCCTTCAATGGGGACTGGCCAGCCAGTGGTCACATCGCCCGCGATCACGTTGGACCGGCCCGTGACAGTGACTCAGGAGATGTGGAATGCTCGCCAATGGTGGATCATTCCAGCACATTTGCAGGAGGGTATCCCGTTCGTCCGCCCCGAGCCGACGGTCTCTCTCTCGACCTATGCATCTCTGATGGGTTGGGGTGCCCATCTGGGGGAACACTGAGCGCACGGCCTCTGGTCCCCCTCGGGAGTCCCGATGCCACATCAACCTGCTGGAGCTCCGAGCGGTCCATCTAGTTCTCACCGCCTTCGCTCCGTTTCTACGGGGTCAAGTGGTTCAGGTCCAGACGGACAACACCACGACCATGTACTATCTGTACCGCCAGGGCGGGACGCGCTCCATGCTGTTATGCAAGGAAGCTCTCCGCATTTGGTCCCTAGTGCGCAGCCTGGAGGCAGATCTCCTAGCCATTCACATGGCAGGAGCCTCCAACACCCTGGCCGATGCCCTAAGCCGGATAGGGGGATGCGTCTCACGAGTGGTCTCTCCTGCCGGAGGTAGTACAAGATCTCTTCTCCCACTGGGGCAGGCCTCAGGCGGATCTGTTTGCCTCCAGGGAGAATGCGAAGCTGAGTCTGTTGAATGCCCACCCCCCTCAGCAGGGCTCGCTGCAGGGGGATGCCTTCTCGAGGCCGTGGACCCTGGGCCTCTTCTACGCCTTTCCCCGTTTCCCTTGATCCACAAGGTGCTTCTCAAGGCGAGGAGGGACAAGGCGCCGGTGATTCTGGTAGCCCCAGACTGGCCCCGCCAGTTCTGGTATCCAGATCTCCTCAGCCTCAGCTCCAGGCTCCCGAGGCGGCTTCCAGGCCGCCCGGACCTGTTCTCAGTCAATCAGGGGAAGGTATTCCATCCGGACCTTCAATCCTTGCACCTGATGGCCTGGTTCCTGAGCGGCTAGAGTTCCAGGCTTTGGGTCTGTCCAATGAGGTCCTCAACGTCGTTGAGGTGTCCTGTAAGGAGTCGACCAGGAAATGCTATGCCTTCAAATGGAAGAGGTTTTCCATTTGGTGTCAGGGGAAGAGCTTGTACCCTTCCATTGCTGCCAGCAAGCATTCTGGACACCTGTGGTCCCTTTCTCCAGCAAGGGCTTGGGTGGGCGACCCTTAAAGGTGCACCTGGCAGCCATCTCTGCTTACGGGCGCAGGCCGGCAAGCGGTCGGTGCTGAGGAGAAAGGTGGTTAGGCGCTTTTCAAAGGCCTTGACCACATTCCTCTCAGAACCTCCAACCTCCATGGGATCTACTGCTGGTATTGGCCAAGCTCATGGGCAAGCCATGCGAACCAATGCACAGGTGTGATCTTTCACACCTGTTGTGGAAGACCGCCTTCTTGGTGGCTGTCACGTCAGCCAGAAGGATGGGAGAGCTCCAGGCGCTTTCCATTGAGTCTCCTACCTGGTCTTCCACAGGGACAAGGTTGTCCTGCGCCCCACCGAAATTCCTTCCGAAGGTGGTGTCGGAGTTTCACCTTAACCAGGTGTTGACTCTGCTGGTGTTCTATCCCAATCACACCTCGGAGGCCGAGTATAGGCTCCATACTTTGGACCCTAGACGAGCGCTCGCTTACTATAAGGAGCGGACGGCTGAAGTTCGGGGAGAGGTTTGCCAGCTGTTTGTCACCAACACTGAAGCTGCACCTGGCAGACCTGCAGCAAAGCGGACGATAGGCAGGTGGATCACCTCCTGCATAGAGCTCTGCTACAGGTTGGCGGGCATGGAGCCTCCCAGAGGGATAGGAGCTCATTCTACCCGCCATATTGCTGCATCGGTAGCTGCTTCCAGGGACGTCCCTATCCAGGATATCTGCAGGGCTGCTACCTGGAAGTCGGCACATACCTTTATTGCCCACTACCACATCAACCTCGAGTCACGCCGGGATGCTGGTTTTGGGGCCTCGGTTCTCCAGTCTCTCTTTCCCAAGTAAGTATCGGGGGTGTGTGCCTTGCCTCCCTCTGCTAGGAGTCTGCCAGAAAGTGTGGATGAACAACATATCCATGTCCCTAGAAATACAGGTTACTCACCTGTAACAGGAGTTCTAGGGATGGTATATGTTGTTCATCCACATGACCCACCCGACCTCCCCAGCTTCGACGCACAACCTGAGCTTCCAGCGGGTGGAGCTGAGAGTTTTACCACCCGGGTGGGTGGGAGGAGCCAGCTTGAAGACCTTCCGGCAAGAATTAAAGCGGCAAGGATACCTGCCAGAAAGTGTGGATGAACAACATATACCATTCCTAGAACTCCTGTTACAGGTGAGTAACCTGTATATTCATGGGTGCTTCAGATTATAGCGGAAGGGCACTCTATAGAGTTTCTACAGAAACCACCCCGCCACCCACCTCTGAAGTTGTCCTATGCAAGGGACCATCTTCCTTTGGTCCGGGAAGAAATCTCTGCCCTCCTCGCGAAGCAGGCCGTAGAACCCAATCCCCCTCACCTTCAAGAGACTGGTTACTATTCTCATTTCTTCCTGGTCCCAAAGAAGACGGGAGATCTCAGACCCATTCTCGATCTCAGGTCTTTGAACCTTTACGTGGAATACAAAAGGTTCAGGATGCTCTCCCTACAGACCCTTCTGCCCCTCCTTCGGCCGGGTCAATGGCTTTGTGCGCTGGATATGCAGGATGCATATCTGCACATCCCCATTCGCCCTTCTCATCGCAGGTACCTCTGGTTTGCTTTTCAGCGGGACCATTACCAGTTCTGGGCACTCCCGTTTGGTCCTTCCTCGGCACCCCGAGTCTTTAGCAAATGCCTGGCTGTGGTAGCAGCCCACCTGCGTACGATGGGAGTTCACGTGTTCCCTTACCTGGACGACTGGCTCCTGGCGGCCTCATCCAGGGAGGAGCTCCTGCATTTTCTTTCCCTCACCCAGCAGGTTTTTACTTGCCTGGGTATTACCATCAACCATTCCAAGTCTCATCTGGATCCCTCCCAGAGACTACAGTTTATCGGGGCTATCCTCGATACGACGGTGAGCAAGGGCTTCTTGCCTCCGGACAGGGCGGCCTCTCTTCAGTCACAGATTTCCCTGCTATCAGAACGCAGGAGGGTTCCGGCGAGGTCAGTTCTCCGTCTCCTGGGTCTCATGGTAGCCGCTATCCCGACAGTTCCCCGGGCTCAGCTCCACATAAGGATCTCTCAGTGGACTCTTCGCTCCCAGTGGGATCAACTTGTAGACGACCTAGATCATCTAGTTCTGATCTCCTCGCCGATGGCACAAGACTTGCAATGGTGGATGGTTCGAGAGAACCTGTTTCGGAGGGTCCCCTTCTGTCATCTTCCCCCCTCCCAGACTCTGACCACAGACGCATCAGGCAAAGGTTGGGAGCCCATCTGGGTCCTCACCGAACCCAGGGATATGGTCCAGATTGGAACTAGCTCTCCACATCAATGTGCTCGAGCTTCGAGCAGTACTATATGCCCTCTCCAAGCCCTTCACCAATACATTCTTCCCGGTCACCTAGCCGTCCAGACGGACAACATGCGCGTGGTGTGGTACATCAACAAGCAGGGAGGGACTCGATCCTACCCTCTATGCAGGGAAGCAATGAGGGTTTAGGACTGGGCAACTCAACACAACCTTCCGCTCACAGCGATTCATGTTCCAGGAGTCGACAATACCCTGGCAGACAAGCTAAGTCGCTCCTCTGCCCTGCCACACGAGTGGGAGTTGGACCAAAAGGTGCTAGACGACATCTTCCACCTTTGGGGGACTCCACAGGTAGACCTGTTCGCCTCTTCCCAAAACGCAAAACTTCCCAACTTTTGCTCGCTCATTCCAGAGCGAGGCGCTTTCTGGAATGACGCTCTGTCTCTAAGCTGGAAGGGCAGATTCGTCTATGCTTTTCCCCCAATTCCTCTGGTCCCTCGTGTATTGCAGAAACTAACAACAGAAGGAGCGAGAATGATTCTGATTGCTCCTTTCTGGCCCAGGCAAATCTGGTTCTCTCTTCTACAACAATACTCAGAGGTTCCTCCTCTTCCTCTTCCTTTATCTCGAGGTTTGCTGATCCAGGATCAGGGGACTCAAGTCCCTACAACTTCATGCATGGCTCCTGCAGACCTAGCTCAATCCCGCTTTGGTGTCTTTCCAAAGGTGACGGAGATTCTGGTGGAGGCCAGAAAACCCTCCACTAGGTCCATTTATGCCATGAAATGGAAGAGATTTTCTATTTGGGCCACCTCTAGGAACATGGAGCCTTTCTCCTGTTCAGTGGCCGTTCTGCTGGAATATTTACGTCACGTCTTCGACCTGGGTCTCAGTCATTCCTCCCTGAAAGTGCACATGGCCGCTATTTCAGCGTACCATGTTCCTTTCGCAGATAAAGCCTTTGCCCAATTAGAGGTCTCTAAGACCTTTCTTAGAGGGGTCCTTCATCTGAGGCCCCCCGTCCGGACCCCTGCTCCCCCTTGGGACTTGAACTTTGTTCTCGAGAAACTTGCCCTTCCTCCCTTCGAACCTGTGTCCTCCGCAGATCTGAAGTTTCTTTCGTGGAAGACACTCTTCTTGGTGGCCATTACTTCCACTCGAAGAATTTCCGAGCTCCAGGCCATTATGTGTAAAATCCCATACCTGATTTTTCACAAAGAACGAGTGGCTCTTCACACGAACCCTAAGTTTCTACCTAAAGTGGTAGCAGAGTCTACCTTAAATCAGTCTATAGAGTTACCTGCCTTTTTCATGCAGTACTCCAACCAAGGAGAATATTTACTCCATACCATGGATGTTCACCGGATTCTGAGATACTACACCGACAGGATGAAGGATCTCAGAAAGACTGATCAGTTGTTCGTCTCTTTTGCTCACAAAAGGGAAGGCAATGCTGTTTCCAAGCAATGCCTGTCGAAGTGGTTAGCTCATTGCATCACTTTCTGTTATGACAAGTACAACAAGACACTCCCGGGTCAGGTCAGAGGTCACTCCACACGAGGATTAGCGGCCTCTGCGGCTTGTTTCAAGAATGTGTCTGCGGCAGACATATGCGCTGTCACCACCTGGACTTCAGTCCATACCTTTACGAAACACTACAGTTTGGACATTGCCTCTCACTGTTGAGCAGGCTTCGGGCTAGCTGTTTTGAAAGGCCTCCTGTCTGGAGGCTTGCATGGCTACTGCTACTTTCAGGAGTAGTTTCCTCCTCCCGGTGCCTTTTATTTGTTCCAGACTGCTTGGGTTTCAGTCCTATATGTAATTACCTACTGCAAGAGCCCTCTTGAAGTAAGATAGTACAGTTACGTAAGAACTTCACCAAACAGTAGATCTCTGCAGAGGCTCTTGCAGTAAATACCTTCCCGCCCTCCATCCCCCTAGGCTTTTTCAGCTCTTTTTCCAGGAATGGAAACATCTGCTTCTCTCTTGTCCGGGCCTTCCGGGCCTGTGGTTGGAAAGAACTGGAAGGCGGGCATCTGGGACCGCCCCTTTATACCGACATCGCATGACGCCGGCCACCTGATGTGGGGGCGGTCCCTTGCCAGGGACTGCTAGCTAGAAATTTTTCTGAGGGGTCCTGCCGCCGGCCGGCGTCAGTCCTGTATGTAGTTACCTACTGCAAGAGCCTCTCTCGAAGATCTACTGTTACGGTAAGTTCTTAACGTAACTATACTTTATCATTAATAAACAATTGTTACACTATATGTACATGAAATTATCATTAACAAATGAACAGTATTATATTGATGGTACATAAAGTTACGATTAAAGCAGTAGTGTTTACTAGTAATCATATCATTTTTTTTTCAGCAATAGTTTTCCCTGTTTGTCTGGCAAAAAAATCAAGATACCCTATTTTCTTCTTGTTTTCTTTTATTCCCGAACCAAGATATGTTTTTTTTAAGTTTTTAAAAGCTCCTACTCTCATGCCGTGCCCACCATGAAATAATTGCATATCTTGGTATAGTATTGTACTGTTTATTATCAGAAACCTGAGGTAACACCATCCTAATTTATTTATTTGTACATCGGTTTACAACCTTTGAGCCAGAGGCTTATTTCCAAAGGTACCTCGTCACAGTGAGGACAAATACACAACAGACTTTTGGTTACAGCATATGGGTTACATAGTTAGCAAGCATATGTGATGACAACAGTTAAACAGATAAGCCAGTTTAGTTACAATGGCACATTCTTGCACGATGGTAAGAGCAAGCAGCAGGATAATAGCAGTTCAATCAGCAATGAGTGAGGATTAAAAGAGGTGTGGTGTGGATGCCGCCTAGCGGGCATTGTCAGGGCACAGAGAGCTATGCCTCAGTTATAGACAGGTGCAGCTCCACGTATTAAATAGTTGGCTTTGAAGTGCGGTTTTGAATTTGGAGATTGTGGGGGCATCCGAGATGGGGGCAGGGAGCGAGTTATACGAGGATGGAGCTCTATAACAGAAGGACCTCTGTCCAAGGGAGGTCCTAGATCTTGGGACCAGAAAAGTGGCCTTGCAGGAGGTCCGTGTACAGACCAAGGGTTGGGCTTGGTGGAGGGAGGCTGTCAGCCTGGGTGGGGATAGCCCGAGAAGAGTTTTGTTTGTTATCAGGCAGGTTTGGTATCGTAGACGTTCGTCTAGATTCAGCAGTATTGCCATGTCATAGAGCTGGCACGAATGTGTGAGCCTGGGGGCCCCAGTGATTAGCCTGCATGCCTTATTTAGGATGAGGCGAATTTTACTGAGGGCAGTCGTGTCAGCAGCACCGTATACTGGTAGGCCATAGTCAACAAGTGATAATGTAGAGGATGTAACCACTAAACGGAAGGCAGCGGGGGGGGGAGACAGTTTTTATAGCGGTATAAGATACCTAGCCGCACATTAGTGGCTAAAGCAAGTGCATCAGTGTGGGTGTGGTAGGTGAGGGCTGAGTCAAAGGAGACCCCAAGGTACTTGCAGGAGTGGACTTGCTCTAGTGGTTGTTTGGAGCAGGGGAGGATATGGAGTGGGAAGTTGCTGGCTTTTTTTGGGGGGTGGGCAAAGAGCATTGTTTTTGTTTTTTTGAAATTAATGACCAGTCTGTGCTCTTTAAACCAGGTTTCGGCATCATTATAGGATAGTTGTAGGGAGTCTTGGAGGGAGATAGGGTTACGGTGGATGGCAAAGATGACGGTGTCATCTGCATACAGCAGAATTTTTCCAGTGCATGCACTGGGCAGGGTGTTAAGGTAGAGTGAGAAGAGTAGGGGTCCCAGGATGGAGCCCTGAGGAACCCCCGAGCGGATGGGACAAGTTTTGGAAAGTGTCCCATTAATTGTGACACATTGGGAGCGGGCAGATAGGTAGCTGATGCACCAGGCGAGAGGCCCAGTAGAGAAGCCAGTGTGGCAGAGGGCATCCAGCAGGGGGGGGTTGGAGATGGTGTCGAAAGCCTTTGAGAGGTCGACGAACACTGCCCCGGCTAGGGAGCCAGAGTCCAGAGAGGAGTGTAGGAAAGTTGAAAATTCAACTAGTGCAGTGCCGGTACTGTGTCCTGTGTGGAAACCGTGCTGTTCAGGGCAGAGGATGTTGTGTTTGGTCAGATATTCAGTAATTTGCATGGCAACCAGCTTTTCTAGGGCTTTGGAGAGGGGTGGGAGTATGGAGCTAGGACGGTAGTTCCTGGCAGAGGACCTGTCACCACCTTTGTGAATGGGAGTAACAATGGCAGTTTTCCAAGCAGTTGGGAAGTGCCCCAGGCAGAGGGATTTGTTGAGAAGGCTGGTGAGTGGGGTAAGGACCTGATTCAGTACCAGACGGAAAATGCTGGGGTCCAGGGAGTCGTCGGCGGGACTATTGCTCTTGAATGCTCTGACCAGGTGGGGTCTGGCTTCCTGGGCAGTTACCCTACGTAGGTAGAAGCTAGGGCGTTGGAGGACTGGGGCAGGTAGGGAGGGTGGTGGGTCAAAGAAATTACTGGGGAGGACAGAGCTAAGGTCCGTAAAAGATGTGTTAAGGTAGTTTGCAGTGTTTGCTGGGTCCGTAACGGTTGTGCCGTCAGTGGTGATCTGGGATTGGGGGGGGGGGAGCATGCGCTCCCATTCAGTTGTTTGACATTATCCCAGAAAGTTCGGGCACACCCCCAGGAGGAGGTGAGCGTGGCCTGGTAGTGGTCGGCCTTGGCTTTTCAGATGACCCAAGTGCACTTATTCCACGCAGCATTGTAGGCCTGTCTGTCAGCCATCCGGCCTGTTTCTGTGGCAAGGTGCCATAGGTTATCCCTAAGCCTGAACAATTGTTAAAGGGCAGGAGTAATCCAGGGCACGTTATGTTTTTTGGTTCGGGTAGCTGTGAAGGGTGCAAAGAGGTTGCAGGCTTTGTTAAAGGTTTGGGAAAAGAAGGCAAGGGCAGTATCTATGTCAGGAGCGTGGTGAATAGGGGACCAGTTTACCACATTATGACCCTAGCATGTACGTTCAACAGGAAACCTCAGTGAAAGAGATTTTTAAAACTTGTGCATGTCGTCTGTCTTTAATGATGTGGTTTATTAATTGCAAAATTAGCTGTAAAAACTGTTTTAACGATAGCTGAGAAAACTGAAAATGAGACTGAATCTAATCTTTTTACCAAAAAAAATATATGAAATGTTTCGTTACACTGCCTGTACATTAAAATATTACACTGACATACATAAAGTTAACAAATGACCAGTGTTTCACTGACTGTACAAACAGTTATTAACGAGCTATGTTTCACTGACTGTACGAACAGTTATTAACTAGCTATGTTTCACTGCCTGTACGAACAGTTATTAACGAGCTGTGTTTCACTGACTGTACATAAAGTTATTAACAATGTTATGCTGACTATACATGTAGTTATCATTAGTTTTCATTAACAAATGTTACACTGATTGTACACAAAGTAATCCTAAGCAAACAACCAATGTTATATTGACTGTGTGTAAGGTTATCATTAACAAAAAGCAGTATTACATGACTGTGCATAAAGTTAACAAATAACCAACATTGCGCTTACTGTATATAAAGTTACCATTAACAAACCGGCAGTGGCACATTGACTGAACATAAAGTTATCATCATCAAATCATCAGTATTACTGTGACTGTACATAATTATCATTAACAGTGTTACACCTATTACATAAAGTTATTGTTAACAGCGTTACACATACTGTACATAAAGTGTGTACTAAGACATGGCAGGGCGTGTAATCATGGAGCAGTAATCACATGCTTGGAATGTGTTGTTGGGCACGAGGCACGTGCACCAGGTGCCTTTAAACAAGTAAGAGTAGAGTGGCTTATTGACCATAATTGCACATCCTTGAAGTGTCTTATTGTACATATAATTTATTTAAAGGTTTCTACTTAATGTTTTTAAACATTTCTTTTATGATTTTAGAAAGAAAATATTGTTTTCTGTATGAAATATGAACAGAAGAGATAAACAGTTCCAGTTAAAGGAGTACTGCAGTCAAGATTTGCAAAAACATATAGGTCAGATATTCAAAACTTTGTGCTGGGCACAAACCGTTCGTGCCGGGTTTGCGTCCCGTTTACATGGGTCCCCTATATTTAAAAGACGAAATAGTGCAGGCAAACTGGATTAGTGTCGGGCAAAATTATAATGTATGCACTGGACAAAGAGAAGGGGTGTGTACATGAATACAGGCGCTATGCTATGTTCAGCATGTTAGCACCGTGCAAAGTGCGTTTGCAAGACACTTAGTGCCATGCAAATTACTGCCCAGAAAAAGGTAGTCTTAACTCTGGGCAAAACAAGGATAGGGGGCGTGGACACAGCAGCAACAGGCAACATGGCCGTAAGCAACAGCAGCATGGTGCATCTGATTACTGCAGCCAGTGAGGAGGCAGAGAGGGCGGACGGTCACCCTAGAGGAGGCAGAGAGGGCGAACGGCCACCCTAGGCCACTCCATATGCCATGGAAGAGACACGCTGCACACATGCCATTTGCCACATCTCTGTCATCTGGCACTGGTCCCAACTCTGCCAGGCATTTGAAGGTGCCCCAGCACCCAGTGGACACCTTGTCAGTGCAGCCATGCAGCACACACCACCAGTCCCCATATAGGAGTAGACCAGCACAATCCAGAACACACATGCAGCACTAAGGGGATGGATGGTGTTGAGGGGAGGGTGTACAAGTGCCCAGGATGCGCCACATAGTAGGTGCTACCACACGGCTGGGGCCATCCACACAGTGTACATGTCCCAGTGACAGGTATGCCCCTGGAATTGGTGTGCCTATATGATGGTATGTGTCTGCCTCCCCCCCCCCGGGCACATACTGCACACCTGTACACACATGGCCAGCCATGTGTATGTGACTGTGAGACTCCCATGCCATTGGCACAGCATGTGTGGGTCACAGGGCAGTATGACGGTGGTGTCCACTGTCAGAACACACCTGCCAGCTGGGCCTGTCACTATGTGGATAGCAGCAGTCATTGATGCCTGACACACCATAGGCATTGCTGTGTCCCTCACAATACCAGCTACTATGGTACTGTAACATCTGCTACACACTTTAGCAGACACAACAATACATCTGTGGCATACAGCACAACTTCCCGTGCCTGTGGTGCTAGTCTCCTGGGGCACAATAGTCTGTGCTGCTGTGTACAGACCCAGCCTGCAGCTATCATCCTGTAGTTGCAGTGTGACATACAGGTGGTGCCTTGTGCAAGCCCAGCCTGCAGCCACCGACCTGTTGTTCCAGTCTGACCTACAGGTGGAGCTGTGTGCACCCTGAAATAGCATGGGCAATCTGCACATGGAAATGCATGTAAATCAGGCTGTAACGACATGCTAATGTTGCCGTTTGCCCTCGGACTGCCTAATTAGGCTCATTTGCATATCAGTTTTGAATATAGCAGGTTTTTGCTCCGGGCTAATCTGTTTGCCCTGGGCAAACATGTTAGTGCTGGGCAAACCTGTCAGAACCATAGCACAGTTCTGCAGTATTTGGCCCACAGTGTTGCTTGCAGTTGTTGTGCACACCTCTTTGCTAGCACCCACATTGGCCTCGTAGTTCACCTTTGCCTTGTTCTACCTCTGTGTGCACTGGGCTGCTGTTATAGATTGCACTGCCCAGTTGCTATATTCAGAGCTGTCTTTGCTGGGCTATTTTTGCACTGCACTCACAGCTCTGTTTGCCCACCTTCGTTTGCCAGCTATATTCAGCATTGCTTGCCCCGGGCTGATCTGTTGAATATTGCGTGCTATTGGCTATGGGCTAAATTTGCACACCGGTCAGGGCTATTTTTGCCCCCAGGCAAAGTTTTGAATATTGAGCCCGTGTCGTGCAGAGCGTTTGTTTTGTGTGTCTAGTCCTGGTGTGTCCTTCCCTTTGTTTGCTGTAAGGACTTTTTTTTTATTTTAAATTTGTCTAGTAGTTTAATTTCTTTACTTTGACAGAGCAAATGCAATATATATATATATATATATATATATATATATACTGTGTATATATATATATCTATATATATAGTTTGATTTAGCTGTTCAGTTCACAGCAGCCCTGCTGTCTCTCTCAAGTCCCCAAATCCTCCTCATTGCCCTTTTGTCACAGGACAGTCCAGGTCTGCATACAGCCAGTGCATATGGCCTTTAAAGGGCCAGGCCAGAAATACATGCACAGTGTCTCAATTCACCCTGTTCTCCTGCTAGTATCTTAGAGGAAGGGGAGTCCCGGGTGAAAGTTGTACAGACTTCTTCACACTAATGCAGCCAGTTTTCAAAAACTGTTATTTCTAATAATGACTCCAAGCTCCAATTATGCCATGTCATCAGGAGATGTGGTCAGAGTTTTTATGTACAAGACCACCACTTCTTGCGGTACATTTGCTCATAGCAGTCTCTATTCTGATGCCAATATTCTCAAGTTTGTCTCTGCCTCCACATGGGCATCTCCATTTTCTGTAATCTGTTAAGTTGGTGCTGAAAATGCTGCCCCTAGCCGAAACATAAAGCATGGGTCACATCTCCTGATGAAGTGGCAGGATTGAAACTGTGAAATATTCATTTGTTTTAATTTCAAAAGTTTTACCAGGAAAGTCATACTAAACTAATAACAGTTTGTTTCAGATGTGTCCTAGCGAAAGGAGAGCAGGGAGTAACAATGGAAAAAGTAGCAGTTCATCAATGCAAAGGTGCTGATAAACACTATTACCATATAGTGAATATACATTGGTGCCGAGTAACCAAAAATAACGTCAATACAACAATAAAACAGCTGCATATTAAACACAGGAAATATACAGGGAAAATTCAAAAGGTGCTGAGTAATGACAATATCTGTACTGTGGGGTAGGCAAAAAAGTGTGCTGTGAAGGGGAGCCTCTGCCAGAGAGCCCAGCTGGACTTGGAGGGGTTAGGTGCTGTAATGGGGTAATACACTTACCTTTCTCAGGTTCTTGTTGGAATTCCACAATAGTGAAGAGGCAACAGACAAGTGGTGTCCAAACAGGAAATATGATTTATTATTGGTATATAAAGCAGGCTTATAACCAACGGTGTGACCAGCGGGAGAATGCATCCAGTTTTCATACCTACGTAGGCAGCAGTCTAGGCTCATCTCAGAGAAAATGTGTAATGCAAAGGGTCTTATACCCCTGACAACTGTCATGGTAACAGCTGAGAAGATATATAAAAACTCTCTAATCGGACAAAGCAAATAACCTGACTCCTAACTAGCATGGGAAAACTTGCTTAGCCAGCAAAAAGAGATAATGTGAGACAATGAGATCTTGTGCTTCTTCCAAGGACGCTTGCGGTTACAGTTCTGCATAAGCAGTAAAGATGGCACAGTTGCCTAACTAATGATTGTACAATAAGATATATATACTGTATAAAGAAGCATCTCCCAGTGTTACAATATATTATGAAAATATGATAAGGCATAAAATACATTGCAAAGGTACAGTAGAACTCAGATCTTGACACTTATGCTTGTACGATAAGTGTCTGTACCCCAAGATTAGTACATATATCTATATAAGCATCGCTGTCTGCTAGATGGGGACCCAATCAGGGGTGCTGGTCCATGGGTAACAGTGCAGTTGCAAGAATGAGCCGTAAAGTCACAGAGGAGGGTTTGATGGAGGGGTGAATGCAGAACAGTTGGGGGTTGGGGATTGTTAGACCACCACGTGGAGAATCTAAAGGCGAATAAAGCTTGACCTGCAAATGACTTAGTGAGAGGGAGGGAGAGTGAAAGAGTCTTTAAATCTCTGAGTACATGGCAGAGGTGGGTAAGTGAGGAGGGAGGTACAGTAATTGGGGTGGGGCAGAGAGCCAAACCTGAATGTAGAGATGAAAGAGGCACAGTGCAGTTGTACATTGGGGTGCACTGATTTAGTGGCCATGAATGATATTAGCAGAATAAATAACGGTATCTGAAAATTGTCTGGGTGACTCTCCTCATTTTCTTTTGCCGTACTGCATGGTTGCACAAGAGCAGACTCCTCGCACTGAATGTTGTGCGTTCTACTCCCAACAGAAGAGCAAGGTTACCTGACCTGTACCCCATGTTAACTGATATTTGGTCAAAAGTATGAGACCTGCCCCTTAAAGGTGAAAGGAAACAGTTTTTGTTACACCTGTAGATGGTCTCCTCCTTTTTAGTGTCTATTGTATATTCTGATATATTTTGGCATTTTTGTGTTATATTAATAATCTATTAATTTTTTGTCTTTGTAGGTACCTTGAATCTTTGTCTCTCAACTGTTGCAACTGTCTCTTTTCATACTGCCTGAGTCTTCTGTGACATCTGTAACACCATTCCAGGCCACTGAGATGAACAGTGTGGAATGGCGTTACTGATGTCCTAGATTGTTTTAGAAATATGAACAAAAAACAGCAGTAGCTGCTGCGGTTGGAGAGTGGAACTCTGTTGATCTGAGGGGATCCCAAGGCTAGGTTACTTCTTTATCAAAAATTGGTCTGATCATATCTGAATACAATAATTGGCATGGAATGAAAACTGGGAGGGTAGCTAACTGTAAGGTAGCCTTGTGCCTCACAATGCACCCCAGTGTGCATTAAATGCCTATAACCCCATACTCTGTCATGGGTTATTGATAACAAATCATGTCCTATCACCTTTAAGGGAGGTCCTTTATTTCCCATTTCCCTTCCCCTCCTACCTCCCTGCAGAGCCACCTTGGCAGTGTGCAGACTCTGCATCTTCACGAGCCTCAGAATCAGATGGACCCCTGAAAGCTCCAGCTGTCCCATTAGCCTGATTTCTTCCTAATACACTGTCCATTTTTCTCCAGAATTCACTGCTGATGTGTGCATCTTCTCATCTCTAGAAGATGGCATTTTATTTTAATTCATGGAGATTGCAAAAACTAACTGAACAGAAAGCTGTGTCAAGATCAGTACAGAGATGAGGAATTTTCTTGGTGCTCCCCTACTCCTGGTAAGGGGCCCCAGGAACCGGTTCTACATAGAACCGAGGTCTCCCACATGGCAGTGCAGTGCAGTGCCTCCAACACCACAGCCTGGGCCAGTGCTTCAGGCTTACTGAACCTCTATAGTTTCCTTAACCCTGTCTGTAACAAGCAGCTCTCTTTCAAATACTTTCGAGGTTATATTTCTGACGTGTTTGGCTTCATCAGTATATTTTAGATGCTTTTATTACTAATTTTATAATTAATGATTCAAGTCATAAAAGCTGGCTGCCACAAGCAGTGTTTAAAAATCTCTTTAGTTGAGGTTTCTTTCTGACGTTACGTACTGGATTCATATTGTGGATGTATTAGCTGGGTGCCAGCACAGATTTCCAATGGTAAACAGCACAGCACCACACCAAAATGTTTCATTATATTTATAGTAAGCATGGCCAGAGAGGAGTTACTTTTAAAAACTTAAAAACCTCATATCTCCAGTCAGGAGTAAAATGCAGTGAGAAGAGAAATGGCTATATTGATGTTTTTGTCAGAAATACATTATTGCTATAACAAGCAAAAAAAGGTATAATGAATGTTTTCCCTCACTAAAAAATACAGCTGCTTTGAGTTATTTATCATACTGTTCCTTCCGGGCTAAATAACTTTAGAAACTTTGCAGCTTTCTCATCCTGCCCAGCTGTTGTTGCTTGTTTTGTTCGCAGCTAAGAAGCTAGTGATTGGAGAAGCAGCTATGCTAAAGATGCATTTTTTCGTATATGGTTCTTCTGACTTACAGAAGAAATTAAATGAAAATGTTTAGTGCCTATAGGTCAAACAACCACTCCTGACCAATCGGAGGACTTCTTTCCCCACCACATGAGACACTCTCATTCTGTAAAGGGTGTCTCACGTGCAGGTGCCCTGGAAATGGGCACGTTCGAAGAGGTTTATAACATTTTTAATATATTTCTGATCAGCCTTGAGACTTGATATAGTAATACAGCTGTGGAGACCACACTTACACACCCTAAGAATGCATCTGCATTAACCTATAAAATGAACCATGGCTGTTCTTCATACATAACACTAAGAACTGTATGTTTTTATCCCCTTAAAAAATGTATTTTCTTTCCTACTGTCTGATCTGTAGGGGTAAAACATTCATAGAGTTGCCATACACAGTGAAAGGAATGGACGTCTCCTTCTCCGGTATCCTCTCCTACATAGAAGTAGGTATTGCATGTCATTAGGGAGTTGGGCTGTTGCTGGGGCCTCATGTATGGATGTTTGGTACAGCTGTTACTACATGTAGCTGGTGCCTGGAGTTTGGCTGTCTGGTACACTTAGGGTTTGACTGTAGCTGGTGCCGGGATTTTTCCTGTCTATTACATTTGGGATTTGACTGTATATGATGCCTGAAGTTTAAATGCCTTTCACTTAGGGTATGATTAAATAATGCCTGGAGTTTGGGTGTCTGGTACACTCAGGGTTTAACTGTAGCTGGTGCCTGGAGTTTGGGTATCTAGTATACTCGGAGTTTGACTGTAGCTGGTGTCTGGAATTTGGGTGTCTGGTACACTCAGGGTTTGAAGGGCACTGATGCCTGAAATTTGGATGTCTGGTACACCTATGCTTTGACTGCCTGGATTTTGGGTGTCTGGTACACTCAGGGTTTGACGGCACTGATACCTGGAGGTTGGGTGTCTGGTACACTCAGGATTTGACTGTAGCTAGTGCCTGTGGTTTGTGTGCCTGGTATATTTAGAGTTTGATTGTAGAGGTGCCTGGAGTTTGTGTCTGGTAACTCTGGGTTTGACTATAGCTAGTGCCTGGAGTTTAATTGTCTGACACTTTCAGGGTTTGACTGTAGCTGGTGCCTAGAGTTTGGTATAGTTACGGTTTGAATGCAGTAATGCGTGGAGTTTGGGTGATTGGTATAGACAGGGTTTGACTGCACTAATGCCTGGAGTTTGGGTGTCTGGTACAGTCAGGGTTTAACTGCACTGGTGCCTGGAATTTGGGTGTCTGATACACTCAGGGTTTGACAGTAGCTGATGCATGGAATTCAGTTGTCCAGTACTTGTAAAGTTCAGGTTTACTGTAGGGGTGCCTGGAGTCTGGGTGTCTAGTACACTCAGGGTTTGACTGGTAGGTGCCTGGAATTTGGGTGTGTAATACACACAGTGTTTGATCGTAGGGGTGCCTGGAGTTTGAGTATCTGGTACCCTCGGGGTTTGACTCTTGTTGGTACCTAGAGTTTACATGTCCAGTACACTCAGGGTTTGACTGTAGCTGGTTTCTGGAGTTTGGATGTCTGGTGCACTATGTTTGAGTGCAGCTGGTGTCTGGAGTTTGGGTGTTTGATATACTTGGGGTTTAACTGTAGATGGTACATATGTCACTCGGGGTTTGACTGTAGATGGTACATATGTCACTCAGGGTTTGACTGTTGCTGGTGTCTGAAGTTTAGGTGTCTGGTGCTCTTGGTTTGACTGTAGCTGGTTGCTGGAGTTTGTTTGTCTGGTACACTTAGGGTTTGAATGTAGCTGGTGCCTGGATTTTGGGTGTCTGGTACATTCAGGGTTTGACTGTAGCTGGTGCCTGGATTTGGGATGTCTGTTACACTCAGGGTTTGACTGTAGCTGAGCACGGAGTTTGGGTGTCTGGCACACTGAGAATTTGACTGTAGCTTGTGCCTGGAGTTTGGGTGTCTAGTACACTCAGGATTTGACTGGTTGGTTCCTGGAATTTGGGTGTTTAATACACACAGTGTTTGATCGTAGGGGTGCCTGGAGTTTGAGTATCTGGTACCCTCGGGTTTGACTCTCGTTGGCACCTAGAGTTTACATGTCTCGGTACACTCAGGGTTTGACTGTAGCTGGTTTCTGGAGTTTGGATGTCTGGTGCACTCTGTTTGACTACAACTGGTGTCTGGAGTTTGGGTGTTTGATATACTTGGGGTTTGACTGTAGATGGTACATATGTCACTCAGGGTTTGACTGTTGCTGGTGTCTGAAGTTTAGGTGTCTGGTGCACTTGGTTTGACTGTAGCTGGTTACTGGAGTTTGGTTGTCTGGTACACTCAGGGTTTGAATGTAGCTGGTGCCTGGATTTTGGGTGTCGGGTACATTCAGGGTTTGACTGTAGCTGGTGCCTGGATTTGGGATGTCTGTTACACTCAGGGTTTGACTGTGGCTGAGCACGGAGTTTGGGCGTCTGGCACACTGAGGATTTGACTGTAGCTGGTGCCTGGAGTTTGGGTGTCTGGTACACTTAGATTTCAACTGTAACTGGCTCCCGGACTATTAGTTCTCTTGGCACATATTTGGTAGAGATCATTATTAACACCAACTGGATTTTCTTTTGGCAGGATGCTGCTCACAAAATGCTGAAAGCTGGGGATTGCACTCCAGAGGACCTTTGCTTCTCCTTACAGGTTAGAGCACAAAGAAACAAATTGAAAATTGTTCTACTTCAGTTTTATGTGAATTTATAGTGTTCTGTATACTGCCTGTACCTTTCCACCTCTTGGGGTCTGTTTCCTGCCATAGCATCTTATGACTCACTGAAGCAGATCCAAACAGCTGTGGTGTCTGCCTGATCGGAAGACGTTTACTTGTATGGGAACTCTTGCCAGGAAGTGGCTAGCTGTCCACCCTTCCTGTCACCTGAAAGATAACTCTGTGGAAAGGTGGCAATCAGTTTGTTTCTCCTGCAGGAACGTATTCAGACATACATCTTATACAGTTTTCAGAGTTAAAGGAACACTTTATAGCTATAGCTTTCTCTGTGCATAAAGGATTTATTTCACCTCGAGATCCTTCAGGTGGAAAAGAATGACTTGTACTGTACCTTGTTGATAATGGGCTGCATCATACCTGTAGCTTTCTCTTGGGTGGCTGCATTAACCTAGAGATTTTCCCGAAGTAAATGGGTGTATTACACCTATAGATTGCTATGGGGTAAAGTACTGCATTACACATATAGATTACTCCTGGGTATAGGGATTTATATCACCTATTTATTTCTCCTGGGTACAGGGCAGCATTACACTTATAGATTTTTCCTGGCTAAACGGCTGCATTACACTTAGATTTTTCCTGGCTAAAGGGCTGCATTACACTTATAGATTTTTCCTGGGCAAAATGCTGCATTATATCTGTAGATTTCTCCTTGGTTATAGGGTAGCACTCATGCACTCTTATAGTTCTCCAAGGTAGAGGGCTGCATTACACCCATAGATTTCTCCAGGGTCAAGGGACACAATACAGCCATAGATTTCTTCAAGGTAAGGGATGCATTACACCCATAGAGTTCTCCAGGGCAGAGGGTCGCAGTACACCTATAAATGTGTCTGTAGATTTCTCCAGGGTAGAGGGATGCACTACACTTATAGATTTTTTCAGGGTAGAGGGATGCGTTACACCCATAGAGTTCTCCAGGGAAGACAGCTGCATTGCAACTTCATGGATTTCTCCAGTGAAGCGGGACGTGTTGCACTTGTACATTTCTTCAGGGTAGATGGTTGCATTACATCTTTAGAGCTCTCTAGGGCAGAGGGGCTGCAATACACCTATTGATTTCTCCAGGGTAAAGGGAGGCATTACACCCATAGATTTCTCCAGGGTAGAGGGCTGCATTGCACCTATAGATTTTCCAGTTTGAAGGCTGGATTACACCCATAGATTTCTCCAAGGTAAAGGGCAGCATTACACCCATAGATTTCTCCAGGATCAAGGGACACAATACAACCATAGATTTAACAGAGAAACAAAATAGCTTGGGCACTCCACCACATATTACGCTGCACACCGAAATGAATATAAAAAAAGGTCTATTCCATATTAAAATAAGCGTAACACGGCCTGGTGGCGCTGAGGGTTGAGGCGCTGGACGCCATACCTCGTGCCATGCTGGCGACCCGTGTTCAGGAACGGGCATGGGTGGCCGGGGGTCAGCGAGGCGGAGATGGATTGAGCGTCCGGAGGACTGCTTTCCATCTCCGGGGTGGGGGGATTTGGCCGGCCGGTGCTTGTCTGACCCCTAGTGGAGGCTGGAGATTGACAGCACGTAGCCGCAAGACAAGGGGAGGGCGGGACATGGCAGACGCTTGACTAGTGCGTGCATGGGAGCGTGCGCGCACTCAGTCGCTGGCATCATTGCACGCCACAGCCCGTCGGGAGGAAAAACAGAAAAATGGGTGTCCGGCTGCGCGACGTCGTTCTCCGGTGCCACTCCTGGAGGATGCCTCCCTGGCATGGATCCGTTGTGGTGGGTCGAGTCGCTCCTCACCACCCTGCCGTGAAGGGTAAGTCACGGGGTGCTGAAGGGAGGAGGTTTCATGTCAGGAGATGGCACCGAGAGATGGCCGGAGTCACCCAGAGGGTTGTAGCCGGGCTCCGGAGAATATACCACAAAAATAAATAAATAAGAGTCGCTGTTTCTGGTTCTGAAGTGGACCCTTTTTCAAAGGCAAAGTAGCCTGAAAAAGGGTCCAATTCAGGACCAGAAACACGTTACGCTTATTTTAATATGGAATAAACCTTTTTTTATATTCATTTCGGTGTGCAGCGTAATATGTGGTGGAGTGCCCAAGCTATTTTGTTTCTCTGTTATTTCTATTGAGCTTGTGAGCACTGTAACCTTGTGCCTCTCTTTTCCTGTTTTTTGTACAACCGTAGATTTCTTCAAGGTGACGGGCCGTCTTACACCCATAGATTTCTCCAGGGTAGAGGGCTGCATTATGTGTATAGATTTCTCCAGAGTAGAGGGGTGGATTACACCCATAGATTTCTCCACAGTAGAGAGCTGCATTGCAACTTTATAGATTTCTCCAGGGTAGAGGGCTGCATTGCTCTTATAGATTTCTCCAGGGTAGAGGGCTGCATTACACATATAGATTTCTCTATGGTAAAGGGATGCATTACACCCATAGAGTTCTTCAGGGTAAAGGGCTACATTATGCGTATATATTTCTCCAAGGTAGAGGGCTGTATTACAATTTACAGATTTCTGCAGGGGTGAGGGATGCATTGCACTTGTACATTTCTCCCAGGTAGAGGGGTGCATTACACCCATAGAGTTTTCCAGGGTAGAGCGATGAATTACATCTATAGATGTCTCTAGGATAGAGGGCTGCATTACGTGTATAGATTTCTCCAGGATAGAAGGATGCATTGCACTTATAGATTACCCCAGGGTAGAGGGATGCATTACACCCATAGTGTTCTCTTTTTTTTAATTTTTTATTTAGTATGCTTTATGTTGCCCCTGCACCATCAATCTTCAGCTCTGGTCACGGACCCCCGTACGTCCACCCCCAGTGTTGCCGGAGCTCACCCAGTGACCCCTGGCTTACCACCAGAGGACGGGGTTGCGACACTGTCCCCTACCAGTGCCACAACACTAGTATTTGGTTGGGGAGCTGGCTCCGGAGGCTAATTGAGACCCAGGGGCAGAGCGTCACTGAGACGGTGAGGCGCAGATTTTTCTCCCATTTTTCCTAGAGGCGGGGGCGTGCAGTGATGTCCAGCATCCGCCCCGCCTCCCTGAGACTCTCAGACACCAGTTGCTGCAGTACCCCGGCCTCTTCTGGGGTCCTGTCAAGTGCGGACATACACCCACCCTCCCCTGGAGAAGGAGAGCAGTCACTGGACACTGCATTTCCCAGCTGGTCCACCGGCCAGACCAAGTCTGTTCTCGAACCCGGGTCACCAGTGTCGCAAGCGGAAATCCAACCGCTGCACGGACGGGCCGGCCACCCATAGTGCTGTCTAGGGAAGAGGGCCACATTACATCTATAAATTTGTCTGTAGATTTCCCCAGGATAGAGGGATGCATTACGTTTCTATATTTTTTCAGGGTAGAGGGATGCATTGCACTCATAGATTTTTCCACGATAGAGGGATGCATTGCACCCATAGATTTCTACAATGTAAAGTGCTGCTTTACACCTGTAGATTTCTTCAGAGTAGAAGGACACAATACACCCGTGGATTTCTCCAGGGTAGAGGGATGCATTGCACCCATAGATTTCTCCAAGGTAAGATCTGCATTACACCAATAGATTTCTCCAGTATAGAAAGATGCATTGCATCCATAGATTTCTCCAAGGTACAGAGCTACATTACACCTATAGATTTCTCAAGGATTGTATTACACCTATGGATTTATCTTGGGTAAAGGGCTTCAGTGCACCTATATGGGATACGCAATGGGCTGACTTAGAATATGCCATGTATCATCACATGAGGGGGCAGAACAGTAACCCACTAGTGGCAGAGTCTGAGCCATGAGTGAGTCATGTAAGCCCTGCCCTCTGACAAGTGTATATAAACGTAATAGTTTTTTTTTTTGGGGGGACAAAATGTCTTAATTAGTGACCACCTAGTACAGAGAATGAATAGAATATTTGTTACAACATATTACAGTTGCACCGCAGGCCGAGAGGCTCCCAGGCCAGTTAGAATCATGGAAGTTGATGGCAGAAAATGCTCCATTGCCCAGCCAGTCTGCCCAGCCCTACTTATGGTTGGATATGAAAGCCCTAGTGGTCACTGAGTCCTTCATCCCCTTACTGCCTTTACCACTCCCATATGTTTGTCTCACCCATGTTTGTATCCCTCCACTGATTTAGCACATGTAGTTTCCCTTGGCAGTTTGTTCTTCCTATCTACTGCCCTATCTTTGAAAAAGTAGATCTCCTTCAGGGGTATCTCAGTCATCAGGTTACACTGTAGGAACCTTCGCCGTCAGTGAAGGGGAATCCACACGGAAGATTTTCAGCAGTACAGCTGGGGCCGTCAGCACCACCGCTGTCAGCTGACGTCACCAACCCTATATAGTTGTAGGCGGCCCTGCTCTCTCCTCAGTTCCTTCCCGCCGGTGACTCGCTTGCATGGGTCTCCATGAAGCCCGCCACGGTATTCAAGGCTTTTTTTCAGCTCACGGCTTTTTTCACTTACTTTGCTAAAATCTCTTTTTTAAGAGATTTGTTGTTCTGTTTATGTCAAGAATTAATCCTTTCTCTTCTCTGGCGCTGCCACCATGGGAAGAAGATTGCCTCTACAGAAAAACATTTGCTTTGTGTCTGCTGTCTTAGGCCTTTACACGAAGTCTCAGACTGTGTGCTCTGCCAGACGTTTAATCAAACAACCCTTCGGTAATGCAAAAAGGCTCTTAAGAAGTTTTTGATGGAACAACAGGTAGCCAGCTCTGGGCAGGGGTCCTATGGGGCCCCTGCCTCCCAGTACCGACCAGATCTTGAGCTCTTCCAGGCCAAGGCAAGCCCTCGGGGGTCTAAAAAGACCAAGTTGACCGTTCCCCTGGTGCCAATCTCGCTCCCCTTGCTTCTCCTTCTCCTTCTTCTGGGGGATCTTGGGTGGTGGCAGCCACCCCATCGAAGAGAACTGCTGTCCAGGTCTCTGTGCCCACTAGACCAATACCGACAGCACCTGTGCCTGATTCTCAGGGCGCTCCGCCGTTGACCTTCAGGTTGTCGGCTCCCATGTCATCGATGATTGGTTTGTCGTTGATGACTCTCCCGTCAAGGCCTGTCCCTTCACCATCCAGGGCTACAGGTTCGTCGGGCTCTCAGTACATGGCAGGTGTGTCGTCACCTCTACTGTCGAACCTCGCTCCGTTGACGTTCACTATTTGCATATAAATTTGTAAATAAATGCAGTACGGCATTTTAAATTCATAGCAGCTTACACAGGTCACACAGCTTTGACAGCAGGAAGCAGCAGCAATATATAGGTGCATATCACAACATACAGTACAGTAGTAGCATTAGAAATAAGTTTTAACAGCAGCAAGCAGTATGGCTCTCATAGGCTGTTTGCAGCCATAACCACGTTTGGTTAGTCCTGATGTTAGAGCAGTGCTGTTGGCACCCTGTGCTGTGGCTGGCTATCGGTAACGAGCCGCTAACAACTGCTAAATAGGAAATGTGGGTAACAATTAGGGAACCGCTTGGGTTTCTAATGACCGCTAATAACCTTTTGCTTCTAACAGTGGGGGACAGAGACAGGTTTCGGATAATGCGGAGATTCTGTAAATTGAGTTTTGGATAAACAGGAGTATACTGTATTGCTCAATGGTCTGGCAGTGAGATATTCTGCTTGTGGGAAGAGGGATACTAGTCCAAAACAAGCGAGTGTGATTCATATTGGATTTGCACAACTCAGCACCCCTTTGTATCTTGTGCTTTCACAAAGGGAGAACGAAGCAACATTTTTTTGTGAATAGGGAAATTGTGGGTGACGGTGTGCATCACACAGGTGTTTCTGCCTTGTGATGTCAGTTTGTGCACAGTAGCATTTTGCTGCCAGTTGTCCCTGAAAATGAGAGGTGGAGGACCTGCCAGTATAATTAGGTTACCTGTTGCATCTGGGCTAACATTGCTAAACCCGGACATGTTTCTGCATCTTGTATTGGAAATGACACTCATGGTTTGGTCCAGTTTTTTGAGGGAAGCTAGAAAGCATGGTAACTGGTAACATGTACCAGCCTTTATTTTCAGTGTATCCTGTGATGTAGCAGATCTGTGTGGTATCTTTCGTTTTGAATATGTTCTATTGAGCAACAAGGCCATTTTTGTTACCTTCATTTTGAGCATGTTTTGTTAAATGGCTTAGCCATCTGGATTTCTTTATTTTGAACTTGTCTGTAGAGGAACTGGGCCATGTGACAGCCTTCATTTTGAACGTGTTCTGTTGAGTATGCACGCTATTTGCAGGCCATCATTTGAGCGTTTCCTGTCGAATAAGTGGATTGTGGGGGCATTCATTTTGAACATGTCCTGTTGAGTAGCCGGGTCGGGTGGTCACATTTATGTTGAATGTGTCCTGCTGAGTAGCTCAGCTGACAGCTGTGTTGCGGCCATCATTGTTGGGCCATGTGGCAGCCACCAGTTTGAATATGCCCTGTTGAGTAGCGGAGCCATGTGGCAGCCACCAGTTTCAATATGCCCTTTTGAGTAGCGGGGCAACGTGGCAGCCTTCATTTTGAATGTGCCTTGATGAGTAGTGGGGCCGTGTGGTGGCCTTCATTTTTAATGTGTCCTGTTAAATAGTGGGGCCATGTGGCAGCCTTCATTTTGAATATGCCCTGTTGAGTAGCAGGGCATTGTGTCAGCCTTCATTTTGAATATGCCCTGTTGAGGAGCAGGGCCATGTGGCACTTATCATTTTGAATATGCCCTGTTGAGTAGCGGGCCATGTGGCGGCCTTCATTTTGATTACTATTCCTTCTTCGCAGCTGCCGCCTCCGTCTCTGGATCCCGCTTTTTACTCCCATCACCATTCCAGACGAAGAGGAAGAGGAGTATAATCCTGACCTCCTTAATGTGGAGGAAGATTTGGAGGATGAAGAAAGGAAACATGATCCTTATAAGGGGGTTTACCTTGTAGTTCTACTCTCTCTTGCAGTGAGAGCTCTGTGGTGTATACCTCTAGATCTCCTGAGGATCCTTCTGTTCAGGCTTTGCTCAGACAAATCCAGGATGCCATGAGATTTGATGCAGAGGAGGAAGACTCCACTAAAAAATCTAGTGGAGTATTTGGAGGTTTCTACTGCACCCTCCATTGTCATTCCTGCTGTATAGCCTGCTTTAGATCTCAGTGTAAAAAGGCGGTGGCGAAGGCCAACAGGAGGCTGGGGTTTATTCCATGGGAATTCAGTAGTAGGCGGAGCAAGGTAATTTTACATTTGTACAGGTCATTGGTGAGACCACATTTAGAATATGGGTTGAGGTACTGGCATCCTTACCTTAAGAAGGACATCAGCATGCTGGAGGGAGTCCAGAGGAGAGCAACCAAGATGATCGAGGGGTTACAGGATAGGTCCTATGAAGAGAAGCTGGAAGCCCTGGGGATGTACTCCCTGGAAGAGAGGAGGCAGAGGGGGTGATATGATAGAGACCTTCAAGTACATTATTGGAATTAACAGAGTGAAAAGGGATGGTCTTTTAAAATGAGTGACAACAGCACCACTAAGTGGCACAGCCTAAAACTGATGGGGGAGGGGGAGGTTCAGAAGGGATGTAAGGAAGAATTTCTACACTGAGAGGGTGGTGTCCACCTGGAATGAGCTACCAGAGGAAGTGGTATCTGCAAGGACAGTGGGAGCATTCAAGAGAGCCTGGCACAAGCACAAAGGGAACCCTTGGGACCAAGGAAGGGGAGAGGGAGGTATGGTTGGAGGGTTGCAGGGTCATTGGCATAAATTGTAAGACCAGACCCTACATCATTTACCAAGCTGATGCAATAGACCAGGTGGTCTTCTGCTGGCTTTTGTCAAATGTTCGTATGCTACATTTGCTGTTTGGCATAGACCTGATACCTTGCCTGCAGTGTCTAGGAAGGCTAATAAGCAGTACCTTGCTCCATCTGCTAAGTCTTATTATGCTTCCCTGCCTGAAACAGATTCTGTGGTTATCATGGCTGCTTATGATCACTCCAGGGCCCCTAGACACATGAGCTCCCTGCCTTCTGAGAAAAGAATCCTGGAGGCTGGATGTTCTTGGCGAAAGGACTTAACATCTCTGTATCCTTAGGCCTCAGAACAGCTAACTGCTAGGTCTGTATGATTAAATATCAGAATAGCCTGTGGAAATCTACCGTGTCTGCTGTTCAGATTCTGTCTGATAGTCCTGCCTAGGCTGACTTGCTTAAAGCTGCTTCAGCAGGTGTAGATTTTGGGAAGCGTTTGTTACGCTCTGCATATGATGCTTCTGATGTTGTGCCAGGGCTGCTGCCTCTGGCATATGACTTCAGAGATATTCCTGGCTTCATACGGCTGGGTTTGGCAGTGATGTACAACAGACTGAACTGAATGCTCCTTTGAGGCACCATGCTGTTTGGGGGTGATGTTGAAAATGCTTTACATGAGCTTCAAACCTCCAGAATGACTTTAAGGTCACTCAAATCTTTGAGCCCCTCAGCCCACTAGGGAGCGTGGTAGAGGCTCATTTCCGAAGTCTGCTGCCTGTGATGGCTGTGCCACCCATCAGCGACCCTTTGCCTTTGGCGGAGGTCCCCTTCCCTTCCCCTGGTGCCTATGCAACCCCAAAAGTATTGGTCAAGGTGGTGCTCCCGCTGTTCCTTGTACCTTCAGACTTCACACCTCCTCCCCTCTACTGCTGCCTTTTGGAGTACAGGTGGGGGGTGGGATCTCCCTTCATCTTCAAAAATGGAGGTAGATCATGACAGACGAGTGGGTCTTGGAAATGGGGCATGCTCTAAAGTTGCTGTCTATCTCTCCAGTACATGCTCCACATCCTTGTCATTCAAACAACATGAAGTCTTGCTGTATTCTGACAATTGCAGTGATTCTCAACCTTTGAACTGCCCCGGAGAACTAAGGGTTAACTTTCCATGCAGGGCATGGAACACTGACCTCGAGCTTGGTTGAAGTCTCTGTCTGGAGTGTTTTGAACTCAAACCGTCAGATTCTTAACTCCACCTCACTGAACGGTCGCTCCGGAGATTTCTCCTTCAGCTCGGTTCGAAGTTGGGTAAAGTTTTCAGTTTTTCGTGGTTTAAACCAAAAAAAAATATCCGCATAGTCGGTTCAGTCTCTGTCTGTGGTGCCGTGAGTACTAGATAGGAATTGTTCTATTTTTCTGTGTGGAACTTGTAAAAGTGCGGTTGGTTCGGCTGAACTGACCATTTGATTGTGAACTTTGTTAAACTTAGTGTGTGGTTACCGGTTCTTATCAGTTCTAAAAAAAAACGTGTTTTTAACCGTTTTTTTCCAATACCAATGACACGGTTAGGAATCGATAAGGGAGTCTTGCCTGGCAGTTGCCGGAAAAAGGGTAAGTTTGGTTAGGTTGGCCATGTCTGAGAAACCCAAGAAAAAAGCTGGGCCCACTGGGTTTCAACACTGCAGTGAGTGTGGGGAGGTCTTTGCCAAGGCCGATCCCCACACCACCTGTGTTTATTGTCTGGGGTTTGATCACCTCGATTCAGACTGCCAAATATATAAAAATGTTCCCAAATCTACCCTTGAGAAGAGATTAGGTAGACTGAGGGGAAAAGGCGGCCAAGAAGTCCGCTGACCCAGATGGCCAGCCCGGTTCGGTTTCGACCAAACCAGAAAGAGTGCCCTCTGACCAGGGCGATACTTCTTCAGGCAAAAGGAGACCTAATTCTGAGGGACCGGTTCCAACAAAAAGAAAGCGCAAAGATAAATCGACTGGTTCAGATCCAGAGGTTCATATTCTGACCGCCGAAGAGATAGCCAGGGCGATTCAGATTGTGGAATCGCTCCGTCTGGTTCCGACCGATCCGGCTCCTTCTGGCAGGGGTTCGGTTCGGTTGGTTACCCCGGTTCAAGAGTATACCCACGAAGATTTTTATGAACCGGAGTTTGAAGAGGAAGGGGATTTTGAGGATTATGATGTAAGTGAAGGTCTGGATGTGCCTGTGGAACCGGACATCTCCCCAGACAGACCCTCAGGTGTTTCCCCTCCTAGGCTTTCTGAGTCCCCTTCTCACTTTATGTTCTACAGAAAGGTGGCTGAAATCCTCCAGCTTCCTATGGAGGAGGCATTAGCGGATCAAGGGGAGCCTGATTATGTGGAAATGATGGACATCCCAGAGTCCAGGAGACTGTCTATTCCCCTCCATAAATCTTTTGGGAAACAGACATAAAAAATCTTAAAGTCTCCTAATACTATACCTCCTGTGGATAGAAGAACGGACAAGAGGTATACACTTTCAGCTCAGACACTGAGTTCTTATATCAGCAATGCAGCCATGTTGGGGTAGTGCAGGCTGCTGCCTGTGACAATCTAAATATTCCCTTGGCTTCACACCCCACTGACAAGGACTCCAGGAAGATTAATGCCATGGCAAAGAAGCAGTACATGGCATCTTCTTTGGGACTCAGGCAGGCGAATTACATGGCCTATACAGCCAGGTACCAGAAGTCCAGGTGGGACACTGTACTGGCACTGGCTAAACAGGCCTCCCCCCAGCTAGCCAAGGAGCTGGATGCAGTGGCTGCAGATGGGATTGAGGCATTTAAGGTTCAGTTCCGTGCTGCTGTGGACTCTAATCATGTTTCATCAAGAGTCATGGCTACATCTGTGGCTCTTCGGAGGATGGCTTGGCTCAGATGTACTAGCCTCTCGCAGGACACCCAGGCTAAGGCCATGGATTTTCCTGTAGTGGGTAATTCTCTGTTTGGGGAGCAGACAGAGAATTACATGAAGAAAATGGACGAGTACAGGACCACTTACAGGAGTGCTCAGGCCAAGGAAAGGCAGGCAACTCCTCAAAGGCAGCAGTCTAGGGGCAGGAGCAGGCCTTTTCAAAGGCCTTTTTACCAAGCACAGGCCTCTTCTTCCTTTTCACAGAGGGGGTTCTTCAGAGGGAGAGGCAGAAGGGGGATGAGCAGGCCTGCATCCTTCCCTCAGCCTAAAGCCCCTGCTAAGCAGACACCCTGATGGGTCTGCCCGGGTCGACTCTCCTATTCCAGTAGTGGGCATGCTGGCTTACTTTGTCCAGGACTGGATGTCTGTTACATCAGACAAGTGGGTCCTGGAAGTAGTAAGCCAGGGACTGGTTCTCAGCTTCAAAAAATGTCCAAAGATGAGAGCCAGATCTTTTCCACCCGCAAATGTTTCGGAAACCCTTGCCCTAGAGGCAGAGGTTTCTTCTCTCCTAGCTTTAAGAGCTATAGAGAGAGTACCTACCCTACACTGAGGCAAAGTACTGTACTCCAGGTACTTCCTGACCCCCAAAATGACATGGGAGTGGCGACCCATCCTGAACCTAAGATATCTGAACAAACATCTTTTAAAGCCAAAGTTCAAGATGATAACTCTGGGAATAATCCTTCCCTCTCTAAGGCCAGGGGACTGGCTAGCCTCCCTGGACCTCAAAGATGCCTGCTTTCACATTCCCATCAGGTGCTCCCACAGAAAGTACCTCAGGTTCAAGTTGCCCTCAGGCCACTATCAATTCAGAGCAATGCCCTTTGACCTAACCTTAGCCCCAAGGGTTTTCACAAAGTGTCTGGCAGTAGTAGTTGCCTTTCTAGGAAGGCAAAAGATTTCCATATTTCCTTATCTGGACAGTTGGCTAATAGTGGGTCTGTCTCCAGACCAAGTCAAGTCTCACCTGCAAGTGACCCAGCAAGTGATCATTTCCCTAGGATTTCTCCTTAACCTTCCCAAGTCAGTTCTCGAACCAGTCCAGCTCCTTACCTTTATAGGGGCAGAACTGGATACACTCAGAGCAAGAGCCTTTCTCCCTTTAGAAAGGGCAAGGGCGCTTATGGAACTAGCTTCTTCCTTCAGCCTTCGGGTATCTCGACCAGCAGGGCATTTCCTCCAGCTCTTGGGACACATGGCAGCTTCAACAGCAGTGGTCCAAGGGGCCAGATTCCAGATGAGGGATATTCAGTTCCACCCGAGAGCTTTCTGGTCTCAGAGAAAGGACTCCCTTACCAAACTGATTCCAGTGACTCTGACCTTGATCCAAGCCCTCCAGTGGTGGCAGGATCAGGACAATTTAAGGCAAGGTGTTCCTTTTGTTGCTCAGCCTTGTTCAGTGGTCCTTACCACGGATGCTTCTCCTCTGGGTTGGGGAGCCCACCTGGGGTCCCTTACTGCCCAGGGCCCATGGTTCCCCCCAAGAATCCCTTCTCCACATCAGTCTTCTAGAGCTCAGGGCAGTTTTTCTAGCTCTAAAAGCATTCTCACAGTCAGTTCAGAACAAGGTGGTTCAAGTCAGAACAGACAGCACTACCACCATGTGGTACATCAATAAGCAGGAAGGCACTCGGTCCATGGCCTTGTGCACAGACGCTATGAAGTTGTGGTCCCTGGCTTATTCCCTGCAAGCCTCTCTTGTAGCAGTTCACCTTCCAGGCAAGGACAATGTGCTAGCAGATGCACCGAGCAGGATTTCTCAGGGCCATCACAAATGGTCCCTGGACCCTCAGGCGTTGAAAGTGATTTTTTCAAAGTGGCGCACCCCAGAGATAGAACTCTTTGCAGCCCCAGACAATCACCGACTCTCTCTCTTTTGTTGCAGACCTCCAGTCTTGGGCTCAGTCCCCCTGGATGCCCTGATTCTGAATCGGGAAGGGAAGTTTCTGTATGCCTTCCCACTCCTGTTCAAAGTTTTAGTCAAAATAAGGCCTCAACCTTGCAAAGTGATTCTGGTTGCTCCAGATTTGGCCAGGCAGCCCTGGTACCCCCTGTTGCTGTCCCTAGCAGTCCATCTTCACCTGTCTCTTCCCAGGAATTACAACCTGTTAACATCCTCTCAGGGGAGGATTTGGTACCCCAATCTTCAGTCTCTCAATCTGAAGGCATGGCTCTTGAAGAGTTAGAGTTTGCAGATCTGCATCTTTCCCAAGGGGTTCTGGACATCCTCAGGGCTTCTCGAAAGCCCTCAACCAGAAGGACTTACAACTCCAAATGGAAAAGATTCAGCATTTGGTGTTCTAAGAAGAATATTTCTCCAGACACTGCTGAATTGCCTACGGTTCTGGATTATATGGTCCATCTTAATGGCCTAGGCCTCAGACCAGCTACTCTCAAGGTACACTTGTCAGCTGTTTCTACATTTTTGTCTGTGGGGAAGCCTTCCTCACTATCTTCCCATCCTGTGTTCTGTAAATTTTTTAAAGGATTGCTTTACACCAATCCCCCTTTTAGAGACCCTGCCCCTGCCTGGGATTTGAATGTTTGCATTGCTCAACTTATGCAACCCCCCTTTGAGCCTGTGTCTTCAGCAGAGCTTAAGTACTTGACTTGGAAAACTGTATTCTTGGTAGCCATTACCTCTGCCAGACGTATCAGTGAAATGCAAGCCCTGTCAGTGGAACCTGATTTTATCTCCTTTCATAGGGATAAAGTGGTCCTTAGAACCAATAGAAGGTTCTTGCCCAAAGTGGTTTCAGACTTCCATTTAAACCAGTCGATGTCTCTGCCTGTTTTCTTCACTGATCATTCTTCCTCAGGAGAGAGGAAGCTACACAGTTTAGATGTCAAAAGAGCCCTTAGTTACTACATAGAGCGTACCAAGGGTCACAGGTTTGACTCCCTTCAGTTGTTCCTCATTTATGGACAAGTGGGAAAGGGCAGACCTGCCACCAAAAGATCTGTTGTCAGGTGGATTGTGTCTTGTATACAATTCTGCTATGAAAAACTGGGAAAATCTCCACCTTCAGGCCTGAGGACTCATTCCACAAGAGGTACAGCTGCTTCCCTAGCTGCGGCCAAGGATATCCCTCTCCTAGAAATTTGTCAAGCAGCTACCTGGAAAACAGTCCATACCTTTACCAAGCATTACTCTCTGGATATCCAGGCTAGGAATGATGCTCGGTTTGGCACAGCAGTACTTCGGAGCCTATTCCCAAAGTTGGTTCTGTCCCTCCTCCTTGGAGGTACTGCTTGGTAGTCTGTAATTGTCAGAATACAGCAAGACTTCATGCTGTTTGAAGAAAAAATTACTCACCTTAGTAATTATATTTCTTTTAATGGAGTCTTGCTGTATTCTGACCTCCCTTCCTGTCTCCCCTCTCAGAACCTGTTTTTGGAAAGTGGGTGGGCAGGTGCAGTGTTGCACCCCAGGGGTGTTTTGCTTGCACCCTCATCCCTTTTTGTTTGGGTGCTTATTTATTATTGTTATTTTTGAGTACATTGGGTTTAGTTTTTGGGTTTCCTGACTTGAGTCTTCCTTGGGAATCCAAAACTTTTCAGCCAGTTGGCTAGTAGAATTTTTACAGTTTCCACATAGAATTTTTAGTTTAGTTGGGCTCGTAAGAATCTGACAGTTTGAGTTCAGAACACTTCAGACAGAGACTTCAACCGAGCTCGAGCTCAGCGTTCAATGCCCTGCATGGAAAGTTAACCCTTAGTTCTCTGGGGCAATGAAGGAAAAAAACGCTATGGTTCTCAAAAGAGGTGGCAGGGAAGGTTAAGGAGAAAAGGATAGCATTCAGGAAATATAAGGAAACACAGAAGGAGCTGGACAGAGAACTTTATCAGTTAAAGCAGAAAGAGGCTAGGAAGGCAGTCGGAATAGCAAAGGCCCAAACCGAGGAAAGGATAGCCAATTCTGTTAAAAAGGGGATTGGGGCTGTGGAGCCCGAGCAAGATGGAGGTGGTCTAGTGGAGCTCTGCTGGATCACTAAGGAAAATAAGAGAAATCTATCGAAGAAACCTAAGATTTTGTTTCTTCTACGATCGAGGGTACCTTCCCGATAAAAGCTAAACAGAATGGGAAACCCTCGTCGAGATCAGCAGCAGGGATATGGAGCTAAAGCTAAAACTACATCTGCAGCCTTAGCCACGCACTTAGGACAAGGCCTTGCAGAAGATCAGACAGAGGAAGCTAATGAAGAAACTCTACAAACCACTGGTTCTAAGCTCACTCGACTGATTAAATCAGTCACCAATTTATCGGACAAACTAGACGATTTGAGCAGTTGGGTGGTCGCTCTGGAGACTTCAGTGGAGGCTATTCAGACAACTTCAGTGGAATCTACCAAGCGAGCAGATACGGCGATGGGAGCTGTGTCCTCTTTAATTAAAGAATCTACAAGGTGGCAAGCTCGCATTGAAATGCTAGAGAATCAGATTCGAGTCCCAAATATACGTATCTTGGGTTTGCCTGAGGGATGTGAAGGGGACCATCTGCTTTTGTTCCTTAAAGAATGGCTCGGGCAACAATTGGGTCCTGAGGCAACGTCCCAAATCCAGCATTTCCAAAAAGCTTACCGCATAGTACGGAGGGGTCGGATCGATAACCCTGAAACCCCAGAGTAGTGATGCTTGTAACGGATGGCCCAGGCACCCGAGATTCAATTCTAGCAATGGCATGACGAAAAAGCCTTCTCCTGCAAAGTGGTCATACCATACGTCTTTTTCCGGACATCGGGTATGTGACGAGACAGAAAAGGAAGCGATTCGATGGCGTGAGAGCGGTTCTGTGCGAGGCTTGTGTGCCCCATGGGATGATTTTTCCATCTCGTCTCCGGATCGCCTTTGAAGGGAAGGTTTTTCTGTTTAATGATCCCAAAGATGCTTTGAAGTGGACCCATAAGAATATTACGGTGAAGCCTCGAGAAGATGACAATGAGGATGATTTGTCTGAAGAAGATGAGGAAACTTGAGAGAAAGGAGGACTCCAAACTTTAAAGTTTGCATTTGTAATCTTGATTTGGTTAACAGTGGAGTAAGGTTGTTGGGGTAAAATTACTTTTACTTTAAAAAAAAAAGGGGGGTTCTAGGGACATGGATATGTTGTTCATCCACACTGTCTGGCAGGTATCCTTGCCGCTTTAAATCTTGCCGGAAGGTCTTCAAGCTGGCTCCTCCCACCCACCAGGGTGGTAAAACTCTCGGCTCTGCCCCATGACGCCAGATCTTCCTTACCGCTTGGAAGCTCAGGTTCCCTCCCTAACGCTCTGCATATAAGACTGGTTCCTAATTCTTCGGTTTTCCGAATGTAAAAGGTTTTTTGCATTATAGACTTCGGTCTTCTATCCCTCGCGGCTGCGATGGACAAATCGACTCCCGGTTTTCGGCGGTGCCTTTGTGGGCAGAAGATGTCTCGGACGGATCCGCACTCCACGTGTGTCTACTGTTTAGGCCTTGAGCACGACCCGCAGGCTTGCGACCTGTGCTCTTCCTTCTCAGCCTACGTCCTCGAAGACCGTGCTTCCCGTTTACAACTGGGGCACCCCAAAAACGTTTTCCTCCGGTAAAGTCAAAAGAGGCCCGGTCGGCAGTTTCCACGGCGGCGGGCTCGGCGGATCAGCTAGAGCAGATGATCGCCCTCGAAGAGGAGGCGGCGCGGGCCGCATCTTCCTCAACGCGGCATTTATCCCGCTCTCCCTGGGTTCCTCTTATACAGCTTCCTTTAAGGAGCTTTGTCTGTCCCTCTCCACTAGAGGAGAGGGACCAACGTCTGCTGGACCTTCTTCTCGGTCCAAAAAGAAAGACAAGGGTAAGTCCCTCCATCGACGCTCTTGAGAGCGGGAAAGGTCCCTCTCACCGAGTTGTTGGCCATCGACTTCGGTCGATCATTCGGCTTTGGCCACTGGTTTCACGGTGTCCCTGTCAGGTCAGTTGACCGAGACTCCCATCGGCGCAGTCGAGAACTTTCTCGACCCGTTGAATGGGTTGTTGACCGGCGAAGCCGAAAATCCCCTCTCCCCGGTTCCGCTGGTGGCAGTTGAGGATCCCGCGGGCTTGCCAGTGCCTCCGGTTCCAGAGCCCTCGGGTGAACCCTCCGAGCCGAGGGAGGAGCCGGTTCCACCCGTCCCCTTCCCGCACCATCCTCGGAAAGGCCGAGGTTCTCGGTCTCGGACTTCTTCGCGGTCCAGCCGATCCCGCCGTCATAGTCGGTCTCGGCACCGCGGTAAGCGTTGCCGCCACCCGTCCTCGGATGAGGGGAGGCTTCGACGTAAGTTACATCGACGATACGAGGACCTCATGTGGCAACAGCTCCTTCTGACCGGGAACAAGCCGACGCCGTCGCCTTCCCCGGCCATTAAGTGGCTGTCACCGGAGCGGCCGAAACAACCCCTCGTTTTACCCAAGGAGCCTGTTCCCAGGCCGGTTGTTCGGCCAAAACCAGCTGCTCCACCGATTCCGGTGGAACCTCCGCCTCCACAGCCGCTGTTTGGGGCTCCGACCAAGAACTCTCGGTCGGCTCAGGGTCTGCCCCATAGGCTGTCGGTCACCCTCACTCCCAATCGCCCTCGGCAGGTGGAGAGTGGCTCAGGCCCGAGGCAGCTCTTTGCGGACTCTTCTGAGTCCAACGACGATTCCTCCCTTTTCTCCAAGCGAGTGGACTTGGAGTCCTCTGGAGGTCAGTCGCTGGATGACAGCCCTTCGTCCTTCCTGGGTTTGCTCAGGCTCATCTCGGAGTCCACCAGGATGCAGCTCAAGCCCGTATCCAAGCGGGCCAAGTATCCCCTCACGGAGATATTGGACCGAGGGATTTCCTTTACGGAGGCCTTTCCTGTGGCCGAGGCCATTGTGGGCTCGGCCTTGGAGCTCTGGCAGTGCCCTGCTTCCTGCCCTGCGCCTTCGGCCAGGATGGCCAGGAAGTATGCGGTCCCTACCGGTTCCCTGTCCGGTTTCTTGGAACATCCCTCAGCCGAGGGGTTAGTTACCGACAGCGTTTTCCGGCGTGCGAAGCCGCTGGGGCGTGGAAAAACCTCCCGACAAGGAGTCCAAGAAATTGGACTATGCCGGGCGAAAAGTCTACGCTGCGTCCTCCCTTGGCCTTATCAGGCAAGCTCGGCCGTGCTTATGGCACATTTCTCCCATTCCCTGTTGGGCTCCCTGGACGAGGTAGTCCCTCATCTCCCGGCTGACCTGCAGACCACGGTTAGGCAGGTGCGGGACCAGGGCAGGGCAGTGGCCAAGCAACAACTTCAGACTGCTCTGGACATTGGAGACTCATGCACCAGGTCAGTCGCGGCCGCAGTGGCTATGCGTCGTCGGGCATGGCTGAGGATATCCACCTTCACAGCGGATACACAGCACAAATTGGCGGATGTCCCCTTCCTGGGGACCGA
This sequence comes from Neoceratodus forsteri, assembly GCA_016271365.2. Taxonomy (NCBI): domain Eukaryota; kingdom Metazoa; phylum Chordata; order Ceratodontiformes; family Ceratodontidae; genus Neoceratodus; species Neoceratodus forsteri. The sequence goes on from JADMNL010000022.1 coordinate 121,279,453, forward strand.
CCTCTTTGGCCGTGGAGTGGAAGGCCACCTCCAGAGGATCGAAAAGTCCAGTGCCACCTTGGACTCAGTCTCATCCGCTCAGAGGGACAAGGGCCGCAGACTGCAACCCAAGCCCTTCCGTCCGTCTGCGCCCCCGGCACGTCCGGCCCAGCAGCACCAGGGCTAGCAGGCTCGCGCTTGGCGTCCCAAACCCAAGCCCGTGGCTTCCTCCTCCAGGAAGCAGGGAGGTAAAGGCCCAGGTGGTCTCTCGGCCGGTCCCTCCTCCAAGTCTGCACAGTGACGGGTTGAGGGGTGTCGCCCCCAACCTCGTCACCTCACCCCAGGTTACCCCCGTGGGGGGACAGCTCCGGTACTTCCTTTCCGCCTGGTCTGCTATTACCACAGACCGGTGGGTGTTGGAAGTGGTAGGAAAGGGCCTGCCTCTGGAGTTCGAGCAGGCCCCACCCTTCAGAGCCGTCGCACCTCGGGGGGCCTCGGGGTCTGAAGCCTCGCTGTCAGCTCGCCAAGCTGACATCGCTCACCTCCTCGAGAAGGAGGTGATAAGAGAGGTGGCGGACCCTCCCTCAAACCCGGGGTTCGTGTCCAGGTACTTCCTGGTTCCAAAACAGGCGGGGGCTGGCGCCCCATTCTCGACCTACACGACCTAAACAAGTTCCTAAGGTCTCGAACCTTCAGGATGGTCACTCTGGCTCAGATTATACCATCCTTGGAACACGGTGTGTGGTTCTGCTCTCTGGACCTACAGGACGCGTTCTTTCACGTCCCTATCCGTCTGTCCCATCAAAGGTTCCTTCGCTTTCGAGCGGAGGGATCCCTTTTCGAGTTCCAAGCCATGCCCTTCGGCTTATCTCCAGCTCCCAGGGTCTTCACCAAATGCATGGCAGTGGTGACAGCATTCCTGTGGCGCCGAGGGGTCCGGGTTTACCCTTACTTGAACGATTGGCTGATAGCAGCCCCCTCCAGACAGGAGGTGGAGCGGTCCAGAGATCTGGCCTTCCAGGTTTGCTCTCAGGTCGGCCTCTTCATCAACGAGGCCAAGTTGGAACTCGAGCCGAAGCAGGTGATTCTTTTCATCGGGGCAGAGCTCGACTCTCTTCGAGCCAGAGCACGGCTCCCGGCGGACAGGGCCGAGGTTCTTTCCTCCTTTGCCCAATCATTTCTGGTTGGGCAATTGCGCCCTGACCGGGACTTCCTGCGCCTCCTGGGTCTCATGGCGGCCTGTACCAGCGTGGTCCGTTGGGCCCGCTGTAACATGCGCCCCCTTCAGTGGGGGCTGGCCAGCCAGTGGTCCCAATGCTGCGATCCATTGGACCAGCTAGTGACAGTGACCCAGGGGATGTGGAACGCTCTCCAGTGGTGGACCGTTCCAGTTCATCTGCAGGAGGGCATCCCGTTTGTCCGCCCGGAGCCGACGGTCTCTCTATCGACCGATGCCTCTCTGATGGGTTGGGGTGCCCATCTGGGGGAACACCGAGCGCCGGCCTCTGGTCAGCAGGAGTCGATGCCACATCAACCTGCTGGAGCTCCGAGCAGTCCGCCTAGCTCTCACTGCCTTTGCTCCATTTCTTGGGTCAAGTGGTCCGGGTCCAAGCGGACAATACCACGACCATGTACTATCTAAACCACCAGCGCGGGACGCGCTTCATGCTTCTATGCAAGGAAGCTCTCCGCATCTGATCACTCGTGCGCAGCCTGGAGGTGGATCTCCTAGCCATTCATGTGGCAGGAGCCTCCAACACCCTGGCCGATGCCCTAAGCCGGATAGGGGCTGCGTCCCATGAGTGATCTCTCCTGCCGGAGGTAGTACAAGATCTATTCTCCCATTGGGGCACACCTCAGGTGGACCTGTTTGCCTCCAGGGAGAATGCGAAGCTGAGACTGTTCCATGCCCGGCCCCCTCAGCAGGGCTCACTGCAGGGGGATGCCTTCTCGAGGCTGTGGACCCCGGGCCTCTTCTACGCCTTTCCCCCGTTCCCCTTGATGCACAAGGTGCTTCTCAAAGCAAGGAGGGACAAGGCGCAGGTGATTCTGATAGCCCCAGACTGGCCCCGCCAGTACTGGTACCCAGATCTCCTCAGCCTCAGCTCCAGGCTCCCGAGGCAGCTTCCAGCTTGCCCGGACCTGCTCTCAGTCAATCAGGGGAAGGTATTCCATCCGGACCTTCAATCCCTGCACCTGACGGCCTGGTTCCTGAGCGGCTAGAGTTCCAGGCCTTGGGTCTTTCCGACGAGGTCCTCAACGTAGTTGAGGCGTCCCGTAAGGAGTCGACCAGAAAATGCTACGCCTTCAAATGGAAGAGATTTTCCATTTGGTGCCAGGGCAAGGGCCTGGACCCTTCCTCCTGTTCCTTGGCGAGCATATTGGACTACTTTTGGTCCCTTTCTCAGCAAGGGCTTAGGTCGATGACCCTTAAGGTGCACCTGGCAGCCATCTCTGCTTACCGGGCGTGGGCCGGGAAGCAGTCGGTGGCGCAGGAGAAGGTGGTCTGGCGCTTTTTCAAAGGCCTTGATCACATTTCCCTCGATGCGAGAACCTCCACCTCCGTGGGATCTACTGCTGGTACTGGCAAAGCTCATGGGCAAGCCATTCGAACCAATGCACAGGTGTGAACTCTCCCACCTGTCATGGAAGACCGCCTTCTTGGTGGCTATCACGTCAGCCAGAAGGATGGGAGAGCTCCAGGCGCTTTGCATCGAGTCTCCTTACCTGGTCTTCTACAGGGACAAGGTTGTCCTGCGCCCCCACCCGAAATTCCTTCCGAAGGTGGTGTCGGAGTTTCACCTTAACCAGGTGTTGACTCTGCCGGTGTTCTACCCCAATCACACCTCGGAAGCGAATATAGGCTCCCTACTCTGGACTCTAGAAAGGCGCTCGCTTACTATAAGGCGCCGCAGCTGAAATTGAGGAGAGGTTCTCCAGCTGTTTGTCACCTACGCTGAAGCCGCACCTGGCAGACCTGCAGCAAGCGGACGATAGGCAGGTGGGTCACCTCCTGCATAGATCTCTGCTATAAGTTGGCGGGCATGGAGCCTCCCAGAGGGATAAGAGCTCATTCTACCGCCATACTGCTGCATCGGTGGCTGCTTCCAGGGCGTCCCTATCCAGGAAATCTGCAGGGCTGCTACCTGGAAGTCAGCACACCTTCATCACCCATTACCACATCGACCTTGAGTCATCGGGATGCTGGTTTTGGGGCCTTGGTTTCCAGTCTCTATCCTAAGTAGGGGTGTGCTGCCTCCCTCCTCCCGGAGAACTGCTAGAGTCTGCCAGACAGTGTGGATGAACAACATATCCATGTCCCTAGAAATACAGGTTACTCACCTGTAACAGGAGTTCTAGGAATGGTATATGGTTCATCCACACGACCCTGACCTCCCCGGCTTCGACGCACAACCTGAGCTTCCAGCGGGCCAGATCTGGCGTCATGGGGCGGAGCCGAGAGTTTTACCACCCAGGTGGGTGGGAGGAGCCAGCTTGAAGACCTTCCGGCAAGATTTAAAGCGGCAAGGATACCTGCCAGACAGTGTGGATGAACAACATATACCATTCCTAGAACTCCTGTTACAGGTGAGTAACCTGTATTTACGCTCCAGTTACTTCTTGTTCAGCTCAAGATTTAAAATAATTTAAATATTAGACATGCCATGGTGCCTGTGCAGTTGCTTAGGTATCTGTCTGAACGTTAGGTAGTTGATTTACTCGCACAGCTTAGATGCTTCATATCGTATTAAAATAGTATTTCTTTTGGTTGGGAAACATTATGTATAATTTACCGGTTGTCTCCACAAGACTTTTCCGTTTACGGAGATTGCAAATAAATGCATAAACTTAGATTAAGCATGGTATAGTGGGACCCCACCAGAGGTGAGGCCAGTACTTGGACATTTTGTTTGGACTATAATTGGTTATTAATCCATGCAGCTCATGGGCTTATTAGCGGCTTATAGGACTTATCCTGTGATTATAATAATTTTCTCTTTTTTTTAGGTATTACCCCTCAAAGATGTATCAAATAGCAACAGAAAATATACATGTGTATATTAAGAGGAGTGGCGCCCTCATGGGGATTTAAATATGTACTACATCTGTTTGCTTGGAATTCTGAACTGTATGTCTGAGTTCTGTAAAAATAATAAATAAAAAGTATAAAAAAAAGAAAGAAGGGGGATAAGACCTTTTATAGGTACATTAGGGAGCGAAGAAAGACCAAAGGAGGGATACTGAGGCTTAATAAAGGGGAGGGAATGTGGGTAGAGGGTAACAGTGAAAAACCAGGGATACTGAACAAATATTTCTGCTCAGTATTCACAAAGGAAGAGGAGGCGGTACCTAAACCAAACAAGAGAAACACTCTGAAGGCGGGTCGATACCAGTCCATTTACAGAAGAAAGGATTCTGAAAGAACTAATAAAATTGAAGGTGGACAAAGCAATGGAGCCTGATGGGATTCCCCAAGAATTCTAAAAGAACTAAGGGTAGAACTAGTGACACATGACTACTCTCTTTAACAAATCATAGGAGGATGGGGTGGTACCGAGGACTGGAGGAGGGCAGATGTGATTCCTCTTCACAAAAGTGGGAGCAGGACAGAGGCAGGAAACTACAGCCAGTTAGTTTGACCTCAGTGGTAGGGAAAATGATGGAATCACTTCTGAAGGAAAGAATTGTTGAGTACCTAGAGGCCAGTGGGGCACAGGACCCAAGGCAGCATGGATTCACTATGGGAAGGTCTTGTCAGGACAGATCTAATAGATTTCTTTGACTGGGTGACCAAAGTAATAGACCAGGGAAGGGCTGTGGACATGGCCTACCTAGATTTTAGCAAGGCATTTGATACAGTCCCACACAAAGATTAATACACAAGTTAGCCAGCTTTGGAGTGGGTCTCAAGGTGGTAGCCTGGATAAGCTAGACAACAGGATGCAAAGGGTAGTAGTAAATGGAGTACACAGTGAAGAAAGGAGGGTTACTAGCGGGGTACCGCGGGGTTCAGTACTGGGACCGGTCCTTTTTAATGTCTTTATAAGTGACATTGCAGAGGAACTGGAAGGAAAAGTATGTCTCTTTGCAGACGACACAATGATCTGCAACAGGGTTGATACACAAGATGGAGTGGAAAGGATGAGAAGGGACTTGGCAAGGTTGGAGGACTGGTCACATGTATGGCAGCTCAGATTCAATGCAAAGAAGTGCAAGGTAATGCACATGGGAAACAAACACCCAGGGGAAACGTACACAATGGGGGATGAGATACTGACAACAGTAAAAATGGAAAGGGACCTGGGGGTAATTATATCAGATGACCTAAAGGTGGGCAAGCAATGTGAGAAGGCAGTAAGGAAGACTGGGGGGGATACTGGGATGCATCGGAAGAGGCATCAATAGTAGAAAACAGGAAGTTGTTATTCCACTGTACAGACAGTTGGTGAGACCCCATCTAGAGTACTGTGTGCAGTTCTGGAGACCCCATCTCCGCAAAGACATAGACAGAGTGGAGGCTGTCCAGAGGAGGGCAACCAAAATGGTGCAGGGTCTGCACCAGAAGACATACGAAGAAAGGCTAAAGGAGCTTAATATGTATACCCTTGAGGAAAGAAGGGAGAGAGGGGACATGATAGAAACTTTAGGTACCTCAAGGAAATCAACAAAGTCCAAGAAGGTAGCGTCTTTCAGAAAAAGAGATGTGCAAGAACAAGGGGCACAATTTGAAGATAGAGGGGGGACGGCTCAGAGGTAATGTGAGGGAGTATTTTTTCACAGAGAGGGTTGTGGATGCATGGAACAGCCTCCCTGAGGAGGTCGTGGAGTCAAGAACAGTGGGGGAATTCAAGAATGCATGGGACAGGCATAAGGCAGTCTGTGTGGGGGGTAGGAGGAAGTAAGCTAGCTGTTGGTTAACTAGGATCTGCAGCTTATCAGGTAGGAAAATGGGCAGACTAGGTGGGCCAAGCGGTCCTTATCTGCCATCAAATTCTGTGTTTCTATGTTTCAGTTCAAAGGTTGGGAATCACTGCAATTGTCAGACTACAGCAAGACTCCATTAGAAGAAATATAATTACTAAGGTGAGTATTTTTTTTCTTATCCTCCAGGCCACTTGTACCTTCTGTTAGAGGAGGGTCAGTCACCAGTACACAAGAGGGCTATTGAACTCCTCCGTCCCCAAGAAGAAACCAAGGGTTCTATTCCAGATACTTCCTGGTTCCCAAGTGGACAGGAGATCTAGGTCGTGTACCGGCCTGAGAGACCTCAAGTTGTTCCTTCATATACAAATTTCGATTGATTTCTCCCCAGGCTGTCATCCCCCCTGCTGCAAAAGGGAGATTGACTCTGTGCCCTGTATTTGAAGGATGTATACCTTCACATGAAGATTCACAAATGCTACAGGCAATACCTCCACTTTATGCTGGAAGGCAGCCATCATCAGTTCCATATGCTTAGCAGTTGTGGTAGCGGCCCTCCGGAGGGAAGGTTTTATATATTCCCATATCTGGATGACTGGCTCCTGACGGTCCTGTCCAGGGAAGCGATCCTGTACACATTGTCCAGAACAAAACAATTGTTTTAGAACATCCAGAAAACACCAAAATCGGTATTCATTCCTTGTCAGTGCCCTCCAGTATATTGTAACAGTGCTGAACGTGGCAGAGGGCCTGCCTTCCTGTCTTCCTGCCTGCAGACTGTCTGGAGGCCCTTGTTGCCAGGCCCAGCTGATACACAGAATCAATTATGTGTCAGCACAGATGATGTTACATATGCTGGAGTGATGGCAGCAGCCATCATTACGGTTCCTTTTCATCCACCTTCGTGTGCACATACTGCATTGGACTCTTCGGGTACAATGGGATCAACTGATGGATGAGTTGGAATGAATAGTCCTCAGCATGCCCCTCCCCGGCTGTGTTTTAATATGGTGAATAGACTGCTGCAACCTGTTACAGGGCATTCCATTCTTTTCCTCCAACTCCGTGCAGAGCCTCATAATGGATGCCTCAGGGACTGGCTGGGGTGCCCATCTTGGATCTTTTCAGACTCAAGGGTCCTGCACCGATCTGGAGTACAATCTCCATATCAATTGTCTGGAGATGCAGGCTGTTCTGCTTGGTTTCCAGGCTTTTTAAGAACATCTCAGCCTGGGCTTCTTGCTGATTCAGACAGTGTCAGTGTCATGCACTACATAAATAAGAAAGGGAGCACTCACTCATATCCTGTGTACAAGGAAGCGATGAGAGTGTAGTGGTGGGCCATGTGCGTGTCACAGCCTTCAGCTCTCATCTGCATTTCTCCCACGTGTCAAAAACATCTTGGTGGACAGGCTAAGTAGGTCTGAGTCCCTAGTGCATGATGGTAACTGCTGACCTCAGTGGCAAATGACCTCTTTGCACAGTTTGGTCATCCAGAGTTAGACCTTTTTGCATCTCCACACAATGCAAAACTGCCACGTTTTTGTTTGCTCGCTCCAGAGCCTGGAGTTTTTGGCAAGACAAGTTGTCCCGCTCCTGGAAAGGGAGGTTCCTTTATGCCTTTCCTCTGATTCCCTCTCATTCAGAGGATTCTGCTCAGGCTGCAGGAGGAGCGTGCCACTAAAATAGTGGGGGCTCCCTTTTGGCCTCACTAGATTTGGTTTCCACTTCTGCAGCATCTGGCAGTGGAACCTCCTGCTCAGCTCCCCCCCCCCTCCTTGTCAGGGTCTGCTGTGAGGCTCAGTGGTCCCTGGTCCATCCGGACCTGCCATCTCGTCATCTGCATGCCTGGCTTCTGAAGATGTAGCAATTGCCCATTTTTGAGGTTTCACCTCCGGTGGCTGCTATGTTGCTCGTGGCCAGAAAACCTTTTTTTTTTTTTTTGTTATTTAGAATGCTTTTCTTCTCCTACCAACCGGCCCCCATCAGTCCTATCCCACTCGTCCAGCCCTATCATCCGCCTTCTCTGGGACTTGCCTTCTCCCTCTTACACCCCAGCTTACTCCACAGAGGCAGGACCATCGGGAGGGACCCTCTACCTCCTGACAAAGACAAGGTTGGCACTTGAGGGAGAGCGCCACGATCGACGGTGTGGGGCCTGAAGCGAGGGGTGGACATCCTCCTGCAGTGGCTGGTGCTCCATTTTTCCGATTTTCTCTTCTTTGGAAGCTGAGAAGATCTCCCAGCATGCATACACGTATACACTTGTATTGTACGTCAGAACCCATCAGTGTCCATCCCCAGTTCCTCAGCTTCGCTTGCAGTGCCACCTGTGGGCATACAGATGGCAGTAACACAGCAGAGGCCAACTTCCCATTCCCCGAGGTGGAGAGCATCCTCTGTGAGACTTATCTCATCTTCCCCAGTCGGCCCTGCGATGAACCGGACTCATTCCCCAACCCAGATCCTCTATGTCATGAGCGGTATCTCTGTCACTGCACCAGTGGGCCGGCTGGGTAGAAAACCTTGTAGTAGATACACTTACTCTTTGAACTAGAAGCACTTTTTCATATGGTATGCTTCCCATTTAGTGAACTCATTTACGTGTCCTGTCAGTACTGGACTTCTGTCTCCGATACTTATCCATTGAGGTGCATTTGGCTGTCATTTTGGCTTTCCATGCCCCTTTTGTTGGGCTCACTGTGGCACAACTAGTGGTCTAAAGGGTATTCTGTGCCTGTATCCCACAATTCAAAAACCTATTCTACCTTGGGACCTGAATTTCATTCCTGAGAAATTGACTTTGGCTCCGTTTGTGCCTGCTGCGACCTGTGAGATGCGTGTTCTTTCTTGGAAAATTGTTTTTGGTCGCGGCGACTTCCTCTTGTAGAATTTCTGAGCTTCAGGCTCTTGTGCATGAGCCTCCTTATTAATTTTGCAGATGGACAGGGTGTCTTTGCGGACCAGTCCTCGTTTTCTACCAAAGATGGTATTTGATTTTACATTGAGTCAGACCATACACCTTCCTGTGTATTTTCCAGAGCAAACCAACAAAGGTGAGGCATTGCTCCATACACTTGATGTACACAGAACTCTGCATTTCTGTCTTGATCGCACTGTGAACTGTAGAAAGTCCTCTCAGCTTTTTACATACTAACATACTAAAAGCCAGCAGACTAGGCCCAATGGTCTGTCGTGTCTGCTCGGTAGCCAGCCACCTAGTGTTTTTAGTAGTTTTAGTAGTGTTTCTGTTTCATTCTGTCCTGGGAAGGAAGGTGCCTGTCCAATGGCTAGCTGACTGTATGTTTTTTTTATTATAGGAAGTACAGTAAGGAACTTCCTGGTGCTGACTGTGGCTCTACATTTGATATGGCCTCTTTTGTTGCTTGCTTTCAGAATGTTTCTGCAGTTGGCATTTGTGCTGCTGCCACATTGAGCACTGTGCATATTTTTATTAACCACTACAGTTTAGACGTCATTTCTCGTAGACATGCTTACCTTGGTCTTGCAGTATTGCAGGGCCTTCTGTCTTGATGTATCAGATATTGTCATCCTCCCTGGGTGCTTTGCACTACTTGGGAATTGTTCTAAAAGTATGGCTCAATGGAGGAGATGAAAAAATTACTTACCATAGTAATCATGTTTCTTCCAAGAGAGTCTTGCTGTGTTCTGACTAATGCAGTTAGCCCTTCCAGTTGAACTGCCCCGGAGAGGAAAGAGTTAAAGCGTATATGCTAATAGTGGAATGCTGAATAGGCTTGAGCTCCATTTCAAACCACTGTCCTTGGTACATTCTATGTAACTGCCAGATTCTTACGAGCAAACTTACAGTGATAATAGCAATAATGAGATAAACTAAGCTATGCTAAGCAAGAACGTATTTAACTAATAACAAACATATTATACATATATATATATATATACACATATATATATGTATGTATATATATATATATATATATATATATATATATATGTCAAATGGCTGTAAACCCAACAAGGGCATATAAAAGACTCAAGTCACAGATGCCCAAGAAAAAACTGCCCCAGTGGTCTAACATTTCTGACAGTGACAGCTGGAGTGCAGTGCCCCGAGGTTCTAGTAGGGGAGGCAGGGTGGGAGGTCAGAATACAGTAAGACTCGCTTGGAAGAAACAAGATTACTATGGTAAGTAATTTTTTCTTCAAACCCCAGGAAGTCTTACTGTGTTCTGACTAATGCAGACTACCAAGCAGTGCCCCTTGGAGGTGGGCACAGAACCTACTTATGGAATAGGCACTGCAGTACTTTTGTGCCAAACCTGGCATCACTCCTAGCCTGGGTGTCCAGGCGGTAGTGCCTGGTGAATGTATGAACAGTTTTTCAGGCAGCTGCTTTGCAAATCTCAAGTAAGGGGACATACAGTCATACAAATGTGCCTGCAGAAACAGACCACCCGGTCTATCTACGTCTGCCCGAGTGTGCAGCTAGCATCCCTAGTTTGCAGCTGCCCCACTTCCCTCCCGTTTGTCATCCCACTGCTGCCCCCACCTCCCCTTCCCCTGCTTCCTATCCCAAGCCCTTTTAAAGCTGTTCACAGATTTACATGACAGCACCCATTCTGGTAGTCCATTCTGTTTTGCTACCACCCTTTCCGTGAAATAGTGTATCCTCATTTCCCTCCCAAATACCACCCCCCCCATTCTTAGTCTGTGCCCATGGTGTCCTTTCCTTCCTTAGCTTAAAGAGCCTGTCTGAACCATCCTTATTGATTCCCCTCAGATACTTGAATGTCTCTTATCACGTCCCCCCGTCCTGTCTATCCTCCAGGGTGTACATATTCAGGTCTCCCAGCCTGCTGTCATAGTCTCTCCCATCCATTCCATATATCATCTTTGTTTCCCTCCTCTGCACCTCCTCCATTAGCGTAATATCACGCTTCAGGTATGGCCTCCAAAACTGCACACAATACTCCAAGTGTGGCATTACCAGCTGCCTGTAGAGGGGCCAGATCACCTCACTTCGCCTGGACAAAATTCCCCTCGCTATGCACCCCGGCATTTTGTTTGCTTTTGCAGCCACTCTCCTGCACTGGGCAGTATTGTTCATGGTCCCTGTAACTATTACCCAAGGTCCTTCACCTCCTCGGTGATCCCCAGCTTAACCCCCCCTCAGCCAGTATTCTCTCCTTGGGTTCTTTGCCCCAAAGTGCATAACCTTACACTTCTTTGCATTGAACCCCAGTTGCAACCTCTCTGACCACTCCTCTAGCTTGCTTAGGTCCTCCTGCAGCTGCTTCCATCCCTCCTCTCCATCTACCACTGCTCCCATTTTGGTGTCGTCTGCAAACAGACTTGCCTTGCTCACCACCCTGTGCGCAATGTCTGATATGAAGAGCCCAAATAATACTGATCAGCACAGAGCCCTGTGGTACCCGCTTGTCACCAACTTCGGAGTTGAGATCTCCCCTCCCACCAGCCTCCCACTCAGCCAGCTTGTCATTTTTGCCCCACCCCTACACCAGTTAGCTTCCCCCCAAGCCACCCATGAGGCACCGAATCGAAGGCCTTGCTGAAGTCCAAGTAAAGAACATCCATCGCATGACCCTTATCCAGCTCACCTGTCACCCAGTCATAATATTGTATCAGGATGGTTTGTCAGGACTTCCCCAAAATGAACCCATGCTGCCTCACATCCTGGACGCCGTTGTCCTCCAGATACAACACCAGTCTTTCCTTTAGTATCGTTTCCATGAGTTTGCACACTATGGAGGTGAGACTTACCGGATGATAATTACCCGCTTTGTCCCTTGGTCCGCTCTTGTGTAACGGAACTGCATGTGCCATCCTCCAATCTAGTGGCACACTTCCCGACTCCAGTGAGGTGCTGTACAGATCGGCCAGAGGCTCTGCCAACGCCTCCACCATCTCCCTCAGCACCCTGGGGTGGATACCACCTGACCCTGGTGCCTTGCCTACCCTCAGTGCCCTCAGTCTCTCTAGGGTTGTACCTCCCTCAGTCCTTCCATCTGTCACCTCCTCTCCCCCCGGCCCCACCTTCCCAGCCCATGGTCGTAGTGGTCCCCGCTTTTCTTCCGTGAACACTGAGCAAAAGTATTCATTCAGTGCTTTCGCTTGTTCTTCTCCCTTTTCAGTCCACTCCCCACCCTTTTTTATCCTTACTGTTCCTTGCACTTCCTTTTCTCCCTGATGTATCTGAAAAAGTCTTTCTCTCCCCCCCCTTAATTCCCTGCACTGATCTCAGTTCCCTCTGGGCCTTGACTTCTCTCACTTTTCTGGTCACCTCCCTGGACCATCCTGCATACTCTTCCCTGTCCCCTTCCTTCTCCGTCCTCCTATACCTCTGGTACGCCTCTCGTTTTGCCCTCACCACCTCCACTACCTTGCTGTTCAACCAGCATGGTTTCCTTGCTTTGCTCCTCTTACTGTGTGTCTTGGTGCAGGCTTCGATTGCCTCTGTCATCCCCCGTTTAATAATAGCCCATTTCTGCTTCACATCCCATCTCCTGCCTTATGTCCTTCAGTTTTCCTTTCAGTACTTCCCGCATCCTCCCAATGTCCGTCCTCCTGAAGTTTACCACCCAGGTTACTAAGTTCTCTGGCTCCCTGCACATCGTGATATTAAACCACACCGTTTGGTGATCGCTGTCGGCGAGTGTGTCCTCCACACTTATTTCCCTTAGTGCCTCCCCATTCAGCAGTACCAGATCCAAAGTGTTCTTTAGCGTAGTAGGTCCACTGACCAACTGCGTCAGGAGACCCTCCTGGATCACATCCAGGAGCACTTTCTCCCTAGCACTGGAGGTGACTGAAATGCTCCAGTCAACCCCCGGCAAGCTGAAATCCTCCACAATGACCACCTTCTCTTTTCTGCATAACTTTCTGATTTGTCCCACTAATTCCCTGTCAAGCTTCTCAGACTGGAACAGCGGCCTGTATACCACCCGAAACCTCAGTTTCCTACCCCTTGAGTCTATGAGCTGCAACCAGATTGCCTCTGTTGTCCTTTGCTCCCCCTCATCCCTTGTGCATTTGATCCCGTCCCTCACATAGAGTGCCACCCCACTCCACCTCACCCCCCTTCCCTCCTCACGGTCCTTCCTGTATAATTTGTATCCTGGGATTGCCAGATCCCAGTCCCGGTTCTTGGTTGCCCATGGTTCCATGACAGCCGCAAAGACATTTCTCACAGCTGCTATGGAAGCAGCTGTCCCCGTGGTGGAATGAGCCCTCAGGCCCACTGGTGGCTCCTTACCCAGTTTGCCATAGCAGAACTGAATGCAAGCCACTATCCACCATGCAGTGGTCCTTTTTATTGCTGGCTTCACCTTTCCCTCTTCTCCATAGGTGAGGAACAGCTGGGCACGCTCATTCCTATGGCCTTTTTTCTGTTCCAAATAGAAACTGATAGCCCTTTTTACATCCAGGCTATGCAGTCTACGCTCACCTGAACTAGAATGGTCAGTAAAGAAGACAGGCGATGTAATGGACTGGTTCAAGTGAAAATCTAAAACCACTTTGGGAAGAAATCTCCTATTTGTTCTGAGGACAACCTTATCCCTGTGGAGAGCAATGTAATTCGGTTCCACAGACAAGGCCTGTAGCTCACTGATCCTTCTTGCTGATGTGATAGCTACCAGAAAAACAGTTTTCCATGTTAAGTATTTAAGCTCTGCTGAGGACATGGGCTCTAAAGGGGGGGGCTGCATCAGCTGTGTTATGCAGATTTTCAGGTCCCAAGAAGGAGTAGTTCCCTATGAGGGGGGTGCAAATGGAGCAGCCCCTTAAACAATTTCTTGAAGATAGCATTAGAAGCCAGGGAAGGACCCTTCCCTGCTGAGAGATAGGCAGAGACAGCTGCCAAATGCACCTTGAGAGTGGAAGGCTGGAGGCCTAGAGAGTGAAGGTGTGCCAAATAGTCTAACAGGACAGCCAAGCCGGCTTTCTGAGGGTCTATATCCCTTTGGGAACACCATATAGAGAACCTCTTCCATTTAGAGGTGTAAGTTTTCCCGGTGGAGGGCTTCCTAGAGACCCTTAGGATGTCCATCACCCCCTTCAGAGAGATGCAAGCCTGCATACTCTAGATCCTCAAGAGCCAGGCCTTGAGCCTGAAGGACCTGAGGTTGAGGTATAGGATCCTCCCTTGGTAGGAGGTCAGAAAGTTGTGCTTCCTGGGGAGGCAGATGGAACTAGTGACTGACAGAGTCAGCAGCATCGAGTACCATAGTTGTCTAGCCCAATCAGAATCATTGTTGCTGGCTGACATCTGAGTTTGGTTGGAACTCTAAATATCAGAGGGAATGGAGGGAAGGCATACAAGAATTTGCCTGTCCAGTCCAGAAGCAGTACATTCATAGGTACTCAGCCCAGGACTGGTAGCCTGTAGCAGAACTGGGGTAACTGATGATTATCTGGGGCTGCAAAGAGGTCTGTCTCTGGAGTGGCCCATCTCCTGAATACTGCTAACAAGACTTGCCTGTTCAAAGTCCATTTGTGATGGCTGTGATTGATCCTGCTGAGTGCATCTGCCAAAACATTGTCCTTCCCTGGTAGGTGGACTGCTGACAGGGAGGCCTTGAGGGAGTAGGCCAGACGTCAGACCTTCATGGCTTCTGTGCACAGGGCAGAAGACCTGGTCCCTCCCTGTTTGTTTATGCAGTACATAGTGGTTATGCTGTCTATTCTGATCTGAACCACCTTCCCCTGCATTATTGTGTCAAGTGACTGAAGTGCCAGTAGCACTGCTCTGAGTTCCAGCAGGTTTATGTGCATCAGAGATTCCTGCCTGGTCCATATGCCATGTGCAGTGTGGTCTCCTAGGTGGGCTTCCCACCATAGGAGGGAAGCATCCGTGGTCAGCACCACAATAGGAGACTGCTGCAGGAAAGGAACCCCTACCCTGTCCCTGTCCTGCCACCATTGCAGGGCTTGTACCAATGTGGAGGTCACTGGTACCACTTTGGACAGGTAATCCATTCTCTGGGACCAAAAGGACCTGAGATGGAACTAAATGTCCCTCATCTGAAACCTGGCTCCTGGGACCACACCTGTGACTGTAGCCATATGGCCTAGGAGCTGAAGAAAATGCCTTGTTGGTGGAGGGATGTGCAGCCAGAAGGAGGCTGCTAGCTGAACTGTGCTGTCCACCCTTGCCTACGGCAGGATAGCTCTTGCCCGAATTGTCCAGTTCTGCCCTTATAAACTCCAGGAGCTGGACTGGCTTTAGAACTGACTTCTTGAGATTTACCAGGAAACCTAGAGACTGTAAGGTATTCTGTGTGGTGATGAGAGATTCCTCTACCTGCTGAGGTGAATGCCCCACGACTAGCCAGTCATCCAGGTAAGGGAAGACTGTGACCCCTAACCTTCTCAGATGTGTCACGACCACTGCCAGGCACTTGTTGAAGGTTCTTGGTGTTGAGGATAGGCCGAAGGGCACTAGAGCCTTGAACTGATAATGGCCTGAAGACAGCTTGAACCTGAGGTACTTCATGTAAGACTGCCTGATGGGTATGTGAAAGTAGGTGTCCTTGAGATCCAGGGATGCTAGCCAATCCCCTTGTCTTAGAGTGGGAAGGATCGGAGCCAGAGTGACCATTTTGAACTTTGGTTTTGTCAGATGCCTGTTGAGGTATCTTATATCCAGAATGGGTCACCACTCTCCATTTTTCTTCAGGGTTAGAAAGTACCCTGAATACAACCCTTTTCCCCTGCAAGGGAATGGGACAGGTTCCACTGCTCTGTTTTGCAGTAGAGTGGACACCTCTACCTCCAACAGGACTGTTTCTGATCTGATGGCAGGTTTGAATATTCTTGCTCTTGTTTTTGGAAATGACTTGAAACTTAAAGCAAGACCCTGGCTTATTACTTCCAGGACCCACTTGTCTGTGGTAATGGTTTCCCTTGCCTGGATGTAATAAGCCAGCCTACCCTCTACTGGACAAGGGGAGGCGACCCTGACAGTCATCTCAGGGGGTTTGTTTGGCAGGGGTCTTGGACTGAGGGCTAGGTCCAGCCCAACCTGCGCCTCTTCTGCCTCTACCCCTAAAGTAGCCTGTTTGCTGCTGGTAGGCAGGGAAGGCCTGGGCCTGGTAAAAAGGCCTCTGATAGGGTCTGCCCCTGCCTCCCCTACTCTGCTGTCTTTGTGGAGTAGCAGCCTTCTCTTTGGCTGCAGCACTCTTGTGTGCCACTCTGTATTCGTCCATCTTTTTCATGTATGCCTCTGTCTGTTCCCCAAAGAGAGAATTCTGCACCAGAGGAAAATCCAGGGCTTTAGTTTGGGTGTCCTGTGAGAGGTTACTGCACCTTAACCATGCAAACTTCTCTGTGAAACAGCAATGGCCATAACTCTGGAAGCACTGTCATTAGCATACACAGCCATGTGGAACTGATACTTAGCTGCTTCTACTCTATTTTTAGCAAGCTCCTCCAGGACAGTTGCCAGTTGAGGTGAAGCCTTGCTGCCCAGTTCCTGGACGGATTCCCATTAGGACTTCTGGTACCTGGAGACATAGGCCATGTAAGAGGCTTGCCTTATGCCTAGGAAAGCCCCTCAGGTACCCCTTCTTAGCCAGAGAATCGATTTTCTGCAGTCCTTTTCCAGGGGATGTGAAACCAAGGGAATGCCTGCTTTCTCACAAGCAGCAGCCTGAACCACCCCCTCAGAGCTGCAGTGACTGAATAAAAAATCAGTGTCATTGCCAGCCAATAAGTACCTTCTGCCTTATCCACAGTGGGTATAGAGGTGGAGGTGTGCAACATTTTTATAGTCTGCCTTTTAAGAGACTTGTGGATCGGTATTAAAAACCTCTTTGCAGCAGGCACTTCCATCATTTCTACATAATCCGTCTCTTCCTCCTCCTCAGAAGCTTCCTGAGCAGGCAGCTCCAAAGCTTCTGCTACCTTCTTAATAAAGGCACAATGTGAGGAGGGGTCCTCAGAGGGAAGAGGTGGAGATTCAGGGTCCAAATGATCTGGTGAAACCTCAGGTTCAATGGGTTCACCAAAGTTCTCGTCCTCTTCCTCCCACTCCTGCTCATAAAAGGGCTCAGGCTCAAATGAACCGGAGGGATGAGAAGCACCCAGTGTTTGAACCGGAGTTTGAGCCGTGACATGCTGACCTGGTTGCCCGAACCAATCTGCAGTGACCGAATTATGCAACTGGCCTTCGCTATTTCCTCAGCGTTTCCGAACCGGTTGTTTTCCTTTTCTCTTTTGCTGCAGGCATTTCAAGGCCTTAATCAGCTGTTCTCTTCCCAGTGGAGGTTTCGCCCTAGTCAGAGGGCACCCCCTCCGGTTCCACCAGTTTATCCTTGGTGGTGGAACTGGACCGACTTTCAGTGTCTCTTGAGTTTTCGGCCATTCTCTCCTGCAGTCTGTTAAGTTGCCTATCAAGTGTAGACTGAGGGAAATTTTTGCAGATTTCGCAGTCTGCCTGAAGGTGGTCAAACCCTAGGCAGAATACACAAATAAGATGCGGATCAGCCTTGGCAAATGGCTCTCTGCACTCAGTATGGTATTGAAACCCAGTGGGACCAGTTGTTTTCTTGGGTTTCTGTGACATAACAAACTAAGAAATTTTTAGAACTTATCCACAGTGGGCGGTTTAAACATGGATAAGAGAAAAGATATTTGGTTAACAGCTGGTTTAGTAGCCGAGGAAAAAACTGAGAAAAACTCTGTTCGTTTTTTAACCAAAAAATCTACCGGTCCTTAAAATGACAAAATACAGTGAAGAACTAAAATTTTACCTCAAAAAGTAAAGAAAATGTCTTTGGTGGTCTCCTAGTTGCAAAAACGATCAGGAACTGAAAAACTTACCAAAGAGAAGAAAACCTAGTCTAGTCTAACCTCTAACTGAAGGAGAGAGGTTTGAAAATTAAAATAAAATAAACGGTGGTTATAAAAACTGACGAAACTTAACTTCAACCAACAGAGCCGAGGAGAAATCTCTGAGGTGACTTCACAGGCAGGCGGAGTAAAGAATCTGGTAGTTACATAGAATGTACCAGTGACAGTGGTTTGAAAACCCGAGCTGGAGCATATTCAGTGTTCCACTATTAGCATATAGGCTTTAACTCTTTCATCGTCAGGGCAGTTCAACTGGAATGGCTAACTGCATTAGTCAGAATACAATAAGACCTCCTGGGGTTTGAAATCCTTAATGAAGATAGCACAGTTACTTACTGTAACAGTAGATCTTCAGGAGAATCTCTTCAATTGGGCCACTGTGCTCCCACCCTCCTTCCCCCTTACTGAGATACAGTATGGCAGAGTTTGTCCACTGTCTTGTTGGAGGCGTCCATAAGTGTCTTTTGTAACATGGCGAAAATAAGACGGGAGAAGAAAAGAAAGCTCATAGGATGAACAGTATCAGGTGGTATACGAGCAACACGGCATTATGAGACGATAATGCCATGTTGCTTGTGTAGTGCATAAAGCAGCCAGGGTAGCAAAAGGAGCAGTGTGGCAAAGACAAGAAGTCAATAAATGCAAGGGAGCAAGTTGTGAAGTAGCAAGTTTATTTTATTTATTTGAGCGTTTTACCAGGAAGGCATGCTGAGCAGAGCACTGCTCGATCACAGATGCGTCCTGGGGGAAGGGAGAACACAGGAAAACAGTTTACACAGTATAGACAAGAAAATACATAGTGGGAGAAATATCAACATTAGGATCTGGTTACATGTCAGTAGTAGCTTGAGAGAGACAAATTGGTAACCACAGTACATACGGTATGAGAAAACACTTGCAGTCAGGATTGAGTAGACAGGGTGGAGGAATAGTAGGAAAAGTGTGACGGAGGGACGAGCGGGAAAGATAGAATCAGGAAAGTGAGAAAGGTAGAGATGGAGAGAATGCAGCCAAAAACAAGCTGATAAAAGAGATGAGGGCTCGGGACGAGAACACATTGATGGGAAAGAGAGAGAGAGAGAGAAAAAGCGAGCACCGAACCTGAAATGGAAATAGCTCACAGCAGTCAAGAGAGACCAGGTGGCACAGACAGAGTACAGGAACCTCCAGGAGAAGTAGTAAGGGAGAGAGGGTGGAACGGAGCAGAAGAGACAGGAGCACACCAAAGAGCCGGAAAGGCGTTCAATTTTAGCAACTTAATGGTGTATGGCACCGTTAAGTGTAATTACCCAGCTGGAAAGAGAGACATAGGAGACAGCACAGAGAGTCCAAAAATGTGAGTAGTGAAAATAACAGACTATTAGAAAGCGATTGTTAGCAGAGAAACAATTGCAATGCCGCATGCCCAAAGCACCGGAGTGCTATGCAAATCAGACACACAGCTACAGGTTCAAGCACTGAAACAGCAAGGGAGAGGTCATCCTAGCAGCAATAGTGAACGAACAGCCACTCAGAAATGAATGAAAAGTATTGCAATCGTTAACAAATGCAGATTTGTAGTAGTATGCAAAAAAAAAAAAAAACACATATGTATGTAACACAGGTTCCTTCACAGTTCTCCAAGTAACAGTAAAAACAACTCATTAACTTTATTGGTCTCAGTATCTGTTGTATAAGATCATCAGAAACATATCTGAGACATATACACCCATCTCCAGACCATGTTACAGGCGCATTAACCCACGACGAAGGTGGCATCTAATGGGGAGTTAATGCATGGTTGGTCATTGTAGGCACTCGGCCGCCACAACGGCCCCAACCATGCATTAACTCCCCATTAGATGCCACCTTCATCGTGGATTAATGCTTACATGTACTGTATACTATGTTTCCAGTCTCATGCCTCTCCTTATATACCTGGTACATATGAACATATGAAGAAGCTAACAGAAGGCGGCAATTTGGTCTATCAAGTCTGCTCGTAGTGCAGGGTCCACAGCTTGAGCTTAATGTCCCTACTCTCCCTTCCTCCCCACTCCTCCCATCCTCCCTACCTATGATCTTACCTTCCCCTCATGCCTAGCCCAGCCTCTCTTAAAGCTACCCATTGTCTTCAACAAAATAACCTCTTCCGGCAGCGCATTCCGAGTGTCCACCACCCTCTCTAAAGATGTGCTTCCTGATCTCCCTCCTAAAGCTCCCACCCTCCAGCTTAAGACTGTGCCCCCTTGTGTTATGGTTGCCATTCAACTTAAAGAGACTCTCCTTATCAACCTTATTTATCCCTTTTAAGTACTTGATGGTACCAATCATGTCCCCTCTCTCTCTCCTGTCTTCCAGGGAGTACGTGTTCAGTGCCCTTAACCTCTCCTCGTATGCCTTACCCTGCTGACCAGTTGTCATCTTTGTAGCCCTCCTCTGGACCTTCTCCAGCAGGTTAATGTCCTTTTTGAGGTGTGGGCACCAGTACTGAACTCCATACTCTAGATGCATCTTACAGAATTGTTCTCCTGGTTCCTCATGGTAGGAGGCACTCTGAGCTTATCTCAGGCGAGGAACAGAGGGGCTGCCCACAATTATATAGGCACAGACATTGCATAGCATAATGGGTGGCCCCCAGCTAGCAGACATTTCTGAGTGGTCCTGACGTTGAGGGCTTACAGTTCCAAAGGTGTGGCCTAATGGAGGAGATTCTTTCAAAGATCTAGTGTTACAGTGAGTAACTTCTTTCTAACATGTTCATACATACACTCATTGATCACTTTAGTAAGGGGCTGTGTTACTCTGCTTTGAACACGAAAATTAAAGCATTTTTGACATTACAGTATAAATAAACATGGCTCAACAGATGTACTCCAGGAATCGAGCTTGATTATGTTTGTAAAGCGTATGGATAAATTGGCATCAGTGTGAACTGAGAGGGTTTTCGGGGGCTTGCTTTTTCTTCACCTGTAACAACATCAGAATACTGTATTTCCTCCCTATTTCTGCCCACCCTCTGCCTTTTTTCCTCCTTTTCTCTTTAAAATCCTTGCCCAATTACAAGGCACCCAGGTCACAGCATTTAAACTAGCTGAGGGGGGTGGCGGAAGGAAACAGGGAGACATAAACTACCCCCTGCAAGTAGTCAATAAGGAGTACCCTAAGGGAGGGAAATCCCTAAGGGTATCTAACAACAGTAAGATAAAAATGGTGAAAATGAAGAGGGATGGTATGAAGGCAGAGGCAGTAAGGAGAAAGACAAAAGGGAGTGGGAGGTTGACAAGCAGGGTGGTAGCAGAATTTAGAAGGCCATGTGTGCAAATGCTCAAAGTCTGGGAAATAAAATCCTAGATCTAGTGGCCATTATGGCAGAAGCTGACCTGGGCATTGTCTCAATTACCGAGTTGTAGTGCAATGAGAACCATGACTGGGACATAGCCATACCAGGATATGCTCTGTTCAGGAAGGACAAGATGGGTAAAAAAGGGGGAGGAGTGACTCTTTATGTGAGGGATAGCATAAAAGCAACAGAGATACAGGGAACAGAGGGTGGGGTGGAGGTGCTGTGGGTCACCCTAGTGACAAGGAATGGAGCCGCTATTTCCACTGGTGTGAGCTACAGATCTCCAACACGGGGTGGAGATGAATAAGGTTCTGATGGAAGCCATCTAAAAGATGGCAAATAAGGGAGCGGTGCTGCTGGTGGGGACTTCAGTCTGCCGAATACAGATTGGAGCATCCCAGCTGTAGCTTCAGTTATCAGTAGGGACATCCTGGACTCCCTGCAGGGAGCATTTCTCAGGCAATTTCTGGGGGAGCCCACTGGTTAGGGAGCAGTTTTGGACCCTGTACTCACCAGCAGGGACAGTGTTGCAGAAGTCACGCTGGGTAGCCAGCTGGGGACCAGTGATCACCGTACAGTGTGGTTCCATATAAGAACTGTGGCAGAAGCGATCCACACAAATGCAAGAGTCCTGGACTTTAGGAGGACTGATTTTACAAAGATGGGGGATTGCCTCAGGGATGTCCCGGGCGCACTTGGAGAGCAGTGGGCAAAACTAAAAGCAGGGATAATGAAGGTAACAAACCTCTGTGTCAGGCACATACGCAAAAGCAAGAAGAAAAACAGACTGCTATGTTTCTCAAAGGAGGTGGCTGGGAAAGTAAAGGAAAAAAGTTAGCTTTCAGGAGGTATACGGAGACACAGAGGGAGGAGGACAGCAGAGTGTATCAGGAGAAGTAGTGGGAGGCAGGGAAAGAAGCCAGGAGCACAAAGGCACAGACCAAGGAGAAAAAGCACAGACAGTAAAGAAAGGGGTTCAAGTCATTTTTCAGATTTCTAAGCGAAAGGAGAAAAAACAGGTGAGAGATTGTAAGGCAAAGGAGGGAAGGAGAGGAGTCTGTGGAAGGGGCCAGGAAAAACAGACATCCTGAACAAAAACTTTTGTTCAGTGTTCACAGAGGAAGGGGAAGGCGAAGGTCCACAGATAAATGTTTGGGGTATCGAAGGAAGGGAGTTGGACACTAGTCCATTTACAGAGGAGAGAGTCCTAAAGAAACTCACAAATCTGAAAGTGGACAAAACAATGGGCCAGTCGGGATATATCCAGGGATATTGAGGGGGCTCAGAGAGGTGGGAACTGCACCTCTAACAGTCCTTTTCAACCACTTACTGGAGACAGGAGTGGTCCTGGAGGACTGGAGGAGGGCAGATGTAGTCCCACTTCACAAAAATGGGAGCAAAGAGGAGGCTGGCAATTACAGATCAGTCAGCCTGACTTCAGTGGTTGGGAAATTAATTAAATCACTACTGAAGGAAAGGACTGTGAAGCACATTAAATCCAGTGGCTTACAAGATCTAAAGCAGCATGGATTTACAAGGCGGAGGTCATGTCAAACAAATCTGATAGCTTTCTTGGACTGGGTGACCAGGGAAGTGGATCAGGGTGGAGCGGTGGATGTGGTCTGCCTACATTTCAGTAAGGCCTTCAACACCATTCCACATAGGAGACTCGTAAATAAACTGGGCAGCCTAGAAGTGGGTCCAAAGATGGTAAACTGGGTAAGAAATTGGTTGGGGGATAGAAGACAGAGGGTGATGGTAAATGTAGTTCACTCCAAGGAAGGGAGGGTAACTAGCGGGGTGCGACAAGGATCAGTACTGGGACTGGTTCTGTTTAATTTCTTTATTAGCGACATTGCAGAGAAACTAGAAGGCAAGGTATGCCTTTTTGCAGATTATATTAAGATCTGCAATAGGGTTGACACTCAGGGAGGGGGGGTTGGAAAAATAAAAGAGGGATCTAAGGAAGCTTAAGGAGTGGTCAAGAGTGTGGCAACTAAATTTTAATGCGAAGAAGTGTAGAATCATGCACTGGGGGTGCAGAAACAAAGAGGCAGAGTATAAAATGGGAGGAGTGGTACTGGCGACCAAAAAACAGGAAAGATCCCTGGGGGTAATCTTATCTGATGACCTGAAAGTGGGCAAATAGAGTGACAAGGCAGTGGGGACAGCAAGTGGGATGCTAGGGTGCATCGGGAAGGGTATCACCAGGAGAAAGAGGGAGGTGGTGATACTGCTATATAAATCACTGGTAAGACCTCACCTAGAGTGCTGTGTCCAGCTCTGGAGACCACATTTCAGGAAGGACATAGACAAAGTTGAGGCAGTCCAGAGGAGAGCAACTAAAATGGTGCAGGGTCTCTATCAAAAGCCCTTTGAAGAGAGACTAAAGGACCTAAATATATGTACCCTGGAAGAAAGAGAGAGAGAGAGATGAGATCAAGACTTTCAAACACCTTACAGGTATAAATAAGGTTCAAGAAGGAAGCCTTTTTCAAAGCAAATTAAGCTCAAGAACGGGATCATGCTACCAAGCTGGAGGGGGGCAGACTCAGAGGAGATATGAGAAATATTTCTTCACGTAAAGGATGGTGGATGGCTGGCACAGGCTCTCAGCGGAGGTGGTGGGGGCAAAACTTGTAATGAGATTCAGGAATGCATGGGATAGGCAAAGGGGTCCTTAGTGATAGGGAAGTGAGAGGTAAAGCATGAGATCAAGTAGGGTCTGCAGTGTTTCAGTAGATAGGGAAAATGGGCAGACTAGCTGGGCCAAGCAGTCCTTATCTGTCATTAAGCTCTATGTTTCTATGTCACAATCTAAGAAAGCAATGTTACGTGTGAACCCCTTCATTTCCCAATCAGGACAATTTCACTATTATAACTCAAGTTATTAATCTGTTAATTTTTAATTGCTGTGCTGTGGCCAACAACTACACAGCAAATCCAAGCAAGCGAACACTTGGCATTGGCTAATGCTTGTTTTGAATGTGTTTTGTGGAAAACTTGAACCGTGTTGCAACCTTCAATTTGAACGTGTTCTGTTTCTTCCTTCCACAGGAGACAATCTTTGCCATGCTGGTGGAGATCACAGAGCGAGCCATGGCGCACTGCAGTTCCCAGGAAGTCCTCATTGTCGGAGGAGTAGGCTGTACGTCTTCATTGCTCTTAAATTAGCATTACTTATTGGTAACTATTTATTGTAGGTAGGATTCCTATTCTGTACTGATAGGTTTATTGCTTCCCATTGTACATTGTAATTGTGTGCTAAATGCTTTATCTTGTTCGAATAGTGTTCTGTTCAAGTTTATTTACATGTAATGTCCCATTGTTACAGAGCCTCCTCAGAAATGCTTTACTGGTATGTCTAAGGAGAAACCCTGTCAAATTTCTTTTTTGTTTTGTAACCTTCTGATCCTCTTGACCCCCCGAGGCATACCATTCCTTCAGTTCTCTAAGCTCACTTCAGCTGCTTGCCAGACTCCCTAGGGTGTCCTTTTTTGTTGTTTTTTTAACATATATTTAACTGATTGTCCTTTTTTATTTTAGTTTACATTTTAACCCTTCTCAGCATGGCTTCCCCATCCCTGTGGTCTGGCCCAGCCTATCCCTTCACATCTCCAGCACTTACCTCCACACCCTGAGTACATGGTTCCATCCCACCCCCACCTCCCATGGTGGGGGCAGAATACAGCTAGGTATCATCTTCCACCACTCCACTCGAAGCGGTGGGAGACGCCCACTGCGGGGTTGGAGTGACTGGTAAGGTAGAGCAGGGTCTGTATGTGCCTGCTGTCATGCCACTCACTTCGAGGATGTTTTTATTTTTGTTTTTGTTTAGGCTCTCACACCTCCCCAGCATGAAGCCAGTGAGTGCCTATGGCATCAGTCTGAAGGTAGGGAGCTGAAGTGTATGTCTAAGGAGCTGCATGATCACCAACAGCACCGAGGAAGTCCAGTTCCTACCTACAACTGGTGCTCAGAGAGCGGGTCGCTGAGCACCCCCTCTTCCCCCCAGGGTCACGCACGATGCCGCTACATCATGCTTTAGTTCCCACTGGCCTGGGAAGGATGTCAATAATAAGGATCGATCCCGGGTCTCCCACGTAGTGAAACAGAGTTCCACCAGCTGTTGCTACAGGGCTGGGTGATTTCAATGATTTTCAGATAATGCAAACTAAAAAGGCCAGTTAATTATTTAAACAACAAACATTAACAATTCTTACAGTAGGGGACAAAGAGAAAGTGAATAAAAGGGTTACAAAAATATCATACAAACATACGACGATGTCAGCAGAATAAGCCCAATGGTCTAACATGTCTGCTCGAGTTTATTTATTTGATTTTTGTTTACCGGGTAGGTACACTAGACAAAAGTATTGCCTATATTCAGGCACGACCCAGGAGAGTACAATCAGGAAAGAGCAAGGTACAAATAAGGTACAAACATTAGTGACAATTGTTTGTTGCGCAGCATGAAGTAGGAACAAAACAAATTTGCAGATTGCTGACAAAAGCAAGACATATTTCTGTGGAAACTGAGAGTAAACAAATACCCTTACATTAGCTACTTGCACTGGATGAAACAATATTAATAATTAAGGACATACGTCAACTGCTAAAGAATAAATAACAGTTTTGACTAACAATTTTGTGGAGGGAGTGGGAACATGCAGATTTTATACAGTGGAGGGAAACAGTAAGTGCCATGTAGGTAAGGAATGCTACTGGGAGTCAGTCTCAAGTTACAGCACAGGAGCAGCCATCAGAGTCAGTCAGGTGGGCACGGAAACCCAGTTTAAAGACTAGGTGGGATTTAGAGAGTTTAATGTGAGGGGGGAAGGAGTTCCAGATGCTGGGATCCAATATAGCGAAGGACAGTTCCCCCTTTTTTGTGAGGTATCTGGGAATTTCAAGTTGGGTTTGTACGGATGACCTAAAGAGATATGTTTGGGAGGGATGAGATAGCAGCCTTGAGAGATACTCAGGTGTCCTCGTTCTGAAGATATCTTCAATCAAGCATCCAGTAGAGTAGAGTCTGTGCGAAGTCGGGGAGAGCCAATTTAGTTTGGAGTAGAGTTCACAGCGATGAGTCAATCTGTGTGCAGAGAGGGCAAATCGGCATATGCTGTTATAACAGGTGCTCCCTTTATGGAGGGATCCTTTGTTGGCATTAAGGTATACCTGTGAGCAGTATGTAAGGGAGGGAAGGAGGAAACCTTGTGCAATAGCAAGCTGGGCAGCATCATTCAGGGAGGACCTAATTCTATAGGCAGTACCCAGTTTGGAGTTAACCGACTTGCAAGTAGCTATGAGGTGGAGGTTAAAATCCAGAGACGGGTCAAGTGTGACTCCTAGGTACCTAAAGAAGTTAAGAGATACCAATGGGGAGCCATCAAGACATAGTACTGAAAGATCCAGGGCACAGGATTTGATTCTAGAGGGGAGCCAAAAAGCATAGCCACAGTTTTCTTAGCCTTAAGTATGAGTTTGTTTTGTAGAAGCCAGACTTGTAAGCTGTCAAAGTCAGCCTGAAGATTCACCTTTACTGATGTGGGGTCTTTACCACTAGCGAGAAGCAACATGTCATCGGCATTAAGGACCAGCGAGGAGACACAGGGAAATGAGGGCAGATTGTTAATAAAGAGAGAGAAAAGGAGAGGGCCAAGTATAGATCCCTGGGGAACTCCAACAGAGGTTAAGGAGAGGTCAGAGACAGCAGTTGCAATTTGAACAAATTGCCTCCTCCCAGTGAGGTAGCTATCAAACCAGGAGATGGTAGACTGGGAAAAACCCAGAATGGGCAGTTTGGAGAGTAGAAGGGGGTGATTCACAAGATCAGAAGTCTTAGTGAGGTCAATAAAAATGGCCCCCATGAGATGGCCCTTATCTGTTACTGTGAGGACTTCGTTTGATACCTGAAGTAGTGCAGTTGTGGTGCTGTGCCCTGTTCGGAATCCATGTTGAGCATGGGATAGAAGGTTGTGAAGGTGCAGATATTCTGAGACCTGGGTGGCAACAGCCTTCTCAAGAAGTTTATTTAAGGTAGAAAGAATGGTGATCGGTCTGTAGTTAGCCATGTTTTTGGTGTCCCCTTTTTTGTGTACAGGGACAACTCGAGCTGTTTACCATAGTGTAGGCACTGTCTGGGTTAGTATAGATAGGTTGAAATTCTTGCAATAGGGGCAGCAAGAGCTGGAGATGCCATTTTGATGAAATAGGGCAGTAATCTATCTGGACCAGCAGATCCATGAGGGGAGATAGTTTTAAGAAGAAGCAGCACATCGGTAGTGGAGAGTGATATGAACAGAAAGGAGGGTCCTGAAGGGTGGTGGATATCAGGAGGGGGTGCAGGGGACTGGTTAAATCTTGCAAGGTATTCAGAGAGATCAGAGAATTGCACATTCAGGGCATTTGCAGTCGTAGGTCGATTGTTACAGTTGGCTTCATTTAGCATCATTTCAGTTATGGTCGTCTTGGGCCTTTGGCCTATGAAATTTTTGGTGTGGTTCCAAAACTCCGGGGGTCACCCACTGAAGATTGGAGAAGCTTAAGGCAATCGTTCCTTTTTGCCCGCCAAATATCTTTTTTGCAGGCATTCCGCATTTTTCTATAATTAGCCCAGTCATCTGTCCATTAAGATTTCTTGGCCAGGGCCCAGGCCTTATCCCTTCTTCTCATAGTCTGAAGGAGGTCTTTATGTAGCCATCTGTTTGCAGAGCCCCTAACACGAGTTGCAGGCCACTTTGCCCGTCTGACGATCTTCCAACCCTAGTCCACACTTTTGTGACCTCGTGACTTGACTACTATAACTCTCTCTCTGCCTGGGGCTGACATCCGCTGCTTGCAGCAAGTGCAGAATGCTGCAGCCAGATTATTGACTGGGTCAACTAGATCCAGCCATATTTCTCCTCTGCTGCACTCTCTGCACTGGCTGCCAGTTAAGTGGCAGATCATCTTTAAAGTTGGTTTGGATATGATAGTGCCAGACAGTGGAGAGCTTTAAAACTGCCTTAGATACCCATGTGTTTTTATTTCTTTTGTGTATGTTGTTTGAATATTTTATTGAGTTGTACATTTTTAATTTTTATAGAAATATTTTAGAGTTTTATATACTCGGTACAGCACTTTGATACTAGTGAATTGTGCTTAAGAAATAAAGTTATTATTATTACAATTCAAGCTGCCTCCCCCTTTTATTCCCCTGACCTGTACCTTGCCCATAAACCTCTCCCATCCTTTTTTGAAGCTTCCCACTGATTCCAGTGCAATCAGGTCCTCTGGTAGTATGTTCCAAAAAGCCACCACCCTCTCCGTGAAGTAGTGCCTCCTCAGCTCCCTTCTGTATTTTCCCCCTTCCAGCTTCATGCTATGCCCCCTCATAGTCCCACCCCCTTTAGTCTTGAACATCTCCTTGGTGTTCACTCTATTGATCTCTTTCAGGTATTTAAAGGTCTCAGTCATATCCCTTCTATCCTTTCTGTCCTCTGGGGAGTACATGTTTAACTCTCTAAGTCTCTCTTCATAGGATTCATCATCCATTCTGTGGATCATCTTAGATGCCCTCCTCTGAATTCTGCAGGAGCATAACATTCCTCTGTGAGGCCACCAGAACTGCACACAGTACTTCCAGTGCAGCCTAACCAATGAATTGTACAATGGCAGGATAACCTCCTTCCTCCTTGAAGTGGTCACCCTGGCAGTGCACCCCAGCATTCTGTTTGCCTTTGCCGCTGCCCTCCTGCACTGTTCTCAGTGATTCATTCTGCATCTATCACCACCCCCAGATCTTTTTCCTCCTTTGAGACATTTAGCTTTTCCCCACCCAGATGATAACTATATCAGCAGAGTTTTGGTTAGCTGTGGGGAAGAGGTTCATTATGTGTATATATTCTTCAAGTAGAAAAAGGTGTGTACCTTCTTTGTGAAATACCAGTAGTATCCTTTAGCGGTGCCTCTTTCTAACCCTAACCAAAATCCTATACACAGTCATCATATTGACCCAAACCTAGACCAGTGCTGCATTGTGTTGACATTAGTGCTCTCAGGCCATTTGGGGATCCCTGTGGTCGAGGGCAATATACTCTTGCTGTTTTCATCACATGAGCTGGCCACGCTGTGGAGGTATGTCTTACTGTAAGGGATTGAGATAGAAGGCCTCTTGGGGGTCTTTGAGTTTCCAAAGACAGGGATAGCAGGTACCTGGCCTAATAATAGTTTTCAATGAGAACATTTCATAGGTTTCTGGAGAAACTGCTTCCCCCTTAACCAAACAAAAGTCTATCTCAGTCCCTGACACCAGGTGCGGAGTCTTCTCACAAGAACTGAGCTTCACAGGCCCAAAGAAACACATTAAAGGCTGTAAAAGTCAAATTGTTAAAAAAAAAAAAAAGTAATGTTAACGCCATATCTTCTGATATCAACCAGACTTCTGCTGTCTACACATACAGAATATTGTCAGCATTTCTTTTAATATATCATGTTGTCATTATTACTGTTTTTGTGGCCCTCCACAATGTCACTGGGAAGTCATAAGGAATAATATATGGGTGACAATACACAATAAGTCTGTGTTTCCGTCAAGGGGTCAAGTTAAGAGCATATGTACCTTGAGAGTGAAGCTTATGAGGTCCATGCTGTTATCGCGACCCTAAGATGGAAATACAAGGCGAGTTGCTTATGACCACCCATGTTTTATTTTTTATAGCATATGATTTTGCAGAGGTAACTAGCATGCTGCACCGAGCGCCAGTATAGAGAGTTGAAGTGAGAGAGCCGTGGAGCAGTAGTGTTGAATAAGTGCTTTCTATATACCAAAAAAATGTAAAATCCAATACAGTGATAGTGAGCGAGTCGAGGAGCAGCTCTGCCTAGTCAGCTTTACTGTATTCTGAGGGCAATCCGCTCATGCACCCTGAGGGCTGGCTGCGGGCCTGCCCAAGTCACTCTAAGGGAAAACGAAAGAGGTTGGCAGGCGGAAGTCGACATGCTTCTGTGCATCAGTGTCTGCTGCTTCATGCACCATGATGGCGGTCTGATCTGCCCTACCCCCAGTCTCTGCTAGGGACCAGGTACATGACAGAATCGATGACCCACCCTCTCAGGAGGAGCGCAGTTCTAGAGATGCTCAATCCTCCTTCCCCTGGCTCACCCTCTGACGCACTGAGAGCAGTAGCACTTCTGCTGCATCAGTGGGCTGGTTACAATTATATGAAGTATGACTAGGGACACTAGCACAGCTCAAAGCTGTAATATCAGCACAGAATGCTTGCGACTTGAGAGCTACACTGCCTGTAACTGATCAGTCTTTTGTGCCAGTGTGACAGTGACCGCACCACTTTCCAGTAGCTCCTGCATTTTGCCTTTGTATGTTTACCTGGTAAAACAATTTAAATAAATAAAATTAATGAATAAATCATCACAATATGTGTTGTAACCCTAGCAGTAGAATATTGTCTGTCTCTCCAGTCAGTACTCTCTAAATTCAGTTGTGCAAGTTTTAAACCTACATTGACAAGCCTGCTGTTTTCCTAACACATGGTTTCATTGGTGATGGTTAGGTGAGGGGGCATTAAGCCAAAATTTATATTTAATAGTCTCCAGTAAGTATTAAGCATCAATTGATATATTTGGTCTCACTTTGTTAGTCTGGTGCCTCATGTAAGTCTTGGGAAGTGTTCTAATGCTGCTATTATAAATCAGTCTTAGCTAATCAGCGTTATTTCTTTTTTTTTTTGCTCCACCCAAGTCCCTCATTTTCCACTCCTATGGGCAGGCCAAGGCCCACAGCCGCCACACGCCCTGCCACCATCTGCCACCCCTTCATTGCTGTGGCCCCGGGTAACCCGATACAACCTTCTTCAGGTGGGCCTCCCCAGGGGAGCAGGAACCCAGGGAGAGGGAGCAAAACCATGGCATCTTAATACATATCCTGGGCGACGTCAGAGTTGGCACAGACACTTCCAGGCTTCTGTGGTGACGGGACCATGGCCATCATCCTCGTCGGCCAAGGGCAGAATTTCTGCTGTTCACCTAACTCACCACCCCCTCCCACAATGGGTCGACCATGGCAGTGTCCTGGGGTGGGGGTGTTTGGCGGCATGTCAAGACCACACACAGCCAAGAACATCACCCCGAGCCTCCTCCAGGGACCTACAGACAGCGGTCCAAAGCCACCTGGGAAGGAAGCATCCAAAGAATGCTCCAAACTCCCTCTCCACCAGACTTCACTCCTGGCACCCGGGCTGTGGGTGCGAGCCTGGGTCGCCTGCGTGCCGAGTGAACACCTTCGCTTGGTGCCACAGAGCCGGCCCAGGGTTATTTCTAAACATTCTGGGCACTCTTATAACCATAAGAGGGTGTCTCATGCACATAGTCTTAAAATTCTGAAGTTTTAAGATCTTCTTCAAGGATATCTCTTTCATTAGGCCACACCTATTGAATCTATAGCCACCAGGTGCTAGGACCTCATGGACATTTTTGCAAGCAGTCCACCAAGGGCTGCCCACGACGATGTCAGACATCAGCTACTACGTAAATGTGGGCGGCTCCTTCCCTCTTTTCCACTGTATCGTACTATAGGTGGACATGTAAATTATGGCTGATACACAAGGGGCATAGGGAAGGATGAGAAGGGACTTGGCAGGGTTGGAGGAATGGTCAGAAGTATGGCAGCTTGGCTTCAATGCAAAGAAGTGCAAAATAATGCACCTGGGAAACAAAACCCAGGGGAAGAGTACACAATTGAGGGGGGGTAGTAACAACAAAAAAATGGAAAGGGACCTGGGGTAATCATATCAGATGACCTCAAGGTTGGCAAGCAATGTGAGAAGGTAGTAGGGAAGGCTGGGGGGATACTGGGATGTATAGGGAGAGGCATCACCAGCAGAAAACAGGAAGTTGTTATTCCTCTATATATACAGTTGGTGAGACCCCATCTGGAGTGCTGCGTCCAGTTCTGGAGGCCTCACCTTCGCAAGGACATAGACAGGATGGAGGCAGCCCAGAGGAGGAGAGGAGAGCTACTAAAATGGTGCTGGGTCTGCAAGAGAAGCCGTATGAGGAGAGACTAAAGGAGCTTAATATGTATACCCTTGAGGAAAGGAGGGAGAGGGGGAACATGATAGAAACTTTTAAGTACCTCAGTGGAATCAACAAAGTCCAAGAGGGTAGCATATTTCAGAAAAAGAGATGTGCAAGAACAAGGGGAAACGATTTGAAGATAGAGAGGGGACAGCTCAGGGGCAGTGTGAGGAAGTATTTTTTCACAGAGAGGGTGGTGGATGCATGGAACCGCCTTCCCGAGGCGGTTGTGGGGTCTAAAACTGTGGGAGAATTCAAGAATGCATGGGACCGACAATTCTTGTGGGGGTTAGAAAGAAATAGGCTGTTGGTTAACTAGGATCTGCAGCTTATCCAGTAGGTAGGGAAATGGGCAGACTAGGTGGGCCAAGTGGTTCTTATCTACTGTCAAAGTCTATGTTTCTGAGTGCCATTGACCACTTCAGTGATGATGTCACTCACCCCCCCCACCATCCGTTTACCTAACTTCCTGGTCTGGCCAGGCCATGAGCACCACTAGAAGTAGTGCAGCTGGTACGCGAGGCTGTGTCTCAGCCGCCTCCTCGAGTGTTGACGGTCTCACCAGCGCATTCCATTCGACCCAGACCGATGATGACTTTGAATATAATTCTGATCTCATGATGCAGGAATGAAGAGGAGAAGCCTGAAAACTGTGAAAAGTCCTTATGAATGAACTAGTTACAGTGTCTCCACCTGCAGTGAGGACTGGGTGGTCTACACCCCATAGTCCCCTCCAGAGGATCCCTCCTTCATTACGACAGTGCAGCTTTTACAAGCTGCCATGGGTTTTGATTTGGAGGAACATGATACCACCAAGAAAAACCTCATTGATTTCTTGGAGTTACCTGATTTTCTTGGATACCACCCCTCCTCACTGCCCTAGAAGATGCCACCTTTGCCGCCTGTCATAGACCTAATATAATTCCTGCCATACCAAGAAAGGCAGGCAAAATGTATATGGCTTCCTCAAGGAAACCGTTCTTTGTTAGCCAACCTGAGACAGACTCTTTTGTAATCAGTACTGCCCATGATAGGTCAAGGACACCAAAACACCTCAGCTCCCTTACTCCTGATAAAGAGTCCAGGAGGTTGGATATGCTAGGTAAGAGAACTTTTGCTTCAGCTTCCCTGGGCCTCAGAATTGCTATTAGGCCCATATGATCAAGTACCAGAACGCATTCTGCAGAAAGGCCAAAGCAGCTGTTCAAGCCTTGCCAGCAGGTACATCTGTACAGGTGCTTCTCAAAGCTGTCACAGCTGGGGCTGATGTAGGAAAACACCTACTTCGTATGGCCTGTGATGTGTCTGATGCTTCGGCCAGGGCTGCTGCCTCAAGCATATGCCTCAGGAGATTCTCCTGGCTTAGGGTGGCAGAGTTTGTGAATGACATACAACAGTCCATTCTCAGTGCCCCTTTTAGAGGATGCAGATTATTTGCTCAGATGTCAAGGATGTTCTCTGTAAACTCCAGGCATCAGGTAGGACCCTGAGGTCAGTACACTCCCTCTATCATACCCAACCAAGGGGTAGACAGAGCGTACCTTTTCACCCGGCTGGTGCGAGACACCATCCTGCCACCAGACAACTAGGTAAGGACAAGGGAGCAGGAGCCTTGCGCCGCCCCAGGCACCACTCCAGGTGCACGTTCAAAAACCCCTAGAGGTACTAACGCAGCAGAAGCTCCCACAACAACTCTGCCTGACTCATTATACGCCCCTCAACCACCATTGCCTCCAGGGGTGGTTGTTGGAGGTTGTCTCACCCTTCACCTAAATCATTTAAAGGAGATGACATCAGATGCCTGGGTCCTGGAAATCAGAGCACAAGGTCATGTTCTGAGACTTCTGTACACACCTCCAGATCACCCACCGGTGCCAACACACTATCCTTCAGACCACATTCCTCTGCCGCTGCTGGAGGTGCACACTTTTCTTGAGAAGAGGGCTATAGAACCTGTGCCCTTGGAACAAAGAAACAAATGGTTCTACTCTTGGTGCTTCCTAGTGCCAAAATGGACAGGAGACCTGTGGCCTATTCAAGATCTCAGGGACCTGAACATTTTTCTAGAATACAAAAAGTTCAGAATGGTCACCCAGCAAGGCCTGCTCCCGCTGCTGCAAACGGGATTGGATCTGCTCCCTTCGACATGAAAGATGCCTACTTTCATCTCAAAATTCACAAACTTCACAGAAAGTATTTGAGTTTACTGTTTTGGGGGAACACTACCAATTCAGAGCACTGGCCTTGGGCTTGTCCTCTGCGCCACAGGTCTTTACCAAATGCATGGCAGTGGTGGCAGCAGCCCCTCACAGGGAAGGCCTCTGTCTTTCCCTGCCTGGATGACTGGCTATTGAAAACCCACTCCAAGGAGCAGCTCCTACACACCCTAGCTCAAACAAGGCAGATGTTTGATGCTTTGGGGGTTACTGTCAGCATACCCAAGTCTGTCTTGACACCTTGTTAGCACCTGCAGTACATAGTAGTAGTTTTGGACACAGCCAAGGCACAGTCTTTCTGCTGTGGACAGGGCCAAATGTCTGATTGCAGAGGCTCAGATGGTCCACAACAGCTGGTATGTCACAGCCAGGACATTCCTTTGGTTCCTGGGCCTAATGGCAGCGGCGGTACCTCTGACCAGGCTGCAAATGAGTAGTCCTCAGTGGGCTTTTAAGAGTCCAGTTGGACCAGTTCACAGACGATCTAGAACAAAGGATTCTTGTGACCTCTCGTGTACGCTAAGTGCTCATATGGTGGATGGAACCCAGCAACCTGTTAAAGGGGGTTCCCTTCCTGATCGCCTCCCTCACCAGATTTTTGGCTGGGGGGCACACTTTGGGACCAATCAGAGGCAGGGTACATGGACCACAGTGCCGAACACCCTGCACATAAATGTTCTAGAAATGCATGCTGTTCTGTATGGCCTACAGGCCTTCCAGGCTCATCTGTCCCCAGGTCCTCTATTAGTACAGATGGACAGCGTCAGTGTTATGTCATTACATCAACAAGCAAGGGGGAACTCACTCTTACCACTTGTGCAGGGAAGCGATGAGTCTTGTATTGGGCTCTGGAACATGGTTTAGAACTGTCAGTAGTACATGTTCCAGGTACCCAGAACATCTTGGCAGACAGGCTGTGCAGGTCTCAGTCCAGAATGCTAGAGTGGGAACTGCTGATGTCAGTGGTGGAAGATCTGTTCGACAGACAGGGGTCATCCAGAGTCAGACCTTTTTGCATCCTCACACAACACAAAACTGCCACTTTTCTGATTGCTCTCCCCCAGGCCTGGAGTTTTCTGGTGAGATGCGTTGTCCCTCTCTTGGGAGGGGAAGTTCCTGTATGCGTTCCCTCCCTTCCCTCTGATTTAGAAGGTGCTAGTCAAGCTTCAGATGGAGGGGGCAACTCAGATCCTCATTGCTCCCCAATGGCCTCGCCAGATCTGGTTCCCTGTACTGCAGCAACTGGCAATGGAACCACCAGTATCCTTACCTTTATGCCAGGGTCTGCTGTCACACCAACAGGGAACCCTGGTCTATCTGGACCTCAGATTGCTTCATCTTCATGCATGGCTCCTGAAAATATAGCCATCGCCAGGTTTGGGGTTTCCCAAAAGGGGGCTGATGTCCTAGTGGCTGCCAGAAAGCCTTCCACCAGGTCTACTTACTCCATGAAGTGGAAGCGGTTTGCTTTGCGGGCCACTTCTCATCACTTAGATCCATTTACCTGTCCAGTTAATCAGGTTCTAGTATGTCTGCTGTCTTTGTCAGATGCAGGCCTGCAGTATTCCTCTATCAGAACGCACATGGCTGCCATTTCAGCTTTCCGTATGCCTGTTAAAAGTCATACAGTTGGTCAGCTGGAGGTGGCCCGTATGTTCTTGAGAGGCATTATACACTTGAAGCCTCCTATCTGCAATCCAGTCCTGGCTTGGGATCTGAAATTTGTTTTAGAAAAGCTTACTCTGGCTCTTTCTGAGCCAGCTGTGATTTGTGCCTTACGTTTTCCTTCCTGGAAAGCATTGTTTTTGGTTACCATTACTTCTGCTTGAAGGATTTCAGAGCTACAGGCTCTAATGTGTGAACCTCCTTGTTTGATTTTCCACAAAGACAGGTTATCTCTGTGTACTAATCCTAAGTTTTTACCAAAGGTGGTGTCTGAGTTTACTTTAAATCAAACCATCCACCTGCCAGTTTATTTTCCTGGGCATACTAATCCAGGGGAAGCATTGGTCCACACTTTATATGTGCATAGAATACTTTTAGGTACTATATACACCGCACTAAGAAGAAGAAGAATAATCAGCATTTATATAGCGCTTTTCATACATCCAAAGCGCTTTACAAGCAATGCTAGACTGGTAGTGAAGTGACTGAATGTGTGGTGGCAGCCATATCGCACATCATCACCCACACACAGCCTGGATAATTGCATGAACTGGTTTATGGGAAGGAGAATATTGGCCAGGACACCAGGAATGTTCCCTACTCTTTGCGAAGAGCGCCCTGGGTTCTTTTACTTCCACCTGGACACCCACCAGGATGGGCAGAAGGGACCTCGGTTTAACGTCTCATCCGAAGGACGGCACACCCCAGCAGTACAGCACCCCCCAATACTGCACTCAGATGCCAGCGATTTTTAGGTGCAAGTCCAATCCCGGTGTGGGACAAGAACCCACGACCTTGTGGTCCAGAGGCGGATGTGCTACCAACTGAGCCACGCTGACACCTGAGGACTAAGGACTGTAAGACACCCTCACAGCTTTTTGTTTCGTTCACCCTGGGAAAGAAGATGCCCCAGTTTCTAGACAGTGCCTGTCTAAATGGTTAGCAAACTGTATCACTTTCTATTATAGGAAGTACAGTAAGAAACTTCCTGGG
This sequence comes from Neoceratodus forsteri, assembly GCA_016271365.2. Taxonomy (NCBI): domain Eukaryota; kingdom Metazoa; phylum Chordata; order Ceratodontiformes; family Ceratodontidae; genus Neoceratodus; species Neoceratodus forsteri. The sequence goes on from JADMNL010000022.1 coordinate 121,316,485, forward strand.
GTTGTTTGTGGGCATTCCACTAGAGGCACAGCCACATCTGTTGCATGTTTCAAACAGAAATCTGTGCAGCTGCCACCTGGAATACTGTCCACACTTTCACTAAACACTACAGTCTGGACATTGCTTCTTGGAAAAGGGCTGGCTTTGACCTAGCTATGCTCCAACGCCTACTTTCTTAGGCTTGTAGCCTCCAACCACCCAGATTGTTCACTGTCAATACCGCTTGGTACTCGTTCCATAAGTGCAGCCTGATGAAAGAGATATCCTCAAAGAAGCTAGAACAGTTACATACTCACCATAACAGTAGATCTTTGAGAGAATCTCTTTCATCAGGCCATGCTGTCCCACACTTCTTCCTCCATAGGATCTTGAAACTTTAGTGAGTGCTGTCTCCTCTATGAGGATCTGCCTGCTGTTCTCTGCCTCACCTGGTTGGTGGAGTCATAGGTTCTCTCCTGATTTCCTACAGGGCATGATCTCTGATGAGGAACTGAGGAGGGAAGGGGATGCCCAAGTTTATATAGTAGCCAGCATCTGATGTTGTCGTGGGAGGCCCCTGGTGGACTACTTGCAAAACTTTCCATGTGGTCCTAGTGCCTGGCAGCTCTAAGTTCTATAGGTGTGGCCCGATGTGAGATATTCAAGCTATTTGTGTCCCAGAACTGCTCAGCTTCGCTTTGTAGTTCTGTCACCCAAAGAACTCGAAAATGCACTCTTTTATATCCATAATAGACACAGTAACTGTATATATAAACATATAATACACTTTGAGCCTGGTTTTCCATTTTGTTTCCAAACCTTGTTCCTCATGTTTCAGAATGTAGAACCTGCTATTCTTAACATTTTGTAACGTGGAGATCAAGGTTTCTGCCAGACCAGTTACAGCTGGGATCTCCCCCACTGCTGTGACAGCACGAGCTAAGTTGTCAGAAGTGACCACAGGACTGTTGAGAAAAAAAAAATCAGTTCACAGCTAGAAAGAGTGATTTTGTTTGTTTATGTGGGTGCTGAAACCAGTCTCAAATTGCATTATATAAAATTCTTTGCAAAAAAAAAAAAAAAAAAACATTGTCAATGCACAAGATAGTGTACCTTAATGCCACAAACATAGGGAAATGTGGCATTAGGGTTTCCAGCCCTAACTCCCCACCCCTACCCACCAAGCAGCAAAAGGAAAAAACATTAGGGTTTTGGGTCTCCAGAGTCTTGGTGAATTAGTTGTGGGGTCTTCCTTGGAGTTGTCAACCTTAATGCTCACCCCATTCCGTGAGCAAACAACATCACACATGATCTCCTGCTGGCCCTGCATGAAAAAAGCTACAAAAAATTGTGTTTGCAATATGTGGTGAGACCTAATTCTCTGCCTTTGAAGAGTGTATCACTAGGAGGCAGTGGCTTGGAGCTGCATCTTGTGCTTCGGATTGGAGGCTGCAGGCGAGGGGGAGGGGTGAGCATTAGGGTTGGCAACCTGAAGTAAGACCCCATCACTGATTCGCCAAGACTCTGGAGACTCAAAACCCTAGTGTTTTTCCTTTTGCTACTTGGGGGATAGGGGTAGGGAGTTAGGGCTGGAAACCCTATCGCCACATTTCCCTACTTTAATGGTGTTAAGTTACCCTAACTGGTGCATTAACAATATTTTTTTTCAAAGAATTTCCTTCCTTTATGAGATAGAATCGTATTCTCATTCACACAGGTTCCTTCAGGACCTGTGTGAACAGATGCAGACACGTACGGCTAAGTGGGCCATGCACCAAGGGAAGACTCCATCTGCCTATAGAAGTGCAGGGCCCTGCTGACCCTGCCCTTCTGTGCAGTGTCGGATGTCAAAAATTACCAAAGTTATGAATGTGCATAGGAAAATGTCAATATACCTTCATAACTGTGTTGTTATTTTAAAGAGATGTACCAGCTTAGACCTCTGCACACCATAGTTCGGTGCCTTACCTCTTTGAAATACTGCTGAGGCATATAAGATGCAAAAACATCCATTAGTTTCCCTGGCAGAACACTCATAAAATGTGTTTAACCGGGGCCCAGGCACTTCCCGGTTCTAAGATCCGCCCCCGCATCGCCCCGCATTCAGCCAACTTTATGACATGATCACAGGGAGGCGCGGGGCAGCGTGACATTGTAGTCTATGAAACTTAAACATCATTTTATATCACAGTGAGCATTTGGTGATTAAGCGAGGCACTGGGCGATGTCGCCCAGTGCCCCCGCTAATCACCAAATGCTCACTGTGATATATAAAATGATGTTTAAGTTTCCATAGACTACAATGTCACGCTCCCGCGCGCCTCCTGTGATCATGTCATAAAGTTGGCTGAATGCGGGGCGGTGCTGGGGCGGATCTTAGAACCGGGAAGTGCCTGGGTCCCGGTTAAACACATTTTATGAGTGTTCTGCCAGGGAAACTAATGGATGTTTTTGCATCTTATATGCCTCAGCAGTATTTCAAAGAGATAAGACACAGAACTGTGCCCTACAGATCTACATTAATTTAACTTGGGGAGTCTCTTTAAATATTTTGACACCAAGTTTTCAACATAGCCTTAATATGAACCCACGTCAAGAACCTGGTAGGTGAAAATGTTCAAGTCTCATTCTAAGCGTCATTCTGCAGCACAGATGTGAAAACACATTTTGGCCAGGATTTGAAAAATGTCAGTTGTTATATTCATGAGGCGATGTGAAAAAATGGCTATGTTGAAAATTTGGAATAAAAATATTAAAAATTACCAAAGTTATGAGTTGTGAAATTTCAACATATCCTCATAACTTTGTTGTTTTGTAATATTTTCATCCCAAATTTTCAAAATAGCCTTCTTATGATCTCACCTCATGAACAGGTGTAAATGAATTTTTCAAAACCTGCCCAAAAGGTAATTTCGCGCAGCGACAGTGTCATTCCACGCAACAGGTGTGGAAACATATTTTGGACAAAGATTTGAAAAGATGACAGTTGTCACATTCATGAGGTGATGTGAAAAATGGCTATGCTGAAAATTTGGGGTAAAAATATTTAAAATCACCAAAGTTATGAGCATGCGTCGTGGAATTTCAACATATGCTCATAACTTTGTTGTTTTGCAATATTTTCACCCCAAATTTTCAAAATGACCTTCTTATGATCTCGCCTCATGAACAGGCATGGAGAAAATGTTCAAAACCTGCCCAAAAGGTAATTTCGCACAGCAACAGTGTCATTCCACACCACAGGTGTGGAAACACATTTTGGACAGAATTTGAAACATTGACAGTTGTCACATTCATGAGATGATGTGAAAAAAATGGCTATGTTAAAAATTTGGGAGTCATATTATTTAAAATTACTAAAATTATGGCGTGCATTGCAAAATTTCAATGTTTAGGCTCATAATTTTGTCATTTTTAGCTATTTTGACTCCAGATTTTCAGCATAGCCTTCTTATGACAGCACCTCATGAACAATTATGGTGAAAATGTTAAAATTCTGCCGAAAAAGGTTGATTTTTGCCAAGTGACTGCAAAAATGCTTATCAGGCCTGATTTGCATAATTTCACTGTCCTTGATCATAAGGTGGGGTCCCAGAAAGGCCATGTTGAACATTTGGGCTCATAATATGCAAAAATTTTAAAGTTATGCACCGGGCGTTGCTGAGCATCTTATAGGAAGCATTCTTCTGAGCTCTTAGGCCTCTATTTTTTATTGATTTAAAGTGTATTTTTAGACCAATCTGTTGAAGACAGGGCACTGGGGGTGTTTGGTGGTGCCTCAGAGTCTGCGATTATGGGGAAGAATCGTGGGGCTGCTGCATCCTCATCAGATTTTTTTGCCCCAAAGAAAACCCAACAACAGAGGGGGTAGAGGCCCCCAGAACTCGTGGAAGCTACAGCCCCAAGTGAAGCTGTGCCGTCAGGCACTTCTCTGGACTCCATACAAATGACCCTAAGTCAACTGGTCAGGTCAGTCCAGGTGATGGACAAAAAACTGGACTCTCTCATACCACGAGTCACAGACCTGGAGGCCACAATGGACAGATGTGAGACGACAGTCCAGAAATCGGAAACTCTTATGACGAAGGCCTATGACACCACCACAAAACTTATTAAAGAAAATACGATGCTACGGCAGCGACTCGAGCTGGTGGAGAATCAAGCCCGAGAACGAAACTTGCGCGTACTGGGTCTGGCTGAGTCGGCAGAGGGAGACGACCCTCTGAGTTTTGCCAGACATGTGTTCCCGAAGATTCTTGGGCTCTTGGAAGAGAACTCCTCTTTAGCAATTGAAAAGGCGTACAGAATTACACCAAGATGGAATTTATCGGAGGAGGGGACACCATGGACTTTCCTGGTGGTGTGCACGGGGGTCGGGGATCGAGATCGGGTACTTGCCCAGGCCAGATGGAAGCGCTGTTTGAAGTATGGGGATAATGCTGTTCAAGTTTTCCCAGATCTTGCATATGGCACCCACATAAGGAGGAAAGGTTTCGATGGAATCCGCAGTCGACTGAGACATTTTAAAATTCAGCATCAGCTCCTTTTCCCCGCTCGGTTGAGACTCACTTGGCAAGGGCGACAGTATCAATTCCAGGATCCGAAGGATGCCGAAAAGATGGTGAAGACCATTGAGCAAGAGTTGGAGGCAGAAGAAGGAGAGGTTGCTTTATCGGATGAAGAGGTCCCCTGAATTCACCATGGCCTTGAATTTGCTCGAGGTCTGTGAGAGTGGGCTAGGACGTTACCCTGGCTAGTAAGGGGCTATTTTTAAAGCTAAATAAGTAAAGTTACTTGGGGAGCTTAATTCTAGCCAAGGAATATAAACCTGATTGTAATTAGCTTAAGTTGTATCATCTAGCCTGCTACATAAGGGCCATTAAATACCGTTTCTGGAGTCGAAAGGGTGGGATATGGCTCGGGCACAGACTTGATTTATATGTGGGACTGATTATATAAAGCAGCTCATTTTGCTGCATAATCTATGTTAGAGTTGCATCGGGGATACATTAGGCGGTTTATTTAGTGCCTCGGCGTATTGTGTTTATGGGTCATTTTTTTTCTTGTTCTGATATAGAAGGCTGTGGGAGGATGGGAGAATATTTGTTGAAATAATAAAGGGGAATAGTTATTTGGGGAACTATATTAACTGGCAGATTAAGCTGGCTTGTTTGATCTTGATGGTATGATAAACATTTTAGTCTTGGTTCCCTTGTATGCTTCTTAAGCTGTATGCTATGGGAATCGGTATAATAGAGAGATATGGGGTTTTCCCCCTTTGTGTTAACTGTCTGGGGGGGCATATACACGTTGTAAGGTACTGCCATTTCTGTGATAACCGGATGCTCTCCTCCTATGCTGTAATGATTTTGTTGTTTTTGTACTGCAAAATTATAAATAAATAATACAAAAAAAAAGTTATGCACCAGAGTTGAAAACCCCATTGAAATACATTGACCCACACTTAACTTACTTTCTCATATTGCAATCGCGGGTTCCAGCAGCAAGACGTGTTTTCGATCGGAGAGTGGAGCTACACCGTTGCACATGTTCAGCTGAGTGATGGTGCATGGGGGGGGCGTAATTGGTGCTGAGTGGAAGGTCAATGTGTCCAGGTCAGAACGGCAAGGGACCATTTTCTTATTTGCTGATTAAAAATTAAAAAATCACTGGTGCCGTTTTTGGTGCTGGCTTCTGACCACTTGGAGTTGGTTGAGCTGGTGCTGTCTTTGTGCCACTTGACATGGGCAAGAGGCTGACTCCAACAACAGCCTCTGGACCGCTATTGATGCTGCTAACATGTGCCTCAGCTGTGGTGTCACCTCTGGGGGCAAGGCAGACGGTTCCTTCAGGGCCAGCGGGGTCACTGTCATTACCAGTGCAGCATCCTGGACTGAGCTCTTCAGAGCGTACTATATGGTTCTGATGCCAGCACTGCCGACGGTGCTGCACAGGCCTTTGGTGTCAGGAGCATTCCCATTGTGGACGGTCTCAGGGCTGTCCTTGCTGCCATTCCTGAGGCCCCATCTGAGGCTTGAGCCAGAGTTGCTGATGCTGCAGCCTGCACTGTCGGTCGGCCTTAAAACCATTGACCCCCCTCCTCTTTACTGCCCTTCAGGTTTGGGGGAGTAGAGGGAGACAAGACAGGTCCTATCCTCATCATCAGTAGCGGTGAGGACAGTGACTCCTACTACGGTACAGAGAACCTGGAGCCAGTTCCTGTTATTATACCGCCAGGAGGATCTCTCCTTTCTGGCTTTGCTCACTAGTGTGCCTGCTGCACTGAATTTCAGGTCAGTAGCCACAGACGAGGTTAGGTGCCTCCAACAGGAGTTTCTAAACATACCTAACACACCAGTCTGTCTTGTTCCTCCCATCCACTGGCCCTAGAGACATTCACTGGGGTTTCATGGAGGAGGCCTGCTACTGTGGCAGCTGTTCTCAAGCAGGCAGAAAATAAATACGCAATGCCTGTATCTATGCCTGTGTATTTCACTCAGCTAGTAGTGGATGCCATTGTTATTCTGGCTGAGAATGACAAAGCCCTAGTGCCCAAGGATGTCACCACACACCCCAAAATCAAGGACTCGCGCAAGGTAGACATCATGGGGGAGCGGGTCTTTGCCTTAGCTAGCCTTGGTATAAGGGTAGCTAGCTGTGAGGGCCACTTCTCGAAGTACAAGTACACCCTCTGGTGTAAGCTTATGTCATTGGCAGAGGCCCTGCCAGACACAGAGACGAAGTAAGTTATGCTGCTAGCTGTTAAACAAGGTATTGGATCTGACAGCCACCAGCATAAAACCTCTATGGATACCTTTTATGCAGTAGCTCATGCCTGGCTGCAGGTATTTGTGTCAGGCAGCACTCCTGGCTACAGACCATTTCCTTGCTGTTCCTGTTGTCCTGTTGCTGTGTTTAGCAAAGACATGGCATCTCTGAATTGCACCCAACTCTACCAAAATAAAGTTATGTCGTTTAAGTGCCAGAGTTCAAAAGCAATAATTAACAAGCATTTGTAAATGCTGAACGTTTGATGCTTGGTAAATATTTTTGTTTTATTTTTGACCCCAACTTTTGAAGATACTTGTTTTAGGATTTGCCTCATAGGCACGACATGTACCATTTATGGTATATTGACTGAAATGTAATTTCTTACCAGAGGTGCAAAAACACATCTCATCCAGGATTTTAAAAACAACACATCACGTTTATGAGGTGGTGTGGAAAAATGGCTATGTTGAAAGTTTGGAGTCAAAATATTGAAAATTAGTGACGTTATTATAATAAGTGGAAAGGATGAGAATGGACTTGGCAAGGTTGGAGGAATGGTCTGATGTATGGCAGCTCAGATTCGATGCAAAGAAGTGCAAGGTAATGCACCTGGGAAACAACAACCCAGGGGAAGAGTTCACAATGGGGGTGAGATACTGACAACAGTAAAAATGGAAAGGGACCTGGGGGTAATTATATCAGATGACCTAAAGGTGGGCAAGCAATGTGAGAAGGCAGTAAGGAAGGCTGGGGGGATACTGGGATGCATAGGGAGAGGCATCAATAGTAGAAAACAGGAAGTTGTTATCCCTCTGTTCAGACAGTTGGTGAGACCCCATCTGGAGTACTGTGTGCAGTTCTGGAGACCCCATCTCCTCAAAGATATAGACAGAGTGGAGGCTGTCCAGAGGAGGGCAACCAAAATGGTGCAGGGTCTGCACCAGAAGACATACAAAGAAAGACTAAAGGAGCTTAATATGTACCCTTGAGGAAAGAAGGAGAGGGGACATGATAGAAACTTTCAAGTACCTCAAGGGAATCAACAAAGTCCAAGAGGGTAGCATCTTTCAGAAAAAGAGATGTGCAAGAACAAGGGGGCACAATTTGAAGATATAGGGGGCGGCTCCAGAGGTAATGTGAGGAAGTATTTTTTCACAGAGAGGGTTGCGGATCGTGGAACACCCTCCTGAGAGGTCGTGGAGTCAAGAACAGTGGGGAGATTCAAGAATGCATGGGACAGACATAAGGCAGTCCTAGTGGGGGGTAGGAGGAAGTAAGCTGTTGGTTAACTAGGATCTGCAGCTTATCTGTTAGGTAGGAAAATGGGCAGACTAGGTGGGCCACCGGTCCTTATCTGCCATCACATTCTATGTTTCTATAAGTTATGAGTAAACACTGAAATAGTGTAATATTCAGTCATAACCTAGGCATTTTATTGTATTTGTTCACCAGATATTAGTATAGCTTTCTTGTTACCCCACCTGATGCACCCGGTAGGTGAAGACTTTCAAATCCCCAACAAAACGTCATTCTGCGCCATCGAAACATCATTCCGCGCCACAGGTACGAAAACAGATTTTAGCCAGGATGTGAAAAATGACACCTGTCACATTCATGAGGTGCTGTGAAGAAATGATTATGTTTAAAATTTGGGGTCAGAATATTGAAAATTACCTAAGGTACGAGCCTGCGTTCCTAAAATTCAAGGTAGGCTCATAATTTTGTTTTTTAATATTTTTTCCCACATTCTCAGCATAGCCTTCTTACAACCCCACCTCATGAACAAGTGCAGAGAAAATGTTCAACTCCTGCCTGAAAGGTGAAATCCCCTATCGGAATGGGAAAACACATTTTGGCCAGGATTTGAAAAATGGCAGCTGTCACATTCATGTGATGCTGTGAAGAAATGACTATGTTGAAAATTTGGGATCAAATATTGAAAATTACGAGCCTGTGTCTGCAAATTTCAATGTAGGCTCATAACTTTGTTGTTTTTTAATATTTTTACACCAAATTTTCAACATAGCCTTTTTATGACCCTACCTTATAAACAAGGGCAGAGAAAATGTTCAGCTCCTGCCTGAAAGGTGATTATGCACAGCAACTGTGAAATCGCCTTTCGAGACAGATTTGCCTTATTTCACTCTAATTGTTCATAAGGTGGTGTCCCCAAAAAGGCACGTTGAAAATCTGGGGCAAAAATATTCAAAAATGTTTTATTTTATTTATTTATTCAAAATTCAGGTAACCAGGAATTTCACACTGAGCTGAGACTCATTTCCAGGTGCGACCCAGGAAAAACAAGGAACATAAGTTACAGACAAAGGATACATAGTACACATTGAAAATTGAGAAATGTATACAGCAACAATATACATGTAACCCCTAGGCACTACCCCGAGGGTTACTACCCCTGCCTGCACAGTAGCCTGCAGGTTGAGGGGCCTGAGTTCACAGAAAGGGTGCCTCCACCTGGAGGACACGATTGATGGCAACATGACTGCCCTGGGTACAGCCCTCCGGGACACTGATAGCCCCCTCTTTACTCCTAGTGGTCTGGCTAAGCCTGTAGTCACCCCATACCAACGCACTTTTGCAATACACAGTGAATCCCTCCTTGTAACCACTTACCACCAGGGCGAGATCCGCTGTATGGCCCTGGCAACCCCCTGGATACCAGACCTGCAACCAATAAACAGCAGTAACACAGTACCCTTTGTCACAGAAGCACAGTACAACCTGGTTAACTGCAAAAAGATTCAGATCTGATTTATTTAGAGGGGGTCATGAACAAGGGAGGGGCGGCAATCTGATGATTGATTCAGTATCTGATTTAGTCAGGATATAAGGCATGCACTTAAGGGTCCCTCTAACACAGTCACACACACACACTCTGAGTACCCAGTTGTTGGTGCAGGCTAGCCTGAAGCATTGCCCGGGGTAGGCCGGCATTGCAGCTGGTTGGGGCCCTGTGATGGAAAGAAACGTGCATGCACTGTAATCCACAATTTGTAATCCGGAGCCGGATGGCTCAGTCCGAAAAAAGGTTTAATAACAATTAAATCAGATGACACACTGTGATTGCTAGCTAGGTTGCAGGGAACTACGTTGGTTTTACTCACGCTACCCAAGTTTGGATGCGGGATGGATGAAGTGGAGACCTCGATATGAAGAGTTGGATGGCCAGGAGAAGAAGGGCCCACACGATGCGACATGGCGCTCGATCCTGTTCGGTGGTGTTGATCAGGGAGCCGAATCTTTGGGCGGGTCTCTCGTCAGATCTTTCTCTGCAGCATGAGTGGGTGTCTGGGCTAGGATGGCAAGGCCCAGACTGGGAGAACAGTTCGAATGCAGTCCGGTAATGTTGCTGGATGCAGCCTCCAGCAAGCATGACACAGTCAGAACAGTGGGAAACCAACTCTCGTCCCACTATCTTCTCTCAGCACACTTATAGTAAGAATAAGCAATTACCACAGTTCGGATGACAGTCCGGTTGCTTAAGGCAGTGTCTCTGCGAAAACCGACACTCTGTGGTAGTCTCAGTCCTGAAAGGCCGATTGCACTGCGGCAAATCTTCGGTCCAAAGCAGGTGAAATTCACTTTGTCACAATTTGGGATTCTGGTCACAATGAAGGCTTTCCTCTGATAAAGTCCGATTTGTCTAAAGCTGAACTTCTTCACTGCTGAAGATGGTGTAGATAGGCCAGACACAGCCTCCCCGCCGATTTCCCACGCTACTACGCAGGAGCAGATGCCCGACTCTCTCAAGCTGTTCAGTCTCTCCTCCCCAGCACCGTACTGACTCACTGCTTCAGGCAGCACTAGGACTTCCTCTGTGATCCAAAAGGTTCGGTTGGTTGATCCATATGTCTGTCACAGCTTGAGCTCCCCCTCCAGGTCCATTTAGGTGCCAAAGGGTGTAAACTATAATTCCTACAGAAATTTACTCCCACAACACCTCTGGGCCAGTCTCCATCTTAATGCCCCCGAAGGTACCGATTGGTCCACACTGTCAGTCCACAACCAAAATGGTGGAGCAATACAAAATGTCCATGCTGCAAAAGAAAGCAAGTTAGGCAAACTACAGTACTATTATTATTATTATGCAGCTAATCAGCAAACAGTCACAGATCCTTGTAGGGCTCCTTCTGCGCAATTAGCGTTGGCAGAATGGAGCGATAACACTGCAGCCCGGGTGGGACTTGAGCCTAAAATTACTCGGCCCTTACCCAGATTGATTTTTTCTACGAGATAAGCAGCTCTTAAAGAGACAGGCATGGAGGCTAATAGTGCACTCACATGCTAACCTTGTTTAACCTCTTATCGACACAGACCACCAGCCTGGCACTGGGCATTTAAGCATACCCATGGAAGATTTTCTGGGAACCCCCATTTACAAAGGGGTTACATGCAAATCAGTAAGTTAGTCCACAAAAAAAGAGGATCTCAAGCTTCCCTGGATATTAAAGAACCTTGCAAGTTAAGGTGTCTTATTCAAAAAAATGCACTTCATTTGAAGATAGAAACAGAGCCAAATACCTCACACCAAACGTTTTCGAGCACAACTGCTCTTTTTCAAGGCGTGACTAGCAACGGTCATACCTTTCCTTAAGCACGTTTAGATTTAAAATGACAGTGTTATAATCATATAATATACGTGTACATATAAAGATACATATAGACCCATGTGTCCATATATATATATATATATATATACATAAACAGTGTCCATTGCTAGCAAAACACATCTAAAACCCATGTCTAAAATCTGATCCATACAATATAAAGTTAGAGAACGGGCAACGGGGGAAGGGTGGAGGAAGGGAAAATAGACTGTGTTATGATAGAACAAATAAGACTAAAAACATTAAGTCATATCATCGTTATTTATATGCACTAAATGCCTGAGGAGACACTAAAAATGTTATTGTATCATTACTAGTTTAACCCATTTCTGGACATTAGTGCACCGATATTTGGATATGTACCCTCTCCCTGAGCTCCACCTCTCCTTCGGAGTTAGAATATTAATAAAGGGGTGTGTGGCTAAAACAGGTGTCGGCAAAATCCCAACTTGATGCCCTAATGACCGGGCGCACTAACGCCGGTACTCTAAATGGGTGGAACCAGTTTAACCACCACTGTTTAAGATTTCAGATATCACTATTGTGTAATTTCATTTATCAAGAAAAAGTTTATACCAAAGCTTATTATTAATATCACATGCTCATATGATAAATGGAAAATGAAGGGAAAACAGTGGGGTGGGGGGAGGCCATGAGCTACGCTGCTAACAGAATGTCTTATTATAATCATTTACACATATTGAAGTACCAAAGGCATCATAGGGATTTAACTGTAAAAGAAATCATCACATTTCATATCCCTGGGTCTCATTATCGCAATCTATTGATTTTTCAAAAACGGTTGTAACTGAAACCTCTCATTGAGACCAAACCAATGTTTGTATATTGCACCTAGCTTATACATGCCAAAAGGTCTCCTTCTGTAAAAGATGATTATCTAAGTCACCTCCTCTAGCTGTTTGCTGCACCTTGTCAATTCCTTGAAATCTGATCACATGATGAGTACCCATTGGTTTACATGCTGTGCTAAAGCATTTCTATCATCCTTGTTTTCTGTTGCTCTTAAATGTTCTCCCACCCTCTGTTTCAATTTCCTAGTGGTTTTCCCAAAATAAAAAATCTGGCACTTATAGGTAGTTTTATAGACCACATATTCACTGTTAGAATTAATGAACGTAGTGATATGAAAATTACACCCATTGTAAGGATCAATAAATGTGTCCACAGTTTCTGTATATTTGCAAAAGGAACAGTCATAGCATTTATATTTGCTACATGGTAAAGACTTGGCCAGAGTAAATTCTTCCTGCTGAAAACTTCTGATGACCTTATTGCGCACATTTTTGCCCCTTCTATACGTCATGTTTGGTAGATCTTTAGTCCATTCATCCAAATTCGGTTCCATCTGCATTACATGCCAGTATTTACATAGCATATCTCTTATTGCAGAAGCCTGGGGTGAATGTGGTGATAAAACTCAAGACTTTTCGTTTTCATTTTGTCCTTCTGATTCCCACTTTGCTTTAAAAGGCTCTCCCTGGATATGTTATTTACTTTTTGCACAGCATAGTCCAAAACTCCCTGGTTATAGCCTCGTTCCTTACATCTGTTTGTATTCTCCGACAAACCGGACAGTAGTGTTGTTTCAACTGATGTTTTCCTTTTCAACCTTGTATACTGACTATATGGTATGTTGTCTGTTAGGTGCCTCGGATGACAGCTCGTAAAATGTAACAAAGTGTTTAGATTGGTTGGTTTATGAAACAGTTCGGTAGTCACCCCCACCTCTGCTGTTCTATCTTTACAAATTCAGAAAATCAGTATAGTCTTTGCTTGCTGAAATAGAGAACCTGAGATTACTATTTGTTGATTCAAGGTATTTCACAAACTTATCCAGGTCCTCTCTTGTACTTTTCCAGACCAACAATAAATCATCTATATATTGTCTGTACAGATCAATATGCTCAAAAAATGGATTTTTGTCTGGATCTCTAATTACTTCTTGCTCCCATTTGGCCAAATGGATATTTGAATATGTGGATGCAAAAACTTCACCCATGGCCATCCTTTTGTTTGAAGAAAGAAATCTGGCCCAGACTTGAAAACGTTACAGGTAAGTATGTATTCAGCAAGAGTAACAATGAATTCAGTGTGGGATTGGTCATAGTTGGTGAGCATAGCTAGTACTTCCCTCATGGCCTCCAGTCCTTCATTGCGAGGGATGTTCGTATATAGTGCTGTCACGTCAAGTGTGGCTAGCCACCATTCTGGTTCAACACATATTTCTTCTATTGTCTATAAAATATGGGTGCTGTCTGTAATGTAACTTGGAGAATTTTGTGCTAATTCTTTTATTTGTTTTTCTACAAATTGAGCCAAAGGCTCCATGAGAGACCCAATAGAAGCCACAATGGGGTGCGCTGGAGGATTAACTAGCCTTTTGTGGATTTTAGGTAGCCCGTATATGACTACCCGGACTGGATGTGTAACACTTAAAAAATCATACAGCTCTTTTGAAATAATCCCCATAAGTAAACACTCTTGTAAACACTGATTGACCTTAGCTTTAAATTTTAAAATGGTATCATAAGTGAGATGTTTATAGTACTCTGTATCGGATAGCTGCCTATGCATTTCTGTTTCATGGTCCTTATAGCCCCAGATCGCAGTCGTGCACCCCTTTGTCTGCCTTTTTGATAACAATTCTTTAATTTTTTGCTAAAGATTCAAGTACTTGTATTTCTGCCTTAGTGCAGTTGTTATATCTAGGGCGAGGGGGGTTAGCTACTAAATGTTGGAGGCCCCATGTGCACAGTTCCTCGAATAAGTTAACATACATGTTGTTTGCAGGAACAAACGTTGGATTTCTGCTTTAAAGTGCTACTAAACAGCTGGGGCAGCTGCAAGTTGAGGGGCCAGCTGCACAATTGAGCAGACTCGATAGACCGTGAGGCCTGTTTCTGCTGGTATTTTTGTATGTTCGTAAACACAGCATTGAATTGCTGATTTGAAAGGTTTGTAGAATCCTATACTATGTTTACATCATTAACCCTTATACCTTCGTCACTCTGACCTTTACCATAATGAATGATTTTAAAATTCAGGTTCCTGGTAACCTTGTGCAAGTCAATAATGGCATCAAATTCACATACCTGATTTGTTGGGACAAAGCTTAGCACCTTTTGTAGCACTTGCAGTGCAGTCTCCGTGGGGGTATACTCTGAGATGTTGATAACCGAATGCTCAGTTACCACCTGCCCCTCCTTGGGGGTCTGTTGTTGAATCTCCTTGTTCTGCATTGTCCGGTCTGTCACTTCTGTGCAGTTTGAAATCTGTTTCCTTGGAAATAATTTCCTCCTTCTTCCTCTTGTTCCTCGTCTCGTCTTTGGTTTGCAAATCTGGTGAACCTGGGGCTCCACCTCAGTAGTCATTCTGGCAACACTGGGTGAACCTGTTCATTCTGCACTCATGCTTGTGTTCTGATTAGTGCAGCTGCAGCTTGTTGGTTGGGGGGTGAGGGTATCCCCGATTCACATCTAAAAAAAACACTTGTATCACCATTAGATGTTTGTCTCTCATTAATCAGACCCACTAGTGTACACATCTCTATCTGGTGTTGATGTTGTCCTTTTTAAAATGGATTTTAATTGTGGGTATTTTTCTTTGACCAATCACAAATCCTTCCATGGAGGTAATCACTTCTGTCTCTCTCAAATTTCTTCTCTTTTGCTCTTTTAATTCTGTTATCTGCTCTCTTGATGGTATGGTCTAGTTTTTCTTTATACCAAACATAATCTGGGTGGGTTTCATATGTTAAAACTAAATCTTCTGCTCGGCTACTTGTCTTTTTGTTTCCAGCTCAACCTCTTCCCCTCATCTGCCTGTTCTGGTGGTAGTTTAGGTGGATGTTAAAGATCCCATGGCACTTCTCAAAATGTGATGGGGAATTTTATTGAAGTTTGGTTTTCATTACATTCCATACATTATTCAGTACATCAAAAAAAGAAAAGAAAACGACAGTAAACAATAAACAAGAGAGAGAAACTCTTCTTACCATGAACAAAAACAACTTAAATAACATATACCCATACCATTTTGAGTCTTAATTGCACCATTCCATACAATTAACCCATAAGTGTTTCACTTTCTCGGGTGAGAATCTAGCTATATCATACTGAGTAGTTTTACCTAAGGCTATTTTAAGGTTCTGGAGTATTTTCATATAGGATACCTATTTTTGCTGCAAAATCCGTAAGCAACGTGACTGCCATATGAAATATTTAATGAGCACGAAAACAATATAGATTGTGTCAGCATGATATTCACTAAAGGAGGTGCTGCTAGTCCATAGACTACAGTGGGATAGTCTAAAGATAAAACTGTGGTTCCTTTAAGTGATCGGCTAGTGTTCTCCAAAAGGGCCTTATGTATGTGCAAGTTAAAAATAAATGTTCCTGTGTTTCTGTTACCTGGTTACATGTTTCCCTTGGGCAGTTTCATTCATCCATCTGCTTATGTTTACTGTTTCCTTTTACGCTTATTCTACCAAAATTACATAGCCAGGTACAGTCCCATGCATAAGGTGGGATTCTAATCTTTGATAATTAATGCAACACAGAATTTAACTGAGTAGCTGGGCAATCAGGGAAAATAATCTCAGATGTACATTCAGCTTCTCGTATTAGGTTATAGACTGATTTCCTATCATTTATTAACACTTGCTGAAGGGAGAACTCCCATTTTAGTAGGCTTTTGACAGTTTACAGTCCATATTGAGAAGCCTCTAATCTGTTTAGGTATCTACTCTGTTTGTTTTTCAACAGGGGAAGACAAGACCCCAGCCAGGATTCTACTAATCCTTTCCAAGGAATTACCCCCAGTTTCATGGCCTGACTAAGGTTGTAAGAAACAAATAAGCTCATATAAAAGGTAATTGGTTTACCATCCCCACCCCTCCTTTCTTAATTGGGTGGTATGTGAACTCCCTCTTAATGGGATTTAGGTATGACCCCAGAAGGCTTGAATAAATATGCATAATAGGTTTGTAAATCTTTTATGTGGGGGTGGATAAATGTAACTGAGATACATGAATACCGGGAGTAAGAGTGTTTTTATCAGTACTACCCTTCTTTTTTTTTGATAATTGCTGACCTTCCCAGGTATTAACCAGTCCTGTAGCTTTAGATAAATTCTTGTCCCAATTATGTACAGACATCTCCTGGTCTGAAGTCTTCCCCAAGACCGGGATAGGTTGATTCGAGATTGTGATCCCTGGTAACTGGCCTATAGGAAGCACTGGTGTTCTGCCAATGGTTACCCCTTTACTTTTTCCCCAAGTTAATACGGGATCCTGAAATTTTTGAGTATTTGTCTAGTGTATTAAACAGTTCCATTTCAGATACTGTGGGGGGAACAATAAGTACTATGTCATCTGCATAAGATAATGTTTTGATGGCCAGGGCCTGGTGAATTACCTCTAAACCATCAATGCTAGTATTGTTCTCTACTTGTCTAATCAGAACATCAATTGCAAATACACAAAGTATAGGGCATAAGGGACACCTTTGTCTGACTCCTTTCTGAATTAGGAGTCTTTTCCCCAACCACCCATTCACATTCAGAATAATATAGGTCGCTTTGAACATTTGTTGGATCCCATTGACACATGACTCTGGTATCCCATATGCTTTGAGGGCTGTGAATTGAAAGCTATGTGATAACTGATCGAAGGCTGTCTCCTGGTCCAGTGTTAACAAGAACCCTTTCAGAGTCCCTGCTTCTCCTCTGGAGAATAATTCTCATAGAATTATCAAGTTATCTTGTTGTTTCCTTCCAGGAACTGCACAGGTCTGTTGTGGGCTAATTAAATAATTTACCACTTTCATAAGTCTATTCAAAAGAATCTTGCTTTGAATTTTCAGGTCGGTATTTAGCAAACTTAAAGGATGCCAGTTTTTTATGTTATTTTTCTCCCCTTTCTTACGTAATAAAAATCAAAATTGCTTCCTGCATAGAGGTAGTGTATGATGAGGTGTCTAATATTGTATTGTATAGATGTACCAAGACTGGAGCCAGATCAACACTAAAGCTTTTATAAAATCCTGTTTCTAAACCATCAGACCCTGAAGCAGTGTTAGAAGCTAAACTAGAAATTGCCATTGTTACCTCCTCTAAAGACACCTTCGTAACTAGTTGCTGTATGTCGTCCTGCCTAGCCTGTGGCAAATTTAAAGATTGTAGAAGTATATTTGCATCCTCTACTTCCTACGGACATCCAAATTGTTCAGTAGCATATCCTTCTATTGTGTGTAACAATTCTTAGGGCCATGTGCCAGTTTTCCTGAAGGGGATATTAGCTCTAAAATGATTTTATCTGCTCTTTTCTGACATTCTTATATGGGTCTAATTAACCTTTTGATACCCGTGTTCCAAACTTTAATTCTTGGTTTAATGACTGTGCCCTGTCATATTGTGTGCTAACCATTTTTTGTTTGGTGTTCTTTATTTGTTCACTATAATCTTGATTTGATTGTGAGGTTTGTGAAATTAAGTGCTGCAACTGGTGTCTTAGTTGTAGATATTTTATATAATTGTTGTGCGCTACATAATGAGCTGTTTCTGGAAAAATTCCTGCCACCCCTTCTTAATATTCTCCCACCATTCTATAATATCATCAAACAAGTCTAAGACCGACAGACGGGCTGTCCATTCCCTTTTCCACTTGTTTTGTAAGTATGGGTCTTCCAGAATTGTTTCATTTAGTCTCCATTGTTGTTTGTTTTTTTTTTGCTTTTAGGGGTGTTGTCCCATATAATCTGAGCTATTACTACCACATGATCTGAAAATTCATTTGGTTCAAAGTTTTTGCCTGTTAGATTTCTAAGGATTGACAGGCAAAAATAAAATCAATCTGGGTCTTAAGTGTTCCTCTAAAATATGTATATCCCCCATCTGAACAGCATGCTCTGTATGCATCTGTTAAGTTTGCTGTTTGAACTATTTGCTTCAAGGTTTGTGAATCAGAAAATAGTTTGCTCGTCCTCAGGCTCCTGTCCTGTGTGGAGAGCCCACATATAAAATCTCCAGCCCACAACAGCAGTCTAGATGTGTGCAGATAGGGCTGAATTTCCTTGAACAAAGCTACCCTTTGGGCTTTTGTTTGGGGGGCATACGTGATAATCAAACAAAATCTTTCTGAAAAAAAAGGAAATATCTATTAATAGGGCTCAACCAGGATGTATATCTGTAAGCCTAGAGACTTTCAGAAAGGGGTTTGAAAAGAGTATGCCTGTGCCATCGCACATGTCAGGCCCTGTAGACCAAAATGGGGGTCCAGGTGTCCAAGCCCGACAGGCTTGCTGGAGCTCGTAATGTGTCTTCAGCCTAGTGTCCTGAATGCAAAGTATGTCATATTTGTTCCCCTGGAGAGAATGTAGTGCCCCAATGCGTTTCCTATCACTCTTGATGCTGTTAATATTTAATGTAACAATTAACAGAGAGTGCATAGGCATATGTATGTTATAAAGTGAAGGGTCTTATGTCCTGCTGGCTTCAAGAGGTCTTTGAATTTTTCCGCTGCCTGGTCCTTTTTGCTATGGGATCTGTCCCTCCCCCTTCTGTATCCGTGGTGGAAGCTACTGAGGTTGTGTCTGTACCTTCCCCTTCAGAGACCCCATCAGTGCCTTTTGTAGCCAAAATAGTGAATTTATTCCCAGTTAGTATGGGAGCCGAGGCAGAATCAACCATATGGACCGATTTCCCCTGTCTAGTTCTTTTTTGGGGGGGAACTTTTTTAAAGGGTGGTTCCTTACTCCCTGTTGGTGGGGGGGAGGGGCATTTCTGTCTCCATGTTTTCTGGTGTAGCTGACTGATCTGGGACCTGGTCTGGGGTCTCAACTATTTGGGGCTCTGTAGTTGATTCTGCAGCCGAGGGCCTTTCTGGCTGTGGGGTGGGGCCCTCTGGTATGGGGTTTGAGTCTGATTTCCCAAATTTCTGTTATCTTGTTCAGCAGTCTTTTTTGCCTGCTTGTGCCGAGCTATATTGATCAGACCCTCATGTGATGGACAATCGTCCCTATTGTGGGAAGCCCATGGACACCTCCCTTAAGCATGACCTGTTTGTTCAAAAAGATTGTATTTAAACAGGTTGAGGCAGACTGAAGCTTTATGACCAAATTCTAGACAATGATTGCTGTGAGATGAATCGCATGCAGAGCTGAGATGCGATTTTGACCCACATTTGAAACAGGATTTGGGTTGTCCTATGTAGAAGATAGCACCTCGATCTTTCCCCAGGTAGAAGGTACTGGGGAGATGGACTGGGCCTGTATTTGTAGTGTACAATTTCACTTTAATCCACCAACTTCCATCCCAGATCTGTTTGTTATCAAGGTTTGGCATAGGTTTCCCCATTATTTCACACATTTGCCTCAACCAAAACATAATTTCTTCTATATTCACCACTTCGTTCTTGAAGAGGACCATGATGGTTTTGATCAGGGGCTTGGTCATTGGGATTACTCGGAAGGGAATCCATACCAGTTTATTTTGAGAGTCTGGTACTGGGCCCAGAACAGGTCCAGGCTTGGCACAGCCTTAAAACTGATGTCGTAATTTCCATTGCCAAGTCCAATCAGGGCAAATATTTCAGAAGAAAATAACTTCTTAGATGTTTTCAGCAAGGTTTTGGCTATGTAAAGTCTGTCAGGAGGATTTTACAAGCCTCCTTTGTACAGTAGTCGGACCGCATTGCGCCTAGGGGCCGGCTTGCCCTTATTTGCAAAGAGGTCCGAAAGTTTGAACATTGGTGCTAAAGAGGGCCCTGCAGAGTTGCCATTTAATTCACTTTCATTTGGTCCTAAATGCATCAGTACTACCTCCTCTCTAACTGGTACATTGCTAGTTATCCCTTCTGTACCTATTTCATTCTGTAAGACAACATTTGTACCATTTTGTAATTCAGACTCATTATCAGTAATAATAGTATTAATCACAACAGCAAACTCATTACCCCGGGGTATGTTGGAGCACAGTGTTGTTCCTTCGTAGATGAGCACACCTGTTTGCGGAGTGTTCTGCGCTGGTTGGAAGGTTGGAACCCTTGGATCTGGAATCCAGTGCCCAGAATGCCCTTGTGTCCATCCTGCTTGTGCCAGAGCGTTCTCTGGCGTCCATGTATCGAAATCGATATTGGAATATGTGTCCATTTTGGTGCCCCAGTCCTTTGTTGGATGTCTTCTGAAATGAAAAAGTTTTCTCCATGGTCCCTGGCACTGTGGTGGAACAACTCGCTTTCCCGACCACTAAGCAATGTTTGCGGGTTCTGTTGAAAGCCTCCTCGAGGCCTGGGGGATCATCCTTTCACTGCCAGCCACTGCCGTAGTTTTTGTAATTTGCACAGGATCCCTAACTCCTGTAGGCCGCTCCCCAAGCATCGGGTGACTCAGCGGCAATTTGACAGCTGTCTGCGAGCTGTCTACACCCTCTTCAACCTCCAGTAACTGTATTTCTGCATCTGATTTCTGCACTTTGGCAAGTAATTTCTGTTTCTCCTCCAGCAATTTTTTTTTTTTTTTTGCATTTGAACATGTAGCGGTACCTGTATTTGCTTGCAACAAGTTGCAGTCCTTTGCGTGGTTCGAGAGATCTGCAGTTTCGTTCATAATTCCAGTCTCAGGGTCATAGAAACATAGAAACATAGAAGTTGACGGCAGATAAGGACCGCAAGGCCCATCCAGTCTGCCCATTTCTTTTTCTACCTTATAAATGTGCCATCGGCCTTTGCTCTGTCAGTGGCCTTTCTATTCATACTCATTTGTATTGCTCCCTTATGCCTATCCCATGCCTGTTTGAAGACCTGCACTGTATTCATAGCCACTATTTCTTGAGGGAGGCCATTCCATCCACCACCCTTTCTGTGAAAAGAATTTCCTCACATTACCCCTTAATCGGCCCCCTCTAATCTCATGCTGTGTCCTCTTGTCCTGCTATTTTCTTATATTTAAACATTAGACTCTTTCACCTT
Source organism: Neoceratodus forsteri (assembly GCA_016271365.2). Taxonomy (NCBI): domain Eukaryota; kingdom Metazoa; phylum Chordata; order Ceratodontiformes; family Ceratodontidae; genus Neoceratodus; species Neoceratodus forsteri. The sequence goes on from JADMNL010000022.1 coordinate 121,337,845, forward strand.
GTTAATGCCCTTAAGGTGTTTGAATGCCTCGATCATATCGCCTCTCTCCCTCCTTTGCTCAAGGGTATACATATTGAGCTCTGTTAATCTGTTCAGTATGTCTTCTGATGCAGTCCCTGCACCATTTTGGTTGCCCTTCTCTGGACTGCCTCAATTTGGTTAATGTCCTTGTGAAGGTGTGGCCTCCAATACTGCCATGAGTACTCCAGATGGGGCCTAACCAGTGTCTTGTAAAGAGGATTAGTACCTCCCTCTTACGACTTGTGATACCCCTACTAATATACCTAACACCCACTAGCCTTACCTACTGCTTTAGAGGTCTGCTTGGATGATTTCAGGTCATCAGTGAGATGATGCCCAAGTCTCTTTCTTCCTTTGTGACTGCTAGCAACTCCTCCCAGCCTATAGGTGGCTTCAGGGTTTCTCTTCCCTATGTGCATGATCTTGCACTTCTTTGCATTAAATCCCAGTTGCCACTCTTCTGACCATTTTGCTAGTTTATCCAGATCTCTTCTCATTCTGCCCACCCTATCTGGATCATCTACTCTGTTGCAGGTCTTGGTGTCATCTGCAAACAGACAAGCCTTACCCTCTAGTCCATCTGCAAGGTCACTAATGAAGATGTTGAAGAGGACTGCCCCAGGACTGATCCTAAGGTACCACTTGTGACTTGCATCTCTTCTGACTGTATACCGTTTACCACCACTCTCTGTTTCTGCCCGTCAACCAGTTTGCCACCCAGTTGACCAACTTCGACCACCGAGCCTACCCAGCTTATTTATCAATCTTCTGTATGGAACAGTGTCAAAAGCTTTGCTGAAGTCAAGGTAGGCAACATCAACTGCTCCCCTTGGTCCACCACTCTGGTTACCCAGTCAAAGAAATCTATGAGATTAGTTTGATAGGACCTTCCTTTGTAAACCCATGCTGTCTTGGATCCTGTGCCCTATAGATTCCAGGTGTTGCACTATCCTTTCCTTAAGGGTACCTCCATAATCTTGCCCACTACTGAGGTAAGACTGACTGGTCTGTAGTTCCCTGCCTCCTCCCTGCTACCACTCTTGTGGGTGGGATCACATGAGCCCTTCTCCAGTCTTCTGGGACCTCTCCTGTGCTCAGAGACTCACTAAACAGTTCTGCTAATGGCTCTGCTAGTTCCACCTTTAGCTCCTTAAGTACCCTGGGATGTATGCCATCAGGTACCATTGCCTTATCCACCCTGAGCTTAGCAAGCTCTTGTAGGACCCTTTCTTTTGTGAAGGGAGTAGTGCTCACCTCCCTCCCCCCTGTGTCCATGGTGCTGAGCTGTGGGCCCTGCCCTACCTTCTCTTCAGTAAATACTGAGCAAAAGTATCTATTTAGGATAGATGCTTTTACATGGTCCTCCTCCTCACATGCTCCCTTTTCTCCATTAAGCTTAGCAATACCCCTTCTGGACTTTCTCCTATCACTAATGTATCTATAGAAAGTCTTGTCACCTTCTTTACTGTTAGTGCTAGTGTTTCCTCAGTTTGGGACTTTGCCTGCCTTACTGCCTTCCCTGCTTCCCTTAGGGCAGTTTGGTATGCCTCCCTATCTTCATCCGCTGTGTTCCCTTATATTTCCTGAAGGCCAGCCTTTTGGCTCTGACCCTTTCTGCTACTGTATTTGAGAACCAAAGTGGTTTCCTTCTTCTTTTGCACTTCCTTTTCTGTCTAACACAATGGGATGTTGCTTCAAGTATTGCATCCTTAATGCTTGCCCACTTTGCCTGTACCCCCTCACCTGTGTTTCTTTTGCCAGGGCTAGCTTAACTCTGTTGGCCATCTTATCAAGTCAGCTCCTCTGAAGTCCCATATTTTTGCCTTGGAATGGGATGATTTACATGTAGTAGCCAATTGAACTATACCATGTGATGGTCACTGGCCCCCAGGTGACCTTCTACCTGGAGATCTGTGATCCCTTCCCCTGTTAGTCAGTATTAGATCTAGGATAGCCCTGTCTCTTGTGGGTTATTGTACCAGTTGTTTAAGGCCCTTCCCCTGCAGGGAATCCACTATGTATCTAGTTCTGGCAGATGTTCCTGCTGGTATTGACCTATCTGTAACTGGCATGTTGAAGTCTCCCATTATCAGAACCTCCCCTTTAACTGTCATGTTTTGTGTATCGTCTAATAGTAATGTGTCTATGTCCTCCGCCTGGTCTGGGGGCCTGTAGACAACCCCAGTTCTTATGGCTGTCCCATTTCCTGTTTCCAGGGCGACCCACAGTTCTTCTGGCTCCTTATGTGTATTCTGAATTTCTGTAGCTTTGATATTTTCATTGACATACAGGGCCACTCCTCCCCCCACCTCGGTCTCTTCTGAACAATACACAGCCAGGTACTGAAGTCTCCCAAGTGTGGTTACTGGTAAACCATGTCTCACTAATTGCTACTATGTCCAGTTTAGCCTCTGACATTATTGCCTGCAGGTCTGGGATCTTATTTCCCAGGCTGTGAGCATTGTGTACATGATTTTCCATTGGCCAGATTTGGTGTGTTAGTTGTTGGGTGAGGTTTGGCATTACCCCTGTGCGTCGTATGGGGAGACAAACCTTTTTTCTTACCTGGTGATGCAAATGAACTGCAAACATGTTGAATCCCTGTTTGACCACTAGCTGAGGGGGGAGGGGTGTACTTCCCATTCGACGTATGGGGTGCTGCACCCCTCTCCCCATTTGCTAGTTGAAGGGTTCACTTGGCTTGTGTCAGAATCTTCAGAATTCAGGGGATCCATGACCAACTCTGCATCCAGTGCTTCTTGCGTGGATAGTGCAGGCCTTAAAACAGGACCTCCTGCCTGCAGCACAACCTGCTCTCCTGCTGACTCCTCCATTCTGACCAGCCTGTCACACTTGGCCAAAGGGGTCCCCCTACCGACGAGTAGGGGAATTTCCCCAGTGCCCTGGCCAAAATTGCCCCCATTCACTAAAAATACCACCAACAGCTTAATCTGGTTCAAGGTCAGTTGGCATTTATCTGTATCCCCCTCTCCCTAAGTCGTGCCTGAACATAGGCAAGAATTTGTCTAGTGCACTTACCCGGTGAACAGAAACTAACTAAATCTTTTAAAATATACTGTACTCCATTAGGCCTGCTATTGAGTCAAGCATGAATTGTTGCCACCTCTTAAGACATTTTTCTCTTTCCTTAAGATTACAGACTGTTTCTATATCCAACTGGAAAAAGCATTTATCATTACCAGAAAAAGTGCAAAATGATTTTGTGAGAGGTTTGGTTGAGATACAAAGGATGACAGGGAGAGGTAAGGAGCAGGGGGAAGAGGGGAGACCGTGCACGAGTCTTTTAAAGGAGTTAAAAGAGGGAGAGTTCCTAAAATTAGTGGGGAGGCGGTTCCACCAAAGGGTATGGGTTAGTGGGAGGGTGGGGACTGACCTGGGAAAACAGTAGGCTGTACACCAAGGATAGACTTCATCTAAATGAAGAAGGCAAGAAGGTGCTAAAATGGAAGCTTGAGAAGTATATTGAGGCAGCTGGATATTTAAACTAGGAGAGGGGGGGTGGCAGGTGGAGGGAGGGCATACAGTGGCTACGAGATAGGAAGTAGAGCAGGCTTACCCCACCCCCCCCAGAACAAGGGCAGTGTACTAGGTAGAGGCAATAGAGGGGATGCTGGAAGTGGAAGGCAGAGGGATAGGGAAGAAAAGGCAAAGGGATGGAAGGTGGTCACCGTGAACACTAGGAGCCTGTGGGATAAAATGAATAACCTACAGGCCCTCATGGTGGAGAGGGAGGTGGACATGACAGCAGTCACGGAAACATGGGCCACTGAATACCATGACTGGGACCTGGCGGTATAGAATATTCCGCAGGGATAGGGAAAACAGGAGGGGGGAGTGGCAGTATACGTGAGGGAGGGGCTAAAGTGCATTAGGGAGGCAGGGGAGAAGGGTGAAACAGATTCATTATGGCTATTAATCCAGGATTCCCGGAATAGGACTCTCCGGATGGGAATGGTGTACAGGCCACCCTCCCAGACAGGGATGTTGACAAGGAACTTGTGAGGCAGATTAAAAAGGCATGCAGAAAAGGGAGTGTGGTGGTTGTGGGAGACTTCAACCTTCTGGGGATTGACTGGAGAACCCCAGCCACCAACAGTAAAAGGGAGCAGGTACTGCTGGATGCCTTTCAGGAAAGCGTACTGTCACAGGTGGTCAGGGAACCAGCTGGGGGGGGGGGACACCCTAGATCTAGTGCTCACAAGTGGGGAATTTGTGAGTAATATCAGGGTGGATGAACCATTAGTGGGGAGTGACCACCACTCAGTATGGTTCAGATCGATTATGGGCAAAGAGGGGGTGGCATCTAATATGAAGATGATGGATTTCAAGAGGGTGGATTTTGCAAAGATGGGGGAGGTAGTGAGTGGGTACCTGGCCAGGATCCAGCCTAGTATGGGCACAGACCAGAGATGGGAGCTCATAGAGAAGGGGATACTGGAGGCTACCCATTCCTGTAGCAGGACTCAGAGTAAAAAGGCCAGGGCAGAAAAGCCAAGCTAGATGAACAGAGGGGGTTGTGGAAAAGGTGAGGAGAAAAAGGGTGGCCTTTAGGAGATACAGGATATCAGGAAGTGGGGAAGATTGGGAAGAGTACCTGCAGGGGGCAAGGGAGGTAACTAGGGCAGTAAGAAGAGTAAAAGCCACCATAGAGCTCAGGCTGGCGCAAGGCATAAAGGAGGGGGAGAAGAGCTTCTTCAGGTACATCAGGGTGAAAAGGAGCTGCAAAGAACAGATAGTAAGGATTAAGAAGGACAGGGGATGGGTAGAGAAGGGGGAGAAAAGGCAGAAGCACTCAACGACTACTTCTGCTCTGTATTTTTACAAAGGAGAGAGGGAAAGTGCTACCCAAGAGGTTGGGGGGGAGTAAAAGCTGGGGAGGGATTAAGGAACGAGGAGATCATGGAAGCTAGATTCCTGGAGGGCTTGAGAGTGCTGAGGGTGGACAAGGCACCAGGGTCGGATGGCACTCATCCCAGGATATTGAAAGAGCTAGCAGAGATCCTGGTGGGGCCTTTGGTAGGCCTATTCAATGTCTCCCTGAATTCAGGATGTGTACCCAAGGATTGGAGGTTGGCTCATGTGGTTCCCCTACATAAGAGTGGCCCAAAATACGAACTGGGGAACTGTAGACCGGTGAACTTCAAGTCCATCGTGGGGAAGCTATTGGAAATGATCCTGAAGGAGAGGTTGGTGTCCCTGCTGGAGTACAGTGGGCTGCAGGACAGCAGATGGCATGGCTTCGTCACGGGCAGATCCTGCCAAACCAACCTGGTAGATTACTGTGACTGGGTGATGAGGTAGATGGACAAGGGCCATGCAGTGGATGTCCAGTACCTGGACTTCAAGCAAGGCATTCAATTCGGTGCCACATGGGAGCCTTAGAGTAAAACTTGAAGGCACTGGGGCAAGACCAAAAATGATGGGATGGGTGACAAACTGGCTGCAGGAAAGGCAGCAGAGGGTGGTGGTGGAAAGGGAACTCTCATCCCCGAGGGCAATAACCAGTGGGGTTCCACAGGGCTCAGTGCTGGGACTGGTGTTATTTGGGATATTTATTGCAGACATTTCCATGGGCATCAAGAGCAGGATCAGCCTGTTTGCTGACGACAGCAAGATAGGGCGGTGGTGGATGACATAGTTGTGGTGGGGTCTGCAGGGCAATCTGAATAAGCTGGAGACTTGGTCATACACTTGGCAGCTGGGGTTCAGTGCCAAAAATGTAAAATTCTACATTTTGGAGCAAAACAATCCAAGGAGAAGCTACCAACTTGGGGGGTTGCAGCTGGCAGAGACTGAGGAGGAGAAGGATCTGGGGGTGGTCATCACAGGATCAGTGAACAGCTTGGCACAGAGTAGGAAGGCAGCAGCAATGGCCAGCAAAATACTGAGTTGCATAGCAAGGGGAATAACGTCGAGGAGAAGGGAAGTGATTCTGCCGCTGTATAGATCACTGGTTAGACCTCATCTCGAATACTGCGTGCAGTTCTGGCATCCATACCTGAAAAGGGACATTAAATTACTGGAAGGGGTGCAGCGCAGAGCAACTAAGATGATCCAGGGGCTGGGGGATTTACCATATGAGAGTAGGCTAAAGGAGTTAAACATGTACTCGCTGGAGGAGAGGAAGGACAGGAGGGATATGATCAAGGCACTTAAGTACAGGAGAGGGATAAACAAGACTGGTACGTAGGGGCTATTCAGGGCAAGGGTGGGGAGGGACACTCGAGGACTTGACATGAGATTGGAGGGGGGGAAGGTTCAGGAGGGAAATAGGAGACACTTTTTTTATAGAGAGGGTGGTAGCAAGGTGGAACACATTACCAGTGGAGGTGGTAACCTGTAAAACGGTTTGCTTCAAAAGGGGCTGGGACAGGGCAAGAGTGAGAATAAAAGGAGGGAAGGAGGGGCAGCTGCAGAATAGGGCTGATAGCCGCATAATTGACCAAACTCAGCTAGACCAAATGGCCTTTTTCTGATGGCTAATTTCATATATTCATATGTTCCAGAGTAGAGGGAGACAGTAGGAGAAGGTAGAGTGGCCAGCAGAAGAGTGAGGGTGAGGAATGGAGAATAAGGCGGGGTCCCAGGAGCGTAGAGCATAGGAGGGGGGAGTAGCAGGGGATAGTACAGAGGAGAGAAGCCCAAACAAAAATTTGGCAATGAAAGACAGGTAGTGGACATGTCTTCTGTGGGTTGGAGGCGAAATAGAGCAGGGTAGAGGGAGCAGTGGCGAGTGCGTGGAGTGCGTTGGTGGCGAAACAGCAAAAAGGGTTAAGTAAGATGTCGAGTTTTGAGAGGGAATTAGCAGGGGCAGTGTCGTAGACCATGTCAGCGTTGTCGAGGATTGGGAGGATCATTTTAGAGATTAGTTCATGCCAGGTGTGAAGCGAGGGGGAGTCTTTATGCTGATAGAGCATGCTGAGTTTGGGGTGTAGTTTGGTGCTTAAGGCATCAATGTCGGTAGAGAAATCCAGGCGCTTGTCAAGCCAGACCCCTAGATATTTGAATGTTGGAACAGACTCAAGGGTGGAGCCATCATGAGAAGAGAACACTAGTAGGGTATGGAGCCTGGCTAGTTCTGGGCAGAGCCGAACATCACAGAGACAGTTTTCTTGATGTTTACTTTCAAGTCATTAGCTTTAAATAAGGTCAGGACATTATTGAAGTTGTGTCGGAGGGGAGCTTGAACGTCGGCTGGGGAAGGCCCAGAGGCGAAGATAATTGTATTGTCCGTGTACATGTGAATATGGAAAAAAGTGTGGACTGAGGGGAGCTTGTTGATGAATATAGGGAATAGGAGAGGGCCAAGAATGGACCCTTGTGGTACACCAGCAAAGATGGAGAGTGGGGAGTTATGACAGCAAGTTCAGATCCCCACTGAAGTACATTGAACCGCATACCTGATTTCCTCAGTTCGTGGTCTGGCATTGAAGAGTGAAGACATGTCTGTGGTCCAGAAAGGATTACGGCTTTGGACCCCAGTGGGTAAGTAAGGGCTGAGGGGGCCAGTGGGAAGGATTGGAGTGGGGGAGGGGTTATTGGGCGCAATAGACATTTGTTTCCTCAGGATTTACAAAAGAGTGAGAAACAGTTTTCCGTATTTCAGGTGAGGCAGCTGGGGATTGGGCACCCCAGTGTCAGTGTTTGTTGGGGGTGCTGAGAGGGAGGTTGGGTGGGGTGGGAGGAACAGTTACAGGGGTGCCAGCAGTAGGCGTTGATGGATGGTTTTCTTATTGCAGGCTATATGTAATATAAAAAAAACTATAAGATGGCGACATGGGGGACTGGGCACCCGCAGTGTCAGTGTTTGCTGGGGGACTGAGTGGAAGAGTTGGGGGAGAGTTAGCAAGGTGCCAGCAACAGACACTGATGGATGATTGTGTGGGGGGGTGGGGTAGCGGCCGGCACATAGAAGTAGAGCAAACTGGAATCAGCTTGCAAGTAAAGGTGGTGAGTGACAGGCTCCTGACATTGAATGCCGCTTAGCTGTTTGCTGACGTGGCTTCATGCAAATCAAAGGACCGAATCCCTCTCTGATTGGAGCGGCTTCGGTCCTTTGAAGTACACAAAGTTTCCACCCATCAAGCAGTAAGTTGTGTCACAAGCCCAGAGTTTGGTTATTGGTCTAGACTGCCAAACTCCTGCTAGAAATGCAATGGCCTCAGCAGTGACACACCTCCAAAATCCCTGTGCACTCATCACAAAACGTTTGGTGCGCAGGTGCATCAAATGTAAAAATGCACTTGTAGAGCGGTCTACAAGGAGCTCAGAAAACATGCCTGTTCCCATCAACCTTTGGCTTCCCCCCAGCAGAAGTGCTTTGATTCATTCTCAAGGTACTGTATTTTTTCTTTCCTTTTTTATGTTATCCAAACTATATAATGTTGGTGAAGTGTTTATGTTAATAGAGAGGTTACTATCTTTATTGTTGTTATGACTGTACTGCGTTGCAGGAAGTAAGAATGGATCAGTTAGAGGCAGTAGCACTCTCATGTCCACAGTATTTTGTGCTGATGTCACAGCTTTGAGCTGTGCTTGTGTCCCTAGGACTTCTTATAACCCATTTGTTAGGACTTCCCAGTGAAAATGTTGAAACTAAAAGGAAAAGAAATTATGATATGTCCGATAGAATTAATTTTTTGTTTCAAATCTCCACCACACACACACACACACACACACGCTCTCACCAAAAACCTGTTTAGGGACCTCTATTAACTGCTAATGGTGATTTGTGATATTGGACAAGAATAGCAGGAACTGTGTTGTGTCTTCATAGGTAATATTAGGCTGCAAGAGATGATGGAAGTCATGTGCAAGGAGAGAGGAGCCAAGCTGTTCGCCACAGATGAGAGATACGGAGCGTCGGAAGTGGGATGCTAAGGATAGAAAACAGTACAGGGTTACAACCCTGCTTGAATTTATGAGATATGAACTCCTGCCTTTTAGAACCTTGTAAAGGAAGGAGCATGACTGAAAGACCCAGAAAGCGATATCCCTAAGGATTACACTGAAGCTGTATGAACCCATACAGACTATTCAGATGTGAGCTTCCAGCTTTCAGATCCTTATAAAGGAAGGAGCAGGACTGTGTGATAATGAAAGGGAAATCCCTAAGGATTATACCTGGAGCTGTGTGAACCTGCACAAACTGTTCAGACAGGAACTTGCACCTTTCAGATTCCCTTGCACTGGTTAGGTGTGTGGATATCCCACAAGGGACCTTGTTTCAGACTCCTGCATAGTGCACCTCAGTCACATTGGCACTGTGCTATGTGGAGCTCCTCTGCTTTTACATGGGCTGTTTAATTAAATTCAGTTTTTATAGCAAAGATGAACATTACCGGGTCAGTGCCAAGTTGCACGGCAGTGACTGTACTGGCAGGCTAGGTGCAAGAACGTAATTGATGACATAATTGTTCATTCTGCAGGTTCTGCATCGATAATGGAGCAATGATTGCCCAGGCTGGTTGGGAGATGTTTCGATCAGGAGTTACTACCACGTTGGACCAGTCTTGGATAACACAGAGGTACTGCATACTTGCCCATTTTGTTCTTTTTTTTTTTTTTTAATTTTCTCTTTTTGACCCCGGCTTCCCCTAACCCGGAGAGGGTTCGCCCTAACCACCATTCCCCATGCTCGGGACTGACCCTCTCGAATGGGCCACCGTGGCGGAATTTAGGTGGCCAGAGGGTCAGCGTGCTGGAGCCAACTCATTAGTGGGGCAGGAATTTTCTGTTGTTTTCCCCAGGGGTGGGGGCGTGCAATGACAGCCAGCATCTGCCCGTTCCCCTTCCAGCAGGCGCCAAATTACTTGTGGTATCTCCAACCTCGCTGGAGGTCCACGTTGACCCGAACTTTTCGACCCCCTCTCCCCAGAGCAAGAGAGCAGTCCTCACGGATGCTCAATCCTGCTCCCGGCCTGCAGTCCGACACCCAGATCCGTTCCTGAACCCGGGTTGTTGGCACCACAGACGTCCACCATGCCTTTGTGCCAGCGGGCCGGCTGCCAGTTTTGTTCTAATGCAGTAGTAGAATGCTTGTCTTGCAGTCAGAAGGTTTAATTTTTCATTTTATTTTATGTCAATGAGGATCTTTGGACAATACTGCCCATTTTCAAAGACGCCCGTGGTCAACAAAAAAAATTACAAGAAATATATTAACTACAAAAGTTACAAAGTTTCAGTAGACGTTACAAACTTTTTAAGTTTAAATACATAAATATCAAAGTTTTCAACAAACCTTAGAGATTTGGGCATGGAATTCCAATAAGAAACAGTCAAGTAATAAAAAGAATTTTGCCCCACTCTCTTTTTTTTTTCATCTTGGTAGCCTGAAGAAAGAATCAGCTGAGGATCTGGTACAAATGCCCTGTATTGCGGCCATGTCTAAAGAATTCAGTTTAGGGGGAGCATTATTAGTTTTCAGTTTCCAAGCATAGCAACCAAATTGATAGTATGGTGGATAAATTTAACCAGTTCAAGATCACATACAACTCATGGGTGCGTACGTCCACAGGTTAATTAAAAGCAAATCTGTGTGCTCTATTTAAAAGTATTTCAGCACGGTGTAATGAAGACTGACGCAGAAGAATAAATACCCAAACCGCAGTCTAGCACAGGAAATATATAGGTCTACACTAACAGCTTTTTAGCTTCAAAAGTTAAGTTGGCACAATCACGGAAGGCAATCCAGTTTTTTTGATTTATGGCTTTTACCAGGTTCTCAATATGGTTACCAAAACTTAAATTAAAGTCCAACATCAATTGTAAATATTTGTAGTTGTCAACCTGTTCAAGAACAGTACCGACACAAGTTTTAATATAAAGACTTGAGGGGGCACTGTGTGACTTTCAAGAGTTGTAAAATGTTACTTTGGTCTTGTTTGTGTTCAGACACAATTGGCGATTAGTAAATCAACACTGTGCCAAATCAAAATTAGACTGTAATGAAAATGTTAAGCCCTAAACAGCCTTTATCTTTTGTATATATTACTGTATCATTTGTGTGCAACAGTATTTTTGAAGTTTTTAATGATAAAAGCAGTCATTTAGGAAATAGACTAAGTAATAATGATCCCAAACTTGGATGTCCTCCTCGTCCCCAACCATACAACAATGGACTAATAATTTGAAGGTCTGCATGTCATTCAAGAGGGCAACAATATTCGGCTTTGGGACTACAGAGAGTCTTCCAAGATTGTGGGGCCCTCTCGTGGCTGCCATTGAGACCAGTATATTTCCACACTAGTTGCTCCTGACCCCTGCCCACCTCCGTCCTTCCTGGAGGGTCCTGCGGCTATGGACTTGTATCTGACTCACCTGCTGGAGCTTCTTGACTAGGTGTTTTTGCTCTACCCATAATGTTCTGTGTTCTACTTTAACAATTTACTTAACAAGTTATAGCCTTGACAGTCTTGCTGGCTGTATGAAATATGAAAATTGAATGGATATCCTGCTCCTATTCTATGAGGTGTTGTAGCTAATGATGTTTCTTTTACTTCTGGTACCGTGCTCTGCCCTTCTCCTGTGTCCCAATAAAAATTATGTTGACAAAAAATAATGACCCCAAAATTGACCCTTGGGATTATGAAATTTTACTTGCATGTGGCGAGACTGATGATCATGAAACCACTGCAATACATGAGAAGAAAATCCTAGATGACATAAACTATTTAAAAGTAATGTATGATGAACTAGATCGAATGCCTTCAAAAGATCAATACCGATGGAACCCACATTTTCACCACTCTCCCAGGCCTCATGCATAGAGTTTGTAAAGACAGAGCTGTAATTTTATAGTGTGTGTGTTTTTGTCTGAAATTCTACAGCAGATGATTGGGTAACTGTCCACTGCTGACACAGCAGTGCTGTAATGGGGGATGGGGTGCTGCACTGGAGGTGCTGTCCACTGGTTGGCAGATTAAACCAAGCTCCTTTTGTCCCATTACTGGTGATTGATCTGGTGGAAATGAATGATCCTGTGGCACTTCTGCTTACCAAGGGGTTCCCTGGATACCCTGGGTAGGTGAGTGGGTGTGGTATCCCTATAAATGAGTACTATACATGTTTCCACAGCATACTTACTGTTGAATCCCTGCATGTAAAGGGGGGGCATGATGGACCTAGAGTCCCATCTGACCTTAAAGCAGCAGTGCATTGAACAATGTTTTTCCAAAAAGCTAGTTTCAGCTACAGTTAATAAAAATGTTAACATACTATGAAATCTACTTTTCTAGGTACCTCCTGTGCTGTGCAATATGAGTTTATTATTTTCTCGATCCTAACCCTTGCAATGATATGTCTTAAGCCCAATATGGCAGGCATTTTTTTAAATTTATAATCACAGGTGTGGAGCATAGGCTGGCAAGGAAAGATTGTGTGATCGCATGCTTTCCAAACCAGAGGCTGTCTCATAGTCCACAAAAGAAAAGCCTCTCCATGTCTGCGGGAATGGCGATGCTACTCTAAACCAATTGACAGTGCTATTCTGGAAAAAGAGAGCACCTGCTTCTCTTCATCTAACTGCAGAATGTTTTATTTATTTATTTAAAATTTTGATAACTGGGTAGGCCCACTGAGACCATTACAGTTCCTTTTTCAGAGGCGACCCAGGATTAATTACAGACAACATGAGAATAAACAGCAGGGACAAAGCAAATGGAATAATACAGACATTACAATAAGGGCATGGCAGATGTGAAACTATTAGTTTGTAGTGCTGTTCGTGGATAATGTGCTGGTGCAGGCTTTTATTAAATGTCCAACTTTCGCAGCATTTCCAATGCAGACCAGTAAAACTGATGGCTTTTAGAAACACAGACAGCCAGGCCAGTGGCGTGGAGGGCTGAAGCATTCATGCCTTACCTCCAGTCACGCCGACGACCTGTGTTTGCAGTGCAAGTGGGCCGCCAGGGGTCAGCTAGGGAGGGAGAGGATCAAGCTTCTAGAGGACTGCTCTCCTCTCCCAGGGGAGGACTGGCACTCCCGCTGAACGACTGCCTCGGGTGGAGGCCCAAGGGTAGTGTGGGATCTTTGGGGCATGTGGAAAGTAAGGGTGCTGCAGGACTTTCACAGGCGTGTGCGCTCCAGCGATGGGGAAGGGAAGAAAATTAGGAAAAACACCCCAGGCCTGCGGGTGATGACTGGGCCTCCGCATGCTCCTCACCTAGCTACCGGGCACCACCACAGCCCTGTAGCAGAGGCGTGGGCCAAGGTGAGTCCTGGGGGGTGGGGTATTATTTATTCACGAGTTTTACCAGGAGGCATGCTGAGCAGGGTTGCTCGATTCCAGATACGTCCTGGGGGGCAAATCCCAGTATTTATATAAAACATGTGGAGGGAGGACTGGCACTCCCGCTGGTATGAAGAGAGCAGTCGGGAGACCGGCGACAATTACCTATATTGAAAAAAAGAAACACAGACTGACTACACAACTGCCATAATGGCTTACAAACCACAAACATTTCACCCCATCTAATTGGGTGCCTCATCAGGATTAACTCTGTCCCCCTCCCTCTGCTGTGTGAACAGGGTTTGTTATTGTGAGCGTGGGTTGTGAGCGTGGTGTGTTTTGAGCATGGTTTGTTGTGAGCGTGGTTTGTAGTGAACGTGGTCGGTTGTGAGCGTGTGGTTTGTTTTGATTTTGCTGGGTTGGGTTTAGTAATACGGTGAAATGATTTTGCATGGCAGTATACAGTGTCAGCGCATCACTCTTTGGACTTCTTTTGTTTGACATTTAAAAATACTGTATGCTGTATTATCAATAAATGACAGTCCCCCTTAAATCCCAGAAATTCTAATGCCTAAGGCCTTGTGCACACTGGGCAAGCATTTTTAAAAAATATTTTTTGAAATCAGATTTGAGCATGGTGTTTGGAGCATCCACACTGCTGTGACACAGGCTTTCAGGACCAAGTTCCCAGGCAGCATCGTGGCACCAGCGCAAGGCATTTCAGGTGACACGGTTCATGCCAGGATCCTCATGAATAGAAACAGAAATGAACATTGCAGGAAAGGTGACCATTAATATCATTAGTTCACTAGGAGCGTAAAGATGCTTTCCGACATTGATTTCAGGTCTATGTTAACCTGAATTTAAAGACCACCTTAAAGGGACGCTGTCAGCCTTTTTGCATCATATTATTTCTGGGTTAAAACCTACATTCCAGGGACGTGGATATGTTGATTAATCCACACTATCTGGCAGGTACCTTACTGCTTTAATAATATAATAATAATTTTTATTTATATGACGCCTTTCTATTTTCAAGGCGCCGTACAGTTTAAAACAATTAAAACAACCATTATAAAATCCAATAGTACTTGATACAATCAAAAGGTCATATCAAATAAACAGTTCAAATCTCCAGGAAGGCTTTTTGCCAAAGAAAAGTTTTCAAACCATTCTTAAATTCTTCCACAGAAGTGCACTCCCGTAACTGACGGGGTAGAGAATTCCAAAGGGTGGGAGTAGCATAAGATAAAGTTCTAGCACCAGATAATTTCAGATTCCCCCTTGGAATCTCTAGCAACTCCTCGTCGGCCAAGCAGAGCGATCGCTCTGGGCAGTAGGGTACCAGAAGTCCTTTCAGATAGAAACATAGACTTTGACGGCAGATAAGGACCTCTAGGCCCATCTAGTCTGCCCATTTCCCTACCTACAGGATAGGCCGCAGATCCTAGTTAACCAACAGCCTATATCTTCCTGCCCCCCACAAGAATTGCCTTATGTCTGTCCCATGCATTCTTGAATTCTCCCACAGTTTTAGACCCCACAACTTCCTCAGGAAGGCTGTTCCATGCATCCACTACCCTCTCTGTGAAATAATACTTCCTCATTGCCCCTGAACGCCCTCCTTCTATCTTTAAATTGTGTCCCCTTGTTCTTGCAAGTCTCTTTTCTGAAAGATGCTACCCTCTTAGACTTTGTTGATTCCTTGAGGTACTTGAAGTTTCTATCATGTCCCCTCTCCTTATTTCCTCAAGGGTATACATATTAAGCTCCTTTAGTCTCTCCTCATACGGCTTCTCTTGCAGACCCTGCACCATTTTAGTTGCCCTCCTCTGGACTGCCTCTATCCTGTCTATGTCCTTGCGGAGATGGGTTCTCAGAACTGGACACAGTATTCAGATGGGGTCTCACCAACTGTCTGTACAGAGGTATAACAACTTCCTGTTTTCTGCTGCTGATGCCTCTCCCTATACATCCCAGTATACCCCGGCCCTCCCTACTGCCTTCTCACATTGCTTGCTAACCTTAAGATCATCTGATATGATTACCCCAGGTCCCTTTCCTGTTTTGTTGTTGTTACTACCTCCCCACCATTGTGTATTCTTCCCCTGGGTTCTTGTTTCCCAGGTGCATTATTTTGCACTTTTTTGCATTGAATCCTAGCTGCCATACGTCTGACCACTCCTCCAACCTTGCCAAGTCCCTTTTCATCCTTTCCATGCCTCCAGACCGGACCCCAACCATGTAGGGCTTTGAAAGTCAGTAAACTGACTTTAAAGGTGAACCGCCACCGTATTGGCAGCCAGTGCAGTTCGCGCAGCACCAGAGTAATATGGCAGGATCTACGCAAGCCCACCAAAAGCCGGACTGCAGTGTTCTGCACTAGCTGCAGGCGACGGATTTCAACCCCTGAAAGCCCTAGATAGAGGGAGTTGCAGTAGTCCAGGCACGAGGACACAAAGACGTGGACCAAAGTTGGAAGGTCATCAGACGGAACCAGATGCTTAATCCTGGCGATGTTCCTAAGATGGTAAAAGGAGATCTTGATGACAGCTGACACCTGCGACTGCAGTGTCAGTCTATCATCAAGAACCACCCCCAGGTTATGCACCGTTCGGTCAGGAGAAAGCGCGCCAAGAATAATTCCAGAGGCGCACCGACACTATCTGGCGACCGGGTCCGCGGCCAATACCTCTGTCTTTTCTGAGTTCAACTTCAGCCAGCTAGAATCCATCCACTCCTGGATTTTTTTCAGACAGTTGTTAAATACCGAGAGAGCTCCATCCTGGTCGGGTGCAAAAGAAAGGTATAGCTGGGTATCATTTGCGTAACAGTGAAACCTCAGCCCATACCTTCTTACAGTGTCTCCGATGGGTAGCATATACACCACAAATAACATGGGTGACAGTACTGAACCCTGAGGCACTCCACACAACAAAGCAGTTGGGTCCGAGGAAAAAACCCCGGACACAACTCCTTGTGATCTCCCTATGAGGAATGAGGTGAACCATCTTAAGACGGTTCCCGATATTCCACATATATGCCTCAGGCGTTCTATCAACACCATGTGATCCACGGTGTCAAAAGCTGAGGAAAGATCGAGAAGAACCAAGATGGAATGGCTCTTCTGATCTCTTGCCATCAGGAGATCATTGAGCACTCAAACCAGTGCTGTCTCGGTACTATGTATTTTACAGAAACCGAACTGGAGGGGTTCATAGATGTCATGGATGGTCAAATGGTCCTCCAGTTGAGCTGCCACTACTTTCTCAATCACCTTCCCAACAAAGGGAAGGTTAGAGATAGGTCTATAGTTTGCGAAACAGTCTGGGTCCAAGGTAGCTTTCTTTAAGAGTGGTGTCACCACCGCCTCTTTCAGGGAGCTAGGAAAGACACGATTCCAAGGAGCACCAGACTATCCGCACAAGGACTAGACCGATGATATCACTACATCCCAAAATTAGGGAGGTCGGTCCAGGGTCCAAACTACAGCACGTAGGGCGCACACTCTGATAATCCTCTTGACATCCGTGAACTCTGGTTGGCTGAAGGAACTCTAGGAAAATTGAGGCACAGTGATCTCGCACCGTTCCACAGTAACCCCCCTAGAGTGTGCTGGTTTCAAATCTGCCCTGATGTCGGCCACCTTATTTGCAAAGAATCGAACAATCTCATCATACTCTTAACTGCGAAAAAGCTTTCCGAACTTGCAGACAGACTGGGTTACAGAGTCTGTCCACAGTTCGAAATAGCTGAGCTGGTCGATTCCGAGCAACCGCAATCTCCTTGGACAGGAATTCTGCCTTCTTACGGGAGATTTCAGATTGATAGATCGAATAATGGTCCATCAATCTAAGGTGGTCGGCATCAAGAGCAGACTTTCGCCAGCAACGCTCTAACCTTCGCCCCTGTCTCCACATCTCCCTCAGTGTCCCATCAAACCAAGGGAATTTGGGGCGAAGAGGAGAGGGAGCGCACAGGGACAGGAGCAATAGAATCCAGAGCTACCGT
Organism: Neoceratodus forsteri; assembly: GCA_016271365.2. NCBI lineage: Eukaryota > Metazoa > Chordata > Ceratodontiformes > Ceratodontidae > Neoceratodus > Neoceratodus forsteri. The sequence goes on from JADMNL010000022.1 coordinate 121,355,129, forward strand.
AACAGCTGTATTACAAGCTGACACGAGAGTCTGTGGATCATTGCTTGCCAGTCTTGGGCGATAGGTCAAGAACACACAAGGCCTTGGGAATTTATGTCCCGTAAAGGGCAGTACCTAACAATCTTCGCAGGGGTAGGCCATCTAGAGGGGGTGCAAAAACTAAACCCCACGGTGTAGTGATCTGGCTACCCAACTGGTTCCACCCCCACATCGGAGGTTTCAATCCCTAGAAGGAAGATAAGTCCAATGAGTGTCCAGAGTGCCGGAAAGTCTTCAAGCTGGCTCCTCCCACCCAACCGGGTGATATAACTCTTGGCTCCGCCCCATGGTGCCAAATTTTCCTTTCCGCTTGGAAGTTCAGATTCCCACCTTAGAACTATCGCTGATTAGGCCCTGGCTCTCGAATCTTCGGATTCCTTGTCTCCAAAACTAATTTTAAAACTCGTTTGAGTTTCTGCTTCACCGCCTTCGATCGTGGCTGCAGTGGAGGACATATCTGTGCCAGGGTTCCGCCAGGGCAGAAGATGTCTCGCACCGACCTGCACGCCACATGCATCTACTGCCTTGGTCACAATCATGATCCACAGGACTGTGAATTCTGCCTCTCGTTTTCTCCTTCGATGCTGGAAGACTGCTCTGCCTGACTTCAACTGGGGCGGCCGGAGAAACGTTACCCGCCGGTGAAGTCGAAGGAGGCCTGTTGGGCGGTGTCTGCGACTGTGGGCTCCGAAGAATAACTTGAGCAGCTCCAACAGGTCACGGCCCTCAAGGAGGAGGTGGCTTAGGCTGCGGCCCACTCCTCTTCGGTGTCGGCTTTCTTTCTGCTCTGACTGGGCTCCTCTTGCAGGCTTCCTTTCAGGAGTTATGCCAGTCCCTTTCCACCAGAGGAGAGTGTCCTTCTGGGTCTCATTCTTCTCGATCCCACAAGTGGGAGTCGAGGAAGGAGAAGGCCCACCGTTGATGCTCTTGGGAGCGGGAGAGGTCCTGTTCTCCGGAGGGCCGACTCTCGGCTTCGGTCAAGATTGCCTCCAAGGCCGCTGGGTTTCGTGTCCCATTGATTGAGGTGGCTGGGCGCCTGCGGCGAGCGAGATCTTCTCGGAGCCCCACCGACGGGTTGTCGTTCAAGGCCAACAATTCTTTGTCAGAACACCAGTGCTTCCAGTGGTGTCTTCGGGTGCTCGCCCTAGCCCACTGGGCCGACATCCCTGGTTAAGGACACTGAACCAGAGCCGAGGGTCTCCCCGGCTCCTTTGACCCACCGTCGGCGCCACCATAGGTCGAGGTCTTGGTCCTATTCCACTTCGGGCCATTCCCGCCATCCTCGGTGCTCTCGGTCGATACCGTGGTAAGTGACACCTCCGCTCTTCCTCATCCTCCTCGGTCGAGGAGAGGCTCCATTGCAAGTTGCACTGGCACTATGAGGATTTGACGTGGCAACGGCTCATTTTGTCTGGCTGTAAGCCGATGCCAGCCACCCCGGCGATCAAATGGCTGTTGCCCGAACGGCTGAAGCGGTTCCCGCCTCCTCAGTCAAGGAGTCAGTTCCAGATCCTCCGTCTCGGCCGAAACCGGCTGCCCCAACCATTGTGGTGGAACTGCCACCCCCTCAGCCGAAGAACGGGGCACCGACCAAGGATTCTCAGTTGGCTTAGGTCTTCCCATTGGCTGTCGGTCACTCTCACCCGATCACCCTTGGTAGGTCGAGGTAAGCCGGGCAGTTGTCAGCTTTTCGATGACTCTTGGTCAAAGACTCTGACACACTCCCGTCCTGTCGACCTGGAGTCCTCGGGGGGGGTCTTTCTGTGGACGAGAGCTCCACCTCATTCCTTGGCATCCTTCGGCTCATCTCGGAATCCACCAGGATGCAGCTCGAACCCGTTCAGAAACGGGCCAGATATCCCCTCACAGAGATTCTGGGCAAGGTGGACACCCCTCGGAGGCCTTTCCGGTGGCAGAGGCCATTGTCGGCCCAACCTTGGAGCTGTGGCAACATCCAGCCTCCTGTCCTGCGCTGTCTGCCCGGATGGCCTGCAAGTATGCGGTCCCTACTGGTTCTCTCTCAGGGTTCACGGAGTGCCCCTCGGCCGAGGGGTTGGGGGCCAACTCCACCTTTCGGTGTTCTAGCAACACAGGGGATGTAAACGAGCCTCTTGACAAGAAGTCCAAAAAGTTATACCACTCTGGCAAGAAGGTCTATGCTGCCACTTCCTTGGGCCTTCGCCAGGCCAGCTCGTCCATTCTGATTGCACACTTCTCCCATGCCCTTATGGGGTCCCTGTATGAGGTGATTCCTCATCTCCCTGGCCAACCTCCAGATGACCATCCAGCAGGTCTGGGATCAGGGTAGGGCAGTGGCCAAGCAGCTGCTCCAGACTGCGCTGGACATTGGCAACTCTTGTGCCAGGTCAGTGGTGGCCGCAGTGGCCCTGCGCTGCAGGACTTGGCTGAGGATCTCGACCTTCACGGCGGACACTCGGCACAAGTTAGCAGACGTCCCCTTTCTGGGCACCGACCTGTTTGAACCTGGGGTGGAGGGTCACCTCCAACATATTGAGAAGTCCAGTGCCACCTTGGACTCTGTGACCTCTGCTCAGTGGGACAAGGGTGCTCGCCACCAAAAGCACAAGCCCTTTCGTTCCTCTGTCCCTGTGGCCAGACCAGCCCAGCAGCACCAGCAGGCTCAGACTTGGCATCATAGGGCCCGGTAGCCCTCCTCTGGCAGGAAACCTGGAAGGAGGGGACCCGGTGGCCCCTCGGCCGGTTCCTCCTCCTCCAAGCCTGCGCAGTGACGGGTTGCGGGATGCCTCCCCCAACCCCGTTACACCTCCCCTGGGTCCCCCCGTAGGGGGCTGGCTCAGCCACTTCCTTTCCGCCTGGTCCGCTGTCACCATGGATCACTGGGTGTTGAAATTGGTCAGCAGGGGCATGACTCTGGAATTTGAGCAGGTCCCTCTCTTCCAAGCCTGTGCCCCACGGGGGCTACTGGGTACGCAGCCTCCCAGGCAGCTCTTCGAGATGACATCGGTCAGCTCCTCCACAAGGGGGTAGCCAGAGAAGGTGGCGGATCCTCCTCTGTGCCCAGGATTTGTTTCCAGGTACTTTCGGGTTCCAAAACGGACGGGGGTCTGGTGCCCCATTCTCGATCTGCAGGACCTGAATCAGTTTCTCAGGCTGCGCACCTTCCGGGTGGTAACTCTGGCTCAGATAGTATCATCTCTGGAGCAAAGCATGTGGTTCTGCTCCCTGAATCTGCAAGACGCGTTCTTTCATGTTGCAATCCGTCCGTCTCACTGTTGGTTCCTCCGCTTTCGGTCAGAGGGAACCCTTTACGAGTTCCGAGCCATGCCCTTTGGCCTGTCTTCAGCTTCCAGGGTCTTCACCAAATGCATTGCAGTGGTGGCAGCATTCCTGAGGCGCCAAGGGGTGCGGGTCTACCCTTACCTGGATGACTGGCTGATAGCAGGCCTCTCCAGACAGGAGGTGGAGCAGTCCAGGGATTTGGCCCTCCAGGTCTGCCTGCGACTTGGCCTTCTGATCAGTCAGGCCAAGTCAGAACTCATGCCTTCATAGGTGATCCAGTTCATTGGGGCGGAGCTCAACTCTAGTCGAGCCAGAGCTTGGCTCCCGGCGCACAGGGCCAAGGTTCTTTCCTCCTTTGCCCGATCATTTCAGGTTAGGCAACTGCGCCCTGCCCGGGACTTCCTGCGTCTTCTGGGTTACATCGCGGCCTGCACCAGTGTGGTCCGTTGGGCCTGCTGGCACATGCTCCCCCTTCAGTGGGACCTGGCTAGCCAATGGTCTCAGCACTCTGGTTATCCGGACCAGCTGATCTCGGTGACCCAGAAGATCTGGGACGGCCTTCAGTGGTGGCTTGTCCTAGCTCATTTGCAGGAGGGGATCCCGTTCGTCCGCCCCGAGCCGACGGTCATCCTGACAACCGACGCCTCTCTGATGGGTTGGAGTGCCCATCTGGGAGAGCACAGAGACCACGGTCTCTGGTCCCCTCAGGAGTCCCGATACCACATCAACCTGCTGGAGCTTCTGGCGGTCTGGCTAGCCCTGACCACTTTCGCTCCGTTTGTTCGGGGTCAGGTGGTCCAAGTCTAGACCGACAACACCACGACCATGTACTCTCTCAACAGACAGGGCGGGATGCGCTCCTTCTGCAAGGAAGCTCTTTGCATCTGGTCTCTCATGCTCAGCCTGGAGGCAGATCTCCTAGCCATCTGCGTGGCAGGAGCCTCGAACACTGTGGCCTATGCTCTCAGTCGTATGGGCGAAGCATCTCACGAGTGGTCTCTCCTGCAGGAGGTAGTGCAAGATCTGTTCTCCCTCTGGGGCACCACACAGGTGGAACCTATTTGCCTCCAGGGATAATGCGAAACTGAGACTGTGCCATGCCTGCCCCCTCAGCTCGCCCGGACCTGCTCTCAATCAACAAGAGGAAGGTACTCCATCCGGACCTTCAGTCCCTGCACCTGACGGTCTGGTTCCTGAGTGGCTAGAATTCCAGGTCTTGGGTCTCTCCGACAAGGTCCTCAACGTGCTTGAGGCATCCTGTAAAGAATGAACCTGAAAATACTACGCTTTCAAATGGAAGAGATTCTCCATTTGGTGTCAGGGCAAAGGGCTGGATCCCTCATCCTGTCCAGTGGCTAGCATTCTAGACTACCTGTGGTCCCTCTCTCAGCAGGGGCTTCAGTCAGTGACCCTTAAGGTGCACCTGGCAGCCATCTCTGCTTACCGGGCGCAGGCCGGTCAGCTGTCACTGGCGCAGGAGACAGTGGTCGGGCGCTTTTTCAAAGGCCTGGATCACACATCCCCTCCGGTGCGTGAACCTTCACCTCCGAGGGATATACTGCTGGTTTTGGCAAAGCTCATTGGCAGGCCATTCGAACCTATGGACAAATGTGACATTTCACATTTGTTGTGGAAGACCGCCTTCTTGGTGGCTATCACGTCAGCCAGAAGGATTGGGGAGTTACAGGCGCTCTCTATAGAGTCTCCTTACCTGGTCTTCCACAGGGACAAGGTTGTCCTGCATCCCCACCCGAAATTTCTTCCGAAGGTGGTGTCGGAGTTTCACCTGAATCGGGTAATGACTCTGCCGGTGTTCTGCCCCAGTTACACCTCGGAGGCCGAGTACAGGCTTCATACCTTGGACCTGAGATGAATGCTCGCTTACTACAAGGAGCATTCGGCGGAAGTTCAGGGAGAGGTTTGCCAGCTATTTGTCACCTACGCTGAAGCCGCACCTGGCAGACCTGCAGCCAAGCAGACAATAGCTAGATGGATTGCATCTTGCATTGACCTCTTCTATAGGTTGGTGGGTAGGGAGCCCCCCGCAGGGCTCAGGGCTCATTCCACCCATCATACCACTGAGTCAGTGGCTGCTTCTAGGGATGTTCCTATCCAGGAAATCTGCAGGACTGCTACTGGAAGTCAGCAAACACCTTCATTTCCCATTACCACATCGTCCTTGAGTCACGTCTTGCTGCTGGTTCTGGAACCTCAGTTCTCCAGTCTCTCTTCCCTAAGTAGAGGGTGTGCATCTCGCCTCCCTCCTCCCGGAGAACTGCTAGGAGTCTGCCAGATAGTGTGGATTGAACAACATATCCATGTCCCTAGAAATACAGGTAACTCACCTGTAACAGGAGTTCTAGGAGTGGTATATGTGGTTCATCCACACCAGTGTTCCCATTAAGGCTGCAGATCTGGGGGTGCACTGCACCCTTGCCAAAAACTTTCAGGGGTACAGATTAAATTGGAAAGGTTCATTCTACCATTTGTACAACATTTTTGAGGGGTACATATACTTCAAACAGAATCAAGGGGGTACTTTGTACCCCCTTCACACAACAGTGTACTTGAATTTTATCATTTGTACATGAAAAGAAAAAGAAAAAGGTCAGCTTGAAGGCTTGTGCCGGTTTGGAAGAGAGGACCTGAGATAGGATTAGGCAGATGCACCAAGAAGAAAATGGATACCCAAAGAAAAAGTTGAAGGAGCCGGGTAAAGTAATATCACTTAACCCTTGGGGACATTGACTGCATTTTTACTTAAGTTCATAAAGGGTGTTTTCACTGATTATGAATTGAGCAAGGAAAGAAAAATAAAAACATTTGAAAGATTACTTTGCTAATACTTTTGAAAAATATGTTCTTATAAGAACGGCTAAAAGAAAAGCATAAGAGTGCCTATAGGAATGTCTGCAGTGTTTACTGCAAGCACTTTGTAGTAGCCTACATTGTAATAGTTAGAATGCAGATTGTAGTGCGGATTTTACTGTGCTGCAGTCTGGATGCAAATCTTTCAAGGGGAACAGTCAGTACTAAGAGCCTCACACCCAAGTGTGGGGCTGGTCCCAATTTGCACTTTATGAGCAAACTTTTTTAACTTTACTGTTTACAATAGTATAGTGTATCTTATTTGGCTGATCCTGCTGGCTCCCACCCTGAAATTTGCTGTAACCAGAAATCCCAGAATCCCCTGCGGCTCATGTCAGAGCTTGGCTGCAGCCATGGAAAATTCAGTATCACGTAGAGCTTTTATAAGTGCAGATCAGCTTTCTGCCAGTCTCGCTGTTCTCCCGGGGATAAGTACAGTCCTCCGTGACTGTGTTTAGCCCCGGGAGGTCAATGGGACCAGCAAATAAAAGATCGGAGATTATAAAAACTCTAAAATGCCCTTCAAGCTGGTGAATATCCTGTAGTTGCAGTCCAGCTCTGACATCAGCCTTGGGGGATTCCAGGTTACAACAGATGTCAAGGTGGGAGTCGGCAGGATCAGCCACATACGATTTACTGTACTACTTTAAACAGTAAGTAAAGAACTAATTTGCACACAAACTGCAAATTGTGACCAGAACCATACTTAGCTGTGGGGTTTTTGGTGCTGACTGTTCCCCTTTAAGTAAGGATGTGAATTTGGATCAGATTTGAAAGAAAAGGAGAAAGACTACTATTGTTGAATCTGTTGTAGGCCTACCATGCGAAATGCACATTTGGACACTTTGTAGAAAAGTATGTGATCAATGGGATTTCATACTTATGGGAAATTTAAAGTATAAGTATATAAATTGAGAAAATCCAATCTCCATATCTGCTGCTGGTATTCATTTAGTTATTCTCATCGGTGGTAACTACCTAAACCAATTTGTCAAGGAACTGATGAGAAAGGAGACTACCTGAGATATCATTACTAGTAACAGAAAAAGACGCGATCCGAAGTCACGGTATTCCTGTAGAGAACCATTGAGCAGTAGTGATCATAAAGTTGGGGCATTTGAAGCAGTCAAATACAATAAAATACAAGAAAAGTGCTGGCTGTTCCCCTTTAAACTGCTTTAATAGAGTTTAAATAATTTAAAAGGCACAGTGTGTGCAGGGCCTAAGTGACAGTGCAGAGCCCGAGCATCTCGAAGCACTGGGGAGAGGCTTGGTCCAAATGGGCAATAACTTTGCTTTTCATGATACTTCACTTATCATCTTCGAGGACATCTCCCTCCATAAAGCTACACTTACTGAAAGGTAAGCAGTTGGCACCAGGATCACTCCGAAACTTTTGCCTAGCTGGGACACCCACAGTAACATACATCGGTGGCGCCTATATAATGTTGGTGGCCCCGTACTCTTGTTTCTTTCTCACCACCATCAACAGCACGTGCCAAACCAGGAAAAGGCCTTTGTTGATCTCGATAGTTGATGGTTTTCTATTTCAGATATTTTCTTCTTACAATAATGTTTTAAGCTGTCTCTGGCTCCCTCAAAGAAGCGACCACTTTTTCGTTTCTGCTGGTGCAATAAGAGTTTCCTTGATGGTACTCATGAGTTGTGTGTACCCTGCCTGAGCCTTTCCCATAAAGTTAAGCCCTGCCCCTTTTGCCAAGACTTCAACCGGACCTCAGGGAGATACCACAGAAATTCCTTATAATCTTTTAAGCAGGAAATGGAAAACGCCAAGATTGCAGCTTCTGGCTCTACTTCGAGGTCCCCCAGTGTTCTAAGGAGCATGCTGTATTGGAGCTGTGCCACTTTCCTCGATGCTGCTTCCACCTGCATGTTCAGGGTCCTCTGCCCTGGTGCAGATGGGCAACCAGTGTGTTAAGCACTACTTCAGCAAACAAGGTGGTACCCTTTCCTTTCCCCTCTGCAGAGAAATGGTGCTGGTATGGGAGTGAGCTCTGGCATACAATGTACAACATGGCCACATTTCTTTGTGCCTCTCTGAAAATCCTGGTGGACGCTCTCAGCAAGTAATTTCTTCTAACCAAAGAGTGGGAACTCATGAACAGCGTATCCGCAGAGGTCTTCACCCACCGGGGATCAATCAGAGCTGGATCTTTTTGTGCCCTGACACAACACAAAGCTGCCATGTTTCTGTTTGCTCGATCCATGACCTGGAGTCTTTAGGCAAGACATGTTATCCCTGTCTTGGCAGAGGAGGTTTCTGTATGTGTTCCCTCCAGTCCCCCAATCCAGAGGGTAGGGGTTTGAAGCTCTGGGCAGAACCTGCTACTTTAATTGTAGTGGCTTCATTCTGGCTCCATCAGATTTGTTTTTTGCTGCTGCATTACATGGCAGCTAGATTGTTTCTCACCCTCATTTTAGAAGCAGGGCGTCTCTTTCAGGACCAGTACAGCCTGTTGCTCCCAGACCTGTGGGCACCACATATGGATACCTGGCTCCTGATGAAGTAGAGATGCCCGGATACGCTGTTTTTCCCACTGTCTCAGATCTCCTTTTGGCAACTAGGAAGCTGTCTACTAGGCACACATTCCCTAATATGGAAGCATTTTAGTATCTGGTGTGCCTGTCACTCTCTGGAACCCTACTGTTGGCCATTCCAGTGTATGTTGAATTGCCTTCTGTCCTTATCGGACTCTGGCCTCCAGTACTCTTCAGAGAAGTTGCATCTTGTTCCCTCTCTCATAGGGGGCGGGTCTGTGGCGCAGTTGGAGGTTTCAGTGTAGATTCCAAAAAGGTCTTCTGCATCTAAATTCCTGACCCGTTGCCCAGTTCCAGAGAGAGAGTATGGTGCCTACCTGGCTCTTGAGCTCCAAGGGATGGAGAGCAGATCCTAAGAATCACCAGCATGGCAGGCCACGGAAGGAGCTGGATGTCATTGTAAACCTATGGACTAATGATCTGGCAAAGTATGGAGTAGGTGTAGTGCAGGGGCAGTTCAGGGAACTCTGGAGGAGCCTTAAACAAATAGCATGAACGGTGGCATTCACCCAAGTGCTACCTGTGTATGGCTGGGGGAGGATAGGGCACTCTGAACCAGGAACTCCAATATCTAGTTGAAGGCATGGTGCAGAGAGGAAGGATGAAGCTTCACTGGGGCCTGGGGATGACCTGGAAGGATATGAGCCTATTCATAGGTGATGGCCTGCATTCTTCGGGGAAAAGGGAACTCTGTACTCAATAAGGGATTCAAATGTTATTTGGATGATTATTTAAAGTAGCTGAGGTGGGAGGCTGTATTACCAAGGAGGCATAAATTGTCCCCAGGTTAAAGCAACAGTGTGGAAGAGCGGGCAGGAGACTTTCCCAGGGGCAGGGATGCAGGATGAAGGGGGCAGACAGGGTTGAAGACAAGTGGGATCAGAACAAAAGATGCAGAAGGAGCGGACAGGTCACAAAGGGAACAGTGAAGGAAGAGGAGGAGTTGGGGGAGTCTCAGGAAGGACACATGCAGTGAGGGTGGGAGGAAAGGGGGTTGCAGGCAGGGAGGGAGCAGGGTTTGGAGAGCCATGTGCATCAACGCAGGGATGAAGGGGGGGGTAGACCTGGTGGAAGACAAGTGAGGTAAGAACAAAAGATGCAGAAGAAGAGATATAGAGTGGACAGGCAACAAAGGGAACAATGAAGGAAGGGGGAGGAGTTAGGGGCAGTCTTGGGAAGTGCAGATGCAAGGGTGGGAGGAAAGGAGGTTGCAGGCAGGGAGGGAGCAAGGTTTGGAGAGCCATGTGCATCAACGCAAGGAGTCTAGGAAATAAAATTCTGCACCTGGAGTCAGAGATCATCATTGTGGAGGAGCACCTGGACCTAGTGGCCATAACGGAGTCATGGTGCATTGAAAATCCGGACTGGCATATGACCATACCAGACTACTCTCAGTTCAAAAGAGATAGGGTGGGGAGGAAGGGCTGTTCTGCATGTTAGGAAAGGTATCAGGGCTATGGAAGTGCAAGGGAACCTAGAGACAAGGGAAGGGCTAGAGGTGCTGTGGATCACCCTGGAGATGGAAGAAGGGGGCCATTATTCGCACTGGGGTGGTATACAGACCTAAGGGAAGGATTTGGATAAGGCACTAGGGGAAAACATCAGCAGGATAGTGACTAAGGGAAGGTATTGCTGGCCGGGGACTTCAGTCTGCGTGATGTGAAGTGGATCCTTCCAACTGCAGTTTCGGCTAGAAGTAGGGTAGTCCTAAGCTGTGCAAATCCAAAACTACGACAACGCGGTCCCAACCACTTGCCACCCACGGTCTGTCTACACAGCCCCCTCTCTGCACCGCTGCAATCTGTGCTGGTGAGGGGCTGTGCATTACAGGGGAGCCAGACATCTGCTGGCCGATGGATGGGTTGCTGCGGCACAGGCAGTCCACACTGCCACTTTTTTGTTTATCATTTAACACTTTTATCCTCCTTGCAGACACGGTCCTGCCCACATCCGGCAACCACTCCACTCCACCGCTGACCCCGATGCTCGCATGCCCAACTAGCAGATGCTACACCTATGAAAGGGGCCCCCCATGGCCCCCTGTGCCCAGTGAGGAAACCAGTACTGGCACATGCCTCCAGGCATCGTCAGCCAGCAGAGCTGTGGCCATCAAGCTGCCACAGACCCGTGCTGCCATTTCCCATGTTCTCCCCAGCTGGGATCGCGGACGTGCAATGACGTCTATGCACATAGTGCAGGCGGCTGCCGATCCCCAGTTACACCATCACTTGCAGTACTTCTGGCGTCCCCAGGGGTCACGCAGCGTGGTGTGATCTAACCCTCCCCAGGACTGGGAGGCTGTCTCCGATGCCCAATCCCAGTCACTCCCTGCCGACCCTCAATGACCCAAGTCACTTCCTGAACCTGGTCGCCGGCATAGCGCAAGGTGCGGCATCCAATGCCTCAACCCTCAGCGCCACCGGGCCGACCCATACTGCCACTCAAGCCTCTCGCTCCTCTTGGCATTCCCAGCTTGCCAGAGAATCTGGGAGCATCCTAGCCAGTGGTTTACCCTGATTGGGTATGTGTCTACACAGTCACATTTGCACTGGAGCAACCCGAGCGCACAGGTTACTCCAGTGCAAATGTGACCATGTAAACAGGGCTCTAGACTCCCTACAGGGGCATTTCTCAGGCAGTTAGTCAAAGAACTCACTGGGGACAGAGCATTGCTGGACCTGGTGCTCCTTAACACAGACAGTGTTTTGGACATCACAGTGAGCTATCCCCTGGGGATACAGTGTGGTTCAACATTAAGATGGGTGCAGAAACAAACCACATGTGGACAAGTTTCCTGGACTTTAGGAGGGTGGATTTTAAAGAAGTGGCAGACTGCCTTAGAAGCAGTCTACCAGGGGTGGATTGCCAAAGAGGAGTAGAGGAACAGTGGAGAAAATTAAGGGAAGGCATATTGAAGGCAACCAGCCTCTGTGAGGGAAGTGAACAAAAGCAGAAGGAAAAAGCCACTATGGTACTCTAAGGAGTTGGAAACAAAAGGGAAGAAAAAAGGGTAGTATTCAGGGAATATAAAGAAACACAGATGGAGGAGGAGGATGGGGAGAAGTACCAGGTAATACAGAGGGAAGCAGGGAGGGCAGTGAGGCAAGCAAAGGTGCAAACAGAGGAAAGGATAGCCAAAGGGGTGGTAGAAGGTGACAAGACTTTCTTCAGGTCCATAAGCGAGAAGAGGAAGGCAAGGGGAGGGATAGTGAGAATAAGAAGGGGATAGCAGATGGTGACTGCACAGAGGAAGATCAGGAAAATGCTTGACATCCTGAACAGATACTTCTGCTCAGTCTTCACAGTGGAGGAAAGGGTGGACCAACAGGGAGCAGTAGGAACACAAGGGGGGAGAGTGAACACAAGTCCATTTACACAGCAATCCTGAAAGTGTACAAGGCCATGGGGCCAGACTGGAATACAAGGCCATGGGGCCAGACTGGAATACAAGGCCATGGGGCCAGACTGGAATACAATGCCATAGGACCAGACTGGAATACACCCAAGGGTGCTAAGTGAACTCAGAGAGGAGCTTGCTGCACCACTGACAGCCTTATTCAACAACTCACTAGAAACATGAGTGGTTCCAGGGACATGGATATGTTGTTCATCCACACTCATTGGCAGGTTTCCTTGCCGCTTTAAATCTTGCCGGAAGGTCTTCAAGCTTGCTCCTCCCACCCACCCGGGTGGTATAACTCTCGGCTCCGCCCCATGACGCCAGATCTTCCTTACCGCTTGGAAGCTCAGGTTCCCTCCTTAACGCTCTGCGTTTGAGACTGGTTCCTATTTCTCCGTTTGCGGATTTAAAAATAAATTTTGCGAAAAGACTTCAGTCTTTGAGTCCCTCAGCGACTCGATGGACAAATCGACTCCAGTTTCGGAGATGCCCATGCGGGTGAGAAGATGTCTCGGGCGGATCCACACCCACGTGTGTCTACTGCTTGGGCCTTGAGCACGACCGCGGGCTTGCGACCTGTGCTCATCTTTCTCGACCTCACGTCCTCGAAGAACCGTGCTGCCGATTGCAACTGGGCCGTCGAGAGCGTTTCCCTCGGTGAAGTCCAAGAGGCCCGGTTGGCGGTGTCGCGGCGGATCAGCTCGGCGGATGATCGCCCTCGAAGAGGCCAGGCGCAGACGCCTTATCTTCCTCGACGCGGCACTTATCGCTCTCTCTGGGTTCTACCACGGCTTCTTTTAGGAGCTTTGTCTGTCCCTCTCCACTAAGGGAGAAGGGCCTCGTCTGCTGGACCTTATTCTCGGTCCAAAAAGAAGGACAGGGGTAAGTCCCTCGTCCGCTCTGAGAGCGGAAAGGTCCCTCTCCCAGTGCGTCGACGGTCGGGCTGTCAGCCGCAAGGCTGACCACTGGCCCCACGGTGTCCCGCTGCAGGTCAGTTGACCGAGACTCCCACCGACTTGGTCGAGATTTTTCTCGACCTGCTGGACGGGCTGTCGCTTTAGCAGCCGAGATTCCCTCTCCCCGTTCCCGGGAGGAGTTGAGGATCCCGTGGGCTCGCCTGTGCCTCGGTTCGAGCCCTCGGATGGACCATCCGAGCCAAAGGTGCGGTTCCGGCCGACACCTCCCGCACCGACCTCGGAAATTCCGGGACTCTCGGTCTCGGTCTCGGACCTCTTGCGGTCCAGCCGATCCCACCGTCATAGGCGGTCTCGGTCTCGGCACATGATAAGCGGCATCGCCGCTCGTCTCGACCCTCCTCCTCGGACGAGGAGGCTTCGGCGTAAGTACGTCGGACGGTCGAGGACCTTATGTTGCAACAGCTCCTCCTGGCGGGTAAGCCAGCCCCGTCGCCTTCCCGGCCATTAAGTAACTGTCACCGGGCGCGACAGCAACCCTCGACTTATCCGAGGGCCTATACCCAGGCCAGTTGTTGGCCAAAACCAGCTGCTCCACCGATTCGGTGGAACCTCCACCTCCACAGCCACCAATTGGGGCTCCGACCAAAGATTCTTGGTCGGCTAAGAGTCTACCCATCGGCTGTCAGTTACCCTCACTCCGACCGACCTCGGCAGGTGAAGGGTGGCTCAGGCCAGAGGCAGCTCTTGAGGACTCTTCTGAGTCGAAGATGATTCCTCCTTTTCTCCAAGCGACTGGACTTGGAGTCTTCAGGAGGTCAGTCAATGGGCGATAGCCCGTCGTCCTTCCTAGGACTGCTCGGCTCATCTTGGAGTCCACGGGATGGAGCTCGAACCCGTTTCCAAGCGGGCCAGGTATCCTCACGGAGATTCTGGACCAAGGGATTCTCCGGCGGAGGCCTTTCCGGTGACCGAGGCCATAGTGGGTCGGCACTGGAGCCTTGGCAGCGCCTGCTTCCTGCCCTGCGCCTTGACCAGGATGGCCAGGAAGTATCAGCGGTCCCTACGGTTCCTTGTCGGTTTTGAACACCCCTCTGCTGAGGGGTTGGTTACCGACAGCGTTTTCGGTAGCGCCCGGCAGCGCCAGGGATAGTGGACAAACCTCCTGACAAGAGTCCAAGAAATTGGACTATGTCGGGCGAAAAGTCTCGCTGCGTCCTCTCTCGGCCTTCGTCAGGCCAGTTCGCCATCCTCATGGCACATTTTCTCATGCCCTGTTGGGCTCCCTGGATGAGTCATCCTTCATCTTCCGCCGATCTGCAGACTACGGTTAAGCAGGTGCGGGACCAGGGCAGGGCAGTGGCCAAACAGCAGCTCCAGACTGCTTTGGATATAGGGGACTCATGTGCCCAGATCGGTGGCGGCGCAGTGGCTATCGTCGGCGTGGCTTGGCTGAGGATATCCACCTTTACCGGTTACCCAGCACAAGTTGGCGGATGTTCCTTTTGGGGACTGACCTCTTGACCCTGGGTGGAAGGTCACCTGCAGAGGATCGAGAAGTCCAATGCTACCTTGGACTCGGTCTCTTCTGCTCAGAAGGACAAAGGCGCAAACCACAGCCTAAGCCCTTTCGTCCTTCTGTGCGCCCGGCGCGCCAGCATGCAAGTCCAGGGCCAGCAGGCTCGACCTTGGCATCCCAAACCCAAGCCGCGGCTTCCTCTAACAGGAGGCAGGGAGGAAAAGGCCCAGGAGGTCCCTCGGCGGTCCCTCCTCCAAGCCTGCCCAGTGGCGGGCTGAGGGTTGTCGCCCCATTCCGTCACCTTACCCTGGGTCCCCGTGGGGAGGGCGGCTCCAGCACTTCCGTTCCGCCTGGTCGCTGTTACCACGGACAGGTGGGTCTTAGAGGTGGTGGGAAGGGCCTGCCTCTGGAATCCGAGCAGGCACCAGCCTTCAGAGCCGTCGCCCCTCGGAGGCTTGAGATCCCCAGCCTCACCGTGACTCGTCGAGCCGACGCCATCTCCTCCTCCAGAAGGAGGTGATAAGAGAGGTGGCGGACCCTCCTTCAGACCCAGGGTTTGTGTCCAGGTACTTCCTGGTTCAAGCAGACGGGGGCTGGCGCCCCATTCTCGACCTACGACCTAAACAAGTTCCTAAGGTCTCGAACCTTCAGGATGGTCACTCTGGCTCAGATAATACCATCCTTGGAGCAGCGTGTGGTTCTGCTCTCTGGACTTGCAGGGCCGCGTTTTCCGTCCCTATCCGTCCGGCTCACCAGAGATTCCCTTCGCTTCAGCGGAAGGATCCCTTCGAGTTCAAGCCATGCCCTTGATTAGTCTCCAGCTCCCAGGGTCTACCAAATGCATGGCAGTGGTGACAGCATTCCCTGCGGCGCCGAGGGTCGGTGTGCCTACCTGGACGACTGGCTGATAGCAGCTCCCTCCAGGAAGGAGGCGGGTGGTCCAGAGATCTGGCCCTCCAGGTCTGCTCTCAACTGGGCCTCCTTATCAACAAGGCCAAGTCAGAACTCGAGCCAAAGCAGGTGATTCTATTCATCGGGCGCAGCTCGACTCTCTTGAGCCAGGCGCGGCTCCGGCGGACAGGGCGGGGTTCTTTCCTCCTTTGCCCGATCATTTCTGGTTGGGCAATGCGCCCTGCCGGGACTTCCTGCGCCTCCTGGGTCTCATGGCGGCCTGCACCAGCGTGGTCCGTTGGGCCCGCTGGAACATCATCCCCTTCAATGGGGACTGGCCAGCCAGTGGTCTGGCGCTGCGATCCTTTGGACCAGCTTGTGTCGGTGACTCAGGGGATGTGGGCGCTCTCCAGTGGTGGACCGTTCCAGATCATTTGCAGGAGGGCATCCGTTACGTCCGCCCTGAGCAGACGGTCTCTCTGTCGACCGATGCCTCTCTGATGGGTTGGGGTGCCCATCTGGGGAACACCGGGCTCATGGCCTCTGGTCCCGTGGAGTCCGATGCCACATCAACCTGCTGGAGCTCGGCGGTCCGCCTAGCTCTCACCGCCTTTGCTCCGTTCCTCCGGGGTCAAGTGGTCCAGTCCAGGCGGACAATACCACGACCATGTTCTATCTAAACCGCCAGGGCGGGGCCGCGCTCCATGCTTCTATGCAAGGCTCTCCGCATTTGGTCACTCGTCACGCCAGCCTGGAGCGGATCTCCTAGCCATTCATGTGGCAGGAGCCTCCAACACCCTGGCGATGCCCTGAGCGGATAGGGGCTGCATCCCACAGTGGTCTCTCCCTGCAGTAGTACAGCATCTGTTCTCCCATTGGGGCACACCTCAGGTGGACCTGTTAGCCTCAAGGAGAGCATGAGCTGAGACTGTTCCATGCCCGCCCCCTCAGCAGGGGCTCGCTGCAGGGATGCCTTCTCGAGGCAGTGGACCCCGGGCCTCTTTTCGCCTTTCCCCATTTCCCTTGATCCACAGGTGCTTCTCAAAGGCGAGGAGGGACAAGGCGCAGGTGATTCTGATAGCCCCAGACTGGCCTCGCCAGTTCTGGTACCAGATCTCCTCAGTCTCAGCTCCAGGACTCCGGCAGCTTCCAGCTCGCCGGACCTGCTCTCAGTCAATCAGGGAAGGTGTTCCATCCGGACCTTCAATCCCTGCACCCTGGCCTGGTTCCTGGCAGCTAGAGTTCCAGGCCTTGGGTCTTTCTGACGAGGTCCTCAGTGTAGTTGAGGCGTCCCGTGAGTCGACCAGAAAATGCTATGCCTTCAAATGGAAAAGGTTTTCCATTTGGTGTCAAACAAGGGCTTGGACCCTTCCTCCTGTTCCTTGGCAAGCATCTTGGACTATTTATGGTCCCTTTCTAATCAAGGGCTTAGGTCGGCTGACCCTAAGGGTGCATCTGGCAGCCATCTCTGCTTACAGGCGCGGGCAGGAAGCAGTCAGCGCAGGAGAAGGTGGTCTGGCGCTTTTCAAGGGCCTTGATCCATTTCCCTCCAGTCACGGGAACCCCACCTCCATGGGATCTACTGCTGGTACTGGCAAAGCTCATGGGCAAGCCATTCGAACCTATGCACAGGTGTGCTCTCTCTCACCTGTCGTGGAAGACCACCTTCTTGGTGGCTATCCGTCAGCCAGAAGGATGGGAGAGCTCAGGCGCTTTCCATCGAGTCTCCTTACCTGGTCTTCCACAGGGACAAGGTTGTCCTCTCCCCACCGAAATTCCTTCCGAAGGTGGTGTGAGTTTCACCTTAACCAGGTGTTGACTCTGCGGTGTTCTCCCCAATCACACCTCGGAGGCCGAATATAGGCTCCATACTTTGGACCCTAGAAGAGCGCTACGCCTATTACAAAAGTGCACGGCTGAAATTCGGGGAGGTTAGCCAGCTATTTGTCACCTACGCTGAGCAGCATCTGCAGACCTGCAGCCAAGCGGACGATAAGCAGGTGGGTCACTTCCTGCATAGATCTCTGCTATAAGTTGGTGGGCATGGTGCCTCCCAGAGGATAAGAGCTCATTCTACCCCCATACTGCTGCTACGAGTGGCTGCTTCCAGGGGCGTCCCTATCCAGGAAATCTGCAGGGCTGCTACCTGGAAGTCAGCAAACACCTTCATTACCCATTACCACATCGACCTTGAGTCAGCCCGGGATGCTGGTTTTGGGGCCTCGGTTCTCAGTCTCTCTTTCCCAAGTAAGTATTGGGGTGTCGTCTTGCCTCCCTCCTCCCGGAGAACTGCTAGAGTCTGCCAATGAGTGTGGATGAACAACATATCCATGTCCCTAAATACAGGTTACTCACCTGTAACAGGAGTTCTAGGAATGGTATATATTGTTCATCCACCACCGACCTACGACCTCCCGGCCGGCGCACTAACCCTGAGCTTCAGGGCCAGATCTGGCGTCATGGGGCGGAGCCGAGAGTTATACCACCTGGGTGGGTGGGAGGAGCAAGCTTGAAGACCTTCCGGCAAGATTTAAAGCGGCAAGGAAACCTGCCAATGAGTGTGGATGAACAACATATACCATTCCTAGAACTCCTGTTACAGGTGAGTAACCTGTATTTCCGCTCCATAAGAGTTGCAGCAGGGAGGAGGCTATCAACTATAGACTTGTCAGTTTCACATCGGTGGAGGGGAAATTGATGGAAACCCTGTTAAAACATAGACCATGATGGCAGAAAAAGACCAGATGTCCATCTAGTCTGCCCATATTCTCTGTAATCCCTGGAACCTACTGTTCCTCCAGGGTGTCAACCCTCACCATCGTAAAAGAAAGGCTAGTGGAATATCTTGAATCCAGCGGGACAGCATAGATTCACTGGGGGGTCCCAGACACATCTGATCGATTTCTTCAACTGTGTGACCAGGGAACTAGATCAGGAAAGAGCAGCGGACGTGGTCGTCTTGGACTTCAGCAGGGCCTTCGACACTGTGCCGCATAGGAGACTAATAAAGAAATTGGACAGTCTAGGGGTGGGATCCCAAGTGGTAAACTGGGTGAAAAACTGGTTAATGGATAGGTGACAGAGGGTGGTGGTAAATGGCACTCACTCTGTTGAAAGAAGAGTGACCAGCAGGATGCTGCAGGGTTCAGTACTATGACTGATCCTCTTGAATTTCTTTGTAAGTGACATTGCAGAAGAGCTGGAAGGGGAGGCATGCCTTTTTTGCAGATGACACCAAGATCTGTAATAGAGTGGATAATCCGGAGGAGGTGAAAAGAATGAGAAGGGACCTTAGAAAACTTGAGTGGTCAAGGGTATGGCAACTCGGGTTCAGTGACAAAAAGTGCAAAATAATTCATGCAGGGCATAGAAAACAAGGAGCTGATTATAAAATGGGAAGGGGGGGTACTCTCTGTCACTAAGCAGGAAAAGGCTTGGGGTTTTAATATCTGATGACCTCAAAATTGCAGGGCAATGTGACAGAGCAGTGGGCAGGGTCATTTGGGATGCTGGGGTGCATAGGGAGAAGTATCACCAGCTGGAGAAGGGAGGCAGTATTACCACTATATAGGTCATTGGTGTACCCCACTTAAAGGGCCCTTACCTCCCACCCCCACCGTGTCACCACCTCTGGCATCCTCCCCGGCGCTCTCAGTGACCATAGCCCAATATTCATAGTTAGGAAAGTCCACAGAACTAAATCACCACATAAAACCATACAACTACGCTCTTTCAAGTCTCTTGTCCTTGAACCTCTCTTGAGTAACCCTGCCACTTCTGACTGATCCCCCAACCTCCTCTCCTCAGTTGATAAGGCCCTTGCCTACTTTAAAGAAGTCTTTCTTGCAAACTGGAATGCCTTTGCCCCACTTAAACAAAGCAGAGTCAGAGGTAACCACTTACCTTGGATAACCCGTGAACATCTGGCCTGCCTCAGGGCTAGAGATTGAGCCTGAAAGCATCATAATGCTACCCAGCATCCTAGTGACCTCGCAAACTACCGCATGCTCAGAGATGCTTACACCAGGGCTACAAGGTTAGCCAAGTCCGAATATTTCAAATCTGTCTTCATCACCAACATAAATTCCCCTTCAAAATTCTGGAAGGTGGTCCACACCCTATTTACACCCTCATCTCTCCCACCGCCACCAGTACTTAAAGTAAATAACTCACTAGTGTCTGACCCATTAGCTGTAGCTGCGGAATTTAATTCCTACTATACCTCCTGCACCACTGAGCTTCTGAAATCCCTCCCCTACTACCCATCCACCTCCCCACCCTCTACCAGTGTGCCCCCTCCACCACCCTTCTACCTTCCCTTCTCTTTCACTACTGTAACCCCAAATGATGTCCTAGGTGCCCTCCTCACCATCAACCCCTCTAAAGGTGCCTTCCCTGATGGCCTCAACCCAAAACTCCCGTCCCTTTCTGCTTCAGCCATTGCCTACCCCCTCTCAGTAATCTTAAATCTCTCATTCTTTACTTTGTCGGCCCCCTCTTCATGGAAACATGCTGTTGTCCTCCCTTTACCCAAAGGGGTGACTCCTTTTCCCCTGACAACTATCGCCCCATTTCTTTCCTCCCTACCCATGCCAAGCGTCAGGAACACATTGTTCTAGGGACGTGGATATGTTGTTCAATCCACACTTACTGGCAGGTTCCTTGCTGCTTTAAATCTTGCCGGAAGGTCTTCAAGCTGGCTCCTCCCACCCATTCGGGTGGTAAAACTCTCGGCTCCGCCCCATGACACCAGATCTTCCTTACCACTTGGAAGCTCAGGTTCCCTCCTTTGCGCTCTGTGTTTTAGGCCTGGATCCAAACTCTTTGGTTAATCTGAAACTTATTTTAAAATTTACAAGACTTCGGTCTTTATCTTCTCTTGCCTCGTGGCTGCGATGGACAAAGCGACTCTCGGATTTCGTCGGTGCCCCTGTAGGCAGAAGATGTCCTGGACCGACCGCACTCCACGTGCGTTTATTGCCTTAGACTCGGCCATGACTCACAGGCTTGTGGGTTGTGCAAATCATACCGGCTTCAGTCTTGGAGACCTGCGCTGTCGATTGCTGTTAGGCGACCGAAAGCGTTATCCTCCGGTCAAATCGAGGAGGAGGCCCATTGAAGTCGGTGTCCATGTCTGGTGCCTCGGCTGAACAGCTGGAGCAGATGATCGCCCTCGAGGAGGAAGCGGCCTAGGCTGCATCATCATCATCATCCTCAGTCGTGGCATTTATCCTGCTCTCCTTGGGCTCGTCCTACACAGCTTCTTTCAAGGAGCTTTGCCAGTCCCTCTCCACCAAGGGAGAAGGGCCTTCGGGACATTCCTCTCGGTCCAAAAAGAAGGACCCCAAAGGTAAGTCCCACTGTCGACATTCGTGGGAGTGGGAGAGGTCCCCTTCCCCGGATAGTCGACTCTCGACTTTGGTCGAGGTTGCGGCTAAGGCTGCTGGCTTCATGGTGTCCCCGTCAGGTCAGCTGGCTGAGACACCCGTTGATGCAGTCGAGATTTTTCTCGACCTGTCGGATGGGCTGTCGACTGGAGAAGCCGACAACCCTTCTTCACTGGTTCCCCCAGTGGAAACCGAGGACTTGCCTGTGCTAGAGTCCCCGGTTAAGGTCCCTGATGTTTAATAGGTTTGCGCGGTACATTTTAGATGCCCCATGGGGTATGGACCACTGTTCTCTGTACAGAGCTTTAAACTGGAGTGGGTTAACAGAGCATCAAAATCGTCACGCAATTTATTTGATTCGCAAGTGCTATCTCCCAAAGGTGCCTAATTATCTATTAGATCTGGAGAAGCAAATATATGTGAAAGAAGGCTTACGCACTTCTGGGGTTACTGAACTTACTGTACCAGTTAGGAAAACTGTCAAGGGCAGCCCTGTCTGCTGTTGTATGGGCACCAAACTTAGGAACAATCTACCAAGCTATCTGAGGAGTTCCCCAAAGGGAACCATTCCCCAAAGTTCTTTAAAAACTTGGTTTGTAAATAATGCCTTGTTGCCAAAAACATGTTGTGAATAGTCTGTATGATGTGGATAGTTTGTACGTTGTGGATAGTTTGTACGATGTGGATAGTTTGTACGATGTGGATAGTTTGTACGTTGTGGATAGTTTGTACATTTTGGATAGTTTGTACATTGTGGATAGTTTGTACGATGTGGATAGTTTGTACGTTGTGGATAGTTTGTACGTTGTGAATAGTTTGTACATTTTGGATAGTTTGTACAATGTGGATAGTTTGTACGATGTGGATAGTTTGTATAATTTGTGTCATTTTATACTATTCTATATATTTGCACTTTGTACTTAAAGATGTGATCCAGCTTTATTTGTACCAGGGACCTTGTTGTAAATGAGCCTTGGCTGGCTCAATTGGGGCATTCTTTTCTGGAAATACAGAATAAACTATTTTACTACTGCTTACTACCTGTGGCACAGCCACTTCCATGGCCTGCTTCTCTTCTATTTCAGCAGCTGACATTCTTCCGTCGGTACTTGTAGTCTGATCCCTGCCTTTACTAAACATTAGAGTTTGAATTTGGTATCCTGTAGACAGGCTAGCTTCAGTCTTGCCATCCTCCAAGGTCACCTGTCTTAGAGATCTGGGTATACTCCCTGCCTGACCTTCTTCCAGCTTTGCAGTATCTAACTGCTTGGGAACCAGTTAATGAGTGTGGCTATATGGAGGGAGAGAGTCTCAAACGAGATAGTTCACTTCCTTACCAGTAACAAAAGATCTCCTTCATACAGCCCCCAGGTGTTCTTCCTACCTAACCCCTTCTGTATTTCAGGTGGAATACTGTTGTAGAGAGAGTAACACTCATTAGGTTGTGCATTGCAGCTTCAATACATGAGAAATTACAACAGTAAAACAAGAATTGTGTTTCTTCTTGTTCGCAGGTATCGAACAGACGAGGTGGAGGTGACCTGGAGGGACTGAGGCTAATCTGCAGGAGATGCTTGCCATCCTCATCAAACTGACACCCGCAGGATGTAGGGCTTCTGGATTTCACAGCATAGCTACTGAATGTCATTTGGGCTAGTGAAGCTTTCAAATGTTGGCAGGACAGGGGTGAATCGCTCATTCTGAACTCTGTTGAGATGGAGCGGTCCTTTTACAAAAGACTAAAGTTGTGTTCACATGTTACTGGGACCCAAATTCACAGGGGGCCGTAAGGAACTGAAGTGTAACAGTCCTAGTGTCTGGTAAGCTTATTTGGGTTTTTGGAAATAGCCCGGAGCTTACTATCTACTTTTTTTTTAAGCTGGATTAAATTGGGGGGAAAAATTGAGGACTGCATCTGAAGTTATTCGGAAGAAAGCACTTGCCAGATGTTGGGCATTGTCGAAGCGAAACTATGAAGATGCAAGCAACTGCAAATCTCTTTGATGCTCCAGTGTTGTAAATGAACTTGATGCAGTCTTAAATTCAAAAAAAAAAGGAAATTTCCAGAAGCTTGCAACCGGGTGGCTTGGTGGACCCCTAACTGTGCTACTTTGGTGACTTTGGGTGACCCAGTTAACCAGCCGAGCTTGCCCAATTGTGTTTTAGGGGTTAAAAATAAATGTCAGCTATGCAGAAAAAGCTGCCAACAGCAGTCCTGAAGTCTGCCAGTCTTGGGAGGAGGGTAACTGCTTTCATAGTCCGATTCTGTATCCTCATAGTCTGGGTTTCCAGTGTCTTAAAGTGGCAAATTGTCAGTTTTTTTATATCTGTCTGTAACAGGAGCCAAAGGAATGTACAGCTGGTTAACAGCACAGGGTAAAAACAGCATGACAAACAATGCTGCAGTCAAAATGACGTGTGCACAAATAAGATCGGTCAAAACACTGACCGATACAAAATATGCGCTCACCATAGCTAGTAATGGGGAAAATTGAAATTTTAGTTTTGTGGGGGGGTTCTGCCCCCCACACTCCCAGGAATTATAATAATCAGCACCAAGGTGGTGTGGACCTCGGGGATAAGGGGAAACTCGGGAAAGGGGGAACTTTGTTTCTGGCCATAACAAAAAAAAAATTATTGGGAGACGGGGAACTAAACCCTGATCCCCAGGTCTCCCTTGCCCCAGGTACTTGTGCCTTAGCCACTCCACCACGAGAGTGGCTCAACCATGTACAGTACCTGAATCTTCTTCAGCCCTTCCTCCAGTCCATGGTCAGTGACAAAGGTAGTGGTAATTCACTACCGCTATTATACCTGTCGCTCTAAATGTTTCCACGCGGCAAATTGATCTGGTACCTTGGTTAGCTGGTATATGGTTCTGTGGTACTGTCTAAATTCTTTTAAGGGCCTGCATTTGTAAATGGGCTGTCTGACCTGTGGGTGGAGTGGACACCACCAGATCTACCCAATGTTTCAATTTAAAATGTTTAGGTGGAGGAACTCATTTCCATCTAGACTTCTAAGTGGTGCGGCTGTCATTTCTAGGCAGAGGAGCACTCCTGTTACTGTCAATAGAGAAAGATGACAGAGGTGGTGGAACTGTTGTACAGGTTTTTAGTGAGGTGGTGAAACAGAGTTCCTGTTGACTTCTGCACAATGTAAGCTCTAGATCTACCTTCTGTAAAGTAGTGTCGGTTGACGCTGTCATGCAGCATGATGGGGGGTAGGAAAAATCAGGAGAAAAAGGGAAGGATTGCCCGAAGATGATTCCCTTACATTGCCCATGTCCTTCTGGGCCACTACACTCTTGTCATGGATGTGCTCTGCCTCCTTTCTCACCAGATTTGGGTCCTCTTATCATCATGTACTGTTATGCAGGGTAGGCCAGGGTTCCACCCTCCAGGGGCAAGTACACAGTGGTTTAGAGGAGAAAGGTATGAGTGACCCATGGGAGGAGTGGGTTCTCTGGACTTGTGATCAGCTAAAGGAGGCCCTAGTTTCATTTGGAAATACTGGTGGACACAAGGGTTAAAAATGGCTTAGTGCAAATTTGACTGGGTAAGGGCCAGTTGCTTCTAGCAAGGCACTGAAGTGCACCCCTTCCCCTCCCAGAAAAAGACACAGCTAACTTTATAAATCCCTTGGCTGTAAATGGGAAATCCCTTCAGAATATTACAGTCGTTGGTGAGTGGTTGTATTCTGAGTTGAGAATCCCATTCCATTGGACAGTGCAGAGGGTACATCTGCATGGTGATCCATCATATTTGTAGAGGCCTCTTATGCCATCACAAGGCAAAAGAGTAGGAAAAAAATTCACTACAAGCTGCTTTTTTTTTGGCAGTTCCCCCTTATAACCCCCCCACACACACACACACACTCTCAATTTTTGCTGACTGGTCCCCAACAGCGACACCTACTAGTCAAGGCCACCTTCACTGCCGCTTAGAGCACACAGAATGATGGGAGCAAGATGAGAGCAACTGAAGAAAGACACCTCTCCATTTCAGAATGAATTCATCACCTACTCACTGCTCTCTCTCTCTCTCTCTCTCTCTCTCAGCTTCTTGATCCCTGTTTTCACAGGTCCCTGGGCTTGCGTTCACCCCCT
The DNA here is from genome assembly GCA_016271365.2 of Neoceratodus forsteri. Lineage (NCBI taxonomy): Eukaryota > Metazoa > Chordata > Ceratodontiformes > Ceratodontidae > Neoceratodus > Neoceratodus forsteri. The sequence continues at coordinate 121,380,075 of JADMNL010000022.1, forward strand.
ACTGAAGTCCCCAGATGGGATTTTTGAGAATTTTGAAGCACAAAAATAAAAGCAGTGCTTCAGCACTGACCCTGTCTATTGAAAGGTTTGCACAGATATCCTTAGCAGACAAAGTATCAGATAATGTTTTATAAAGCCACTCCAGAAATATCTGACCCCAGGATTTTCCGATCTGACCCCCAACATTTGAAGCAGAGGGTCAAACTGACTCCCACTTTACTAGTGCTAATGCAAGCCCGTGCTGGTCCAACTCTCTCTTGATACTGCGTATATTTAGTGCTTCAGTGACCATTCCCTGAGATGGACAAGTGAGCTATGACCCTGTTCTGATTTTGACTGTGATCTTTCTTGAAAAGGTTCTGCTTTATGCAGAATCATTTTAGGGCTGTGTAAGCCCATATGAACGTAGGAAAAGTATCCGGAGCCTGTTACTGTGTCTCTCTGTTTTTCATATTAGCTAAAAGAGTCTACTTAATAAAATATTTAAGTGTGGGGGTATTCAGCCCCTACTGACATGCATTTGTACAAAGGTTTCTTATGAATTTTTTTGTGTGTGTGTGTGGGGGGGTGTACTGATTATTTATTTATTTATTTGAAAATTGATTACTAGGAAAGGCCTGCTGGTCTGAGTCCCATTTCCAGGTGTGTCCACAGAGAAGGGAAGACAAAAGGAAATTCAATGAGGAAGGACAAAATAATGCAAAGTACATCATCGAAAGCGTGAATACTGCCAGGTACTAAGAATTGGGAACACTTATACACATACAGCATATTACACTAATTACAAAATACATACATGTGAGGTAAAAAATAAAGTACAGAATATGTATAAGATGCAGTCCTTCAGAGGAAAAAAATCCCACTCATACAAGTCGAGGTCACAGTGTTTTTTCCTCCAATGTGCCAGTAGGGGCAACTATTAGGAAAAATGGGTGGGCAGTCTCGAGAGGCCACAGCCCCTTCAGTCCTAACTCTGTGATGCTATGTCAACTGCCTAGTTGTGGTAGAGTAGTAAACTGCTCTACAGTTGTGTAAAATAAACCTATCAATGTATCATGTGGTTCATATAATTTTAAAATGTTTTAAAAATACTAATCCTCAGTGTGTATCTAGCCAGTCAGTGCTGACGATCGCCATGCTCTCTTATAACCGTTCAAGTCCTCACATGCAGGATTTGAAAAAAAGACACGCGCTACTTGCAGAATGGGAGTGTAGTTTTTTTCTTTCTTTAGAAAATATAAATTTGACAATTTATAATATAGGAGTGTTAAGTCTCACACTTACTGTTACAACATTGTGTCCTCTTGCATATTTAGGGTGACAAGACTGCTCATTTTTAGTTCACGGTTCTCTCTTGAAAGGTGCACAAGAGACACTTTTCTAAATAAGAGCACTTCTTAGCCAGCGTGCTTCTGTGCAGGCGACATGAGTTCAAAAGTGAGCTCGGCACATCACATCGGGAGGCAGGTCAGATTGCAGCTGCTGCCACTCGGAAGTGTACTCCATTTGGGGAGGATTGCCATCGGGATCCAGTGCCCTGGCAATCCCTGCAGTGGGCCAAGGGAGTTTCCTCCCTCTGCAAGACATCGCTGTGTGAAGCCAAGTTCTGTAGAAGGCTCCACAGATACGCACACATACTAAGGAAAGGTCAGGGGATTAGGTACAGAAAAAGAGAATTCAGCACAGGTAGGTTCACTGACTTGCTCAGGGTTGCACAGTAAGGAAGTGGGGATGATGGGATTCAAACTTGGGTCTCCAGGTTCACAGCTCTGTGCTCTAATCATTAAGCTATACTGCCTGAACAGTTACAACAGAATCTTTTGTTTGGTACTTTTTTCCTACGCTTTTTACTGGCTATCATGCATCCTGAATATTCTGCAGAATTTGAAAGTGAATCTGTTTTCTGCAAAACGTGATTTTTTTTTTTTTTTAATTAGCAGTGTTTCTATGCTGGCTACTGCTCTAGCAGCTTCTGGTAACCACTGAACCTTGTTGCCCCATCCTCAACTCCCAGCGTTCAACCCCTCAACTTAACCCTGAGGTGGGGCCAGGAGTGGGAGGACCCCCTCTGAAGACACTATGGTTGCTGAGGGGTACAGTATGCTGCACAGGGCCTGAATATACTGGGCATCATCCTTGTGATAGAAGGGAGTTTTTCTCCCATATAGCCCACCCCCAGGGACTGCTGCACGCACTTTGTGTGGTGTCATGCAGAGTTGGCAAGCGTCTTCCCTACCCCTTGCCACTCTAAACTGCACCTCTGCCTGTGGACATCCAGGCAGAAGTGTTCATGCACAGCTAGGCAGCCTCCCATCCCAGAGAGAGAGCATCCACTGGGATGTTCAGCGCCTCCCCAACCCCGGTGTCAGCCCAGATATGTTCCTGAACGGAGGTCGGCAGCATTGCCAACGGGCCAGAGTGCAAAACCTGATTAAGCGGTAAGGCCTGAAGTAGGGGACCTTACTGGTAAAAGAATACACTGGGCAGGTAGCCCCTCAGGCACTTACACGCCTGGGGCAGTATCTCACCAGTAAGCCTTATTGTGCTTATAAACCTCTCACCAGGGTTTCTGATTTAGAGGAGATATTTGAGCTACTGTGCTAGGCTTGTTCAATAAAGTTTTTATTACCTTGCCTTTGTAGGAGTTTTGACGGGGGAAAAAAATCCAGATATTTCATGTCATCCACTGCTGGAGGGAAGGGATTGCAATTTGGCCCAAGGAAATGGCCAGCCAATCCTTTCCACTTTCAGGTGGGCCTGCTCCACGGCTGCAGTCAGATGTTTTGTGATGTCTCGTCAGGGAGAACGTGTGGGCCTGCTCCACGGCTGCAGTCAGATGTTTTGTGATGTCTCGTCAGGGAGAACGTGTGGGCCTGCTCCACTGCTCCAGTCAGATGTTTTGTGATGTCTCGTCAGGGAGAACGTGTGGGCCTGCTCCACGGCTGCAGTCAGATGTTTTGTGATGTCTTGTCAGGGAGAACGTGTGGGCATGCTCCATATGACTCTGCGGGGCATTGTTATGTCTGGTGCATGCATGCGCAAAGCGAGCACGTTCTGGCTACTCGGGAGAATGCGGCTCCATCCTTTCGACTAGAAGACTCTGCTCAGCAGGCAGCTGAGCACCTGTTTACCAAGGATTAAGCCGCCCCTCTATAGCGAATGGCCGAGGTGTCAAATAATGTGTTAATCTGTCTGCCTACTTCTAATTGCTTCTCATTATCACCTCTCTTACTCCAGTGAAAAAAAACAGTGCATCACACAGAAACATCAGAGAATGCCACTGTGGACCCAGAAGTAAGATCGCAGCCGCGTACTTAGAGTAAAACTTAAAAGATTAAGTAAGATTGAGTAAAATTTGCCACCTCCATGTAACCTCCCTCTTCCCCACTGATACTAACTAGCGGAACTGTATCAATTGTCTGCCTGTGTGTAGAGTAATATGGTCTACCAATACCAGTTGGTAGCAGTATGGTACTGTAGTGGCTATAGCATTAGGTGTTCGAGACGAGAACCCCACCAACTGAAGAGACAGAGCAGACTGGTACCTAGCGTCTGCTCCACCTGACTGCAGAAATGTGTGTGAGACTATTTGTTTACCTCATTTAAAGAATGGAGCCTGCGATTATGGTTGGTAGTAGCTCAGAGAGCACTACAGACTGTATCAGAGTAATGGGACAGACAGCAGAGTGGAGCCGAAACAGAGAGCTGTGTAAAAGAGCAGGTACTGTAATGTTGAACCAGGGCAAAGTAGCAGTAATAGACCACTGGCAAGCAATACAAAACTATTAATAGCACCAGACACCAGCCGACCTCACAAACACATCATAGCGGACACCTCCTATACCGGATGAAAACAGCCTCCTGAATTCCAGCTGTGTCTGTGAGAGGGAGCCCAAAACACAGCCTCTCACCCTCCCCCCCCAAATCCCCAGCTCCTTCCATGAGCGGGGAGCCCATAGAACAACCACTCTCTCTGGACCCTCAGAATAATCTTAGACCCATCTGTGAACGGGGAGGCCACAGCACAAACTTTCCCTCTGTGCTTGTTTTTCACACACCCTCCCAAATCCAAGCCCCGTCTGTAAGCGGAAGCCCACAGCACAATCTCCCTCTGTTCTCCCCCCATCCATTAGCGGGAGCCCACAGCACAACCTCTTCCACTCTGTCTCCCCCTCCCCAACACACACACACACTGTTTTTTTTTTCACCCTCCGATCCCCACTTCATCCATGAGCAGAGAACCCAGAGCAAAAACTATCCTGTTTGTCCCCCCACCCAACCCGGTCCGTGAGCTGGGAACCAACAGCACATATCCCTCTCTGCACTCCAGCCCCATTTGTATTGTACTTGAAGTTCAACAAGGCGTTTGAATCCATCCCACGTAACAGGCTAGTTAAAGGAGAAGTACTTTTTCACCACGAGAAACAACTGCTGCATAGATCAGGGCTTCAGTACCTTGTTCACTCTTGCAAGCGAAATGATAATAGTTTTAAAAATGGAGCCCCCATAAAAACTGCCAACCCCCAAGATCGCACTGAATGAGAGTGCAAACACCATGTGATGATGCACGACTGCCCCTTCTAACACAGTGCCCTGTGTATGGAGACTTAACATTCTCCATATTGACTATGCCCTGCTGTATTTGCCAACAGTAATCCTAAATACCTTGTTAATTATAAGTGTAAACATGGCATTTAGGCTTGGTCTTGGCAAATACAGCAGGCCAGTTGGGGAATGTTAAATCTCTGTGCATAGGGCACTATGTTAGCAGGGGAGTCACACGTTATCTTCATGCAGTGTTAGTGCTCTCTTCCAGCGTGATCTCAGGAGAGGGGACACAAGCACCCTATGAAATGCCTGCCTGCTACTTATTTAGCCACGGTTTATAGGAGGGCACCATTTTAAAACTATTATCAGAAGATTTAGCTTGCAAGGATGATGAGGTGCTAAAGCCCTGATCTCTGCAACAGTGTCTTCTGTGGTGAGCTAGTACTTCTCCTTTAAGTAACTGGTGGACCTGGCTATAGGGGAGAAACTAACTGCTGGATTGGAAACTGACTTGGGGGCACACAGTGTGGTGGTTGATGGGGAATTTCCAAAGGTGAGGGCGGTCACTAGTGGGGTGCTTCAGGGATCAACCTTGGGGTTGGTGCTATTTAACATCTTCATTTGTGACATAAGTGAAGATATCGAAGACGAGAGTTTCCTCTTCGCAGAGGGTACACAAATCCATAAGGGGGTGGATAATGAAGGAGGAATGGGGTAACAAAGGAGGATTTCAAGAGTTTGAAGAGGTAGTCCAAGTTGCGGCAACACAGGTTGAGTGCAGAGTCGTGCAGCTAGGAATAAAGACTCCGAGAGTGGAATACAGGGTGGGTGGCCTGAGACTGGAGCCAGATGAAGGGGAGGAATGTGGGGGCAATTTATTTATTTGTTAAGTGGGTGGGTACACTGATCCCAGGGACCATTTTCCCATTTTCCGGTATAACTCGAGCCATAACAATGGCACATGCAAGGTAAAAAAAAAAAAATGGATAGAAAAGATACAAAGTGCAGTAAGTAGTTGCAATACAGATAAGTGACACGAAACAAAAGGTACAGAAATTGGGCCCAGAGTGACCTTAGTGCGAGCAGTAGTGCACAGAGTCTGTGTGGCAGCGAGCGCCCAAGATATAACATTACAACAACAATAATTAATTGGATATCCTAAAACAAACAGCTCAGTGAATAAGGCAGTGGAAAAAGACAGCAGAATGTTGGGAAGCTTAGGCAGAAGGATTAGCAGTAGGCACACAAGGCGGTGATACTGCCCCTGTAGAGATCCGTGGTGAGACCACACTTAAGAGTGCTGCATGTAGTTGTGGAATTCTCGCCTGAAGAAGGATACGGGTAGGGTGGAGTCGGTCCAAGGGAGGGCCACAGAAAGGATTCAGAGGCAGCAGGATAGGTTCCTATGAGGAAAGGCTGACATGTTCACTAGCCGGCCTAGTGGCGAAGAGGGCTGAGGCACGAGGCGCCATGCGCCTTACCTTTTCCCACGCTGGCAACCCAGGTTCGGGAACAGACTTGGGTCATCGGGCATTGGCCAGGGAGGGAGAAGATCCCGCTTCTGAAGGACTGCTCTTCTCACCCAGGGTGGGGAAGCATATAATCCCGACCTAGGCTGCCCCCAGATGGAGGCCTGCAGGTAGAGCAGGTTAGGGAAGCAAACTATGGGAGGTGACTGTGGGGAATGCTGGATGGGTGCTCCACACTAGAGGTGGGACCAGAAAATGGTATGTCAGTGGGCTTCATAAAGCCAAGCCCAGTCGTCTCCGTGCCCACACCACCACTCGGTGCGCTACCCGATCTGTCTTGGATTTGATATACTGTTTGTGTGGGGGATGGGAGAACGGCCCTCCCCCTCTGGCCCTGCCACAAGAGGGGAACTCGTGGGAGAACCTGACCAGGCGTGTAGCTGAGGGAAGTAGGGAGCCAGCCTGGGGACCGGGCTGATGCAGTTGGGCCCCTCCCCAATAAAGGAGCAAGAAAACCTGCATGGAAAAAAAAGATGTATTTGTTAGAAGCCAGGAGGGAAAGAAGGGGACATGATAGAAACATTTAATTGTATAGAGGGGGATAAATAAACAGCAGTGAACTATTCACCTAGTGTTAATACATACATTAGGGGTAATACGAAGAAGTGGGATGGGGGAACTTTTAAAGCAGCAGTTCTCCAAAAAGCTAGTTTTAGCTACAGTTAACAAAATGTTAGCATCCCTGTAAAATCTACTTTTCTAGGTACCTCCTATGCTGGACACCATGAGTTAATTTTATTTTATCAGTCCTAGCCCTTGCCAAGGTTGTAATGCTATTTCAAAGCCAAATGTAATGGCCACTTTTTTTTTTCTTGAGGAAAACTAAATTAAAACATTAATAAAATACTCCCAAGTTTTGGTGGAAGTACATTTTACACCAAGTGAAACTAGGTGCCTGTAATATTTTACAGTGAAAGAAAGGTGGAGTTAGATTTTTTGCCCAATTTCATTTCACTGCTGCTTTAAGAAGAATGTCAGGAGGTACTTTATTATGGAGAAGGTGTTACCAGGTGGAACAAGTTGCCTCAAAAAGTCTATACAAAGTGATGGGGTTCTAGCAGATGTGGGATAGACATATGGGTTTAGTGCGGGCAAAATAGAAAGAAGGAATGAGTGACAGCTACAGGGCTCAGTCTCAGGTTAGGCAGGGATAAGGGAAGACTGGCTAGACCAATTGTAAGGAGAGTGGTGGAGCGCACTTCCTGACTCCCAAAGGTGCTGCCACCAGGGGTGCATCAGGTGTCAGAAAAGAGAAAAACAGCACACACTGATAACATTCTGCACTTAAAATTTAATAGGTGCAAAGCAAACAAAATGCTGGTCAGGGTTTCTTGGCTAGCATTTTTTGATTTGCTGTGCACCTAATAAATTTATAGCCCACAGTGTTATTGATGTGTGTGCCTTTTTTTTTTCTTTTCTGATATCTGTATAGACCAGTTGGCCTTCTTCTGCCTTCAAGTTCTGTATATAGTGAACACAAGTACTAAGAACATAAGGTCACTCATGGAGTCATGGATCTAGGGGTGTTCCCGAAGAGAATGGTATCCAGCAGGATCTTTTCTGAGATCCTCCCAGCCCTGAGGCTAGTAAGAAACAGCAGTGAACCATTGAGCAGGCCGGTACTTGACATGATCGGGGATGGGAGGATCTTCTTTTGGCCAGCATGTGGGCCACCTGAGGCGGGGGATACCTGTATGACCAGGATGGGATGTAACAGTGCCAGGAAAGAGTGGGTTAATGGCCAAGAGGATGGATGAAACGATTATGGGGTTTCAGCTTGGAGAAAGGTAAAAGGAGCACGTTTTGATGAGGAAAGGGGGTCAATTCAGGGATCACTGAGGGAAAGGCAGAGCGGGGGGGGGGCATGAAAGGGCAACTATTCTTACTTGTGTACAGGTTAGTATAAAGAGTGTATCCAGCAAAACTGGTAAGCTCCAGCACCTGATACACTTTAAAGACCAAGCTTAGTGGCACTTACAAAAATCTGGTTGGGGAGAATGACTGGGACACCAGAACGGAGGGTTACAGACTTTGTGGATAGCCCCCTGGAGGGGTGTGAAGACTTCTTTGTAAGGGAGGGGGGTCACTGTGGAAGATGAGGAGGAGATCAAGAGCAAACAGTGCCAGAGGGTCTATCTGGGTCAAGGTAGGGGAAATAACGGACTAAAACATTTACTGGGGGGGTCTGAAGGCCTCCAGAGAGCTTCAGAGACTTTTGGGGCCATTCCAGGAGAGGGCTGGCTAGAACCTGCTGTGGATATGGGGGAGCAGGTAGAGCATCACCCACCAGCGGCAGTCATAGGTAGAGTTTTCAGGTCCAATCAGCTACAAGAGCCAAAAATAAGGGCCTGCCACAACAACAGTGGTCATTTAGCCCATTTGTATGCCTCATGTAGGCATCAAGCAATTTCTTGAAGTTGTCCATACTGTTTGCACTTGCCACTTCATATGAAAGTGTATTCCACACATTTACAGCATGCTGGCTAAACCACCTTGCTCTCCTTGTGGTATTCTACCTCTCTTCCCGTAATTGCCAGGGATGAAATCTAGTAACAATTTTTGTCTCATCTTTCCAACAAAGGGCTGCTGTTTTCCAGAATTACATCGTCCTTAAAAGCTTTATAAACATAGCATAGGTCTCCTCTTACCCTGCGGTAAGCCATGCCATATAGGTTTAAAGTTTTCATTCTATCATGATAACCCAGATCCTGCACTCTTCTCACTTTTTTTGTGATCCTCCTCTGTACCTGCTCTATCCTTTTGGACATTCCGACTGTTTGTGATGAACTAAGTGGGGCCCTATATTCAAGTACTGGTCCCAAAAGGGTCTTATACAGTGGAATCAAAACCTCTTCCCTCCGGGTTTTGATATTCCTAAGAATATTACCCATTATTTTATTACATTTTTTGACTGACTCTGTTATGACTATCAAAACAGAGGGTATTTGATATAACTTTTTCTGTTTCTAAAATAGGTTTGTCGTTCAGTGTATATTAAGCTAGTCTGTTATTTGCTCCAAAGTGCATAACTCTACATTTAGCTTGGTTGTACTTCAGTTTATGTATGCTTGCCCACTTCTTCAAGTTTAAGAATTGTTTGTGCAGGGCTTGGGCATACTTATCATCAGTAACAACCATCCCTGTTTTGGTGTCGTCTGCGAATTGCAAATCCAAGCAACTTCTGACACCTGCATCGAGGAGACCAGGATATTGAGTAATAGAGGCCCCATCACTGACCCCTGGGGCACGCCGCTCTTTACCTTTCCCCAGTCAGACAAATATCCTCTTATTTGTACTCGCTGTTTTTCTGTTTACCAGCCATGATGTTATCCAATTATACAGACGTTAATTTATACCATATTCCTGAAGGACATTTAAGAGAGTCCCACGTGAGATGGTGTTGAATGCCTTTGAATAGTCAAGGTATACAACATCCACAGGGAGACGCTGATCCAGAGCTTGGCTCACAGGTTCAAAGAAAAGTATCAGGTTACTGACACAACCTCCCTGATGCAAAACCATGCTATGAGGTATCTTCCAGTCCCAACTGCCTAATGTTATCTTCCAAATACTCCTTTACATAGCCTTCCATAAGCTTACCAATGATAGATGTAGTGCTAATAGGCCTATAGTTTTCTGCACAAGCTTTATCCCCCTTTTTATGTTTGCTTGTGCATGCGCAAGAAACATTTCGGCACAGCAGAGAAAGCGGGGTTTTGGAGGTGCGGTGACTGTGGGCCAATGGCCCCAGTGCCTTTGAGGTCAGCCCTGCCTTGAAAGGTGGGCAGCACGCCTGCTGCCGACACCAGTCCAGCCAGCGCGCCACCACCTTGAAAACATTTTCGCCACTGCAGTCAGGGTAGCCCTCGTCATTGCAGCATCAGCCATTCACTGCAATGAGGAAGCGACCTGTCATTGCAGGGCAGTACTTTGCCATCCATACCCCCTGACCGGATTCATTTGCCAGTAGGGAGCCCAGTCCCCTCGGCGCAATGTCCCCCACCCCAAGTTTCCGTTTTATGCTGAGGGGTGCCCAATCCCCTGAAGCATCATCGCCCCCAAACAGTCTTTCATTGCCGACAGACCCCCAATCCCCATTGGCTTCAGTCCTCCCTTCCCAGTTGAATTTGCCGATGGGGAGCCCACTCCCCGTTGGCATAATGCCCTCCCAATTTGTTGTCTGCTGAGGGTGCCTAATCCCCTCGGCTCTCCCCATCTGTATGTGCCGGCAGGAGTGCCCAATCACCCATCGGTTACATTCCCCACCCAAAAAACACACACTCAGGTGTACGCTGGGAGCCCACCCCAGTGTGCCAAATATCCCTGGAAAAAAACAGTCCACAATGTTTTTTAACCCTGTAAACAGAAAGCGGTCCCTCGTTGAGTCCATAGCCCCTCCTCAACCCGACGCAACCTGCCTCCCACACCCCCTCATCCCATACTTACCTCCGGGCCCAGCGCGACAATCTTTAGTGGACCGGAAACATGTCTGCACTTTTCAAAGCCGACTGCGAACTGAAGAAATGCCAGTAATCTGTATAATGCCCCAAGTAGGGTTTTTTCAACATTGGTGCATATCTCAGGCATCTTTGGGAATTTTGGCACCAAATTTTCAACTTGGGGTTATTGAGACCCCTCTGCATGAATTCAGCCACTCTCATGGCGTTATTCGGTCTCGAAAGGTGATCACTGCGTGGAATCACCTTCCGGGAGCGATTAACGAAATGACAGTGCCAGTGTTCATGAAGTGGGTTCTAAAAAAGTCTATATTGCAAATCTGGTGGAAAAAATCAAAAAAATGACTGTTTTACGATCATGCGTTGAGCAGTTCCTACGCACGCTCGTAAGTTCGCAAAATTTCAATATTTTCACCAGATTTTCAGCATTGCCATTTTACCACACCTTCTTATGAGTAGTACAGCTGTCATTTTCACATCTCACCCAAAGCGTGTTTCCGCCTACATATGGCGCACAATGGCGCAGTCGATTGTCTTGAAATCAATGTACTGGGACAAATTAAAGAAAATCACAGTGACACTGTTCATGAGCAGGTCTTAAAATGGCTATGTTGAAAATTTGGTGAAAATTCAAAAATGACTGTTTCACGAGCATGCGTTAAGCAGTTCCATAGCGCTCATGTAAGTTCCGCAATTTCAATATTTTCCTCTAGATTTTCAACATTGACATTTACCACCGTCCTTATGAGCAGTACAGCTGTCATTTTCACATCTTGCCCAAAATGTGTTTCCGCCCATGTAGCGCAGAATGGTAGCAGTCGATATCGAAATCAATGTATGGGACACATTAAGAAAATCACAGTGACACTGTTCATGAGCAGAGGTCTTAAAATTGCTATATTGAAATTTGGTGAAAAAATTCTAAAATGACTGTTTCTGCGTCGTTGTGCAGTTCCTATGCATGCTCGTAAGTTTCGAATTTAATATTTTCACTCCAGATTTTCAACATTGCATTTTATTACACTTCCTTATAGAAATTTACAGCTGCCATTTTTTCATGTATCACCCAAAATGTGTTTTCGCTTTATGTAGCACAATAGTGCTGTTGGTGTCGAAAGCAATGTTTGAGACAGATTAAGAAAATCACGTTACACTGTTCATGAGCAGAGGTCTTAAAATGGCTATGTTGAAAATTTGGTGACAAAAGTCCATAAAATGACTGTTACGAGTGAGCATTGCGCAGTTTCCACGCACCCTTGTAAGTTCATGACTTTGTAATATTTTAAGTCCAGATTTTCACCAGCGGCATTTTTCCACTCTTCCTTATTTACAGTACAGCTGTAATTTTTCACAACATGGCTGAAGTGCGTTTTCACACTTTCAGCGCAGAGATGCGTGGTCGCTGTGGGAAATCATTGTTCAGGACAGGTAAAGAAAATCACAGTGACACTGTTCATGATCGGAGGCACCAAAATGCCTGAGTTGACAATCTGCTGTAAAAATCCCCAACCTAATTATATTACAGATTGTGCGTTGCAGTTTCTTTATGCGCTCGTGGCTTCACCATTTTTAAATATTTTTACTGCAGATTTGCAACATTGCCATTTACACCTCCCATGAACAGTACAGCTGTCATTTTTTACATCCTGCTTGGAATGTTTTTGCACCTGTGGTGCTAAATGCCGTAGTCGCTGTGCATAAGCAGCTTTCAGCTAACAAACTGATATTCCCCCTGTTCATGAGGTGGGGTCACAAAAAAAACATGTTGAAAATTTGGAGTGAAAATACCAACGAATGCCTGAGGTATTAGGGTTTCCAACCATAACGCCCAACCCTGTAGAGAATGACAGGCATCGGGGTGTGACTTGGGATTCTTGCCTGTAATGCTCATACATTCCACACCCTGCAGCCAGTGAGAGGCATCGAGGTATGCCTTGGACTCTTCATGTAAAGTTCACCCATTCTCCTATATCGCACCCATCTCAGCGTGTTTCCTAATGGAATGGGGTCGCTATAAGAACCAAAGACCCCAAGGAACACCGTGACACTTGTCAGTGTCTGCAGGGTGGGTGTGGTGAAATCGTGGCCGTTATGCCTGACGACCGAAAGGCACACCTCAATGCCTGTCACTCTCTGCAGGGTGGTGGTGGGGTTGGCTTCAGTTCAAAACTTCACTGCCATTCCTATTATGCAGCTCTGTAACTTCTACACTACCACTGCCAATGCCAGCAATCAAACATTCGGCATTGACAAATGCTTGTTAATATTGTCACTACAGATTTTTAACATTGCCATCTCTTCACACCTCCCTATGAATGATACAGCTGTCATTCTTCACATCCTGCCTGATCTGTATTTTCACACATCTGGCGCAGAATGGCACGGTCACTGTGGGAACTCAAAGTTTGGGACACATTAACAAAATCACACTGCCACTGTTCATGAGAAAAGGTTCCAAATGCTTTCATGAGGTGGGGGTCACAAAAGGGCCATGTTGAAAATCTGTAGTGCAAACACCAACACACGCCCAGGGCATTAGGGTTTCTAACCATAATATCCCATCCTGTACAGACTGACAGGCATCTGAGGTGTAACTTTGGATCACCGGCTGTAATGCTTATGCCATCCCACCCTCACCCTGAAGCCAGTGACAGGCAAGGAGGTGTGCCTTGCACTCTTCAGACCCAGACTTCACCCCATTCTCTATATACTGCACCCATTTCAGTGTATGCCCTTATGAAATGGGGTGACTGTGAAGCTAAACACCCCAAGGCACACCTCAACACTTGTCAGTATCTACAGGATAGGATGAAGTGAAATGCCATGAGCATTATGGGCAGTGACCCACAGGCACACCCCAATGCCTGTCTATCTCTGTAGGGTTTAGGTGGGATTGGCATGAGTTCAGTACTTCACTGTCACTCCTGTTCTGTATCTGTCTAACTCCTCCACGTCCAGTGCTAATATCAGCAAGCAAACATTCGGCATTGACAAATGTTTGTATGAAAATGTGGCTCAAAATGGGGTTGTTTGCACAAAAAGGTGGTGAAAAGTGGGAATGTTTGCATGATAAAAATGGTGTAAATAGTGTGTTTCGTGAAAAATGGACTCCCAGGTGCTTTTTAAAATTGACCAGTGCCTTTTCTTACTGGTGTTTTCTGTTGAAAGTGGAAAATCCTTGGCCCTAGTCCTATTATAGGCTCATGTAGATGAATGGGTATTTAACTTTGAGGCTGGAAAATATGTAATGGAGGGCAACAAAAAAAGATTTGTAGCCAAAGGAGTAAAACCAATCCAGAGAGGCTGGAGAGTCTGAGCATGCTCTTACTGGAGGACAGGGTGACATGGTAGAAACTTACAAGAGCTTGGTTTGTTGAGTGGCAGCTTTGAAGTGACCCCAGCAGATCACTAAAATACATAAAAATGTAAGTGAAAACCCACTACCATTGACATCTATGGAGTATGACCCTGTGTTCTCATAAATTAAGATTTCACAGAATGCGTGTAGGGGCAAAGCTATCGAAAGCCACCAGCCAGGGAGGTGAAAGGATTTGGGCTGCCAGTTTCTCAGAGCAAGAATTATGAACCCTTCCTCTCCTAAAATGTGAAACAAAAAAAGTTCTGCAAATAAGATTAAGTCCTGAGGAGGTAGTCTACCACTGGGAGCTTTAAGGCACAGAAATTGGTGCTCTTGAAATGCAGTACAACCAGTGTTCCAGATCATATGGACACGTAAGGGTAACTTGCTTGTCGGTTTGGAAATAAGGGTGAGTGAAACAAAATTTGGATGTGTACAAGTGCTTTAAATCTGGGGAAAAAAAAAGCATCTTTTGTGTCATCAGCGGTGTTATGCAACACTGTTCTGTGGATGTGGAGCATTTCCAACGGTGGGATGATTATTGGTGCTCGTTAGCATTCCTTTTTTTGTATTATATTTTTATTGATTTTGCAAGCAAGACTTACTTCTCAAGTACACACAGGAGGATAACATTATACATACTTAAGACGATATTGCACTCTTAAAGTAGTAATGAAAGACGCCCCTTCAGAGATACATCATAGGGGGAAGTAACAAGAGATGCAACTTATATTAGGTTGTGTTTAGAATTGCACGCAGCCAGGAAGTCCCAAGGGGATTCATACAAAGGATGGGTAATATAACAATTTCCCTATTACCATATTGACTGTATCAGTCTGAGTGAAACCCCCAATATCGCAGGAGATAAAACGAGCTAAAGAGATCTTAGATACACGAACTCCCAGGAGCAAATAAGCCATACAGGATAACCCCAGCTATAGATTTAAGGAGTAAGGAAACATATTAAGATAATTAAGCAGATAGCTAAGCCTAACACTAAAGCGTCTGTTACAGTGCCATTGAAGAGCATAACATCATTTGAGCCAGTAAAAGAAAGTTTACTGGACCTTACAAACTTATTGCAAGGGCAGGGATAACCATGCCAATAAATACAGCCCCAACACAGAAACGGCAAAGCAGCAGATAGTTCCAGCTGTTCACAGAGGGAGAGCCACACATGCTGGTAAATATATGTTAATACAGTCTCTGCACTAAAATAGGAAATCTGGCACTTGGGTCTCCCGGTCCATCTCCACAGAACCCCAGTACAGATTACTAGACCTGTCCAGCAGTTCAAGTCAGCATCAGAGGATTCGCCTTCGACGTCCTCCACCATCTCCAGTTCCATCCTACAGATCATTCTCTTGGCATCCTTTGCTTCATTAAATAAATATTGCTTCCTCTGCCAGGAAATATGTAGTTTAGCCGGTAACAGCAGTTGGTGAGTGATTTTTAGATTTCTCAGTCGGCTCCGAAGTCCATCAAAGGCTTTGTGCCTTTTCTGGGTACTATACGAGAGGTCTTGGAACATTTGCACTGTGTCCTCTCCATATTTCAATGATCTGCGATGTCGCGCAGCATTCAGGGCCCGATCCCTATCCCCAATGCCCGTGCAGACGATTAGGAGGGTGCGTGGAGCCGTATGGTCAGCTGTTGCATGGCGAGGGGGATGCAGTAGACTTTTTCGAGCTGCAAAGGGGGGTCCAACTCCTCAAAGCCCAAAATGTTAGCCAGCATGGTCTTGGCGAAAGATAGAGGTTCTTCCCCTTCCGCACCCTCTGACAAACCAAGGATCTGTAGATTTTTTCTCTTGCCTGGTTCTGAACTGTCTCCAGGCGTTGTCAGAGAAGAGAATTTTCCTCAATTAATTTCGTGGTGGCATCCACAGTTTTTAAGAGAGACTTTTCAGAGCGCTGTGTAGTTGCCTCACACTGATCCATTCGGGATTCTAATGCTGACACCTGAGGTGTGAGAGTGTCAAACCTGTTATCAAGATCTTGGACAGATTTGACTAACTGGTGCAGAGTAGAAAGTATATTTGTTAGTGAAGCTGTCTCCATAGACTCAGGTGCCAACTCCGTTGCTGTACCACGTTGCACAGGTCTGTCCTCCTGATTTTGTCTCTTCGGTGAAAAGAAATCACCTGCTGCAGCCACCACTCCCTTATTCTTGCCCATTTCAGCACTTTTTTTTTTTTAGTCTTTGGTAACCGGGTAGTGGGCCTAGGCATAAGTGCCTGTTTTCAAGGGTGACCTGGGAGCACTGGGTGGTTAAGTGACTTGCTCAGAGTCACACAGTATGCAAGTGGAGGTTGTGAGAATCAAACTCAGGTCTGGTCTGCTGGATGTACCAAGCTTGTTCACACCTCGTTCCTCTAACCTCTAGGCTATACTGCCAGCCCAACTAAGTAGGCTTCTTATATTAGTTCTCCAAATGCATTTGAACAATAAAAGTTGGAGTTTAAAAGCTTAGTTTTAAGTTTAAAACAAATTTGTCCAGGGAGCTCGGTCTAATTGCTTGCTTCCGCTAGGCTTTTCAGCAGCACAGCCCCCAAAATTAGCATTTCTTTAAAACTGGGAGGGTAGAACAAGACATTACTCACCTTATCTGGAGTACTGAATACAACTCACACACACAAGGTCATACTGCATTAGAACCTTAGTTATAACTGAGAGAAGTGTTTGTCAGGACGGTTGATTCCCTATCTCTTTCAAAAAGTGTCGTAGGATCTTAGACTTCCTCCTGGGTAATAGCTATACCATCAGAGACTGACAGAAGGTATGTTGGCTTTAAGCAGAAGTGCATGTTGGGTCTGAAAATTTTACCTATAATTAAGTGATAACATTCAGTTATAACTGGCTGATTAAATGCCTTGGCCTTCTACATTGCTATTTAATCAACCACTGAAGCTGCTTATTCCTTCGTATATTCTGGCTAACTGAATGTTATTACTATTATACGACTAGAAATTTTGAACCAAGGATTTTAAAAGTGCTGTGGTAAATTTTAAGTGATTTGCCAACAGTCATCCAGTGTGCAAGTGGTGATTCAAACTCAGTTGTCCGGGTTTGCTGGCCAGAGCTTTTAACCCCTGTGCTATACTGGCTCCCAGGAAACAGCTGAAGAGGAACATGCCTTTGTTCCCCATTTTTTGTCCGTGGACTGGATGGGTAACCTACTGTGGGTGTCGCCAGAATATGGATACCCTACTGTGGGCATGTCTAAAATGTCATTGTACTGTAGTAGTTTGTTGGATACACTTTTTTTTTTGTTAACATTTGAATTAATAAAAGGAACACTCCCTTTAATATGGCACAGTCCAGGTTTTCATCAGTATTTTCTGCTGTTTTTCAAAATGCATAGAATAACATACTAATAATGCAACATTATAATAATTATAGTGAACTAGCATGCATTAGACAGTGCTCCCTTGCCCCAGAACAACAGGTGCACTAATGCAACTAACAATATGGCTAAAAACCTGGTCCAAATTATTTTAAAGGAAACACTCATTTAGTAATTTTAAATGTAAAAATATTGCTAAAGCAGACTCAAATGGATGAAGAAAGGCATTGTAGAAGACAGGAGTAAGGGGCAGTCTAAAGTGGAATAAAATCAACATAACATGGACTGCTGCTTTAACCTTCCATCTAAAGGAGACAGCATCTTCAACCATGCAGCACCGCATTGTTAGTATATGGTATTAACCCAAGGGTCTGATGCAGAACTAGAACCCACACTTATCTGATCTTTCTGGCACTGCAACCAACTCAGCCACTGACACTGGTCTTTTGAAAGGTCTTGCAATCCAATATTCCCACGGTTATGTGGCTTGAAAGGCGACTTGAGAATTTAGAAAATAAGCTGTGCTCCAAACAGCTTGTGTTTTTGTCTCCCCACTGCAAGCTGGGGAAAATGACTCTGGAATTGTTAGTATAGAAAATGTGTCCTTTCCCCAGCTGACCTCATTGCCTTTGTTTATGATATCCAAGTGCTAACCATGACAGCAGACCAAAGGTTCAAAGAATTTTTTAGGACTGGGAAGCATTTATGCTAGCTTCTTCGAGTTGGTAGTATTTTCATCTAAACAAAAGTAATACCATTCATTGACCTGTCTTGGACCCACCCAAGGTCTCAACCCCACTGGGTGTCCACAGCCACTGGCTCTGTTTAATTCTGCTATGGTCTTGAGAAACTTCCTCACTGCTGTGGCCCTATTTTTAATGTTTGGCATGTTGCAACTGCCCTTCTAGTTAGCCACTGAGCAATTCCTGACACTGTCTCTGGCTCTGTACACATCTGATACCGACGCTTCTTTCTGTCACCAACTCTTTTGCTTATACTCTTCTTAGAGTGTGAATCTGTGGCTGGTAGCATTACATGTGCTGCTGGTTGTGGGTCTGTATACCAATATACTGTAAATGTGCAGGGTGGAAAACAAATTCCCAAAATCCGAAGGTGGAAGTAAATCATGAAAAATAGTGGTAGAATACTTGTTTGCTCCTTTTATCTATCTGTTCCCCTGCAGCAGACCGTGGTGTGAGGTCAGTTTGGAACAGTCTGCCTTTTTTTTTTCTTTTCTCTGAAAGACACTGGGAAATGAGTGCAGCATTATGTGAAATATATTTAGTACATCAATAATGGAAAAAAATGAAAACGCAAACAAAAATTTCAAAACACGAGTTAAACATAATTGTTCAGAATACATACATAAAAAATGCGTTGGGTTGTGTGCACTGGAGGTGTGTGATGGTGCATAAACCCAGAGAGCGAAGCTCGAGGGGCTTATTTAAGCATCTCACACAGAGGGTGAATATTAAATCTGAGTAGTTCATGCAAGCACGTGGTTATTTTTTATAATCACTCACACATCCGTTTTTTCCCTTCCCCTCACAATCACAATATGAGCTGTGCCTGTTTTCAGTAACAGAAAGACATTAGCAGAATCTGCACAGAAGCAGTGATTCTTTCATTTAAAAAAAACAAATTGCTAGAGCTGGCCGCCGGCACAGCGGTAGGATTACTGCTCGTGGCGCCAGTGACCCGGGTTTGGGAATGGATTTGGGCGGCTGGGGGGAGGGGGACACTTGTCCCGCTGCTGTACCGCCACCCGGGTGTCCACGGGTGGAGGTGCAGTGGGATGAATCGAAGAACGGAGGGAGGATGTTGGCTGGGAGCCGGAGAGTATGCACGTCCTGACGTGCTCCACCCCTAGGCTCTCCCAGTGGGCCAACATTCTGGGTGGACCAGGAAACACCCCGCAGTGCTCCCAGTAGATGGAACTCCTGGCCCCGATCTCTAGTGCCCCTACTGGCGCCAGTGACAGCATCCCTGATGAAATATAGACACGTCAGGGTGTAAGGCCCCACCCTGTACCTGCCTGGAGGGGGTTATAACCAAGGCTTGTGGGGGGGGGGATGGACTGTGCTGGTGGCCAGCTAGAGGAGCAGAGATGTACAAGGCCACAGGAGTCTCCTGAAGAAGGGGAGTACTGCAGCGAGAAGGGGCAGAAAGAGAAAAAAAAAATGCTGTCTGAGATACTGCTGCATGCTGAGACAGAGATGCTCTGCGAGTTTCGAATGCAGCTGATTTGTTTAAAATATAGAAAATACATTCATCGATTGGTTTACTGGTGTAGCAGGGAGGATTTCAAATTATTTAGTGTAATTCCCCCAAAATCTGGAGCTTACCTTCAGTGTCTCCCTCATCCACTCTGGGCCAATTCTTCACCCTCTGGTCCTCTGGGACTGATGCACTGGAGACTGGCAGGGCAGTGGAGTTCTCTGTCAGGAGCCCTGGTGGGATGAGGACCAGGGCTCCACTTGAATCCACGACCATTGCCACACAGCTCCCCCTGTTCTTGGCTATCAGGATTGGTAGCATGGCAAAGGCGGGGGCAAGAAAGAAGACGGCAACGGCTGTTCCAGTTCCTGAGTCCAGGAGAAGATGCGGTCTGGGAACAGGACCCGAAGAGCACTGCATTTTATGGTTTGGGGGCTGTCGTTGCTTGCTGTGTCACTTGCTTTGAGGGAGGGACTTTCTGGGTAGTTTGTGCATTGTTTCCTAGGGGTGGTAGCCTTGTTTCAGTCACCAGGTACTCCATAGTACTACCCCAGGTGGAGACACCACATCAGTATACTCCAGTGCAGCACATCCTTGGGGAACTCAGGCCTGCCTCCTCAGGAGAAGTGGAGAGGTGAACCCCAACGGCCCTGGTATGGCGTTCACATACATTAAGACACGGCTTTTGTATGGATAGTGACGATCTGGCAGTTTACACAGCATGTTTTTTTGCCATGAAGAAAAAACACCTTTGAATTACTGCTGCACTCCTAGACTGTTGAGCACAGCTGCTTTGTGTGGTGGCGCATATTATGCCATAATAACCAGTCAGTTATTATGGCAGATTACTGTCCATCCCTACTGACAAAAACTGATGGCCAGTTATTATATATACAGTACATAATGTACGGGCAACAATGTGTAATGAGTTTTGTACACATACCCAGGGGGGGTGTAATACCACATAAACCATGAGACTGGCGAACTTTTATAAGGACGCTAGGAAGGCCTCCTGTTGATATAAGTGTGGTCTCTTGTTCTTAGGCAAGAGAACTGCGAACCAAAGTTGAGGAATTATGGTGCACATAAAAAGTGACTTTCTGATATCCATAAGAGGCCCTCCTAGCATCCATATAAAATTATTACAGATTGTGCAACAATTATTATTTTTTTAATTACCTTTTTTATCTATACAATGATCCTTTTTGCATTCGCTTGCGTGCATGCGCAAGGGACGTTTTGGGACAGTACGACTTTTTGGAGGTGTGTGTGACCCTCCTGTCCAGTGCAGTGCTCGGTGTAGCGGGCATGACCGTACCGCACCAATGGATGCGCAAGCTGTCTATGACATTAGTTTGGCTGCAGTGCTGTTCAGTTGAAAGAAAAGTACCGCCGCAATTAGCGGTGGTAACGTGTGTCTATTTAGCTTATTGACATCACCCTTTTCCCTCCAGCTGCTAATGAAATCCCTCCCGCTTCCTCCCTCTGCTGCTGATGGGGTGCACAGTCCCTGTCGGCTCCAGCCCCCCCTCCCAACAAACAACCCATTTTTTGTGTGCGAGGAGGCCCAGTCCCCTCAGCTCATCGCCCCCCAAACATATTGTATGCCAATGGGGTACCCAATCCCGTCAGCCCCAGCCCCCACAAACACCCAGGTGGCACACTGGGAGTACCATAGTCCTGTAAGTAAAAACCATCCGCGAGGTTGTTGTTTTAACCTGTGAAACAGAAACCGTCCCTCGTTGTGTCCGTTGCCCCTCCTCCAGCCGCACCACCCTCTGTGCACCCCACCTCCCCACACCTTCCCCTCACTTCATACTTGCCTCCAGAGCCCGATGCGACGATCTTCGGTGGAGCGTGAACATGTCTGCACTCTTCAAAGCCGACCACAAACTGAACAAATGCCGGTAAGTTGTATAATGGCATAAATGTTTGTTTTTTCAACTTGGGTGGATATCTTGGCCATTTTTGCTATATTTGGCGCCAAATTTTCAGCATGGGATTCTTGGGACCCCACCTCATGAATTCAGTCACTATGATGTGGTTATTCTGCCCCAAAAGGTGATTTTGCGGTCACTGCGCGGAATCACCTTTTGGGACTGATTAACGAAACAACAGTGTCACTGTTCATGAGGTGGACTCCTAATAAGCCTATGTTGCAAATCTGGTGAAAAAATTCCAAGAAATGACTGATACAAGTGTGCATTGCGCAGTTTCCATGCACATTCGTAACTTCGAGAATTTGTAATATTTTCACTTCAGAGTTTCAACATTGGCATTTTTTCATACCTCCTTATGAACTGTCCAGCTGTCATTTTTCACATCCTGGCTGAAATGTGTTTTCGCACATCTGGTGCACAGTGACGCGGTCGCTGTGGGAAATCAATGTTTGGGACAGATTATGGAACTCACAGTGACATAGTTCATGAACGGAGCTCCCAAAATGCCTATGTTGAAAATTTGGTGACAGAAGTTCACAAAATGACTGTATTACGAGCGTGCATTGCGCAGTTTCCACACACACTCGTAAGTTCGAGAATTTTTAATATTTTCACTCCAGATTTTCAACACTATCATCTCTGCACACCTCCCTATGAATGGTACAGCTGTCATTTTTCACATCCTACCTGAACTGTGTTTTCACACGTGTGGCGCAGAATGGCATGGTCACTGTAGGAAATCAACGTTCAGGACAGATTAACAAAATCATAGTGCCACTGTTCATGAGCAGAGGTCCCAAATGCTTTTATGAGGTGGGGGTCACAAAAAGGCCATGCTGAAAATCTGTAGTGCAAATACCAGCAAACGCCCGAGGCGTTAGGGTTTCTAACCATAACATCCCACCCTGTACAGACTGACAGGCATCAGGGGTGTGCCTTTAGATTGCTGGCTGTAGTGCTCTTGCCATTCCACCCCCAACCCCACCCTGCAGCCAGCGACAGGCATAGAGGTGTGCCTTGAACTCTTTGGCCCCAGAGTTCACCCTATTCTCCTACACTGCACCCATTTCAGCGTATTTCCTTATGGAATTGGGTGACTGTAAAGTCGTACACCCTAACGCATACCTCAACACTTGTCGGTGTCTGCAGAATAGGGTGAGGTGAAATAGCGTGAGCATTATAGGCTACGACCCAAAGGCACACCCCAGTGCCTGTCCATCTCTGCAGGGTGGTGGTGGGGTTGGCATCACTTCAATACTTCACTGCCATTCCTACTCTGCATCTGTCTAGCTCATGCACTTCCAGTGCTAACACCAGCAAGCAAACATTCGGCATTAACAAATGCTTGTTGTTTATAGGTGTAATGTGAGCTATTTCCACTCCCCAAGAACAACTCCTGTCAAGGATTTATTAGGATCACCAGTGGTTCTGCCAACTCCTCAGCAGTTTCAACCAAAAATAGTGGATAGATACCATCCGGACCTCTTGATTTGTATCTATTCAATCTCTTCAAGCTGGTATACACCTGTTCGGTAGTTATTTTTGGCGGTTCAGAGGAAACATTTTTCTTATTTTCATTTTGTGGAGTTACTACATCCTGTGCTTGATACACACTTGTAAAATAACTATTCAGGGTGTTTGCTATATCATCTTCTTTAACCACAGCTTCATCACCAACCATCAGATTAGTTTTCTGCCATTTTGCCTTTCTTAAGCTCCCTACATTGCTATAGAACTGTTTACAATTAGTTTCATTGGTCACTAGTTGCAGTTCTGCCTTTGCTTTAGCCTTTCTTATAGCGGTTTTACACTGTTTTGATGCTCTCTTGTATTTCACCATCCTCTCCTGTGTTGGGGTTATTTTGAATTTCTTACAGGCCTTATTTTTCCTATTTACTAGTGCCCGAATACTTTTTCATTTAGGTATCCTACCTGTATTGTTATACTTAATTCTTTTTGGCACAGACTCTTTATACAAAATTGTATAACTGAATTAATCATAGGTTAAGCATCTTCTAAGGTCAAATTCTTCAGTTCATTCCTCCAATCTTTGGCAGCCAGAACTTGCATAATTTTGGTATGGTCCACCTTCTCATAGAGTCTTATTTTTGGTTTTCCTATGCAGGCCTGCTTATTCGGGGTAAAGGTACATTTGCCATATTAAGGTAACTTGTTCCTAAGAGCTTTTTGACTTTAACCTCCTTTTACTGACCCTTCCGTGTTTGAAAGTACTAAGTCTAGGATGCGATCTCCCCTAGTACTATTAATTACCAATTGTTCAAGCCCATGGTTCATGCATATATCTAGGAACAGGTTTTCCACTTAGATTTTCCCAACAGATTGTAGGAAAATTGAAGTTCCCAATCAGTAGTGTGTTCTCCTGCATGTTCATGAGTTCTAGCGTATTCAAAAATGTTATGTTCTCAGTTTCTGTTAGACTTGGAGATCTATAACATAAACCTTTCTTAAATGGTACTTTCTGATCATTTATTTTAACCCACAGTTGTTCCACCTCTTCAAGATCTGCACTCTTTGGAACTATCACTTGTGCTTTCAAATGAGATGCTATATAGAAACCTACCCCCCTCATTTTTCTTTGTCTTCCTTTGTGAAAGAAATCATATCTCACAATATTGCCTTGCCAGTCATGCTGCCTTAGCCAGGTCTGTGTAATTCTGCAGCTATCTATGTTCTCTTCCAGAAGTATATACCTTAGTGCATCGACTTTAATACTTCTTGCATTAATCAACAATAATCTCATTATTTCGCATGCTGTTCTCAATTCTTTGCTTGACTTTATGGTTGGACCTTCTTTTTACCTTATTAAGGCCTTCCATAACATGTCTCCCCCTAGGTGCTAGTTTAAGTATGCCTTTATTTGATCATAGAACATCATACCTGGTTCCTTAGATCCATAGATCTTAATTTCGAAAGTAAGCTCTTGCAGCAGGTAGCACTTGTTGGACTGATGCCACCTGGCAGCGGATCTTGGCAATTCTTTTCTCCAGCAGTACCGACGAGGGACCGCCCACCCGATGTCAGTTCCACCGCCGACGTCACCCGTATAAAGGCAGGAGGCGGTCCCCACATGCTCCAGTTCTTTCCCGCTGCGGCACGTGGTACTTAGCTCTCGGCTCTCTGGCTAGTTCCGTCCACTCCTTAGAACTTCTCCATGTTCGGTTTTCTGAAATTCGACGGATGTCCACTTTGTCGACCAGGCACTGTAACAAGTGCTCTTGTGGGAGACAGATCCCCTCCAAAGATGGCCACTCCACTTGCCTTTACTGTTTGGGTCCTGACCATGACTCCAGCTCCTGTTCCAACTGCCAAACCTTCAACAGCAGGACCTGCATAAGGCACCAAAAATCTCTTCAGGCTCATCTTGCCCAGCTACGGTTGGCCCAAATGCAGCAGGAGGCGTCATCCAGGAGGGAATCCTGTTCTTCTTCCCCCACCAAAAAGAAGCATATCAATCAATCAATTTTTATTTATAAAAAAGGCGCCTTTCCAAAACCAAGGTGCCTGTATAATAAAATAAAACAAAGTAAAATTACATACATTATATAAATTCTAATAAATATGAAACCAGATAAAAACACTTCAGTTACCAAAAGCCAGATCAAAAAGATAAGTTTTTAATGCAGTTTTAAAACTCTGGACAGTCAGGCAATCTCGTACCCGATGAGGTAGAGAGTTCCACAGGGACGGAGCAGCAAAGCTAAATGCCCTTGCTCCCGATGTCTGAAAACATACCCTGGGAACCTCTAGAGATCCCTCATTGGAGAGGATGGGAGGGACAGTACAGGTAGAGGAGATCTTTTAGGTAGCTCAGTCCCTGGTTGTGTAGGGCCTTATAGGTTAACAAAGCAACCTTAAAGGTGATCCGCCACTTAATTGGGAGCCAGTGCAGATCGCGGAGCACAGGCGTAATATGACTGGCTCTTGAAGCACCAGTCATCAGCCTGACTGCTGCGTTCTGCACCAGCTGCAAGTGGTGGATATCAACACCCGAAGCCCTAGGTAAAGGGCATTGCAGCAGTCAAGGTGGGAGGTAATGAAGGCGTGAACCAACGTTGGAAGATCATCGGGAGGAACCAGATATTTCACCTGGGCCATATTTCTCAGATGGTAGAAAGAGATTTTAACAACTGCTGACACCTGTGATTTCAAAGTCAGACAGTTATCAAACATAACGTCCAGGTTCCGTACCCAGTCTGAGGTAGCTAGCTGGACACCTCCGAGCCACAAGCCTGAAGGTGAACCTGCCAACACACCTACCTCTGGACAACTCGGGTTCACAACCAACACCTCAGTTTTTTCAGGGTTCAATCTTAGCCAGCTCATATTCATCCGGGCCTGGATTTCAGCCAGACAGCTGTTGAGCACCGAAATGGCATCATCCTGTTCAGGGACAAAAGACATGTATAACTGAGTATCATCTGCATAGCAATGAAAACTCAAGCCATACCATCTAATAATCGCTCCTAATGGCAGCATATACACTGCAAACAACATCGGCACTAAAATGGATCCCTGCGGAACCCCACAGGGCAGGGAGAATGGGGCCGAGATACAAACCCCAGACACCACTGTCTGAGTCCTACCTATGAGGTAGGATTGAAACCATCTGAGGACAGCCCCTGATAGTCCACAGACAAACCGCAGGCGATTCAGCAGCACACCTTGGTCCACAGTGTCCAATGCTGCAGAGAGATCAAGAAGGACCAAGATGGAACAAGTCTTTCGATCTCTCACTATCAGGAGGTCATTTAGTACCCGAACAAGAGCCGTATCGGTACTATGTCTCTTCCTGAAACTGGACTGGAGAGAATCATAGATATTATGGCTGATCAAATGGTCATCCAATTGTAAAGCCACCACCTTCTCAACCTTACCCAAAAATGGAAGGTTAGAGACAGGCCTGTAGTTTCTAAGACCGTCAGGATCCAAGGAGGGCTTCTTAAAATAAGACCGAACCACGGCCTCCTTAAGAGAAGCTAGAAAAATTCCACTCTCCAAGGATAACCTGAAAATCTCCGCGAGGACTGAGCCGATAACATCAACGCAGCCAACAAGCAAACGCATAGGGCCCAGATCCAAACCACAGTTGGTAGGACATAATGTCTGGATAACCATCACAGTATCACTGATTGTAGGCTGATCAAAGTCACACCACTCAAACCGAGGGTCCAACATCTCCTGCCGACCACTGCTACTCCCTAGAGAAAGGGTCATGCGGACCTCAGACCTGATCATGGCAACCTTATCCACGAAGAATCGAGCAATCTCCTCACACTGCTCTTGTGAAAAAGCATTTCTGGGCTGAAGACAGAGTGGATTGCACAATCTGTCCATGGTCCGGAAATGCTGAGCTGGTTGATTCTGCGCAGCAGCAATTTGCCTGGACAGGAATTCTGCCTTCTTATGGGAAATTGTTGATCGATAGACCAAATAATGGTCCATCAAACTAAGCCTGTCACACTCCAGGCCCGATCTCCGCCATCGCCTCTCTAGCCTTCGTCCAACTCTCCTTAACTCCCTCAGGTCCTCATCAAACCATGGAGACCTAGGGCGAAGGGAGAGTGGACGAACACAAACTGGAGCAATGGAATCCAGGGCCTCTGACACTGCCTTATTATAAGCAAGCACAAGATCCTCTGGATCCATGCATTCTCTCGGCATGCCCGTTAGGTCAAGCTCCGCCATCAGGCCATCCAGGGATACACCTCTTAAAATGCGGTACTTGACCATCTCCATAGGGGTAGACCTCTTGGGGGGGACCTCAAAACTGAAGCTGATGGAATGATGGTCCGACCATCCGACTGGTTCCACCACCAAGTCGGATATCTCCATCCCCAGGAGGAACACCAAGTCCAATGAATGACCACCAATATGGGTTGAGGAGGAAACAACCTGTGTGAGGCCCAGTAAATTTATTAACTGGAGGAAGTCTTGACCAAACTGCGAGAGTTCATCGTTGACCCAAGCATTGAAATCTCCAAGGATCAGCCATCTATGGGGTCCCAATGTTACGTCGGCGATGAAGTCCACAACTTCCCACAAGAAAACATTCCCGTCACCAGGTGGATGGTAGACGAGAAGAATTCTGCACCCAACACTCCCATGATACATACAAAGGAGTTGGTGGTTCCCACTGAGATTTCCATCAGGTTCAGTTCTGATTTAAAACAAAGGGCCACACCCCCGCCCCTACGATCGATCCTCGGGCGGTGTATCACCGAGTACCCAGGAGGAATCACTGAAGCCAAAAACAGGGCCAGCATTTCTATCCAACCAGGTCTCTGTGATGCAAGCCAGGTCGACCGAATTAACAAGATCCCCAATTATGGCGGTCTTGTTCTTAATCGACCTGGCATTGCATAACACCACCCAGGTTCAACGAGCAGCCTGGGGAGGATCGAGTTACCTGTCTGCAATATGCAGAGCCCTTGGGTATGGGAACCAGACAGAGAGAGCCCCTTTCCTGGACCCATTTCGCCCCAAGGCATCTCCTTGTCCACACTACCCCAATCTGTCCACTCCTCTCCACTCCCCCTGTAGGCCGAGTCCGCGCCCGAGCCCTCCTTGCTATTCCCAGACCCCTACAGTGTCTATATGGTGTCGTCAGTGTCAGTGGCTCAGTAGGTAGCACACTCGCCTCTGAGGCCAGGAGATCAGAGGGCTGTGGGTTCAGTTCCCACATCTGGCACTTGGGTTAATATTCCAGTACTGACATTGTAGTGCAGCATGAGAGGGGTGCTGTACTTCTGAGGTGCCGTCTTTCGGATGAGACGTTAAACCAAGGTCCCATCTGCCTGGATTGGTGGTAGTTTAGGTGGATGTTAAAGATCCCATGGCACTTATCGAAAAGAGTAGGGGAATTTCCCCGGTGTCCTGGCCAAATTTCCCTCATTCACTAAAAAAAAAATGCCACCATCAACTTAATTTGGTTCAAGGTCAGTTGGCATTCATCTGTATCCCCCTCCCCGGGTCGTGCCTGAAAATAGGCAGGATTTGTCTAGTGCACTTACCCGGTCAACAAAAACTAAATAAAATAAATAAATAAAATACACCTCTGGGGGCAAAAGAAAGGGCGAAGATCCCTCAGCCTGGAGGGGGAGTAATGCCTAACCGTCAACCCTGGCCAACACATTTTCTAAAACCAAACAAATATATAACCATACAACTAACACAATTAATATCAAATAAACCCCCACCCCTAAAAACAAAGGCAGAACAATTTGAACCAACAGTTTAACTCTAACATAAAACTCCTCAAACAATATCTCTCACATATTGTCAGAACAAAGCTTTAAATAGAATGGAATTTTAATATTCTCACAGTCAGTATTTTTGTGCAAAATAACTAAAATAAAACTTAAGTACACCCCTCTCTCACTGAGGTGTACCAAATAATATAAACAAAATCCATAAAATAAATAAAATTCAGATCCCCATGCCAAGTAGCAACAAAATAAGGCCCTCTCACAGCCTTTCAAAGCTGAACCATGTGTATCCTCAGAACAGTCCCAGCCCCAGATTGTAGAGTCATGAATAAAATATCCAAGGGATGAAAAGTTCGAGTTTTCCACAAAGTCATAAACCACTGTGAGAAATGTCAAAGATCCCTGCCACATTCGGGTGAAAATCCTGGTGAGACCTTCGGCCAAACAGCAGTCGCAAACTCCAGGAGAAACAAATCCTGTAGGAATCCAGCACTTGCTGATCCACTTGCCCAAAGCATACCCAACCCCAGAGCAGGCACCCAGCCCAAGCGTCCCCCAAATTAGAGCCACCTCCGAGCACTCAAAATTAACCAAATGCCTGAAGGTGACCCCAAGGCAAACCAGAAAGCACCTACCTTCCAGACAGCACCACCTGATCCCCTTAGGGCAACAACTGGAGCCAAGCACCCACCCTAAGGCAAACAGGCCAGGCCCACCTTCTCCTTTCACCAGGCGCAGCAAATCCTTCCCAAAGCGCAAACTCCCCCTGCTCAGCAGCCCGATTTAATCAAGCAATGCCTCACCAGTCAAATCCTCCAGAGGCGGGACCTCTCAACAGTGAAAACTCCTCAACCTCTTCCAGTGATGTCCAGCAAAAAGGCCACAATTTCTACCTCAGGACACACCAGTGTATGCAAACAGGGCTGGTAACAAATCCGAGGAACTGTAAAAATAAATCCAGGTAAGAGCCTGATAGAATGAGCACTACTACAACATCACAGAAAGCTCCACCAGGACAAAAAAACATTGACAGTAACTTAAAAAGTGTCCCGCACATGATATCCAACAGTGAATTAAACAAAATACAAAGGCAGAAATAACTTAAAATTCAGTTCAAAGCTAAACTGCAGTGGACGGCTGGTCCAGCGTGGCTGCCATGATGAAAATTCCTCAATTAAACCAGATTACTTTCCACCTTCATATTAAGGAGAAGCACCATCACCAGGACTGGGAAAGGTCCTGTTCCAGGCCCAGGTCTTCCAGCTCTCAGTCAGCAGGGCATTCTGGCTCATCTGGGCATGAGGCCTGGCTTACCTCCCTCAAGTCTTCCACCTCAGCTTCTCTGTTTATGGGCTGTACCCTTCAGTCCATCAAAATCAGGTCCTAGGATGCTGGATCCGTAGCAGCACAAGGTAAGTCTACTTCCTGCTTGGTGTCCCTCTCCTCAGCCGACCCCCAGGAAGCAACAAAGGCCTCCGGGCATTCTTTGGGCAGGGCTTCATCCCTCTTGCCTAAGTCTGACCAGCATCAGCCTCCCACTTCCAACAGACTCCACTCAGACAAGTCTTCAGACAAATCTGCTGAAAAGCAGCCTAGGTCTTTGGACATATCTGCAGAAGAGCAGCCCAAATCGCATAAGTGATCCAACCGTCTAGAGCTCTTGTTGGCCAAGGGACATCCATCGGAGTTCATAGGCCCGATGCCAGAGCAGCAACCTGCCATCACCACTC
This sequence comes from Neoceratodus forsteri, assembly GCA_016271365.2. Taxonomy (NCBI): domain Eukaryota; kingdom Metazoa; phylum Chordata; order Ceratodontiformes; family Ceratodontidae; genus Neoceratodus; species Neoceratodus forsteri. Next base: position 121,410,425 of record JADMNL010000022.1, read on the forward strand.
CAACGCCAGCCAAGCCATCGGCTGCACCTCCTCTGCCGCCGGCCCCTCCAGCTCCGGCTGACGATAGTCCTGACGTCACACCGCCCAAAGACCTGATGCCAGTCCACCCAACGTCAGACCCTGACAACGGTACTAAGGAAATACCACTGTCATCACCTGTCAGACCGACGTCGGTACAGGCAAAGGCCTACTGACGCCTTCCCCCAGACCGGAGTCGCCTAAGCTGGGCATGTCCTTGGTAAAGGAACTATTTTGTTACTGGTGGGAGACAGTGAAGCAGGACTTGGCACCACCCTTGCTCCCACTCCTCAGCCTCTCCCCATCGAACCTAACCCAGACATCGAGGAGGTCCCAGTTCTATCCAGGGAAGATGGGGAAAAAATCACCCACCAGTCCTAGGAAGCACATGGAAAAATCCAAATGCAGGAGGACTAGATCTTCCAGTTCCTCCCGCTCTCCTTCTCCTAGGAGACCCAAGCAGAAGGAGGAGATATCATTCTCCTTCCTATTCTCCATCTCCTGATGATTATGGCAAGTCAGACCCCACTTCTCCTGACTCTGACCCTGAACCACTTCTTGGGGATACAGAGGGTCAACCCAAGTCTCTTCCCAGTGACCCCAGTTTCATGGACATCATGAGGCATATCCAGGAGAATATGGGATGGGATACGGAGGCCCTGGACCCTGAATGCTTGCACCTGGCAAAATATCTACACCAGAAGGATCCCAAGCCAGTGGTTATCCCTCCCCTTATGGACACATTCCAAGATGTCACATATGCCACTTGGAAGCATCCAGATGTATCCTCTGCTGTGCCCAAGAAGGCACATAGATTATCTCGGGCCCCCAAGGACCACTTCTTTTTAACCGAGCACCTCATGGCTGGCTCAATGGAAATCTCGGCTGCTCATGATGGTTCACAGAGGCCAAAGCACCTGAGCACCCAGCCACCTGACAGGGAGTCGAAGCAGCTTGATTCCTTGGGTCGCAAGGAGTACTCATCTGCCACTTGCAGTATTCGTAGCTTCAATTTTTTGGTGTACATGATCCAGTTCCAAAACACCCTTTGGGACCAAGGACTGGACATTCTGCAAGGCATGCCCGACTGCCCGCAAAAGGCAGAGCTTGCTAAGCTTTTACAAACTGGCTCGGACATGGGTATGCACATCCTGAGAGCAGTGTACGACTCTGTGGACACTTTGGCGAGGGCAGCTGCAACTGGTATTTGTCTTCAGTGTCACTCCTGGCTCCAGGTCTTGGGATTCGACCCTGATGTTCAGATGAATCTTCTGGATGCCCCATTCAAGGGCTCTGTGCTCTACGGTGAAGACACAGAGAAGGTCATTGCAAGACTACAGGACTCCGGTAAGGCTATCCGTCCCGTGTAGTCCATGTACCGCCTGAAATGAGAGTGTTTTCGCAGGCCCCATTTTCATGGCTGAGGGGGTCAACAGCCTCAGCAGCCAAACTTTCAGTTACAGCATCAGCAGGAAGGCTTTGGTCATAGAGGTGGAGCCAGAGGTTCTGCCTCTGCCACCTCTAGACAGGCTAGATCTACTGCCACCGCCCTCTCTTCCGCCTCCTACAGCCTGACTATCCAGGCAACCCCCCTCTCCCAGTCTTGTTGTCGGGAGAGCAGGTGGGAGGTCGCTTTTCTCACTACACCGAGGCTTGGAGAGAAGTGACCTCTGACCAATGGGTCCTTGACCTCGTGGAGTTTGGGCACTCCATTGAATTCAACTCCTTACCTCCGGACAGACCTCCACCCCGTCCCATTACCGAAGAGACCGCAGAGTTCCTATAAGACAGGAGATTCAGTCTCTTCTAGCCAAGGATGCCATAGAAAGTGTTCCAGCAGCAGCGGTAGATTCAGGGTTTTACTCCCAAATCTTTCTGGTTCCAAAGAAGACGGGGGACTTAAGGCCCATCCCGGATTTCAGCAAACTGAACCAGTGGGTCTACTACAACAAATTCCGCATGGTCTCCCTGCCCAGTCTCCTTCCGCTCATTTCAATTGGAGACTGGATGGCTTCCCTGGACATGCAGTATGCTTACCTGCATATACATGTAACTCCAAGTCACCGGAAGTTCCTGCGATTCAGGTTTGAAGGTCGGTCCTTCCAGTTCAAGGTCCTTCCTTTCGGTCTTTCCTGTGCCCCAGGGTCTTTACAAAGTGCCTTGCAGTGGTCGCCGCGGCCTTGCGCAGAGAGGGTCACTTCCTCTTCCCCATCTAGATGATTGGCTTCTGTTGGCTGCTTCCTGGCCTCACCTCTGGGAGACAGTGCATGACACTGGTGCTCTGTCGGCGTCTGGGGATCACTGTGAATCCAGAGAAGTCACAGCTTTTCCCTCCCAAAGGCTCCAGTTCATAGGAACTCTATTGGATACCTCAGTTGGAAGGGCATTTCTTCCCTCCGACAGAGCGGAGCATCTCATGACTCTGGCTGTTAACATTTGTTCAGCATCCGCTGTTCCAGCCAGGTCTATTCTACAGCTGCTGGGACACATGGCCGCAGCTATTGTCTCAGTCCCCTTCACTCGGCTGCGCGTGCGTACCATCCAGTGGACACTTCACATCCTATGGGATTAGACCCGGGATGATCTGAACTTCCTTATAAGGATCACAGAGCCAGTTCATCGGGAACTTCGTTGGTGGGGGTTGACACAGAACCTTCTCTTAGGTCTCCCCTTCCGACCCAAGTCTTCCATCCAGACTCTTACTACAGATACTGTACTTCAGGAACGTGATGGGGTGCACATTTGGGGACCCACAGGACTCGAGGACTGTGGTCCCTTTCAGAGGAGAACCTGCACATCAGTGTCCTAAAACTGAGAGCAGTTCTGTATTGTCTACAAGTACTGAGCCCATTTTTAATATCCGGCCATCTCCCGGTGCAGATGGACAACACCTCGGTGGTGTTTTATGTCAACAAACAGGGAGGCACACACTCTTATCCTCTGTGCCGGGAGGCAATGAGAGTGTGGGACTGAGTGATGGAACATCGGCTCACTCTTTCTGCAGTCCATGTTCCAAGTCCAGAAAGACCTCCTATTCACATGGGCATTGCTACCAAGTGTGGCGGACAGCTTGTTCAACATGTTGGGGACACCAGAATTAGACCTATTTGCACCTCTATCCAATGCAAAACTACCCAATTTTTGCTCGCTCGATCCCGAGCCTGGAGCTTTTTGGCAAGACGCATTGTCGCTGTCTTGGAGGGAAAGATTCCTCTATGCTTTTCCACCCTTCTCCCTCATACAGCGGGTACTCCTCAAAGCCCAATCAGAGAGGGTAGTCATGATCCTGATAGCCCCTCTGTGGCCCAGACAGATTTGGTTCCCCTTACTCAGATGTTTGACTATGGAGCCTCTGTTTCCTCTTCCAGTCTCAGCTCAGCTTCTTTCTCAGGACAACAGGGCCTTGGTTCATCCCAACCTGCACTCCCTTCACCTGCATGCTTGGCTCCTCAGGACCTAGCAAAACTCAGATTCGGAGTTTCAGATAAAGTAGCACAAATCCTGGTTGAGGTGCAGAAGCCTACCACCAGGGCCGCTTATGCCATGAAATGGAAGCGTTTCCATCTTTGGGCTGCAGCCAGGAGATTGGACCCTCTGGTCTGTCCAGTGAATACCATATTGGAATACCTGTTCTCCCTATCGGAGTCAGGTCTCAGTTACTCCTCCATTAAGGTACACCTGCCTTCTGTTTCTGCCTATCACCAGCTCGTTCAGAGCAGGACAGTAGCTCAATTGGAGATAGTTAAAGCCTTCCTTAAGTGAATTCTTCGCATCTGTCCCCCTATTCAGGATCCTGTCCCTCCTTGGGATTTACTTTTTGTTCTGGAGAGGCTTACACTTCCTCCGTTTGAACCGGCGATGAGCTGTAAGCTCCGTTTTCTTTCCTGGAAAATGCTCCTTTTGGTTGCAGTCACTTCGGCAAGATGTATCTCAGAACTCCATGCCTTGATGTGCAGGGAACCCTATCTTATTTTTCTAAAGAATAGGGTAGATCTTCGCACCAATCCTAAGTTTCTGCCGAAGGTGGTTTTGGAGCTTATGCTTAATCGGTTCAACTCCCGGTTTACTATCCGGAGTACTCCAGTAAGGGTGAAGCACTTCTGCACACTTTGGATGTGCACAGAGTCTTGCATTGCTACTTATCCAGAATCAAGGAGTTCAGGCAATCAGATCAACTCTGTGTGCTTCGTGGACAGGTGCTTGGGGTGCCCTATTACTAAACAGATGCTTTCGCGTTGGTTGGTAAACTGTATTTCTTTCTGTTACCAGAAGGGTGGAAAACCCCTTCTGGGTGCTGTCAAGGCACATTCCACTAGGGGCTGTTGCCACTTCCTTTGCGGCCATAAAAAGGGTGTCTGTGGCAGACATCTGCGCTGCCGCTACCTAGCATTCTGTTCATACTTTTGTCAAGCACTACAGCCTGGATATTATTTCTAGGCGTCGAGCAGATTTTGGTCTTGCTGTCTTTCAGGGCCTGGTCTCTTACAGATCTTTCTGTTCCCAGTGTGTTTGCCTTTCCTTCCTCCTCCCAAGGGTTGTTTTTAGTTTTATACTGCTTGGGAGTCAGTCCTACAAGTGTTACCTGCTGTAGAGCTTACTCCTGTAGTAAGATAGTACAGGTACGTAAGAACTTACTGTAACAGTAGATCTTCAAGAGAAGCTCTTGCAGCAGGTATTATTCCCCCAACCCCCTTTCCCCAGGGACCAGGTCTCTCCTGCTGGGGCCTAGTTGTTTCTAGCTGCAAGGGCATAGATTTGCCTAGGACTATGGGTGTCTTATTTATCTGCAGATTAGCTTCATGCAGGTCTGCCTTAGGCATGCAAGAACTGGAACACATGGGGACCACCTCCTGGCTTTATACTGGGTGACATCGGGGGTGGAGCTGACGTCGGGTGGGTGGTCCCACGTTGGTGCTGCTGGAGAAAAGAATTGCCGAGATCCGCCGCCAGGTGGAGTCAGTCCAACAAGTGTTACCTGCTGCAAGACCTTCTCTCGAAGATCTGCTGTTACAGTAAGTTCTTATGTAACTGTACTTTCCTTAGTCATATTTCTCCCTTTTTTATTCCATCCCTTGTTTGCATATGTGACATCATCAAGCGCTGGATGTGCCATTGGCACCAACATCTGCACGGTCTCTCTCTTCCCCTCCCATCCCTGACATGTTTTTGTTGTCCAGTTGCACTGCCACCTATGGACACACTGGCAGCAATTTTAGGCACAGCCCTTCCTCCCCACAGGAGAACACCAAAACCCTGCTAGCTGGCATCATAAGCAGCAGTCCTGCAAGTTTTGTTTTTTGAGGAGCCCCATTTTCCCTACCTGCTGACCAGGGCCAAGCAAATGGTACACTGTCCAAGCCTGGATATCCAGAGGCTGAGCTAGCACACTGCCCAAGTACAGACAATCCATCTAACCCAGCAACAGGATTCAGATAGTGCACACCCTGCTCTGTACCTGCAAAGAGTTCAAAGTTTGATTTATCTAAAACTTTCAAAAATGGGACATCAAAATCCTGTAAACTCATTGGTTGAAACATATCAGATGACTTGATTATTTTCCTGACTACTGCACACTTTACCTAAACTGCACACATTTTTTAACAAATAAAAGCCAATTTTTAGAAGTACTGTAGAATAACACAATCCATGATGTGTGTCATAATGGAATAAGGCACTTCTTGGGTGGTTGCAGCACTCTTCTACGCCTTGTGCCCAACAGTCAGCTGAGGTATGCATTATTCCCTTATAACTTCACACTCTGTCATGGTCATGTTATCCCGTACTTAACAGTTAGTATCCACGCACCCTACATCTGACATCAGTCTGATTTTGGTTAGTATTGCTCAAATGGATCCGGACAAATCCAGATCCACAGATATCTGCCCTTTTGCGGCAGGATAGTGGATCTGCTGGATACGTCCACTATCTGCCTGTGGATTCTGCCGTCAGATCCCATGTTTTCCGATGGCTGGATCCAGCACCAGGATCTGATGCTGGATTCAGGGATCCAGCACCGGATAACATGGGATCCAACCCAGGATCTGACCTCCGTATTCGTCTGGATCCAACTTGTATAGTGCTGCCATCTGCCAGATCACTGGCGGATCCACGGCGGCACTATCCGAGCAACACTAATTTTGGTGCTCAACATAAACTAAATGAAGTGCGAGCTCATGGCACAGAGCGCTGCAATCATTTTCCTGCCACACTGAGAACTGGCCCAGTGGTTTGGCACCACTACTCTCCAGTGTCCCACCTAGAAGACCTGGTCTAGGTTTTGACTTTTTATTTCCTGCACTGGGACAGGTGAGGTCAGTGCACCTTGTGGGAGTGTGGTGCTCAGGTTGGTCAACTGTCATGCATTCCGGGCTTGCTGACCATAGAATGATGTTGTCCATTGCTAAAGCCTCTCCTCACCTGGCCTCCCTTAAACGGGCCCAAGAACGTGTGTAATGGGCGGGCTAATGATTAGGGAGAGGTTAGCAAAGCTGGCCCATCGGTGCAGCAGAAGCACATCTGCTGACAAAGCCAGCAATCAGAGTTTGGAAGTGGATCTTGGCCATTGGGGCCAGATAAGGGAGAGGGATCGAGCATCCCAGAGGAGGCTGTCCCTCTTTGCGGAGGAAGGCTGTACAGTAATGATGCTATAGTGACCTCTGTACTATAGGTGGCACAACAGATAAACGAGCACGGGGTGGGGGGGTGGAGATACAGGCCAGTGTTGTGAAGCTGCACACTTAGTGTGCCTGCATGCACTTGGTATCAGGGAGCTGATATCCTAGTGGGAGGGACTAACACAAGGAGGAAAATGACTCCTAGCTGCCTGTGACAACAGACCCAAGTAAATCCAGACTGTGCACCTGCACTGCCCACCTCCTGATGTGCACCAATTTGGGGGGTATATTTCCCACCCTGCCCTTTCCTAGGTGGCTATCCAGTAGCAGCATAGAGGCAGGTGAGTATGGGTGAGGGGTGAGGAGGGGGTTGCTATGTGCCTTGTGGGCTCCTGAGCAAGATACATTCACCCCCACCCCACAAAGAGTATGTAATGGAACATCTGCAGAAGATACGTCTCCCATTTGGCTGGTTATTGATGGAGCCAGTCTGTGTATTAAGCAAGAGCTCATAACTGTACCTAAACATAATGAGGAAACAAGGAGCTGCAATCCAATATGTTTATCTCAAAAATCTTTAATAATGTACATTATAATTAAAAACGCAACAATTACAAAAAATACAAATGGGATATAAATAAAGTATATATACATAGCCAGCAGTAGCATTTTTCTAGGCAGGGAGAACAATTATTCTCATTTAAAATAAATCTGTACTAGGGCCCTACTTTTTAGTTGGCTATCCAGCTGTGGACACTTTAGAACAGTGTTACTTATTTCTGCATTCAGTCACAGGCTGGTTTCATTTTACCCTTATGTATTGTAGGACCTCACAACCTCAGTTCCGTTCCTTTAGCCCTTGGTGCAAGTTACAGATCTGTGCAGTTTACAAAGTAGCATGATAGTCTTGTGGCACATGCCGGGGGCATAATTTCCTGTTTTACACATGGACTGATGTCACTATATCATTTTGTTCAGTTTTTAAAGCGGTACAGAATGTCCAAGCTGCTTTTCCAGATACTTCTTCTTTAAGCCGATGCCAGGCCGACTTTAAGACATTAAAGGAAACCCCGAAACGAACAACGTCAGACTGCTGCAGCTGGTGATCACAGGATGCAGGTTGGGGCAGTGCTGCTCCATCTTTAACATACTAGAGAAGCCCATCTGACAGTTGGAATCATATGCAGATGGATATCCCGATCATTAAACCTTTACCAGATGCTGTATATCCAGATCAGTAAACCACTGTCAGACATAATATGTCCAAATCAGAGTTGTACAGACCTATCTTCCCTACTTATTCAGGTACATTCCCCTTTAAAGCAGGTTACTAGTAGCGATAAACACTCAATGTACACAGAGTTCTTAACCTCTCCATTTGAATGACTCCCCAAGCCAAAAATACAGTAACAGACTGGCTTCAAAATTCCTGAAGGACAGTCCCTGGGAATGCCTTTCCAGCAACAGCTATTTGGCAACAGAGCCATAGTGCTAGGCCCCATCTGAAATAGAAGAGTGTTGCCTGGCACTGTGATCAGCCTTTACGGAGCTGTGGGATTCGGATCTGATCTTCTCAATTCCAGTCTGGATTACAGCTGTGGTTCCAAATGCCTTGAACCATGAATCGCCCAGTTTGAGGAGTTTTTGACAGTTGGATGAGCAGAGAGAGTACTAGGTCTCCAAAGCAGTCTCCTGACCTTACTGGCAATAGAAGGTGAGGACATTCTGTTGGTTTCCACGGGTGAGCAGGATTGGTGCATTCAGGCCATGTGACAGTGTCTCAAGCCAGGCCATGTAAAGGGTGCTTGGGCAGGCTTCTTTCTTTGCCACTGGCAAGCTCCTGACAGGGATGGAGAGAAAGAAAAGGAAAGGGATTTAAAAATATGTAACAAAAAGTCTTTTTTTTTTAAGGATAATCATATGTCATATTCTTCTTCAGAGCCAGGTTTTAATTCCCCCAATACAAGGTAGCACTGCCTAGTTTTTGTGGACTTTGGACCTTTCTCTGGCCCTGTCCAGTATCCCACTGCCATCACACAGCAGAATCAGGTTTGGTAATGCCCTTGAGTCTCCAGCTAGCTAGGCCTGCATGCAATGAGTGTCTTATCACAGAGAGGATGTATTTGTCATAGACCATGTTTAATTGTAGAATATAAACATTTTGCTGAATTTATAAATAACAGATAACAAGCTTATACATGATGTTAAATGCAGAAGCAGGAACAAAGACGGTGGAGAAAATCCAAACAAAGTGAGAGACGGAATTACACAAAGCAGTTTCCCTCCAGGAATGGTCCCACGTATGGTAATCCACACATAAGACATCATTGTCAGGGAGTTGGAGGAAATTTAAATGGAAAGTAGCCAGCTGATACTTTTTATCACCCAATAAGTTAAAACACTTCAGACCAGGAACCTCTGACAAATGTTGGAGGGGTTGTGATGCAGAAGGAACATACACACATATTCTTTTAGTACTGTGTGATAATACAGGACTTCTGGGCAGAGTAAGATCACATATTCAGAAAGTGTTTGACTTGTCAGAAGAACTAAGAGGAGAGAACCTAGTGTTGGGCTAATATTCCAAGCAGCTGAAAGGGAATAACTAAGACTATATGTTTAATATATTGATAGTGGGAGCAATAAAAGCGAACACAGAAGTGGTTAACTGTAACATCCCCAACTCTGCAGGACTGGATAAAAACTGCAGAACAATTAAGGAGATGAAACTAATCACAGTTCGCCTAAACCTTAGAACAAAACAATTTAACTCTAGATGGCTCTCCTTTTTCCATTTGTTAGAGGACATGGAGGCTATACAAATTCTAGAGCAGCTAGCCCGAGACTGATGCCACCAGAAATTCAAGTCAGGTTATATTTTTTGTCCTCTCTATAATTAAATTATACAAATATAATGCACAAGATGACAGAGCTGTAGTCTACAAGAAGAAGAGCTGCACAATTTAGAAATGTTGGTTTAGTTATCGATAGTTTTAGGTATGAATTAGGACTGAGTTAATAGAATGGAGCGTCCAGCCATCAATAAGTTAAGGATGGATTTCACATTTAAGTCATAGTGCAACAGTGAATGTGCATGAAGAGAAGTTATAAAATTAAATGCAACAGGCAGGAAACTACTGTTGAGATATGCATAATATATGAAATGTAATGTGTATGGGCGCTTGAATACAATAAAGAAGTTTTAAAATACATAACAGTAATTATCGTATACAATTAAAATGAGCACACTTCAAATACCAACCCCACCCAGCCCCAATTCACTCCCAGCAATACTTAGCAGCATGATTAATTTGCATGTATCAGGTTGAAGCAGCAGTATTTGTTGGTCAACATCTATTTTTCTAGCTATAATGTACTTTTTGCTGATAGTAATATACCCATTTAGAAATCAGGAGTCTTGGTTGGCAAAAAGTAATATGAATCATAATGCTTTATGTACAGGAATGCTGCTTATGGGAAAACTGTTTCTGTCATCCTTTAGAATGATTTCAGGCAGCATCTGTTGAAAGGTGATCGGAAATTTTTCTTTTTTTACATCTCTAGATCCCCCCCCACCCATTTTCCTTTTTGTGTCTGTCCAGTATTCTGATATACTTTTGACCTTTTTTACTTCAATTATAAATCTAATAATGGTACCTTTGTAACTGCCCTGAATCCCTCTCCCCTTCACATTTCCTGCTTTCATGCTGCCTAAACATTCTATGATATCAGTAACACCATTCCAGGCTATTCAGACGAATAGCAGGAAATGGTATAACTGATGTCATGGAATGGTTTAGAAATATGAAACAAAAGAACAGTAGCTGCTGAAGAGAGAGCAGGAAAACAGTAGAGCAGAGACACAAAATAGCATCTGATGCCTTGGTTTGAGCCATTACCTATGAACCACAGCAAGACAGGGCATTCTCAAACTTCCATCCAAATATAAAGACAGTTCACGTGACTTTGTACATTCCCATTTCTTCATTGAAGGTAAGGAGCCCCATGAAAAAGCTGTAGTGCACAGCAAAGCACTGGGGAGCTTTACCTGTGCTCAGCATGTTATTTTGCGGGGGGGGGGGTGGCATTCAAAGAACCGTGTCTGAAATCCACCCTGGGAGTTAGGCCATGAAAAGCTGGTCTAACTCCTGTGATGGAATTCTACAGGTGCGCCAAAAAAATGGCACAATTCCCGCAGTTGCAACAGAAGATGAACCCAAATATCTATAAATAAGGCACAGACATTTGGATGCATCTGTGTGGATGCAGCATGCATCTGAAATACAGATACGAGTGCTGTATCTGCAGTTTTAAAAATCTGTCCATTAGTGTTTTTACATTCAATAAAGAAGTGGGACTGTACAGAGTCACTTGAAAAGTTTTTTTTCCAATTTTTTTTTTTTTCACTGTGCTTCAGGTGGGGATGTTCCCTGACTCAGTGCTTCTGCATGCAACACTGGTATCTCCCAGCAGCTGCATGGAACCAAGCCCCATGGCGGGGCCCCCAAAGGGGAGACCAAGATCAACCAAGTTCACCCGGGGCTGGCTGTGTCAGTGGACTTAACACTGCTCTGGCACGCAGGGTTTTCCCCTTGGACATCCCCCCAGGCATGGATGTGCAATTACATCAGCACGCATGCGTGCAAGTTTCTGCATGTGCCCCACAGATATCCGCCACTGCCTTCCCTCTGCTGTGTGGTCCCGGCTTGGTGTACTCCTGGTTTCCACCGGGTGTCATCCAAGCACTGGGTGCCACCAACCCTACCCCTCCCCACCCCCAGAAGGTGGAGCGCTGTCCCTGGGATGCTTATCCAGCCTCCCTCTGTCTGTCCCTCTGGCACACCAGGCTTGTTCACAAACCCGAGCTGCCAGCATCCCAAGCATTAGTGCTACTGCTGTGCCGGTAGGGTGGCGAAATGTCTTTATTTGGATGGAAGATTGAGGGTGCTCCATCCTGCTGTGGTCCATGAGGGGAGTGAAACTATGTAAATATGAGGGCACGTCAAAGCTAGATTAGTTATCAAAAAGTAGTCAAAGCATATCAGAATACATAACTGGCATGGAAAGAAAAATGGAAGGGCAGTTAACTATGTAAAAAAGCATTTCCTATCACCTTAATAGAGATATCATCTGATCAAGGGGACGTTTTATCCTGTGGTAAATGTTATATCTCATTTAAAGAAACAATATTAATACCCATTGAGTAAGCCTGGTTCAGGGGTCGGGGAGGGGCTTTTGAACATCTGATAAATAAATCGAGACCTGAGAAATACTTACATCACAATAAAAGCGGCATCTTGGGAATTCTCCTGCAGAATCTCATTCAGTCTAGCTTGCCTCTCGGACTGTGGAGACAGAGAATTGCTCATTAGTAAAGGGGTGTGAATAGGCAGCTCAACTAAAAGTCACTTTGGGGGCATTTGGTCCCTCAGATTTATACTGAATCAGATGGTTACAGTCAGGGTCAGGTCATACAATGCCTGTTGTTTGTAAAAAAAAAACCTGCACAAAGTTGTCTGTAATGGATCAGTGCCATACTGTATATATGCTGTACTTGTGGACCTCTCCAAGGCATTTGATTTCGTAAACCACATCTTCTTGACAAACTCTGATGTCTTAGACTGTCCCCTGCCACCAAGGACTGGTTTCACAACTACCTCCCTGATTGCACCCAATTAGTCTGTATGGGTGGTGTTACCTCCTCTGTTCTACATGTCTCCACTGGAGTGACCCAGGGATCTATATTGGGCAGTACCGGATTAACAATGGCTCACTCCTGAAGCCCGACTTGTGATTGCCTAATGTAACCTCCTCCCATTACTGGACTATTGCGCCCCTGTCTTCATCCTTACCTCCACTACAGCCTATCTCAATAAAATACCACCTACAACATTATCTGCCACTTTGCCCTTCTGGCCCCTTACCCCACCCACCACTGTGCCCTTTATCAAGCCCTTGGTTGGCTCCCCCCAACAGCTAGATGTAACTATCTTCTAGTCAGCACTGTTGAAAAGGCCATCCTTGATCAAGCTACTTCTCCTCTCTCCTCCGACCTAAAGTGTCTGTTTGTGACCTCCGCCTCACTGCTGTTTCCATGTTGGACTGTCCTCAGGTCTCCTCTTGCATGGCAAATGGTCTGCTGTCCCTGCTCTCTGGAATAGCCTGCCCCTTCCCTTAGAACCTCAGACTCCCCCACGGCATTTCCATTCTCTCCTCAGGTCTCACCTATTGTCATCCACCACCTGCTTCTGCTCCAATGGCAGAAGAGCTCAGTACTCCCCACCCCCGCCCATTCAACCTTTAAGTAACCTCTTCTTGAAATCCATTCTCTGTCATGCATTACTTTGTATTTGAATTGCATTTGAACTTGCTTACTAGTTAAAGTATTTTATTGTGTTACAGTGTTTCTCACTGCTCATTGCATATTGACGTCTCCTCATGCTTTGTACCATATGCTCTTGTACTCCTGTGCCATTCTACGTGGCCCAGGTCATGCCTGAAAACAGTCTTTTGGACCAGTGCACCTAACTGGTTATCAAATAAATAAATACTGTATGTGCTATCACTTCTTTTGCCAATAGGCATCTAAACATATACCACTAGGCCACCAAAATATTTGAACTTGTCCGATGGCTGATCCAGTTGATCAGAGTGTGCCCCTGATGGTGTTCCCTATAGTGTCATTTCATTTCATAAAAGCAGCAGCACATTATTCTCTATAAAAACATGTTGGGGAGGTGGGCTTCAATGGAGATTAACCATGCTCTTAAATGACTATTAAGTTGTGGGGGGGGGGTTCAAAGTAGACAAATCAAAAGAGATGCATGTTATTATAATGAACCCCTACGTTCTCAGCTTGCTCTCCTCCTCCTTTGTGTTGTTTACCAATAACCATCCACAGAAGACCTGCTTGTGGGAGGTAGGAAGGGAGCATATTGGTCCCTTGCTAACCCCACACTGCACTTTCGTGCGCTCTCACATACACATTATTGTGGTGACTAAAAGGACTTGGAGTTCATCTTGTCTGCCCCTCCAACTGCATGGCAGTAACTATACCCCAACTTGAGGACTAAAACATGTTGTATATGGAAAATGGCAGTCTGCACAAAGCAGTGCAAGTAGTCAAAGCTGTGACTAACAGTCACGGATAGTGCTGAGTACTTGTAACTGCAAGACAGCCATCTAGGGATGGCAAGCAGGAAGGTCAACAGAGCAGTCCAACTTCCCAGCTAGAGCCAGGGATTTCCCCTTTAGTTGAGTACAGTAGTTACAAGTTGCTGCATTTGGGGCTCATGGTCCCTCAGTTTCATTTTCATTATGATATCACAACTCACTAACCCCAAAACCTCTGGTCTTTTCACACATAGTATTGTGACTCAATAACCCCAGCAGCCCTGGGCCTTTCATACATGATATCGTGACTCACTAACCCCAGCAACCCTGGTCCTTTTGTACACGATATTGAGACTCATTAATCCCAGCACTCCTAGGTCTTTCTCACATATCTTCGCAGCTCACCAACCCCAGCACCCCTGGACTTTTGCACATAATATCGTGACTTATTAACCCCAGCACACGGCCTTTCATACATGATATCATGACTCACTAACCCCAGCACCCCTGGATTTTTGCACATAATATCATGACTCACTAATCCCAGCACCCCCTAGGTCTTTTGCACATGATGTCATGACTCACTAACCCCAGCAACCCTAGGCCTTTTGCACATGATATCGTGACTCTCTAACCCCAGCACTACTGGGCATTTCTTATATGGAAGCATAGCACACCATCTGTAACACCAGTGCACCTCTCGCACATGGTAATGTGACACACTGACTGCAGCATCCCCAGGCCTGTTGCATGTTTTGACTTTAGTTTTCCTTTAACCGCAGCATCCCCAGACCTCTCCCACATCGTAGTGTGACACACTAACAGCAGCACCAGTGCACCTCATCCATATGGTAGTGTGACACACAGCAGCACAGTACACCTCTCCCACGTGGTAGTGTGACACAGCAGCACCAGTGCACCTCTCCCACATGATAGTGTGACACACAGCAGCACCAGTGCACCTCTCTCACGTGGTGGTGTAACACACTTACAGCAACACCAGTGCACCTGTCCCACATGGTAGTGTGACACACTTACAGCAGCAGTGCACCTCTCCCACATGGTAGTGTGACACATTCACCCCACTATCCCCAGATGTTTCTCACATGGTAGTGTGTCACATTAACATTGCCCAACAACAGAGCTCTCACACATGGTACTGTGACTCACTACCCGCAGCACCAATGCTCATCTGTCACATGAAAGTGTGACACACTAACCCCAGCATCCCCAGGCATCTCCCACATAGCAGTGTGGCACACTAACCCCAGCAACGGACCTCTAGCACAAGGTAGTGTGACTCACCCAGCACAACAAGGCCTCTTTAACATCATAGCACAACATACTAACCCCAGCACCATGAACCATTCTCACATGGTATCATGACTCACTAATACCAAAATCATCATAGCTCTTCCTCATGATAGCACAACACAACAACCCTGGTGATATCAGGATGGACCAGTATTCTCTGATGCATTTTTATTCTCTTTTTTATTCCCTAACTGACCGACTGTCCCTTCCTCCTACCTTCTTTCCCTTCCTGTCGCCCTTCTTGTCAGCTTCACAGTGCTGTTCGTGGCTTCAGCTGATACCTGCTCAAAACACTAGCCCCAGGGGACCCCCCCACAGCCATGGTATGCCCCAGGAACAAAGTGCCTGTTGGTCAAGTTCATGGCCTTATTGGGGTGAGCTGAGGTGGGTGATGTGGGGAGGTCTTTTAGGTGTAATTTCCAAATTGGGAACAGTTTTTCCCTTGCTAAACTCACCCACCACCTCTGCTGTCTTCTGCTTATCTGCAGCTCACCGAGTTGTCCTTTGTTGCTCTGCACAAATTCCCCCATCAAGACGTGCTCAGTTGGCAAGGAGGCTCCCTTCCCCAAATCTGGAAAACTCCACAGCTCTCTGCTGCCCATCTGCAACCTTGCTGATCTGTCCAGAGCCACTACATAAACCACCCACGCAGCGCACTGCAGTGGCATTGCGACTCCCTCTGCCAGATCCAGAGATTGCTGCCTCTTCAGCTTCCCTAGAGTGGGGAGTGAACCCAGGACACACAACATGAGGGCACCGTGTGTTTTCATAGTGCCTCGGTCGTGCCTGTTTCATTTTTGTGTAGTAATATCATTCTCCATCCTTCCTATACACAGTTGTGCTCCCTGCTGGACTTATCCCTGTCCCCAGTCTCAGATAAGATGGTTCCCAATGCCTTTCTTAAGTATCTTTTTTACTGTGTCACAGGAGTTCCTGGCTATCCTTTGCATACTTAGCCCTGCTTCCTGCTGGATATCCCCTGTCTGCTGTCTAAGATAAGATGGTTCCCATAGCCCTTCACAGGTACCTATTTTATGTGTCACAGCATGTCCTGGTCACCCCTCCCCCCTACTCAGCCCTGCTTCCTGCTGGATATCCCGTCCCCCTTCTAAGATAAGATGGTTCCCACACCCTTTCACAGTACCTTTTTCATGTGCCACTGCAGCTCCTGGTCAGAAATCTTCCAAGGGCTATCCTTCCTCAGCTCCTGCACAGTGCCCTCGTCCTTCAGTCCATCATTCAGTCTATAAGGGGCCACCAAGTCTTCAAACTTCTTCATGCTGTAGGTGGGAGAAGCAAAAATGGAGTCAGAGTTCAATACCAGAGCTGCAGGTAGCCATCTTAACCTAACAGCAATGTGTAGCAGTGATCTTTAAAATGCAGAGCAAATGGACCAAACAGTTCTTAAATTCGCTAATCGTGCATGTGTTGGGACTCAGATTTTTTCCGGTTTTTTTTCTTTTACTTACAACTCGGCCACTGTTCATCATTTTGTGACCACATTTTCAGGAAGCCCATGTCACCACCCAACCTCACGACCACCTAAACGTCACCTTGCAGAGCCAACCAGAAATGGGTTGTGAAAGAGTGCTTCCAGATATCCCTTTTGAGTCTCCCTCCCCTACCTCCACCCACGTCCCTTGGTTACTGTGTTGTCATACCTCGTGACTAGATCTCTGCAGTCTACCCTGTTGATACCCCTTGCAAACTTTTAGGTTTCAGCCTTGTCCCCCCCCCCTCCGCATTCTGACATCTAGAGAGAATACATGTTCAGGTTCCCCGTCCTCATATGTTCTCCCCTGCTGCCTCTGTATCATTTTTGTAACCCTCCTCTGAACCCTCTCCAAGCAGTCCCTCTCCTTTCTGAGGTGGGGATTCCAGAACTGGGCACGGTACTCCAGCTGTGGTCTCACACCCAGGGACCACTGTGCTCAGGTTTGCTAGGTTTGGTAGTAATAACTGGTACACGGTGCCTCCCTCTAGGAGATTCGTGTGCTTCAGTGCATGGAAGATAACATCCAGAAAAATACCTGACCACGGCCCAGCAGGAATACCCTAAACCAGAGGGAACCATTAGGGGGGAACTAACGAAGCAGTTTGAGTGGTTTCACCTTAATCAGCTACAAAAATTAGAATATCATTCCACACCAGGACTTACATAGAAACAAAGAAACAGATAAACTGACAACATGGCCAGCCAAGTGGCACCAAGGAATTGATGCACTGGACACCACACCTTGCACCACACCTGCGACCCAGGTTCAGAAGCAGACTTGGGTTGCCGGGGAATGGCCAGAAGGGGGGAGAGGATCGAGCATCCAATGGACTACTCTTCTCTCCCAGAGAGGTAGGACTTATCAGCACTGCCCATGACTGCCACAAGGTGGAGGCCTGGTGGTACTGCAGGCTAGGGTGGCACAGAATGGGAGGGTCTGTGGCCTGGTGAGTCATGAAGGCCTCCATACACATGCTGACGTTGGCTACAGGAGGGGTAGGGAGAAAAGCAGAAATAGGGGACCGGGGGCTATGTGAATCCCTGCCTGCCCATCTGCGGACTTGCACTGCCACCTGGAACAGTTCCCCAGTGTCCAGCTTGTTTATCCCATGAAGAAACTTAAACGTTTTAATCATGTTCCCCCTCACCCTCCTGGTCTCCAGTGCATACATGCAGATGGCCTCAAGACTGTCATTGTAGAATGTCTCTTAAAACTCTCATTGCAGGATGTGTCTTAAAACTCTCATTGTAGGATGTCTCTTACTGCCCCTGAAGTGTTTTTAGAAACATAGAAACATAGAAGTTGATGACAGCTAAGGACCTCAAGGCCCATCCAGTCTGCCCATTTCTTTTTCTGCCTTATGAATGTGCAATCGGCCTTTGCTCTGTCAATGGTCTATCTATTCACACTCATCTGTATTGCTCCCTTATGCCTATCCCATGCCTGTTTGAAGCCCTGCACTGTATTCATATCCACCACTTCCTGAGGTAGGTCGGTCCATGCATACACCACCCTTTCTGTGAAAAAAAACTTCCTCACATTACCCCTTAATCGGCCTCCCTCTAATCCCATTCTGTGTCCTCTTGTCCTGCTATTTTTCTTATATTGAAACATGTAAGACTCTTTCGCCTTGTTAATGCCCTTAAGGTGTTTGAATGTTTTTCGATCATATCACCTCTCTCCCTCCTTTGCTCTAGGGTACACATATTGAGCTCCCTTTAATTTGTCCCCATGTTTTCTGATGCAGTCCCTGCACCATTTTGGTTGCCCTTCTCTTGAGTGCCTCAATGTGGTTAATGTCCTTGTGAAGGTGTGGCCTCCAGTACTGCATGCAGTACTCCAGGTGGGGCCTAACCTTTGTCTTGTAAAGAGGGATTATTACCTCCCTCTTCTGACTTTGTGGTACCCTACTAATACACCCCAACATCCCTCTAGCCTTAACTACTGCTTTAGTGGTCTGCTTGGATGATTTTAGGTCATTAGTGGTGATGATGCCCAAGTCTCTTTCTTCCCTTGTGACTGCCAGCAACTCCCCTCACAGCCTATAGGTGGCTTCAGGGTTTCTCTTCCCTATGTGCATGATCTTGCACTTCTTTGCGTTAAACTCCAGTTGCCACTCTTCCAACCATTTTGCTAGTTTATCCAGATCTCTTCTCATTCTGCCCACCCCATCTGGATCATCTACTGTGTTGCAGATCTTGGTGTCATCTGCAAACAGACAAACCTTACCCTCCAGTCCATCTGCAATGTCACTGATGAAGATATTGAAGAGGACTGACCCCAGGACCGATCCCTGAGGTACCCCACTTGTGACTTGCATCTCTTCTGACTGTATACTGTTTACTACCACTCTCTGTTTTCTGCCCTTCAACCAGTTTGCCACCCAGTTGACCAACTTGTGACCCACCCTTAGCCTACCCAGCTTATTTATCAATCTTCTATGTGGAACAGTACTGAAAGCTTTGCTGAAATCAAGGTATGCAACATCAACAGCTCTCCCTTGGTCTACCACTCTGGTTACCCAGTCAAAGAAATCTATAAGGCCGGCCCGGTGGCGCTGAGGGTTGAGGTGCTGGATGCCACACCTCGCACCATGCCGGTGACCCGAGTTCGGGAGTGAGCTCAGGCCGCTGGGGGTCGGCCGCAGAGGGTTGAGGATGAGTGCTCTCATGGTGCTCTCCTCCCCGGGTAGTAAGGGGTGGGTTTTCCCACCATGCTGGTGACCCCCTGTGGAGGCCGAGGGCACTACAGCAGCTAAGACAAGCACATATCCAGCGTGGACGATGCCAGCAGGGTTGCCGAGCACCAGTGCGTCAATGTGCACCACACAGGGAGGGAGTGGGAGGGTCACAGAACAAGAAAACCAACGGTGCCATGGGCAGGCGATGGCACCTGTCCCCCATGCCGGGCCATCCCTGACTAACCTTCTAGGTCCTCCGTTCCCCAGACTTTCCCCGAGCCAGAGTCTGACTAGTAAGCACGCCCAAGAGGAGAGGGCGACCCACCCCGGGCGGGTCAAACCGCAGATACTGGCTACGGGGGAGGGGGAGGAGAGAGGAGGTTCAGTTCGGGAAGGCTTCAGGCTGGGCAGGAAAACAGGACTAGGCTGCCTGAGAGAGGCTCCATGGTGATGCGACCGGAGGGAAAGAGAACTTGGGGGGGGGGGGAGAAATCGATGAGATTAGTTTGACAGGACCTTCCTTTTGTAAACCCATGCTGTCTTGGATCCTGTTCTCCTATGGATTTCAGGTGTTGCACTATCCTTTCCTTGAGGAGTGCCTCCATAATCTTGCCCACTACTAAGGTAAGACTGACTGGTCTGTAGTTCCCCTGCCTCCTCCCTGCTACCACTCTTGTGGAGCGGGATCACATGAGCCCTTCTCCAGTCTTCTGAGACCTCTTTGGTGCTCAGAGACTCACTAAACAGTTCTGATAATGGCTCTGCTAGTTCCACCCTTAGCTCCTTCTGTACCCTGGGATGTATGCCATCAGGTCCCATTGCCTTATCCACCCTGAGCTTATCAAGCTATTGTAGGATCCTTTCTTTTGTGAAGAGACTAGTGCACTCCTCCCTCCCCCCTGTGTCCATGGTGCTGAGCTGTGGGTCCTGCCTTACCTTCTCTTCTCTTCAGTAAATGCTGAGCAGAAGTATCTATTTAGGATAGATGCTTTTACATGGTCCTCCTCCTCACATGCCCCCTTATCCCCTTTGATCTTAGCAATACCCCCCTCTGGACTTTCGCCTTTCACTAATGTATTTATAGAAAGTCTTGTCATCTTCTTTTACTGTTTGTGCTAGTGTTTCCTCGGTTTGGGCCTTTGCCTGCCTTACTACCTTCCCTGCTTCCCTTAGGGAAGTTTGGTATGCCTCCCTATCTTCATCCTGCTGCATTCCCTTATACTTCCTGAAGGCCAGTCTTTTGGCTCGGACCTTTTCTGCTACTGTTTTTGAGAACCAAAGTGCTTTCCTTCTTCTTTTGCACTTCCTTTTCTCTCTAACACAAAGTGATGTTGCTTCAAGTATTGCATCTTTAATGCTTGCCCACTCACATGTATTTCTTTTTGCCAGGGCTAGCTTAACTCTGTTGGCCATCTTATCAAAGTCAGCTCCTCTGAAGTCCCATATTTTTTGCCTTGGAATGGGATGATTTAGTTCTAGTGGCCAAATTGAACCATACCATGTGATGGTCACTGGCCCCCAGGTGACCTACCTGGAGAGCTGCGATCCTTTCCCTGTTAGTCAGTATTAGATCTAGGATAGCCCTGTCTCTTGTGGGTTGTTGTACCAGTTGTTTGAGTCCTCCCTGCAGGGAATCCACCATGTGTCTAGTTCTGGCAGATGTTCCTGCTGGTGTTGACCAATCTGTATCTGGCATGTTGAAGTCTCCTATTATCAGAACCTCCCCTTTAGCTGTCATGTTTTGTATATCTTTTAACAATAATGTGTCTATGCCCCGGTCGGGAGGCCTGTACACAACCCCAGTTCATATGGCTGTCCCATTTCCTGTTTCCAGGGTGACCCACAGCTCTTCTGGCTCCTTATGTGTATTCTGAATTTCTGTAGCTTTGATATTTTCACTGACATAAAGGGCCACTCCAATCCCCCTTTTTGCACCTCTGTCTCTTCTGAACAGTACATAGCCAGGTACTGAAGTCTCCCAAGTGTGGTTACTGGTAAACCATGTCTCGCTAATGGTTACTACAGGTATGTCCAGTATAGCCTCTGTCATTATTGCCTGCAGGTCTGGGATCTTGTTTCCCAGACTGTGAGCATTTGTGTACATGATTTTTCCATTGGCCAGATTTTGGTGTGTTAGTTGTTGGGCGATGTCTGGTATTTCCCCTGTACATCGTATGTGGAGCCGGACTTTTTCCTTACCTGGTGATGCAAGTGAACTACAAACATGCTGAACTCTTGTTTGACCACTAGCTCAGGGGAGGGGTGTTCTTCCCATTCGATGTATGGGGTGCTGCACCCCTCTCCCCATTTGCTAGTTTAAATATTCTGCAAAGACATCAAACTTCTGCCTCAATGCACTGACTCCCTCCTTAGTCAGATGCAGTCCATCAAATTTAAAGAACTTTCGCTCCCAAAACTGTTGCCAGTTCCCTACAAATTTGTGTCCTTTTTCCTGGCATCAGCCCTTGAGCCACATGTTTAGCTCCCCTATCTCCCCTTCTAGGACCTTCTGTTTTTGTTGTACTTTCTATGTTCCAAGATAAGATTTTTATTTTTGAAGTATTATTATTTTGTACTCTTTCATATCTAATCCTTTTTATTCCTTGTCAATCTTCTTTTTCTTTTAGTTTTTCTATAGCCTGGTATCTATTAGATCCCATATACTGTTTCCAGTTATCATTCGTCTCTCTCAGTCCTTTACTTGTTTCAATCTTGTCATCTCCCACCCCCTTTGTACTTCCGACTTTTATTAAATCATCTCTTGAAATCAGGTAAAGTTCTGCTTTTCCAAGTAAATGATCTTTCTTTAACAATTGTTGTACTACCTCTGCCTTTTTAAATGTAACGTCTATCTGTTATGTTAACTTCCTTCCTTTGTGTAACATAATATATTCTGAGGCTTTTAGAGATGTTCAACTTGGTGATTCTTGAAAAAAAAGTTGCCATTTCTCGTTTGATTTGTCCTATAAGATCATTTTTAGTTATTTCCCATCCAAATACTGTCCGTGTCTTACTTTTCCATTTCTCTACTTGTTTTCGTTCAAATTCCTTAATAGTTTTAAGGACTCCAGCATGATTTTCCTTATTTGTTCCCCTGATCTCTTTTATTTCCTCAATTCCTTCTATTCATACTTCTCTAACTTTCTCTATTCCTTTTCTTGTTTCTGAATTGTCTTTAAACTCCATAGATGGCACAATCCTTAAGGCCCTGTATTTCTGTGTCTCCTGTTGGGGCATTGCTTTAGGGCGACTCTCACCCCCTCTTGCTCCTTAAAAGGCCCTGTTCTCCATCACCGGGTCCTGCCTTTGTGCCTGGTGAGGGGGCATACCCCTTCCTGACAGAGAGGGTGGGGAGTGACTGCCTTCATAGCTTAAGCCAGTGCTACTTCATGATTGGCCAGCAGGATGTGTGTTAAATGTGTGTGAACACCAGGTGACTCAGCTCAACTCCTTGAGAGCCAAGCATGGTCCCTCTGACATGAACTTCTCCCCCAGCTGGCCAGAGAGGGAAGAGGATTCCAGAGCCTCCTTCCAAGTGCTGCCATCACCAATAAGCTGACCTGCTACAGTACATGGGCTATGTCTCTCTCTCTCTCTCTCCCCCCCCCCTCTCTCTCTGGAACAGCTGAATTTCATGTCAATTGTTACAGTCACAGTTTGAGCTGAATTACATCCATAATATATGTGAACCTGAGCCCTGTGCAGTAGATTAGCCATAGCCTGTGTGGTGTTAAATCATGGAGTAGACAAAACCCATTGCTGCTTCTTACCTTTTGGGGCGAGGCTTTTGATCGATGTCTGTGAGCACCACAATATCCTGGAATCCAAGACGGAACTTGCTGAGCAAGGATTTCATCCTGGGAAGAAATGGGGGGGACCTTTATAAACAGCTGTGATTATCTGATAACAAAAGCAGAGCCTCGGATCACAAATACTGAGAGGGAATTGGCTACAATAGCTGTCCTTATCCTACTATAACAAATGATTAGTATAAACCAGAGTTGAGCAGACAAAACAATCCTCCTCCTCAAACCTCAGTCACCGTGGGGACTGGAGACCACAGAATGACAATGCCACAAACATGGAAAACCCTGCCTCAGGCGTAGAGTGCAGTAGCCTGAGTGGCCGGTGCAGCTTTCAGGAAGCCACTTCTGGGTGCAGCAGTGGGGGTGGGGGTGGGCAAGCTTATTGGCAGCAGGAAACTTATCTTGTAGGCTATATGCAGGAGTTTGCTGGTGGGTGGCAGGTGATTGGTGTGAGAGTGCTGGCAGGCCAGGTGGTAGATGGGCTTTTCCACAGTGGGATAGAGTGCTGCTGATGTCATGGTAGCGACAGCAGTGGAGGACTGTTGAGGCTGTTTAGATGCCAGTAGCACTGTTATGGGATGTGTTTGGTGAGTGGGAGCACACGCAGAGGGCGGCAGCAGTGCGGGCGTTATTGAGACAGGTTGCGGATGGATGGTGGGATGGGAGCACACACAGAGTGGGGGAGTTAATGAGACATGTTGGTAATGGAGTGTGGGTTTAAGCAGAGGAAGTTATGGAGATCAATCAGGAGTGGAGGGTGGGAGCATGCACAGAGGCAGGGAGTGTGTGATAGTTACGAGAGTGGTAGTTATGGAGACCAGCAGGGAATAGAGGAAGAGGGGAAGCAGTTGGGTTTGCATTTTCTAGGTGCTTCTGACCACAGCCTGGAATGAAATGGCTGAACCAGCTTTCCCTGAAGCACTCCGGGTGGAGCACATGCATAGGTTCCCTGCTTACAACACAATTACATTACCATGAGAACTTCCAGTTATCTGCCAGAAGGCAGTGGACAGCAAGAAAGGTTAATTGGACTTGTCAGTGTTCCAATTATTGTTAATGGTAGGCCTTCATTGAATACTTTCTTGCAGTTACTCTTATTTAGGGGGAAACTCAAAAAGGGAATACAAGAGATTGGTCGCAACACTGCAGACCTCTAAAAATAGGAATTTATGTACATTCTTTTTTAGTGTTGTATACATTTGCATGAAAAAAACTCATCCCTTATTCCCATATGATCTGTAACTTAACTAAAGATAAAAATAATGTAATGCCTGCTGATTCAAATACTATTTTATCATGTGATGTGTGTACCCAAGTTCGGTAAACTTTAGTCTGCTTGTGGCTTTTGAATAATTTCCATGATGATGGGTAGTCCTGTCAATAAGCAGAGGATTATGTCTTCATGCTGGTTATAAGCAGTGTTAACAGATGATGAGAATCCATTTTAAAGAAGGACTGCAGTGAACCTCTAAGTCGGTTTCCCTTTAGGCTGCTTTGTTATTCTAGTGGGGGTTTCTGATTTACACATGGGGGGACTACCATTTTAGAACTGTACGATTAAGCAATAATGCCCGTCAGGGTGTGTGTTGTGCTGGGATAACGTCATGCCTCAGGTGGTTGGGCATAAGGCCACAGGCCATGTGCGTCCAATACCTGAAGCGTGACATTATCCCAGCACAAAACACACCCTGGAGGGCATTATTGCTATTATACAATGGCTTGTTGTAATACAGAATAAAGAAAAGCATTTTAAAGAATGTTTTTGTTAGTGTGGAAGAATATTTTTGTTTAAGAGAAGATGCAAAAAAATATCTAGCTCCAAGAGGCCATCTACAGGTTCACAGTGAGGCTGAGACTAGACCTGTGATGTGCTGGGATAACATCACGGGTCCAGTCCCAGACTGACCAATCAGAAACCAGGATTCTTTCTTGCCATTGTAGAATGTAGCTTATGATCTGGCTCAGCTTCTCCATTGTTGGTGCAGTGCACCCATGTCCTGCTATAGAACTCCGTAGTTTAGAAGTGCATGAAGCACATCCCACAGTTCTAAAATGGCTCTTAACACCAGAGTCTAAATGAGAACCAACTACTAAAGTTACCAATAGTCCTGTATGTGGAACAATAACTGAACTGGGACCAATATTTAGAAACAGCTTTTACTGGGAAAAATTAACTTACAGGTTCAGCGGGTGACAGGGTTGAATAAGGCCCTGTCCCATTTGTTGTGCAGAAAGAGTTAAATGCAAGGAACTGTTCTATCCTCTCTTTTTCTGTCTCTTGTCTGCCTGATTGTGCAACCAAATGTTCTCATGAGACCTAGGAACTGATCACTCTGATGGTCTTGTGATTCTCTGCTTCTCGCTATCTCTTTGCCTTTACTTGTTGTTTCTGTCTTTTCTTCCTACTTGTGTATCTGTGGTTGTAAAATATGTGTGACTCTTTATGTGAAACTGGGATCCCTTGGTTTGAAAATGTATATAGTTATACTGTTGAAATGATTGCAAAAAGGTATTTGGAATTTAGGGGGTTAGCTTGAGATGCAGTTTGAGCTCTTTCCAGGCTTGTTTGCAAGCTCTTTTGCAGAACTATCAGCAGGAGGCCAGCTTAGGACGCTGTTCTGTTTGTGAGCCTGCTCTGCAGAGACTCTGACAAGAAGGCTAATACATTTTGTGAAAAACAGGATGTCTCCTTAAATTCAAGCAAGGTCCTGTTATAAAAAGAGCAGCAATTTTAGCTGAGGAAGAGACTTCTTGGAAACTGGAAAAAACCCTCAGTTGAAGGACTTCTGTTTTCTCTGTTTGTACTGCCTTTGTATATAGCTATCCTGAACATTGGTTTGTTATTTTTTACTCTCTTATTGTTGACAATAATAAAATGCTACTTGTAAATTTCATCACTGCTTCAGGTTTTCCTATGCTTCCTGACCTGTGCCTCGATGACAGATGGTGATAGAAGTGGGATTATTTTGCTGTCTGGTTGAAGCCATTTAATAAAGAGTTCTCTGAGTCGAGTGAAGGCTTTGAGGATTGTCGACGGAGTTGTATTTAAGAGACTGGAATCTTTTCCAGTAGGTCTCTCCTGTGATGTCACATCTTTTCAGGATTTCTGTTTTCACGAGGTCATAATTTTCTGACTGTGCAGTGTCCATATTGCTGTAGGCAAGTTGGTCTTTACCTGTCAGGTAAGGTACCTGCCTGATTGCCCATTGCTGCTTTGGCCATTGGTAGGCTCCAGCGACCCTTTCAAAAGTTGTCAGGAAAGCTTTGCTATCATCCAAAGGACACAACTTTGCAAGTTGAATGTCTTTTAAGTTGTTTGTGTCTTGTTGCTCTGCCGGATCTGTGCCAGATCCTCCAGCTTTGATAGCTTGCAAGATATCCAGCCATCACTGCTCCTGTCACTGCATTTCTTCTCTTCTCTGCTGCTCTGTCTCTTTGTATTGTATAGCCCACCATTTGAAAAAGGCAGTCAGACTTTCAGGTTCCGTCACTGCCTGTTCTTTTTCCATCCCTTGTGCTGGCTGTACTGCCATCTGTCATTATGGCACAGGTCAGGAAGCATAGGAAAACCAGGAGCAGTTATAAAATTCACAAGCAGCATTTTATTATTGCCAATGACAATAGAATAAAAATAACAAAACAATGTCCAGGATAGCTATATACAAAGGCAGTACAAACAGAGAAGTCCTTCAATTGAGGGTTTCTTTCCAGTTTCCAAGAAGTCTTTCCCCAGCAAAGATTGCTACTTTTTTTATAACAAGTCCTTGCCTGACAACTAGCTTCTTTACCCTGAGCTCGTTAAGGTGACGTCTGATTTCTCACAAAATGTGACGACACAGTGCAGTTCTCCTTTCAGTAAAACTGTCTCCAGTAATAAAAGTTCCAGAAACTCATATCTGGGGGAGTTTGTATGGAGTCCTGCTGTTGCTGACTATGAAATGTTAGCTGGAAATTGATTAAAGGGGACAGGAATTTTGTGTTAATTGGCAGCAGCTTGTAATATTCTGTTTTACAGAAAAAAAAAATTCATACCTTCAAAGGATTCATTGTTAACTGTACCAAAATAAACATTGCTGTGAAATACAGTGATTATTATATGGAAGATAATTTCTGAGTAATAGTGGTTAACCACAGTGTAATCACCTCAAGCAGTTGCCAGGACAACCAAGTAAACCTCGAGAGCGCAGCTCGAGAGATTTACAGTTGTCATGACAACTGCGAGAGGCGATTACGTCCGTGGTTGACCACCGTTACTCAGGCATTGTATTTTATAGTGTGTGGAAAAACAAGTCACTGTGGGGAAAAAATACATTTTTTTCAATGTGTGTTTGTTCTGCTCGGCTATGAATGCCTCCTGGTTTGAATGTTGAGTAACTTATATGCTGAAATTAGCCAATGTGATCTATACTGCAGTGGGTCTGTAAATGTCTAAATGGAATGTGTGTGTTTTGAATGAATGTCCAAGCAGTAGATCACCTTAGTAGATGGGTTGGGGCTGCATCCAATACCAGGAGTTGGTATCCTGGTGTCGGAAAGGGGAAATTGTTTAACAAGGAAAGACATACTGAGCTGCAGCTGAAGGGCTCACATTTCAAAGGACAGAGCCACGCAGAGACCAGCCCATGTAGCAAACTGGTGTCATCAGGACACTGCCTGCTGATTTGCCAGCCACAGACCGGTCCCTGCAGCACTGCTAGCCATCGGGCTGGCACCCCTCACATCCCTGTTTAGCAACTCTCACATCAACAAGTTCGTTCGTGCTTGCACACTTGAACTTAAAAACAGCTTTCAGCTCGATCAGCTAGAGGAAAGCAACTGTGCAGCAGCATTCTAAGTTTTACTGCGGCAGTGACATCACTTCCGCAGCAAACAGCATGTTGATGTCAGTACTGTAGAACAACAACTCTGTTCTAGGCATGGATTTCCATGCAGAACAACATTCCAAAATACACTGTGTTTTACTTTAATAACAACATTGAAGGGGGCAGGAATGAGTTAAAAGCAGTACCAGTAAGCTAAGAAAAATGTTTGAAACATTCTTTTCTGTGTTTTTTTCTTTATTTTATAGTAAATTACACGTTTGCACATTTTACATTTGGTCTGCCATAATCAATCATTTTGAACAAGCTTGTGTCCTCTGGATGGGATAGGCCATCATTTCATGAGGTCCCAGTTTGTGCTGCACAGCTGCACACGGTGCATAAACAGTGTTACTGGGGCAGTGAGAAAGTGATGCGTTCACAGCTTACTCCTTACAGTTGTTTTTAAAATGGTTAAATATAGCTGAGAATGTGTTTCAATTGAAAATGATTAATGTGTATTTAATTAGTGTTGAGGGATAGAGGTGATTTTTCCATTCTTACCAGTCGTCGCTGTCATTAGTATGTTATATTTCAGAACAGTATGGTTAGCTTGAGTTTTGTGTTATTTTAAATCTGTCCAGTTTCAGTTTAATGTCTAATGGGTACTGACAATATGGTTATTAATGGTTTCCAAATATTAATTTACATATGTGTATATATTAGAGTGGTGTTTATGATTAGTGGTCACACAAGAATGTTCAGTGGGCCCGGTGGTGCTGAGGGTTGAGGTACTGGATGCCACACCTCGCGCCACACCCGGACACCTCCACCAGGGATCTGTAAAGTGCCGGACACTCTTCCCCTCCCTCCCCCCAGAGAAGGAGAGCAGTCCCCAGGGCACTTGATCCTTCTCCCCCAGCTGCCCTCCAGCTCCTGGATTCATTCCTGAACCCAGATCATCGGCGTCACAAGCGGAAATCCAACCTCTGCACTGGCAGACCAGTCATTTTATAAAGGTCTACATGTATAAGACATTGAGTGTGCTAAAAAATTCATTAAGGGCTGACATTCATGACTGGAATTAGTGGACTACAAGCTGTATTATTAGAATGGGTTGTAAGTCAGCAACAAGACCTTGCATACACTGCAGAAGTTATGTTTTACTATTGGACAGATTAGAATGAAACTATGATGGTGTAATATATTGATTCACATTCTTGAAGGAAGCAGCGACATCCTTGTCACAGAATATTTCATCCTGGTGGGCTGTTAATGCATCTTACCTAGCTCTAAAATGCAGTAAAATGCACCATTTACAGTGATATTTTAAAATATTTCATGGGGAGGGGGGCATGCCCCCAGACCCCCCTTCCCCAGCTTTGTGAAGATTTTGGCCCCCCTTGTTCACTGACTCTGCACATGCCCTTGCTTCAGCATCATTTGGTGTTATGAATGTCTGCTGTTAAACTTGAGTTTGCAGCACCTTCTCTGTGTGGCTGGCACCTTTGCCGAGAGGGACAGATGTGGGACACTCAATTATGAGGGGTTAAATGGGGGACATCCCTAATAATATGGGACAGTTGAGCGATATGTCAAAGGTTACATGACCCTAGACCCTACTAGCATGATCTTGGGTCAGGAACCACTTGTTCCGTGTCCCATGGGAGGAACTTGCTCTGTAAGGACTACTTACGCCTCCTTCTCCTCATCAATCTTGTCCACGTCTGCACTGACAAACACCCGCACATTACAGTGGCCCCACCTCTTTCTGCGGGACAGCAGGTATGGAATCAGAAGAGTGAGACCTGTGAACATGAAGCAAACACCGAATTAACTATCAAATCATTGCACCCAGCCATCTAAATGAGACATATATCTAGACGAGCCTGCTGCTCTCCGTTACTGATAAACATGTACCTTTGTAAATTTTAAGCAGCAGTGCAATGCAAAATGTTTTTCCAAAAAACTATTTTCAGTTGCAATTAATAAAAATATTACATACCTAGCAGAATTACTGTTCTAGGAACCTCCTATGCTCTACACCATAAGTGTTTTCTGTTTTGTTTTTATTTTCTCAATCCTGACCCTTGCCAGGTCTACAATACTATTTCTTACCCAAATGTGGGCACCATCTTTTTTTCTTGAGAAAAAAACTAAATTAAAATGTTTATAAAATACTCACATTTTGGTGGAACTAGAAAATGCTGCCACCAACTAAAACTGGAAGATGTGCCTGGAATCTTTTATATTGAAAAACAGGGTCACATTTTTTTGCCTAATTTATTTGCTCTGCTGCTTTAAGTAAAAGACACAGGGCCAGATATTCAAAAGGGTTGCGCATGCGCAAGTCCGAAATTGCGCCATTCTGCGATATTCAGCAGGAGGCAGTTGCGCCACTGAAAACAGGCTGAGCAACAGCGCAATGCAAATGAATGCATGCTCAACTGGAGGGGCAGGAACCATGCATAAACTGCACAGCCCGATATTCAGCCGGGCTGTGCAGAGGTGTCTGACGCCCCAACCCTGCGCCTGCACAACTTTGAGCCAAAAAGGCTTAAGTCAAGGGCCACCCACAGGTGAGCTGCTGCATATTGCAGGGGCGCACACAGCAGCTGCCACCTGTGGCTGGCCCCCCAACCCAGTCCCTGTGCCCCCGCGGCCTGATCGGGGCATAGTGTACTCCCTCCCCACCAGCCCGATCCACGAGCAGCAATGTGGCTCCCCCAACATCTCCCTGGTGGTCCAGTGGACGAAATGCCCGATCGCAGGCAGTAAGTAAATTGAAACCCCGAACATCTCCTGGCGAAATGCTCAATCGCTGGCAGAAAGTAAGCTGATCCCCGAACATCTCCCTAGTGAAATGCTCGATCGCTGGCAGGCATTGAACCTCTGCTTGGTGGCAGTGTCCCCTCACTGTTCCACCACGAAGTCCCACCACCGCCCTCGGCAGCCGGCGGGCGGTAGAGCCCCCACCACAGCCTGCCGCCGCCGATCGATCGCCCGGTAGTTGCATGTTTGGTAGAGCAAGAGCCACGGGCGCGTAGAAAGCCCATATCAGATGACAGTCCTCAGATTTGTAGCGAATCTATTCACAAATCTGACTGTCATATTTGTATAGCAGGCACGCCCATTGGCTCTTGCTCTGCACCAATGGGCGGCAGCTCACCGGCAGTCAGTCGGGGGGCGGGCGGGCGGCAGGCGGGTGGATGCTGCCAGCCGCCGGGGAACAGGTGGTGGGCTTCGCGGGTGGGTGTGGGGGGGACACTAGCCACCAGGGAGATGTTTGGGGGTTCATTTCTTTCTGCCCGCGATCGGGCATTTCGCCAGGGAGATGTCTGGGGGTCTAGTTTACTTTCTGCCCGCGATCGGCATTTCGGTCCACAGGACCACCAGGGAGATGTTCGAGGGGGGCCAGCATTGCTGCCTGTGATCGGGCTGGTGGGGGGGAGGGAGTACACTATGCCCGCGATCGGGCTGCAGGGGGCGTCGGTCCCCGACGGCTGCTGCCTGGCAGGGTGCCAGGCGCAAGTCCTCGGGGATCAGCGCACCTACATGCTAATGGCATGCAAATGGGGCCATAATCAGATGCAAATGGCCCCCCCTGCACCTTGCATGAATTATGGCCCCATTTGCATGTCACCTTTTGAATATCGTGATTTTGAGGCATGGCGCAATGGTACTTGCGCCGCAGGTTGAATGCTCACTCTGACAGATTTGCGGTGGCACAAGTTCCACTGCGCTTATGCACAGTGGTTATGGTTGGGGTGATATTCAAAGGAGTTGCTCAATAGCGCAACTCCTTTGAATATCGCCCCGGCCACACCCCTGCGCAACTATTTTGCGCAGTGCAGGGGTTTGCGCCTCAGAATGGCGCAGTTTGAATATCCAGCCCACAGTGTCTTCTTTATGTCCGATCTTGTAAATGTGTAATTGTTAGTGCTAGTCAATAGTGAGGTGCTGGCAGTGCTGGTGGTATAGTGAAGGCTGTGATGAAATTATGGTGAAAGGTGAGGTACTGACCGCACTGGTAAGTGGTAACAGAAAACCCTGCTAGTGCCGTGGTACAGGTTGTTTTTAAACCCCACGGTGCAGTGTGGGTCAGCAACCTCCATATGAGGCAGAGATGACTCTGGATCATCTTGGGGGATACTGAAGCGATATGACTCCAACTGTGCAGTGTGGTGAAGTACCCTCTATATGGGACAGAGGGAGTTCTGGGTGGTAAGTAAAAGGATATCACACCTAATGAGGGACAGTTATCAGGTGTGAATCCCACTGTGCAGTGTTGAACAGCACCCTCTCCATGTGAAACCAAAGGTATTTTGGGGGGCCAATAGAGGGACATCCCAACTTATGACAGAGGGTTGAGAGTTATGAAGCCTTTGTAGTGTTGGAGAGCACCCTTTTCTAGAGGGGTCTCTGAATGAGATACACAGACGCAGTGTGCCAAAGGAATGAATGACAGGTATGATTCTTATGTCAACAAGAAAAGCCATCAGCAGCTCTCACTTGCAAAATGATTTAAAGTAAAAAAAAAAGGAAAACTCAAACGCATTTGCACTGCCAAAAGTCCGACTCACCCCAGTGTTGCACAAAAGCCCAACTAGTTTTACACTAAAATGCTTGCCCCTCTACAGGTCGCTGGTAAGGCTGCACTTAGAGTATTGTGTGCAGTTTTGGAGGCTATACCTAAAGTGTGATATCAGGCTACTGGAGGGGGTGCGGAGGAGGGCAACAAAGATGATATTTGGAATGGAGTGGAGAGACTATGACAGCAGGTTGGGAGACCTGAATATGTACACCATGGAGGATAGAAGGGACAGGGGGGACATGATCGAGACATTCAAGTATCTGAGGGGAATCAATAAGGATGGGGTCTTTAAGTTAAGGAGGGGAGGATCACCAGGGGCATGGGCTAAGAATGGGGGAGATTTAGGAAGGAAATGAGGAGACACAGTTTCACAGAGGGTGGTAGCAAAATGGAATGCCCTACCAGAATGGGTGGTATCTTGTAAATCTGTGAACAGCTTCAAAGGGCATGGAACAGGAACGGGAGAGTGAGGGTGGGGGAGGTGGGGGGTGGCAGTGGGATGACAAAGGGGAGGGGGGGCAGCTGCAAACTAGGGCTGTTGGCTGCACACTCGAGCAGACTTAGATAGACCTGGTGGTCTGTTTCTACTGGCACATTCATGTTCGTATGTAACCCTGAGGAAGCACATCAGTTTTGCAGTTGAGAGAGCTGGTGTCGGTTTTTCATGTTCACTGTGTGACTAGTTACTGAGCACAGTGAAAACCAGGAGCATTTTTTTTATTGGTCTGTTGATGAATCCCAGTGTGCAGTGTAGGACACCACCCTCTCCATGTGGGAAAGAGGGAATGCTCTGAGAGTTAAACAGAGAAACATCCCACCTTATGAGGGAGAGTTGGGAAGTACGAATCCTTCTGTGCAGTGTGGGATAGCACCTTCATCATGTGAGTTGGGCCTGTAGGTGAAAAACAGACACATCTCACCTAATGAGGGACAGTTGAGAGGCTGACTCTCGCTGAGTAATGCTGGACAGCGCCCTCTTCATGTGGGACAGGATGCTCAGTGGGTGGTAAACAGAGGGGTGTCCCACCTAATGGACAGAAGAGAGATATGGCTTCTGCTGTGTAGTGTGAGTCAGCATCCTTTCCCCGTGGCTGCAAACAGAGGGGTGCCCCCTGTAATGAGGGACATTTGAGAGGTATGAATCCCACAGTGCCGTGTTGGGAAGCACCTTCATAATGTGGGAGCAGGTAAAGGGCTGTGTTTATAAAAAGGAATGGGAGGAGCTTCAGAATTATGATACGGCCATGGGAGTCAGATGAGTGTGGAGCATTCCTCACCTCCGTCATCGAAGAGCCAGTAGATATCGATGGATTTCTTCTCCTGTTTGGACTGGAAGATGGTGCTGCTTTCCTTGTCTACAACCATGCAGTTAGGGATGTCTGAAATAGAAGAGGGGGACTCAATGGTAAGAAAATGTCTTCAGGTTAGCAAGCTGGATAAAAGTACCCCCCATGCATGCTTGACAGCATAATAGTAGGGTTTGACTTCACTTTATGGGTGTAATTATCTTTAGCCCAATGTATTTACAATGGGGACAAATACCTTTATAAAATGAATTCAAAAAATCCTACAACTTCATAGGTCAACTTATACAATGTGACAGTGGGATAAAAGAGTGCATTCACACTTACTGATGCTATTTCTGTGCCTTAAGCTGACAGCCAGACTTCAAAATAAACAAAATCTCTACACCAGGCCCACAGAAAACCCACAGTTCTAACTACCTAGGTTCAGTTCACATCCACATGTAGGCATTCTCCCACTGAGCACGCTCAGTCACTGGAACAGTCTTCAGGCTTAGCTCCTCCCAGCACCAGCTGTGTCATCCTCAGGCTCCGCACCAGTTGACGTCAGATCAGCATGCTGGAAGCAGGTACAGGAGCAAGTCTTGCCAGGGATGGTCGGGTGGATCATGTGGATGTGAACTGAATACTAGTAATAGATCTATAATTACAGGTAGGTATCCTCTATTTCTCTGTCACTGTTATTGTCTTTCAGAACTTCTCTTTCGGTACCTTTCTCTCTGTTCCAGTATCTAAACCCTTTGGTGCCAAGCAAGGTGTACTGGAAATATTTTTTTTGAATATAGGTGAAATAAAAGTTCAACAGTTCTCGATTTCTTCCTATACAGTGTATAAGTGACCAGTTTCATTCCTTATCCTGCAGTGCAATCTTGTGGTCATTGTTTCCTTCCCATTTAAAAGAAAAATCACATTGAATATAACTGTATACAGGTATGGCACCTCCTGTATTGAGGTCCAACACACTACCACTGCGCCACAGAGACCTTCATAATGATGACTGACAATGCACCCCACTTATATCAACACTGGGCCACTACCCCTATATTGGCTCTAATCGAGCTCCCATACTCACGCAGTCTCCCCAGGCTATTGGTGGCTACAATAACTGTTCTCATCGGGCCCTCCAGCCCTTCCCCCAAGGTCTGTTATCGTACACCCCACACCCCCTCAACTGACCCTCTCCTATCACCAACAATATCACTGCCTCACATCCATCCCCCTTCCCCCTGCATATCTCCCTACTGTTAAGCATCACCACCGCCCACCTTGTCGTCTTGCATTCTTATAATTTCCTACCCTCCTCACCATGACCATTCCGTGTACCATCCGCACAACAATAAGGCAGCAGCCCTCCTGGGCAAAAAAGAGACAGCAATCTCTTGCTCTCCTCAGAGTTTTTGCCCTCCTACTACTAATGTCAGGACACATGCATCCCAACCCAGGCCCCATCCCCCATGACCCAAGTCTCTCGGACCATGGGCTCAAAATAGCTGCCATGAACATCCGTAGCCTGCCCAATAAGACAGTGTCACTCCAATGCTGGCTCACACAGCATAAACCAGATGTTCTGGCCCTCTCTGAAACCTGGCTCGCTAAAAAAAATCCCTGACTCCTTTGTCACCTTCCCAGGCCTCTCATTACATAGGTCTGATAGAGCGGGCAAATGAGGTGGGGGGGTGCCATCTATGTCCGGGACTCCATACTATGCCAAGCTCTTCGGCACCTTCACTAGACCATGGTGCCCAAGCCCTATCAATTAAACTAACCCTGGACCCCACCAGAGCCCCTGTAGCCATTACTGTTGCATATGTTCCCCCTCGAAACCAAGCTCTGGCTGCACAAGCCATTGCCAACTATATCTACAGCTTCCCCTCTAAAATAGAACACATCATAGTGGGGGACTTCAATGTGAACTGGCTTGCTAGGTCAGCCTCCCCCGTCAAGGACACTTTCGCTGCAATGGATTGGACTCAGCTGGTTAGCCAACCAACCAGGATGAACCCAGCTAATGGCTGAAGCACCGTGCTTGATCTGTTGCTTACCAATCATCCCCACAGAATCTCCAACCTTGTAGTCCTTCCTGACTCTCTAAGCAATCATTCCCCCATTCTTTTTTCTCTGGTCATGTCAGCAAAAAACCCACAAACCAACAATACAGCCTGATGCAGACTCCATCCAGGAGGCCTCACTAAGCTAAAGAAATACCTGTCACTGTGGGACTGGTCCCCTGTCTCCGGGGCCCCTACCATAAATGAAGCCCTTGATTACTTCACCCACTCATTCAACAGTGCCAGCAGTATCTATGCCCCTCTCAAAAGTGCAATCCAAAACGAATCCCCTGGTCTCGCCTGCACTGTGCAGCAACTGAAGCACAGAGATGACCTCTGGCACAAAGCCAACACCTTTGGCTTGCAGTCGGATAGACAGGCCTGCAGGGCGGCATGTACTAGGTGCACATGGACTATACTGCAGACCAAATCAGACTACTATAAAATACCCTTGCCTCATCCTGGGGAATGCTCGGTTGTTTTGGGCAATAAAGAACTCAATGGTAAACCCGCACCCCCATTAACCATCAACAGTGTTCCCATCACTGACCCAAAGGCCATCGCGGACTGTCTTAACTCTACTTTCTTGAACCTGAGCACAGTTCTACCCAACAACTTCTTCGACCCAACTCCTATTACCACTGAGCCCTACGCTCTGCATCCCCCCTTCCACCTCAGGGTCATCACTATGAGTGAGGCAAGAACATATCTTGCAAACACGCTCAGTGGCTCTTGCTACTGCAGAGACTCCATTGACATGAGAATCCTGCATTTGGTTCTAGATACTGTCCTCTCCTCCCTGACAGACCTCTTTAACCACTCCCTATGTCTGGGGCAATTCCCAGCTGCCTGGAAGACGGCCACCATCACTCCAATTTTGAAAAGTGGTGATAACACCTCCCCCAATAACTACAAGCCTATCTCCATTCTCTCCCCACTCTCAAAAGCCCTAGAAAAAAATTATAGCCACCCAGCTCACCAAATACCTGCTCGCACACAACTTGTTATGCAGGGAATAACATGGCTGTAGATCTGGACACAGTACAACTACTGCCCTTACGGAGTTCTCAAAACTTTATACACTCTGCCCTGGATAAAAAACACCTTGTCGGAGCTGTTTTCTTCGACCTGTCAAAGGCTTTTGACACGGTCTCCCAACCCCTGCTCCTAAATACTCTCAGCCACACCGGTCTGTCACAAGGCCCCAGTTCCTGGTTCACCAGTTACCTCTCTGATGGATCCCAGTGTGTCAAGATAAGCAACACTCTCTCTACCACCCTACCTGTCTGCTCTGGGGTCCCCAGGGCTCCATTTTGGGCCCTCTTCTCTTCAGCCTCTATCTAAATGCCTTGCCCAAATCTTGCCACGGTAACCTACTGTTCTATACTGACGATACAGTTCTTTTCACCTCTCACCCGGACATCACCAGCCTACAAACCTCCCTCCAACTTGCCTATGACCAGATGAAAAACTGGTTTATCAATTGAAGGCTTGTGGTTAATGTAAAAAAAAAAAAAACATACTCTTTGCCCATAGACAGAACAAGATCAGTGACGCACAACTAAAAATCCTGTCCCACTCCCTCCTCCCATTGGAACAGGTATATACTTATAAATATCTGGGCCTTACCTTTGACCCCAGCCTCTCCTTCCACTCCCACATCGATAACCTATTCTCAGCCATAAATGCCCACATAGGCATACTCTATCGCTATAGAGACTGCTTACCCCAAGAAGCCCTGAATCTAGCTGTCACCTCATCAGTCCTCTCTCTCATAGACTATGGCCTCACCATCTATTCAGCCGCTGACTACACAACCCTCAACAAAATCCATCTGGCACTAAACAAATCCTGCAAGCTTCTCTTTGGGGCGGACAAGTGCACCCATACCTGTACCCTGTACGCCCTAACAAACGTCCTCACGTTGGATGAAAGAATACTGTATCAAATATGCCTCCTCACCAAAAAATTCCACCTGGGGCTTACCCCCATGGGTGTATCTACCTCTCTCGTCTCGTCACGTTCCAACGTGAACACCCGCACTGCCAACAAACAGATGTGGGCCCCATCGACAGCCAGAACCTCCCTAGCTCAGAGGTCCTTCCCCTACAGAGCCCCATTATGGTACAATGAACTTCCACCAACTGTTACCTCCCTCCCCAAAATCGGGCCCTTCAAACTAGCCCTCAAAAAGCATATTCTGTCCTCAAGAAGTTGTGAATGTAGCGGCTAGCTATGTGTAACTGTATATATACTGTAAATAACTGTATATAAATCGTAACATGTAACCTGCCTAACTACTGATATGCTTGACAAAGTCATTCATGCCTCGACTGCCCTGTTAACTCTGACAATAATCCGTCTTTCGGATGAGACGTTAAACCGAGGTCCCATCTGCCTGGACTGGTGGTAGTTCAGGTGGATGTTAAAGAGCCCATGGCACTTATCGAAAAGAGTAGGGGAATTTCCCCGGTGTCCTGGCCAAATTTCCCTCATTCACTAAACATACCACCAACAACAGCTTAATCTGGTTCAAGGTCAGTTGGCATTCATCTGTATCCCCCCTCCCCAGGGTCGTGCCTGAAAATAGGCAGGATTTGTCTTGTGCACTTACCCGGTCAACAAAAGCTAAATAAATAACTGGTCCCTATGTTTCTGGGAACAGCTTAGCTAACAAACTGTATAGGCCACATCTCTATTACCGTCATGTAATGCTGATACTCTGCTAGTTGTTGATATCACCCTTGTTTGTTTTTCATGGACGTGGAGCCTTTGAAAATGAGTCCTTGACTCAAAGGATTGTAATACTGAATTTTCAAATAAATAAATAAAATGTAATCTGTTTTTGATCTACAGAGTTTCTGATTTGTTATTATAGTCATGTTATACAATATCCTATGGATGCACAGTAATTGATATCGCATTACAAAGTGCCAGTCTTAGTCAGGAACATCACAATAAAGATCAGGATGCACTGTGTACATTCAGGGACACTTAAGGGGTTAAGTACTTCCAGCCTTTTATGGCAAGCCGTTAGGGACATAATTCATAATCTCTGGCTGTATAGTAAAACACATACACTATATGGTGAAATACATACATCATATAGTGAAATATATACATTATATAGTGAAATACATACACAATATAGTGAACCACATACAGTATCTACTGAAATATATAGATCATATAGTGAAATACATACACTGTATACTGAAATACATATATTATATAGTGAAACACATATGCTATATAGTGAAATGCTTACATTGTATAGTGAAATACATACACTATCTACTGAAATCCACATACTGAGTACTAAAAATCCACATACACTATATACTGAAACAAATGTACTATGTACTGAAACATATACACTACCTATTGAGATACATACACTACAGACTGAAACATCCACATAAACTATCTACTGAAACAAATACTCTATAGATTGTAACACATACACTATATATTGAAAAAATCTTCATACATTATATACTGAAACAAATACACTATATATTGAAATACATACACTATCTATTGAAATGCATACACTACACACTGAAAAAAAGCACATACACTATATACTGAAACAAATACACTATACATTGAAACATCTACACTTTATATTGAAATACATATGCTATCTAGTGAAATAAATACACTATGCACTGAAAAATCTGCATACACTATATACTGAAACAAATACACTATATATTGAAACATCTACACTTTATACCTGTATTGAAATACATACACTATCTAGTGAAATAAATACACTATGCACTGAAAAATCTGCACACCCTATATACTGAAACAAATACACTACATGGTGAAACACATACACTATGTATTTAAACACATACACTGTAGACTGAAAAATTCACATATACTATATGCTGAAACAAATAAACTATATACTGAAATGGATTATGTTCTGAAACTACCCATCCCCCTGCCCCTCCCCCTGAATGGCTTGCAGCTGAACTGCTTGTCTGCTGCATTCAGTTAGCTGCTGGCTTGATGAGAGGATGTTTTTGAAACTGCAGAGCAGGTAAACAAAACAGGGCTATCTCTTATTCTACTTCTTTATGGGATTTTACAGTACATCTTGTTTTGCTTGCACACCTTTAATCACATTTCAGAACATTGTGATGTGACAAGAAACTTTTAGAACTAATTTAAAATGCTCTAGTTTATTCTTTTAAATAAGTGCTGCCTTCATTTACTGTCAGACAACACATTTGTATAGGAAGCTAATACAGGATATTCCTAACATACCTGTATACATAGGGGGCAGCATGCATTTTTCCAAGTTAAATTGTTGATTGGTTTTATGTGTAATTAATTGCTGTGCAAGTCCAGCAACTTATCTGATCTGGATGTTTGGGAAGCACTTCAGGAGGTGTGGAAGTGTAAGCCAAAAACGTTGCTAGTTTGTACTGTATGGACTATGTTTTGATTAAGTTTTTATTTTAATGTTTTGCTTAATAAATGTTTCTTGGTTAAGAAACAATTTTTGCTGCAATCCCTCAGTATTCAGTTCTCATCAGGAGTTTAGCTGGCATATGCATATAATTTGCATTGTTTTACTAAATAACTTTACTGTGATGCCTCAATGGAGGCATGCACAGTCTGTTTTGGGGTTTGAGCTTCTCAAACTGTGTTTTATTTCTTTTTTTTTCCCATAGAGATTTTTATCTCCTTAGTCACCCTGCTAGCCCTTTGCCCACTGACATCTCCAGCCCAATCACTTACCATCCACAGGACATACTTGCTCTGACATAACCCCCCCCCCACACACACACATATCTCCTGTGTTGGGCCAGGAAGGGGAGGGCCAGGGCCACTGACAAGGGGAGACATATTCAGACAGGAGCAGAGCCTGGTTAGCAGTGGAGAATCTGCATCAGGTTGTTGGATCATTCTGCCATTGGGGGTTTTCTACCTTTGGTTTCATCCCCTGGGCAGCCAAGCATGCAATGATGCAATTGCATATAAAGACACATACTTGCTTTGTGCCTGCCTGAGCCCTCCCCCTTATGCAACTCCACTGCCCTGCCAGCCCTCCTCAGCTAGGTGGATGTTGAAGATCGGGGTGGTCAGACTTCTCCTCACTGAGAGGAGAGTATTCCCTGAGATGCTCAATCATATCCCCCCCCCAGCTAAACCCTGTGCATCCCAGGTCCACCCCCAAAACTGGGCCACTGGCATGGGAGGCAGTGCAATCACCACCAAGCTGTTAGGCCATCCCACCAGACTGTGCTTTTATAAGTAAATAAAGACAGCATATAGATAAAAGAATTAAAAAAAAACTGTATTTTAACTAGTCTGTTATAACCATTTGAAGTCACATCACAATGTTTTGAGATCGGATAAAGGTTTTGCAAGCAAAATATGATAAAACAATACATAAACAGATAGATAAGATAACCCTTTTATGTTTACCTTCTGCATCTTAAGAGGCATCGGCCAGGATTTTTAGTCAATTAGGGCCCCATTTTCAGAAGGTTAACACGCAGAGCTAAACATTACACTGTGGGAACAGCATGGTTGGATCGGTGTCATATTCAGCATCACCTGATGCTACCCTGATCATGTGCATGTGCATATATACTACTACGGCCATGTAAATGAGTAATCCTCTCCTGCATACAGAGCACAGTGCTGTATAAAAGGTTTCCTTAGTGACCATAAGTACCTCCTCCTACATTTTATACTCAGCCTCTAGGCTTCTAGTCCCTAGATGCTTGATTTTGCACTTTTTGGCTTTGAACCCGAGCTGCCATGTTCATAACACTCTAAGTTTTCTAAGGTCCCCACTCATTCTCTCCATCTGCACCTATCAACGCTATTACAGATTGTGGTGTCATCTGCAAAAAGGCACATCCTCCCTTCCAGTTCTTCTGTTATGCCACTTATAAAGACACTGAATAGGACATGTCCCATTACTGAGCCCTCCGGCACCCTACTAGTCATTCTCTCCTCACTGGAGTGAGTGCCATTTACCACCACCTTCTGTGGCTGTGCGCTATCTCAGGTGCAGCACTTAGGAGTGCACAACACTAATCTGAAAATGGGGGCCCACATACCACTGTAACAGAATTAGCACTGCATTGTGATAAGCATAGCTGGTACTATTTTAAAAAGCATTCTTCTGTGCAGTGCTAACCTGTTAATGTGGCACTATGTATTTTTTTTTTTTGCACAGGATTACTAATAGCAACCAGGTGCTCATACAACTGGGGGTTACTCTAATGCATATAAGGCGTACAGGTATATTAAATGCTTTCTTGAAGTGTTAACACACTGCGTGGTTAGTGTTAGTTAATGATTCTGGGAATTGTGTTTTAACTGCACAAACGCAGCCTGCCAGCAACCCCCCACACACACACATAAACACACTGTCAGTTCTGGACACAATAAAAAAAATAATTCTTTGGTAGTCTGGTAATCCCCCACTCACCTAATCCAGGTAGAGTTAGAACATTTATTCCTCATTCTTGCTGCTGTTATACTACACATATTTCTC
The DNA here is from genome assembly GCA_016271365.2 of Neoceratodus forsteri. Classification (NCBI taxonomy): domain Eukaryota; kingdom Metazoa; phylum Chordata; order Ceratodontiformes; family Ceratodontidae; genus Neoceratodus; species Neoceratodus forsteri. The sequence continues at coordinate 121,452,743 of JADMNL010000022.1, forward strand.
AGCCTGTCTGGTGCTGGGGAAAACAAGTTTCAGCGTTAGCGGCTGGCTAGAAAATAACTAAAAATGCTAAATTGTTTGTTGGGCCATCAGAGGGAAGAGGCTACTAAAGAGTAGAACTTCAGTGAAGACTCTTGGGGGAAAAATACTGGGGACAGTCTGTGCTTTTTCAGCAACCAGTGAGGTGTCGCGGGAACCTTGTACATGTTCATTTTGGTTGACAGTTGCTCTTGCCAATGGGGAGCTGCCAGAAAGCTCCCAAGGGGGAAGAACTTTGGTTTCAAAGTTCAGTTTGGTGGGAGCCCCTCGACAGTGAGGGGGTCTCCAGTCCCTAGAGAGAGAAGGTGGGGCTGTGGGGCTGTGAGGGGGGCTGCCAGCTGTCTGTCCCCCAGAACTGGCCATGCTGTTCCCTGATGGATGCAGGCCATTATCTTTATACAGGCTTGCGTTCGTCCAGGTGGGGCCCCAGTCCCCCATGAAGCCATAACCCTCCATTCCATGCCATTCCTTCAACCAGGAGTTGAATTACTGGATGTGGAGTGCCCTAGCCTTTCCCCTGCCATGGACAGGTGGCACCTCTGAGAAGGAGATGGAGTGTTTTTTTGTTTTTTTTTTTACCAGGAGAGATACGCTAAGCTGAAGCTTGTTTACAAGTGTGACCTGGGAGCACAAGGAAGTTAAGTGACTTGCTCAGGGTCACACAGTATGCAAATGGGGGCTGTGGGATTCAAACCCAGGTCTTCAGGTTTGCAGTTCAGAGTCTTAAACCACTGCACTACACTGCCTCATTGAAGTGTTCTACTTGCTTCAGACTCCTCCAACTTCCTAAAATCCTTTTGGATTCTAACTACTTCCACTTTGTCTCCTGCCAAGTCATTCATCCCCAGGTGGACGATAACATCCAGTTCCTCCCTCCTTGCCATTACCCTTGTGATCCTATTGATCCACCTTCTCATCCCACCATGCAGTGCCTTCTGAAATGCACTTTACCTCCCTGTCCTTCCTGCTGGGTTCCCTTAACTTCACTCCTTGAGCAACTGAGACCCCACCAAGAGAAGCTTCCTCCTCCTCTGGGATTTTTTTTCCCCCTTTCCTGGTGCTGCATCGCTGAGGATCTGCCCCTACACCTTAGTCTCAGCTGTGGGTGCCATTGTGGGGCTAGCCCACTCCTCTAAAACAGTGAGGGAATTGCTTAACTAGACTGATTGGGGGATGTCCTTCAGACACCTTCATGGCAACTTCCCTACAGTACCATAATGGTCCTTTTTATGTTGTCTTGTGCACACAGTGCAGACAGTGTATAGTGGTGGCAGGTTTTGGAGGTGTGGTTGTGTTGTGGAAAAGGCACCACTGCTTTTTCGGGCTGGGCTCTGTGGCACAAATGAAACAGCATGCTGTCTATGACAGCACTGCAAAAGTGTGCCACCAATTTGAAACAATTTTGCCGCTGCAATGAGGGTGCTCCCCATCATTGCAGGGCGTGCTTGCCTGGTGTAACATTTCCGTGAACATGGTTGAGGCTATTGCCATCTGCCTCTCATAATCCCCAGCAAGCCGACTTTGGGGTGCCCAATCCTCCTGTTGGCATAGTTAACCCCCAAGATTGTGTGGCACACTGGGAGCCCACCCCAGTGTGCCTCTGTGTTCAAAAGCTGATTGCGTCAGCATTTGCCCCTGCCCACTGCAGTGTGGCTAACATCACACCACACACTCATGGGACACACTGGGAACCCACCCCAGTTGCCCAACATTTTCCTTACACCTGTAAAAAAAAAAAAAAAAAAAAAAAAATGGTCCTCGGTGTTCTTTCTTTTATTTTTATTATAACCTGAAACAAAGAAAATGGTCCTTTGCCATTGGGTCCCATCCCCCAACCTGCACCCACCTTCTGCACACCCCACACCCCAATCCCCCACCCCATACTTACCTCCAGAGTCCAGCGCTGTGATCTTCGGTGGAGCAAGGACATGTCTGCACTCTTCAAAACCGACCATGAACTGAAGAAATGCTGGTAAGCTGTATAATGGTATCAGTGGTGTGGGGGTCAACTTAAGTGGATCTCTCATCCACTCTTGTGACTTTTGGCTCCAGATTTTCAACATGGAGTTCTTAGGACCCCACCTCATGAACTCAGTCACTGTCATTTCATTATTCGATCCCGAAAGGTGATTCCACGGTCCTCGCAGAATCACCTTTTGGGACCGATGTCGAAATGACAGTGTCCTGTTCATAAGATGGGTTTAAAATAGCCTATGTTGAAAATTTGGAGAACAAAGTCCATAAAATGACTGTGTTATGGAGCGGCATTGTGCAGTTTCCATGCACACCGTAACTTTGAGAACTTTTAATATTTTCACTCCAGATTTTTCCAATATTGCCATTTCTTCACACATCCTTATGAACAGTAGAGCTGTCATTTTTCACATCCTATCCAAAATGTGTTTCTTCACATCTGGTGCAGAATGCCACAGTTGCTATGGGAAATCAACGTTCAGGACATATTAACAAAATCACAGTGCCACTGTTCATGAGCAGAGGTCCCAAATGCCTTCATGAGGTGGGGTCACAAAAAGCCCATGCTGAAAATTTGGAGTGCAAATACCAACAAATGCCCGGGGCATTAAGGTTTCTAACCATAATATCCCACCCTGTATAGACTGACTGGTATCAAGGGGGTGACTTTGGATTGTCGGCTGTAGTGGTCACACCATTCCACCCCACTCCCACCCTGCAGCCAGTGACAGGCATCAAGGTGTGCCTTGGACTTTTCGGCCCCACAGTTCACCCCATTCTCTTATACTGCACCCATCTCAATGTATTTTGTTATGGAATGGGATGAGCATAAGGCACGATGGCCCCAAGGCACAATGTGACACTTGTTGGAGTCTGCAGGGTAGGATGAGGTAAAATGGCATGAGCGTTATGGTCTATGATCCAAAGGCACACCTCAATGCCTGTCAGTCTCTGCAGAGTGGTGTGGGGTTGGTGTCACTCCCATACTTCACTGCCATTCCTATTATGCATCTCTCTAACTCCTGCACTACCAATGCCAACGCCAGCAGTACAACATTCAGCATTGACAAATGCTTGTTTTCTTTTGCTTTTGCTCACTTACTTCATGCAGATACTGGTTGCCTTCCCTATGCCTTTACTTAATTTCTCCACTGTTCCTCTACCCCTCTCTGACAATCCTCCCCTTCTAGGCTGCTTCTGAAGAAGTCACCAATTTCCTTAAAATCCAACCTACTAAAGTACAGGACCATTGTCTTTTTGTGGCTTGCCTCTGCACCCATCGTAATATTGAACCACACTGTACGGTCATCACTGGCTCCCATTGCATAGCCCACTATGGCATGACTAGGCACTGTCACAGCCTCCAGTAAGTCAGGGATTCAGAGGAACAAATGGAGAAAACATGTCCCAAATAGGATAGCACCTTTACCCCATGCGTCATTTTCAACTCTCAGCATGCTAAATCCATAGGGCAGGAAAGGTGCTAGTGGGACATTTGCTGGCCCATATGGGCTAACTAACACTTCCGCACAATGCCTCTGTGCATGACTGCATGGAGGAATTATACAGAGCAGTGCCAGCCCGCACCTCCTCATCGCAATTCAGATGCCCGATATAATAAAATGATCCCTGGCATCTAGAATTTCCCCACCTTAATCACCATTCAGATGCACTGATTAGTATATCAGGAGGATCCCTGGCATATAGATCACCCTGATTGTGGTGAGCCCCTCAATACCACCCATTAAGGTCCTTCCACCTCTCTCCCATGGTGGCTCATAAATTACCCCAGCTGCCAGTTCCTCCCACTGCAACAGTGACAGGTCCAGCCCCTCTGCTCGCCACCTCAGCTGGCCACTTTCTAAGTGACATGAAGTGAGCATACACCTACTTTAGAAATAGATGTTCTACAGTAGGCACGCACTCACTCCCTTTCACTCAGACAGTGATCAGCCAAGGTAATGAGCTAAGATGTTGTACCGATCACAGTCACAGAGAAGTGGCTGCAATCTTGGGTAAATGGGGGCCAATGAGGAAGGGGTGGAGGAACCTGGCTGGATGGCTTTGGGAGGGGGCTCAGATTTGCGACTGGCAGGTGTGGCTACTAGATATCAGGGATCATGGAAAAATAGAAACACAGAAATGTAGACGATGGCAGAAAAAAAATGGTACATCCTGTCTGCCCCTATTTCCCCTATTAAACCTCAGAACCTACTGTCCATACAGGATACTAGCCTTCACTTTCCACTGCTTTGTTCCCCTCTCTACTACTATCAGCCTGAGTAACCATTATACCCTTCACTTTTTCACAGCCATGCTTGAAACCATTTATGGTTTTGGTGCCTGCCGTCTCAGTTGGCAGACTATTTCACATTTCCACCACCATTTCTGGAAAATAAAACGTTCCAATATCCCTCTTGAACCTCCGTCCCATCAGTTTCAACTTGTGCCCCCATGCCCTTGAACTGTTACTCATGCTAAGTATTTCTTCTCCGTTCACCTTGTTTATTCCTTACAGGAACTTGAAGGTCTCTATCATGTCATTCCTCTCTTGTCTGGTCTCCAGTGAAGACATGTTCCGTGCCTTGAGCAGATCCTCATACGATCTGTCCTGTCAGCTCTGAATCATCCTGATCACCCTTTGTCCTTATCTTTTCTGAGGTGAGTTCTTCAGAAGTTCAGAACTCTGAACAGTATACCAGGTGCAGCCTCACCAATGATGAATAAAGAGGCAGTAAACCTCTTTTCTTCTACTATCAGAACCTCTTCTGGCACATCCTAGTATCCTATTTGCCTTACTAGATGCCTCACTGTACTAGCTTGATTGTTTAAGGAGTCACTAATGATGAATACTAGGTCCTTTCTCAACTGTAGTGGTCAGCCTCTACTCCTCCTATCCGGTACTCTGCCCTGGGGTTCTTGTCCCTAAGTGAATCACCTTGCACTTTTTGGCATTGAATTTCAACTCCAAACCTTAGCCACCTCTAATCTTTACATGTCACTCTGCAGTTTCCTACTTCCCTGTCACTACTCTCCCATGAACTTGGTGTCATCTTCAAAGAGAAACAAACCCAGATTCATTCTCAAATGTTGTTAATGAGCATACAAGAGTCAGGATGGATCCTCTGCATTCCACTCTTGACTTCCCTCTCTTCTGATTTGACACCATAATCACAACCTTCTGCTGCCTCTCATTCAGCTAAAGCCGCCTCACCCCCACCAAAACACTGCTTATATTTTCCTTCAAATCCCTGGACCTCATCCCTTGCGCTGTGACCTGAACCGCTCTGATTGGTCCCCTATCTCATTGGTCTGCTTCACTGACTCCATGCTAACATGTTTCAAAACAAAATTCCTCAAAATATGGGACCCCCCCCAGAGCAGGACATGAGAAAAGGTACCACACCTCCCCTAGATAATGGCTGAGCTCATAGCTTACTTGCAAGTGCATGATTTGGCCTGGTCAAAAAATAAACGTAACCCATCCCCCATGGCTTCCAGAGGTATGATCACCTCCTCAGCACCTGTACCACAGCAACAAACTTGCCAAAGGTGAGTATTTTACATCTAACTTCAGTACCAACATTGGTTACTTGTCTAAATTTTGGAAGGCTGTCACAATCTCTTCTCCCCTCCCACTCCTTTGCCTGTCCTCAAAGTCAGTGACACTCCCATCTCTAACCTCTCCTTCAACACCATAGAGATGTAATTCCTTTTCATCACCTGCACCTCCTCTCTCCTCTCCTCCCTCTCCCCTTCCTCACCTCCCTCTCATCCCTGCCAGCCTGCATGATTGTCATCTCATTCCTTCCCCTATTTTTTTTTCTGTCCAGTAACTCCATCCTTTATCACCGACATATTTCCCCGCCTTAATCCTTCCAAGGGTAAGAGCCCAGATGGCCTGGATAGCAAGCTCCTCCATCTCTCTGCTTCTGCAATCTCCTCCCATTAGCTGACCTCCCTAACTTCTCTTTCTGGTGTTCCTCCATCCCTGCTGACTGGAAGACTGCCACTGTTACTCCTCCTCCAAAAGGTGGTGACCCATCTGGTACTAACAGCTACCGTTTCATTTCTCTCCTCCCTCCAAAATGCAGGAATGAATTATCTTGTCAGAACTCTCTCCCTTTCTGGACTCTTCTTCCTTCTTCACCTAATACAAGTCTGGCTTCTGCAAAAATCACTCCACCACCATCTCCCTGCTCAGGCTCACCAAATCTATCCATAATGGTATGGATCACAGCCTCTGCTATCTTCATCGATCTAGCAAAAGCATTCAACCCTATCTACCACCCCAATTATTAGCCAAACTCCAGGCTGCAGGCCTCTCTGACTTAGCCATCAACTGTTCCACTTCTACCACAGGGGTAGGTCCAGCAGTCAAAATTGGTGACCCCCTCTCCTCCCTGCCTGTATCCACTTGGGTCCCAGGATCTGTGTTAGACCCACTACTTTTCTTCATTTTCCTGACTCCCTCCATATGCTTGTTCGCATCCATTCACATGTACACGGATGACACGGTCCTCTTCACAGCAGGCCCACAGACTCCAGCTGACTTTGATCAAGTTCAGCCCTGACCTCTACAAATCAGCTTTTCCTCAATGCCAAGAAGACTGTCTCCATGTCCTTTGGCACAAGGCACAGACTCTCTAGGCTCCCTCCCCTTCCTACTTTCCATACCCTGGATGGCTCCCCTGTGGAGAAGGTTACCACCTTTAGTTATCTTGGTATCTGGCTAGACCAGCATCTAAACTTTTCTGAACAAATAGATGCTATAGTCAAAAAGCTGCACCCCAATTTGGTGCACTTTACAGGAACTGTGACTGTATCCCACCTCCAGCATACTGTGCTATTATTCAGAGAATGATCCTCCAAATCTCTGACTATGGTGATGTGGTCTACAGCATAGCCCCAGTCACTACCTTGCCAGACTGGACACACTCAACTATTCTGCCATTACACTCTCGACTATCCTTCTTGGACTCACCATTGTTCTATTTATAAATTTCTCTCCTTTTCTTTTCTTTTGTGGACAGACACATGCCCACTGTGCCAGCTTTGTGGGCAAATCTGGTTTGTTTTCCTACCCTTCTATCTCTCTGACGCCCCCCCCCACAGCCATACCATCAGAAGCTGAAATATTCAAACCCTAGCAGTCCCTTCAGTTTCCACAACCATCGGCAAAGCCACGTTCAGCCATCGCTTCCCTAAAATCTGGAACTCCCTTGCCCCAGTCATTCATCAATCTCCCTCTCATGGGTTCTTTCAAATCACTTCAGAGATCTCACCTCTCCCTCCTGCACTTGCTCTAGTTTTTCCTCTTGCTCTCCTGTGACTTGTTTCCAGTTTAGGTACAGCTATAATTTGGCCCTTATGCTTCCATTCTAGGCATTATGCACAAGTGTTTATAGCCAGCGTTGATTTAAACTGCTCTGTATTTGATCGCCAGCATATGTTTGTGGCTCCTGACTGTGCTGTATATGCATTGTCGATTGTTTGCTTGTCACTCAAGTTCTCATGTCTTGCATGTATTATTCCCAATGTAATTTGTGGTTGTGTACCACTCTGCTCCATGTATGTTATGTATTTTGAAATTTTGTGCTACCTAAGGCCCAATTGTACAAGTTCCCCTTCCCCCAGGATGCATCTAGAAATGAGCTCCCAGCTTAGTATGCCTGGGTGGGGGGCACTAGACACCAAGGATCATTTTACTATAATAACTGAAGCCATTTAAACTGTGATCAGGGGTGTAGAACCTTTACATGCCAAGGATCATTTTGGTATACTACTTGGGAGCATCATAATGGTGACTAGAGACAGGGTGACAGTATGGACCACTGTGTGCTCAAATGAGGGCAGGATTTTTGGAAGCAGTAAACAATATTGCAATTTCAGTTGTTAAGCACTTTCAAAACCTTTTATATAGCACTGTGCTCTGTATGCAAGAGGGGATCTCTCATTTGCATGGCTTTAATAGTACTTATGCATGTGCACATGATCAGGTTAGTATCTGGGGCTGCTAAATATATGGTACCTGTTCAACCATGCTGTTCTCCCACAAGGCACAGTGCTTAGATGTTTATCGTTTCACTAACCTTCTGAAAATGGGACCCTAATTGACTAAAAATCCCCTGCCGATGCCTCTCAAGATGCAGAAAGTAAACAAAAATAGATTATCTTATTCTACATCTTTATGTATTATTTTATGTTATTTTCCTTGGAAAACCTTTAATCAGTTTCAAAACATTGTGATGTATCTTAAATATTTATAACAACTGTAGCTAAAATACAATTTCTTCTTTCATCCAACTGCTGTTTTTATTTACTTATAAAAGTACAGTCTGGTTTAGTGGTTTAGTTTAGGCTTAGTGGTAACTGTACTGCCTCCCATGCCAGTGGCCCCGTTTTAGGGGAGGACCTGGGTCAAACAGACATTAACTGACAGGAGAGATGACAGAGCATCTCTGGGACTGCTCTCCTCTCAGGGAGGGGGAGTCTGACCACCCCGCTCTTTAACAGCCACCTAGGTGAGGAACATTGGCAGGGCTCAGGCAGGCAGGCACAAAGCAGTACTTGCCTTTAATTGGATTGGCATCATTGCATGCTCAATGGCCCAGGGGATAAGCCAAAGGTAGAAAACCTCCAATGGCAAAATAATCCACCAACCTGCCACATGTTTTGCACTACTAACAAGGCTCTGCTCCTGAATATGTGGCTTCTTTTGAATGGCCCTCTCCCTCCTGGCCCCAACACGGGGGGGGGGGCATGGGAGCTCTCAGAACAGGTAAGTCCTGGTGATTTTGGGTGATGTGGATGGACAGACCAGTGCACAAGGGGGTCAGTGGGTGACCTAGAAGATAAACATCTCATTTGAAAAAGAAATAAAACACAGTTTGGGAATCTCAGACTCAGTAACACAGTCATACCATATAAATAGCATAAATATGCACTATGAGGCTAGACCAGGGCAGGTTTATTAGTGGAGACGAAGAGCCTGGCAAAGCTCTGTCCACCTTACAATGCTCTGTAGATATGTAATGGGGAGGTTAGGAGCTGTGAGAGCCACCAGTTAGGCATCACAGTGAAGTTATTCAGAACAGAAAGTGCAAATTATGCATATGCCAGCTGAGCTCCTGATGAGAATTGGGCCCTGTGATTGCTGCAATATATATATTTTTCTTAACCAAGAACCTTTATTAAACAAAACATTCAAATAAAAACAAAAACTAAATCAAAACTAACTCAGTAGAGTACAAACTACAAAAGCATTTGACTTACACTTTCACAGCTCCTGTACTACACTTCCCAAGCATTCAGTCCAGATAAGTTGCTTGACCAACACAGTAATTTATTACACATAAATCTAATCACAATTCTAACTTAGAAAAATGCATGCAGTTCCCTGTGTTTATATGGTATAAGAGTGGTATGTTAGGAATATCCTGTATTAACTTCCTATACAAATGTGTTGTCTAACAGTAAATGAAGGCAGCACTTATTTAAAAGAATAAACTAGAGCATTTTAAATTAGTTCTAAAAGTTTCTTGTCACATCACAATGTTCTGAAATTTGATTAAAGGTGTGCAAGCAAAACAAGATGTAAAATCCCATAAAGAAGTAGAATAAGAGATAGTCCTGTTTTGTTTAGCTGCTCTGCAGTTTCAAAAACATTCTCTCATCAAGCCAGCAGCTAACTGAATGCAGCAGACAAGCAGTTCAGCTGCAAGCCATTCAGGGGGAGGGGCAGGGGGATGGGTAGTTTCAGAACATAGTCCATTTCAGTATATAGTTTATTTGTTTCAGTATATAGTATATGTGAATTTTTCAGTCTATAGTGTATGTGTTTCAATACATAGTGTATGTGTTTCACCATGTAGTGTATTTGTTTCAGTATATAGTATATGCAGATTTTTCAGTGCATAGTGTATTTATTTCACTAGATAGTGTATGTATTTCAATATAAAGTGTAGATGTTTCAATATATAGTATATTTATTTCAGTATATAGTGTATGTGCTTTTTTTCCGTGTGTAGTGTATGCATTTCAATAGATAGTGTATGTATTTCAATATATAGTGTATTTGTTTCAGTATATAGTGTATGTGCTTTTTTCGGTGTGTAGTGTATGCATTTCAATAGATAGTGTATGTATTTTAATATATAGTATATTTGTTTCAGTATACAGTGTATGTGCTTTTTCAGTGTGTAGTGTATGCATTTCAATAGATAGTGTATGTATTTCAATATCTAGTGTATTTGTTTCAGTATATAGTGTATGTGCTTTTTCAGTGTGTAGTGTATGCATTTCAATAGATAGTGTATGTATTTCAATATCTAGTGTATTTGTTTCAGTATATAGTGTATATGCTTTTTTCAGTGTGTAGTGTATGCATTTCAATAGATAGTGTATGTATTTCAATAGATAGTGTATATATTTCAATATCTAGTGTATTTGTTTCAGTATATAGTGTATGTGCTTTTTCGTGTGTAGGTATGCATTTCAATAGATAGTGTATGTATTTCAATATCTAGTGTATTTGTTTCAGTATATAGTGTATGTGCTTTTTCAGTGTGTAGTGTATGCATTTCAATAGATAGTGTATGTATTTCAATATCTAGTGTATTTGTTTCAGTATATAGTGTATGTGCTTTTTCAGTGTGTAGTGTATGCATTTCAATAGATAGTGTATGTATTTCAATATCTAGATACATTGGGGAAAAACGAAGGGTGAAGGGGCAGATTAGCAGGATTAAATCAGGGGAGAGATGGGCACAAGACCCGGGGGAGCAGGCTGAGGTACTAAATGAGTACTTCACCTCAGTTTTCACCAGGGAAAATGGGAGTGCTGCATCATACATGGGAGGAGACAGAGATACTGAGGAGGGGGGACCCTTACCGATCGGCAGGTCTGGGGAGAGGGGGAGGCATCACTGGCAGGTGGGGGAGGGCTAAGCAGGGAGAAGGGGTACCGGAAGTGGAAATCACAGCAGAGAGAATGAGGGAAGCCCTCAGCTCCCTTAAGACGGAGAAAGCACCGGGGCCGGATAAATTACATCCCAGAGTGCTGAAGGAACTTGCAGATGTCCTGGCAAAACCCCTGGCAGAGCTTTTCACCATCTCTCTGAGGACAGGGTGGGTGCCCCAAGACTGGAAGGTGGCGCATAGTGCCTATCCACAAGGGGGGGGGGAATCAAGGAGGTGGAGGGAACTACAGGCCTGTCAGCCTGACCTCGGTGGTGGGCAAGGTGATGGAGGGCATTGTCAAGAGAGGCTGGGGGGACCTGGATGTCAGGGTGCCTGGACGATAGACAGCATGGATTCACCCGTGGGAAATCATGTCAGACAAACCTGGTGGAGTTCTATGACTGGGTGACTAGTGCCTTGGACCTGGGTAGACCAGTGGACGTCCTCTTTCTAGACGTCAGCAAGGCATTTGACTCTGTTCCTCATGTGGGCCTGTTGGATAAGCTGAGAGAAATGGGGGTGGGGAACCAGATGATCAGATGGATAGGCAATTGGCTCCAGGACCGGACCCAGAGGTCGAGTTGGTGGATAGTCTCATCCCCAAGGAGGGTCATTAGTGGGGTCCCACAGGGATCAGTCCTTGGGCCCTTCTGTTCAACGCCACGATCTGACATAAGGACAGGAATCAGAAGTGAGATGAGTCTCTTGCAGATGACTCCAAACTGGGGCGGTGGTGGATGGGGAGGAGGGGAGGGTGGCCCTACAGGTGGACCTGGAGGCTGGAAAGATGGTCTAGAAAGTGGAAGCTGAGGTTCAATGCAGGGAAATGCAAGGTACTCCACCTGGGGGCCAGAAACCCAGGTCAAGTGTACACCCTGGGGGCAATGCTACAAGTCTCGATGGCTGAGAGGGACCTGGGGGTGGTGGTGGATGTCAAGAAGAACAACTCTGAGACTTGTAGGAGGGCAGCAGCCAAGGCCAACAGGATGCTTGGATGCATCGCTAGGGGGATCACCTCCAGAAGGAGGGAAGTGATACCCTCTGTATAACTGCTTGGTGAGGCCGCACCTTGAGTACTGCGTGCAGTTTTGGAGGCCACACTTAAAGCGGGACATTAACCTCCTGGAGAGGGTCCAGAGGAGGGCAACCAAAATGATTTGGGGCTTGGGAGACAGGACCTATGAGGAGAGGCTCAAGAGCTAAATATGTACACATTGGAAGAGAGAAGGGGACATGATAGAGGTCTTAGGTACATGAAGAGGGTAAATAGGGAGGAACAGTTCGGGTGCTTCAAGGAAGGAGGAAGGGGCCACTAGAGGCATGGCTGGAAGCTGGACGGGGAAGATCTAGGGAGAAAGGAGGAGGTGCTACTTCACTGAGAGGGTGGTGGAGCTATGGAATGCACTGCCTAGGGGCTGGTGGAGGCAGAGACAGTGGAGGGGTTCAAGAGGGGGTGGGACAGGTACAGGGGAAGGGTTCTGGAAGCAAAATCCAATGCAGCAAGAATATCCAGAACTGGGAAGGGAGAAGCCAGAGAAGGCGAGGGGGACAGCAAGGTCAGAACCCAGGTTGGGGACTGACCAAACGAGCAGACACGAAAGACCGTTAGGCCTATTCTGCTGGCATTTTAGTATGTTAGTATGTTAGTGTATTTGTTTCAGTATATAGTGTATATGCTTTTTTCAGTGTGTAGTGTATGCATTTCAATAGATAGTGTATGTATTTCAATATCTAGTGTATTTGTTTCAGTATATAGTGTATGTGTTTCAATGTATAGTGTATGCATTTCACCATGTAGTGTATTTGTTTCAGTATATAGGGTATGCAGATTTTTCAGTGCATAGTGTATTTGTTTCACTAGATAGTGTATGTATTTCAATATAAAGTGTAGATGTTTCAATATATAGTATATTTATTTCAGTATATAGTGTATGTGCTTTTTATTGTAGTGTGTATGCATTTCAATATATAGTGTATGTATTTCAATATATAGTGTATTTGTTTCAGTATATAGTGTATGTGCTTTTTCAGTGTGTAGTGTATGCATTTCAATAGATAGTGTATGTATTTCAATATCTAGTGTATTTGTTTCAGTATATAGTGTATATGCTTTTTTCAGTGTGTAGTGTATGCATTTCAATAGATAGTGTGTGTATTTCAATATATAGTGTATTTGTTTCAGTATATAGTGAATATGCTTTTTTCAGTGTGTAGTGTATGCATTTCAATTCCTGCCTCTTACATTCTGCTCTCTCTGTCCGTCTGTCTCTGGTGCATCTAGCTCCCTTGCATATGGCTGCAGCAGTCAGCTGACTTTGAACTCAGCAGTTGGCAAGAGTAGCCAGAGCCTCTGACTTTTTAGAGGGTGAGAAGGGACTTGGCAAGGTTAGAGGAACGATCAAAAGAATGGCAGCTTACATTCAATGCAAAGAAGTACAGAGTAATGCACCTGGGAAACAAAAACCCAGGGGAAGAGTACACAATTGGGGGGGGGGTACTAACAACAACAAAAATGGAAAGGGACCTAGGGTAGTTATATCAGATGACCTAAAGGTAGGCAAGCAATGTAACAAGGCAGTAAGGAGGGCTGGCGAGGATAATGGGATGCATAGGGAGAGGCATCACCAGTAGAAAAGAGGAGGTAGTTATCCCTCTGTACAGACAGTTGGTGAGACCCCATCTGGCGTACTGCATGCATGTTCTGGAAAATCCATCTCTGCAAGGACATAGACAGTATGGAGACAGTCCAGATGAGGGCAACTAAAATGGTGCAGGGTTTGAGCCATATTGATAGAGACTAAAGGAGCTTAATATGTATACCATTGAGGAAAGGAGGGAGAAGGGGGACATGATAGAGACTTAAGTACTTCAAGGGGATCAACAAAGTCTAAGGGGGTAGCATATTTCAGAAAAGAGACACAAGAACAAGGGGGCACAATCTGAAGGGAGGGATGGCTCAGAGGCAACCTGAGAAAGTATTTTTTCACGGAGAGGGTTGTGGACACAAGGAAAGACCTTCCTAGGAGGTTGTGGGGTCAAAAACAGTGAGGGAATTCAATAATGCAGGGGAAATGCATAAGGCAGTTCTGGTGGGGGGGTAGGAGGAAGTAGGATAATGGTTAACTAGGATATGCAGCTTATTCAATAGGTAGGGATATGGGCAGACTGGGGGTAAGCAGTCCTTATCTGCCGTCAAAGGCTATGTTTCTCCTAAACAGCTACTTGAGCAAGACTAGTGTAGGAGATACACTCCTGTTACTGCAGATTAAAGAAGCTATTTTGCAAATCAGAGATTCAGTAACAAAGTGTTTAGCAGTACATCATAGTGGCAGGTAACACTTCTGTTGTTTCATTCTTTACAATTTGATTATTGTAAATCCATTTAATCTAGCACCTTAATTATATTCTTTACTTGACATACCAACAACAACCCAAGGTTGTCCCTAGTTTTATAGGTAACATCTAACATGACATCCCCATGTTTTGTCATAAATCCCCACTTTCCCATTATTGACCACCAGGGGTCAGTACTGAGTCCTCCTAGCCCATCTTTTCTTTCTACTCTCTCACTTCCCTACTTTCACTATCTTTGGCTCCTTTCACTTCCTCAGTCCCTCCCATCCTAATACTCACCAGATTCAAACCCTGTACCTTCAATACCAAAGGCAGTGACTCTACCACTGCTCCACCCAATGCCTTACCTTTTTTCATGACTTTTAGCATCCTTATCCCCCTCTTCTCTGGGTGTCCTATAGCTCAGCCCTATCCCCCAACTATTCATGCATACTGCCTCTCACCTCATCACTCCTCTGCGCCTGTTCCCCTGACCATTTTGGTACCCAGTCGTCAACACTCCCCCCCCCACAGTGCCATTTACTACTGAGTGACCTCTCACATTGTCCCCCCATCTAGCACAGCTAGGTGCAACCTTTGTTCGCTTGGTCACCCCCCCCCCATTTATCTCAATGTGTCTGTTTACTGTCCTTTGGTTCTCGCTGCTCCTACCCCAACTAATCGTCTCTGTCCCTATATACCTTCATCTTGCAGTAAGAACCCTACTAGGCACTCCTCGCCCACCTCTAAACTGTTAAAACATGTACTTTTCCACTATGGTCTGCTGCTTCTACTGCTATCTGGGAATATCCACCCCAACTCTGGGCCTGGCTCAACTCCCCGTCCCTCCACTCAATCATCTGCTGGCCTCAAGATTGTGTGGGTAAACATCTGTAGCTTGCAGTTTAAGTTTGACTTGCTCCAAGCCTGGGTGGTTCAGCATAGACGGGACATCCTTTCCATTGTGGAAACCTGGCTGCTCCTGATATCCTGGACTCTGCTATTACACTCCCAGGCTACTCGGTTTTCAGATATGGTAGAATGGGCAAGCGGGGGAAGGCTGTGCTCTATATCTTGCGGACCCACTCCAGGGTCTTGTTCTCGACACATCTATACCTCCTGCTGTCGCCCAGGCACTGGCCATAAAAGTTGCTACCAGCAGTGCTGGTAAATCCATTGCAGTACTATCTACCTATATCTCCCCCCATAATACCAAGTCTGGATTTGATGCCGTTCTTGAATACTGCGCAACGCTACCAAATAATCTTTTTGTGTTTTTCCTCAAAACAAATTGTGATGTAGTTTTGGTTATTGAACTGTTTCTGTATATTTTTCCTACACAGTTATTGCAACTACCTGGTCTGTAGCTACTTTTTCTACTTGCTCTGTATACTATTGTCAACTATGTCGAACTTGTATTGGAATGTTTGCTTGTATTGTTGTACTGTACCCTCCCGTGTCATGTCTGAAAACAGTCATTGCTATGGCTAGTGCACTTACCTGGTAAACAAAAACTAAATAAATAAATAACTCAGAGGTGATCCTCTTAGGGGACTTCAGCATTAACTGGTTGGCCCCTGTCTCGGCCCAGCATAACGATGCTGCATCAGCACTCAACCTCAAACAACTTGTCCCCTCACCTACTAGGACAAACTATAAAATGGGTACTAGTACCCTAATCGACCTATTACTCACCAACCACCCAGAGCGACTCTCAAACATCACGGCCCCCCTGATTCAATGAGTGATCAATCCCCCACTCTCTGCCATTGGTCCAACTGCTACAAAAATATCCCCCCAAAAACCACATATCTATGTATACTTAAAAAAGGCATGCTAGGAAAATTCCATTATTTCATTCTCACTAGTGACTGGTCTCCCTTAGATTCTGCCACCAACATAGATGACGCCCTCAATGTCTTCATCTCCACATTTAATACAGCCTGTGATATCTTTGCCCCCTACTCAAAGTGTATGATCAAGAACCTGAGTAATCCCTGGATTACCACTTCTCTACTTAAACTAATGGCTGACAGGGATAACCTGTGGCATAAGGCCCTCACCTCTGGAAAACCCGCCAACAGGTAAAACTACCAGGCCACATGAAATGCCTGCACCAGAGAAATCCATTGTGCTAAGGCTGATCACTTTAAAGAGAACTTTGCCTCCTCCTGGGGTGATGGTAAGCAATTCTGGGCTAACATAAAGGAACTCACAGGGAAATCCAACACTGGCCTCCCCTCCCTCCTTAACATTAATGGAATCATCACCCAGGACCCTCAGGTTATAGCCGATACCTTCAGTCTGGCCTTTACTGATCTGAGTGGGGTACTTCCTTCTGATATCTTCAATAAGTCGGCCTGTCCCTCTCCTTCAGCTGCTCCAACCTAACCCCCTTCCATTTCAGGTTGATCTCCACTACTGAAGCAAAAACTTGCCTTCAGAGAGCATTGGGTAAGTCGAGGTTCAGTGGTGACTCATTAGACCTGAAATTACTACATCTGGCCCTTGATGCTGTACTTCTCCTCACCAAGATCCTTAACTTCTCCCTCAACTGTTGTCAGTTTCCCATCCTATAGAAATCTGCTATTGTCACTCCTATCCACAAGACTGGTGACAAAACTGCCCACAGCAACTACTGCCCTATTTCCATCCCCCCCATATCCAAAACATTGGAAAAATTGTATCAGATCAACTATGTGACTACCTAGCGGAGCACAACCTCCTATGCGTCCAACAGCACGGTTTCTGTAAGGGACACAGTACCACAACTGCTCTCTTGGAATATACCGGCTTTGCCCACAAAGCCCTTGATCTGGGTTAATTAGTGGGGTCCGTGTACATTGACCTGACAAAGGCATTTGACATGGTTAACCATGACCTCCTGGTTTCATCCATCCATCCAATCGGCTTCTCCCCTGGAGCCACCGCCTGATTTACGAATTATCTCAATGGTCACTCCCAGCAAGTGAAAATCGGTAATACCCTCTCCTCATTACCTGTACGCTCTGGGGTCCCACAGGGGTCTAGTCTTGGGCATCTTCTCTTTAGTCTCTTTCTAAATACCCTCCCTCCTTCTAGACTGCTCTGGTAACCTGTTACTCTACGCTGATGATGCCGTTGTCTAAACTTGTCACTCGGACCCATCCATACTTCAACACTCTCTTCAGGCTAGTTTCTGTGAGTTAGAGTCATGGTTCACTAAACACAAACTTATCATAAACTATAAAAAAAAAATCTATG
Organism: Neoceratodus forsteri; assembly: GCA_016271365.2. NCBI lineage: Eukaryota > Metazoa > Chordata > Ceratodontiformes > Ceratodontidae > Neoceratodus > Neoceratodus forsteri. The sequence goes on from JADMNL010000022.1 coordinate 121,470,290, forward strand.
TTATTTACAAATGCACAAAACAAACATAAAAATGTCCCCCTCACAATTCTTAATGACCATCTCCAACTGTTAGAACAGGTCAACACCTTTAAATACCTTGGGGTTACCCTTGACTCCACCCTTTCCTTTCAAGGCCATGTTGACTTAATCTGCTAAACTGTTAATATTAGGATTGGCCTCTTGTACAGGCATAAAAAATGCTTAACTAATGACGCCCTCCGTCTTGCTGTCACCAGCTTAGTACTCTCCATAGTAGATTATGGCATTGTAATCAATGGCTCCGTATCTGACATTGCCATCAACGGGATCAAAGAGTCTGTTAACAAAGCTTGCCATCTTGTTCATGGAGCCCATTGGGTTACCCACACCTGTGACCTTTACCAACAAGCACACTGGTTGGTCTTTAAAGGTTGACAAACATACCATAGTTGCCTAATAGCCAAACAAATCTTGTCCTGCCAGTCCCCCCTCTTGATCCTTCATTTTCTGACTCCCACCCCCCCTCTCTGTGCACTACAGGAGCACCTTAAAAGTTCCTTGTTCCTTTCTGTAAAACTGCCCTTGGGCAGCGTTCCTTTCCATACTGGGCCCCATACCTGTGGAACAGCCTGCCCCATGATATCCTGGCCACTGACAAACTTGGCCTTTTTAAAACTAAACTTCGCCAGCACCTCCTTTCACTGAACTGCTGCTACTACCCATAATTCTCCACACTGTCTCCGCTCACTATTCTCTCACCTCTCACCTATCTCCCTCTCCCTCTCACCCACTCACTCACTCTCCTACTTGCCTTTTTCTGATTGTCTTTGTAGTCCTCTCTCTCCCTGATGCACATTTCTGCCCACCAATGGCACTTGATTGTAAATATAATTTTTACGTACTTGTATTTTTATACAATCTCTATTAGTGGTTAAGCCTTTCCTCTACAATGTATCTTGGTTCCTCAATCTATATTTTGTAGTCATGTCAGTTTATATCACTGTATTGCTTTAACTCTACATTCTTACCCTGTATATACTGTACCTTTACAACATCCTGTATTCTAAGTATGACTGGAACCTCTGTAAAAGAACCTCTGGCTCAGAGGTATATCTGATATTTCAAACATAATAAATAAAAAATTAAAAAGTTTTCTTATATATACACCCATTGCTGTACTTGCTAGTTGGTGCACTTCTTTTGTTCCTTATATGCTCTGGTTTGTTTTTGGACAAACATCTGATCCATTTGATATGATTTATGTAGTAGCCTGGGTTCCTTACATATATCATTAATCCAAGTTCCTATGTACAGGTCTCCTATAGGTGGGAATTTTCTGTTTGGGGGCTGGGGGTGGTGGGATTCGGGTGGTTTGTTAATTTGGTATATTGTTTTATTTTGTTGATTGTTTTATTGGAGATTTCTCTCATCTCTGTACATTTCCACTGTGTAGAGTACATTCCTTCCCCTTGTATTTTTATTTTCTTATTTTTTCTTAAGAATTCTGGATCCCTGTTTTCTGAAACTTAATAAAGATTTGAGAATTAAAAAAAAAAAAACTTCCATTGTTTCATTGTCAGAGGAACTGTTTTCTCTTGAAGCACACCACAGCAAGTAGAACAAAAAATGGTTTATTTTCATGCTTGAACATACCTGTGTTTACCAGCCAATGTCCTATTTTATAAATGCAATAAACCATGAGAGAGAGGCTCTAGGTTGGTCCTCCATTAACCCACTCTGTTAGTGGTTGAAGCCACTCAGCTTCATTTCATGGCTCCAACGTATCCATTTAATGGGATATTAAAGTACAGCCCACAGTGTCTCATGGCCTGTTGTCATCAGTTCCACAGCAGGTACTGGTCATAATTTTAAGCACCAGTAATGTAGAACTAGATACAGGAGAAAGGCGAGGGTGTAGTAAGGACACAGCTCTGTGGGAGCCCTCCATAGTGTCCTAGTCCTGCTTCTATAAATAGGTGTTATTGTGAGCTCCAGTACAAGAGCCCTGGATACAGGGGAGGATATAGGCAGAGCACAGCTCTATGGGAACCCTCAGCAGTGCCCCAGTCCTACTTGTATCTGTGGTTGTCACTGTGAGCTCCAGCAGAAATGCTGTTGATACAGGGGAGGGTGAAGGCTGGGTGTAGTCCCATACAAGAGGCCTTGATATATTGGAGAGTGTATCATAGTACAGTTCTGAGGGAGCTCTTGGTGTCACTGCCAGTGTTGTCTATGGCAGACTCGACAGACTCAGTATTTTACTGTCCTTAATTATACGAACATACAAAATCGCCAGCGGAAACAGGCTACATGGTCTATCAAGTCTGCCTGAGTGTGCAGCTAGCACTTCATCTTGCAGCAGCCCCTCCCGCCCCCCATCACTGTATCCCTTCCTCTTACTCTGTCCCACCCCCTTTTGAAACTGCTCACCGTCTTACCGGATATAAGATCTTCCAGTAGAGTATTCCACTTGTCCACTACCCTTTCTGTGAAAAAGTGTCTCCTTACCTCCCTCCTAAACCTTCCCCCTCTAATCTCAGTCCATTCCCTCTTGTGTCCCTCTCTCTCCTCAGCTAAAAGATCCCTTCTGTGTAAGTATCTGAAAGGAATTAACAAGACTAAAAGGTCTCTATCATATCCCCCCTGTCCTCCTCTCTCTCTTCTAGTGAGTACATTTTCAGCTCTCTCAATCTGTCTTCATAAGGCCTGTCACCCAAACCTTGTATCATCTTCATGGCCCTGAATTGCACCCCCTCCAATAACCTTATGTCCCTTTTCAGGAATGGGCACCAGAATTGCACGCAATACTCCAGGTGGAGCCTGACCAATGATCTGTACAGGGGCAGTGTAACCTCACTCCTTCTGGAAGAGATCCCCCTTACTATACACCTCAGCATTTTGTTGGCCTGTGCTGCCACCTTCCTGCACTGGGCTGAGCTGTTCATGCTCCCTGTTAGGATTACCCCTAGTTCCTTTTCCTCTGCGGTACTTTCCAATTGCACTCCATTCAAGTGATAGTCCCACCCCTGGTTCTTTGCTCCAAAGAGCAACACCTTGCACTTCTTGGCATTGAAACCCATCTGCCATGTTTCTGCCCACTCCTGCAGTTTAGTCAGGTCCTCCTGCAGTACCTTCCGCCCCTCACTGTCATCAACCACAGCTCACATTTTAGTATCATCCGCAAACAGGCTGATCTTGCTCCTGATCCCATGTGAAATATCGGCTATGTATCTCCAAAACAGCACTGGTCCCAGTACAGATCCCTGCGGCACCCCGCTTGTCACCGCACTTGATGACGAGAGTCCCCCCCCACTACCACCCTTTGCTGCCTCCCCCTCAGCCAGTTTGTGATCCAGTTTGCTAATTTTTGCCCTGCCCCCACATATTCCAGCTTCCCCCGTAACCTCCCATGAGGTACTGAATCAAAGGCCTTGCTGAAGTCCAAATACAGGACATCCACTGCAAGGTCTTTGTCCAGTTCCCGTGTCACTCAGTCATATGCATCTATCTAGCTTTCTGGCCCTGCTCCTATCAGTCGGTGTTACTGTCAGCACCAGTACAAGCACTAGATATGGAGGAGGGCAAAGGCAGACAAACCTGCTTTGTTTATGAGCAGGAGACCCACCTGCACTCTAATAACTGGAGAGCTCACCTTCTTTTGTTTGATAATGAGAGACTCACCTGTGCTGTGGTATGGGGAGCCTTCTTTGTCGTTGCTCACTTTTGACAGATCCTCATCGGACTGGAAGGCTTGGTTCACTGGAATGAGAGACATTTTTTTAGTACCCACATATAGTGTAACATGACAAGGATTGCAGATTAAGTAAAGCAGTGCACGCTGCCTTGCCCGCTTTTTTCAGATCTTGAAAATTCTGGACTCCCCACAGGGAACCAGCTGTACTGCTAAACTAGGCTCTCCACAAGGTGGCAGTACCACATCCAGCGGAGATGGAGGCCATGTGTCTGGCAGCAGAACATTCCCGAGCTAAAAATAAATAATTAACTTAAGGCAAGGTCCCTTCTATCAATACTCATAGGTGTTCAAGCCTGTCTGGCAGGTGTCTAAGTGGCATTGCATCAGCACTCTGCTCCACCAGCTAAGAGACCAGTCCTCCTATCGAAGTTGGGTTTCTGGCTGTGGGATTATTGCTAACCAGGAGTGTCTTGGAAATGAGGCTGTTGTGGGAATTAGGGGCTAACTTTTCTTGCTTGTCTTTTAAAGCAGTATTACTTTAATTGAGTGAGGCAAGCCTGACCAATATTACACGTTTCAGTGAGATTGGTATAAGGGTTGCTGTGCATGCAAATTTTACACTAACCGATTTGTAAGAGGAGTATAATTAAATTCAGATCAGATACATACAGCTTTCTGAGTATGCAGAAAGGTTTGGAGCTCAAATTAAAATCCCCCTTCTGAACCCTAGAACTCCCAGTTCAGTTCCCATCAGGTCCGCTTGGACGCGTACAACATCCTGCAGTGTAACAAACATTGTTTGATCATTTGCCACGCAACAGAATATGTGACGCATCTATGGAAAAACAAATCTGTTTGCATTAATCTGAATTCAGCCACCACCCCCACCTTTTGAGGTTAAGAAGGGCTTTAAATACTCTGAGTCCCACACCTCTGAGGCTTTATTAATCAAAATTTTCCACCTATAGCTGAGTGTGCTTGGGTTCCTCTGAACTCCATCCCCCAAGTCTGAAAGGATTTGCATTCACTCGAATTCCACCTCACCCTTTCAGGTAACTTACCATGAGCCTGTATCATTCTGGAGACATCTAAGCCTTCCTTCATCCTCAGGATACACACACTATAGTTATAGTCGAAGGCATCCCTGCGCGGAAGAAACAGGAGGATTAGAGATGGGCGCATGAGAAAATGATAGTTAACTACAGTGTGTTCAAAAACAGAGGGACTTGGTGGGGGAGGGGAAGGCAGACTGAAAAAGGTGTGTGTGGGTGTGTGATTACTAAAAGAGAGAGGCTGACATGCAAGAGCTATGTAGACCATCTAATCCACTTTTTTTTTATTTCGCTGTTCCTTTATAAGAATTTGAAATGTGAAATTCTAGGGAATGTGTCTTAGTTTCTATATGATTACAGTGTGGCAGTGTGTTCCCATGTCACAGTTCCACTGTCTGGACACAAGGGGGCAGTGCTGCCCCATATGTTACAGTTAAACTGTCTGACCACAGAGTTACAATTCTGCGCCACATCTCACAGTTCTGTCTGATCACAGTGTGGCAGTGCTGCCACACATCTTGCATCTGCATGGTACTGTATGACATCAGGGTGGCAGTTATGTCCCTATATCTCACAGATACACTGTCTAACCACAGGATGGCTCTGTTGCCCCTCATTTTACATTTACACTGTCTAACCACAGGGTGGTACTACTACCTAAGATCTTGTATTTATACTGTACAACCAGAGGGCGGCAGTGCTGTCCCACTTTTGCATTTACATTGTCTGACCACAGGGTGGCACTGCTGCCCCAGATCCTGCATTTGCACTGACCTCAGGGTGGCATAGCTACCCTAGATATTGCATTTATACTGACCACAAGGTGGCACTACCCCCCCATATCTTTGCGTTTATACTGGCTGACCACAAGGTGGTAGTGCTGCCTCTACATCTGAAAAAGAAGAGATTATTCATCAGGCAGCGCCTCTGAATATCCAGATATTACAGAGGAGAGTATTCAAAATGCTTTCACTAGCGAGATTAGTCATTTCTACACAAGTTTATTTAGAACTGTGGGCACAGAAATGAATCACTTAGGACAGTGTGTTTGTGTTCATGTGTAACATGGTACAAACAGAATAGAACAGGAATTAAAGTGTACTATATTAATAAAAATAATCGTAATGCTCACTGAATGACTCCGATGTAATTATCCAGGTTTTGGGGTGAGTCCTCCTGCCAGTTGTTCTTGAAACCCATAAAGACAGTGTTTGGCTTTAGCTTCCCTAGACCGGATGCCTGCAGAATAGAAAACATCAGTGTGAGGGAAGGGGAAGAGGCAACATGCAAACTCCACAACACTGGACAGCGTCTCACAGGTCCTAGAACTGAATAGTCACTGGCGCCAAGCTCATCATGAACAAAAACAGCTGTTCAAAACCAGAAGCAGTCTGCGGTCTCGGACCCTACTGCAAACCCTGAGAGGCCAATATCACTCCACATGATGTGTTTTTCAGTACTCCAAATTTGGGGACCATCAAAACTCACCGGCCAACTGTTCTGATATCCCCTACAAACAGGGGATGCTTGGACAGCCTGTCCATTTTTGTTGGATATGCGTCCTGTTCACAGGAGTTCTTATTGCCCAAGAGGGGTCTAGGGAAATTGCCATGGGCAATTTCGTGTTGCAAAATCCATTTAGAAAAGTCAAGAGAGCATAGGGTAAGGCATATAAGGAGAGGTTGAGGGCACTGAACATGTACTCTCTGAAAGACAGGCGCAGTAGAGTGAGAGAGAGAGGACATGATTGGGACCTTCAGGTACTTGAAAGGGATAAATAAGGTTGATAAGGAGAGTCTATTTAAGTTGAGTAACAACCATAACATGAGGGGGCACAGTCTTAAGCTGGAGGGTGGGAGGTTTAGGAGGGAGATCAGGAAGCACTTCTTCACAGAGAGGGTAGTGGACACTTAGAATGCACTGCTGGAAGAGGTCATCTTGTTGAAGACAGTGGGTAGCTTTAAGAAAGGCTGGGATAGGCATGGTGGAAGGTAAGGATCATGGGTGGGGGATGGGAGGAGTGGGGAGGGAGGGCAGGGACAGTAGCTCAAGCTGTGGACCCTGCAATACAAGCAGACTAGATAGATCAAATGGTCTTCTTCTGCTGACTTCTTCATATGTTTGTATACTGCAGAAGCAGTTTAACTGAGGAGTCCCAAAGAGGATGGAACACTCGTCTGTACTTTGTCATTCTCAGCCTAAGATGGACCAGCCTGCCTTACTCAAGGATTGGTGTACCCATGATGCCTTGCTCTGGGAACATGGTTTGAGAGTGTGTGTGTGTGTATGATCTGGTGGTCTAGAGAGATGTGCAATAACCAAACAATTTGTGGTGCAATTTATTTTGCCCAAGATTAAGGGATGTCACAAATGCATGATATGACAATATATCATGATAATTTTCACTGATAATTTAGTGTTGTAAAAAAAAAAAAAACATTGTAATTATTGTACAGCAGGATATAGATAGAATAATAGATAGGGAACTATGTATTACAAGGCTATAATACCATCGAGATGTTCTGGGGACATGTTAACCTCAACAGCGAAGCTCAGGAGGTTCCAATATGTCTCCAGAACCCCAAGATGGCATTTTAGCTGAGTAATCACAGTCCCCGATTTGTTATTTTTGGAATATATGGATCTGAGTTTATTTAATTAAATCAAGCCCCTTCAGGTGCTTTAAACTTCACCACACTGCAGCTTTCGCCTGGCCGCTTCTGCTGCCTCCCCCACCCCCACCCTGCTGCCAACTTCCAGATCTGCATATAAAGCGCTATGGACATTTTGACAAACAGCTGCAGGAGTAGCTTTACTGAGGGGTGTTTGAGTTATTTTGAGCCATTTTAAAATCTGTTTCTGGATCAGCTGTGATGACTAGCTTTTACAGTACATGACAGTTACAGTAAAAGCTGGCTTGAGGGAAGCTGTGGAGAGTGTGTATGTAGCATGAGGGAAGCAGGATTCTCATGGCAGTGTGTTAGGAAGTCCATCAGTAGTAGTATGGGATCCTGTACTACTATCGATGAACTTTGAATTATAGTATTACGAGATCCTGTAATACTATCGATGGATTTCTTCAATAATAATATAGAAAATTGACTGTGTATTTTTCAACAGTAGTATTGGCCATAGCCATATACTACACTGTGATATACCTTGAAAAAACATACTGACTTTTTTCGTGCTGCTCTGCAAGTGTATTCTTCTCTGCGTGCAACAGAGATTTCCCAATGTCCCATCTTCCCCTGTTCCATTTTCACTATTATTCTTAAAATTAGAAATTTGTAAAATGATCATGATAATATAGCGTGATATGTTTTTATAATATCACGATAGTGAAAATGTGATATCATGACATCCCAACTCAGAAAAGCCTATCAGAGATGTAACGTCTCATTTCAAGGAGATCCCATTTCCTCAGTTTTACAGATGGAATGAACTAAAGTACAGGGAGGTCATGTGTCTTCTTCAAGGCCACACAGTCTGCAAATGGCTGTGGCATGATTCAAGCCTAGGATCTCTTGGGTCACAATTCTGTACTCAGTAATCATTGGTCTGGACATTCCTAACTGTTAAACAGAATTTCCTGGGGAAAAAAAAACACTTTTAGCTGGACCAGCATCACACGGTAGGGCTGCGGATTGTAATGATGGTGACCTCAGATCAGGAACGAACCAGGGTCATCGGTAGTTGGCTGGGGGGGGGGGGTTGATAGTCCCAGAGGAAAGCGGGAAGGAGAGAGGGTGCTCCACTGCAATACTGCCACCTGAATGATCCCATGTTGTAGTGTGATTGGAGGGTGGGTACACCACTGCATGCAGATGCCAGTGATGTCCTTGTTCGTGAAGTCCCATGGGGGTTTGGGTGAAAAAGCAGAAGAAACACCCCAGCTGTGACAGGATGATGAAACAAACAAGAGGCATGCTGGATCAGTAAAAACAAGGGAGCATGCTGGATCAGTAAAAACCAGAGGCATGCTGGATCAGTAAAAACAAGAGGCATGCTGGATCAGTAAAAACAAGGGAGCATGCTGGATCAGTAAAAACCAGAGGCATGCTGGATCAGTAAAAACAAGAGGCATGCTGGATCAGTAAAAACAAGGGAGCATGCTGGATCAGTAAAAACAAGGGAGCATGCTGGATCAGTAAAAACCAGAGGCATGCTGGATCAGTAAAAACAAGGGAGCGTGCTGGATCAGTAAAAACAAGGGGCATGCTGGATCAGTAAAAACAAGGCATGCTGGATCAGTAAAAACAAGGGAGCGTGCTGGATCAGTAAAAACATGGGGCATGCTGGATCAGTAAAAACAAGGGGCATGCTGGATCAGTAAAACAAGGGGCATGCTGGATCAGTAATAAGGGACATGCTGGATCAGTAAAAACAAGGGGCATGCTGGATCAGTAAAAACAAGGGAGCATGCTGGATCAGTAAAAACCAGAGGCATGCTGGATCAGTAAAAACAAGGGAGCGTGCTGGATCAGTAAAAACAAGGGGCATGCTGGATCAGTAAAAACAAGGGGGGCATGCTGGATCAGTAATAAGGGACATGCTGGATCAGTAAAAACAAGGGCATGCTGGATCAGTAAAAACAAGGGGCATGCTGGATCAGTAAAAACAAGGGGGGCATGCTGGATCAGTAAAACAGAGGCATGCTGGATCAGTAAAACAAGAGGCGTGCTGGATCAGTAAAAACAAGGGCATGCTGGATCAGTAAAACAAGGGGGCATGCTGGATCAGTAATAAGGGACATGCTGGATCAGTAAAAACAAGGCATGCTGGATCAGTAAAAACAAGGGAGCATGCTGGATCAGTAAAAACAAGAGGCATGCTGGATCAGTAAAAACAAGGGGGGCATGCTGGATCAGTAATAAGGGACATGCTGGATCAGTAAAAACAAGGCATGCTGGATCAGTAAAAACAAGGGAGCGTGCTGGATCAGTAAAAACAAGGGGCATGCTGGATCAGTAAAAACAAGGGGCATGCTGGATCAGTAAAAACAAGGGGGGCATGCTGGATCAGTAATAAGGGACATGCTGGATCAGTAAAAACCAGAGGCATGCTGGATCAGTAAAAACAAGGGGCATGCTGGATCAGTAAAAACAAGGGGGGCATGCTGGATCAGTAATAAGGGACATGCTGGATCAGTAAAAACCAGAGGCATGCTGGATCAGTAAAAACAAGGGGCATGCTGGATCAGTAAAAACAAGGGGGGCATGCTGGATCAGTAATAAGGGACATGCTGGATCAGTAAAAACAAGGCATGCTGGATCAGTAAAAACAAGAGGCATGCTAGATCAGTAAAAACAAGGGACATGCTGGATCAGTAAAAACAAGGCATGCTGAATCAGTAAAAACAATGGGCATGCTAGATCAGTAAAAACGAGGCATGCTGGATCAGTAAAAACAAGGCATGCTGGATCAGTAAAAACAAGGGGCATGCTAGATCAGTAAAAACGAGGCATGCTGGATCAGTAAAAACAAGGCATGCTGGATCAGTAAAAACAAGGGAACGTGCTGGATCAGTAAAAGCAAGAGGCATGCTGGATCAGTAAAAACAAGGGAGCGTGCTGGATCAGTAAAAACAAGAGGCATGCTGGATCAGTAAAAACAAAGGAGCATGCTGGATCAGTAAAAACAAGGCATGCTGGATCAGTAAAAACAAGGGAGTGTGCTGGATCAGTGAAAACAATGGGCATGCTGAATCAGTAAAAACAAGAGGCATGCTGGATCAGTAAAAACAAGGCATGCGGGATCAGTAAAAACAAGGGGCATGCTAGATCAGTAATAACAAGGCATGCTGGATCAGTGAAAACAAGAGGCATGCTGGATCAGTAAAAACAAGGGGCGTGCTGGATCAATAAACCCAGTAGCTGTTTTCCACACATCCACAAAAGGCAAAAAAACAAAAACAAAACAAGAGTGCACTCTCCACAAAAAGTTTGAAAATGCAAAAAAGGGTTTTAGTTCATGTTGTCAGGTGTAGATAGTGCTCACTGTGACTGGAAAATCAGGTACTGAAGCCTTGGAGATGGACATCCCCAGTGCTTCGAGGCCTGTGACAGGATAATTCCTGGCTCTATCTGCAGATTCCACAATGTCGACTGCACCACCTCTACTCTTGAAGGTGGCTTAAATGACTCATGCCCCTGCCTTGAAAGAGCCCACCATGGATGATAAACCATAGGAGCAAGAGGAGGAGAGGTGAGTCCTAGAGAAGATGGGTGATGGAGCTGGGGAGGAGGAGATGGGGCCAGTGGAGAGACAGTGGCAGAAAAGAAAGTATAAAAACAGAAACTTTTTTTTTTTTAATACAGAACAGAATTATCCAAGAAAGGTTGGAAAAAGACCGTTTGACCATGTTCAACCAACTATAACTGAGACTAACTCTATTCCTCTTAATGTATTGTTTCTGATCCACAGGCGTGGCCGACAACGTGATGATTGGCCCAGCCCACCTCCTGTTAAAGCAAACAAATAAATAAAAACAAAGCTGTTATAATTTAATGAAATCCAGCTTTACTATCCCATTTAAACACAACAGGAAGAGGTTCTAATATCCCTTTCCAACACAGCAGGGATTGTAGTCTGCATCCCCTCACCTGCATCAGGTATCTGGCACCACTTCTCAGATTCGGTGCTTCTATATCGGTGTAAAAGGAGCGGATCTTCCTCTTCTCCAACCATTTCAAGTGTCCTTTCCAGCTGTCCAGTGGTGTTCTTGTCTTACCGACATCCTGTAAATTAAACAAAGTTAATCACTCAGGCGTGAAGCTATGAGAAAGTGATCTGAGCCAGTAACTGCTGTGAGAGTTACCTTCAGCCTCGTTCACATACCAGCCCACACCTTCCTATCATACTGATGCACGAGGCCACAAGGCCCCAAAACATTGCCATTTATGTCAAATGTTTTACCAAGAAAGACAGGCTGAGCTGGTAACAGCTTGTTTCCAGATGTGTCCTGGGGGGAAGGGGGAGCGAGGACAACGAAGAACACTAAGAACAATAATAAGTAAGTTAGCCTAATAAATAACAATTGATCAAACACAAGGATTGCATGAAGTAGAATATGTAACAATACAGTAAAGTCACGGAGTGTAACAACATTTGCAATGTGTAGAGGCAATATTGAGTTAAGGCTGGGAGCAGTGGCTGTCAACTGGGGGAGGGTGGAAGAGGGGACTGCACCGGTGTAGATTTAGGGTGAAGGGGGAGCAGAGGTGGGAAGGTGATAGGCAGCAGCCCAGGGACCAGTATTAGGGGCAGCAAGAGTAAGTGGTGGAAGTCATGGAGGAGAGATAAGGGTAAGTGGTAGGAAGAGGTGGAGCACATGATAAGGGGGAGAGACCCCCATAGTTTGTGGAATCAGAGGGAGAACACAGCTTGACCAGCAGCAGATTTCCTTGAGGGGAGTGCTAGAGAGCAATAGCCAGAGTTGTGAAGGGGGTGAGAAGTGGTGGTGGTGGGGAAGTGAGGTGGGAAGCAGGGTAGGAGGGAAGAGAGCCAAACCAGTATTTAAAGGAGAAGGACGCACAGTGGGTGAGGTTTCTGGCCTCAAGGGAGAGGAAGGAGCACAGGAAGCAGTAGTGGGTACAAAGAGGGCAGTCCTGCGCAAAGTGGCAGAAAGAGTGAAGAGGAGATCTAATCTGGCCAGGGTGGACTTGCGAGTGGCACTGTTACTGTATACAGTGTCACCATAGTCAAAGATGGGGAGTATCATCTTCAAGATCATCCCCTGACAGGGAGGAAGTGGGATTCTCCTTATATTCTTGCAAAGTGCACCATGTTTGGGGTGTAGCTTTCTGTGGATGGCATCGATATGCACTGAAAAATAGAGGTGCCCGTCAATCCAGACCTCGAGGTACTTGAATGAGGGGACAGCCTCAATTACTGCATCATTAAGGACATGGGAGATGGGTGAGACTAGCGAACCTTGCCTGGTGCCAAAGTTCATAGAGAACATTCTCTTGGTGTTAGGGACAGCTGATTTGCCAGGAACCAGTGCTGGATGTCTGTCAATTCCAGGAGGAGCCTGGCCATTAGGTCAGAGGCAGAGGAGCTGGAGGCAAAAAGTACAGTGTCATCCGTTTACATATGGATGAACACAGAGGAGCAGGCAGTGGGGAGATCATTCAGGAAGACAGAGAAGAGTATTGGGCCAAGGATGTACCCTTGGGGGGACATCTGAACTGACAGGGAGTGGGGGATATGGATTCTCCAATCCAGACAGCTTGAGACCTGCCCTCAAGGTAGGAGTAGAACCGGCTGACTGAGGAGTCAGAGAGCCCCACTGCCTTGAGCTTCTCCAGGATAAAGGGGTGGGCAACAGAGCTGAAGGCTTTGGCCAAGTCAACAGAAATGGCAGAAGTGACGAGGCCCTGATCCATGTCAGATAGAATGGAGTCAGGAAGCCGGGGGAGGGAGGTGGAATTAGAGAAGGACTTCTGGAAGCCAGACTGTAAATAAGTGAAGAAAGAGGCAGAATCAAAAAAGGGGGAGAGCTGAGATAGCACAAGATGTGCTTGGAGCTTAGCCAGAGTGAGAAACAGGGAAATAGGTCTTTAGTTGCCAGGAGAGGTGGAGTCACCCCCTGTGGGAAGGGGGATCACTGTAGCCTGTTTGCAAGTATCGGGGACAGAGCCTAAGGAGAATGAGAGGTTGAGAAGGGATGTAATGGGTAAAGCAGCAGTAGGGGTGGAGAGATGGAAGAGTTTGGGGTCAAGACCATTAGGGCTCACACCCTTATGAAGAGTTATAGCCAAGAGGGCCTTAAGGGAAAAAATGGGAGTGGTAGAAGATAAAAGGGATGCATGGTGGGGTGGGGAGGAGGGCAGGCACAAGAGGTGAAGAAAGTTGAAATCTGAGGTGACAGAAATGGGTCAGAACAGGACTGTCACCCACACTGAAGATGGGGGGACTGGGTTGGGGGAGGACAGTACATGGATAACCTTCCAGAACTTGGAGGAGTGATTACAGTAGTTCTGGAGCACGGGTGACTGTGAAGTATTCGGACTTGGCAAGCCTGGTAGCTCTGGTAGCATTATGAAAGGTTCGGTACTTGATTTGGTTAGCAAGGGAGCTGGAGGACTTGTGGGTCTGCCAGCAAGGTCACATGCACGGAGGCAGGCCAGCAATTCTGCTGAGATCCATTGGAGGCGGGAACCTCAGACACCGTTTTTTCTAAGGGGACAAGGAGATCTCAGGCAGACATGAATTTGGCATGGAAACATTGGAGGGTAGTATTTATGTTGCTGGCAGTAGAGATGGGCAACCAGTTGGTAGCCATCAGTTCAGCTTGGAGAGAGGACAAGTCCAGCGACCTGAAGGACCAGATCTGAAGGAATATGGGGGGTTGGACTATGAACCTTGCGCATACAGTAGAACATATACCAGTCACTGAGGGGGTTGGGGAGGGTACCAGCGGCCATGATACAGTGAGGGTGGGAGGTAAGAACCCAGTCCAGAAGGGAGTGATTGAGTGATCTGTGATTGTGGCAGGTTGGGTCAGTGATCAGTTGGGTAAGTTGGAGGGACTTAATGTTTTGGCACAATTTATCTAGAGAGGGGGAGAGTCAGTTGAGGTTGAAATGACTAAGGATGATTAGCTCAATAGAGGAGGCATGGGAGGAGATAGTGGTGAGGAACTTGGTGACTGAAGAGGGACATGCTCAGAGAGCAGTAGGCACCAGCTACGAGGCTTTGCCATCTGGGCAGAATTAGAAGTCACATTCATATAGCACTTTTCATACACAAAGAATCCTAAAGTGCTTTACAAGCAGTGAGACTGGTAGTGCACTGACAGCCAGTTTGCTAATCAGTAACCACATACAGCCATAGACAATAGCCTTATAGACCGTAAAGCCTCATCCAGTACTGTTCTGTATGTTTATGTATTTACACAGACATACACACACACATAGTAATACATATACACAGCACTACAACACACACACACACACACACACAGCACTACATACCCAGGCATGCATGCCTACTCAGCACTTGGCAAGCAGACATGATGTTGGTGTTGAACTGTTGGAGGGAAATGTTTATGCTGCTGGCACCAGACATGGGCAACCAGTTGCTAGCCACCAGGTCAGCTTGGAGGGAGGATAGGTTCAGCGACCTAAAGGAACGTATCTGAATGAATATGGGAGAGGGGGCTTTGGGACCACAAATCTTGCTCAAGCAGTAGAATACACATGAAGATATGCACACACAGTACTATGTACTCAGATGGACACACGGCACAACATACAGATGTGCACATACTGTACTACATACACAGAAATACACAGCATTTTACAAACAAACACACACGCACATGGATGCATGCACACATGCATACATGCACACACACACTCAGTACTATACATTTCATCCTCCCCTGCTGTCCTCGCCAGTCCCCTATGTCTGTCCCACCCTCGCTTGCATCCTCCACTGATTTGACACAGACCAACCCCTCTGGCAGCCTCTTCCCCTTATCAACCCCCCTCTCAGCTCTTTGTCCTGCTCCCTTCACCACTGTCTGCCACACCACAGATTGTTGCGTCATCTTTAAATAGGCCCACCTTGCCTAGGATCCCTTCTGCAATGTCACAAAGATGTTGAAAAGTACCAGGCCTAAGACTAATCTCTGGAAGACCTTGCTAGTAACTTCCTGTACCTCCGGGATATTCCTATTTGAGTACTCTTCATGTTCTCTAACCTAACCATCTTCTAATCCCTCTTGTAATCTTGTCCATTGCCCTCCGGATCCTCTAATTTAGTTACCTGGCTCCCATGAGTCAAAGGCTTTGATTTGATTTTTGTGCCATGGATTTTTTCTCCCCCCCCGTCCACGAACCTTGGCTGCGCGTGCACATGTGGAGACATGAGCACGCCGTGGCTCGAGGTGCCCTCCCGTGACCCGGCACCCTCTCCCGCCTATGATTGCCACCGGACCTTCACCCGGTGGCAGTGGAACTACAGGGGGATGACCACCACCCTAAGAGAGGAGAGCTGTCTGTCGGCTGCTCAGTCCTGCTCTCACCCCCCGCTGCCCCCGTGCCGGCTCCCCAATGACACAAGTCCATTCCCAAATCCGGGTCACTGGCATGATGCAAAGTAAGGCATCTAGCACCTCAGCCTTCTGCACCACCGGGGCCAGCTATGGTCTATAGTTTTCCAATTCATCCCAGCTCCTGCTCTTGTGCAGGGGTACTATATCAGCTGCCCTCTATTCTAACAGCAGTACTTCTATTTCCAGTGAACAACTGAAGAGGTTTGCCAGTAGGGTGGCCAGCTCCTGACATATTTCTTGTAGCACTCTAGGGTGCAGCCACTATGGGTCCATTGATTGGTCAATCGCCATAGTGCTCAGGCCCCTGATTACACTATCCTCAGTGATCAGCTACATGTTAAATTTGACATTCCCTGCTGTTTTGGCCTTGAGACCCCATTCAGGTAGTGGCATTTAGTCCTCTATCATGAACACCAAGCAAAAATACTCGTTTAGTATTTCTGCCTTACTCTTGTCCTCCTCAGCTCCTCCATGCCAGGCCTAATGCTGGGCTGGATTATGAGAACCAATAGCCTTAGTGGTTGGCTGTCTCCCCTTTTTCCGGGTATCCCTTCCACTCTTCTGAATGTGGGTACCACTATTCCCTTATACAGTATCTGTCCCACCCAAGATTAGATCCCCTCACAGCCATGGCTTCAACCACTTCTCTGAAGAGTCGGTTCCATTTCTCCATCACCTGCTCCGTGACAACTGCATTACACTTGGATATAGTGGGTGGCAGGTTACATGGTCTGAATGGCTTGGAAAGGTTGCCTGTCACTAGCACAGCAGTCCAGCTGTTCCTCACTCCTTACTCACCATCACAATGTTTCCACAAAGCATAAGGCTGACTTTCTTGGTGAAGGTGCCCACAAAGTCAACCAACGCCGGGCGCAGGTTAGGGGGGCCTGTCAGGACCAAGCATTGAGGCCTGAAATGAGAATGAGAAGAAGAAGAGAGACATTGGAACAAGGAAAACAAGGCTGACTGACAGCACATCTCCTGTGTGCTGCCGTGTAGAAAACACCATGACAAGTGATCTCTGCAATGTGTTGCCCCATCCAGTGGGCAAACTCAGCAATGTCCTGGCTGGAAATCAAACTAAAGCACCCTAAATCCTGAAGGCAGCTGCTCTAAGCAGTCATTTAACCCCTTCAGTCACTATTTATGTAGAGTGTAAGTCATGGGCTTTATTCAAGAGCTATTTGGCAACTTTAGACAAAACATTAATGAGTCATACAGCCACAGAAAACTGGTACAATATGCACACAATAGAAAAGCCCTAAAATTCATAAAGCAAATGCAAAAGGGAGACAAAAGGTTAATGTGATATTGTCAATGCGCTATAGAGTTACAGTAAATGAAAGTTAAGCAACTGTCGTGAGATGATGCTATGGGATAAGTAATGGAACTGGCCTACTATAGAATGTATTAGATGACCCTGAGATATGTTTGAAATGTGGCCATCTAGATCTAAAGACTAGCCCCCCACCCCCCAATTATTCGAAAATTCCCTAGCCCTCAAGACTCTACACGAGATTCCCAATTTGTTTGAAATTTAGACTGTGCTTTTAACTTTCCATCAGCTCCGTCTCCTGCTTTTAGGGGGTGTTGCTGTTGCAATTTGACACCAGAGGGCTCTGCTGTTGCAGTTTTCCTCATCTGGCTGGCAATGTCCACAGACTGCACATTTGCATCTGCAGCACTCCCGGTCCCACTAACATCATACACTGTGATGCTGGCACAGAATAAAGGATATGTAGATATATGAGAGCATCTTCTTTGTTTTGGTTAGGTTAAATACTGTTCCCTGTATAAAAGGAGGCCCTAGTAAGTTAATCTAAAAAAAAAAATAATAATAATCCTGCAGTTATACTCTCCACTCACAGGGTGGCAGTGGTGCCACCATACCTCCCAAATACACAGCCTGACCACAAGGAGGCAGTGTTTCCCTTATGTCTTGCGGTTACACAGCCTGACAACAGTGTAGTAGTGCTGCCTAGCTTGCAGTTATTCTGTCTGATTACAGGGTGACAATGCTAACCTGTACTGCAATTATACTAACTACAGGGTGGTATGGTTGCCACTATGTCTCATAGATGAACAGTCTGATAACAGGGTGGCAGTTCTGCCCTCACATCTTTGTTACACTGTCTGACCACAGTGTGGCAGTGGTGCCCTCCTGTCTTGCTGTAATTACACTATCTGACCACAGGGTGGCAGTCTGGCACCACACCTCATAATTAAATGTCTAACCACAAGGTGGCAGTCCAACATGATATTTAGCATTTAAACAGGTTTAGAACAGGGAGGCAGGGATGCACTCATGTCTCATGATTACACTCTCTGACCACTGGGTGGCACTCTGGTACCATGTCTTGCAGTAACACCATAGCACTCTACTGTTATGAATTTCACATAGTGCTATGAAGCTTACACCCAAATTTATCCTTGCTCTGTGAAGATTTACTGATGCTCCACATTATGTTAAAGCTATTTTTGGACATACAAACTACAGTACTAAAAATGTTAAACCAACCTGATGAAAACACTCCTTATCACTAAAAACGTGATGCCCACTGTTCTTAAACGTATTTATCTTTAAAACAAACATGTGCCATGGCCAGTCATGTGGTGCGTTGAAGCATCGGATGCCACACCACCGACCATACTGGTGACCTGGGTTCAGAACAGACCAGAGTCGCTCAAGGCCTGGCCGGAGGGAGGGGGGAGGGAGGATTGAGCATCTGATGGTGACGGGGTGGGTTGCTGGATCCTGCCACTTGACTGCCAACTGGCAGAGGCTAGATGGCAGCGACGACAGGGACAATGTGTGAGGAGGTCATTGGCAGATGCAGCATGCAGTGCTACAGGATCATTGCATGCACGATGACCGGTGGCAAGGAGGAAAACGTCAACTTGCTCAGTGTCCCCTGCAGGCCCTGCACGATCCTACAGGGCAGGTCACCTATAGGTGGTTAACTTTTATGTCCCTGAGACAGGTCGGTGCAGGCTGGGGAGTGCTCCTGAGGCAGAGGGCAAACAAACCAGACAGACAAAAAATGTATATGGAAAAAGTTGAACATGTGCTGTGAATTCTGGCCATTTACTCTCCATTTTAAAGGCCAGTGCTAAACATTTCAATGCTGAGAGGTAGATAAGTACCGTGTATACTGTACGAGTAACATTGTCTAATTACGGGTTGGCAGTCCAGCACCACATCTTGTACTTATGCAGTTTGACCACAAGGTGGCACGGCTGTCCTGTCTCACAGTTATGCTGTCTAACTACAAGGTGACAGTGCTGCCCAGTAGCTTGCAGTTATCCTGTCTGGCCACAGGGTAGCAGTGCTGACCCCATATCTGAGAGCATCACTAATCCTTTCATAAGAATACAAAATCACACATGCCCCCACAATGCAAAGCATCATGGGCTACATATGCAAATCACCACAGAATGTTATGCTGGTCCAACTTTAAGCAGAACTGCATGGTGTCAAAAGGCCTCTCACACAATTTGCAAAGGGTGCTAACAAAAGACATAGACACGTGTTTTGTCCTACCAGGACTCATCAGTATGCCTCATCTGTTTGACACCCCAGTGGAATGGACCAGCTACCCTTAAGACAGTGTGTCTTGGATATGTTGTGGTGAACCCATTAAAATAAAAAACTATTTAAAAGACAAAGAACCTCTGTGCGCAAACACTGAGGCAAGGGTTACCCCAAAGGGCATTTGGCTGGGAAGCCAAGTTTCAAGAGAATACAAAATCACACATGCCCCCACAATGCAAAGCATCATGGGCTGCATATGCAAATCACTATTCCTTTCATAGATCTATTCCTTAACAGGTATTACGTTAAGGGTTTGCTATTCCTTTACCATACTTATTCAACAGAGACACATCTTTGCCATTCTGAGTAACAGCAGAGGCTGTTTCTCTGAAGGACAGTACTCCCTTGTTCTCTGACTCCCTTAAAATTACTAACAGTTCTTACCAGCAGCAGTTTTCCTGCACCGCTGACCGAGGTGTACATGTAAAGTGATATGCCATAAGCAACAAGTACTACAGGTGAATTCTTTTCCCCAAACTCAGTGGCAGCTGCTGCTGCATCAAGTATGTGGTGAGTGCATTACCTGAAGTTCTTGACGTGGTCCTCGACTCCACTGAGGCCGAGAGAGTAGGTAAGAGCCATGCTGTAAGAGCCAGCTTGCACTGAGGAACCCCAGTTTACATCTGTGGTTAAAATATAAAAAAAACTGTTAGATCATCTTCTACCAGTTACTACTACCATGCCTTTCCTATCCCAAGATCCAATTTACAACTCCTCCTATAATCTTATTTTCAGTCATTCCATAGCCATGTCTCTGCCAGTTCTATGTAATTTAAATTAAAAAAAAGGTAAGAGTAGGACCCCCATGCGGTGGTTATTGCACACTGCAGGTGGAATACTATGTTGGTGTCCTGACTGAACTGGGATCTCCTTTTCTATCTTGGGGGGGGGGCACAGACGAGGACAGGCCCTTCCAGGAAGGTTTCTGTATATCGAGTTTGAGCTCATCTGTGACCCTGATGCTTGGAACCAGCCCCTCAGACTAAGAAATTGGTTACGTTTCCTTCAGAATTGCTGCCACCTGGAGGGGGGGCCTGCTGCAGCGTGGTGCAGGTCAACCAATTGTGGGGGGGGGGTCTAGGGGAAGGTGCAAGAACATGGTAGAAGGAAGGAAGGAAGGAAGGAAGGCGGGACCCCCAAGAGAGCAAGCCACTGTATCTCGAGGTGCCATCGTGCCATCAGATGTAAATTCCAAATAAATAAGTTGCAGTAAAAGATCTATAGGTCTAAGTTAATGTGGGACTTGGTGAAACCTAGACCATGCGAACTGGCCTGAGCCAGATCAGTAAAAGCTGGTCTGGCAGGACTGGGCATACGTTGCAGGAATTTTACCAGTCTGTACACTGATCTGGGCCCAGTGATCCAGTTTTCACCCATTACCTGGAGCTTGGGGAAAACCAGATTGCTGGAACTGGACAAGACCAGATCAGTAAAAGTCAGAACAGCTGGTCTGGAGCTGCAAAATTCACACAACTTGCACCTGGTCTGGCTTTTCCTGATTAGACAAGTTTTGGCAGTCCAGTTTTCACACATAAACTTCACGGCTAGACAGTTGGCTATAACTCAGTGGTCACCTTCGCATGGGGACAAGAAGCAATTCTGCTCAATCGACCTGTCCTTAGGTGAGGGTAAGGGGTGGGATCATATCTAGCTGCTTGCCTCCATAACGCTATGAGTGAGAAATGCATGCTGCAGTTTCTATCAAACTGTGAAATTAGAAAGGCTGGCTGACTCCTGCATGCTGGAGCTGGCAGAGAAACTGAAACCTGTGAGGACCTACATCCGAGAATTCTAAACACAGTTGTGTGCTTTCCTTCCTACCTGGTTTCTTATACGTCACGTAGCCCAGAAGGAAGATGATGATACCCACAGCAATGAGGGCTGCCCACCACGTCAAGAGAAACATAATCACCACAGAGATGACAGCGCCAAACAGAGCTGTCCATTTGCTGTAATAGCGGAATGAGGGACGCCAACCTGTGAGGGGGAAGGGAAGAACACATGAAGGAGACAGCAGCTTAATTATAATGATGCAGAGGTACATGATACAGCATTGTCTGTCCTGTGAGAGTCCCGTAGATCATGGCATGGCAAGGAAAGGCCCATATTTTACATTTGATAACATGTTATGGAGGCCTTTTCCTCACATATAGGAGGAAATGGGACATCCCACAGCTACCTGTTATACACAAAAATACATAAACCCAAGTGAACAAACATATCAAAATACATGCACTTACACACACAGACACAAGAAGATATATGTTCACAGACACAAGACAAGCAGCCACAAGTAACTGGGTGTTCAAACACATGTAAACATATAATATATGGATGGGAACTTTCCCCATAGGAGCCCATTATCGTCTAGTTCCCCGCATGGGTGTAGCCAGGCATACTCCAAGCACTCCATGGTGTGCAATTTTATTTAAAGGGGTAGCAAATAGGCTCTGAACTGCTTCCTGTTTCCATGAAAACTAACAAAATGCTGAACCTTTCTGTGATTTTGTTCATAGGAGTCAAAACTAGAAGGACTGGTCACTAACACTGTCTTTGTATCCCAGGGACAATACAATTTTACAGGCTCTGGGCTGGTATGTAGGTGTCTTGGGGAGCAATGAATGGCATTTGTATTTACCCATGCATGGCAACAACCATTGTCATGAGATACAAAAGTTGTATTTATTGTGCCAAATGAGGCAACAAACACGGTCCTGGTGTACATTTGTGTATTGCCTGGCTATACCCGTGTTGGGGGGGGCGTAGCACACCCTAACAAGTGGGGGCCGGGTAGCAGTGAGTCCACTTGGTGTGCAGATCTGAAATCCCTGGCTACACCACTGGTTCCCTGTGTACCTCACCAATTAAACCTACATTCCAAACAATTTAAGCTGCATACCTCCTAATTAAAGCTGTATACTGAGGGAAAAGAAACACCCACAGACCAACATTATGACCGCCAAAACAACTTAATGACCAATGAAATCAATAAACATGTCAATGAACACACCAGCTGAACCAGTTAAAAATGTATGTGCTAATTATCACACCTAATAAGCCTCCTGACAAAATCACAGCCTTCAGGTACAAAAAAGTCACCATCCCCATGTATTATATAAAACAAACTATAGGTACGGTAAGCGTGGTACATAGGGATATAATTCATCCATCTCAGGGTCCTAATGAGGTCATAATATCACTCGCCCTTTGGGTTTGTGGCTTATTGACCTCATTAAGACTTCTCGATGGAATTATATCCCTATACGTCACACTTACCCATAATTTATTCTGTATATACACACAAGCATATACGCCCTATAGTATATCTACATAAAATGCATACAAAAAAATTCTGTTTTGGCTGGGAGACAACATGACCCATGTAATTATTAACCAGTGAATATACATATCAGTGCTACTTGCCTCATCAGAAAATCCATACACTCCATCAAGCGACCTTTAGCAATATGGCCATCTGTTCCTTACACTGAGTTCTATAACAGAACTACAGGACAGACACATGCTGTCAGCTGAGGCCGCCCCTCCGCCATATTGTGAGAGGAGTCGTGCTCGCCGCAGGTACCCGCATCCATGCTTCATGATTCTGCATGGCTCAGTAATGCAAAGCATGCAGTCGTTTCATCCAGATGCGAGTTTCTACAGGATGCATGTCATGATACACGCACGATACATTGCCCATAACGAAACACTAGTAATGTCCCACCCTCATACCACAGAGCTAGTTATGCATGTCTGTCAGTTCATTGGATATGAGAGGATTATATGAAAGCAAAACTTGCAGGATGTCAGCAATCCTGCGTGGCAATACTGTTAGACTTCTGGCAAGGACTCCTCCTCCAAGATGGCAGATGCATGGCTTCAGCTGAGCCAGCTGGCTAACAATGTGAATCTGCTCTCTCGCCTTTTATATATGACCTCACTGGATCCCCCCTGTAATCACTAACCACAACTTCAAATACACATTTTTTTTAATACTTGGTAACCAGGTAAGACCAACTAGGCACAAGTGCCTATTTTCCAAGACAATCTGGGGGCAGTGAAGAGGTTACGTGACTTACTCAGAGTCACACAGTATGCAAGTTGGGGTTGTGGGAATCAAACCCAGGTCTGCAGGATGTACCAAGCTCACTCACAGCTTGCTACTTTAACTTCTAGGTTATACTCCCAGCCCTATTAAACAATGATAATGGACTGTCTGTATAATGAAGGAAATGTAGCTTCATCAGTTATTTTTATAATACTTAATATTCACACCAGGTAGCTGTCGTTAACCACTTATTCCTGTACATATTTGAATAATCTCTCCACGTGCTGTACTTCACATAAATGTTATAAAGCTAAAAAAGTTTAATTAAATACTCATATTGGTTTCCTCAGCTTTAAAATTTACACTCATCACCCTAGTTTCTAACAACTCATGACTGCCTAATAAGACATATCAGTGTTTCCTAATTAATATCTCCTCCCCTGAAGTCCAAAGTAATTTGGATTACTACCCAAACAATATACAATTCGAAAAGTATTTCCCATTTCAAATGTTACCTATCTTTACATCATTATTCCATTCACTTAAGCAACAATTCCCTCCTAGGTGGGCAGTCATAGTCTTTTGAGCCTCCAGTTAGTCTTACGGTATGGCACTGCACACCATGAAGGTGCCATCAGTTGGCACATCAGGCAGCACTGCACACCGTGGAGGTAGCATCAGTCGGTACATCAGCTGACACAGAACACCATGGGAGGTGGCAGCAGTCAGCACATCAGGTGACACTACCCACCATAAGAGGTGGCATCAGTTGGTACATCATGTGACACTGGCCTTAATGGAGGTGGCAACAGTCAGTTCATTGGGTGACGCTGCCCTTGCATGTTGGTGACATCAGTGTATGCATCATGTGACACCTCCCTTCAAAGAGGTGGCATCAGTAAGTTGTGTAGCACTTCTCAGTATATATGTGGCATCCGTTGGTACATCAGATACCTGCTCACCATGGAGGTGGTATCAGTCAGTACTTTGGGTGACACTGCCTATCATGGAGGTGGTATCAGTCAGTAAGTGAGGTAGCTCTTCCCAATATATATGTGGCATCAGTCGGCACTTTGGGTAACACTGCTCACCATGGGAGGTGGCATCAGTCGTACACCAGGTGACACTGCCCACCATGGAGGTGGCATCACTCGGTACATTGGGTGACACCGCCCACCATGGAGGAGGTATCACTCGGTACATTGGCTGACACTGCCCACCATGGAGGTGGCATCACTCGGTACATGGGGTAACACTGCCCACCATGGAGGTGGCATCACTCGGTACATCGGGTGACACTGCCCACCATGGAGGTGGCATCACTCGGTACATCGGGTGACACTGCCCACCATGGATGTGGTATCAGTCAGTAAGTGAGGTAGCTCTTCCCAATATATATGTGGCATCAGTCGGCACTTCGGGTAACACTGCCCACCATGGGAGGTGGCATCTGTCAGTACATCAGGTGACACTGCCCACAATGGAGGTGGCATCACTCAGTACACCAGGTGACACTGCCCACCATGGGAGGTGGCATCAGTCAGCACACCAGGTGACACTGCCCACCATGGAGGTGGCATCACTCGGTACATCGGGTGACACTGCCCATCATGGAGGTGGCATCACTCGGTACATCGGGTGACACTGCCCACCATGGATGTGGTATCAGTCAGTAAGTGAGGTAGCTCTTCCCAATATATATGTGGCATCAGTCGGCACTTCAGGTAACACTGCCCACCATGGAAGGTGGCATCTGTCAGTACATCAGGTGACACTGCCCACAATGGAGGTGGCATCAGTCAGTACACCAGGTGACACTGCCCACCATGGGAGGTGGCATCAGTCAGTACACCAGGTGACACTGCCCACCATGGAACTGGCATCACTTGGTGCATCAGGTGACACCACTCACCATGGAGGTGGCATCACTCGGTACATCGGCTGACATTGCCCACCTTGGAGGTGGCATCACTCGGTACATGGGGTAACACTGCCCACCATGGAGGTGGCATCACTGGGTACATGGGGTAACACTGCCCACCATGGAGGTGGCATCACTGGGTACATCGGGTGACACTGCCCACCATGGAGGTGGTATCACTCAGTACATTGGGTGACACTGTCCAACATTTATTTATTTTTTTATTTGAATTTTGATGACCAGGTAGGCCTAATGAGACAGGCTGTCCCTTTTTCAGGGGTGACCTGGAATTAGTTACATATATTTTTTAGTGAGAAACAAATACACAGCATTTACATAGTTGAAAAAGAAATATAAGAGCAGTCAACATACATACAAGGTGCAGTTCATTAGTTACAAACAGAAGCTTCAAGAAATGTACATTCAGAAACAAGGCACAGGATAAATCAGACATACTTGGAGATGTCCTGGGTCCATCCAGAGGTTGGTGAACACCCAGGAAAGGTCCAGAGAGATAATTTAGCTGAGGATGCAACTGGTCATTGATTACACTTGCAATGGGTAGCTCTACTGGAAAAGGCGTTGTGCCTGTTTTTAAGTTGTGCAGGAGTGGAGCAGCTAAGTATCTCATTAGGAAGCGAGTTCCAAAGAGGGGGGGACAACAAAAGAAAAGGATCTCCTACCAGATGCTGATCCCACCCTGGGACTTTCTAGTAAAGGACTAGCAGTGGATCTCAGGGGCCTTGTATGTTGCTTAAGCCTGATTATTCCATTAGGGTTAGTGGGTGTTGAACAAGGAAGTGGCATCAGTCAGTACATCGGGTAACACTAACATACATACTAAAATGCCAGCAGAACAGGCCTAATGGTCTTTCGAGTCTACTCGATTTTCAGCACCCGCATTGAGGGACGATTTTGGTGTCCCCCCCTTCCCCTTGGGTTATACTGTCCCCAGTCCCAGATGTTCCACCTGCATTGGGCCAGGTCAGATTTACCCTCCCCCATACTTGTCCCATCCCCTCTTAAACCCGTCCACAGTCTCCGCCTCTACCAGCTCCCTGGGCAATGCATTCCATGGCTCCACCACCCCTTCAATGAAATAATACCTCCTCCTCTCCCCTCTAAGCCTGCCCACTTCCAGCTTACACCAATTCCCTCTCGTTGTCCCCTCCTCCTTCCTTTGGAGCGCTCTGACTGGGCCTCCCTTATTGATCTCCTTTATGTACTTAAAGACTTCTATCATGTCCCCCCTGTCCCTCCTCTCCTCCAGGGTGTTCATGTCAAGCTCCCTGAGCCTCTCCTTATGGGTCCTCTCCCCCAGGCCCAGGATAATTTTGGTTGCCCCTCTCTAAGAGTGTAACATCCCTCTTTAGATGTGGTTTCCAAAACAGCACACAATACTCGAGGTGTGGCCTAACCAAGCAGTTGTATAGGGGTAGGATTACTTCCACCCTTCTGGAGGAAATCCCCCAGGCGATGCATCCCAGCATCCTATTTGCCCTTGCTGCTCCCCTCCTACAGGTCTCTGAGTTGTTCATTTTGACATCTACCACTACCCCCAGGTCCCTGTCACCCTCTGTGACTTGAACTTCGTCTCCTCCCAGGGTATACCCCTGGCCTGGATTTGTGCCTCCCAGGTGCCTCCCAGGACCTTGCACTTCCTCGCATTGAATTTTAGTTTCCATTTTCCTGACCACCTTTCCAGCACCTCCAGATCCTCCTGCAAGGCCACCCTCCCCTCTCCTCCTCCTCATTCACCACTGCACCCAGCTTTGAGTCATCTGCAAAGAGACTCATTTCACTCCTGACCCCCTTCCTTATGACAGAGACATAGGCGTTGAACAGGAGTGGCCCCAGCACTGACCCCTGGGGCATCCCACTAGTAACCCACCTTGAGGATGAGGCTAGCCCCCCAACCACCACCCTCTGAGTATGCTCAGACAGCCAATTTCCTATCCATCTTAACAACTGTCTCCCTACCCTCATTTCCTTCAGTTTAGCTAGCAAGCCATTGTGGGGTACCGAATCAAATGCCTTGCTGAAGTCCAGAAAGATGACGTCCACCGGCCTACCCCAGTCCAGGGCCCTCGTCACCTAGTCATAGAACTCCACAAGGTTTGTCTGACACCATCTTCCTGGGACAAAGCCATGCTGTCTATAATCCAAATACCCATTTTGCTCCAGTAACCCCCCTAGCCTATCCTTGATGATACACTCCATCACCTTGCCGACCACCGATGTCAGGCTAATGGACCTGTAATTTTCCACCATCTCCCTTGACCCCTCCCCTTGTGGATCGGCATGACATGGGCCACTCTCCAGTTTTGGGGCACCCATCCAGTCCTCAGGGAGATGTTGAAGAGCTCCACTAGGGGGACTGCCAGGACATCCTCCAGTTCCCTCAGCACCCTGGGATGTATCTCATCTGGCCCAGGTGCTTTCTCCATCCGAAGGGACCTGAGAGATTCCCTCACTCTCGGTACCAGGATTTCAGCTTCCACCTTCTCTCTCATTACACCGTGTACTGCTGGCCCCCCATCTGTCCGTGGTGACCACTCCCTTTCCTCAGACATGTTAGGGACCCTGATCTCAAGCCGGTCCCATCCCTTCCTCTGATTTTCCCCCAACCTCCCCGCAAGACATAGCCACTCCATCCCCCCTAGTAAAAACTGATGCAAAGTACTCATTTAGGACCTCTGCCTGTTCCCCTGCCTCCTGTGCCCAACCCTCCCTATCCTCATCCTGCTGATCTCCCCTTACTTTCCTTCCCCCATGTATCTAAAGAACCCCTTGTCCCCCTCTCCGATTCCCTTTCCAAGGACTATTCCTTGCCCACCATGGAAGCAGCATCAGTCTGCACATCATGTGACATGTTGTAAAGTCAGTAGCTGGACAGATGGGGAGGGGAGTTCAACCCCTTTCCTAATGTTCTTAACAACCCAGCCCAGTAGTGGAGTGGTATGGTGGGATGTAACTGTATTACTAACCTGGTGAGTTGGTGATGGAGGCATGGAAACAGCTGAAGTTGATGAGGGCGTAGGAGCACAGGAAGAAGTTGGAGATAATAGGAGCAATGGTGTTGAGCTCAGCTGGAACAGATAAAGACATGGCATGTGAAAACCTGCACATTTGGGCCAAGCTCATAAAACACTGAGTAAATAACACAAAACCTTCTGGGGGGTTCGTTGTAGTCACAAAGCAGGCAGAGATGCTGAAAGAGTTTCTTGGGCAATGATCGTTATCTGATTGTTCTTGGATAGTGTCATTTAATGGGATCTGTCGCTTCGCATTATCTGCACACAGGCTGACTCACCACTGTGATCTTTACAGAAAACTAGGGTGGCTATCTCCTATGTCTCTCATTCACCATTCTCTAGAGTGTACTGTTGACAAGTTCATTAGGTCAGGTACCCCTGCTTCGCTTGAGGCTATATTCAAGAAGTCATATCTACTGTATCCCTCTGGTCCTCTCACTGTGAGCTACTCACCACACCTAAATGTGTCACCAATATGGGTACTCAGGCTTTTTCCTACTTTGCTCCTCTTTTCTGGAACTTGCTACCCCATAGCTTGGGCCCATCACTATCTCATTCCACTTTTAAAACAGCTTCATAAACACCTTTTGTCCACTGACAATTGCACATGTTCCTGTACTTGATACTTGGTATCATCTAATCCATTTATTTTCTACCTAATTTGTTTGTGTGGTAGTTCAGATATCTGCTATTTACTATTATTGTCATTTACATCGACCATTGTTAGTGTTTGGTAACTCTTCCTTGATTCTCCTTACCACTGGTTGGTATACTGCTCAGTACGACTAATCTTGTTGTTATTGTTATGCTGCACTCACAGTATCTGTATGGTGTTTTATTGTTACATAGCACTCATTGCATTAGTATGGTGTAATTATCCTGGGTCGTGCCTGAAGATAGGCATTAAATTGTCTAGTGCACCTACCTGATCAACAAAATCTAAATAAATATATAAAACTATCTGTGTCCCCACACAGCCAGAATCTGGTGCTCCTTTTTCTCCATTCCTGGAACAACAGTGCCTCCCTGTGGCCAACCAGATTACACCTACACACACAGATAATTTTTTGTCAGTTTCCTTGTCACCAGTCAGTTCCATTTCTGTTTGTTGGTGGTATAAACTTTTTTGTTTTTGTTTATTTTTACTGTAAGCCCCACCCCCTTCTCGTAACTATCCAAGGTGTCTTTATCTGCTTATTGTTTAAACCTAATGTTTCTCTGGGAGCTGCATTAGCAGTGAGAACATAATGTCACTGTGCCCAGTAACACCATTTACCTCTATGCAACAAGCCTGGAAAATTCTTGGAAAACAAGCAGAGTAAAATCAATTCACAAGTGAATACGCTGCTGTACCATAAAAAAGACATTTTTGAAGCTGTAGGACATTCCATTGGGTCCAATCGCCCCTTCCTGATACCCCCCCCACACACACACACTGACCCCCAGTCCTCTCAACTGGTAAGAAGGGGGACATTCGGGCACTGGTCAGTACAAATGGCAAAAACATTGTGGTTCTCAAGTGGATATGGAAGTCCTTAGAGGTACTTCCATATCCCATGATTCCCTGCTCTATCTGAAATGAAGGATCCACTGCAGTGCTAACCTGGACATCCAAGTGGATATTCGGAGTCTTATGCATTCCCGCACTCTGTGCCACCCTCTGCCCCCATGTGCAGCTCCGCAGCTACAGTGAGTGGCTAGCAGGGGCTGTGGATGCCTTCTGGTGTGGACAGGCATTAGGGTGTGAAGATCTGCAGCTGGGATTCCCACGATTTAAGTGTATCCCCGCCTGTTTTGTGGATCAGGCCCCAAGTCACTTATGCCACCAGACAGACTAAAGAGACATATAAAATAGGTTTCAGAATCCTAGCAACTTTATTAGTCAAAACACATCACCTGACCATTCACTAATCTCTGATATACAAACAGTTTATAACTAGTGTGGGCAATATAGGGTCACATATTTTCAGCTCAGTTTTGAACTTGAATTATGGGCCTGGGCCTGGTTCACTATTTCTGCTAAAAGCCACCCTGTCATTTCTTTTGGTTGGAAATGCCTGTTTAGTTTTTCTGCAAACTATTTTCACATCATTTCTACTGTTCAAGGATACACAGAGATATGCTTGTTTTTTCTAAGTCTAGAATATGAATACAATGTCATTTTTAAATCTTGTTTAGGAGCGGGTGAGATAAGTGGCACTGAATATGCGTAAAGATGTGCGTCATAGGTATTATACATTTTGCTCATATAGACTTGATATGCAGCATGGGATCTCAATTACCATTAGCAGCACAGTGCCATGCAGTCCCTGCATGGTGCCAGAGTCAGACTTGTGTGATGGCTTTTTCTACCATCCCTGCATCCTCTTGATAGTGTAATTTCACAACAAATTACATAAATGACAGTGTCATCGGCCGGCCCAGTGGTGCTGGAGGTTGAGACGCTGGCTGCTACCCCTTGCACCATGCCAGTGTCTCGGGTTTGGGAATAAGCCCGGACCGCTGAGGGCCAGCGGGGGCAAGAGAGGATTGAGTGCCCGGAGGACTGCTCTCCTCTCTTGGGGAAGGGAGGTCCTGTACTCCCGCTCGTTCACTCCCCTCTGGCGGTGGCTGGAGGGAAGTATGGGTCGGAAGACACGTTACCGGCATCTCTATATTGGTGGGGAGGGAGGATGGGAGAAAAATGTGAAAAGGGAGCTGGCAGGATCCATGTGGCCCATTACATCCCCCTGGCTGCCCCGGCTTCTGGATCATGCTCTGGGGGCAGGAAAAAGCCGGCACTCCCCTCCCTGGCCCCGCCACAGTAGGTAAGCCGCGGGGGAATTACGGGGTTGATCAGAGCAGGAACGCTCGGGCACGGAGGGTGCACCCCTTCGACGGAGGGCCATAGCTGCCTGCCAGCCTCCAGGGGGCATAAAAACCTATATGGAAAGAAAATAACAGCATCACTGCTAATTTAAAACATTTCCTGATTGACCCCATGGTTAGCCAGAGCCAGGCACCGGACGCACTGTTTTTTCATGACAGAGATCAAATGTTCATATCCCACCAGTGCCAAAGCCTCACTTGTATGACCTTGAGCAAGTCACTTAACCTCCTACTGCTTCAGTCCACCCAGCAGCCAAAATGGGTAGAGGGACCCCAATAAAAATGATATGTTGTATCTCAGATGGATTATCCTGGGTACAGTAGTTAAAAATAATTTATTGCACACACTAACTTGCTACCAATCAATAATATTAATACTAGGGGCTTTGGAGGAAGAGGAGGAAGTATAGCGCAGCAGTTTTGGGCTCTGAGCTGCAAACCTGGAGACTGGGGTTTGAATCCCACTGCCCTCACTTGCACACTGTGTGGCCCTGAGCAAGTCATTTAACTTCCTTGTGCTCCCAGGTCACATCTGGAAACAAGCTTCAGCTTAGTGTGCCATTCCTGGTTAAACAATTTCCCCTTTCCCTTTCGACATATTTCTGTTCAAAGTGTTATTTGATTCCAGTGTTGTATATGTTGCCACTGCTATCCTATCGGAGTCTGAAGTTTAGGAAGTGCCATAGCATATTCCCTTGATAAGGCACAGCATTCTTTACCTTAACTGCCTCTGACTTTTGAGATTTGCAAGACAGAGTACTCCTGTCACTGGATTAGGTAACATGGTTATAAACACTGAAAACCATGGTAGATTTGATAAATAGGCAGGAACGAGAGAGTTATTACATACTGTGTATACAGGAACAAAGAAAAGTGAATTTGGTTTCTTTGTTCTAGCAATATCCAGTTCAAGGCCTGAAACTATTGGTATCAGGTCATTTCAAGTGTGGTTTTGTATATGTTTTTTTTTTTTTTTTTACCCAGGGCAGTCCAAGCTGCCTTCTCAGTGATCACACCTGTATCACACAGGGAGGCTGGAGTGGGATTTTGGCCGGAGTGGGATTTTTGGTTTTGTTTTAGTTTTGACAATTTGTTTTTTTGTTAAGAAAATAAGAAGTTAGTTATTTTGATAGTGATATTGTTTGTTTGTAACAAGTCAAAGAAGGCTTTAAAAGTGGCCAGATAGTCTCAAGATGACCCTCAAAATGCACCAGAATGCATCTAAAACCTGATAGTCTCTGTGGGCCTAGGCAGCCCCCAGACCCCTGGCTTGTGGGGGGTTGGGGGGATCATGGTTTGTGGAGACCCTACATTTCTAAATTTAACACTACACCACTGTCATAGAACATACCTTGCCTGCAGTCCCCCTTTCCAGAGGAATCAAAAGACTAACATACCTTGCCTGCAGTCCCCCTTTCCAGGGGAAGCAAAAGACTAACATACCTTGCCTGCAGTCCCCCTTTCCAGGGGAAGCAAAAGACTAACATACCTTGCCTGCAGTACCCCTTTCCAGGGGAAGCAAATGACTGTCAGCAACGTAATATTCTTCTCACGAGACTGCACTGGTACAATTCTGTTTAAAAGAGACTGCTGCCTAATTATTTGCTATTTGCTCATATACAGTACTATCATTTTATGTTTGCTTGCGGGCATGCGCAAGAAACATCATGCAGCAGCTTAGGAGAGAAGCAGGTTGTGGAGGTGCAGCAGTGTGGCAGCCAATGCCAGCACTACATTTGTGGGCTTGGCGGTGTGCACCCAATGCAGGCCCAGTGTCCTGATGTCACTGGTTCTGCAGAAGTGCCACCAACTTCAAAGGATTTGGCCACTGCAGTGAGGGGCTGCCTTGTCATTAAAGTGTCAGCAATTCTGCTGCAATGAAGGAGCGACCTGCCATTGCAGGGTGGTACCTTGCCTCATGTAACATTTCTGTGAACATGGCGGTGGATAGAGCCGCCGCTGTACAGTCCCATGTAAGCTGATGGGGGTGCCCAATCCCCCTGTCGGCATGCCAATGACCCAATCAATTTGCCGACAGGGGAGCCCACTCCCTGTTGGCATAATGTCCCCCCCCATTTGTTGTGTGCCGAGGGGGGATCCAATCCCCCTTGGCATCATGTCCCTCCCAAACAGTCTTTATTTGCTGGGGGGGGGCCCCAATCCCCATCAGCTTAAGTACCCCTTCCCCAAAATGCAGGCGACACACTAGAAGCCCACCCCAGTGTGCACAAACGAAGCCTGGGGAAAAAAAAAAACCTTCCAGCGATGTCCTTTTTAGTATTTTTGTCCCTGAAATAAAGAAAATGGTCCCTCGTGGTCTGTAGTGCCCCCTTCCCCAACCTGCACAACCCTCTGTGCACCCCACCTCCCCAAGCACCCCCTCACCCCATACTTACCTCCAGAGCCCAGCATGATGATCTTCGGTGGATTGGAAACACGTTTGCACTCGTCAAAGCCGACCGCGAACTGAAGAAATGCTGATTAGCTGTATAATGACATAAATAGGGTTTTTTCAACTTATGCAGATATTTCAGCCATTGTTTTGACTTTTGCCACCAAATTTTAAACATGTGGTTATTGGGACCCCTCCTCATGAATACAGTCACTGTCATGGCATTACTTGGTCCTGAAAGGTGATTTTGCGGTCACTGCGCAGAATCACCTTTCAGGACCAATTAACGAAACGACAATGCCACTGTTCATGAGGTGGGCTCTCAAAAAGCCTATGTTGCAAATTTGGTGAAAAAAAATCCAAAAAATGACTTTTATGAGAGTGCATTGCGCAGTTTCCACACTCCCTCATAACTTCACAAATTTGTAATATTTTCACTCCAGATTTTCAACATTAGCATTTTTTCAGATTTCCTTATGAACAGTACAGCTTTCATTTTTCACATCCTGGCCAAATTCTGTTTTCGCTCTTCCGGCGCAGAATAGCGCAGTTGCTGTGGGAAATCAGTGTTTGGGACACATTACAAAAAACTCAGTGACTCTTTTCATGAGCAGAGGTCCTAAAATGCCTATGTTGAAAATTTGGTGATAAACGTATATAAAATGACTGTGTTACAAGCGTGCGTCGTGCAGTTTCCACGCACCCTTGTAACTTCGCAAATTTGTAGTATTTTCACTCCAGATTTTAAACATTGGCATTTTTTCACACCTCCTTATAAACAGTACAGCTGTCATTTTTCACATCCTGGCTGAAATGTGTTTTGGCACTTCCGGCGCACAATAGCACGGTCGCTGTCGGAAGTCAATGTTCGAGACAGATTAAGACAAGCATTTGTCAACGCCAAATGTTTGCTTGCTGGCATTGGCATTGGTAGTGTAGAAGTTACAGAGCTGCATAATAGGAATGGCAGCAAAGTATTGAACTGAAGCCAACCCCGCCACCACCCTGCAGAGAGTGACAGGCATTGGGGTGTGCCTTTGGGTCGTCAGGTATAATGACCATGCCATTTCACCACACCCTACCCTGCAGACACTGACAAGTGTCATGGTGTGCCTTGGGGTCTTTGGCCCTTATGCGCACTCCATTCCATCAGGAAATACGGTGAGATGGGTGCGGTATAGGAGAATGGGGTAACGTTTGGGCCGAAGAGTCCGAGGCACACCTTGATGCCTCTCACTGGCTGCAGGGTGTGGGTTGGGGTGGAATGGTATGAGCATTACAGGCAAGAATCCCAAGTCACACCCCTGATGCCCGTCATTCTCTACAGGGTGGGGCGTTATGGTCGGAAACCCCAACGCCTCAGGCATTTGTTGGTATTTTCACTCCAAATTTTCAACATGTTTTTTTGTGACCCCCACCTCATGAACAGTGGCAATGTCAGTTTGTTAGCCGAAAACTGCTTTTGCACAGTGACTACTGCATTTGGCACCACAGGTGCAAAAACACATTCCGAACAGGATGTGAAAAATGACAGCGGTACTGTTCATGGGGAGGTGTAAAAAATGGCAGTGTTGAAAATCTGGTGTGAAAATCTTCAAAAAACTGGTGAAGTCACGAGCGTGCATAGAAACTGTGCAACGCACACCTGTAATGTAACTAATTTGGGGATTTTCTTTACAGCAAATTGTTAACACAGGCATTTTGGGACCTCCAATCATGAACAGTGTCATTGTGATTTTCTTTATCCGTCCCGAACAATGATTTCCCACAGCGACCACGCATTTCTGCGCTGAAAGTGTGAAAACACATTTCGGCCATTTTGTGGAAAATGACAACCGTACTGTTCATAAGGAATTGTGGAAAAATGCCACTGTTGAAAATCTGGACTGAAAATATTACAAATTCATGAACTTACGAGGGTGCGTGGAAACTGCGTAATGCTCACTCTAACACAGTCATTTTATGGAGTTTTGTCACCAAATTTTCAACATAGCCATTTTAATACCTCTGCTCATGACCAGTGTCACTGTAATTTTCTTAATCTGTCCCAAACATTGTTTCGCACACTGACTGTACCATTGTGTGCTACATGTGCGGAAACAAATTTTGGGCGAGATGTGAAAAATGGTAGCTGTACTGCTCATAAGGAAGTGCGGTAAAATGGCACTGTTGAAAATCTAGTGTGCAAATATTACAAATTCGCAAACTTGCCAGCGTGCGTAGGAACTGCGCAAGGTGCGTTCCTAAAACAGTCATTTTGGGGAATTTTTTCACCAAATTTTCAACATAGTCATTTTAACACCTCTGCTCATGACCAGTGTCACTGTGATTTTCTTAATGTGTCCCATTCATTGATTTCGCACATCGACTGCGCTATTGTGCGCTACGTGGGAGGAAACACGAGGGCTAGTTGTGAAAATGACAGCTGTACTGTCTCATAAGGAGGTGGTGGTAAATGGCAATGTTGAAAATCTGGAGGAAAATATTGAAAATTTGCGAACTTAACGAGCGTGCGTAGGAACTCTGCAACGCATGCTCGTAAAACAATCATTTTTAGGAATTTTTTCACCAAATTTTCAACATAGCCATTTTAAGACCTCTGCTCATAAACAGTGTCACTGTGATTTTCTTAATATGTCCCGTACATTAATTTCGCACACCGACTGCGCCATTGTGTGCTACCTGGGTGGAAACACATTTTGGGTGAGATATGAAAAATGACAGCTGTACTGCTCATAAGGAGGTGTGGTAAAATGGCAATGTTGAAAATCTGGAGTGAAAATATTGAAAATTTGCAAACTTAACGGGCGTGCGTAGGAACTCTGCAACACATGCTCATAAAACAGTCATTTTTAGGAATTTTTTCACCAAATTTTCAACATAGCCATTTTAAGATGTCTGCTCATGAACAGTGTCACTGTGATTTTCTTAATTTGTCCCGTACATTGATTTCGCACACCGACTGCGCCATTGTGTGCTACATGGGTGGAAACAAGTTTTGGGTGAGATGTGAAAAATGACATCTGTACTACTCATAAGAAGGTGTGGTGAAATGGCAATGTTGAAAATCTGGAGTAAAAATATTGAAAATTCGTGAACTTCTGACGTCGCGTGAACTGCGTCAAGCTTGACGTCAGAAACAGTAATTTTGAGATGCTTCAATTACCAAATAGGCTTCTTGAGAGCCCACCTTATGAACACTGGCAGTGTCATTTCATTAATCAGTCCCAAAGGTGATTTCGCGCAGTGACTCTGAAATCACCCTTCGCCCAATAACGCCATGACAGTGACAGCATTCATGAGAAGGGTCCCAAAACCCCATGTTGAAAATTTGGTGCAAAGTTCCAAAAATGCCTGAGATATGCAGCAAAGTTGAAAAAATCCTATCTATTGCATTATACAGCTTACCGGCATTTCCTCAGTTTGCGGTCGGCTTTGAAGAGTGCAGGCGTGTTCCGATCCACGAGATCGTCGGCGCCGGACTCAGAGGTAGTATGGGGTGGGTGGGTGAGGAGGGTGAGGGGTGTGGGGAGGCAGGGTGCGCGTGGGTGGGTGTGGGTGGGGGCAGGGGAGACTGCAGTCCGTTTTTTAATTTACAGGTTTTTTTTACTTATTAAGGCAGCGCAGGGGCGTTTACCCGCCTGGGTGGGCTCCCAGCATGGCAGCTGGAAAGGATGTTTGGGGCTGGAGTCATGGGGACTGGGCACCCTCACTGGCACATCTGGGCTAGTGCCACGCTGGGGTGGCTCTCCAAGCGTGGCAGCTGTAAGGCTGTTTGGGGGCTGGAGCCGACGGGATTGGGCACCCTGTCAGCCATAGCAGAGCGGTGCCACGCTGGGGTGGGCTCAGCGTGGCAGCTGTAACGCTGTTTTGGGGGGCTGGAGCCAATGGGGATTGGGCACCCCGTCGGCCATCACGGACATCTGCCACGCTGGGGTGGGCTCCCAGCCTGGCACCAGGAAAGCTTTTGGGGCGGTGGGAGCCGACGGGCATTGGGCACCCCGTCGGCTATACTGTATGGGGGGGGGAGCGCGTCAGCACGCAATATGCGTGCATGCGTGTTGACTGGGGAGCTCTGCTCACTGAAATGAAGCTCTCCCTTTCAACTGTATGCCACTGCATTTTCAGCTGTCATAGACAGCTGGAGCAGTGATTAGCACACTGCGACCGTGCCTGCAAACACACTGACTGAATTGGAAGAGGCTGACACACCTCTGGAAAACTCGGATGATGGCACTATGTTTCTTGCACATGCGTGCAAGCAAACATAAAAATCATAGTGACAGTGTTCATGAGCAGAGGTCAGAAAATGCCTACGTTGAAAATCTGGTGAAATAATTCCACTAAATGACTGTGTTACGCGCATGCATTGCGCAGTTTCCACGTACGCACGGAAGTTCGAGCATTTTTAATATTTCACTACAGATTTTCAACATAGCCATCTCTTCACACCTCCCTATGAGAGTACAGCTGTCATTCTTCACATCCTGCTGATCTGTGTTTTCGTACGTATCTGGCGTAGAATGGCACGGTCACTGTGGGAACTCAAAGTTTGGGACACATTAACAAAATCACAGTGCCACTGTTCATGAGCAGAGGTCCCGAATGCTTTCATGAGGTGTGGGTCACAAAAAGGCCATGTTGAAAAGTTGTAGTGCAAATACCAACAAACTCCCGGGGCGTTAGGGTTTCTAACCATAACGTCCCACCCTGTACTGGCTGACAGGCATCAGGGGTGTGCCTTTGGATTGCAGACTGTAATGCCCATGCCATTCCACCACTACCCACTCACCCTGCAGCCAGTTACAGGCATTGAGGTGTGCCTTGAACTCTTCAGTCATAGAGTTCACCCCATTCTCTATATACTGCACCCATTTCAGCGTATGTCCTTATGGAATAGGAAGAGTGTAAAGCCGAACACCCCAAGACTCACCTCAACATTTGGTGTCCGCAGGATTGGGTGAGGTGAAATGGCATGAACGTTATGGGCGATGATCCAAAGATACACCCCAATGCCTGTCCCTCTCTGCAGGGTGGAGGTGGGGTTGGCACGAAGTTCAATACGTCACTGCCATTCCTACTCTGCATCTGTCTAACTCCTGCATTCCCAATGCTATTACCAGCAAGCAAACATTCGGCATTAACAAATACTTGTTTCTTTTCAAGTTTGTGTTGCTTAAAATAAAGCCTATTGAATGGTATAGCATGGGTTTCTTGTTATCTGCTTGTCCTTTGAATCTCTTGACATTGTGTGATTTATGTGAGGTCCACTACACTGGGATTAAGACTTGCTCTTAGGCTAGTATGAAATAAATCAGGTTGCCTCTTACACATTTGGCTTCCAAGTTTGGGTTTAGGTGACTAAAACCTGGGCATAATACCAACATTAGTCTGCCCTAATCTACCTAGCAACAACCTAACTCAATGAAAACAAAAAATATTTTCCACATGTTAAATACAAAAACCCAAAACAGCGCATAGGTTTCTTTAAATTAAATGCCGTTTCTGGGTTTATTCAAAGGCACTTGTCCTTTGTTACCAAATTCACATAGTCTACCTAGCAACCACCTAACTAAGGGAAAATCAAACCTTTTTCCATTAAAAACAAAATTGCAGTTTATAAGAGCAATAACTGACTCCGGTACATTGGTTTCACAAAAATTAATGCACTTTCTGGGTGCACTCAGAGTCACTGGGCCATAAGCCTTGGGCCTTCCAATTCACTGGGGGCATGCATTAATTCTCAAGAAATGCATGCCCGGTTGTGGGTTACTGCTTACTAATGGGCACCAGAAATCATGGATTTCACTGCTAACCCTGCTCCTGCAGAGCTGCACACAGTCGTTCGTGTCTGTTTATGCGGTATATG
Source organism: Neoceratodus forsteri (assembly GCA_016271365.2). Taxonomy (NCBI): domain Eukaryota; kingdom Metazoa; phylum Chordata; order Ceratodontiformes; family Ceratodontidae; genus Neoceratodus; species Neoceratodus forsteri. Next base: position 121,509,802 of record JADMNL010000022.1, read on the forward strand.
CGGGGAGACTTTGCTGATCATTGTGAGAAGAGCATCTTTTGGCACATTCCTGGGGGTGGAGATGAGGGATGAGGGGCGTTTCTGTTCTGGCACTTAGGGAACCTGCAAAGAAACAATCTCAAGACTGTAAGAAACTGCCTGGTCCCCCTCACATGCCCGGGTCGCACCTGAAAACAGGCACATGCTGTCTAGTGTGCTAACCTGGTTAACAAAAGCAAATAAAAAAAATAAATAATAAACCACGTAGAATGTATTTTTTAAACAGCTCTTTGTGAAAAAAGGCTTCCTGAACAGGTTAAGGTGGAGCTGCCTCACAAATCTTTTACAGGTGTCTTTACCATGTGTATAAGCCCACAATGGGTGTGGTGAAATGCTGTTAACTGATTGGTGGAACAGCTATTAATTTCAAATGGAACTTACCAATGAGAATGAACCCAACTGCGATGAGGTAAGCAAGCAGGTAGGCCCTGATAGGCTCTTTGTTTTTTCCGTAACCTTTCCCAAAGAACCCAATCCCAGGATAGAGCCTGTCCTCGCAGAGACACTGAAACAAAAACACAGCAGACCACAGAAATGGTTACTTCATTCTTGCAGTGCTTTTGAAGAAATGCAGCACCCTCTGCAACAGCAGCTTACGGATACCCTTCTTTATGGGCTGCACTTAAGGGCTGGTGAAAGTTGAAAGACTCATAGCACTGGAAATCAAAGCTTTGTCTATATGCAGGGTTAGATACAGTGTGTGCAAGTACATGCAGGTTTCCCCACACTGTGATGTATTTGTGCTGGTGAAAGGTGAGAGACTGACAGCACTGGAGACTGAAGCCGTATCCACAGGGACATGTACAGTGTGGGCAGGGTACGCTGCAGACATTCCCACACTGTGATTTTTTTTCCTTTGCCTTTTGTGAAAGGTAAGAGACTGACAGCACTGGAGATGGAAGCACTTTCTCCCCTTGGTAGGTGCAGTGTTGAAAGGTACAGTTCAACCTTTCAGGCTCTACACACTGTGATATATTTAGTGCTGGAGAAAGGTGAGGGAATGATAGCAATGGTGTGAGACAGCAGCACACTACTTATCCACGTGGTAGGTACAGTGTGGACAGGTGCAGTGCAGGCTTCCCTGCACTATGATGTAATTAGTGCTGGAGAAAGGTGAGGGAATGATAGCAGTGGTGTGAGACTGCAGCACACTACTTATCCACGTGGTAGGTACAGTGTGGACAGGTACAGTGCAGGCTTCCCTGCACTATGATGTAATTAGTGCTGGAGAAAGGTGAGGGAATGATAGCAGTGGTGTGAGACTGCAGCACACTACTTACCCACATGGCAGGTACAGTGTGGACAGGTACAGTGCAGGCAGGCTTCCCTACACTATGATGTAATTAGTGCTGGAGAAAGGTGAGGGAATGATAGCAGTGGTGTGAGACTGCAGCACACACTATCCACATGGCAGGTACAGTGTGGACAGGTACAGTGCAGGCAACTACAGTGCAGGCTTCCCTGCACTATGATGTAATTAGTGCTGGAGAAAGGTGAGGGAATGCTAGCAGTGGTGTGAGACAGCAGCGCACTACATATCCACGTGGCAGGTACAGTGTGGACAGGTACAGTACAGGCTTCCCTGCACTATGATGTAATTAGTGCTGGAGAAAGGTGAGGAAATGATAGCAGCGGTGTGAGACTGCAGCACACTACTTACCCACATGGCAGGTACAGTGTGGACAGGTACAGTGCAGGCAACTACAGTGCAGGCTTCCCTGCACTATGATGTAATTAGTGCTGGAGAAAGGTGAGGGAATGATAGCAGTGGTGTGAGACTGCAGCACGCTACTTATCCACATGGCAGGTACAGTGTGGACAGGTACGGTGCAGGCAACTACAGTGCAGGCTTCCCTGCACTATGATGTAATTAGTGCTGGAGAAAGGTGAGGGAATGATAGCAGTGGTGTGAGACTGCAGCACGCTACTTATCCATGTGGTAGATACAGTGTGGACAGGTACAGTGCAGGCTTCCCTGCACTATGATGTAATTAGTGCTGGAGAAAGGTGAGGGAATGATAGCAGTGGTGTGAGACTGCAGCACGCTACTTATCCACATGGCAGGTACAGTGTGGACAGGTACAGTGCAGGCAACTACAGTGCAGGCTTCCCTGCACTATGATGTAATTAGTGCTGGAGAAAGGTGAGGGAATGATAGCAGTGGTGTGAGACTGCAGCACACTACTTATCCACGTGGTAGATACAGTGTGGACAGGTACAGTGCAGGCTTCCCTGCACTATGATGTAATTAGTGCTGGAGAAAGGTGAGGGAATGATAGCAGTGGTGTGAGACTGCAGCACACTACTTATCCACATGGCAGGTACAGTGTGGACAGGTACAGTGCAGGCAACTACAGTGCAGGCTTCCCTGCAATATGATGTAATTAGTGCTGGAGAAAGGTGAGGGAATGATAGCAGTGGTGTGAGACTGCAGCGCACTACATATCCACGTGGCAGGTACAGTGTGGGCAGGTGCAGTACAGGCTTCCCTGCACTATGATGTAATTAGTGCTGGAGAAAGGTGAGGGAATGATAGCAGCGGTGTGAGACTGCAGCACACTACTTACCCACATGGCAGGTACAGTGTGGACAGGTAAAGTGCAGGCTTCCCTGCACTATGATGTAATTAGTGCTGGAGAAAGGTGAGGGAATGATAGCAGTGGTGTGAGACTGCAGCACACTACTTATCCACATGGCAGGTACAGTGTGGACAGGACCAGCGCAGGCAACTACAGTGCAGGCTTCCTGCACTATGATGTAATTAGTGCTGGAGAAAGGTGAGAGAGAATGATAGCAGTGGTGTGAGACTGCAGCACACTACTTATCCACTTGGCAGGTACAGTGTGGACAGGTACAGTGCAGGCAACTACAGTGCAGGCTTCCCTGCACTATGATGTAATTAGTGCTGGAGAAAGGTGAGGGAATGATAGCAGTGGTGTGAGACTGCAGCACACTACTTATCCACGTGGTAGATACAGTGTAGACAGGTACAGTGCAGGCTTCCCTGCACTATGATGTAATTAGTGCTGGAGAAAGGTGAGGAAATGATAGCAGCGGTGTGAGACTGTAGCACACTACTTACCCACATGGCAGGTACAGTGTGGACAGGTACAGTGCAGGCTTCCCTGCACTATGATGTAATTAGTGCTGGAGAAAGGTGAGGGAATGATAGCAGTGGTGTGAGACTGCAGCACACTACTTATCCACATGGCAGGTACAGTGTGGACAGGTACAGTGCAGACAACTACAGTGCAGGCTTCCCTGCACTATGATGTAATTAGTGCTGGAGAAAGGTGAGGGAATGATAGCAGCGGTGTGAGACTGCAGCACACTACTTACCCACATGGCAGGTACAGTGTGGACAGGTACAGTGCAGGCAACTACAGTGCAGGCTTCCCTGCACTATGATGTAATTAGTGCTGGAGAAAGGTGAGGGAATGATAGCAGTGGTGTGAGACTGCAGCACGCTACTTATCCACATGGCAGGTACAGTGTGGACAGGTACAGTGCAGGCAACTACAGTGCAGGCTTCCCTGCACTATGATGTAATTAGTGCTGGAGAAAGGTGAGGAATGATAGCAGTGGTGTGAGACTGCAGCACACTACTTATCCACGGTAGATACAGTGTGGACAGGCACAGTGCAGGCTTCCCGCACCATGATGTAATTAGTGCTGAGAAAGGTGAGGGAATGATAGCAGTGGTGTGAGACTGCAGCACGCTACTTATCCACATGGCAGGTACAGTGTGGACAGGTACAGTGCAGGCAACTACAGTGCAGGCTTCCCTGCACTATGATGTAATTAGTGCTGGAGAAAGGTGAGGAAATGATAGCAGTGGTGTGAGACTGCAGCACACTACTTATCCACGTGGTAGATACAGTGTGGACAGGTACAGTGCAGGCTTCCCTGCACTATGATGTAATTAGTGCTGGAGAAAGGTGAGGGAATGATAGCAGTGGTGTGAGACTGCAGCACACTACTTATCCACATGGCAGGAACAGTGTGGACAGGTACAGTGCAGGCAACTACAGTGCAGGCTTCCCTGCAATATGATGTAATTAGTGCTGGAGAAAGGTGAGGGAATGATAGCAGTGGTGTGAGACTGCAGCGCACTACATATCCACTGGCAGGTACAGTGTGGGCAGGTGCAGTACAGGCTTCCTGCACTGTGATGTAATTAGTGCTGGAGAAAGGTGAGGGAATGATAGCAGCGGTGTGAGACTGCAGCACACTACTTACCCACATGGCAGGTACAGTGTGACAGGTACAGTGCAGGCTTCCCCTGCACTATGATGTAATTAGTGCTGGAGAAAGGTGAGGAATGATAGCAGTGGTGTGGAGACTGCAGCACACCACTTATCCACATGGCAGGTATGGTGGACAGGTACAGTGCAGGCAACTACAGTGCAGGCTTCCCGCACTATGATGTAATTAGTGCTGGAGAAAGGTGAGAGAATGATAGCAGTGTGTGAGACTGCAGCACACTACTTATCCACGGGTAGATACAGTGTAGACAGGTACAGTGCAGGCTTCCCTGCACTCATGATGTAATTAGTGCTGGAGAAAGGTGAGGGAATGATAGCAGTGGTGTGAGACTGCAGCACGCTACTTATCCACATGGCAGGTACAGTGTGGACAGGTACAGTGCAGGCAACTACAGTGCAGGCTTCCCTGCACTATGATGTAATTAGTGCTGGAGAAAGGTGAGGAAATGATAGCAGTGGTGTGAGACTGCAGCACACTACTTATCCACGTGGTAGATACAGTGTGGACAGGTACAGTGCAGGCTTCCCTGCACTGCACTGTGAAGGGAGAGGGGGGACATGATAGAAACGTTCAAGTACCTCAAGGGAATCAACAAAGTCCAAGAGGGTAGCATCTTTCAAAAAAAGAGGTGTGCAAGAACAAGAGGGCACAATTTGAAAATAGAGGGGGGGCGGCTCAGAGGTAATTTAAGGAAGTATTTTTTTACAGAGAGGGTTGTGGATGCATGGAACGGCCTTCCGAAGGAGGTTGTGGAGTCAAAATCAGTGGTGGAATTCAAGCATGCATGGGATAGTCATAAGGCAGTTCTGGGGGATGGGGGTAGGAAGAAGTAGGCTGCTGGTTAACTAGGATCTGCAGCTTATCCAGTAGGTAGGGAAATGGGCAGACTGGGTGGGCCAAGCGGTCCTTATCTGCCGTCAAATTCTATGTTTCTATGTTTCTATGATGTAATTAGTGCTGGAGAAAGGTGAGGGAATGATAGCAGTGGTGTGAGACTGCAGCACACTACTTATCCACATGGCAGGTACAGTGTGGACAGGTACAGTGCAGGCAACTACAGTGCAGGCTTCCCTGCACTATGATGTAATTAGTGCTGGAGAAAGGTGAGGGAATGATAGCAGTGGTGTGAGACTGCAGCACACTACTTATCCACGTGGCAGGTACAGTGTGGGCAGGTACAGTGCAGGCTTCCCTGCACTATGATGTAATTAGTGCTGGAGAAAGGTGAGGAAATGATAGCAGCGGTGTGAGACTGCAGCACACTACTTACCCACATGGCAGGTACAGTGTGGACAGGTACAGTGCAGGCTTCCTGCACTATGATGTAATTAGTGCTGGAGAAAGGTGAGGGAATGATAGCAGTGGTGTGAGACTGCAGCACACTACTTATCCACATGGCAGGTACAGTGTGGACAGGTACAGTGCAGACAACTACAGTGCAGGCTTCCCTGCACTATCATGTAATTAGTGCTGGAGAAAGGTGAGGGAATGATAGCAGCGGTGTGAGACTGCAGCACACTACTTACCCACATGGCAGGTACAGTGTGGACAGGTACAGTGCAGGCAACTACAGTGCAGGCTTCCCTGCACTATGATGTAATTAGTGCTGGAGAAAGGTGAGGGAATGATAGCAGTGGTGTGAGACTGCAGCACGCTACTTATCCACATGGCAGGTACAGTGTGGACAGGTACAGTGCAGGCAACTACAGTGCAGGCTTCCCTGCACTATGATGTAATTAGTGCTGGAGAAAGGTGAGGGAATGATAGCAGTGGTGTGAGACTGCAGCACACTACTTATCCACGTGGTAGATACAGTGGACAGGTACAGTGCAGGCTTCCCTGCACCATGGATGTAATTAGTGCTGGAGAAAGGTGAGGGAATGATAGCAGTGGTGGAGACTGCAGCACGCTACTTATCCACATGGCAGGTACAGTGTGGACAGGTACAGTGCAGGCAACTACAGTGCAGGCTTCCCTGCACTATGATGTAATTAGTGCTGGAGAAAGGTGAGGGAATGATAGCAGTGGTGTGAGACTGCAGCACACTACTTATCCACGTGGTAGATACAGTGTGGACAGGTACAGTGCAGGCTTCCCTGCACTATGATGTAATTAGTGCTGGAGAAAGGTGAGGGAATGATAGCAGTGGTGTGAGACTGCAGCACGCTACTTATCCACATGGCAGGTACAGTGTGGACAGGTACAGTGCAGGTAAGTACAGTGCAGGCTTCCTGCAATATGATGTAATTAGTGCTGGAGAAAGGTGAGGGAATGATAGCAGTGGTGTGAGACTGCAGCACTACATATATCCACGTGCAGGTACAGTGTGGGCAGGTGCAGTACAGGCTTCCTGCACTATGATGTAATTAGTGCTGGAGAAAGGTGAGGAATGATAGCATGGTGTGAGACTGCAGCACACTACTTACCCACATGGCAGTTACAGTGTGGACAGGTACAGTAGCAGGCTTCCCTGCACTCATGATGTAATTAGTGCTGGAGAAAGGTGAGGGAATGATAGCAGTGGTGTGAGACTGCAGCACACTACTTATCCACATGGCAGGTACAGTGTGGACAGGTACAGTGCAGGCAACTACAGTGCAGGCTTCCTGCACTATGATGTAATTAGTGCTGAGAAAGGTGAGAGAATGATAGCAGTGGTGTGAGACTGCAGCACACACTTATCCACTTGGCAGGTACAGTGTGGACAGGTACAGTGCAGGCAACTACAGTGCAGGCTTCCTGCACTATGATGTAATTAGTGCTGGAGAAAGGTGAGGAATGATAGCAGTGGTGTGAGACTGCAGCACACTACTTATCCACGTGGTAGATACAGTGTAGACAGGTACAGTGCAGGCTTCCCTGCACTATGATGTAATTAGTGCTGGAGAAAGGTGAGGAAATGATAGCAGCGGTGTGAGACTGTAGCACACTACTTACCCACACATGGCAGGTACAGTGTGGACAGGTACAGTGCAGGCTTCCCTGCACTATGATGTAATTAGTGCTGGAGAAAGGTGAGGGAATGATAGCAGTGGTGTGAGACTGCAGCACACTACTTATCCACATGGCAGGTACAGTGTGGACAGGTACAGTGCAGACAACTACAGTGCAGGCTTCCCTGCACTATGATGTAATTAGTGCTGGAGAAAGGTGAGGGAATGATAGCAGCGGTGTGAGACTGCAGCACACTACTTACCCACATGGCAGGTACAGTGTGGACAGGTACAGTGCAGGCAACTACAGTGCAGGCTTCCCTGCACTATGATGTAATTAGTGCTGGAGAAAGGTGAGGGAATGATAGCAGTGGTGTGAGACTGCAGCACGCTACTTATCCACATGGCAGGTACAGTGTGGACAGGTACAGTGCAGGCAACTACAGTGCAGGCTTCCCTGCACTATGATGTAATTAGTGCTGGAGAAAGGTGAGGGAATGATAGCAGTGGTGTGAGACTGCAGCACTACTTATCCACGTGGTAGATACAGTGTGGACAGGTACAGTGCAGGCTTCCCTGCACTATGATGTAATTAGTGCTGGAGAAAGGTGAGGGAATGATAGCAGTGGTGTGAGACTGCAGCACGCTACTTATCCACATGGCAGGTACAGTGTGGACAGGTACAGTGCAGGCAACTACAGTGCAGGCTTCCCTGCACTATGATGTAATTAGTGCTGGAGAAAGGTGAGGGAATGATAGCAGTGGTGTGAGACTGCAGCACACTACTTATCCACGTGGTAGATACAGTGTGGACAGGTACAGTGCAGGCTTCCCTGCACTATGATGTAATTAGTGCTGGAGAAAGGTGAGGGAATGATAGCAGTGGTGTGAGACTGCAGCACACTACTTACCCACATGGCAGGTACAGTGTGGACAGGTACAGTGCAGGCAACTACAGTGCAGGCTTCCCTGCAATATGATGTAATTAGTGCTGGAGAAAGGTGAGGGAATGATAGCAGTGGTGTGAGACTGCAGCGCACTACATATCCACGTGGCAGGTACAGTGTGGGCAGGTGCAGTACAGGCTTCCCTGCACTATGATGTAATTAGTGCTGGAGAAAGGTGAGGGAATGATAGCAGCGGTGTGAGACTGCAGCACACTACTTACCCACATGGCAGGTACAGTGTGGACAGGTACAGTGCAGGCTTCCCTGCACTATGATGTAATTAGTGCTGGAGAAAGGTGAGGGAATGATAGCAGTGGTGTGAGACTGCAGCACACTACTTATCCACATGGCAGGTACAGTGTGGACAGGTACAGTGCAGGCAACTACAGTGCAGGCTTCCCTGCACTATGATGTAATTAGTGCTGGAGAAAGGTGAGAGAATGATAGCAGTGGTGTGAGACTGCAGCACACTACTTATCCACTTGGCAGGTACAGTGTGGACAGGTACAGTGCAGGCAACTACAGTGCAGGCTTCCCTGCACTATGATGTAATTAGTGCTGGAGAAAGGTGAGGGAATGATAGCAGTGGTGTGAGACTGCAGCACACTACTTATCCACGTGGTAGATACAGTGTAGACAGGTACAGTGCAGGCTTCCCTGCACTATGATGTAATTAGTGCTGATGAAAGGTGAGGGAATGGAAGCCTTGGAGACCAAAGCCCTCTATATAGCAGCAGGGACAGCAATGATGCAGCCCCCGTGTGATGAATTTAGTTATGGTGATACAGGGGACGACAGCTCTGGATCCTGAAGCAACCTGTCCACTTGGCTGGTACAGTGCAGGCTTCCCCCACAGCAGGATGTAATTATTGCTCGTGAAAGGTGGGGGATTGGAAGCACTAGAGATCAATGCACTCTGTCCACTCGGCAGGTACTGTGCAGGATTCTGCACGCTTTGGTATAATTAGTGATGGTAAAAGGTGAGAGAATGTCAGCAACTGAGACTAAACCCCTCTGTATATCCACATGGCAGGTGGTATTCAAACTGTTTGAGATACAGTACCTAGTTTCCATGTTATTTCTCAAATATGCTTTGTACATGAATTGTATATGTTATCTCCTTTTCTTCTGAAAAACAATAACATTTTTAATAGGAAAACAGTTCACATTGCAGGTACAGTGTGGGCTTCCCTACACCGTGACATATTTAGTACTGGTAAAGGATGATCTGCATTACAGCCATGGAGACTGAAGTCCTCTGCCTGTTCAGCAGGTACAGTGTGGGCAGGTACAACAGTGTGGGCTTCCCTACACCGTGACGTATCTAATACTAGTAAAGGATGATCTGCATTACAGCCATGGAGACTGAAGTCCTCTGCCTGTTCAGCAGGTACAGTGTGGGTGGACATTGCCTGAACTGAGCCACCAGTACATAACACAGCACTGACTTGGATGGCCCAACTGCAAGGGGATTAATAACTCCCTGTGCTCTTTCAGCCCTGGCCACTGTCTGCTCACTGACTCCTTAATGTGTTTTTACAAAGCTGGCCCTTCAGCACCGCAGCAGGGTTACTGCTTGCGACACTGACAACCTGTGTTCAGAAATGAGTGCGGAGCATCAGAGGGTCAGCTGGGGGGAGGTAGGATGAGCATCCCATGGAAAGCTCTCCTCTGACGAGGGGGACGGAGGGGGAGAGTTGTGGTTTCCTGGCATGCTACACCAGCCAAGACTGCATTCAAGTGGGAAAAGGCGAAGGTGGATGTCCGCGAGACATGTGCGGGAGCATGCACAACCTGCGCTGATGTCATTACACATCTGTGCCTCCAAGGGGAAACTAAAGTAAAATCCCTAGGGCTGGCAGCATAGTGACGCTCCTGGACCTCCTTCCGAACAGTGCCCCAGGTGTAAGTCTAAGCTGGGGCTCCATGTGGATGCTGGTCTCTGTTTGGGGAGCCCCGCTGCAGTGGACAAGCTTCTGGTCTCCCAGACTGGGCAGCCTGGGATGGGGGGGGATGCTGGGTGGCAAGTCCAGGTGCAGATACAGGGGGTACATCCTCAACTGAGCCCAAGAGGGATAAGGAAAGTAAAAAAAAACAACAAAAAAAAAAACACGTTTTTACAAAATGCATTTGTCAAAGATTTTTAAAAAGACCTCTCTCCAAACAGAACAAAATCAAATTGGACAAACCCAAAAATAGAGTGTAGGCCATAGCAAGTGCCAGGTGACCCAAACACGAAATGTTCAGCAGTTGAACAAGGCATTGAATCCTGTTCTATCCATCCCTGGGTGCTAGTACCAATTGTTACTGATTACTGTACCTTTTGGCAACCCGCAGCATTGAGGGACCTGCTTGTAGGATATCTGTAAAATATACCTGAACACCATGGGAAGAGATTCCTTATTTCTTGGCAAACCTGAGTCGGGTGGGACTTCCACAAGCCATTGTTCCTTTGAATTGGCCCACCCTGAGTTGGGAGATACAATCTCTGTTGCATGGTAGAACACCACAGACTGAGGAATGGAAGAGGGCATCTTAGTGCGCAGCAGCATAAAGAAAAATTAGAGAGCTCAATGACACAGTCAGAGCCACCCTCTAACCTACCTGGAACACTTTGGGGGCAGAGACGAGGCATGCCAGAGCCGAGGAGAGGGTGGCTCCAAAGATTCCGGCGGTGATCAGAGGGGCGAATCCCGACACCATGCTCATAGCCTGAGGAGAGAATAAGAATCAGATGAACAATAAAGTGCACAGCTTCTGTTTGCTACCGCTGTACTCATGGCACACTACTCTTTATAACATTTAGAATCGAAACTTTTTTCCATGCTTATTGGTGAAGAAAAAAGCTTGGATTAAAAACTGCAAACCTAGGTTTGCTGGGGGAAAAAACTGTATGTTAGAACCAGAATATATGCAGACTTGTTATTCTCCATTATTTAACTTGAACAGTAGAATGGGTTATATTTTCAAACTGTAAAGGTGAAGTTGAAACTATTCAAATAGATCTTCTGTGTATTCAGACATCCCTCGGGCTGACATATGCATGTATTATCTTGTATCTGATGATTTGTTTTTGTTGTGTGTGCCGTTTTGTACTTTTTATAATGTTTTACAATATTTCCCCTTTGTAACGTACTTCAATATGACTGCCTAGGTTAGGTTGTAATTGCAAATTTTAATAAGTTCAGGTTCAAATATTTGCTGCCTGCCGAAGCCCCACTCCCACTGACACTTTCTAGGCTTGCTTGCACTGCTGACTTTGCAGTGCATCAACCCATGGGCACAGGTTGATGTGCCGCAGAGTTGGCTTTGTAGACACTTTCCATAGCATCTTAAGTACGCCTCAGATCCCTTTTCTGCTGTGGCTCAGTTGCGGGTGCCCATATCGGAGAGAGCATGTTAGCTAGCATTGTAGACCCTTTGATGCGCTCGCTCCAATGGGCAGCCTTCTGTCCCAGTGTCTTCCAGCATCCTCCGCTGAATTTACAGCCCCTCCTTGGAGTGACCTGCACGCTGTGTGAGTGGGCTGTGTAAACACTAGGAGCAGCCAGCAGAGCGGAAAGGGAGCAGCGCAAATGCAAGAGCACTGCGGTCATGTAAACATGGTTTTTGCTGTCCTCCAGTAGTCACTGGATAGTTTGACTCCTTTTATTGGGCCAGCATATGTCTTGTACTCAGATGATAGAGTGTATAAGCTTTCCGGGCCCCAGCAGGTCCCTTCTTCAGGTGTAGTAGCAAATGAAGCAAAAGAAGCTGAAGTTACATACACCAAGATTAATTGTTTCAAAATAATTTAGGACAGGACAGTGAGAAGACTTAAAAGGAAGGATGGGTGGGTGGGCAATGAATAGGAACAGGTCTATAGTTATAAGGGGATGTTTAGCAGGAAGTGCTAAGATATTTGTAAGAGAGGTTGAGTGGATGCCATCAAGTGTTAATCTGAAAGGTATCCTGACAGGGACACACGATAGTAATGAATTGAGATACACAAAATGTGGGGGGAGGAGTGTCACAGGAAGAAATAGAAAAACATAATTGTACAAAGTAACATAACAGCATTAGAGTTTTCCATAGTGTGTCATAACTCCAGTGTCCCTGTTGAGCCTGTTACAGTTCAAGTTAAATGGTTTGATATTTTTTGTAACATGGCAACTTTTCTTGTTTGTGAATGGAGGATTGTAATACATTGAAAGGCAATCCATGATACAAAATGAAGCGGGCATTAATTGCCTAGTAATGCCCGCTTCATTTTGTAGTACTGTCAATGTCCACAGTGTAATCTGTACCTGAGCAGCACGTGAAATCGTTAACTGACACCCACCCGCGCAGCGGTCACCATTGCATCCTAGGAAATCGTAAATCATGGCATTACCACAGGGCTAATCGGAGTAAAAAAATACCTGAGGAGAACTGCGGATGTGCAGCGGATGAGAAAAGTGTAACAAGCTGCTGATACTTCATAATGTCCACTGATCTTGTTTTTAGCCTTATTCGCCGTGTTTTCCTCGTGATCGGCAATGTTGGAGCGAAGTGTCAATAACTGATCTCAGAATGCAATGCTCCACAAATAGTGAGGAAATAAGCAAGTTATGAGGACTTTTGCCAATGTACAGTTAGCTATAGCGTTTATTACCATCTCTGACTGCTGCACATTTTGTATGTTTTAATGGAACAGCAGTATGCAACAGCGACAATGTAAAACAATGTTTCGTCTGTGAAATGCAACTGCATACATTAAAAAATAGCACTTAGTATAAACGCACATCTCTTCTTTATTCCAAACTACAATTGAGTGAGATAAATTTTTGTAGCACTTGCCATGTTACAAGTGCATTAATGCACTCGAGTTGGGATGTACTCTGGAATTAATGTCCACTTGGTGGCTGGAGGCACTTAGCCTTCAGCCTCATGCTCCAACACCCCCCCAGCCAGGCATTAATTACCAAGTAGAGCCCTCCTCTGTCGTGCTTTAATGCTTACTTAATTCCCATGTCCTTCTCTCCTATGTGATTTTGAAGTTGCCTCAGTATTAGGACAGACAGGTTGGAGAGGGAATGGTCAGGTACCCTATCTTTAGTGCAGAAAGTGTGTAGAAAAAACTACTGGTCTGTAATGGTCAAAATTAGAAAAGATGCAGAGACTTCTACTGTGGAAGTCCTTTTTCCTTCATAGTAGAGAGTTTGCCTTTTCATTATTATATAATATTTCAATAATAAAACACAGGCACAATACATGAGGACAATGTAGGAAATTGAGGGACAAAGGAATGAAGGATCCTACTGCTCTCTTGAAGTCATACAAAGGGGTACCAAACGTGGAGTAAGGGCCCTGCTTTGAGACTCTGTGAGACCACCCCTCTAATCCCTCAAAATGTTCATGCTGTGTCTGAGACCCTGCCAAACTCAGACCACTTTAAGCCCTGCCCACCTTCACATACTACCAGGGTTTCAGTTAATTTATTTTTAGTGGAAGTCAGATACTTCCATGAGTCAAAATCTGGAAGTCATTCCAATTTATTTGAAGTCAAAATACTTTCCAGATCCCATAGTTTGAAATACAGTATTCTAGGAATGATCAACTTATGAGTTTTAATACAAATATTAGTGTTAAAATACAATTTCTTTTAGAAAAAATCCACTATTTCTTAGCTTCTGTGCCTTTAGTTTTGGAAGTCATCCAATTTAGTTTTTTACATTTGGAAGTCAGTGACTTCCCATCTTTGTATTTTGGAAGTTTTTGTCTGATTTTTGGGAGGCAAATACTCCCAAAATGGCATTAACTGAAGGCCTGGTTGCTACTGAAAAAACTGAAAATGTGAAGCACTTCTGATGTCTGAAAGTGCAACTGTAGAATATACAGTTGTGGAGAAAAACAGTGCACACATCAGGCACATGTTATTTGTTGGTGCCACAGAGAACAGCTGACTAAGTACCCTTATGTGTTGACACTTGCGAGTCTATATATTCTTGGTGTGCACACTGTTTTTTTTTTGTTTTTCTCCATCTTCAGATGCATTTGATGTGGCCCATTAGGCCACTACCAAGGAGAAGCTGGCTGTGTGTGACAGTGGTAGGGACCTCAGAACTTATGAAGCCTAGTGACATGTGGTGGGAGGAGCAGTTATCCACTATACTAGGCTTTTTCCTTGTTCAGAAGTTTGACTCTCAGACATCATGACAGCTGTACCTGAAAGGCACTGGTTTAACTGTCAAAAGTTTTGACTGGTACTGTACATTATAGCTCTAGTTTAAAGGCAGGGGTTCAACTGTTGAACAGCTTGACTGTTTCATTACAGTTTTCCTTTAAAGGAAAAGGGTTCGACCACTGTAAAGTTCATTACAGAATTTGTTCAACAGTTCGATTGGTTCATTACACCTCTACTCTAAAGGTAGAGGTTTGACTATCAAGCAGTTTGACAGTTTTATTTCAGCTCTACCTTAAAGGCAGGGGGTTGACTAGTGAACAGTTTGACATGTTGATTGCAGCTCTAGCTTAAAGGCAGGGGTCTGACTGTTAAATAGTTTGACTCGTTGTAAGTTTACTTGAGTGGCAGGGAAATTAACAATGGTACTTCACTGCACTCTTCCAGGAACAGAGAAGGATTTCTATATTTGTAACAGGTGACCAGTCCCTGACTGTTCCCTACACCATCACTAAAATTACCGCTAGGCACATAGGTGGTGCATTATGTAGACGAGTTACCTGATAGTGATTCATCAGTCCGTAGCGGCAGTTCCCCATCTCCCGACATTCGGTGAAGTTCCACCCATAGCTACACTCCAGCCCCTCACAGCCTGATGTTGCATTAGTCATCATCGTGCTGTTCAGGTCAGGCGTTAAGGTCTCGTTGAATGTGGATGCCAACGTGTCATTGATGTTCCCAGAGGCATCTCGCAGGACACATGAACCTGTGGGCACAAATGAACACAAAAGGCCTTCAGTACGTGGCTGTTCAGAATTAGGCTAACTGAGGCAATCATGCTAGGCCTTCAAAGAAACATATAATCTGTTAGCAGAAAGAGACAGAATTGTCTATCGAGTCTGCTCATGTTATACCACCTCAAACCCCTGGCCTAGTGTCATAGAGGGTTTTCACCCTACAAATCACCCTTTCTTGACTGTCCACCTCCTGTTGCCCTCCTTAGGGATTTTGAGTCCTTTTGCTCTGTACCAATTGGGTTTAAACCCATTTAGAGTACTTGCCCTTACCAGTTCAGCTGGCAAACTGCTCCACAGCTCTGCCATTCTTTCCATGAAGTAGAAGTTCCTCACATTCTGCTTGAATTTACCTTCAGTACCATGACCATGAGTTATAGTCACCAAGCTAGACTCGAGCTGTAGAAACACCCTCTTTATAATTGGCCGACTCTCCCATGTCCACCTGCTTCTCATGCATTCTCTTCTAGCCACGTTACTGGTACCACAGCTAAGCAGTGAGGGGTCAAATAGGCAGCCTTCTCATTGGCTGGTGCCAAGACCTGCTTGTATGCTGATCACAGTGGGCATGGCATATCCACATGCCCAGGACAGTGAATAATCATCTCTGTGATTAATCTGTTCAGCACAAGCCCGGGACACCTGAAGACTTGGGCTGGCTACTAACACTGAATATGCAATATCCAATGGTCACTTTGATAAGATGGATCTCATGTACTTCTGTTTTGCAATTGTCTTTGCACTGGGCACTGCAACGGACAGCTGGGACCCCAATTTATAAGGTACTTCTAATTGTGGTCACTGAGGGAGTATGTGTGTGCTAGAGGCAGACAGACATACGTGCACACACACACACACACTACTTTCATATACTTACCTATTGTAGCTGAGACTACCAGGTAGGATATAGTGGTCCAGAAGATCGACATCAGGGTGCCCTTAGGAATGGCAATTGCAGGGTCCTAGAGTGATAGGAAACAGGGTACAGAATAAGTGTCATTCACTGTTTGTACAAGTCAGTCTCATATTGTGCATGGGTAGGCAGTGTAGCCTTGTAGTTAGAGTATAGAACCATGAACGGGAGGATCCTGCATTCAAATCCCACTATCACCAGAGACAAGTATCACTCAGATCACTCAGTGTTTGTACCAGCCAGTCTTGTACTGTACATGGACAGGAACTGTAGCCTAGTGATTAGAGTGCAAAACTTGCAACCTGGGGATTCCAGGTTCAAATCCACAACAGGAAAAAAATAAGGAGCTGCACTCCAAGAATGGCGTTCAGCCAAGTTGTGTAAACTTTACACTAGATTTTTTTTTTTTAGCTATCACTTTTTCACTCCTTGGCCACCTAACCTCCTCCTCCCCTTTACCTAGTCCTCACAACCAGCTCAGGGACATCCAGCCGACGACCACCTCTACCAAGGCACCCAGACTCCTACAGCTTCCCCCACCCACAGCGGGGTCGCAGGGAGTCCCCAACTCCCCATGGAACATGGATCCAGGCAGGTGCCATGGCGAAACTGCAGATGGCCATCAAGCCACTCACTTCAGGCGCCATTTTTCCCCTGTTTTTTTCAATGTCCCCCATTTAGTGCAGGTTCAGGCAGTGCCTCTAGTCTCCACTGGGGGCTGCTGTTGAGCGATGCGTTCCCCAATCCCACCCCTAGAGAGGAGAGGAGAGCAGTCTGTCAGATGCTCAATCTTCTCCACCCCCTGCCACCCCCTGGTGCCCCGAGTCCATTCCCGAACCTGGGTCACAGGCATGGGTTGAGGTAAGGCGCCAGTGCCTCAACCCTCAACACCACCAGGCCAGTCCTTTACACTAGCTTTAATGTGAATTACAATTCTTAAGTTACAACTCAGCTGATTGCCTGATACACACACGTGGGAGTAAATGCCCCAGCACTTTGCCAGTCAAGGCTTTGTCAGTGGGTAGAGACTTAGAGGCTTTTTCATCTTTAATTCAATGTGCCTGTGCAACTAGTTTTAAGTTTGTGTAACATGAATAATCTTTGGCTGTTCACCTCTCTGTCCATTGTGTATACCACGCTGTAGAGGTACGAAGGCAAGGAACCTTAGGGAAGGGTTCTACCCCTCGAGGTGCCGTGGGAGTGATTCCCTTGGCTAAAGATACCTTAGGAAATGGCCCATGAGAGAGAGAGGCATGCTGCTGGAGGAGGAGGGGTGGATGGAGGGGCAAGGAAAAAATGCTTGTGTGTGGAGTGAGGAGAGCAGGCCTTAAATAGGCCAAACAGGGGTTTGGCCAGTTGCAATGCCCCCTTGAACTACAGGTTGTAGCCTTCCAATTCAATGTGCCTGTGCAACTGGTTTTGTGCTTGTGTAATATAGATGATCTTTGGCTGTTCACCTCTCTATTCATGGGATATACCACCCTGTAGGAGTCTGAAGGCAAGGAACCCTATGGGAGGGTTCCACCCCTTGAGGTGCTGCAGGAGTAATTCCCTTTGCTAAAGGTACCTTAAGAAGAAGCCCAAAAAGAGAGTTGAGCAAAGCATACGAGGTAGTGAACACTTATCAGGGTCGAAGACCTGTACATAGGTCAGTTGGTTGTATGGGTTTAGTTGGTAGCGTGGGTCAGTTGGTCATATTGTTTGAGTAGAGTAAGCAGCAAACAACAGGTAAACAGTTACCAGCTCGGAGGTCTGACTGTAAGGTGTGGAGGGCTGGCTTCCTAAGGAGAGAGAGAGAGAACAGCCATAGGGGGAGAAGGGAATATTACGGGGCAGCCAGCCAACTCCATCCAACAGCGGAATCCTAACTGTGATCTAAGGACTACAACTATGCTTATCTAGTATTATGACCATTGGTATGGAGGAGAGGGGAAAAAAACCCTTGAGGAAGAAACCTCTGGGGATCCAAGGCCTAGGTCGCTTTCCCTCCAGGCTTTGGGACAGTTTTGTTTAGTGACAGCTCTGCTACTGAAATTTAGTAGACCAATCCAGGGGAATTGCAATTTCAGAGAACACTCTCGTGCTATCCCTCTAATGGGAATGCAATGGAGGGTTGCGAGTTAACTCTGCAACCCCAAGGCATCTTGGTGCCAACCTCCAAGGTGGGAGGAGGAGAGTAAAGGCCGCCAAGGCCCTCAGCTGGCCTATCAATCTAAGAACAAGCCAGATGAACCAGAGGCAGTTGAAGGGAGAATAGTTTTAAAGAATGCCTCCAAACCCGCTCTGGCAGCTAAAGGGTCCTTCCCATGAGAGCCCCACCCCTTCGCTGCTGAAGTCTTCAGTGCTACATTGAGAGGTGCAGTCAGTACAGTTGATGACTGAAGGTCCGCCCAGAGTGAGAACATTCCCAACTATGGGCCAGGTAAGAAGGACCCCACTCCAAGCTTCACATGCTCAAGATGCAGACTTCGAGGTGTAGCGAGAGAGACCATTAGCCACAGGACTAGCCCTGAGTCCTGGAAGTAATGGATACAGTTGGCATATTCCCAGAATCTGGAGGAGTGAGCTGTAATGAGCATGGGACTCGCACATGGGTTGTGATGGATGATAGCAGACATGGGGTGGCCTGTACGTAGGTCAGACAGAGCACTGTGGACCCTCTTGTGGGTCTTGATTGGATGAGAGCTGACAGGGAGAGACCTGTACGTAGGTCAGGCTGAGCAACATGGACTCTCTCATGGGTCTAGGCAAGGCAAATAACATTTGTCAACCACAGGAATGCTTACCGACCAAGTCTATTAGGAAGCCAAACTGGGAGTGAACTGAATTGTATGTTATGAGTAAGAGAACGGCGAGGCCGGGCAAAGCCCGGGGCCTACGGTTGGAGAGGAGGAGGCTATGAAGCTGGTTAGCTAGGAGGAGGCCACAAAGCCAGTACTGCAGGAGGTGTGGTACAAAGAAAGTAAACATGATATTCTGCCAGACTTGGAAGGAGATGAGCGTTGCTGGTAGTGCAAGGGACAGGAAGGCTGGGATAACTGTGTAAACCAGGAGCATAATATTAGGGAAGGGCTGGTAGAAGGCTGGGTAGAGCCTGGAATCGCTGGTTGCGTAGTGCCATAAAGGCCATGTGGAGCAGCAGGAGGAGGCCATCTAAGCCAGGGGCTTATACAAGACACAATAAATAGGAAGCTGCTCCTGCTGCCTGAGGCCATGATGCCCACTGTGACTCCTCAGTCCCCTTCAGTAGGAAAAACAAAGAAGCCACGAACATGGCACCATGACACCAAGCAGCTAGTGAAATAAGTTAAACACATGCCAGCCATGAAAACAGGATTAGGTTATCATCAGAAACAGACTGCTGTGGGTTTGGTATAGTAAGGTTTGGTAAAAGTTGGGGTAGCAATAAATGAGCCTAAATAACACCAACATAGAAGTGAGGAGAAATCAGTAGGGTAGGACACTGCTGGAGCAGGTAGGGGAATAACACAAAGTGATAGCTGCTAAGGGGAACCAGTACTAAAGGTAGGTGCAAACAATTAAGTTGATGAGCACAGGGACTACAGTATGGAAACAGCAATCGGATCTGAGAGCACACAGGCACCGAGTACGAAGAAAGAGAGATTGCTGAAATATGATAAATGAACTGAGAGCTTGGTTAACAATGCAGCTAAATATAATACTGCAAACAGAGGGGCACTAACATACCAGAAAAGCCCAAAAAGCCAACGAAGCAAACAAGACCACAGGAGCAGTAGGGAGAACAAACAATTGAGACAGAAGCACAGACTGCAGCCAGAGGCAAAACACAGACCGAGAAGTATGCCTCTTTGCAGATGACACAAAGATCTGTAACAGAGTTGATACACAAGAGGGGGCAGAAAAGATGAGAAGGGACTTGGCAAGGTTGGAGGAATGGTCAGACATATGGCAACTTAGATTCAATGCAAAGAAGTGCAAAGTAATGCACCTGGGAAACAAAAACCCAGGAGAAGAGTACACAATAGCAGGGGAGGTACTAACAACAACAAAAATGGAAAGGGACCTGGGAGTAGTCATATCAGATGACCTAAAGGTGGGTAAGCAATGGAGAAGTCAGTAAGGAGAGCCAGGGGGATACTGGGATGCATAGGAAGGGGCATCACAAGTAGAAAAAGGGAAGTGATTATCCCTCTATACAGACAGTTGGTGAGACCCCATCTGGAGTACTGTGTGAGTTTTGGAGACCTCATCTATGCAAGGACATAGACAGGATGGAAGCAGTCCAGAGGAGGGCAACTAAAATGGTGCAGGGTCTACATCAGAAACCATATGAAGAGAGACTGAGAGAGCTTAATATGTATACCCTTGATGAAAGGAAGGACAGGGGGACATGATAGAAACGTTCAAGTACCTCAAGGGAATCAACAAAGTCCAGGAGGGTAGCATCTTTCAGAAAAGAGATGTAAGAACAAGGGGCAAGTTTAAAGATAGAGGGGGACGGCCTAGGGTAATGTGAGGAAATTCTTTTTCATGGAGAGAGGGTGGATACATGGAACAGCCTTCCTGAGGAGGTCGTTGGGTCTAAAACAGTGGGGGAATTCAAACATGCTTGGGACAGACACAAAGCAATTATAGTGCAGGGTTGCAGGAAGCAGGCTGTTGGTTAACTAGAATCTGCAGCTTATCCAGCAGGTAGGGAAATGGGCAGACTGGGTGGGCCAAGTGGTCCTTTTCTGCCGTCAAAGTCTATGTTTCTATGTTTCTATCAGAAGGCAAAGGCAAAATTACTGACCCAGAAGCAGGAGAAGTACAAACCAGGTAGGGAGTCTAGCACAGCCAGCAGATTCCAACAGGAAGGAAGGGAGGAGACAAACACAGCGGGGGTCAGGGCTCAGGGAAAGCATGGACCCAGAAAGAGGATGGACAGAGCCTCTGACTGCAAGGAAAAAAGGCTTGTGTGTGGAGTGAGGAGAGCAGCCCTTAAATAGGCCGAACAGGGGTGTGGCCAGTTGCACCGCGCCCTTGAACTACAGGCTGTAGCCTTCCAATTAGTCTCAAAATGGTGATGTCATACATATTACACCAATCCATGTGGAAAAAAAACACAATTGGCTGGATTCACAAAAGGGCTGTGCCCAGTGCATCCGAGATGCATCGGCGCATCCATGACATGCACCAAAAGGCGATTCATGAAGAGGTCCGATGCGCCACAAAATGCCAGTAATAATATGCGGTGCATCTGGAAGGGCAGTGAAGGGGATGTGCCCATGCATACCTGGTGCAGCCCCATTCACAGCCTAAGTCAGAGGCGCATCCCTGGGGCAAGTCCGGGGATGAGTCTCCGAAAGATAAGTCTAGTTCCACCAGACTTATGTGGGTGGACACCCACAGGCAGGCTGCCATGCTGCAGACAGCAGCACGGCAGCATGGCAGCTTGCACACCCTGCCAGTCCATGCACCACCCCCAGGCAGCCCACAGCACTATACCACCTATCACCCAGTCTGGCTCCAGGTGGTATAGTGGTCCCCTCTCCCTGCCCATAGCTGCATTGGCCCCAATAATCATAAAAAATATCTCCCTGATGGTATAGTGGTCCCACCCTCCCCGTCCGTAGCTACACTGGCCCAGATAATGGTAAAAAAATATCTCCCTGGTGGTCCAGTGGTCCAACTACCCCCCCCACCCACTCAGGCACCCCCCGTCTGAAACCCAGCGCAAGTCCTGTAGTGGTGGGCAGCACAGCCCACCCACACAATCACGGCTGCCTGCCGACTATGCTGTCTACGACTGACAGCCTACTGTACTGCATGCATCCCATACCGCATACAAACATTGTGGAACTCCCTCCCAGCAAACATTCGTCACTTCTCCTACCCCCCACACCTTAACTCCTTGCTCCAAATTCATTTCGCCCCTGCCTGCACATGTGTCCAGACAGAGTCTCAGATCACCGGGTGAAATGACTGAATATGCCCACACTTCGTACCGCATTTAATCTGTACCTGTAAATATTGTTCTCTCGCTTCTCTTTGTCTTTTCCAGGACCAATTGTTACAGTTCCCCACCATGTAACTACTTGTATTATACTGTCTTAACTGTTGTCTATCCTACTTTTTATAGCTACCAGGACCACATGTTAGTGATTTCCCCACTATGTATCCACTTGTATTATGCTGTCTTTAACTGTTGTCTATTGTTCCCCATCTCCCAGGACGCATCTGGAATCAAGCAGTAGCCTGCTCAGCATGCCTGGTTAAACGCTTAAATAAATAAAAATAATCTTGTCCATTCCCTTCCCCTGAGATGGGGGTCTGCATACAACCCTTGTGCGGATTGTGGTGCCATTTCCAGCCTCTAAAGGTGACCCACAGTGCCTCCTCTCCTTTGTTTACTCTTTTGTTCCATTGCTTTTATCCCTTCCCTTACATAGAGAGCTACTCCTCATCCTCTTCCACCCTCCCTGTCTCTCCTTTAGGTTGTATACCCTGGTATGTTGACATCCCAGTCATGGTTCTCTGTGTACCATGTTTCTGTGACTGCCACGATATCCAGGCGTCCTTCTTCCATCAAGGCCACCAGTTCAGGGAGCTTGTTGCCCAGACTATGGGCACTGGTACTCATTACCCTCCATTTCTTGATGGCCTCGCCCCATTTTGCTCCATCCCAGTCCTTACTGCCTTTGATGCATTTTGGCTAGGCTATCCGGATTATAAATGAACAAAAATCATAAATGCAGTTAATACTTCAGACAATATGGAGCTTCAAAGTACAGGTGCTATCTACGTTAGACCTCACAAATGCTTTTGACCAGGTCAGTCTCACCCTATTGTTGAAAAACTCCCAAATCCTGAACCTTGACAGTCACACCATATCCTGGTTAAAAACTATTTGACAAAGCATAAACAATGTATAATGATAAAAGATGTTGTTTCCTCTCCCACAAGCATCAATGATGATGTCCCACAAGGCTCAATTCTTGGGGCACCTATTGTTCTCCCGGTTTATCAAGAACCTGCTCAACAACTGTGGTGTTGTAAATGCACCACTCTGTGTGGATAATGCAATGCTATATTGTAGTGCATACAATGCCCATACCATTAGCCATATCCTGCAAAGTGATTTCATGCAACTGCAAGACTGGTTCACAAGTAACAACCTGGTACTAAATTGTATGCCAACTCTGGCTCGACATTTTGACAGCGAATGACATTACAGTGACAATTCACTGTTGCTGCTGTAATGTCACTGCAGAACAATGGCATTGCTTTCTCTGGGGTTTGCATCCCCTCCCCGAATCAACTCAGACTCGGAGTTGCTAATCCTAATACAGGTGTGCAGGGCCAGCTCCCCGCATGGGGTGTTTGGGGTAATGAACCTTCCAAAACAAACTCCTTACTGGACGGCTTCATGCCGACCACAACTGCGGTCAACATAAAGCCGTCGCTGTAATGTTGGTTGACAACTTTGTTGTCAAACTGGCTTCATGGATCTGTACTAAATAATAAACAAAACAAGGCCATGCTGTACAGCACCGTACAGAAAACATGGCAACAGTCTGACTGCCTGAGGATTGTCACCTCCACGTGATTTCTCCTAGAAAATATCGACAGCTTCATATTCCTTGGACTGAACCTTGGACTCTACTCTATCGTGTAAAATGCACACAGACGCTACTACAAAAACATTAAACCAGAAATTGGGGCTACATTACAGGTTAAATGCTTACTTTACCAATGAATGCCAGCTGGCTACTGCCAACAGCATTCTCCTTCCCGCCCTCACCTATGATGTGGCTGTATTATTTACTGTCGGCACAGGAAACTGAGATGTCTAGGCTCAGGGTTCTCTACAACAGAACTGATCACTTTGTTCTTGACATCCTCAATAGGGACCATCACTAAACAGCCCTTATGAAGCAAACATGGCACACACTCTCAGAACAGGTGCCATTTGTCCTACACAACTTAACCTACAAACTCCTTACGACCTTCCCTGCCCTTTCCCCACAACATCTAGCATTCTCTGCCCCCAGATCTGGTTCATTCTTCATCGGGTATTCCTCCTCCAGAAACTTGAGGTCCTTGTCTTGTGAACCTCTTACAACACCCACATGAAAATGAGCACAGTGGAATGATCTTTTGCATACCTAAGCCTGTCCTTCTGGAACTCCCTTCCCCTTTTACTAAAGTAAGTAAAAGTAAGCAAATCGATTGGTGCCTTCAAACCGGACTTCAGAGAGCACCATCTTTCTCTAGCTGAATGTAACATGTTGAAACATCATTCTAGATCCTGGGTACTGTATTGTATTTGAACTAGGAGAGCCTATAGTCTTAGTCCTTACCTACAGAAATCTACTCTCTGTCTCTCATCATGCCCTTGCAATATGTTTAGTTCCTAATTCGCTAGAATGTCTAGCTCTTGTAAGCCATGTTACTTGTATCAGTTTCCCACAAATAATGTTGTACAACTACAGCTCGAACTATGTAGCTTGATGTTTAATTTCTGTATACATTTTTCTTTGTGACTAATTCCGGGATCACCGCTAAGAATGGGATTTTCAGTTCCAGTGGGCCTAACCAGTTACCCAAAAACCCAACAAATAAATACATAAATAAATGTTTAGGGAGGCAGTATAGTGCAGTGGTTTAAGGCTCTCAGCTGCAAATCTTGAGATCTGGGTTTGAATCCCACAGCCCCCACTTGCATACTGTGTGACCCTAAGCAAGTCACTTAACTTCCCTGTGCTCCCAGGTTGCACCTGTAAACAAGCTTTCAGCTTAGTGTGTCTCACCTGGTTAAACAATTTGGGGGAAAACATGTTTCATTAACTCATTCTATCTTATGTGAGCATTTTGGGTTGGGGTAGATAGAGAGACAGATATATAAATAGATATAGATATTTCTATTTATAAAGCACCCAATTCTTGGGACTCAGGGTGCTAAACACTAAAAAACACAATACAATATTTTAAAATCACCAAACATACATACTAAAATCAATGTAAATACAAAATTTAGTTCCATCAATCACTAAAATCACATTATAAAAGCTAATTCATGGGGCCCCCCCTTAGATAATCAGGCAGGGAGTTCCACAGGGATGGTGCGGCCACTGCAAATGCTGTAGCTCCTGAGTGCCGCAACCTCACCCTGGGAACCCCCAGGAGGCCCCCCTTGGCAGAACGGAGCATCCGGGCCAGATGGTAAGGGTCAAGTAGATCTTGTAGATAGGCGGGACCCCACTCATGCAGGGTCTTATAGGTAAGGAGCCCTATCTTGAAGACAAGCCTCCACCTGACTGGCAGCCAGTGCAGTCTGTGGAGGACGGGGTAATAATGTTCACACCTCTTCACCCCAGTCAGTAGTCTTGCCACTGTGTTCTGCACCAGCTGTAGTCTGCAGAGGATGCCTCCAGATAACCCAAGGTACAGGGCATTACAGCAGCCCAGCCTGGAAGTTACAAAAGCATGTACCAGTGTGGGCATGTCCTCAGGAAGGACCAGAGCTCAAATTTGGGCAATGTTCCTGAGATGACAGAAACCACTTTTGACTACGGCCGACACCTGCGCATAAAGTGTCAGACCATCATCCAGGATCACACCCAAATCTTCATCTGTCTAGAAGGGACAAGGGAATGCCCCCAATACTAGACACCCCCGCCTCACACCTACTCGGCTCCACCACCAGTACCTCAGTCTTGTCTGGGTTGAGTCTAAGCCAGTTTTGAGTCATCCATGCCTGGATTTCCTTGAGACAGTTGTTAAATATGGAATCCAACACCTGGACATTAGGCACACAGGACAGGTACAGATGGGTATCATCTGCATAGCAGTGAAAACCCAACCCGTACCACCTGATAATGTCCCCCAATGGCAGCATGTATACCATGAACAATAAGGGCGACATGACTGATCCCTGTGACACTCCACAGCTCAGCGGCTTCAGGCTAGATAAGACAAGTCCCATTTTCACTCTCAGCACTCTGTCCGTCAGGTATGACCTGAACCAGCAGATGATATTGCCGGACAGGCCACACCAGAACCACAGGCAGTCAAGCAGTAACTCATGGTCCACAGTGTCAAATGCCGCAGAGCGGTCCAGGAGAACCAAGATGGTATGAGCTCTCCTGTCTCTCGCCATCAGGAGATCATTAAGCAACCCTGCCAGGGTGGTCTCCATACTTTGCCCCACCCAGAACCCAGACTAGAAAGGCTCATAGGTAGATGAAGATGCAAGGTGTCTCTCAAGCTAAATGGACACCACTTTCTCTATAACCTTCCCTAAAAATTGGAGGTTTGAGACTGGCCTGTAGTTTCTGAGGCAGTCTGGGTCCAAAGAGTGCTTCCTTAAAAGAGTGTCTAACCAGAGCCTCTTTCAAGGACAATGAGAAGACCCCACTCCTCAATGAACTCCAGACACCCTCAGCAACCACAGGTCCTATCCGGTCCAAACATCCAGCCACAAGGCGGGTCAGACCTGGGCCCAGATCACACTGTGTAAGTGGCAGCTTTGAGATTATCCTTATCACCTTTTCCACCCCAACTAGCTCAAACTCATCCCAGACAAGAGGAGTGCTCTGGCACAACTCAGGCCAGATCTTGCATCCCTTTTGAGAGATACTTGAGGAGACCTCATCCCAGATAGAGGACACCTTGTCGGCGAAGGACAGAGCCAACTTCTCTGAATGCTGGATGCTCTGAAGACCCTATTTGTGCATCTGTCTTTGCAGGCCTGTCCAGACTTTGATTGACAGCCCAGGCAATGAAGGATGACATGCTTGGTACCAAGACACTTCAGACAAGAGGAGTGGGACCCTGAGTTGGAAACCTGCTGCTGTAACCATGAGTTTGAAATGGGGCCGTACCTGACATAATGGTTATCAAGCGAAGGGCAAGTCGGCCAAGAAACAGATAAACAACGCCAAATTAAATCATGACTTCAGTTTGGAAACTTGTAGTCTAGTAGGACAAAAATGGCAAAAAGTGAGAAGAAACAATGTGACAAGCTAGACAACGCTGTCTGATGAAGAACAAAATTCTGGTTCCTGGTGAGTTACGCTGTGTGCGGCGATGACTGGAAAAAAGGAACTAAGAAGGTTGGCTCTGGAGCCTCTTTTTATGTTGCAGGCATGCCTATGGTGTCGTACATTGGTGCTGTCACTAGCACGGCTCAAAAGTTCTGGTTCCCATAGGGACCTGGTACCTCATGACCTAAAACCGAAGAACGTACATACAATTTGAATTTTATGGTAGAAGGGGATTTAAAATCCATCAAGTCTGCCCTTACCGCACTACCTCACATCACAGATGTACTGTACATGTGGATTGTCTCCCCCTTCCCCCACTCCCTCACCTTCAATCCTGTGTCCTCCGGACTAGGAGTCCCTTGCTCTGACCCTGTTGTGTTTAAGCCTGTTTAGGATAGCAGCCCCATCACTTCACAGGTAGTCTGTTCCATGGTTCCACCACCCTCTCCATGAAATAAAACTTTCTCATGTCTCTTGAACATGACCCCACCAATCTCCAGTCATGCCCCCTAGAGACCACGTCCCTATTTCTTACAGTCAGATGCTCGTTATTCCCCATGTTTATTCCCTGAAGAATCTCATACCTTTCCAGAGTCAAACTGGCCCACCAAGATACCTGGGAATTTTCAGGTGCCCCCGGTTCCTGGCCACTTTCTAAACTCTGAAAATCTTTGCATTTATCATGTATTTTCTTATATATTTTATAATTAAATAGAGTATTTTTCTCACTGCAAGTAAATGTAAGAGGCAAACACAGAACTGGTGTATCAAATTTAAGGGACACTGTCAACCCCCTTAGGCCTCATAATGTCCTAAGTTTAAAAAAACACATTTTATGATTGCCAACATTCTGTAAAGATTGCTGAAGTAGCTTATAATTTGATTCTGATTCTTTTTTTCTTTTAAAAAATGAAAAACAGACTGCCCATCCTACTGGTGTTACCACACCGAACGAAACAAGTTTGTTTACATTCCTTGATCAACTTCCACTGCACGTTTCCTGTACTTGAGAACATCCCCACACAGTCTAGCCCCTCATGATGCAGTGGGTGTTTAGGAGGCTATTGCATCATGAGTGGCTTCACTGTTTGGGTGTGTTTCTAATGCTCAGGAAGTATGCAGTAAAAACTGATCCAGGATTGTAAACAAAACAAGGTTGTTTATAAATATACATTAGCATGCATTTCAGCTCTACTAAACAAGGAGACAGACAAAACAAACAGCAACATCAATGAATTTTGGAGAAGGTAAGCAATCATAAAATGTGGGGCTTTCAATAGAAATAATATGATGCAAAACAGATTGACATTGCCCCTTTAAGTGGAATTCTGACATATGTGAGTCACCCTGGGCCCTCCCCTATAAAATTTCCAAGTGGGACCCCAGTACTCCAGTCTGACACTGCATGTTTCTATCATCCATCCCTTGCATCTGGCCTCCAGCAAGTACATATTTAGGGCCACCTAGTCCACTCTAGACGAACAAGTGTTACAATAAGTAACTTTCATTATAGAGCTGACAATACCTTCCTGAGCTTGGCAGTTCTAATAGCTCAGGCACAAAATGGCCACAGCAGGAAGTAAGTCATAGAGGTTACCTTCAGGTCTCCAGAGATATTGGCTCCTACGAGGATCCCAGTGGCTGATGGGAAGAAAATGGAGAACATGCCGAAGAAGGATCCACTCTCTCCTTCCCACTGAGGGATGAAGTTCTCAGCAAAGATGCTTGCTGTGGAGGGAGAAATCCAGTGTTAAATAAAGCGTACAGTATATGGTTCAAAAGTAAGCAAATGTTGCCATGTGCTTGTACTATGTTAGAGGAAGGAGGTGGGTGGCCCTATACTATCACAGCTGTCAACCTTGGTGTGTTTTTCTGAGCTTTCCCATCTAAGTTAAGACATTCAACATTTACAAGTCGAAGCTTATCTGCCCATATCCCTCAGCTGTTACACATTAGAAGGGAGTCTCTAATTATCACACTTAAAGACGGATACCCTTAATTTTACCACTCAATACTCTTCTGTTTGCCAACTGTCCCACATTAGCAGGGATGCCCTTTATTTTACCACTCCAAGTCGTTGTGTCCATAGTCCTCAACTGTTGCACATGGGGTACGACAACCTTTATTTTATCCCTCCAGGTCCATCTTTCATTATCTCTAAACTGTCCCACATTAAGAGGGATGTACTTCATTTTGTCACTCCAAGCCTTGCTGTCCCTGTCTGTCAGCTGTCCCACATTGGGGGACATCCTGTATTTGACCACTTGGTGACCCTTAGTCAATATCACTCAGTTATCCCACATTAAGAGGGAAGTCCTTCATGTTACCACTTGGATCCTCTCTATCCCTATCTCGAAACTGCACCACCTTAGGAGATACGTTGTTTAGTTTACCACTTTATGAGCCCCTCTGTTCTACCCCTAAACTTTCCCACATTAGGAGGTACATCCTTAATTTTACCACTGTGGACCCTTCTCTCCATATCCCTAAACTGACCCTCCTTAGGAGGTACATCATTAAGTTTACCACCCTACGAGCCCCTCTGTTCCAGTCCCTCAACTGTCACACATTAGGAGGTACAGTCTTTATTTTACTACTATGGGACCCTCTGTCCAAAGCCCTCAACTGACCCATATTAGGAAGGATGCACCACATGTTGCAACTCTGCGCCTCTCTGTCCATTCCCTTCAGCTATCCCACATCAGAACATTCCGCATCTTGCAACTCAGACCAGCTCTTATTTTTCATCTCTCCAAACCTTCACAAGGTATGTTCTACATTTTATAACTGACTCACTCATTGCATCTCTCATCTGCTCAGCATTATGAGGGGTGTCCCACATTTCATCACTCAGACCCCCCGCTTTCCAAATTCATCAGCTGTCTATCATCAGTAAGATTACTCCTCAGAGTCCTCTGTCCATACAACTCAGCAGTCCCACATTTAAATACATAAGTACATACTTGCATACATACATACATACATGAATAATTTATTTTATTTATTTAAAAGCTGTTAACCAGGAAAGGCACTTTGAGCCAAAGCTCGTTTCCAGGTGAGACCTGAGGAAAGGGGGTACAGAGTAGGAGCTAGTATTCAGAGTGCATTGCAAAGTACAATTGTGAGATATGTAAAACAAAAGATGTTTACATAATAACTTATACCTGTGGATAAATGGAGGGTTTCAGGTTGACATGGTGAAAACTTGAATTGATCTGGAACTGGAATGTGCCAGAAACCATAACAGTGCCAATTTTCCTACTGCCAACTGCTGGAATGTCCCCTTACCTGCCAGAATTGGCATCCTGATCTACCATAATGGTGGCCATTGCCAGCCAAACTGCCTATTCCACCCACCAAAATGACCACCCAACCTGAGGGAATGGTCATTAATACCCAATAGATTGCCATCCTCGCTGAAATGTCCACATTCAGGTGTATTGCACGGGCTTTCTAGGGGGCTGCAGTAGTCATTTTGTTGGGTCAGGTGGACATGTCAGCCTAGTAGGACAGGAATTTTGTCACGCTGGTCTGACAGATTGGGTAGGCATTACAGAGGGTCTTGGCATTCAGACAAGGTGGGGATTCCATTGGGGTGGTCATTTCAGTGGCTCAGACAACCATTCCATCAGGTGGGGGCATACCAGCAGGTAGCAGTAGGAAAACCAGAATCACTCCAAGTCTGTGAACATTCTAGTTCTGTATCTATTTGTGTTTTTACCCATACCCAGGCTTCAATCTGTCAGGCCACTACCTTTCACCAGCAATAATGTTATTGCTCAAAACCCCAACCACCTAACAAGCCTTTGGAGGTAGGGAGGGAGGGAGTGTTGATCTCATTTTCCTTTTCTCAGCATGCACATTCTCCTTATGACTAACTCATCTCTCTAGTTTACCTTTATAATTGAAGAATCCCATTGACTGCTTCTCTTCGGTAGATGGGATGACTGTACCGATTATGTAATTGGCCAACGATACCAGAATCACCAGAAAGAAGATAATCTGAGCCTGTAGCAGGGGAGAGATGAGGGGTCATGAGGAACAGGAGAGTGGCAGAGTGACGTGTGAGGAAGAGGTTATTTTTAGAAGGTGCCTGTGTGCCTAGAGACAAACGTAATTGGGGCAAAAAGGAACAGAGAATCATAGAAACAGAATTTGATGGCAGATAAGGACCGTTTGGCCTACTTAGTGTGCACATTTTTCCGTAACTACACAGTTATGACCACAGACTCTACTTATCTCCAGATCTTTCTCCCCCCCCCCTTTCCTTTCCATTAAGATTCCCTTATGCCTGTTCCATGCAGGTTTTTTATTTTCAGTTTCTATGCCCACTTCTCACTTCACATCTAACTCCTTTCTTCTAGGATTACCAAGCTTGCCCTTGCTCCTCCCCAGGTAACTCCTCAAGGCACTGAAGGACTTACCCCCATCTAGCCATGGTATACCCCTGGTTGTTGAGGAAGGGGACCCCGGGTCGCCCCCCCCAGTCCATTATTACTGCTTTGGGTGGTCCAATCGGTCCTTCTAGGAGCCTGGTTATAGAGTCTGGGAACTGGGTCCCTTCTACAGGCACTAGTGCAGGTTGTTTTCCTTGTTTCTGTGACCCTACCCTGAGGGTGCCAGTGCACAAAGAGATCCAAGATGGTGAGGTCATGCAGAGATTTGCCTCCACTGCAAATCTCAGCCAGCATCCTCCCCTCCTGATTCCTCTTCAATCTTACTCCACCACCACCTGTGGTCACCCAGGTGGTGGTAAAGCAGCAGGACCTGCAGCCCACCCTCTCTGGAGAAGGAGAGTAGCCCACTGGGCACTCAATCCTTCTCCTCCTCCCCCCAGCCAAACCTCCAGCACCCTGAGCTCACTTCCTAGCCAGGATTGCTGGCTTTGCAAGTGGTAGGTCTACTACCATGCCAGCAGGCTGACATTCTATGCAGGGTTGAACCTCACCACTGTTTTTTTGCACTCACCACATTCACTGTAGACTGTTGCAGGCATCAACCACTATTTCTGTGAAGAAGTACTTCCTCACATCTCTCTTGAATCTACCCCCCCCAGCTTCATATCATGTCCCCTGGTTCTTGTTAAAAAATTAAAGAAGTGACATTTGTAAGTACACAGATGACATTTCTCTTCAGATTATCTGCTTTAAGAATACGTCTGGGTTCTTGACAGTGATTTAGGAAAATCCTCTGGGAATAATTCTGTAGATACCACAGTTGCTACAGGGTGGTAGTGTTAACAAAAGGAAAGCCAGCTTCACTTCTTCAGCAAAAAAATGGGATTACTGGCCTTAGCTGCATGTGATTTCAAAATGTGGCATTATCAATTCCTGTTTCAGCCTCTGAACCTTGGTTTTCTATGTGTTCCCTTCCAAGCCTTGATTTGAAACCACCTGTGATGAAGGTCAATGTAGGGAACTATCCACAAATGATCAGATAATGACTATTCAACTGGATCTTAGTATGTCTATGATCAGTTCCCATCAGTGCCATGTTTGTGTGATATGACCCTAAGCAACTAGTGTAAATAGGTTAGCAATTCCGACTGTACGTTATAGTACTAGCAATATTTATTTATTTCATTTTTGGAAATCAGAAAAGTACACTTGGCAATAAAATGCCTATTTTCAGAAACAACCAGGGTATTACAGAAAGTATACAACACAAGTTGAATACAACAGCAGCGGACTGCCTGGTGGCAGCTAGTTCAAGCACAGCCTGAGTAAGCCCAAGATCCAATTAAAGGTCCCAAGCTAGAATCGGGGAATGTAGATGTGAAGATACAGAAGATCTTTAAGGACCCTGTGTAATACCTCCAGCTACGTCATGGTCTTGACTGTCAACAGAACATACATGAAAGGCAGAAATTACTGAGAGATGTATTGTCACTGAAGATTTAATACCTTTTTTTTATTATTTAGCTTTAAAAAAGCTTTTACAAAAATTTAAAAAGATCAAAATCTCACATAAATTACATGAATTGAGTAAACAGCATACCATGTATGACAAAACGACAACAATGAATACAGTTTGCACACAATTCATACCTGTATCATATTTGGGTACTTGGTTTAGTGGACAAAAGAAGACGGTTGCCCATTGAGATTGTTCTCCACACAAGTGGAACATTAGCCCAGTATTAGTTAAATAGCCATTTATCAAGTTTGTTTTTAAAGGTTGTAATATTTAAGGAGTCAACTACATCTTGTAATATGTATTCCACAGCCTGGGTGCTCTAATTGTAAAGAAATGTTGCCTTTTTTGTTGTTATTGGCTTAGTTAACTTTGAGTTGCTTGCTGTGTAATCTAGCTACAATTTTTCTATTGGAATAAGATATACCACACTGTTGCATTAATGTCAGTGATTGGAGAATTTTAAATAACTGTAAAAGATCACCCCCTAGTTCTTCTAAGTTTAAGGGAATATAAGCCAGTTTTCTGGAGTCTGGTATTATAGTCCAGGTGTGAAAAGTGAGGGACAAGTTTGGTCGGCCTGCGCTGGATCTGTCTCTGACAATACTGCACTATGCCTCTGCAGGTCCTCACTTTCTAATTTATATTGCTGTGGCTAATAGTTTCTTTTTTTAATTTTATAATTTGCACAGAAATACTTCACCAGCCTATTCATAGTTCACTCATCAGCAGTATTCATCACAGTAAGTGTTAACAATGCCTCATTAACAGGGTACAGATCATTCATCAAAGGTCCAAGCCAATATAATCTCTCCTTGGTGTACCATGTACACTTCCAGAGTACATGCAATAAGTCTTCCTTTTCAGCCACTAAACAAGCACAGACCTCCATATCTTTTGAACATTTAAGATGCCTTACTTGTAACACATTACTTGGAAAATATTAAAGGAATAATGAACAACAGGCTGTGTGTCGTGCTTGGATAACGCCACGCCTGGGGGGGTTGGGCACGAGGCCGCAGACCGAGTATGTCCAATGCCCCAGGTGTGGCGTTATCCCAAACGACACACACCCTGGAGTGCATTATTCCTATTATACAATGGCTCGTTGTTATACAGAATAAAAAAAATAATTTTAAAGATGTTTGTGTGGAAAAATATTTTTGTTTTTTAAGAGAAGATGAAACAATCAATCAAAAGCTCAAGCATATGCTCATCTACATGGGTTCACAGTGCTGAGACTAGACCTGTGGCGTCGTGCTGGGATAACACCATGGGTCTAGCCCAAGAGTGACCAATCACAGTCCAAGATTCTTTCTTGCCATTGTATAATCCAATTTATAGAAAATGAAAGTACTGCTACGTTCCGGATCATCAAGGATGTTCAAATATGGCTTAAACCCAAAAGAATGGTAATTTCTAGCCACCCACCTAGAATAAGGTGAACTCCATATTTTGTTCATATCTATTTCATTCCAGAAATTTGTGATTCATTTTGTTATAAGTTTTTTGTATTCGGAGTTAATCACTATAGCTTTATCTATGTAACTTTTCAAAAATGTTAGCCTGTACTTGTTTAATAAGGATAACAATAAAGTGTACCAGTAAGAACTTCTATATCGTAAGCTGTACAAAAACTGTTTTTCTTCAAGACAATGAAATGCAAATGTATCCCTTGGGAGTTGAACTAATCTGATCCAAAACAATATCTTTCTGCTATCAATAAAAGCATTGAGATCTGAGATACCTAATCTGGCTCTGAGATATACCGCTGAACATGAAAATCCAAGCCCTATTACTCTTCTTAGCAGTTTTTGAATTGGTATAGCTAGCATTTCTGGTTTCTTACTTGTCCAAACTTCGGCACCATAAAGTGCCTCCCTATTGTATTTTATTTTAATAGTTCGAACTAGGGGTTCCACTAATTTCCCGCCAAAACTGTTACATTTTTCTAGACTGCTTATTGTTTTGGTTTATTTTTCTTTTGTTGTATTTAATTGATCATTCCATGAACAATTTGCACTGAAAACAACTCCCAGATATACATAGCTATCTGCTTTCTCTATTTCTCTAGTACCTAGACACCATTTCCCTTGAGACCTCGGATTTTTTCCAAATAACACCACTTTAGTTTTGTTAATATTTATGTTAAGCTGTAATTTCTGAGACCTTTTGTGTAGAAAATCTAGTTTTTTTTTGTAATCCCTTTTTAGATAAGCAAAATAACACAATATTGTCTGCGTAGGCAAATGCTGCACAGGTGTGCTATAGTATTTTTGGAGAATCTGAGGGGAGAGTGTTCAGATTGTTCAAAAGATTGTCTAAATATAGTGAAAACAGAGTAGGTGCAAGCACACAACCTTGGCGTACACCTTTATTAATTCCAAATGGAGCAGAAAAGTTACCATTGGAGTTTAATCTACCAGAAAAGCCCTTGTATGTCTGAAGATTACTGCAGGCCATAGTCAGAGAAAGACAGGAGATAGTTCGAAACATGTTGGTCTGGACAGCAAAAGGGATCCGGTGAGCAACAGGCACACAAGATACTGAAATTTGTCATATAAAGGAATAAGTGTACCTAGTAAAAGTCTTAGCTGGCAAGAGAACATTTGAAACCCTGGGTGAGACCCTGAAGTGAGACACTTCACTGTCCTCAGGAACCAGGCATGGAGTTGCAGTGACACTGCCAGGTGCAGCAGCTAGCCCTGGTTCAGAAAATGGAGACCTGCCTGTAGAGGGTGGGGAATGGAAGGTTTGACAGTAATGTGCCAGAGTAGTAGGAACCAGCTTTCTCTGGGCAAGAGGGGAGTCATTGGACTCATAGTGGTGGTTTCTGCCCTCAGCTTCACCAACACTCTCTGGATGAGAGGCATTGGAGGGAATGAGTAGAGGAACCTCACATTTCAGGAGAGGGACAACAAATCTTGCCGAAAAGCTCCATACTTTGGAAAGAGAGAGTTGCAAAGCAGTGGTTTTGTTTTGAGTGGGGATGCATAAAGGTTTAGCTTTGTGTGACCCAAACAATCGAAGAGCCCAGTAACCACATCATCCAGAAGCTCCCACTTATGGATTGAGTAACTGACATGCTGAGAGCATTCACTCTGACATTTAGGGAACCAGACAAAAAAATGGCCATGTTATGTACGTTGAGGGCAATCACCCACTCTCACACCCTCATAGCTTCTCTGCAGAGGAGTAAGAGTGGGTACCTCCTTGTTTGAGGAGCTAATGCATGGCCCCCTGATTGTCTGTCTACAGCAGAAGTTCTCGAGCTTGCATGTGTGGGGACAGAGCCTGTAGGCCAAGAATAACAGCCCTTATCTCCAGAATGTTGATATGGAGAGAGAGAGTCCAGTCTGAGTCTAGATACCCTGGGTGGTTAAGGCCTCCAGGTGAGCCCCCAACACATTCCTGTGTCATCCATCATGAGCAAGACCTGACGGGAAGGATGGAGTGGAAGGAAACAGATTTCCCACTGGCAAAGAGTGGTCCACAAG
Organism: Neoceratodus forsteri; assembly: GCA_016271365.2. Lineage (NCBI taxonomy): Eukaryota > Metazoa > Chordata > Ceratodontiformes > Ceratodontidae > Neoceratodus > Neoceratodus forsteri. Next base: position 121,546,255 of record JADMNL010000022.1, read on the forward strand.
GATGCTGAAATACTAATCAGGCGATCCAAGGGTTGGACAGCATGCGATGATGCAGAAAAAGTAATAAATGAGAAAAACATCAGGAAGTAGGATTATTGAAGGTGTTTCTTCAGTCTGATCAGTGGAGTTAACAGCAGGGAAAAAACGAGGATGTGTGGGACCACTGACAGTATATCATGTGCATTATACATTGATAGTGTGCAGGTAGCACGATATCAGAAAAATAGATTGCCAGGTTCTATAAATATAGTCATACTTTGGAATTTTGCTGTTGCCCTTCTGCCGACTCTCTCGTGGCCAAAGACTTATCTGGAGGCGGGTTATGGTCACCTCAAGGTTTTATTGTGCTCATTACCCCCAGTCTTCCTCAACCCAAGGACAGGAACCTAATTTCAAATTCAGAACCTTTCGCTTTCAAACTCAGGACCTTCAGCTCCTGTATAATGAAAGCCCAACACATTACTGTAAACTGGGAGGCAGGTTAGCTTTTAGAGCTTCATTGGGTGAGACCTGGAACTCACTCTTTCATTGCACAGTACCATTAGTTGTCTTTTTTGTGTTAGTTGTTTAACTAGGACTAGCACACTAAGTTGAAAGTTTTTTTTACAGGTGCAACCTGGGAGCACAGGGAAGTTAAGCGATTTGCTTAGGGTCACACAGTCTGCAAGTGGAAGCTGTGGGATTCAAACCCAGGTCTGGTCTGCTGGATGTCACCAGATTTGCAGCTCAGAGCCTTAAACCACTGCGCTATACTGCCACTTCTGTGGCTAAAGAACTGGCAGCAGAACTGGCGTCCCACTGCAGAACTTGTGACAATGCAGAATTCACAATTTATGGGTACTTTTCATTAAAAAAGGCTATTCATTCACAATTTCAGGCTCCTTTACTCTCAGTATTTATAATGATGCCCCTTCCTCATGCCTAGTGTATAATGTCAGCAGTGAAATCATTTGGTGTATTAGCCAGTGGTTGCACAGAAATCTGAACAGAAATGAGTGAGTACTGTTGCAGAAGCTAAACAAATTTATCACCAAAGCTTCGGAGCCCTGCCACAGGCCATGGGGCTGAGGTGCCCCAAAGAACCTTAAGGGGCCTGAATATATTCAAGAAAATGAACTGTAAGGAGCCACACAAAGTTGTTTGCAACTGATTTCAACTGACATAGTAACATAGTAATTTAAAGTTGGATGGGACTCTCAGACAGCAGATAAAGCATCTCTGTCTATTCAGTCATGGCAATACCCTTGAGCGTGCGAAGACCAAAATCATAGTGTCATCGATGCACTGGTCAGGAAGCATAGAGAAAACCCAGGAATAGTTGTAAAATTCCACAAAACTGTTTATTTGTAATTCTAGGAATATAAAATAAACCTGATCAGAATAACTATGTACAGTAGCAAAATAAAACCTCCTGGGGAAAAAAAATCTCTCTTGGGGGAAAAAAATCTCCCTTACAGCTCAGCTTAGCTGTTTTTACAAGTCTTTTTCGACCCCCATCCTCTGCAAGCATCCTGTTCTTTGTAAATTTCAGGAGCTGCTAGAACATTGAGAACTTCCTGAGGTACCTCCAACCTTTGCAAAAGGCTCAGTCATGTGCACTCAAATGACCTCTAGCTTTTTACAGTCATCTCAAATTATAAATATAAACATTTCAACAGTAACACAATTTTCTAAATGAAAGTGATCCCTTTATCAGCTTCACTCCATACATTGATTCCCATATATTTTTATATTACCAGATCTAGATATGCAAGGGAGGAAAAACAGACAGCAAGAGAAAACAGAGAGACAGTGAGAGGCAAAGGATTGCGAGACTGTTCGGGTTGATCAAGTCCGAAGTCTCACAGGAAGATTTGGTTGTGCAATCAGACAGAAAAGACAGAAAAGGAAAGAATACAGATCCTCACATTTAAACACTTTCTCCCTAACAAATGGGGCAGGGTCCTATTCTACCCTGTCACACGTTGGGACTTGATAAAATCCAGATTGAACCCCAAACAGTAACAAAATAAAACAGGCTGGTCCAGCTGGACTTGGTGTAACGTACGCAGTCCAGCTGCTCTAGCAGGACCGGTTGATTTGTTTTTTTACTGTTTTGGTCAGTCTGTTCCAGCCGGTCTAAATTTCATTTAGGGGTGAGGGTATGGGTGAAATCCTGACTGTTTGACACAGACTGGACCTTTACCATTTTGGTCTGGTCTGAATCCAGCAGACCATACTTCACTCATACCCATCACCCTACATGAAATCTGGACCAGCCTAAATGGATGGACTTGGAACGATAAAAACTGGACCGACTGGTCCAGCTGGAAACAGCCAGATTGCTCAAGTTGCACCAGTTCTAGTTTTTACCATTTTGGGTCTGGTCTGGTGGTCCGGATTTCACCCATACCCCAGATCATGTTTCCCCTGACCTTTTCTCCACTACTGCTCTAACTGTAGCTACTGTTGCCAGCATCTGTATGCCTGTGCTCTGTGCCTTGTGACTTTAAAATGCCTGAAGAGGCCACAATAAATGAGATGTTCTGTCTCACCGGGTCTACTATATTCTTTCTAAATTATTTGGATTAAATAAGAATACATTCAGTGGTGTAGATCACATCATTTACTGACCTTGGCTTCCCACTCCATGCCTGCCAGGGAGATGGCCAGTAGAGCAGTGACGGTCACCACCCCGATGATCCGGATATCATTGACTGGATCAACAATGGTGCTGTTGTATTCCTGAATACAGAAGAATGCAGTGGATCATTACTGAGATGTATTATGTTGGGTGGTGGCTATAAACACTAGTGGGACAGACAGGGTATAGAAGTTGGTCGAGTCCCAGAGAGGTCATGCTTACTTACAATCAACAGGTCCCGGACAGTCTCGGCGAAGCCCACTGTGTGCATGGCCACTGCCACAGCATTGGCAAAGGCAAAGATAAGGCCAATGGAGCCCCCAAGTTCAGGACCCAGACTTCGAGAGATCAGAAAGTAGGTCCCACCTGCAGGAGACAGACAGTGGTGTCAAGCGTGAAAGAAAACCACAGAGAGTATAACATAATCAGTCAATTAACTAGTAATGAATGACTCTTTACTGACTCAGTCAATGAACCCATCAATGAATAATGGGCAAACCAATAATATATAACCAGTCAATAATTGATTATTACAAAATAGGTAAAGAAAATCCAGGGTCCTGCTTGAGCGAGGCAGGTTGGCACCTGTGCCGTAATCTCAGCATGGATCCCTCTTAAAAACAAGACCCGTGACAACCTGCCTTAAGGCCAAACAAATCAATGAGCCATTTTAAGTCAATTGATTCTTGGGTTTTATGAGCCCCGAAACAAACTACATATACTTAAAATATAAGTTTGCTTTTTTTGACTTACAATCCTCAGGCAACTCAGTGTTCGTACCTCACCCCCACCTGCTCCCTCAAGTACCAACCACTCAACTGTCTGCTTGACAAGTTCACTTTTGCAATTGAAATAATTGCTACAACCTCCTTTCTGGAATGAGGAACTTGCCTCTCATTTAAAAAAAAAAAAAGCCCATAGCTGAGCTGACAAACAAAAAGCATTCCATTACGCGATTACCTCTGATAACCACTATAGCTCAGTTCAGTGCTACAGCCTGTTTCTACTGTCAACCACAGCAGCTGTGTTCAGCGCAACCCCACTCTACAACGTGGACCATATCAACATGTATAGAGTTGAACACAATTAACAAAGTTAAGAAAGTTAACAATGGACATAGTAAAGCTACTGACAATGTTCCAGCAGAAGAACTATTTAAAAAATACATTTATTGAGGGGCGCTGTGGTGCTGGGTCCCAGTATATTCCTGTGTGGTAATCTCGGCCTAAGTGCCAACCTGTTGTGTCTTATACTGTCATTTACAGAATCCATCAGTAGTGCTGATCAACGAATGTCAGCACCATTTGGACACGTCTGCAGACTGTTGGTTGGTTAAAGGAACCAGTAGTGCCCACATTAGAGGAGCAGGATTTCAGTTATCCAGTGTTCCACTGCCATCACCATGATAGATGCTGTTAATCAGCAGTTAATAAGAGTAATCAATGTTATCATAATGTTTCAGAAATGCTACAATCTGATTGGCTGTCAGCATTCTGAGACTCTTACATTAATCTTTGTTACATTAACATGTGCAGCCTGATCACCATGGTGCATGAATTCTTTCTGTCCGCATCCCATCCTCTGGCATGGCTACTATGTAATGCTTTTTAATCCTTATTCTTTTCCTTTATTCTGTATTGGCTTGTTATCATAGTGTATGTTTTTTCCGTGTTGTTTTGTATGTAACCTGAAAATAGGCATTTGATTGCCTAGTGCACTTACCTGAATTTATAAGAACTAAATAAAACAAATAATAGCAATAAGGCACTCTAAGGATTAGATAATCAACCCTAAGGGCAATATGGAACTCAGCTGTGCCTTGTGTCACACTACGCCCCTAGGGAGTGATTAACAGACAGTTAATCTAACCCCTGGTCATCCTTTATTAAATAAGTCAGTCCCTTAGTGTTATTTAATCATATGTATTATCCCTCCTAGTATTGTCAATTGCATTAAGGGCCCCAGCCATCGACTTCCTGGCTCCAAAAGTCATGGCTCTGCAGTTGTGGCACATGGGACCAGGCGGCCATTATTAGTGGGGATTTTCCCACTGTTTCCTCTTCTGCTCACTCCATCCACCTCTCTTATAGCAACCTATTACAACACCAATTGTAGATGCAAAAGCCAGCACTGGATACCAGAGATAGTTGTTAAAAGAATTCTGTTGTGTGAAAACATGCCTGGAGAAGCATAAAAAACAGTAGGTACTGTTACATACCCAGAACCGGTTTCACACCAGGTGCGTCCTTTGGGTGTATGTTTTTAAGCAGTAAAATCCTTTCTGCAACTAGTTGTAGTGCTCAGTGCTGATTTTTGCATCTACAGTAGTGTTTTTTCAAACTGGAGACAGGCAGGGTCAAGGGAGCAGTACTTGTTTTTTTATTGCAACACCAAACCGGCAGTGCCCACCCCGGTGGCACAAATGGAGAGAGACACATATCTGGGGCCCAACAAAGGTTGCTGCATGAAGTGCCACTGTTGGTACTCTTCCAACCAAATATTGGGGGGGGGCAGCATGACTGCAGAGACCCCCCAGCAGCTCTGTGCTCATTAAGATGTCTTAATATAAACTGCTGAATGAAACCTATGCTGTTTCGGTAAATGGTATCTTGTGCTGCTGTTTTCTACCTTAGTGAACACCGATAGAGAGTGACTGCTGCCTGAGATATAGATGGTTGGTAGCATTGGCCCAAACCTAAATCTTCCACTGATTTAAAGTAGCAAATGAAAGTATATTTGAGTTAAACAGCAGCAAACGTTTTCTATGGACTGCTAACTTGAAGCTGCTGTTTGCTCTGGGCACTTATGTGCTGACAGAGTGGGATTTTACCTTCTGGCTAGTTTGGATAATGACTTTATTTTTGACTGCCCGAGAACAACGTCCAGAAGCATGGAGGGGAGCCCGGTCCGGTGAAGAGAAGCAGCTGTATTGGTCTTTGATCAGATGTCCTGGTAGAGATGCAAATGCACTATAAGTATGAGAAGCTGCTTTTGTTTAAAACAGGTCTGCCATTGTTACCTAGGGAAATGGGGGTTCCCCTAGCATTACTTTTTAAGGAAACACTACGCTCAGTGTGGCACTGTTGTTATTTTATTTTCCAGATGAATGTCCATGACTCAGAAATTGAAGAAATGCAGTCAAGGTGCTTGAGTCTGAAGGAATTTAAAAATGTCTTCACATGGGACCCTTAAAGGAACTGAAATTGATGCTGAGATCCAGGAGAGATGTGTGAGGCCTAAAGAAGGCTAAATAACATTCAGGTGGAGAGGTGGTAAGGCAGTCTGTGACTGCAGTTAGTAACTAATAAGCCCAAATTTCGGGAATGAGAATTTGACACTGTTGAATCTCCCGTTATGGCTCGCTCCTTTTAGATGGCATTTCAGTTGAGGGTAAGCAGGAATCAGGATATTTTTCCTCAAAGGTATAATATTAATATATATCTGGAGGGTGTCTGTGGAATGGTTCTGTTCTAGATGAATACAAGCTCCAGTAACCCCACGAACTCCAGGAAAGGGAGATTTGTCCTAAGGGACAAATAAGTAATGTTATTTATATGAATTGGTGAAGGAGGCTTGAAAGTTTGCCAGATGACCGTTCAGCATCTTGTTATTTAACCGCCCCGGGGTAGCACCTGGCACTTGAAAGCAGGGACGATCTGATTGCTGATCTTGTGAGAAAGGAACTTCTTAAATGGCAATTTTATTTCTGAATGGTACTTAAACTTATTAGAATTGCTTACTTGTGATTTATGGATAGCTTTTGTGGGATAAGTCCCCTCAATGGTACTCCTACCTGATATCAATATGCCTGCCCATGTTATTTACACCATGTACACCGACTCGGACCCCAATTTATTAAGGAGTGTTGGTGGTGGTTAAGTCACAAGTGAACTTGGCCCACTGCACAGGAACTAATTGGACTTGCAGAATGAAACAATTGAGCATACATGTAAGGGCCAAGTTTTCTTACCGATAACTTACTGATAACTCTACATAAATACTGCTTCCAGTGAATTTGGGTAAGAGTTCTGAGGTGCACATTGTTTGGGAAATTTATTTTAAAAATTGTTAACTTTTTGATGGAGCATGATTCTGTGCTTAAATAATTCATTTTAAAGCGTAAGCATGAAACACTAATTAGAAGCCCTCCTTGGGATTCCATATTTGGTCCACGCCACAGAAGAGCTGATGTCTATGTGACTCTGTCGGCAAATTTAATATGTTTCGAGGAGCAGATCCTTAAATGCACTATATACTGCAATAAACTGTGGTTCTTGTCAATGGGAGTCATTAGTAAAGGGTGTTTGAACTCTGTATGAAATAAAACTGGCACCCTGTATACAAAAAACTCTATGAAGTATTGCAGAGGTTTAATTTTTGCTAAAGTTTGAAGGAATCTGAAATATTTTAGATTGATGGATGCTTATAATTAAAGGGTTAGACTTATTAAATCAAATGTAATATTTATTAGCAATGAACTGGGGCATCTAGATCTTAAATGTAGCCACTGGGTAGTTGGCGGATCTTGGTGCCAATATGCTTTAAGGTTATTTCCTTTAGGAATGGTTTAAACACACCAGGGATATACTTTAATTTTGTTCAGAGCAGGTGGGAGTACTGTGTTGGACATCTTAGACTGCTATATGTGATTTGCTGATCTAGAAATTTTGGGGGCAAAACATTGTTATTTGAGCTGAATTGAGCATACCAGGAGAGGACCATAGTTGTCCTACGTCCAGGTAGCCTTGGGCTACTCAGAGTCCTAATTTCCAAAGTTGGTGTGTTAGGACCATAAATTACCTAATAGGAAGCCTCCCTGGGAAGCCTGCCTATGAGAGATTAATAGGTTGGTCTAATTGGTCTATACCTCCCGAGGATTAGATGGACCAGGGAGTTAACCCAGTGGTGGAGCCAGGTTTAGGAGCATTTGGGAGCCGGGGCAATCAGTCAATCACGGACTCCACAATGGGCATTAAACAGTGAATAAACATGGTGGTGGGGCACCACTACTCACACTTGAGCAGCCAGTAGGGGTGACCGCCACCCCAACAGCCCCCTCTAGCTCCGCCACTGAGTTAACCCTTTATGGCATATACTAAACTCCCATATCATAGGGAGTCGGGGATTGTGTTAAGTGCTCTTGGACATGGTATGCTCTGAAAAAGTAATAGAAAGTTGATTGTAGAATAGCAACATATGTGTGCGTACTGAAGTTTCTTCTTTCTGAGCACTGGGCATGAGTTGGTATAATTCCTATGGTTCAGGACAACTTTCTCTATTGGTCAAATTGAAACAGATGTGTGGGTACAGGGTTGCCAAATGTACTGAGCAATTAGAAGAAAAAGATCTGGATGGCATATATTCTGTTTAAGTAGGGTTTGTATTACTTAAATTATTGATTTATATATTTAAACTAAGGATGCTGGAAAAGAATAATGAATTGCTACCTTTGGTAATAGATTTGTAAATAGGTATCTCTTGCTATCATAATAACTACTGCAGGTAAACTGTTGGATTTGTACTATTATTGGGTGATATTTTTTGTATTTTTGTACTTAGTAGTGTATTTGTATTTAGCAATGTATTTTTTTAATGTATCATGTTTGTAATGACCTTCTGTGGTCGAACAAATAAACTAAACTGAAACTGACTGCAGAGACCTGGGCTTGCACCCAAAGTTGGGGTGCCCACATGGAAGCGCAGCCAGCTAACAATGGGCAGTTGGCGCAGTCCCATTCCTAATTTTGTACTGGGCCCTCTCACACACAGCATCCCTGGGCACATGACTGCAGAGGTGCAACCCGAAGGCCTTCTCTGGTGCTGTTAGGATGAGAGAACTGGGCCAGAAAGCTCCATTAGAAACCCTGAAGTGGTTCTTTTTAGCCATGAGAGTCTTTATCGTTGCTTAGCTAAATAAACTAGAATTTCTTTTAAAGCAGCAATGCAACGAAACTGAGCAAAAAATCTGGCCACACCTTTCCAGGTATCTTCCAGTTATATTTGGTGGTAAAATTATCTAGTGCCACCAAAATACGTGTATTTTATAAATGTTTTAATTTAGTTTTTTTCTCAAGAAAAGAAGAAGGCCATCACATTTGGCATAGAAATAGGTTTGTAGACCTGGCAAGGGTTATTATTGAGAACAGTATAGAAGGTACCTGTAAAAGTAGATTTACCAGGTATGCTAATATCTTTATTAATTACAGCTAAAACTAGCTGCTTTGGCTGTTGAGTGGCTCTTCCTGAGCAGCTGTGATGTCACAGTCAGTGAGGTCCCAATGCTGGTGATGTAATGGGAGGAACAGAGCTAGAGAGGTCCACTGCCAGGCAGAGTGCTGTTCCAAGCATCACATCTACTAACATTAAGTAACACAATCTTCTAATTAACCAAAGGGAAATAGTTGACTATTGTTGACTGCTTTTAAAAACTAATATTAGTTTTAGGCAGTACATTAGCACTTTAAAACAATTAGAAAAATGTTTGTTTATCATTGTAAAAGCCCTGCTCCACCTTCCCCACCCCCAAGTTCTTTATTAACCCAAACAGCATGTGAGCACCCACTGGGTTACTTGTTACGTTAGTGTTACTGGAGTTAGGGGGCACACAGTGCAACCCTATGTTCCAACTGGTTGGAACAACGCCTACGACTTACACTACTACCTTTTCTCCAAATGGGAAACTCCAGCTGTGAACTCCTGATGATCAGGTTCACATCACCACACTCTAACACCAAGCTAAAGGATGGAGGCAGCAGCAGCATCAGGCTATGTTCATTTTTCTCCTGACAAAGACAGTCATTTTCAACCAATCAAAATTCATTATTCCTCCTGGCTGATAATTGGATGTTTTACTATATTGTCTGCTGTCTTCCCCATCTATATAAGAATCTGTCCCAGATTGCACTGTGCTGTCCGCCCCCCATCCCAAGGGGCAGACTCCTGATACCATACCTGACTTGACTTTGCCATTGGTGGAGATGGCTGAGACGGAGAGGCCAGTGATGGTTGTCACTGAGACAGAAAGGAGAATGATCATCCAGGTTAAACCTGCAGGGAAAGAGAAACACTGGGCTGTCACTTATGCAGATGACACATTTCCAACTATTTGTTCCTGTCTACAGGACAATCTAAACAGGATCTCCCTCCGAGGTACTATGTACGGAAAAAAGTCATGTGATGCAGATATTCCCCCCACTCCGAAGTACTATGTATAGAATTATACTGTTACACCTGCATCATTTTGAGGTACTATGTACCAAATTTAGTCATCTAACAGAGGTACTGCACCCCCTCCCCCTACGAGGTGTTATGTGCAGAATTCAATCATCTAACAGAGAAATTGTCAATCTCCCCCCCATCACTCTGAGGTGCTACATGCAGAATTCAGTGATCCAACATAGACACTGCCCCCACCCCCAAACACATGCACACTCTGAGGCACTACATACAGAATTCAATTATGTGATGTAGAATCTGTCAACCCCCATCACTCTGAGGGTTCAGGTGCAAAATTCCATCATCTAACAAATATATTGTCAATCCCGCATCACTTTGAGGTGTTACATGCAGAATTCAGCTGTGCAACTGAGAAACTGTCCCCCGCCCACACACACACTTTAAGGTGCCAAGTGCAGAACTGAGTCATCTAACAGAGATACTGCCTCCTACTCTGACTGCTAGGTACAGAATTTAATTGTGTGATAGAGAAACTGTTAGCCCCCATCACTCCAAGGTGCTATATTCAAAATTCAGTCATCTAACAGAGATACTGCACCATGTTTGAGGGGCTACATACAGAATTCAGTCATGTCACTCCGAGGTGCTACATGCAGGATTCAATTGCATGGCAGAGAAACTGTCACCCCCACCCCCATCACTGCAAGGTGCAGAATTCAATCATCTAACAAGAGATACTGCACCCCCTCTGAGGTGCTATGTATAGAATTCAGTCATGTGATGGAAAGACTGTCAAACCCCTTCCCCTTTAAGGTTTTATGCAGAGTATTCAAATGTGTAATGGAGGAACTGTCACCCCCCAATCACTCTGAGAGTCCAGGTGCAAAATTCCATCATCTAACAGAGATGTTGTCAATCCCACATCACTCTGAGGTGCTACATGCAGAATTCAGTTGAGTGACAGAGAAACTGTCAACCCCCCACTTTAAAATGTCAGGTGCAGAATTCAGTCATCTAATAGAGATGCTGCCCCCTACTCTGAGGTGCTAGGTACAAAACTCAGTCATGTGACAGACAGACTGTTAACCCCCCCATCACTCTGAGATGATATGTACAGTATTCAGTTGTCTGACAAAGAGACTATAACCCCCTCAAACACACGTGGAGTTGCTGTGTGCAGAAATCATTTGTGTGATGGAAATACTGTCACCCCCCCACACACACGTTGACATATGCTGTGTACAGTATTCAGTCATGTGCCAGAGATACTGTCAGCTCCTCCTCAATCTGAGGTGCTACATACAGAATTCAGTCATGTGACAGAGATACTGACCTCCCTTCACTTGGAGATGTTAAGTGCAGAATTCAGTTGTTTGATTAACTTTGATGGAGGACCCCACCCCCACCCAACTCCGAGGTACTATGTACTGAGTCAAATCATGTGCTGGAGAGACTGTCAAACCCACCCTCCCCTCACTCTGAGATGCTACATACAGAATTTGGTCATGTGACAGAGATATTGTCACCCCCCCCCACACACACACTGAGGTGCTACCCACAGTACAGCATGAGTGCCAATTCCTTGGGTGCCTGGGTGCTCCACAAAGTTGATTTAAACATCCTCAATGTTTTACAGGCAGCCTGTAAAAAAAGATTGTTTGGGAACCTGGCCAAACAAAAAAACGACTACCTCCTGGGCATGAACACCCACAAAAGTTCAATAAAGCTGGCACTTCTGACCTTCAGAATTTAGTCTTGTGTCGCAGAGATGGTCAAACCCACCCCCTCACTCCAAAATGCAATATACAGAATTTAGTCATGTAACAGGACTGCCAAACCTATCCCTTTGCTGCTAGGTACTATGTATGGAATTCAGTGATGTGGCAGAGAGATATGTTTACACGCACACCCTCACAGAACTCCTAGATGCTCTGTGCAGAACTGAATAATTTGACAAAAAGACAGTCTAATCCACCCACTCACTTTGAGGTACTACTTACAGAATTCAGTCGTGTGACAGAGATCTTGTCAACTCCCCCACCCACACTCCAAGGTGCTACATACAGAAGTCAATAATGTGACAGAGATACTGTCACCTCTCCCCCAGATTTAAAAGGGCCACAACTGGATCATTGTGTGTGTTTGGGAGCAGGATGGTGTAGAGTAGTGGGAGGTTGTGGAGTGTGGGTGTCGTTGGTCGTAGAGGTGGAGGATTTTGTAGTGGGGGTGGTAGGAGTTTTGTGGGTGTGCTGCCAGTAATAGTTGTTTTGGTGGTGCAGAAAGGGGGTGGGGCAGTTAGTGGTGGAGGGAGGGGAGGAGGTGAGATAACTTGGGCTGGAGGTGATTGGAGTGGGGCACCCTGCTAGTATTGCACTACAGTGCCTGCATGGTGTATGATACCACACCCTGCAAGTAATGCACTGCAGTGTCCATAAAGGGTAAGGTACCAAACCAACAGTACTGCACTACAGTGTCTGCACAGTGTGTGGTACCACACCCTGCTAGTAGTGCACTGCAGTGTCCACACTGAGTAAGGTACCTCACCCACAGTACTGCACTGTAGTGTTTATACTGGATAAGGGACTACACTGCTAGTACTGCACCGTCCTCACTGGGTATAGGACCACATCCACAGTACTATCCTGCAGTGTCTGCACTGGGTATGAGACCACACCCACAATACTGCTCTGTAGTATCTGCACTTGATATGGGACCACACTGCTAGTACTGCACTACAGAATCTGCACAGTGGTTGGGACCACACCTACAGTACTGCACTGCAGTATCTGCACTGGGTATGGGACCACACTGCTAGTACTGCACTACAGTGTCCGCATTAGGTATGGTACCATACTGCTAGTACTGCACTGGGTATGGGACCACACTGCTAGTAATGCACTACAGCATCTGTACAGTGTATGGGACCACACCACTCATAGTACTGCACTGCAGTGTCTGAACAGTGTGTGGTACCACTCCCTGCTAGTAGTGCACTGGGTAAGGTACCGCACCCACAGTACTGCGCTGCAGTGTTTATATTGGATAAGGGACTACACTGCTAGTACTGCACTGCACCGTCCTCACTGGGTATAGGGCCACATCCACAGTACTGCTTTGCAGTGTCTGCACTGGCTATGGGACCATACCCACAATACTGCACTGTAGTGTCTGCACTTGGTATGGGACCACACTGCTAGTACTGCACTGCAGAATCTGCACAGTGTATGGGACCACACTTACAGTACTGCACTGGGTATGGGACCACACTGCTAGTACTACAGTACAGCATCTGCACAGTGTATGGGACCACACCCACAGTACTGCACTGCAGTTTCTGCCTTGGGTATGGGACCACACTGCTAGTACTGCAGTACAACATCTGCACAGTGTATGGCACCACACCCACAGTACTGCACTGCAGTGTCTGCACAGTGTATGTTACCACATCAGCATACTGCACTTTGATGTCTGCAGTAGGTATGGGACAGCGCTACTAATACTGCCCTTCAGTGTCTGCACTGTGTATGGTACCACACCAACAGTACTGCACTGCATTGTTTGCAGTGAGTATGGTACTACACTCACAGTACTGCACTGCAGTGTCTGCACTGGGTATAGGACCACGCTGATAGAACTGCACTACAGTGTCTGCACAGTGTATGGTACCACACCCACAGTATATCACTTCATTGTCCACACTGAGTATGGTATCACACCCACATTGCTGCACTGTACTGCACTGTCCCCACTGGATATGGGACCACGCCCCTAGTACTATACTGCGTTGTCCTCACTGGGTTTTGAATAACATCCCTAGTACTGCAGCACTGCAGTGTCCACACTGGGTATGAGACTACACCCTAGTACTGCACTGCAGTGTCTGCACTGGGTATGGGATCTGCCCACTATTACTGCACTACAATGTCCTCACTTGGTATGGGACCACACCCCTAGTGTGCATTGCAGTGTCTGCATTGGGTATGGAACCACACCCCTAGTGCTGCACTGCAGTGTCTGCACTGGGTATGGGATCAGCCTGCTAGTACTGCATTGTAGTGTCTTCACTGAGTATGAGACCACACCAGTAGTACTGCACTGCATTGGATGCACTGTGCATGGTAACACACCCACTGCACTGCACTGCAGTGTCTGCACTGGGTATGGGACCACACCAGGAGTACTGCACTGTAGTGTCCACAATGAATATGGGACTGCACCCCTAATACTGCACTGCAGTGTCTGTACTGGGTATGGGGTCAACCTGCTAGTACTGCACTGCATTATCCTCACTGGGTAAGGGGCCACACCCCTAGTATTGAACTTCCACATCATCACTGGTATGGAACCACATCCCTAGCACTGCACTGCAGTATTCTCACTTGTATGGGACCAAACTCCTAGTACTGCATTGAAGTGTCTGCACTGGGTATGGGAAAACACCCCTAGTACTGCACTACAATGTCTGCACTGGATAAGGGATCAGTCTGCTAGTACTGCACTGCAGTATCCTCAGTGAATATGGAACCACACCCTCATACTGCACTGTGGTATTCTTACTCTGCCTGAGATCAGTTCAACAGCGTGGGACACCCTGCTAATACTGTACTGCAATGTCAGCACTGTGTATAGGATCACACCCCTAATACTGCACTGCAGTGTAATACTGGGCATGAGTCCAAGTCCCAGGTGTGGGACTAGAACCTTAAACAGCGTCTCCCAGAAACGAGGGAGTACTATCAATTTAGTCACACTGACACAGATGCTTGCTTTTGTAAGGGATGGTATCTAGACTGAAGGATTTTGTTTCATACCTCACTTAGAATTTGTATTTCTCCAATTTAAACAAGAAAGCACATACCTATGCCAGCCTGTGCGGTGATCCATGGCAACCTCAGGTACAAGATGACCCCCCAGATGTTCAGCATGCATCGAATCTGGAACAGATGGGGAGAGAGAACAGGAAAGCATGAATCACAGTGTTACAGCCATTACAGAGGACTGTGAAACTCATGCTATCAGGGAAAGAGGAACTTATTTCCATTAACATGCTCAGTCTGGTGTCAGAAATTCATTGGATTTATTTGTTTATTCTCTATTTGTTGCCCCTGAGGCTATCTAGCTTTCATGCTGGCCCCTGCTGACCTCCCAGCCCTGCCACGCCTCACCTCCTACACCTTCCACGGTTTGCCCACCGTAGTGGGACATTCAGACTGGCAGGTATCTCCCATCCTTCTAAGACATGTTCTTCTTGTGGGAAGGCTCGTATATGCAGCGTCTGGGACTGTCTGCCTTAGCCATCATCCAAGGGACCATGGTGTGTGTGTGTGTGTGTGTGTGTGTGTGTGTGTGTGCGGTATCTCTTTATAGACTTATGTTGTGTGCATTAAGATAAGTGTTGTGCTGACCTGTAACCCTTTTTCCACCATCAGTGCTGCACATAACCTTTGGTGGCCTCTAACACAGCTGCACTTCCCATCCCCCGCTCACCCCCACCACAAGGCAAACAGGCTTCCCAGCACTTCCGCCTATTGAACAGTGCAGCAGTGGAGACAGTGGACATGAAGACAGTACAGTATTTGAAGTAAGCCTGAACAAATTTCTTCTTATCAAGGGAAATTTTAGGGAACGCTGTGTATTCGAATGGGTAGGGAATCCCTACAAATTAGTACATGTTTACATAGCATACTTCTTGGTCCCTGCTTATAAAGCAGGACAGTCAGGGTAGGTTTGCCCTGATAGCCCAGAGTCCTATACAACCTCAGATTACTACGGGTAGCATATTTAAAGTGTCTGCATGATGAAATTATGTTTGTACTGCGCAAACTGGGATATTAGCACTGGAAAGGTAGCTTGCACACCAGTGCCCATATTTAAATCTGCAGTTTGCATGGCACAGAGCGGTTTGCACATTAGTGCAAAGGCTGGGCTTCTGCACATCAGCGCAAAGGCAGGGCTCCTGCACATGCAAATGAAAGGTGGAGTGGTATTTTGTAAACCTGGTGGCCATGCTAAGTAGCTGTTTGCAGGTCAGGTTAATGCTTGGCAAAAGCATATGTTAACAGGGCACAAACAGCCCAGACAATAAGTACTAGAGCCCTATAAAAGCCAGCTATGATGCAGTGGTGAACCAAGTGGATGGATGAATTTCTGTTTTTAAAAAAGGGAACTTGAATTCAAAATCAAAATGTTTTCTTTTATAGAAAATTAGAGGAACCCCTTTTGTGGAGAATGGACTATGTCGCTGAACTTAGAACTTCAGAATTTTAGAACTACTTGCATGAGACACCCTCTTATTAAGCAATAAGGCATGACCTGGGTTGTACCTCCTGTCCTATTGCTCCTACGGGGTGATTGACTGTAAATCTAACTCCTGGGAGTACCTTATTACTATTATAAAAAATTATTCCAGAAGCAAAGTGATAGAAGTGTACCTTTTAAATGTGTTCTTCATAGAGAAGGAGACTTTTAATAAAACAGTTCATCCATTACTTGCTTTACCAGTATGAGTACTTCCCCTCACCTATCATAACTGAATCGTATCTACCTCATGTATCTGGTGTATTGATTTGCCTTCAGTACTTATGATTTGCTCCTTTGATGTACTGTATTGCTGTATTTGGCTTCTTTGGCTTGTAATGTAATATTGTTATTGCTGTTTAGTTCTTTCCCACCTCTTGATTTATCTCCACTTCCTCTCACCCCCAGGGCACATCCAGAAACAAGCTGTTAGCAGCTCTTGCTGATTCAGAATCAAAATGCATCATTCCAGTCATTCAGCAATGCCAGAGGATGGAATGCTGACAGGAGGCACCACGGTGATCCGCCTGTACGTGACAGTGGAACAGAGATTAATGTAAAATTAAAAAAATACTAAACTTATTGTAAATCACTTGAACTAAACTTGAGTGGTTTATACAGAGAATAATGGATAGGCAATTGTGTGTTATGGATTTTTTTTCACACACCTGAGGTGTGTGATGACTCATAAACCTCAAGAGCGAAGTTCGAGAGGTTTATGTGGTCATCACACACAGAGGGTATGTGAAAAAATCCATAACATCAAACTTACCTATCCTTTATTTTTCATAATTGCTGGTGTGGAGGTTTAGACTGTATTTCTAGCAACTTGAAAGAAAAATACTTTTTTTTCAGCTTGATTGCAGTTTTATTTTTGAAGAAATTGAACTGTACATGAATAAAACACAGTTGAAAGTACTGCAGTTTAAATACTTTTTGTGAAACAATGGAATGCAACAGTTTTAAAGTCTTTTCTTTGGGGAATGTCACATCAACTGGATTTTGGGTTATTATGAAGTGTCATAGCAACTGGATTTTGGGTTATTATTGCCTTTGGAGCCTAACAATGCAGCAATCCAGTTGCTGTTTATGTTCACCAGTAATTATAAAAAGATAATAGAGCCTCCAAGGGATGTCTCACATGGTGTAACAGACTCCTCTCGTGCGGTTTGGGCAGATAGAACTGCTGCAGCTTCACTTTGCAGTCCTCTCAGTCAAACACATTATGAGTTCTCTTATACTATAAAAGATGTCCCGCAGAGGCCCCATTAACTTGCATGAGTGTCTGGAATCCTTAGAAATTAACAATCCAGACTGGTTAAAGGTGATATCCTGGTGTATAATTATACTTTGTAAATTATCAGTGCTGATTCAGCAAGTCAGCACAGAGATTTACTTCCACTTCAAACTACAAGAGGGTGTCACACACAAGTTTAAAAAAGGGTGTTGTTCCACTTTTTCAAGAGAGGAATTTTCTTTTTTTTTTTACATTTTTAAATATTGATTTAAAACAAATTAGTTTTTGTGGTTATTAATCAATAGAGCATTTTGTAAAATATGAATACAGATCTTGTGGCGTATCTATGCACTCTTGGCAGGTACCACCTCTTTTGTCCTTCTCTCACGAAAAGTGCACTTAAGGAGACACTCTTAAAGGGTACAGTACCATTCTGTGTGTGAAGTTCCTGCTCTTCACTGGTGGAAATACCACATTTAAGAGGAAGTGAGGGAACATCTGAGGCACATTGAGAGGAATGTCACTCTCTGCAGCTGTGTTTTCAGATTTAGCATTCAGCTTGGGGTGCTTAGCTGCAGCAGCAGAGGGCCGACCCAATGGAATGGAGGGATGAGGCGTTGGATGCCTTGCCTCCTGCCATACCAGCACCCTGAGTTGAGGAATAAGCTGGTTGCTGTGGGTCAAGCGGGGTGGTAGAGGATCGAGCACCTGAAGCACTGCTCTCCTATCCTGGGATGGGGAGGCCTATCTGCCTGGCCCTAGACTTCCACCAGGTGAATGCCTAGCAGTAGTGCAGCTCAGGCTGCAAATTAAGCAAGGGCCGTGAGTCTGTGATGTGTGCATGCATCCACAGGGATGCATAAATGCCCTGCAGCAGGGATGGGAACCAGAAACATGGAAAAGGGATGGGAAGGGGCTTCATGAAGCCCTGCCTCTGCCTGCTCTGATCTGCACTGCTAACCGGGACCCCCAGGTCTGAACAGGATTATGGATGGGGGCAGCACAGTCCTCACTCCTCTGGCCCTGCCACAGGAGACAGCTGAAGGGGAGCTTGAAGACCAGGTGAGTCCACCGGGGAAGCACTCGCCGGTCAGGGAAGGCGGGGACAGGGGTGAGTATCCACATCAGCCATCAGGGTGAAGAAAAATCTCTGTGGGGAAAAAAAGCAGCAGTAGGGCATATCTTCCAGGTTCCCCCTTTTTATGGAGTTTCCCTGAGTTTGCTTATTTTTAAATATTCCCCTGCTTCCTTTTTTTCCCTACAGGTTTTTACTTCATTGGCTGGTAGCTCAACCCTAGGGATGTACCATAGTCCCTGAAGTAGTTGCTGCAAAAGTAAATGGTGCAGGGTTGGTGCTGTATTGAGGGCTGCCAGCCCCAGACTTTAACTAGATCCAGAAAATGCGGGGGGAACAAGGCTAGCAGCTCAAGCTGGGCACTGAATAAACTGCATTTGCACTTGATTTAAAATTTATGACTGTGTGCCTTTGTTGCCATGAGTGCTGCATTTTCTGGATCCCTAGGGATATACCATGTTCAGAGGAATAGTCCCTGGTCAGGCCAGAACTAGTCATCATTTAGATGGTACCATGTGTTTCTTCCTCCATTTCTTTCCTCCCTCCTGCCCTGGTGGGGCCGATGTCACTAGCACCCTTGCACAGCCACAGAATTCCCTGCAGTAGGAGCAATCTCCCTGACCCAGCCACAAGGGTCACTGTGGGGGTGGAACCCCCCCCGTCAACCCTTCCTGGCCGAGATGCACTGCTGAGTGTCAGCTGTCTCTGCAGTGACCTGACCCTGATGTGACTCCTGGGGCTTGCTTCTGAACCTGGGTTGTCAACACGGCAGGGCGATGCACCGCCACTGAGCCATCATGGCGTCCCATTCTACTGCTTCTTATGACACCATCTCAAGTACCACAAGATTATCAGAAGCAAAGAAAAAGCTACTCCTCTTTAAATGTACGCAGCTCTACATTTCTACCATTGTGTAACCAGTTAAGCACATAAATTAGGGCCCTGTGACAATGTATTGCAGGGTCCACAGCTTGAGCTAATGTCCCTGCCCTCCCTCCCCACTCTTCCCATCCTCCCTACCCATGATCTTACCTTCCCCCATGCCTATCCCAGACTCTCTTAAAGCTGCCCACTGTCTTCAATGAGAGGACTTCTTCCTGTAACGCATTCCAAGTGCCTACCACCCTCTCTGTGAAGAAGTGCTTCTTGACCTCCCTCCTAAACCTCCCACCCTCCAGCTTAAGACTGTGCCCCCTCATGTTATGGTCGCCACTCAGCGTAAAGAGACTCTCCTTATCAACCTTATTTATCCCTTTCAAGTACTTGTTGGTCCCAGTCATGTCCCTCTCTCTCTCTCTCTCTCTCTCCTGTCTTCCAGGGAGTACATGTTCAGTGCCCTCAACCTCTCCTCATATGCCTTACCCTGCTGACCCACTATCATCTTTGTAGTCCTTCTCTGGACCTTCTTCAACAGGTCCTTTTTGAGGTGTGGGCACCAGTACTGAACTCCATACTCTAGATGCAGCTCAACTGAAAACTTTCTCAGCCTAAACAATGGCCCATGGTCCCCCTTTTTTATACGCCCACAGCCCCATGACTGGCACGTCCACCATGAGTGTGTCTATAAATACATCCGCTTTGATATCCACCTGATCAGTGACTCAAAGAAAAAAAAAAGAATCAATACCCTAACTACAGAAGGCAGACAAGGCATTTCACCAAAATTCAATGGATGCGCCTCCTGAGAATAGCTCTAATGCTATTGATGCTGTCAGGCAATATTCACCCTAACCCTGGTCCTAACGACACAACCCCAAACAATGTTCCCCCCAAGCAACGGTCCTTTCTGCTGGCCACAATAAATGTCTGTAGTCTACTAAACAAAATCAATGTCCTTGAAGTCTGGGTGGCAGTGCACAACCCAGACATACTATCTGTGGTTGAAACCTGGTTATCACCTAAAATTCCAAATAATGCAATTGCCCTGTCTGGCTATACAATTTTTAGACTAGATCGAGTCTCAAAGAGAGGCGGCGGCGGCTGTGCCATTTATCTAAAAAAACTCCATCAGAGGGCTGGCCATGCCTCAGATTGATCTTGGTGGTCCCGCCCAGGCTTTAGCTGTAAAAGTGCTGCTGGGGGCACAAAACAAAGCACTCACTATACTCTCAGTTGACATACCTTCCAAGGACCCACCCCTGACTTATAATGTATCCTGGACTATCTTTGGTCGCTAAAACACCCAACTGAAACGATTTTGATGGGAGACTTCAATATGAACTGTCCCTCAGGAGCTAACGGGGCAATAAAGGACTCACTAGCATCACTGCACCTCACTCAACTCATCAACTCACCTACCAGAATAAATTACAAAACCGGAACTAGTACCACTATAGACTGGATTATCTCAAATTACCCGGATTGTATTCCAGCTGTAACAGTCCACCCTGACTCTGTCAGTGACCACTCCCCTATCACTTGCTGCTGGTCAAACAAATTCTATACCCCCCCACCCCAAACAATCTACAACCACATATTAAAGGGGGGACACCTTGATCTGCTAAAACCCAACTCTGATCCCAGGACTGGTCTTTTCTGGACATAGCTGATGATATCAACATTGCTCTTGAGCATTTCATTATGGTCTTCAACTCGGCTTGCGATATCCATGCCCCCCCCCCAGGACATTGAAGGTTTGTGGAACGATCAACTCCTGGATCACACCGGAACTTCTAAATAGTATGAAACGCTGGGATCATCTATAGCAGCTGGCTAAATCATTGATGAAGCAGCGTGACCTTCAGGCATATAAAGCAACTAGAAATGCCTGTACTAAGGCAATTCGACAGGCAAAAAGAAAGTATCACAGGGAGCTGCTGACAAACACATGGGGAGACAGTAGGAATTTTTGGTCAAACATAAGGGACATTACAGGCAAAGATCAGAAAACCTCTCCAACAGTACTAAAAGTGGATGGAAATCCCATCACTGACCCACTCGAAATCTCAAATACCGTTAATACAGCTTTTACAAATTTGTCAGGCATCCTCCCAAGTGACTTTTTTGATGATACTCCTACCACATCAGCTGGGCATGCTGTAAACAATAGTCTGAAGCACCCCCATTCTATTTCAAATGTGTTTCCCCAACCCAGGTCAGAAAGCTCCTAACTAAAGTCCTGGGGAAATCCAGACAGAGTGGAAACTCGCTAGACCTCAAACTCATTGCACTTACCCTTGAAGAAGTTCTCCTGCCTATAACCAAAATACTAAATCTATCCATCTCTCTATCCCAGTTCCCCTGAAGTATGGAAAACAGCACAGGTCACCCCTGTGCATAAATCCAGTGATCACACACAGCACTGCAACTACAGGCCAATATCAATCCTCCCTCCACTATTGAAAGTTCTTGAACGTATTGTAACCAAGCAATTGGTAGACTACCTTGAGAAGTATGCCTTACAATACCCTCAACAACATGGCTTCAGAAAAAAGCACAGCACTACCACGGCTCTGTTAGAATTCACCAGTTTCATCCATCAGTATCTTGACAAAAATAAACTAGTAGGAGCTGCTTTCATCGACCTCATGAAAGCTTTCAACACCGTTAATCACAAACTCCTCCTAGATCAACTTGCAACCATTGGTCTTTCCTCAAATACATTGAAGTGGTTCCGGAAGCTATCTTGCAGATAGGACACAACGTGTGAAGATATCTAACGTCATCTCAGAGCTACAGAACGTCCTGTGAGGTGTCCCACAAGAGTCCATACTTGGTCCTCTCCTGTTTAGTATCTTCCTAAACAGCCTGCCACATACCTGTCAGCTTAGAGCACTCCTATACGCTGACAATGCAGTCATCTTTGCTAGCAACTTTGATCCCTCTGTGCTTGAAGACAACCTTCAACTTGGCTTCCTGGAAGTTGGAAAATGGTTCCAAATGCACAAACTTGTACTAAACTACAAAAAAACTAAACTCTTATTGTTCTCTTCCTCCCGCAACAAATACAGGTCACATGCTCTGACAATCAAAAAGGACCTTGGGGGCCCCCTCAAACAAGCCCAAAATTTCAAATATCTTGGAGTAACCTTGGACAGCTACCTTACCTATGTGCCTCACACTGAGATCATTGCCAAGTCGGCGAATGCAAAATGAGGCTTGTTATTTAGGCATAAAAGGAATCTGACCCCTGAAGCACTTAAAATTGCAATGTATAGTTCGGTGCTATCCACCATTGATTATGGCCTGATAATCTATGGAGCTGCCTCTGCTACATCCCTTAAAAGACTGAAAATACAAAGCCTAAACAAAGCCTGTAGGCTCATCACGGATGCTGACCGCCTCACCCACACATGTGATCTATATGCACAAACTGGATGGCTTACTTTCCAAGGACGGATCAAGTACCAATCATATTCTGGCAAAAAAGGTACTCCTTGAAGCTCTACCAACTGGAGTCACCAGACTGCTGCCCAGATCCCTCAAGGCTTGACATACCTGGGCATCGGTCACTGAACATCTACTAGCACCTAGGTTCTGGACCACATAGGGCCAGTGGTCTTTCCTCTACAGAGACCTGTGCTGGCTAAATTGCCTGGACAGTGAACTTACCAGCCTATCCCATATGATCAAGTTTAAACATCTCCTGCACCAGCAAATCATAAACGAGAGTACTTGTGATTGCACTAACTAATTTCAGCATGGGCCCTGTGCAACCAGCCTGACCACTGCAGTTTGAGTAGGGCCACCTTTGCTTTGACCCCCCCTTCACCCCCCTTGTCCCCCTTCACTCCCCCTCTTTTTTGTAAAGTACCTGATAGCAGTGTTTTCCACTGGCTACCTCTCACCCCTCTGTACTTCTTTCCCCATTTCTTTACACCCCTTCCCTCACCTGTTTGCCCCTCCTTTCTCACCCTATCCCTCCCTAATCTCCCTTCTTACTCTATCCCAGCCTACCCTACTTCCCATTATGACAAGGCCACCTGACTGCACTTCCCTCTCCCCTCTTCTCTCCTACTTCAATCTCTTCCTCCCCTTTCTGTCCTTACCTAGTTATCTACCACCACCTTTTGTTGTGCAAATGTATCACATGCTGTCAATCAATTATGTATTATGTTTCACTGTACACTGTAAAGTGATTTTGTACCCCTTTGTCTGTCTTGTTACCCGTCCCCATTATCTGATGTGGAATCTTTGTAAATGAGCAGTCCAGTGCTCAAAGGTATTTGTTATCCGAGAAATCAATAAATCAATCAATAAATAAATAAAGTTTACTAATGACTTGTACAAGTGAAGCATAACCTCCTCTCTCTCTCTCCTACTACTGATCCCCCTAGATATGCATCCCTGCATCTTGTTTGCCTTTGCTGCTGCTTTCTTGCACTGCATGGAGTGCTTCAGGTCACTAGTGATCATCACTCCCAGGTCCTTCTCCTCCTCTGATGCAGGTGCTCAAACTCCACCCAGGTAGTACTCTGTTTTGGGATTCTTGGCTCCAATATGCATAACTTTGTATTTCTTGGCATTGAAGCCAAGCTGACAGATCCTGGACCACTTCCGTAACTTTTCCAGATCTTTCTGTAAGTCCTGTATCCCTTCAGCTGTGTCCACTCTCCCGCAGAGCTTGGTGTCATCCACGAATAGGCACATTTTGCCCTTAATGCCATCCCCAATGTCAGTGATGAAGACATTGAACAACACAAGCCCCAGCACTGAGCCCTGCGGGACCCCACTGGTTACCTCTTTGGTGCCAGATAACTCTCCCCCCACAACCACCCTCTGGGTTCTGTCCCTCAGCCAGTTTTCTACCCATCCGGCCATCATTTAGCCAACCCGAGATCCACCAATTTCCTGATCAACCTTTTGTGCGGCACAGAGTCAAAGGCCTTGCTGAAATCCAGACAGTGGATCAAAAAAGGAAAAGATCTTCCTCCTTTTGGAGTATTAGACTTTGACACTCCGAGTAGGGCTTTTTATTAAACTGGATATAAAATGATCTAGATTTAAAATTTTAACCATTACATGAACTGCTGGTTTAGACCTTTGGGCAGTGGTGCAAGTGGTAGACAAGAAGTACAGGAACTCAGGCACTGGCAATTATGAAATACAGAATGAAGATCTTCAATCTAAAGGACAGCAGTGTCAAGGCACAACTATCTAATTTGACGCTAGTAGATTTAGTTAGAGATATTAAAGTATTTCTAGGAAAATTACATTGTTGAACAAGTCAAATGGTGTTATGGAAACCCTGATAGCAGATCACAGATCCAGAAACTGTCACTATGTTGCTGGTTTAAGAATTTCAGTTTTAGTGTCAGTGAGAAGAAGTACAGGAGCTCAGTTCCTGCTGCAAAAAAGGTACAGGAACGGAGTTCCTGTGTGTTCCTGCTCGCTTTCATCACTGCCTTTGAGACAGATGCCTCATTCACAAATGTGTCCTGTGGAGAGTACAAATGAACAGATATTGCCATAGGTTAGAGATGGGCAGTTGGGTTGAGTGCCACTTTCTGTTTTGTTTTTTTCTTATGAGATAGTGCCCTCTACTATATGTTTCTGAATTCCCAAAGGCACAATTCATCCACCCTGCTGTTTCAGTTATTGTGCAACACTGACCCCTGTAGCCATCCCTATAACTTCAGGATGTATCTCCCTCTCCCCACCTACCAATGTGGAATGTTCAGGCATTCAGGATCCCTCTCAAAGGGGTAGATATCTCACCAAAATGGATCTTAATCTCCCCAAAATTGAATTGTGGTCCAGCAGAGCCCACACAAACACAGTGACCCAAGACTTAACTGACATACCATGACTCCTTTCACCCAGCCAAAGCGGACAGGCTCCGTGGACTTGGGCTCAGTGGCTGCTTCCACATCCGGGACACCATCTGGAGAAGCTGTGCCATTTGGGAGGACTTCAGACACGGGAGGAATCACCTGACTATCCTCCTGTAAGAGAAAATAACAGTGACTGAACCTGCAGATCCTGTTAGGAGAAAAACATCTTCACATATGGACAAATGTTTTACTGGGGAAAGGCGAATTAGGTGAGGCACTGACAGCACTGGAGACTGAAGTAATCTATTTATCAGCAGGACCAGGTATAGTGTAGGACAGTCACAGTGTAGGCTTCCCCACACTGTGATTAAGTATTGGTGCAACGTGAATGAGGGACTGACAGCATCGGAGACTGAAAGCTGCTGTTTATCCACAGTGTGGGCAGGTACAGTGCAGACTTTACCATGCTATGGTGGATTTAGAGCTGGAAAAGGTCAGGAACTGACAGTACCGGGGACCTAAGCCCATCTGATTATCTACAGCCCAGGCACTGCATGGGCAGATACTCAGGCAGTGCCCCCATGATGTTTAGACGCTATCCCCTGGGTAAGGGGGCAGTTAAATTCCCAATGCCCATTTGATCTAGAGTCTCTGGTTTGATTAAAGACAGTAAAATATATGCCGTATCATGTCAACCGCTCTTTTTTTTTCAAATATACTTTTTGCACCCTTCACCAGTCATATTGATGGATGTACTGTCTTTCGAGACTGTCATGGCTGGCAGCCATCATGAAGATGCAGTGTTGAGGGAGTTGCCCCTAAGTTTATCCTTTACCTCTGAGGACACTGGCACAATAATAATAATACTTTATTTATTTTGCACCTTTCAAATATCAAGGTGCAATACAATAAGATAAATAAGATAAAAATACAGAAATCAATATTATAAAAACAGACAGAAACAAATCAGTGAACAGTAAAACCATAAGCTTTTTCCCCACAGGAAGGATTTCAAAGCCTGTTTAAAACTCCCCACAGTCGTACACTCCCTAGTCCGACAGGGTAGAGAATTCCAAAGGGAAGGGGCCGCAAACATGAAAGCATGGGCCCCAGCAGATTTTAAAATCACCCTTGAAATCTCTAGCAACCCCTCATCGGCTGAGCGGACAAGGACACAAGTCTAGGCTGGCGGTGTGCTGATGCTCGCCTCAGGCACACGCCTATGTTCTCTCCTCCCTTATACCTCCGACCATGCACTTCCACCAGTGCCTCCACAGGTGGCAGTGTTGCAGCAGTGTAGCATCTCTCCCTCCCCCGGAGGGCAGCGTCCACTGTGACACTCGATCCTCCTCCCCCTGGCTGACCCCCGATGACTGAGGCTCGTTCCTGAGCCCAGGTCACCGGCCACGTGAGTGGAATCACTACCACTGGGCTGCTAGACATCGACCTCTCTGATGTGGACTCAAATCCCCCACCATCCAGTGCTGAGAGACCTGCACTTTATCATTAGCTTTCAGGTTCTTTCCCTTCTCCAAGCTACACAGACCTCACTACCTCAGGGAAGAAGGGCCCTGTGGAGTTCACGCAAGTGGGGATGTCATATTGGGAGGGGGGAGTGTCCCTATTCTTTACTTCTGTTATCAACACCAGGAAGGAATTGATATCTGGGTCAGAATTCAAGGAATTGCATGGACCAACCTGAAAAAGGTTAGGCCAAACTGATTAGGCACACAGTAAAATAGCAACAGAATGCACAGTGTTCTGTATCTTCAAAAAGAAGAACATTTCCAAGGTGAGGTGCCTCTGTACCCCCTGAGATTTTGCAAAACATTTTCAGTGCTTGATCATCGGGTACTTTTTATTTTTTACCTCCCTCCTCCCCATAAAATTTAAATGTCACACCTGCATCCCTGAACCTCTGAGAAACCCAAAATGTCACTCCTACACCTCAACTCCTCACATGTACTCACCAGAACGGCATTGCGGAGAATGTCCAGTGAGGGCCTGCTGCGCTTCAGACGGCCCGGGGCCACGGAACTGGCATAGAACTCATAGCGAGGGGGAGCATCTAGCGTGTTGTACCCCAGGCCTTTCTTGTACAAGATGAAGTCATCCGATGATACTCCATCGCTGAAATGGGCCAGTGGAATGCCATATTCTTCTTTGCAGCTTTGCCCAGTGAGACTGGCCGGTGCCATGGTACCACTGTCCCCATTTGGGCTGGTGGGTGCCATGTATGGTGCATCACTCAGATCTCCAGTGAAAGGACTCTTATCTCCTGGTGGTGGACTGATAGAAAGGCTGATACTGACCAGCGAGACTTCAGAATCTTGTGAAGTGTGGGTGAATGAATGTTTTGCTCTCTCATCAGTAGCGGAGTAAGGAGCACAGTCCTGGTTTTCTGTCCTGGAATAACATGGGTCTGCTGTTATACTATTGCAGTCTGCTCCAACAGAATCATTAAATCCACCTTCTATGGCATTTGAGTGCAAGGTGGTGTGACTGTTGTCATGTGGGAGCTCGCTGCAGCTCATAGTGAGGGATGAGTCAATCACAGTGGTCTCTAAGTGCGTGTTTCCTGGGCTAGTGCTCTCGTTGTTGTGAATGAGAAATTTGCCAATAAAAACTCCGACCTTGGATGGCTGAATGGAAGGAGTGGGCACTGCTGGCACTTCTGACAGTGAAGGCACCACCATCACGGAAAGTCTTCAGGACACTGCCAGCTGAAACAAGTAAAGGAAAACATTTCAAGAACATGGTAGACTGTTCTGCATGGCTTTCAGCTTTTTTAAGGGGGAGATGGGGTCGTCGGGGGTTACAGTTTAATTACCCATGATAGCTCAGCTGAGAGAAGGCATCTCCCCTATCTTTAAAGTAGCGCTGGAACAGGCCAAACTGTTCTACAATCAAAACCCAACCTTTGAGCTGACTGTTGAACAGTTTGACTTTTATCATTACACCTCTAATTTAAATGCAGGGGTTTGACTGTTGAACAGTTTGACTGGTTCATTACAGCTCTACTTGTAAGACAAGGGCTCAACTGCCCTACATTTCAATTAGTTAATTACTGATCTACTTTAAAGGAAGAGGTTCAACTGTTAAACAGTTTGACTTTTACATTACAGCTCCATGTTAAAGGCCGGATTTGAGTCTGAAACAATCCAACTCGCTCATTACAGCTCTACTTTAAAAGCAGGGGCTCAGCTGTCGAGCAGTTTGATTGGTTCATTAGGCAGTATAATGCAGTGGTTTAAGGCTCTGAGCTGCAAACCTGGAGATCTGGGTTTGAATCCCACAGCCCCCACTTACATACTGTGTGACCCTGAGCAAGTCATTTAACTTCCTTGTGCTCCTAGGTCGCACCTGTAAACAAGCTTCAGCTTAATGTGTCTCTCCTAGTTAAAAAAAAAAAAAATTACAGCTCTACTTTAAAGGCAGGGGTTCGACTGTCGAACACTTTGATTTGATCATTACAGTTCTACTTTAAAGACAGGGGGTTTGACTGTCGAACACTTTAGCTGTGTTTACACGGCTTACTCCGCTCCTTCTGTGGAGCGCTGAAACACTGCCCTGTACAAAAAGATGCTTGGCTTCTGCATCTACACAGCCCCTCTCAGCACTGATACAAGACACGCTGGAGAGGGGCTGCAAGTCAAGGGGCAGTCAGCTAATGAAAGGCAAAAGGTGCCTGCAGGGTCTGGTGAAGGGGAGTGAGTGGTGCAGCCTGTCCACATGGCCACTTAAACCGCTCACTCCCGAATGCATTTCCAGATTTGCTGCAACTGTGGGAGCGGAGTAACAACCAGCTTACCGCATTCTGGTAAGTGTCCACACAGCGCATTTGCACCGCAGCAACCCGAGCGCTCGAGTTGCTGTGGTGCAAATGCTGCCATGTAAACAGGGCTTTTCACTGGTTCATTACAGCTCTACATTAAAGGCAGGAGTTCTACTGTCGAATAGTTTGACTGGTTCATTACAGTTCTACATTAAAGGCAGGAGTTCTACTGTCGAATAGTTTGACTGGTTCATTACAGTTCTACATTAAAGGCAGGAGTTCTACTGTCGAACAGTTTGACTGGTTCATTCCAGCTCTACTTTAAAGCTGGGGTTCTATTGTCGAACAGTTTGACTGGTTCATTACAGCTGTACGTTGAAACATCTTTATATCAGTGTTTGTAGTCCCTTCCCTGCCAAGAAGAGTGTATTAGAAATATTTCTTTAAATTTAGGTGAATACATTTTCAACAGCAAATAAAAAATAAATAAACAGTACTTGATTTCTTCCTATACAGCGTATAAAGAACCAGTTTTCTTCCTTATCCTACAGTGCCATCTTGTGGCCATTTGTTCCCTCCCATTTAAAAGAAAGTCACAGGGAATATAACTGTAGACATGTTTTACTAATTTAATTTGTTTCTGTTCTACAGAGTTTCTGGTTTGATATTATATTCATGTTATATGATGTCTTATGGATGCACAGTAACTGATATAGCATTAAAAAGTGCCAAAATGAGTCAGAAACATCACAATAAAGTTCAGGATGTACAATGTACACCCAGGGGCACAGTGCTAGCCACCCCTCTGGCAATACTATTTAGCACCTCATTGAAGTCAGGGTGGTTCCAGAGGAATGGAGGAGGGCTGATCTGGTTCCTCTGCACAAGGGCGGCAGCACGAAAGAGGCCAACAAGGGGATATAAAACTGGTAAAATCCCCCTATTTGCGGCATTACAGGGCTATATTTTGAACTTCTACTTAAACCTCTTCATTGCTTAGGCTTTTTTTATTTTGCAAGGCATATTTCTTGAAAAATAGGTTACTAAAGGGCTTAGTCGTTGCTCAGGCTGATAGTGGTAGGGCACTGAGCATGCAGGAGTCCTGAAATTTATTATGATGCCTGGTCCCAATGAATTTGTTTTTATTTGTTTTATGTGTGTAACCCCCCTGCAAATGGGGGTTCCCAAAAGTCTTCCAGGAGCTTGCTTGAATGCTCCAAGCCTGAATGGTGTTTGGCGTTTAAGCCATTTATCAGTGAGTGTTTTTAGAACCTCTGGTACTGTCTCTTTAAGAGCTGTCTGCTTGCAGACATAATTAGTTTGTATGGGGACTGTGTGTTTCTTTGATTGAGTACCACTCAGCCTGCTGCCAATTCACTCCATTTTGCAGTCACTAGGTGCAAAGGGAACCTATCTGAAAGATGTAACTGTTTGCCAGAAACCATTTAGAGTGATAATGAAATTACAGTTTGTCTAACCTGCTTTCTTTTGCAGTCAGAACAGTGTCTGCCTAGTTCCCCATTCTGGTTTTGAACTGCTGAACTGGACTAATCAGTGTGGGTAAGCTAGTTCTAAAATGGTGCCTTGGAGAATCAGAACTTGAACTCATAATCTGAGCCAGCCACAAGAGGATTGTATGGCAGTGACTCTGGGAGATGTAGTTTAGACTTCAGCACCTTTTGGACCAACAGCAGCAGTCTATTGTGAGTGACAGCCAATCCAGTCAAGAACTGGAGGAACTCAAGGAAGTGCCCGGTTTTGTCGGTTGGAGTTTCAGTTGAGCTTTGGCAGTGAAGAAGGAAGGAGCCCTGTGCTTTTCAGTGTGCAGTTTTAGTCAAAAACGTGTAAGGCCCAGAGTTCCGGTCTGCAGCTTGTGTAACTGCTTGTTAGGACTGAATCCGTCCTGTGAGAAAGAATCAAAGGATCTCTGAAGAGTAGAAACCAGGCTCACCCTGTAGAAGACTGGAGAAATTATTGAATTGCACGGTCTGTCAGGAACTGAATCTGCTGTGTGTTCTCCGGGTATTGTGCAGTAATTGCGATCGGGATAGAGAAGCAGCCTGCCTGGTATAGTACTCTCTTTTTACCATATAAATGTGTGAAGAGTCTCTTGGAGCTCAAGAGTAGCCCTGCTGATATTGAAGGACCCTATCTTATTTGGAGTCGTGAGTACTAATTTCAGGGTCGCTCCCTGTTGAATTGCCACATTAAATCCAAATGGAATTACTGTACTGCTGACTGTTTAATTTTCCTTTTCTCTGTGTGAAGGGCCCTACCAGCTGCCAGGGTTTGGACTAGCCACTAGGGCTTGGGTACCCAGGGACAGTAACTGATAGGGATAGGCCTGTGCACAGAGCCATAGGTAGATTATTAGAGTGATAAGCTAATTAACCTGATTTCCCCTGTCCTTGTTATATCCCCTAAATAAATCAGAGCTGCTTGTTTCAGCAAAGTTATACTGCCTGAGGTATTTGTCTATGTTAAAGTACTGTACTGTGATTGTTGCACTGTATCTCATTTCACAGGAGGTCCCAGTGCGGAACCAGTCCTGGGGTAAGTGTATACTGTGAAGGTAATTCTGATATATTGTGTGGGCCACTAGTGGGAAGAAAGGGGGTTGCAGTGTCCCAGAGGGCTGTGACCAAGTTAGTTTAACTATTGCAAACCCTGACCTCTGGGTGGAGGCACCCGCCAGTGGATCCAGGCCCCTCAACCTGTTAGTGGCAAATCAGGCAGGGGTAGTAGCCCCTGGGATAGCGCCATCTAGGGGTTACACGTGTTAACTGTATTTATACTGTTTTACACATATGTTTTAATGCTTATTTCATTGTACTGTGAGGCGCCCAGAGCCTCCAGGATTGGGCGCCATACAAATAAATTTGCCTTGCCTTGCCAGGTGGATAGTGTGGGTTAAAACCCTGCATAGACAAGAGGTTTCAGGTTTGTTTATGGGCAGACTGGATGGACCAGGGGTCGTTTTCTGCCATCATTGTCTATGTATCTATATTTCTGTAAAGATTCAACAATTCTCAGTGTCATCCTATACGTCTAGACTGCCACTTTATGCTTTGTCCTGCGCTGCCATCTTGTGACCATATCATGTAAAAGCATGGTACAGCACACGGGCAATTCATGTTTACACTTGTTCCTTTCTTTTGGGGGGCTTTATGGAGTGCATTATATTATAGTACATGCTGAGCATCTTTTTCCAGTGTTTTTAAAAAGTTGTTCTCCACCTTAGAACAACCCGCATCTGAATCATAAATATGCCTCCGTCATGATGCAAGTTTGTCTTGGACTGTTGGGGTGGGGGGTGGGAGGACCAGGGAGGACAGTAGTCTCTATGCCAAGGACAGACTACACTTGAGTGAGGAGGGAAAGAAAGTGTTGAAACAGAGGATGGAGGGGTACATAGAGGAAGTAGGGAATTTAAACTAGGAGCGGGGGTGGCAATTGGGCAAGAGACTTGCAGAAACCACAGGTTGGGAAACCATATGAGCTTACCCCCCATAACAGCGACAAAGGACAAATGGCAAGTACTGTTGGTGATGCCAGTAAAGGAGGGCAGGATGGGAGTGGGGGGAAGGGGGAAGGTGGTTACCCTTAATGCTAGGAGCCTTGGGAGGAAAACTGTAGAGTTACAGGTGCTCATGGCAGAAGGAGAGGTGGACATTGCAGCCATCACAGAAACATGGGCCACCCAATATAATGACTGGGACCTGTCTGTACCAGGGTACAGGTTATTTCGTAGGGACAGGGTGATTGGGAAAGGAGGGGGTGTGGTACTATATGTAAAGGAAGGACTGAAGTGTGTAAGGGAGGAAGGGGAGGAGGGTAGTAGGGAGTCAATTTGGATGCAAATCCAGGATTCCAAGAATAGGATTCTTAGAATGGGAGTGGTGCAGAGGCCGCCATCTCAGATGGAGGAGTTAGACAGGGAACTAGCGGGACAGATCAGGAGGACCTGTGAGAAGGGTAGTGTGTTGATTGTGGGGGACTTCAACATGCCAGGAGTGGACTGGAGTACCCCAACAACCAGGAACAGAAGGGAGCAGGTACTGCTGGATGCCTTCCAGGACAGCTTCCTGCTGCAAATGGTCAGTGAACCAACCAGGTTGGGAATACCCTTGAACTTGTGCTGGCAAATGGAGACTTTGTGAGAGAACTTACAGTGGAGGAACCACTGTCAGGGAGTGACCACCACTCAGTATGGCTCACACTGGATATGGGCAAGGAAGGAGTGGAATATGGCACAAGAGTGCTGGACTTCAGGAGGGACGACTTTGGGAGGATGGGGGAAGTGGTAAAAGGGTACCTGGCCAGAATTCAACCTAGTATGGACACTAACCAGAGGTGGGAGCTCATAAAGCTGGGGATAGTGGAGGCAACCAAAACCTGCTGCAAGGCCCAGAGCAAGAAGGCTAGGACTAAGAAACTGAGCTGGTTGAGCAAGGAGGTCATGGAAAAGGTAAGGAGGAAAAGAGCTGCCTTTAGGAAGTACAAGAAAACAGGGAGAGGAGAGGACAGGGAGGAGTACTTGATGGAATCGAAGGAGGTGACAAGGGCAGTAAAGGGAGCCAAGGCATCTATGGAACTCAGGCTGGCACAAGGCATTAAGAAGGGGGAGAAGGACTTCTTTAGGTACATCAGGGAGAAAAGGAGCTGTAAGGACCACATAGTAAGGATTAGGAAGGAGGGGGGTTGGGTGGAAGCAGGGTGCAATAAGGCAGAAGCACTAAATGAGTACTTCTGCTCAGTATTTACTAAAGAGAAGAGGGGGTGACACCTAAGGGGAGAAATGGCAGAAATGGGGAGGGGTGACAGATGGGAAATCATGAAGGGCAGAGTTTGGGAGGGTTTGAAGGCACTGAGGGTGGATAAGGCACCAGGCCCAGATGGCATCAACCCCAGGGTACTGAAGAGCTAGCAGAGATCCTTGCGGACCTTTGGCAGACCTATTTAATGCCTCACTACATTTGGGGGTGTGTACCTCAGGACTGGAGGATGGCTCATGTGGTGCCCCTCCACAAGAGTGGCCCCAAGGATGAACCGGGAAACTACAGACCAGTGAGCCTCACATCCATCGTGGGTAAGCTAATGGAGACTATCCTGAAGGAAAGGCTGGTGGCCCTCCTAGAGGCCAAAGGACTTCAGGACAGCAGACAGCATGACTTCATACGGGGCAGATCCTGCCAAACTAACCTGGTGGAGTTCCATGACTGGGTAACTAGGCAACTGGACAGGGGCCATGCAGTGGATGTCCTGTATCTGGACTTCAGTAAGGCATTCGACTCGGTGCCACATGGAAGGCTGGGAAGTAAGTTAGTAGGCACAGGGGCAGGTGCAAAGCTGGTGAGATGGGTAGGAACTAGCTTCAGGGAAGGCAACAGAGGGTGGTGGTGGGTGGAGAGCTCTCACACCCAAGGGTAGTGACGAGCGGTGTTCCACAGGGCTCAGTGTTGGGACCAGTGTGGTTTGGGATATTCATTGCAGACATATCATTGGACATCAAGAGCAAGATCAGTCTGTTTGCTGATGATACCAAGGTAGGAGCAGTGGTGGATGACCTAGGGGGATGGCAGAGGTTGCAGGATGATCTGGCAAAGCTTGAAACCTGGTCAGACACCTGGCAACTGGGGTTTAATGCCAAAAAGTGCAAGGTGCTGCATTTTGGGATGAAGAACCCAAGGAGGAGTTACCAGCTTGGGAGGGGTGCAGCTAGCCCAGACAGAGGAGGAGAAGGATCTGGGGGTGCTCATTACAGGGTCAATGAACAACTCGGCACAATGTAGGATGGCAGCTGCAAAGGCCAACAAAATGCTGGGTTGTATTGCAAGGGGTATATCCTTGAGGAGGAAGGAGGTAATTCTGCCACTGTATAGGTCATTAGTTAGACCGCACCTGGAGTACTGCGTGCGGTACTGGCGCCTGTATCTGAAAGGGACATTAAGTTACTGGAGAGGGTGCAGCGCAGGGCGACAAAGATGATCAAGGGGCTGGGGGACTTATCATACGAGAGGAGGCTGAGGGAGTTGAACATGTACTCACTGGAGGACAGGAGGGACGGGGGGACATGATTGAAACTTTTAAGTACATGAAAGGAATAAACAAGACAGGTACAGAGGGCTGTTCAAAGTAAGGAGGGAGGGACACCAGGGGCCATGATATGAGACTGGAGGGAGGAAGGTTCAGGAGGAGATGAGGAGACACCTTTTACAGAGAGGGTGGTGGCTGGGTGGAATGCGTTACCTGCAGAAGTGGTATCCAGTAGAACAGTGAACTGCTTCAAAAGGGGGTGGGACAGGACAAGGGGGAGGGTCAATGAAAGGGAAGGGTGGAAGGGAGGGGCAGCTGCAGAATAAGGGGTGCTAGCTGCACATTCGAGCAGACTTGATAGACCTCTAGGCCTTTATCTGCTGGCAAATTTCATATGTTCGTATGTCTTGCACCATGACTTTTGCTCAGGCTTCACAGTGGAAGGAGGGGGGATGGGAAGAGAGAGTCCACTGGGGGTTGGAAGGCCTAAAGGAAAACAAGGTGTTAGGGCTGGACGGCATCCACCCAAGGGTACTTAAGGAACTGAGCATGGTGCTAGCCATCTCTCTGGCAACACTATTTAGCACCTCATTGGAGATGGGGGTGGTACCAGAGGAATGGACGAGGGCCAATGTGGTCCTTCTGCACAAGAGCAGCAGCAGGGAGGAGGCCAGCAATTACAGACCAGTCAGTCTCTAATCAGTGGTGGGGAACTTAATGGAGACGCTGCTGAAGAAGAGACTGATGGAGTAGCTGGAGGCAAATGGGCTGCAGGACCACTGGCAGCACGTCTTCACGGGGAGGGGACATGCCAAACAAATCTCATAGATTTCTTTGACTGTGTAACTAGGGAGGTGGATCAGGGGAGGGCAGTGGATGTGGCCTATCTGAACTTCAGTAAGGCCTTTGACACTGTACCACACAGGAGGCTGATGAAGATACTTAGCAGTCTAGGAGTGGGGGAAAAGGTGTTGAGGTGGCTATCTAACTGGTTGAAACATAAGAGGCAGAGGGTGAAGGTAGACAGCAGTCACTTGGAGGACAGAGAGTGACCAGTGGCGTACCACAGGGATCAGTACTGGGCCCTGTCCTCTTCAATGCCTTCATTAGTGACATTGCTGAGGAACTGTAGGGGAAGGTGTATCTCTTTGCTGATGACACAAAAATCTGAAACAGGATGGAGTGGACGCACAGGAGGGGTAGAGATAATTCAAAGGGATATGGGGAAACTAGAGGAATGGTTTTAGGGAATGGCAGCTGGGTTTCAGTTTCAAAAATTGCAAAGTCATGCACCTAGGGAAAGAAAACTTGGGGGCTGAGTATGAGATGGGGGAGGTACTTACAGTTACTAATCAAGACAGGGACCTTGGGGTGATCATATCTGATGATCTCAAGGTGGCAGGGGGAGAGGCTGTTGGAGCTCAACATGTACTCCCTGGAGGTGAGAACAGGGGGAAGGAACATGATTGAGATCTATAAGTACCTCACGGGGGTGAACAAGGTGCAGGAGGGGAGTCTCTTTCACAGGAGGAGGAGCACCAGAACACAGGGTCATGCTATGAACCATGAGGGGGGAAGTTTAAGAGGGATGTGAGGAAATTCTTCTTCATAGAAAGGGTGGTGGATGCTTAGAATGGCCTGCTGGAAGAAGTGTTGAAGTGAAGACAGTTGGGAACTTCAAACATGCATGTGATCGAGACAAGGGGGCTATTGGACCCAAGGCAACATGGATTTATGGCAGGGCGGTCATGTCAGACCAACTTGATTGATTTATTCGAGTGGGTGACAAAGGAAATAGACCAGGGCAGAGCAGTAGATGTGGCCTATCTAGACTTCAGGAAGGCCTTCAACACAGTCCCACACAGGAGACTAATCCACAAGCTGGCAAATCTGGGGGTGGGGACAGAGGTGGACACATGGATTAGAAACTGGTTGAGTAACAGAACACAAAGAGTGGTGGTAAATGGGGTTAGCTCACAGGAGGGATGGATAACAAGTGGCATACCCCAGGGATCAGCACTGGGACCAGTGCTCTTCAGTGTCTTCAAAAGTGATATTGTAACGGGTCTAGAAGGGAGGGTTAGCCTGTTCACGGACAATACAAAGCTATGTAACATGGTATATACACCAGAAGGTATAAAAACAAGCATTTGTCAATGCCGAATGTTGCTTGCTTCTATGTGCTGTTTAGGTATTTGGAAGTCATTGGAGTGCAAATATTGAAAATTTGTGAACTTACAAGCGTGCATAAGAACTGCGCAACGCACGCTCGTAAAACAGTCATTGTTAGGAAATTTTTCACGAAATGTTCAACATAGCCATTTTAAGACCTCTGGTCATGAGCAGTGTCAGTGTGATTTTGTTAATGTGTCCCATACATTGAGTTTGCACACCGACTCGCGCATTGTGCGCTACATGGGCGGAAACACGCTTTGGCAGGATATGAAAATGACAGCTGTACTGCTCATAAGGAGGTGTGAAATGGCAATGTTAAAAATCTGAGGAAATATTGAAAATTGCAAACCCAGGCAGGTGTGTGGAACCAGCAACCACTCGTGAAAACAGTCATTTTTAGGAATTTTCACCAAATTTTCAACATTGCCATTTTAAGATCTCTGCTCATGAACAGTGACACTGTGATTTTCTTAATGTGTCCCATACACTGAGTTCGCATTGACCCACTGCTACCATTGTGCGCTACATGGGCGGAAACATGTTTGGGCAGGATGAAAAATGACAGCTATACTGCTCATGAGGAGGTGTGGTAAAATGGCAATGTTGAAAATCTGGAGTGAAAATATTGAAAATTTGGAACTTACGAGCCTGCGATGGGAACTGGCGCAACGCATCATGAAAACAGTCATTTTTAGGAATTTTTTCACCAAATGTTCAACATAGCCATTTGAAGACCTCTGCTCATGATCAGTGTCACTGTGATTTTCTTAATTTGTCCCGTACATTGATTTCGCACACCAACTGCGCCATTCTGCGCTACAAGGGCGGAAACACATTTTGGGTGAGATGTGAAAAATGACAGCTGTACTGCTCATAAGAAGGTGTGGTAAAATGGCAATGTTGAAAATCTGGAGTGAAAATATTGAAATTTTGTGAACTTACGAGCCTGTGTAGGAACTGCGCAACGCACGCTCATAAAACAGTCATTTTTTCATTATTGCATATCTCAGGCATTTTTTGGAATTTTTGGACCAAATTTTCAACATGGGGTTTTTGGGACCCCTTCTCATGAATGATGTCACTGTCATGGTGGTATTTAGGCCCGAAGGGTGATTTCGCAGTCACTGTAAATCCTTATCGAACCCAATCTTTGCGCATGTTTATCAGTCGAAGATAAAAAACCCATGTTGAGGCTGGTGCAACAAAAGCCTGAGATGATATACAACATTGAACCCCTCTATCTGGCCATTATACAGCTTACCAGCATTTCCTCAGTTAGCGGTCGGCTTTGAAGAGTGCAGGCGTGTTCCCGGTCCACGAAGATCGTCGCGCCGAGTTCGGAGGTAAGTATGGGGTGAGGGGTGTGGGGAGGCTGGGTGCGCAGTGGGTGGGTGCGGGTTGTGGGGGGTCGGGAGCGAGCAGCAGGACCGTTTTTGTTTTACAGGTTTAAAACAAAAAAAGATGTCGGGACCGTTTTCCACACTGGGGTGGGCTCCAGCATGGCACAAGGATGGGAGGGCATTCAGCCAGCGGAGATTGGGCACCCCGTCGGCCAAGACACCTGATTGCCACACTGGGTGGGCTCCCAGTGTGGCACCAGCTATGGGGGGGAGGCGACAGCAACTCAGCTGGCAGGGATTGGGCACCCGTCCAGCTACACAGGGCGTGGGGGCGCGCACGCCTGCGTGAGGGGAGCTCGGCTTATCGGTCTCACTGGCGTAGCTCCCCTTTCAACATGCCTGCATTTTGGAGCGTGTCATAGACAGCTCCAAAATGCATTGGCTTACAGGGCTACTGCCAGCTCACTTCACTGAATTGGAGGAGGAGGTGACACACCAAATCTCGATGATGGCACTATGTTTCTTGCACATGCGTGCAAGCAACACAAAAATGAGAAGAGATCTGAAAAGGCTAGAAAACTGGTCCAAGGAATGGCAGTTGGGTTTCAATGCAAAAAAGTGCAAAATTATGCACCTAGGGAGAGAGAATCCTAGGGTCGAGTATGAACTAGACGGGGTAACGCTGGAGGCCACTACAGAGGAAAAGGATCTAGGGGTAGTCATAGAAGACAACCTCAAAGTGGCTAAACAGTGTGGCAAAGCAGTCAGAAAGGCTAACAGAATACTAGGATGCATAGAGAAGGGTATGACAAGTAGAAGGAGGAAAGTGGTGGTACCATTGTACAACTCCCTAGTAAGGCCTCATCTGGAGTACTGTGTTCAGTTTTGGAGGCCCCATTGCCAAAAAGACATACACAGGATGGAGACGGTACAGAGGAGGGCGACAAAAATAGTGTCCGGGATGCAGCTTAAGTCACTGGAGGAGAGACTCAGAGCTATACATATGTACTCCCTGAAGGAAAGGGGGGGGGGGACATAATAGAGACCTTCAAGTATCTAAAGGGGATCAACAGGATACCAGAGGGGAGCATCTTTCACATGAAGGGAAATAGCACAACAAGGGGACACAGCATGAGACTAAAATGGGGAAAACTTAGGGGGAATGTGAGGAAATTCTACTTCACTGTAAGAGTGGTGGAGAGATGGAACAGTCTCCCCCAGAATGTAGTAGGGGTAGCCATGATTCAGGGATTCAAGAATGCATGGGATAGGCACACGGGAATTATCAAACTAGGGCGAAGGAGGGGGGAACTTGTAGCATCTAGGGTACCTTAAGCATTAGAAGGAGGGATAGGGCAGACTGGATGGGCCACAAGGCCCTTATCTGCTGACAACATCTATGCATCTATGTGTAAACACATGGGTATAATAAATAGAGGTAAGAGAGGAGGGAGGGACACCTTTGGCCAGATAGAGTCCAGGGTGTGGTGTTAGGCAAGGAAAATAGGGAAGACTAGATGGGCCTACTGGTCCTTTTCTGCCGACACTGCTTGGCCCAGCTAGTCTGCCCAGGTGTTCACTGCCTATTCTGCCTTCGCAGTCCCCATCTGGTCTCTGGCGACCCTTCTACCTTCCTTTGCATGTCGGTTTTGATGCAGCTGTGAAAAATGGCACAATTATTTGCCGCTTCTATGTGATGCAAATTTGCATATTTTGACACAATTGCGTCATTTTGAGCCCTTTTGAAAATACCATCCACAGTGTCCTGATTCAGTTACATTGTCTCCCCTCCACTAGTGGATCAAGCTATGAAGCGAAGTAACACTCGCTACCCCCTTAGGCCTGAAAACAGTAGCTGTTTTAGCCTAATCATTGCTTCCAAAGGTAGCACTTTTCATTTTTTCGGGACAGTGCTAAACCCTTGACAAAACTGCTATCACCTTTATCAAATTCCAGATCTGTCATTTCCCCCTTCTCTGTCTAAACCTGCTCTGAACAGATTCAGTTATACTGTTTATCTTGTCTAAACCTATTCTGAACAAATTCAGTTACACTGCTTCCCTTGTCTAAACCTGCTCTGAGCAGA
Organism: Neoceratodus forsteri; assembly: GCA_016271365.2. Lineage (NCBI taxonomy): Eukaryota > Metazoa > Chordata > Ceratodontiformes > Ceratodontidae > Neoceratodus > Neoceratodus forsteri. The sequence goes on from JADMNL010000022.1 coordinate 121,586,788, forward strand.
TTCGGTTATAGTGTTTCCTGTCTAAACCTGCTTTGAACTGACTGAGTTACACTGCCTCCGCCATCTAAACCCACTCTGAACTGATTCACTGTCTCCCCTGTCTAAATCTGCTCTGAACTGATTCAGTTACACTGTTTCCCCAGTCTAAACCAGCTCTGAACTGATTCAGTTACACTGTTTCCCCTGTCTAAATCTGCTCTGAAGTGATTCAGTTATACTTCTAAACCTGCTCTGAACTGATTCAATTACGCTGTCTCCCCCTCTAGACCTTCCCTGAACTGATTCAATTAACACTGTCTCCCGTCTAAATCTGCTCTGAACTGCTTGAATTACAGTCCCCTCTGTCTATACCTGTTCTGAACTAAAACCAAACACACAGACTGTCAGCAGCTCAAATGCAGTGTAGTGTGTGCATACCCAGAGCCACAAAGTTGAAAGGTGCACACTCAGTGAATGGAAACAATCCCAAAAGGTCAGCACCACATAAACTTGATAATATAAAAAAAAATCAGTCTTAGATCATTGTACCTTTTTGAACTAATGCCCGGTGTATTTAAATGTGAAAGTAAAGTACTGCACCTAGTAACAGGGTTACCGGTGTACTGTGGGACTGTATCTAAGATTAGTGGGTGACCTGATTAGGCAGTAGGGGTGTATCTTGGACTGGGGGGAACCTGGTGGCTCACCCAAGGAAACCTACTTGGAAGGGGATGGAACCACATGGCATTAGGGCCGGCATCTTTGGGAGGGTGGTGGGGTGCACAGGGTGTGGAGCAGCCATGATACTGGACTGGGCTTGGAAGTTTGGTGGTTGCCCAGTGTGCTACCAGCTGGCACAGCTTAGGGAGGAGGTTCCGGGGATTAGGAGACAGCTGGGGGAAGGGGGAGGTATGGTTGGGGAAGGGGGAGGGGATCTCCCATGGGGTTGCACCAAGCACTGGGGGCGGCGGCATAGGGAAAGGAATGCAGGAGAATACTCAGGGGTCACATAGGGACCCTGGCAGAGGGGGTCCAAAAGGACACTGCCAAGGAAGCAGGCAGGTAACTGGGGACCCTCACAAAGGAGGGACAGAGGGACAACATTCTCATGGAAGTAGGCAGATGGCCAGGGCTGGACAGAAGGAAGGAAGCAAGGCGGGGAGGTGGATCGGACCTTACACTCAGTAACCGCTTCAATTCTCTTCTTCTGCTTGAGGATGAGGGGGGTGATGTAGCCACGATAGGGGTGGTTAGAGAGACGGAAAGGGAGTGGGGGGCAGGAGGCAGGGCCAGATAGCAGGAAGAACAGGGGAACCTAGAATGCAGGAAAATGGGGAGCAGTGAATCTGAGCAGGAGGGCAGGGAAGGGGAGGAAGCATGAGGAGAAAGACCAGTTGGGAGGAAGGTAAAGGAGAAGGACCAGAAGTACAAGGAGGATTCAGTAAAGGGAGCTGAGGGTTTAGGCCACGGGAGCACGACTAGCAAGAGGAACTAAATGGAGACAGCAAGGAAGGGAGGGAGCCAGGCTAGTTTAGCAGATGGGGAGAAGGACCAGTTGTGAGCAGTGAGGGAATTAGCAAGGAACAGAAGGATACTCAGGAGGAGGAGAGCATAGGATTGGAGGGAGGGGTGGCCATGGTAAATAAGGAGGGGTGGCATGTGGCACCCAGATGAGGAGGAACAAGGGCCGGCTGGGTGGAGGGGCAGTAGAAAGGATGAGGACATGGAAGGAAATGGAGGAAAAGGAGCGGTCAGAGTGCTCCTGTTGGGGGATTCTATGATCAGGGGTATCAAATGGGATAGGGAGGGAGAAGCCTGGCCAGTTAGAACAAAATGCTTCCCTGGACTAACAGTGCACAAGGCCAAGCACGAGGTATATCAGCTGGCAAAGGATTGTGGGGGTTCTCCGAATACTGGTCCACCTGGGTACAAATGACATTGAGGGAAATAGCGAGCTAGAGATACAGGCAAGATTCAGGGAGCTTGCCAGGGTCTGTCATGACATAGGATGCACGTTTCCTTCTCAGAAATCCTGCGGTGCCAAGGGCTGAGTGGGGAACACAAAGGAAGATTGGGAGATAAACCAGTGGCTCAGGGGTGGTGTGAGGCCAGAGGGTATGGGTTGATGGGGGATTGGGGGGAGACCTGGGAGGATAAGGAGCTGTATGCTAGAGATAGACTCCATCTCAATTTGGAGGGGAGGGGAATCCTTAAGTTGAAAATAGAGGGGTTCATTGGTGAAAAGTGGGGTTTAAACTTCTGAAGGGGGGAGGAATGGGAGAAAAGGCTGTCAAAGGGGTGCCGATAAAGGAGGGAGTCTGTCTCCACCCCCCTTGGGAGCTGGAGGATTGTGGGAAAAGGCTGACTGGTAAAGTGCAGACCAGGGGAAAACAGAATCCCCATGGGAACACGAGCAGGGGAAATGGAAGTATAGGGAAAGGGTGGAAGGTAGTCCTGCTAAATGCCAGGAGCCTGGGCAATAAAATGCCTGAGCTTCAGGCAATGCTAACTGAGGGAGCAGTGGATGTGGCAGCGGTCACTGAGACCTGGGCCACTGCAGGACACGACTGGGACCCGAACCTGGAGGGTTACACTATGTTCAGGAAGGACAGGGGAGGAAGGGGGAGGTGTACATGATAGTTAAAAACTGCATTGGCATGGGGAGTAGAGGGAGGCGGAGGGAACCGTGGAGCGATTTGGGTCACCTTGATAACAAGGGGCAAGAGGTAAAAATAGGAGTGGTGTATAGACCCCTGCATGGCGAGGAGCTGGAGGAGAGTCTGGTGGCAGATGTTGGGAGACACTGCAGACTGGGCAGAGGAGCAGTAGTGGTGTTGGGACTTAAACATGCCAGGAACAGACTGGAGACTATGACATCCTCTGTGACCAGGAACAGAGGTTGTTGGATGTCTTTCAAGATGCGTTCTAACTCAGCAGGTGGGGAACTGACCAGGGAGGCGCGGGTACTGGATGTGGTCCTGGCAGACAGTGACCAGATTAGGGGCCTGGAGGTAAGGGACCCGTTGGCAGGGAGTGACCATACCACAGTCTGGTTCTGCCTGGACCTAGGAGGGCTAGAGGGCTGCACAAAGATGGAGGTAACTGACTTCAGGGGAACGGATTTTAAGGAAATGGGAAGGATCCTTAAGGAGCATTTGGATGTGATTGGGTCAGACATGGACGCTGATAGTAGGTGGGAAATCATCAGGAGAGGGGTGCAAGATGCTACCAGCACCTGTACAAGAGTAAGATGAAAATGCGGTAGGGCCCGAAAACCCTGCTGGTGGACCAGGGAAGTCCAGGAGGTGGTGTGGGGAAAGAAGACAGCCTATAGGCAATTCAAGTGCTCAAGGAGTGAAAGGGATCGAGGGGAGTATGAGCTGATGGCTACAAGGGCCACTAAGGTGGTGAGGGCGGCTAAGGCAAGGAAGGAGCAAAACCTGGCCGGGGAAATTAGGGAGAGGAACAAGGGGTTCTTTAGATACATTGGGGAAAAATGAAGGGTGAAGGGGCAGATTAGCAGGATTTAATCAGGGAGAGATGGGCACAAGACCCGGGGAGCAGGCTGAGGTACTAAATGAGTACTTCACCTCAGTTTTAACAAGGAAAATGAGGTGCTGCATCATACATAGGAGGAGACAGAGATACTGAGGAGGGGGGACCCTTACTGATTGGCGGGTCTGGGGAGAGGGGGAGGCATCACTGGCAGGAGGGGGGAGGGCTAAGCAGGGAGAAGAGGTACCGGAAGTGGAAATCACAGCAGAGACAGTGAGGGAAGCCTTCAGCTCTCTTAAGACGGAGAAAGCACCGGGGCTGGATAAGTTACATCCCAGAGTGCTGAAGGAACTTGCGGATGTCCTGGCGAAACCCCTGGCGGAGCTTTTCACCATCTTTCTGAGGACAGGGTGGGTGCCCCAGGACTGGAAGGTGGCGCATATAGTGCCTATCCACAAGGGGGGATCAAGGGAGGTGGCAGGGAACTACATGCCCGTCAGCCTGACATCAGTGGTGGGCAAGGTGATGGAGGGCATTGTCAAGGAGAGGCTGGGGGGACCTGGAAAAGTCAGGGTGCCTGGATGATAGACAGCATGGATTCATCCCGGGGAAATCGTATCAGACAAACCTAGTGGAGTTCTATGACTGGGTGATGAGTGCCTTGGACCTGGGTACCCAGTGGACGTCCTCTTTCTAGACTTCAGCAAGGTATTTGACTCTGTTCCTCACGAGGGCCTGTTGGATAAGCTGGGAGAAATGGGGGTGGGGAACCAGATGATCAGATGGATAGGCAATTGGCTCCAGGACCGGACCCAGAGGGTTGTAGTTGGTGGGATAGTCTCATCCCCAAGGAGGGTCATTAGTGGGGTCCCACAGGGATCAGTCCTTGGGCCCCTCCTTTTCAACGCCTACATCTCTGACATAAGGACAGGAATCAGGAGTGAGATGAGTCTCTTTGCGGATGACTCAAAACTGGGGGCGGTGGTGGATGGGGAGGAGGGGAGGGTGGCCCTACAGGGGGACCTGGAGGCTCTGGAAAGATGGTCTAGAAAGTGGAAGCTGAGGTTCAATGCAGGGAAATGCAAGGTACTGCACCTGGGGGCCAGAAACCCAGGCCAAGTGTACACCCTGGGGGATGCTACAAGTCTTGATGGCTGACAGGGACCTGGGGGTGGTGGTGGATGTCAAGATGAACAACTTGGAGACTTGTAGGAGGGCAGCAGCCAAGGCCAACAGGATGCTGGGATGCATTGCTAGGGGGATCACCTCCAGAAGGAGGGAAGTGATACTCCCTCTGTATAACTGCTTGGTGAGGCCACACCTTGAGTATTGCGTGCAGTTTTGGAGGCCACACTTAAAGAGGGACATTAAACTCCTATAGAGGGTCCAGAGGAGGGCAACCAAAATGATTTGGGGCTTGGGTAACAGGACCTATGAGGAGAGGCTTGAAGAGCTAAATATGTACACATTGGAAGAGAGAAGGGACTGGGGGGACATGATAGAGGTCTTCAGGTACATGAAGAGGGTAAATAGGGGAGGAACAGTCAGGGTGCTTCGAAGGAAGGAGGAGGGGGCCACTAGAGGGCATGGGTGGAAGCTGGAGGGGGGGAAGATTCAGGGAGAAAGGAGGAGGTGCTACTTCACTGAGAGGGTGGTGGAGCCATGGAATGCACTGCCTAGGGGCTGGTGGAGGCAGAGGCAGTGGAGGGGTTCAAGAGGGGTGGGACAGGTACAGGGGAAGGGTTCTGGAAGCAAAATCCAATGCAGCAAGAATATCCGGAATTGGGAAGGGAGAAGCCAGAGAAGGAAAGGGGGCAGCAAGGTCAGCACTCAGGGTGGGGGCTGACCAATTGAGCAGACTCTAAAGACCGCTAGGCCCATTCTGCTGGCATTTTAGTATGTTAGTATGTAAAAGGCATACCGCTACCCACTCCGGCACAGCTTGTTGCAGTGTCGTGAAGGTAAAGGCTCAGCAGATCCCAAAACATTTTAAAGCAGTTTCTCATTGTACAAAGTCTGTCACGTCACACATTTTGGTAATGTGATGTAATTAAATAAAGCTCTGCAAAAAGCAATCCATCTGTTTCCGTCTGTTTTCCTGATTGGAGGAAACAGATGGATTGCTTTTTGCAGAAATTATTTTAATTTGCAGTTCAGCCATGTTAGCAAAATGTATGATGTGTGATGAAAGACTGCTTTAAGATGTGTTTAGGTCTGCTGAGCCTTTACCTCCATGCAAGGCAAGGCAAAGCAGAGTTTATTTGTATGGTGCCCACCCAATCCCGGAGGCTCTGGGCGCCTAACACATACAAAGACAGGTAAAAAAAGGATCAAATACAATAAAAGCAAAAGAATCATACATATATTAACAAAATTATTATAACAGCAGATACAATTAAAAACAAATCCAAAAGTTGGTCAAATTACAATGTCTGGGAATGCCAAAGAGAATAGGTAGGCCTTGAGACTGCTCTTAAAACACTTGCCCGGTGGGGCCATGACATTGCAACAAGCTGTGCCTGTGTGGGTATGCTTTTAAACTTTCACGACTTATTTTTTCTATTATGAATTTTATGTGGTGTTGACCTTTTTGGACTGTTGATATACAGCCAATGTGTACTTTCTGCTCTGAACTGATTCAGTTCCATGGTTTCTCATGTCTAAATCTGCTCTACAGTAATTCAGTTACAAACTGTTTTCCCTGTCTAACCTGTTCTGATGTGATTCATTTACACCGTGTCCTATGTCTAAATCTACTCTGAATTGATTCAATTACACATCTCCCCTGTCTAAACCTCCACTTAATGTATTCAGTTACACTGTTTCCCCTGTCTAAATATCTTCTGAACTGATTCAGTTATAGTGCCTCCCCCTGTCTAAATCTGTTCTGAACTGATTCAATTATACTGTTTTCCCTGTCTAAACCTGCTCCAAACAGATTCAGTTACACTGTTTTCCTTGTCTAAAGCTGTTCTGAACTGATTCAGTTATACTGTTTCCCCTGTCTAAACTTGCTCTGAACTGTTTCCCCTCTCTGAACTAGGGTTGCCACCTTTGGACGAGGCAAAAATCAGACACTAAACTACACCCTAAACTCCACCCCAGCCCCACCTCCATTTCATGACTGATCATGCATTGCTCCCCCTCAAAAGCCATTTGTTATGTTTGCTTGCACGCATGTGCAAGAAACATAGTGCCACCATACAAGAATTCGTAGGTGTGCCTCCCTACTTCCAATGCCCTGCTGCCTTTTGCAGGTGCGGCCCCACTGCGCTGATGAATGTAAGAGCGGTCTATGACAGCGTTTGCAAATGCAGCGGCGTACAGTTGAAAGAACAAGCCGCAGCATGTATGCAATTTGCGTACTGCTGCAGTCGGCAGTATGCAATGTGCCTCCATGTTGGCAATGCAGTGCAAGAGCTGTCATAGACAGCTCCTCCCCCTCCCAACAAGTAGCACACTGGAAGCCCATCCCAGCGTGCTGACCCACTCCTCCCCACACACAGTATGGCCAACGTGGGTGCCTAATCCCCCATCGGCTCCACTGCCCCCCCAAACAGCCTTCCAGGTACCACGCTGGGAGCCCACCCCAGCGTGGCAAATGTCCATCTGCTGCCCCCCAAACACACTTCCAGGTGTCACTCTGGGAGCCCACCCCAGCATGGCAAAGCTCTCTATGGCCGACGGGGGTGCCTAATCCTCTGTCGGCTCCACTGCCCCCCCCAAAAAACTTGCAGCTGCCACGCTGGGAGCCCACCTCAGTGTGGCAAACATTCCGCGTCATCTTCCTGAATGAAAGAAACACCTACAAAGAAAGAACGGTCCATTGCTGACTGTCTTGAGCCCCACCTGCGCCCACCCTCTGTGCACCCTTCCTCCCCACACCCACACCTCACCCCATACTTACCTCCTGAGTCTGGTGCAATGATCTTCAGTGGACTGGGAACACGTCTGCCCTCTTCAAAGTCGACCGCGAACTGAGGAAATGCCGATAAGCTGTATAATGGAATAAATAGGGGTTTTTCAACTTTGATGCATATCTCAGGCATTTTTGGGAATTTTTTCACCAAATTTTCCACATGGGGTTTTTGGGACCCCTTCTCATGAATGCTGTAACTGTCATTTTGTTATTCAGTCCCGAAAGATGATTTCGCAGTCACTGCGCAAAACTATCTTTTGGGACAGATGTACGAAATGACAGTGTCACAGGTCATGAGGTAGCCCCCCAAAAACCATATGTTGAAAATTTGGGGAACAAATTCCCAAAAATGACTGTTTTACGAGCGTGCATTGTGCAGTTCCTACACACGCTCGTAAGTTAGCGAATTTTTAATATTTGCACTCCAGATTTTCAACATTGCCATTTTACCACACCTCCTTATGAGCAGTACAGCTGTCATTTTTCACATCTCTTCTAAAATGTGTTTCCACGCATGTAGCACACAATGGTGCAGTTGGTGTGCAAAATCAATGTTTGGGACAGATTAAGAAAATCACAGTGACACTGTTCATGAGCAGAGGTCTTAAAATGGCTGTGTTGAAAATTTGGTGACAAAAGTCCATAAAATGACTGTGTTACGAGCGAGCATTGCGTTGTTTCCATGCACCCTCATAAGTTCATGAATTTGTAATATTTTCAGTCCAGATTTTCACCACTGGCATTTTTCCACACTTCCTTATGAACAGTACAGCTATAAATTTTTACAACATGGCCGAAATGTGTTTTCACACTTTCTGCCCAGAAATGTGTGGTTGCTGTGGGAAATCACTGTTCAGGACAGATTAAGCAAATCACAGTGACACTGTTCATGAACAGAGGTCCCAAAATGCCAGTGTTGACAATCTGCTATAAAAAATCCCCAAACTAATTACATTAAGGGTGTGCGTTGTGCAGTTTCTACACATGCTCGCGACTTTACCAGTTTTTTACTATTTTCACTGCAGATTTTCAACATTACCATTTTTTACACCTCCCCATGAACAGTACAGCTGTCATTTTTCACATCCTGTTCAAAATGTGTTTTCACACCTGTGGTTCCAAATGCCGTAGTCACTGTGCAAAATCAGCTTTCGGCTAATGAACTGATATTGCCACTGTTCATAAGGCGGGGGTCACAAAAAAACCATGTTGAAAATATGGAGTGAAAGTACCAACGAATGCCTGAGGCATTAGGATTTCCAACCATAATGCCCCACCCAGTACAGACTGACAGGCATCAGGGGTGTGACTTGGGATTGTCGCCTGTAATGCTCGTACCTTTCCACCCCCACCCACACCCTGCAGCCAGTGATAGGCAGTGAGGTGTGCCTTGGACTCTTCGGACCCCAAGTTTACCCCATTCTCCTATACTGCACCCTTGTCACTGTATTTCCTGATGGAATGGGGTGAGCATAAGGGCCAAACACCCCAAGACACACCGTGACACTTGTCGGTGTCTGCAGGATAGGGTGTGGTGAAATGGTGTGGCCGTTATGCCTGATGACCCAAAGGTACACCCCACCAATGCCTATGCCAGCAAGCAAACATTTGGCGTTGACAAATGCTTGTTAAATCAGTGAAGACTTTAACAGAACAGTAAAATACAACACTTAAAGTATCAGTTCAACACAAATGTTAAAATGCTGTACCTGTTAAATTAGCTTTTCTTGTTTCTTCTTATTATTTATTTATTCACTGAAATTATTTTACCAGGTAAACATGCAGGGATACAGATATCATCAGGGTAGGGGTGGCAGGGAGATACTGTAAATAGTATTCAATTATATATGATAAACAAATTGCTAGTTTCCTATAATGTGCACTTTATATTTTTCCTGGATCCATTTCATGTCCGCAATACTATTCTGAAGCCAGAAGAAGTGAACATACTTTTTACTGGAGGAAACAACTATTTTATAAAAAAAATAATTTAAAACATTTCAAAATACTTAAATTCTTTTAGAGATGAAAAAAAATTACCAGCAAATAAAAGTGGAAGGTAACTGACTGGTACAAAAAGTAGGGTCAGATTTTTTGTCCACACATGCTGCTGTTCTGCTTTTGAGATGCAGAGTAGAACATATTAGATTAAGTATCTGCTAATGGTCTTAATGGCCATACTTTACACTTCCCAGATTGTCTGCTTTTACAAAGAAAAGGCTATATTCACAACAAAACTTGTTTGTAACTTGGAAATGCAGCTGAAACAGTAAATGATATGACATAATATGTTTCTAAGGTATGTGAGGACTCACAATGGCTCAAAAACCTGACTATATAACTGAGCAAAACCAGGTTACCCGATAGGGTCCCTAAAAACATAATCACTAGGTACAAAAACTGATAGGTGGCAACCCTAGACTGAATCGGCTCTAATCTGATTCAGTTACACTGCTTCCCCTGTATGAATCTGCTCTGAACTGATTCAGTTACACTGTTTCACAAGAACATAAGAACATAAGCAACAGCTGGCAGAAGGAGACCTCCAGGCCTATCTTGTCTGCCTGATTTGCGTTGGGATCCTGTATTTTATCCCCTCGCCAATATTAGGCCCTGTCCACACTATGCCTCTGTAATGTTACAGAGGGCTCAAACCGTTACCGCAACGGTTTGCGTTTACATCTGTAACGTTACAGAAGGCGTTTTCGTAACCGTTGTTGAAACCACTTATGAGGTGGTTTGAACAATGGTTACGAATACGGTTGTGCCCCTGTAACGTTACCAGCCATAGTGTGGACGCGTGAGCATGTACCTCCAGTATTCCCCCAGTGCAGCATGAACTGCATTGTGGGATAGGGTGCAGCTGTAACGTTACAGGGCACCCACAATGCGGACGGGCTGTAACGGTTCCAAACCGTTATCGAGACTGTTTGCCGGCAGTGTGGACACACTGTAATGGTTCCGGTCTGTAATGTTCTGGAACCGTTACAGACTGTAAGTGGTGTAGTGTGGACAGGGCCTTAGTGTCCCCTCTTCTCCCTCCCCCCTTCTGTCTTCTTATCCCCACCTCCTCCCTCTGGCCCCGTCCACACTACACCACTTGCGCCCGGTAACGGATGCAATCTGTTACGGCCGAGGCAGTGTGATGAGGTCCACACCTTGATGGTGTCCGTTCTGGGACCGGCACCGCCAGTCCACACATCGATCCGGGCGACCATTACAGTGGCGCTTCATCCCACAATCAGCTCGCGCTGTGCTTTGTGCCCTGCAAGGATCAATGATCGCAGTCCACACTACCGCCAGTAATGGTCCCAGGGCAGGACCGTTTCATAATTCATTGTGGAAACCACCTGTGTGGTTTCTGCACAATGGTTACGAAGTCGCCTCCTGTAACGCTACCAGTGTAAACGCACACCATTACCGATGCGGTTTACACCCTCTGTAACATTACAGAAGGGTTTTTGGGCTGTAGTGTGGACAGGGCCTCTGTGTTTCCCTGTCTAAATCTGCTCTGAACTGATTCAGTTACACTGTTTCCCTATCTAAACCTGCTTTGAACGGATTCAGTTACACTGTGTCCAAAGCCACCAGAGCTCATGGGCGCACAATACATCCAAATGTATTGGTTACCTATACTTTCTGCAACACTGGTTTAACCCCTTCAGCACTTATGAAATTAGTGGACTTTTTCAACTTTACAGACTTGTTTTTGACTACTGTGCCTAAGTTCCTGAGGTGGCACACTGGATGTTCCTTGGCTTTACAAACAAAGCATCAGGGGTTTGATCCTAGAGAAGGGCACTTATGTGCTGCCTTGTTAAGGAAAATCAAGAATTCTGCAGTCATTATATTCGTAGTTTGACCAGGCAATTCCCATTTTCTGAAGTGAAGCCTTTGTAAATGAGTCTCTGACGCAAAGATATTGTAATTCTGAGACTTAAATAAATAAATACTTTAATAACAAAATTACCTGCTAAACAACCACAGGAATAGTGTGCAAACTGCACACAATATGGCCAGACTGTCAGCATAGCAGCAGCACTAATATTTGCAATTCCAGCAAGTCAGGATCAGAAACAAGCTAGAGATATCAGGGGCTTGCTTGCTTGCTTGGGGTGGGGGAGGGGTATGAGCATCCCAATGGATGTTGTCCTCATCCTCCTCCAGGAAGGGAGGCTGCATTGATTCCCTCTGTTACCCTACAAGTACCTCATGGGGGTGAACAGGGTACAGGAGGGGAGTTTATTTCGAATGAGGAAGTGCACAGATCACAGGGCATGCAATGAAGCTGGGGGGGATTTAAATAGGATGTGAGGAAGTACTACTTCACTGAAAGAGTGGTAGATTCCTGGAACAGTCTGCCAGCAGAGTAGATGGGGCAAAAACAGTAGGGAGCTTCAAGCATACATGGTATAGGAGAACATTAGTAAATAGGCAGAGAGGGGGGAGAGGGTCGCTGGAGACCAGGTAGGGTCTGTGGAGACAGAATAGGCAGGGAACATCTGGGCAGACTGGGTGGGCCAAGCAGTCCTTTTCTGCTGACAAATTCTGTGTTTCTATGTTATTGCCACCAGTAGGAGTGTGCACTGACAGTGCAGCAGCTGAAACATCAGGGGTGGAGACACTGCACAGCTTTTGGCAGGGTGTGCGCATGTACAAGCTTCCATCGGGATTTTGGTCCTAATGTCAGAGTTCCTATGGGGATAGGGACTACAGCAGCCAGAGGGAAAACTAAATGGGATAAATCTGCTCAGTCTAGGCTTCATACCGGCCAAACAGCCAGATGGTGGTATATCGCCCTCATCAGACTGAGGAGTCCCAAATACTCATAGATAAAAAAAGCACAGTAATTGTAAGGTCCACCAAGCAAACATATGACAAAGGAGAAAAGGTTTTAAAATTGCATTTTCATCATGCTATAACTTTAAAGGCACACTGTCAGCTTTTTAACCAGTTTTCTGGGCCCCTCTTGCTGTTTGTGCCCATTGACAGAGCTCTACAGTACCATTGCTTACAGGGCAGTTCAAATGTATGTTTTTTCATGTAGTCAGTATTTTTCACCAAAAATTATTTTTAGTCATCCTGACTTCATCATCGACGTCTGCTCCTTCCTGTGTGTCCCCAACAGATATGGAGCTGAATCCTGCTGAATTTGTGCATGAATGAGTTCAACAGTTTTTGTGGCATATAAAGTAAATAGCGGGCTGTATTAAAGGAAATGCACTGATTTTGGCAAGATCACTCGTTTTGAAACCGAGGGGTATTTCATTTACAAATCGCTGCTTAAAAAGTAAGACCAGGACTCAGTGCTGATGCACAAGCGTGGAGTCCTGGTTTCAGTTTTCAGGCGGAGATTTGTATATGAAATACCCCTCGGTTTCAAAACGAGTGGTATTGCAGAAATCAGCACAGTTCCTTTAATACAGCTGGCTATTTTCTTCATATGCCACAAAGATTGCCTAACTCATCCATGCACAAGTTGGGTGAGATTCAACACCATATCTCTACTGGGGACACGCAGGAAGAAGCGGACAGTAATGGTAATGTTGGGGTGACTAAAAGTCATTTTTGGTGAAAAATACTGATTGCATGAAAACAAATACATACACTTGAAATGCCATGCAAGCAATTACATTGTAAAGCTCTGTTAATAGGCACAAACAGTAGAGGGCTCCAGAAAAGTGGTTAAACAGCCAAGTGTCCCTTTAAAGGAGAGGGATAAAACTTCCACAAGATGGCAGTGCAGGACAAGGAGTGATGGAAGTGGTCTACTAGGTAACCCCTTCCTCTGTCCCTTTTCATGACTTGCCTCAGCAATCAGTTTGTGACATGCTCCTTTGGCATCCACCACCCCACCTTACCCCCGTCCCCCAACTCTCAGTCCCGTGAGTTTCCCTAGCTGTCACCACTAAAGCAGGCTGCCTGATCATGCCTCCTCACACCCCACCATTTACTCTAGCATGTCTTCTCCGCTCAGCCTCCCCTCACCCCCCATTTCTCTCTACACCATATCACCCTTCTTGCCCCACCCTTCACCTCCACCACAGTACCTACCTACCTCTCTCTCATACCTCCTTTCTTCACCCCGCTGCCAGCTACCCCCATCCCTCTAAACTACTGACAAGGCACTTTGTGGCTGCTTATTCCTCCCCCTACCTTCATAAACTGTTTTTCTTGGTATTTTATCTTGTACCTATGTTTTGAGCTATTCTGTTACGTTCTGAATCCAAGCTGTTTCCTTCATTGTGATGCACCTTTGCTTTCTCCTATTGTACTTTGTTTTACAATCTATGACGTGGAACCTTTGTAAAAGAGCTTGCGCTCAAAGGTCTTTTTCGAATCACTAAATAAATAAATAAATAAAAATGTTTATGATAACTCAAACTCTTTACACTGTATTTACCTATATTTAAAGAAATATGTTTTTTCTTGCACACATTTTCTAGTAACGACTGCATGTTATGTACACACCACTTTCCCTGTTTAAACAGATGTGCAAGCCATTTGCAAAGCGCTACTATATAGAGACCTCAGACCAGTTATGGAAAATTCACCTGTAGCTTTTTCTATAACTGCAACAAAGCTGGGCAAAAAAAAGAAGAAAACAATCTAAGCCTATCTTTCTTCAGTGTGCAAGACTACAGACATCTTCCATTTTCATTTGCTTCCAAAAGCTTCTGGTTTTACCAGAATTTTTTAAAAACATTTTATTAATAGGTTTATTAATACATTTGTGCACAAGTAAAACAAATTCGAGGGCATTATTCTGCCTACAAATATTCCTTTATGAAAAAAATAAGAAATCAAACAGGGAAAGGGAAAATAGTGAAACAAGAAACTATCATAATTGCTGTAACTCAATGTCCCTCAGATGCAAAATACATAAGGACCCGGATATTCAGACTGTGTCAGGCTGTGGCGCAAGCCTTGGCGCAGCGCAAATGGGCTGTGCAGGGGCACTGACAGGGTGATATTCAATGGAGCTGCGCCATGGCACAGCACCACTGAATATCGCACCCTGGCCACCCTGCAGTGCACATGGTGCAGTGGCACTGCGCCAGTACAAGTAGCCAGAGTGGAGCAGGGGGATGCGCAAGCGCAAGTTCCGTTGCACTAGGTGCAACAAGTGCAATATTCAAAAGTACACATGCAAATGGGGCCATAATGCATGCAAGGGTCCATTTGCATACCATTATGGCCCCATTTACATGCAGGTGCGCCGATCCCTGGTGACTTGCACCTGGCACCTGTGCCCCACTACCTGATCGTGGGCATATGTAGAATTAAACACTGTCCTAGATCACAGGCTTAAGTATAATAATAAACGTCCCATATCCCTTGTGGTACAGTGGACTGCTTGCAGCCCGATCGCGGGCATATGTTCTATTTAAATGTCCACTATCCCTGGTGGTCCAGTGGACCACTCGCAGCCCGATTATGGGCATCACAAAAACATTAATGCCACGCCAACCCATCCCTGGTGGTCTAGCGGTACCCCCTCCCCACCCGCCCACTGAGCCCCACTGCCCCTCCCCCCTCCGGTCAGTAGCAGGAGGCAGCTCTCCACCTGCTTGCTGCCCTGCCACCCACCGACTGACACCTTACAGTAGGGCTGCACGCCCATTGGTCCTCAGCATGGGCCAATGGGTGTGCAGCCATCACATCTACTACACAGCCCTGATATGTGACTGGATCCATTCACATATGTGGACTGTGTATGCCGAACAGACTACATGCCCATTGGCTCATGCTGTGGACGAATGGGGTACATCTGGTGTGTCATTTGGTGGGGGTGGGGGCAGAAAGTGGTGAGGTGCTGCGCCCGCTGCTGAACAGGGGGGAGAGGGCGGTGGGGCTCAGTGGGCGGATGGGGAGGGGATACCACTAGACCACCAGGGATAGGTTGGTGTGGCATTAATGTTTTACTGACTCCCACGATCGGGCTGCGAGCGGTCCACTGGACCACCAGGAATATTGGATATTTAAATAGAACATATGCCCGCGATCAGGCTGTGAGCGGTCCACTGGACCACTAGGAATATTGGACATATATTTCAATACTTAAGCCCGCGATCGGGCATGAAGTGGTCCACTGGACCACCAGGGATATTGGACGAATATTTTATTCAACTTATGCCCGCAATTGGACATGGGGGGGTGCCGCCACGAAGGTGCAGCCAGAGCTCGGGTGGCCACCCACAGGTGGCAGCTGCTGTGTTGCGCCCTGCAATATGGCAGCTCACCTGTGGATGGGCAGCCATTGTCCTTTTTTTTTTTTGGCTCCCCTGTGTGCAGCACAAGTAGGGGTTGTGCATGCATCGACGCAGCACATCTGGGCTGAATATCGGATGTGCGGAGTATGCATGGGCATGCCCCCCCTACCTGCGCCGCATACATTACTGATGAGCTTGAGCACATCGGGATTTGTGCCAGGCTCAATTCCTGTTTGAATATCACACCGGGATGCATCAGTGGGTTGCGCTTGGTGCAACAGTGTTGCGCCATGTGCAACCCTTCTGAATATCTGGGCCAAGGTGTACTATATATATATTCTTTGCAAAAACAGTTACAGTAGGGTAACATTAATGCCACAAAAGTAGGGAAATGTGGCATTAGAGTTTCCAACCCTAACTCCCTACCCTCAAGCAGCAAAAGAAAAAAACATTAGGGTTTTGGATCTCTGGAGTCTTGGCGAATCAGTGGTGGGATCTTCCTTGGGGTTGTCAGCCCTATTGCCCACTACATTCCAGGAGCAAACAACATCACACATGAACTTCTTTCTTCATGCAGGGCCCACAGGGCCCTGCTTGAATATTGGCAATCTGTGGTGAGACAAACTTCTCTACTTTGAAGAGTATAACATTATGAGGCAGTTGCTTGGAGCTGTGCCTTGTGCTTTGGATTGGAGGCTACAGGCTGGGTGGGGTTGAGCATTAGGGTTGACAACCCAAAGGAAAATCCCACCTTTGATTTACCAAGACTCTGGACACCCTAAACCCTGATTTTTTCTTTTCTTTTGCTGCTTGCAGGTGGGATGGGGAGTTGGGGTTGGAAACCCTAATGCCCCATTTCCCTACTTTTGTGGCATAAAGTTACCCTAACTGGTGCATTAACAAAGTTTTTTTGCAAATAAGTTCCCTTCTTTTTGAGATAGTGTAATCATATTCTCATTCATGTAGATCCCTTCAGGACCTGCGTGAATAGGTGCAGATGTGCAGGGTCTACGGAAGTGCAGGGCCCTGCTGACTCTGCCATTCTGTGCTGTGTCAGATGTCAAAAAGTACCAAACTTATGAAAGTGCATCATAACTGTGTTGCGTTTTAATATTTTGACCCCACATGTTCAATATAGCCTTGTTATGAACCCACCTCATGAACTCGATATGTGAACATTTTCAAATCTCAGCTGAAACATCATTCTGTGGTACAGATGCAAAAACACATTTTAATTTTTTTTTTTATTTTGTTTTAGTCTTTGGTAACTGGGTAAGGCCCACTAGGCATAAATGCCTGTTTTCAGGGGTGACCTGGCCAGGTTTTGAAAAAGGACAGTTGTTACATTCATGAGGTGATGCAAAATGATGATGTTGAAAAGTTTGGGTGAAAATATTTAAATTTACCAAAGTTATAAGCGTGCATTGTAAAATTCCAATGTACGCTCATAACTTTGTTGTTTTGTAATATTTGTACCCCAAATTTTCAACATAGCATTCTTATGAGCCCACCTGATTAACAGAGGTGGAGACATTTTTTGAAACCTCCTTTAAGGTGATTTCGCACAATACATAATGTTCTGTGCCACAGGATTGAAAACACATTTTTGCCAGGATTTGAAAAATGATCGTTATCACATTCATGAGATGATGTGAAAATATGGCTATGTTGAAAATTTGGGGTCAGAACATGTAAAACTACTAAAGTTATGAATGTGCATTGAAAAATTTCAACATAAGCTCCTAACGTTGACATTTTTAAATATTTTGACCTAAAATTTTCAGCACAACCTTTTTTATGACCTCACTTCATGAACAAAGGCAGTGAACATTTTTAAATCCTGTCCAATAGGTGATTTCACCAAGCAACCACAAAATTGCCTTTTATACCTGATTTGCATAATTCCAGTGCCTTTGGTCATGAGACGGAGTCCCAAAAATGACCACGTTGAAAATTTGGGGTGAAAACTGACAAAGTTATGCATCAAAGTTGAAAACCCCAGTGAACTACATTGAACCGCACTTACCTGAGTTTCTCATATTGCAGTCAACGATTTCAGCAGCAAGACATGCCTTTGACTGGAGAGTGGATCTTTGCCCTGGGACCTGTTCAAGTGAGTGAGGGTGTATGGAGGCTGGGGGGTTGCAGGGTGGGAGGTCAGGGTGGGGGTTAGATTGGCAAGGAATGTTTCTTTTTTTTACAAGTTTAAAAAAAACATTGAGGGATGGTTTTCTTTATTAGAGATTGTATTATTATGGGGATGGTGATCGGGGGGTTGGGGTGCCACTAGACGCCAGGGAAAGAAGAAACATAAGGGATAGCAGTTGGGTGGAGTGTCACTAGACACCAGGGAAACATTACAGTATTAAGGGGACGGTGATCAGAGGGAGGGGGTGTCACTAGACTCCAGGGAAACAAGAAACATAAGGGACAACAGTTGAGGAGGGCACTAGACACCAGGGAAATATTACAATATTAAGGGGACGGTGATCAGAAGGAGGGGGTGCCACTAGACACCAGGGAAACAAGAAACATAAGGGACAGCAGTTGGGGAGGGCACTAGACACCAGGGAAATATTACAATATTAAGGGGACGGTGATCAGAGGGAGGAGGCACCACTAGACACCAGGGAAATATTACAATATTAAGGGGACGGTGATCAGAAGGAGGGGGTGCCACTAGACTCCAGGGAAACAAGAAACATAAGGGACAGCAGTTGGGGAGGGCACTAGACACCAGGGAAATATTACAATATTAAGGGGACAGTGATCAGAGGGAGGAGGCACCACTAGACACCAGGGAAACATTACAATATTAAGGGGATGGTTATCAGAGAGACAGGGTGCCACTAGGCACCAGGGAAGGAAGAAACATAAGGGACAGCAGTTGGGGGGGGTGCCACTAGATACCAGGGAAACATTATAATATTAAGGGGATGGTGATCAGAGAGAGGGGGTGCCACTAGACACCAGGGAAAGAAGAAACATAAGGGACCGCAGTTGGTGTGGGGCGCCACTAGACACCAGGGAAACATTACAATATTAAGGGGACACTGCTCGGAGGGAGGGGTTGACACTAAACACCAGGGAAACATTATAATATTAAGGAGATGGTGATTGGAGGGAAGGGGCACCACTAGACTCCAGGGAAACATTACAATATTAAGGGGATGATGATCGGACAGAGGGGTTGCCACTAGACTCCAGGGAAACAAGAGACATAAGGGGACGGCTATGGGAGAGCGGGGGGTACCACTAAACACCAGGGAACAAGATGGCAGCCATACAAAAAAGATTTTTCCTCATGAAAAAGGATTATCCCCAGAACAACTTATTTTTTCATTCCAAGCTGCTATCCGAAAGACTGTACTGATCATGCTTGGAACCAAAATTTTAAAATGTATTAAGTTTGGAACAGGTTAATATTTTTTCACCAGGCCAGCAAATGGCACATCTATGGGCTAAACCCTGTGTTCCCTGAAAATTTCAAACCAAAATTCCAAACCATCTGGGAACTAGGTGATGAGAAAAAAAAAAAAACAGCAAAAAAACCCAGTGATTTTGTAACTTTCTGGATCTTGGAGTCCATAAATCCGACTGGAGCGAAACTTGGCATGTGTAGAGACCTAACCCCCCTCTCCCCAAAGACCATGCATGCAAAATTTTGTGCAAATCATTGAATGGTTGCAAAGATACCTAATTGCAAAGTTTGAAGTTTAACATAGGAACTCCTGCTCAACCCTAACTATAGTGGCCCTACGGCATCGCTATAATGTGTGTGTGTATATATACATACATAAAATCAAAGGAGAGTGATACAAGTTGTAATATTAAACTCATGCTCGTAACATGTCAATACTGGATATTTGAGATATATAAGATTTTTAGCTGTGCGTCCAAATATGTAGAAAATTATCACTACATATTTTTAAATGTTTAAACATTTTTTCCTCTCAAGAAAAAATGCCCACTTTTTCAGATGTTCATCTGCCTCTCCCTGTGCCTTCCTAGTAGAGTGACATCAGTTTTTGCACAGCTCACCTGATACCCACATCAAGACAGAGCTACTGCTCTAATCTGCTCAGCAGCTTCTAATTTGACTTAAACACAGGATTTTGGACCTAGCAAGGGTTAGGCCTAAATAGCATAGGAAGCATCTAGAAAAGCAAATGTGATTGGTACATGAATATTTTTATTACCTGTAGCTGGCAACTATGGTAGGGGAACAAGTTTTCAAAAAATGGGATTGGGGGGGCACAAATTCAGGGGCATGTGCTCTGCATGTTTCTGGTCTGAATTTGCATCCAAATTTGGGCCCAAAATTGTGTTCAAAATTCCAACTACATTTCAAAGGCTGCATCGGAGTCCAAATGTGCATCTGACTTTGCATCCAGACTCAATGTGGATCCAATATTTTTTGAAGCAGGTTTGGATAGACAGACATGTTAAACACAGTGTTGGAATTACAGTAGGTGGGGGGCTTTCCAGTGCCTGGCCATCCTGGCTCTGAAAGGAGCCCTGGTAGCTCATACATTACTGATCTTTACTTATAATGGGAAAGGGGTGCAATTAAAAGGCACTTTTACACACAGGTTTTTAAAACGGAATCAGCGTTACCTGTGTGGCGCCGTTGTACTCTGTTGCGTTCAGGTTCCTTTCTACACACTGCGAGTATTCTGGCAACCCTGTCTCCATTTGTTTCGGCTCCCCCAGAGTTTGCTGCTCTACACATGTTATTTTCTGCCTTTGTACCGGAATGGCTATTTTACACAGCACGACAAAATGGAACACAACGGTGCAAACCGCAAAAAGCAGAGATTGCTGGTTGGACGAACGTTTGCCTAGGGAACGAAACAAATGCAATTTACACACAAGGGATGTAACGGAATACTGTTTCCGTAACAGTTATTCTGTTACATAAACCTGTGTGTAAAAGCGCCTAAAGATAGGACCTATAGGACCCTCATGGGCCCCCCATGGGACTCAAAGCTCCTAAAGTGTAATTCCAACGCTGCTTACACCATCTTTGTAACTGTCTAGTAACTACAGGCAGATGCACATGCAAGCCTGGTGTTAAAAATACAAACAGATGGATCCCGGACAGATCCCTTTGAAAAATTATGCCCTAGCTTTTTAGGAAAAAATGTTTTTTGTTGTACTGCTGTTTTAAAGCAGTACTGCAACAATTTTTTTCCCCAAAAGATAGTTTCAGTTAAAACTAACAAAAAGATTACTGTACCAGTCAAATCTTCTTTTCTAGGTGCCCTCTGTGTTTATACACAGAAGGGGTGGGACAGGGCAAAGCGGAGGGTAAAGGGAGGGGGGTTGGGAAGCTGCCAAATAGGGAGCTAGCTGCAATCTCGAGCAGCCTAGAGAGACCAGGATGGCCTTTTGCTTCTGGCAATTTTTGTATGTTCGTATACTAAAACTGTTAAGCCAAGGCACCAAGAGCTATTTTTGTTCTCATTCCAAACCCTTGCCAGGGCTGCAGTGTTATTTCTAAGCCAAATGTGGTGGCCATCTTTTTTTTCTTGAGAAAAAAATAAATTGAAACATTAAAACATTTACAAAATACTCAGTACTGGTGAAACTAGAACATTTCACCACCAAATAAAACTGGAAGATGCCTGCAATCTTTTAGAGTGACAAAAAACTTGGATCTCATTTTTTGCCCAGTTTCATTGCACCGCTGCTGTAAGACACTTTTTTTTTTAAATCAGAAAAAATATCATCAAACAATTTTCAGGGGACATCACCAGAATCTGCAATAATTGTTGCTTTGAGTAATTAGGGATTGAGAACCACAATAAGTCCAGAGTGTCTGAAAGGTTCTGATGAACCACAAACAGTTTTGATAGTTATCCAAGCCTTTATCAGAACTTTCAGAATCTTTTCATTTAAAGTCAAAAAACTGCTTTAATCATAATTTCCACCCATAAGCTAGTGTCAACAATGGGAAACAAATTTCAAAACTACAGCAGTGGAACTACAGGAACATAACTAGTGTCACTTAACTAGTTACCAGTAGCACCCCTTGTGAACAGCAATGTATTACCATTTTAATACAGACTGGGCTCACTGATCCTCTCTCCTTCTCTGCCTTCTTTCTGGATGTCCCACTTCGACCAGTGTTTTTTCTAGGTAAAGACCTTCTGGAGGAGTATATTAAGTTCCCAAATTGTGTATGAGGTGACACAATATTAAGAGGTACCACCAGCACTGAATAGTTGGTGTGTGTGTGTGTGTGTGTGTGTGGGGGTCAGTCCTGTTAGACCACTTGGTCTCATTTGGCTCTAAAATCCCAGTACTGACCACAGTATTAACAAATCAATACTTAAAAAATTATCAGAACCCCCCAAAAAAGTTCTGATAAGGTTCCTTTACAGAAAATGACACAGGCTGTGGGAGGTTTTGAACTTATCCTCACCAGTTCTCTGATTCCTGCTAGTTATGTACCCAGAGACCCTGATATGTCATTTTCATCCAACCCCTGCCCCAAAACAAAGTTTTACAGTTTGTCTGAACAACCAGCTTACATGTCCAATTAAATGTCTTTAATGTCTATCCCCTGGTTTTCGTGGGGTTTTTTTCTGACCCACAGAAATAAATGTAACTTGTAATTTCTTAAGTGAAGACCCTACATAAAAGAAAGGAAAGCAAGGCTGAGCATACAGTACCTGTGTCAGATGGCAGGGAGGGTTTGTGGCTCTCTTGTGCTGGGAGGTAGTGCACTGTACTTTCATACAAGCTCTGAAATGAACATCAAGTCTGTCTGTGTTAGACACCCCTTTATATGAGGGGGGAGTCTGCAAATCCAGACTATGAGACTGCCAACAGATAACATCATTAGGGATCAAACAGAGTATTGGCCACTCCCAGCGTCAACTGTAATCATCCAAGTCACCCACCCCTACCCCCAATCATCATTTTGAAATTGTTAAGCAGTGAGGAAAGAGGAGTGTGAGACTGCACCCCCAGCTGGGGGTGGGGTGGACACAAATATAATATACTCCAGAAACACACAAGGAGACAATTGAGAGTCATAAACCCACCTGTTTATCACCTCTGTCTGCTATCGACATTGTAGGCACAGCTGACCTGCCAGGTAGGAGGTGTTGGCTGGGAGATTTGCTTTGCTCATTACAGGCTCCCCCCCCCCCCAAGTAATAAGGGTAGATAAAATTTACAGCTGACTTGGTGCTTACTGTTCCACTGATGAACAAACAATCAAAGCTTAGGCTAACTTCACTCTGGGATGTATTAGACCTCTAAAAAAGAGGCCACATTCTCCTCATTGAAAGTTATGGAAGTGTTCAACCTCTAAAGGTGGGAAAAGAAGAAATTTCATTGACATGACCCAGTTTTTGTATACACGAAGGTTGCAACTGGTTGGTTTCTTTCTGTTCAGTTACGCAAGAAATACCAGATGGAAAACAGACTGGGGTGGAATTTTTTTTTTTTAACAAAGTTTTTTTTCTTGCCTTGTCCCCCTGGTGTGCTGACTTCTGCCTCCTCCCAGCCTTACATGTACCTTCTTTGGGATTTACTCTGCCATTTGCCCTAGACCAGTTGGTTGGTGGGTGCCATAGATGGTACTGCGGGGCCAGCAAGGAAGCCACAGATATCGTGCCTTGTAGGTTCCCCCTCCATATTCATCCCATGGGCTGCATTGCTGGTGTGAAGTGATGCACACTCCCATGCATCTACACAGTCAGTCATGCTACACATCGAGCAGTGTCCCTTTCCGTGACTTAGTGTCTTCACCTGCTCTACTGCCTGGCCTCTATCAAGTGGCAGGCACTTTGCGATGAACAATTTCCCTCTCTCCCAAAGGAGGGGAGCTGTGTTTGGGATCCTTAATCTCCCCTCTCCAGCTGATCCAGTCATCAGATCACCTTCCCAAACTTGGGTCATTGGCATAGCACGTGGAAGCACTACCATGGCACAACTGGACTGACGATGGCAAGATTTTCACAGTAGAAGCAAACTAGTTTTTTTTTTTCAGATGGCCATTGGGCCCAGGGCTGATTTGTAATGCTGTCCAGTAGAGAGTTCATAAAAAGTAACAAACATACATCTTGTAGTGGTGTTTCGAAACAATTGCTGATAAAAGGATTCTGGTATTCAAAAATTCATTAGATTGCCGGACCACCTGTGATGCCGAAGACCCGAGTTTGGTAGTGAACTTGGGAGTCAGAGGGTCAGCTGAGGGGGGGGGGAGGAGGAGGATCGATCATCCAATGGACTGCTCTCCTTCTCTAGGGAGGTGTGGGGACATGGAGTAGAGGTGGGGGGACATGGAGTAGGCACTTGCCTGATAACTGGTCAAGACCAGGGGTTGGGTATGCTAGGCTGTCTGAATACATGGGAGGCGTGGTAGCCATTGATGCACATCACATGGAAGCATGTGGACCACATCATGATTGCATTATATGTCTGCACCTCCCAAGGGTCACAGAACAGGGAAAAAAACAAAGTGCCGACTGATAGGATGAATCTGGTATCCTGTAGGCCCTGCACCCACCCATCCAGGCACCATCCGAGCTAACTGGATCTTGTATCCAATGGAGTTTGGGAATCCCACCTACCCCACTGGGGGGTAAGTCCTGGGGGACCAAGCCAGACAAAGGTAAGTCCTGGAGGACCCTGGGGTGACGGGGCTGGAGAGACCAGAAGATGGAGGCCAGATGGTGCACAGATGAAAATGAATAACGAAAAAAAAGAAAAATGCATTAGACTAAATGCTATGAAATGCTATTAGGCATGTTTATTTCTTGCAGTGTTTCTGATCTGAAACTGGCTGCAGGAACCCAAGGAATTTCTGTGAGGCAGCATTAGAGCATTTGACTCCATGTGTTCGTTCCCAAAAAAGTACAACAATGAACTGAAAAAAATGTATAACCCACCTGTTGATGGAGCGGTAGCACTACCGCTCATGACGCCGGCGACCTGGCACGGGAACAGACCAGGGTCATTGGGGGCAGGCTGTGGGGGAGGATGACTGAGTGTCCCACAGGACTCTCTCTCTTCCTTTGGGGGAGAGAGGGCAGTAAGGTACTACTGTTACCTGGCTGACCACAGGAGGCAGTGCGGTCAGAGAAGCTAATGCGTGGAAGGACATCTGCTTGTGCCACATGGTATGTGCTTGCATGTTGCATGCTGGCACACCCCTGCTGCTGATGGTCTGAGGGTCTTGGTAGAAAAAGTGGATAACTCAGCCTGGCTAGTTGACACCAGCCACTAGTTATCCTCACATGTGGCTACCCAAGCGCCGCCTCCCACAACTGGATCCATTCTGTGGCTGGAGTTGGGGAGCCCTGCCACCACTGTGAAAGGGAGAAAGCTCTGGGGGAACACAGTAGGCAAAAGTAAACCCTGGGGGTCACCAGGGGATGGGGCTGGGGTGGCCAGGCAGATGGAGCTGGCTGGAGAGTAGAAGAATGAACACATTAATGACAAAAAATGTATAGAGCATTTCTGCATGTCCTCTCATAAAGATGATGTTTCAGCTATAACAATTTTTTTACAGAATAAATTTTTTGCAATGTTCAGCTTTCCCTTCCATGGTTAATAATGCATTCTGGCAGTCTATCCAAAAAGCCTGTCTCAAAAGCATTGGCCTAGCTCCTGCTCATGTGAAAGTGCCTTTGTCTATGACATCATATTACTCACCCTGACAACAGACTGTGCTCGCTCAAACAGCAATTGGACGGCATGTTGGCAACAGCCTGGTGCTTTTTAAAAGACTTGGTAGAATACATATGGCATTATCTAAAATAATTAGTAAACCAAGAACAAAGAAAGTAAATGAAAAGAAAAAAACATTTAAGTTAAAACAATTGTTAGAAATGTAATAGTTTTAAGCTTTTTGTTTTAGTACAGAGCTGCTCATTAAAACCGCAGCACCCGTTGTGGTGAACATTTTGATCTACAGGATACATTTTATTCTCTTTTAGATTGCCCCTTATCTCCTGACTTGTAATGTGTGATACCCTTCTGTCCCCACTTTGAGTCTGCTATAGCACTTTTATAGGCATTTGAAATAATAAAAGGCATGCTACTTGTTAATATGCCTTGGACCAGGTTCTCGTCAGAGTTCTCAGCTGTTCTTGTACACCTCTTGTCTCGTGAGGTCCGAGAGCAGTGTCTGCTGCATGCTAGTTTATTACAGTCACAAGAAAAGTGATGTTAAGGGTACTTAAATAAGCCAAAAACAACGATTAGCAGTTTTATATGTGAAAGTGCTAATCAGCTGTAAAAATGCATAGCACATTTATTTATTTTTTCCAGAGTCCGCCCCTGCCTTCGGACATCTCCCCCACCCACACCACCAGGTAATAGGCCCCCTCCCCATCAGCCCCCACGACTTACCCCTTGTGGCAGGGGGTGGGGAGCAACTCAACCCACTGACCAGGATCCAGTTCAGGGGAGGTGCCCCCGATGGTGCGGCAAGGGGACAATCTTCATCCTTGGACGGACTCCATTTTTGATAGCTTTCTCCCCTATGGAAAGCAGGGCATGCAATGTCACCAGTGGATGAGTGCACACACATCCGCATGCACTCCTTCTGGTGTCTGCCCCCATCTCTACTCCTTCTAACCCTCTGCTTGCAGTGTCGGCGCAGTGCCCCCGCCACCTCCACTAGGGGCCAGAAGCACGCCAAACAATGATGTTCCCCCACCTGGAGAGGGAGAGCAGTCCCTCAGACACTCAATCCCTCTCCTCCCCTGCTGACGCCCAGTGGCCTGAGTCCATTCCTGGACCCAGGTCGCTGGTGTGGTGTCCAGCACCTCAACCCTCAGCACCACCGGGCCGGCTAATTTATTTATTTAAGTTTTGGATTAACACCTTTGAGCCAAAGGCTCTTTTACACAGGTTCCACATCATAGAATACAAACAGATAATGAACAACTAAAACAGAAACAGGTTACAATAAATTCAGTAAACGAGAAATACAACTGCGAGTATCAACAGCCAGAGATCAGCACACTGGGAAAACAAAGTATTGTCACTAACAAATACCTATACAATGGAGAGGAGCAGCCAGCAGGCCTTGCCAGGCAGGACTGAGCAACAGGTGGAATAAGGCATTGAAGAAGGCATGACATGGACAAGAGGTTAAGGCGCAAGGAGACAGAAGCAGTGTCAAGGTGCCACTTGTCAGCTGGAAAGATGGGAGCAGGAGTGAGAAGGGGAGGATAGTGGGTAGTATGAGGGGGATAGGGTACAGTGTGAGTTGTTCTTAGGGAGTAGGAGTGGATGAGGGTACCATGAGATATGCCCAAGGGATTCTAGGAAGAGCCAGGGAGACGAGTAATTCCACAGGGGTGGAGGGAGGGAACATGTAGGGTAGCTTTGAGTTTAAGGTGAGGAATAAGAGA
Organism: Neoceratodus forsteri; assembly: GCA_016271365.2. Taxonomy (NCBI): domain Eukaryota; kingdom Metazoa; phylum Chordata; order Ceratodontiformes; family Ceratodontidae; genus Neoceratodus; species Neoceratodus forsteri. The sequence goes on from JADMNL010000022.1 coordinate 121,613,775, forward strand.
GGGAAAGGATGGGGAAAACAGGACTGGGTAGGGTGAGGGGGCTAAGGAAGAAGAATAGATAGTTTAAGGAGACGGACGGAACAGGGATGAGTGATATGGTGTGGGAGCTAGGGTAGTAAGTGGGATTAGGGGTGTCTATTATTAAGTGAAACAATCACAAGAAGCACTAGCCACAAGAGACTCCCAGAGCTTGCATTTGAATGGCACATGGCACAAAATGGTTAGCAACATTTTAAAAATATATATAATTTTTTAAATTTTGTCTACTGTTCCATAGACCCATTGAAAAAATGGTTAGCAGTCTACTGTTATGCATTTTTGGAAATGGTTAGCATTACCCCCTGTTTTGCATAGTGTTTTGCTATGCTATACCAGCTATTTAAAACCCTGATGATATATGAAGCTTGTTCAAAAACAACAGAGAATACTGATTAAAACCTAAGCTGCTGGGGAGGGCTCCGTTCTCTACTGCGATACTGCCACCTGGGTGACCACAGATGGAAGTCTAGCTAGAGATGAATAAGGAGGAGGGACATTGTGGACATCAGCATGCAGATGCCTACATAGTGTACATGGGCAAAGCTTGCCATCTCTGCACTCCACATCCTAGGAGCAAAAAACAGGAAAAGACCATGACCCCAGCACCTTCACGATGATGGCCCCAGTACATCCAGGTCCCCTGCCTCCCCAGCGTGACACCGCCTGACACAACCTGAGGTCCAGGGGATGTGCCCCAGTACCCCACCCTGATCCTACCTGGGGGGGCAAGGCAAGACTCCATGGAAGTAGGTGACTGTGTCTGTGGGAGGCAGGGAGATCGGGAGGTGCCTGGAGGTTCTGAGACGCAGGGCCAGAGATCAGGAGGCATGAAAAGCAAGTTCAGAAAAGGAAAACAACATACCAGAGCCATATTGAAAAGCACTCTTTATTATTTCAAATGCTAAAAAAAGCATAAAGTATACTCAAAATGTGGAAAGAAGGGTATCATACAACCGGGAGGAGTTAAGGGGCAATCTAAAATGAAATATACAAGAATAAGCCAAATTTGTCACTGTAACATGCACGGCTGCTTAGCATTGTAATAACATAAAAATCTGAACTAATTCTAATACAATATGTAATAATATTTTATTTATTTATTTATTGATTTATTCAATTTTGTTAACCGGGTAGGCCCACTGAGACCCAGGGATCCCTTTTCAGGGATGATCCGGAGTTAGTTACATATAATCATAGGACAGCGCAGACAGTATACAGAGATCATACAACGATACAGTCCTAGGTAGACAACATAAGTCAAACAGGACATGGTGCATAAGGACTAGACACTATTGGGGTAATTTAGTACAGGGCAGTTAATACAACACATTGAAAGGTACACATTTTAGAAGCGCTTGAGTGGGGTTGAGCCCCACCATAAGTATTCAGAGCAGTTAGGAGTAACTTGTAAACATAACAGTGTAACATACAAAACAGTATATACAATTTAGAATTTATTTAAATGACAGATGACATGACAGGGGAGTATTTGCTTGGGTGTTGAGTAAAAGGCAATGAGTTCCATACTTTTGGATCAATACGTGCAAAACAACACATGTATACCATGGCTCGTCCTAATGTGAGGCACGACGGATCTCTCCACTATCCAACGACACATATTTCCAACTAGAGACTTGTGTCTGTGTCCGTCTGGAAATGTGAGACCATAGTTAGGCTGGTTCAACATTCCCATCCATTGGGTTGACTGTTCCACAAATCAAACGCTGAATTAATTTGAGTCAATTTTATTTAATTTACTTCAGTTCCTGGCATGTCACATTATTTCTTTCTCACTACAATCTGCGATTTTACTTATGCAGACTGTCACAAATTTGAACTTTCACTGCAGTTTTCGAGACAATCAGGATGCTAATTTGGACACGGATGCACCTTTTGAAATTGACGCCCCCATTTGGGTGCACATTAAGACTAACAGCAAGCAGTTGCATCTGCATCTGGCCCATCTGATAATCGGGTCCCGAGGACTGGTCCGAACTGTTCATCTCCTGCTATCCAAAAAGCTGCAGCTTATGCATGGCTATCATACATGAAGAGAGTCGGGGGGGATGTACCCCCCCACCAAGTTTCCATCCAAATAGCACTTTCTTGGCTGAGGATGGCTCACCCTAGATCAGTTTTTAATTGTGTGCCCCACCCAGAAATTCACTTGGCATAGTCTGACATTATAGCCTAGAGGTTAGAGTAAAGAGCTATAAATGAGCTTAGTACTTCCTGCAGACAAATCTGGGTTTGATTTTTTTCTTGCCATTTTATAAAACAGTATTAGAAGGCATAGTAAAACAATTGTTAGGCTAACACACAGTGCTGCTACAAGACTATGGTGTAATTTTCCTGGAGGACTGGAGGAGGGCAGACATGGTCCCTCTCCGAAGGAGCAGCATCAGGAAGGACGCTAACAACTATAGGCCAATCATTGTTACATCAGTGGTGGGGAAAGTACTAGAAACCTTGTTAAAGGCAAGGTTGGTAGAATATGGTCGGCTACAAGACCAAAGGCAGTATAGATCCATAAGGGTGGGGGTGGGGGTCATGTCAGACAAATCTGATTGATTTCTTCGACTGGGTGACCAGGGAAATAAATCAGGGGAAGACAGTGGATGTGACCTAGCTGAACTTTAACAAGGTCTTCAACATTGTGCAGCACAGGTAAGTGATAAAGAAATTGAGTAGCCTGGGGGGGGGTTCTATATGAAAATGGTGATCGCAGAAGGGCGATTGCCATTTGGGCGAGTGTACACTGCAGAAAATGAATTATGGCAATGTACACTCACGGCAAACTGCAAGGTGGCGACTGGACTTGCATGTATGTGGGGGGGGCTGCACCCCTACACCACTCTAACTTACTGTTCTCAACTCCAGGGGGTACATGTTGGGGTGAAATTCTTTAAAAAACAAGACCGCCCGCCGGAAGAAAAACCCAGCGCCGCTCCAGACCTGAACCATGCACCCTCCCCACCATTTTAGCTGACCAGCTCAGCAACTGCCTGCCACATTACCTCCCATACAGTATATCTCCTCTCCCCTTCAGCCCTCACGTGGCGTAGGTCCTCTCCCCCACCGTGTGCGCACACGCATGTTTCCCTGGCGCCCTCCCTCTCCCACCCAGGTATCCGGTCGCTACCCTGCCAGGTAGTCCTGAACACAGGTGCTGTAATTGAGTCATCATTTTTGTAGGTGCTCAGTTGCGGTCACCGTGTTCACTGGATACCGCCTAGGGGTGAGATCCAGAGTGGTGAACTGGGTAAGGAACTGGTTAACAGATAGGTGACAGAAGGTTGTGGTTACTCTAATAAGGGGAGAGTGACTAGAAACATGTCTTGTTATTTCCTGGTCAGATACCTTCCACTGAATGTGAGTGCAGGATGACTCAGCTTCACACATATTTTCTCAGATGCCTCACAGTCACCTGAGATGCAGGCATTGCAGGAATTCATATCATGTTATTTCTCATGGCTGGCCAAGCACAAGGAATGCCAGTCATGCAGGAAATGTTCTTCCTGCAGAGGCAACATCAGACAGGTAGACCTTTCTCTTGGCTCCTTTTGAAGATAGCCCAAGTATTCAGATGGTAAAATATATATAATAGTGTATGGGAGACCATATACAACAAGACTATTCTTCCACTGAGTGGTTACCATGATGCTGAGCACCTCAAAAAGGAAACTTGAGTGATCCCTCTGTCATCATGGTAACCACGAAGTGTAAGACTAGTCTTGTTGTGTATTTGGGCTCCCATACACTATTTTATGTAGTGGATGGTGAAAAAAACCCACTCTCACTCACTTTTTATAGTTACAGCAGTCAGCGTCTGTCCTCTGCCATCCACACTACACTGCCATCTACCTGCTGGCCAGCTCACAGGAATCTTCTTTCCAGATGATGTTTCAGCTGCCCTCTGCTCTATGAACTGCATTGACTATAACTCTCCATTGTGATGTAGCTACTACAGCAGAACAAAAAGTCATTCTGCTGTAGTAGTGACTTCACTATTGCAGCAGAACGACTTTTTCAGGTGCATAGATTTCCATATGCAACAAAGGCACACCATAATTTTATACTAGAATCTTCTACATCACTGGGTCTTCCACTTAAAATAATCTTTAACGAATCTTTATCCGAAAATGATATCCCTGATGATTGGCAGAGTGCAGTTGTGATCCCCATTTATAAAAAGGTAATAAGTCAAATGTCCAGAACTATCGCCCTATCAGTTTGACATCTGCCATAGGGAAACTGATGGAACGAATAATCAAATCCTTACTTTATCAGGAAACTGAGCAGCTAAGTATCCAGGACCCTTCTCAACATGGTTTCAGACCTGGGCACTCAACTGCAACAAACCTAGTTTCCTTTTATAAAAATATAAGCAGGAATCTGGATAAAAATATTCCTTCTGATGTGATCCTTCTTGATTATTGCAAGGCCTTTGATAAGGTGTCTCATTCCTTATTAATAAAGAAACTATGTACTTTTGGTTTCTCCACCTACTTGGTAAACTGAGTTTCCAACTGGCTCTGAAACAGGACCCAGGTAGTTAGAATCAGTAGTATTTTGTCCAGAATAGGCCAGTTTGTAAGTCGTATACCACAGGGCTCTGTGTTTGGGCCTACACTGTTTAACCTTTTTATAAGTGACATGGCACCTAGCTCTAACAACTACATTTCTAAACTTGCAGACAATACCAAAATTGGCAGTAGTCGATACCTTAGCTAATATCCATACACTTGAAGATGATCTCCACTATGTGGAACTCTAGGCTAAGTCAAATTTAATTACTTTTAATACTGATAAATGTACGGTGCTTCATTTCAGAAGGAATAATATACAAAACAAGTATCCTCTAAATAACCTGCTTTCTTCAAAAACTTGTGAAACAGATCTAGGAATCTTGGTAAACAACAAGCTGTCATCTAATAACCATTGTAATAAAGTGGCAGATCAGCAAATATTATTCTGAAACAAGTGAAAAAAACCTTTATTAGTAAATCTGAACAGTATTTAGTGCCCTTCTATAGGGCATATATTAGACCTCTTCTAGATTATGGCTCCCACCTTTGGAGTCAATATCTGAAAAGTGATATTAATCGCTTAGAGCAGGTTCAGAAGCGGCTCACCAAAATGATCCCAAGGTTAAATTCAATGGATTATAACACAAGACTTAGTGAAACAGGTTTGCATTCCCTACATTAAAGAAGACTCAGGGGCGACTTATTACTCACTTATAAACTACTAAAATCACCATCCTTAATGGATCAATGTGATTTCACATTTGCAAGGAAACGTATTGTTAGCAGATTACATAATCAACAGCTCAAAGTAGACTAGGCCAACACCAATAAATGGGACAACTTCTGTATAAGAGCGGCAAAAAACAATAAATGGGACAACTTCTTCTGTATAAAAGCGGCAAAAAAAATGGAATGTATTACCTCAGGAGGTGGTTAACTTGACTAACTTTGATATCTTCAAAACAAAATTAGATATATGGCTAAAATTATCTCCCCTCGATTCATGACCCAGAAGTGTGGAGGACAATTTTTAATGGGCCTTGTGCCTTCTTTTGTCCAATACAATCCAGTAAATAAAATGAGAGAGGAAATACAAAAAAGTTGTTAGACTGAGACAAGATGATTAACTCCCATGGTGTGCATCGATGGCAGGAAAAACAACTGAGATACAGCAGAGCAGCAGCAGCAGCTACTGGTAAGCCTGCACCACCACACAGTGTTACGCATGCATTGCCAGCAATAGCCGGTACTGGCACCCTGGCTAAACATATTTACTCCTGTGGGGTCCCAGCACCTCTGGCCTTAAGATCAAAGAGTGGGACTCTATGGAGAAAACTGATTCTTGCAAATACAGAATACTAACACATGTGAGAAATCATTTCCTCCCAGCGAAGAAACTCATTTTAAAACACTAGAAAGAGGATTTCATATGATGATCCCAAATCCTTCCACTTCCCTGCAGTTACAGTGCCGGGACTATTATCTTTGCTGCAGTCTGGACAATGACCTGCAGAAGACCAGCTGGGCCTAGTTGTGGCTCCTAGGGTTATGAGATCTGCCACCTCGCTGACTAGTTTAAAAAAAATTTCACACTGGAGTTTGTAAATATTGAAATCTTTTAATTGACTGTTTATTCTTCATGGGGCAGCTAGGGGATATACCCCACATCAGTCTACTGGGTCCCTGCAAGGATCCTGGACTTTATGCTCCTCATTGTCCAAAGGTTGTTTTCATTTTGCGTGTGGTTTCCCCGTGCCCCCTGCTTGATGGAGGTATACATGCAGTGACCTCAGCGCATGGCCAGGCGTGCTTCTGCCTCTGATGTGCAGATGTATGCCACCTCTGCCAGTCCAGCCTCAATACTGGTCCCAGGCTCACTGCTCCCCGCTGTCACTTAGGGTCAGTAGATGCAGGTGCTAGATCCTTGCCTTCCCAGGAGAAGGCAAACAGTACAGTGGATACTCAGCCTTCTCCCCACCCCCCAGTTGGCCCTTCAACAACCCTTCTGAACCCAGATCATTGGTGTTGCAAGTGGTAATGCTACCACTGCACCAGCAAGCCAGCCCTAAATCTTTGTGCTATTGTAAGGCTGTTATATTTGTAATTTCTTGTAGTGTACTACCCTATTTCAGCTTTGTTGCTCACCCTTAGGCTTGGAGGCGGGTGCAATTTAAATGTAAATAAAAATAATTCATTCTAAATACTGTTGCGCCCACTTTGAGAGGATGGCATTTAAAAAAAAAATGTTACCATTTATTTACCCTGGAGCTGAGAATATGCAACATCTTGTTTCTAGTGGGATTCTGCCATTTACCAGTTTCCGCAGCTGAGTGGACTGGAGCACTGGAAGGGTAAGTGACTTGCTCAAGGTCCCACAGTAAAAATTGGATCATATAGATGTAGAAACATAGAATTTGTAAGCAGAAAAGGACAACTTTTCTCACCCAGTCTGCTCAGATGGTCCCTGTCTGGTCTGTCTCCACAGACCCTAACTGGTCTCTGGTGACCAGTACTCCTCTCTGTCTATTTATTAATATTCCCTTCTATCTATTCCATGCATGCTTGAAGCCCCCTACTGTATTTGCCTCCACCACTTTCACTGGCAGTCTGTTCCAGGTATCTACCACTCTTTCAGTGAAGCAGTATTTCCTCACATCCTTCTTAACCCCCCCCCCCAGCTTCATCTCATGCCCTCTGGTCCTGGTGCTCTTTCTCATTTGAAAGAGACTCCCCTCCTGCACACTGTTCACCCCCCTGAGGTACTTGTAGGTCTGTATCATGCCCCTTCTCACTCTCCTCTCTTCCAGGGTGTACATGTTGAGATCCCTCAGTCTCTCCTCATAGGGCTTGTGATGCAACCCCTGCACCATTTTAGTTGCCCTCATCTGGATTGCCTCCACCCTATGTCCTTTCTGAGGTACAGCTTCCAGAACTGGATGCAATGCTCCAGATGGGGTCTCACAAGTGAGAGATGCAGTGGCAACACCACCTCCCTCCCTCCCTCCTCCTGCTGGAGATGCATCTCTCTATATGCATCACAGCATCCCATTGGCCCTACCTACTGCTTTGTCACACTGCTCTGCCATTTTGAAGTCCTCAGATAAGATAATCCCAACGTCCCTTTTCTGCTTAGTGACTGTAAGTACCTCCTCCCATCCCTGTCTCAATTCCTGTGTTTCTATACTCTAGATGCATGATTATGCCCTTTTTGGCACTGAACCCCCAACTGCCATACCCTTGATCACTCCCTGAGTTTCCTGAGTGTCCATCCTATTACAGATTTTGTTGTCATCTGCAAGAAGGCATACCTTCCCTTCTAGGTCTTCTGCAATGTCACTTATGAAGACATTGAAGAGAACTGTTCCTCCAGGTTCCATCGCTGCTCTTTGGAGACAGCTCAGATACAGAGCTCTCCCTCTCTACACTATGCTGTGGTTGCAATTTAGTCACCTTTAGAGAACCCACAATAGCCTGTTTACCATTGGTGTCAGACCACTCCAGAGTCGGGGCCAACAGCTCTGGTCTTGTATACTTCTTCGGTGACGTTGACCGTTAGTGTTAGCAACATTCAGGGTGCTGACTCTGAGAGTGACACCAACATTTGTGCAGACTCTAGTGTTAACACAGCTTGGGGTGTCAGAGCTGGGGGTGGTGCCGATGTGATTGTTGGTGTCAGCGTTGACTTTGTTGCCATTAGCAACACCATGGTTGAGTTTGATGTTGGTATGTCGCTGATACTGGGGCGAGTTTAGCATCAGTGCTGCTGGCCTTGATGCTGACACTACCTGTGGTGTCAGTTTAAGGGACGATGGCAATGCCGGTATTGAGTTCCCTGCTGGTGCCAGCACAGGCATAGTCACCGAACTGGGAGTAGACCTCACAGTGGTGACTACCTAGTAAAGGATACTCATCGTCCACTCTGTTGCTTCCCTATGGGACTGCCAGTCTGTAACATCATCCAAATTAGGAGTTTCAGCTATGGGAGACTCCACCCAGTCCTGCACCAGGATTAGGAGGCAAACAGAGTCTAGTGGCACAGCCTGAAACATAGGTTCCACAGCACATCAGACTGCACCCTCCCCTTCTTGGCCTCCACTTCAAGTGCCTCGGGCCTGGTTTGCCAGTGTGGCTATGACCATTATGTCTCTGGGCATTGCTGCAGGACCACTTCTGCCTCTGGATGGAGAACATTGAGGCCTGCTCCTCATCCAGTTGCTTTTCTGCTTCCTCTGCCTTAGAGTCCTCCTCTGAGGACAGACACTTAATCTTCTCTCCACCAGCCTTCTGCTGCTGAGTAGTTAAGACACTTTGCTTATCCAACTCCACCTGCAACTGTTTAGTATGAATATTGATTGCTTTGTATTATACTTTTTAGTTTGTTTTGTATGTCACTGTATGTTTCCAGGACACTCTTGAAAATGGGCATTTATGCCCCTGGGTCATAACCCCACAAAACATTTTAAATAAGTAACATAACTGATGCACCAGTTATTTGTGGGAGAAATTATAGAAGTGCTGGAAGTACCCTGCTATTTTAGTTGCCACCCTGTGGCTTTGCTACTGTAACTTGTTGGAGTTCCCAGTAGCTACACTGCTGACATCCCTCCTTGGCACACCTTGCACCCACTAGGTCTATCAGAGACCGGCCTCACCCTATCCTAGGTCTCTCATTTCTCCTGACTCAGAGGGGCACTTTGTCTGTGACTGGGAAGTACCCTCCCAGTGCCAATTCCAGCATGTTCGATGCATTGGGCAGGAAGGTGCTTACCTCTGCTAAGTCATCATTGGCTATAGCATCTCACTTGGCACATATGGCGACCTACCAGCCTCACCTATGAATGCACCTATGCCATCTGTTATATGCAGTGCCTGTGAGTAAATCTATAAGGCAGGCCATAGACATTACCATTGGGGCATGGGGCAAGCCAACACTAGCTGAGGATGTCTTACATGCTGACGAGGTGGCCTCCTGCACTGTAGGTTCAGCCATATGTACGAAGCAGATGTCCTGGCTTTGCCATTCCTGGCTAGTGCCCCTTGCTTGCTGCAAGATTCTGAACTCACTGTACTGGTGATGGTGGGGAGGGGGGCCTACTTATTCTCCTAGCAGGTCAGGCAGGAATTTTTCAGAACTCCCCCAGCCCCTGCTCTTCAGAACAGCCACATGATCCCACACAACTCCTGGGTGACCCTGACCCTTTAGGTGCCCCCACACACACACATTAGGGGTTGAGGTCCTTAGGGCCTGTGGGGTGAGCTGTCTCCTCCCTGATAAGCAGCGTTTGCTAATCTGACCAAAGTGTGGGACTCAAAAAAGATTGATCCTTAGAAGATAGAGAAGTTACTTAGCATAACAGCAGATCTTCAAAAATATCTTCTCCATAGAGTACCAGCCCCCCACCCACTACCCCCCACTTTAAGGAACCAGAGCTGCTGCATGACAACGCACCATGAAGAGGAGGCAGCTATGCTACAGCAGTTTTCCCCCAATTTTTGTCTGCCCTCTTTGCAAAGAGTTTCTGGGTTCCTGGGTCCAGAACATATAAAAAAAACACAGATAAAAAATTACTGGATTTTATCTTGTTCTTTCCGTTGTCTACCTTCCCTGCCCAGGGTACATCCCTTCTTGTCTCACAATGCACCCGGGGTGTTGATTAATCCACAATACCTGCACACCCTGTCATGGATTATTGCTTACTTGATAGTATCCCTATCGGTGTGGAGGAATCTATGGACTTCTAATTGTTCACAGCCTAAGGATTAGTGTTGTCAGTGCTAGATACTTTAGTTATCCTTAGATTACCACATGGGGAGTAAATCCCTATCTAAAACAGCATTGTTATCTGTTGTTGCAAGGCAAAGGTCTACATTCATCTTTGGACTTATTCAGTCCCAGTTTGTGCAGATTACAACAGGTGTTCTTATCTGCATCCTTGCAGGGTTTTTCCGTCGTTATCTGTTCTCATGTGCCTTAAAACTACTAGCCTCAGTACCACCAGGATATATCCTGCAAGATGCTTCTTTCTCTTATGGGGAAATAGCTCCAGTTCTCAGGTCTGCTGCAGAAGCCGAGCCTGTTCTACTGTGGACTGCAGTTTTTCCACTTGAAAAGGCTTTCTTTCCAGTTGGCACCTTTTTGTCATCAATACATGCAGACCTTTTTTTCTACAATGACCAGGTCCTGGACTTGACATAGAGCATAGACTGGTTCCACTCAGGAGGCAGCTACCCAGAACTTGTCACCCCTTTAGTTACTGTCAAAGACAGACCCTTATAGCTCTGACTCAGTTCTCTATGTTAGTGTACTACCTACTGCCCCCTACAGGGGGCACTGTTGAGAAAAATATGATCTTCCCTTTTTCTGTTAGGTTTGTAGTTGGTTTATAGCCAATTGCTGATTTTTACTTCACATATCCATTTTCTATCATTTCTCATTTATAGCCCAAGCATATGCTTGTGGCCCATGGCCCTTTCTCTCCTTGCTACAGCACTGAGGCACGTTAGGGCATTCGCAACAGTAGCTGGTGAGCGCATGCCACTAAGTGATGGCATGCATGTGCTGTCATCAGTAGCTGGTGCTTATGCCCTGGCTAGAAAGCTTTGCTCCTGTGGGGTCCCAGCACTTTTGGCCCTAAGACTGTCACTAAAGAGGGTACCTTATGGAGAAGGTATTCCTGAAGATTGACTGTTACAGTAAGTAACTTCTCTTTTTCTGTGTGGGGCAAAAACACAATACAAAAAGGATATCTTTCCCTGGCAGTGCAGACTATTGCAGCATTCATCAACAAAATCTTTCAGGGTGCTAAAAAAGTGAGAAAATGTCAGTGTAGCAAGATACAGCACAGAAAAGGCCCAGAAACAAAATACAGTGAGACACTCTCATGTTGTTTAGTGAGTTACTCCCTACTGTTTTACATCATCCATCCTGCTGCCATGCAAACTTCTGACATAGCAGTAGAATGGCTGGTGTGATAAAATATTTAAATTAATCTGAAAATATTAAAAAAATAATGCTGTAGAATTTTAGAATATGTTGCACAGATTTTGAGAATATATTGCACAGATTTTTAGACTGTGGTGTGCATATTTTTAGAATATATTGATGTGGCTTTTAAGTATTTGTTATGCAAATTTTTAGGGTATGTTGCACAGAATTTTAGAATGTGTTATGCAGAATTTTAGAACTTGTTTGTAGATTTTTAAAATATGTTGCACAGAGTTTTAAAATAAGTTGTGCAGATTTTTAGAATATGATGCATATATTTTAAGAATGTATTGCACAGAACTTTAGGACATACTAACATACTAAAATGCCAGCAGAATAGGCCTAATGGTCTTTCGTGTCTGCTCGTTTGGTCAGCCCCCACCCTGGGAGCTGACTTTGCTACCCCCCTCGCCTTCTCTGGCTTCTCCCTTCCCAGTTCTGGATATTCTCGCTGCATTGGATTTGCTTCCAGAACCCTTCCCCTGTACCTGTCCCACCCTCTCTTGAACCCCTCCACCATCTCTGCCTCCACCAGTCTCCTAGGCAGCGCATTCCATGGCTCCACCACCCTCTCAGTGAAGTAGCACCTCCTCCTTTCTCCCCTGAATCTTCCCCCCTCCAGCTTCCACCCATGCCCTCTAGTGGCCCCCTCCTCCTGCCTTCGAAGCACCTTGACTGCTCCTCCCCTATTTATCCCCTTCATGTAACTGAAGACCTCTATCATGTCCCCCCGGTCCTTTCTCTCTTCCAATGTGTACATATTTAGCTCTTCGAGCCTCTACTTATAGGTCCTGTCCCCCAAGCCCCAAATCATTTTGGTTGCCCTCCTCTGGACCCTCTCCAGGAGTTTAATGTCCCTCTTTAAGTGTGGCCTCCAAAACTGCATGCAGTACTCGAGGTGCGGCCTCACCAAGCAGTTATACAGAGGGAGTATCACTTCCCTCCTTCTGGAGGTGATCCCCCTAGCGATGCATCCCAGCATCCTGTTGGCCTTGGCTGCTGCCCTCCTACAAGTCTCCGAGTTGTTCATCTTGACATCCACCACCACCCCAAGTCCCTCTCATCGAGACTTGAGCCATCGAGCCGCCGAGACTTGTAGCATTCCCCAACAGGGTGTACACTTGGCCGGGTTTCTGGCCCCAGGTGCAGTACCTTGCATTTCCTGCACTGAACCTCAGCTTCCACTTTCTAGACCATCTTTCCAGAGCCTCCAGGTCCCCTGTAGGGCCACCTCCCTCCTTCCCATCCACCATCGCCCCAGTTTGAATCATCCACAAAGAGACTCATCTCACTCCTGATACCTGTCCTTATGTCAGACATAGGCGTTGAACAGGAGGGGCCCAGTACTGATCCTGTGGGACCCCACTAATGACCTCCTTGGGATGAGACTATCCGCCAACTACGACCCTCTGGGTCCGGGTCCTGGAGCCAATTGCCTATCCATCTGATCATCTGGTTCCCCCCCCATTTCTCCCAGCTTATCCAACAGGCCCTCATGAGGAACAGAGTCAAATGCCTTGCTGAAGTCTAGAAAGAGGACGTCCACTGATCTACCCAGGTCCAAGGCACTCATCACCCAGTCATAGAACTCCACAAGGTTTGTCTGACACGATTTCCTCAGAACGAATCCATGCTGTCTATCGTCCAGGCACCCTGACTTTTCCAGGTCCCCCCCAGCCTATCCTTGACAATGCCCTCCATCACCTTGCCCACCACTGATGTCAGGCTGACAGGCCTGTAGTTCCCTGCCACCTCCCTTGATCCCCCCTTGTGGATAGGCACTATATGCGCTCCCTTCCAGTCCTGGGGCACCCACCCTGTCCTCAGAGAGATGGTGAAAAGCTCCACCAGGGGTTTCGCCAGGACATCCGCAAGTTCCTTCAGCACTCTGGAATGTAATTTATCTGGCCCTGGTGCTTTCTCTGTCTTAAGGTATCTGAGGGCTTCCCTCACTCTCTCTGCTGTGATTTCCACTTCCGCTACCTCTTCCCCCTGCTTAGCCTTCCCCCCTCCTGCCAGTGATGCCTCCCCCTCTCTCCAGACCTGCCGATCGGTAAGGGTCCCCCTTCCTCAGTATCACTGTCTCCTCCCATGTATGATGCAGCACCCCCATTTTCCTTGGTGAAAACTGAGGTGAAGTACTCATTTAGTACCTCAGCCTGCTCCCCCGGGTCTTGTGCCCATCTCTCCCCTGTTTTAATTCTGCTAATCTGCCCCTTCACCCTTTGTTTTTTCCCAATGTATCTAAAGAACCCCTTGTTCCCTCTCCTAATTTCCCTGGCCAGGTTCTGCTCCTTCCTTGCCTTAGCCACCCTCACCACTCTAGTGGCCCTTCTAGCCATCAGCTCGTACTCCCCTTGATCCCTTTCACTCCTTGAGCACTTGAATTGCCTATAGGCTGCCCTCTTTCCCTGCACCACCTCCTGGACCTCCCTGGTCCACCAGCAGGGTTTTTGGGCCCTATCGCATTTTCGTCTTACTCTTGCACAAGTGCTGGTAGCATCCTGCACTCCTCTCCTGATGATTTCCCACCTACTATCAGCGTCCATGTCTGACCCAATCACATCTAAATGCTTCTTAAGGATGCTTCCCATTTCCTTAAAATCTGCCCCCCTGAAGTCAGTTACCTCCATCTTTGTACAGCCTTCTACCCCTCCTAGGTCCAGGCAGAACCAGACCGTGGCATGGTCACTCCCCGCCAATGGGTCCCTTACCTCCAGGCCCCGAATCTGGTCACTGTCTGCCAGGACCACATCTAGTACCTGCGCCTTCCTGGTCAGTTCCCCCACCTGCTGAGTTAGGAATGCGTCTTGAACAGTGGCGTCACCAGGGTGGTTTGGGAGGGGCTCTAGCCTCCCTAATATAAGTCAAAGCCCCTTCAATAATTAGGGTTGCTGCCTGTTCTGATTTTGCTGAGATCATCCTGTTTCTGTGGTAATCTTTAAGTCTTCCTGGGGGGACATTAAATGTCTCTCTTTTTGACAGTTATGCAACTTGCATAACTGTCAAAAAGCAGGACTTTTAATGTCCCCACAGGAAGACAGCATTAGTGCTATGTGCAGCTGATGTCTGACACTGTATCGTTAGCACTAGCATTGGTCACTTAGTTACATGATGCCACAACACAGCCAATTAGCTGCTGCGCTCCTCTACGTACAATACCACCACAGTATCTTGCCATCGCGATACTGAGAGCAGCGAGCGTGAAGCATGTGTACTCTGAGGCAAAGGCGGCAGCGACGAGTCATCATTTATCATTTTAAATGAACTAACTTTGCGCGTGGGCGGGAGGTGAGAGAGACAAGAGTTAAGGTAGCTGATGCCAAAACAGCTACAAATTGGAACATGAGTGGATCCTGAGGGAGATACTAGCAAGTGAGCACCGACACACAGCTTTCATAGGACCCACCCTGAGGTAACAACTGATGGGGTTATCATCTCTGATGACCTCAAGGTAGGGAAACAGTGTGACAAGGCAGCAGGTAAAGCAAATAGGATGCTGGGATGCATAGGCAGGGGCATCACCAGCAGGAAAAGGGAGGTCATAATTCCACTATACAAGACACTAGTGAGGCCCCACCTGGAGTACAGTGTACAGTTCTGAAGACCTTACCTACGTAAGGACATAGACAGGGTAGAGAAGGTTCAGAGGAGGGCAACAAAGATGGTGCATGGATTGCATCACAAGTCCTATGAAGACAGGTTGAAGGAACTGAACATGTACTCCCTGGAGGAGAGGAGGGAGAGAGGGGATATGATAGAGACATACAAGTATCTTACAGGGAGGAACAGGGTGCAGGAATACACTATTTTTAAGCGAAAAAGATGTTCCAGGACTAGAGGGCATGGGATGAAGTTGGAGGGAGGACGATTCAGAGGAACGTGAGGAAAAATTTCTTCACAGAACAGGTGGTGGACAAGTGGAACACCCTGCCAGAGGAAGTGGTGGGGGCTGAAACAATCACGGGATTTAAGAATGCATGGGATAGACATAAAGGAATTCTGGAGGTCGGAGTAAGGGGCAACAGACTTCTAGGAAAACATAAACTGAACTTACAAGCTCAAATGGGCAGACTGGGTGCCCATACACTGTCTATGTATCTATGTATCTATGGATTGGGCACTAAGTGAGCCCTTATGGCAGAGTCTCTGACAGTGAGCTGGTGAGCTGTACCTGCTCTCCCCCCCTCCCACATACCCTTTATTGAGTGAGCAAGTCAGTGAGATCTCAGATTGGACATGAATGAAGGTGGTGGGCAAGTTTGTCAAATTTTGGGGCAATTGAATTTCTGAAGTGAGTCAAGAGACCATGAGAGAGGCATTCTGTTGACTAACCAGAACAAAGCCAGTAATATTATTAGCTTGTATGTATGATTAATGCCCATCTCACTACACTGAGTCCTCCTGCAAAATAAAAGAGCCCACGTTCAAGGAGCAGTAGTCCATGCAGCAGGAGTGTGACTGAAGCAGTGGCAGGCTGAGGCATCAAAGCAACTAGAAATGATTGACCTTTTTATTAAATGTGTGAGGTAGCTCCTGAATCCTGGAGGAAAGTTTCCTGGTCAGTGAATTAACTTAAAATCGATACCTGGTTATTAAAATCCTATGAATTCAATTTGGTTTCTCTGTGTTGGTTAAAAAGAGAAGGGTAATTAGTCTAAGCTTTTCATGATACTTGTAACAAAAAAAAAAAAAAAGCAGTAACAGTCCATCACGAAACTCCTTCAGTATGTAAAATATTCTGCTTCTGCCATTGTTTCTGCCTGGTACTGGTTTTCTTGGCTAGGGGATAAGAATGTGCTGGTTTCATAAAGGAGGTGTCTGAGTTTGAAAAGACTGAAAGCTCAAGTCCATTATTTCTGCATGTATACTAAAGATGTACAGCACAGTGAAATGTGATTCGGGAGGATGAGCTTGTAACTGAGCGAGGGATTGACATGCACAGCTGCATTGGTGCTTATAACTTAAGTGCTAATTTGTTACTGGGGTAGGGCATATAGTGAGGACCCAGTCATCACAGACCTGGCTATGGGGAAGGAATCTTCATTGATGCTAAATAACTGCTGCCACTGCCTTTGATCTGAATTGTGTTGTCTTTCATTAAAATGCAGGTAGCTAATGTGTTTATTTGACCAGACACTCTGGTATAGGTAGCTTGTCTGCTTATTTGGTTTTCCATACATATTCCCCAACTCTTCTTGCTAGGAGATACTATCTCAGAACATTTGAAACTAGTGCATTTTTTAAATTTTGTACAAAGTGTAATGTTTAGCAAATCAGTGTCTGAGTATTCTGAATTTCTACTTCAAAGTCTGACTCTGCAGCATCTTCTCTGTGTGGGCAGAACCTTTTCCATATCTTATGGGTGTGGAAAGGAGCAGTTCTAAGAGGTGAAATGTGGTATGTCCCTCTTAATGTGGGGCAGTTCAGAAGTGTTTGTGTGTGGAGCTCTTCGGAAAAAAGTATTTTAATGTCAGCTTCTGGGTTGGCCAGGGTAGCTCCTGTTCACCTGTAAAATGGCCATTAAAATGCAGAAAAGGCCACCATTTAAAGGTAAAAATCTCAAAATTTTCTGGGGAGCATGCCCCCGGACCCCCCCAGTTGGGTTAAGATTTTAACTATGGGGCATTAGCCCCCCCAGCTGTACAACTCTGGTGACGCCACTCTTGAAAGACATCCAACAACCTCTGTTCCCTGGCCACCGAGGATGTCATAGTCTCCCAGTCTGTTCCTGGCATGTTTAAGTCCCCCAACACCACCACCCTTCCCCTGCCCAATCTGCAGTGTCTCCCAACATCTGCCACCAGACTCTCCTCCAGCTCCTCCGCCAGTGCAGGGGGTCTATACACCACTCCTATTTTTACTCTCTTGCCCCACACTTGTTATCAAGGTGACCCAAATCACCTCCATGGTTCCCTCTGCCTCCTCTACTCCCCCTATGCCAATGCAGTTTTTGACTATCATTGCTACCCCTCCTCACCTTCCCTCCCCCCTGTCCTTCCTGAACATAGTGTAACCCTCCAGGTTCAGGTCCCAGTCATGTCCTGCGGTGGCCCAGGTCTCAGTGACCGCTGCCACATCCACCGCTCCCTCAGTTAGCATCACCTGGAGCTCAGGCATTTTATTGCCCAAGCTCCTGACATTTAGCAGGACTACCTTCCACCCTTTCCCTATACTTCCATTTCCCCTGCTCGTGTTCCCATGGGGATTCCGTTTTCCCCTGGTCTGCACTTTACCAGTCGGCCTTTTCCTGCATTCCTCCAGCTCCCCAGGGGGGTGGAGACAGAGTCCCTCCTTTATTGGACCCCCCCTCGACAGCCTTTTCTCCCATCCTCCCCCTTCACAAGTTTAAACCCCACTTTTCACCAATGAACCCCTCTATTTTCGACTTAGGATTCCTCTCCTCCAAATTGAGATAGAGCCTATCTCTATATACAGCTCCTTATCCTCCCAGGTCTCCCCAATCCCCATCAACCCATACCTCTGGCCTCACACCACTCCCTGAGCCTGGTGTATCTCCTAATCTTCCTTTTGTGTTCCCCACTAGCCCTTGGCACCGGCAGGATTTCCGAGAAGGAAATTGTGCATCCTATGTCATGACAGACCCTGGCAAGCTCCCTGAACCTTGCCTGTATCTCTAGCTCGCTATTTCCCTCAATGTCATTTGTACCCAGGTGGACCAGTATTTCCCGAGAACCCCCACAATCCTTTGCCAGCTGATACACCTCGTGCTTGGCCCTGTGCACTGTTAGTCCAGGGAAGCATTTTGTTCTAACTGGCCAGGCTTCTACCTCCCTATCCCATTTGATACCCCTGATCATAGAATCCCCCAACAGGAGCACTCTGACTGCTCCTTTTCCTCCATTTCCCCCCCTTCCATGTCCCTCATCCTTTCTACCGGCCCCTCCACCCAGCCAGCTCCTTGTTCCTCCCCCTATCTGGGTGCCACATGCCACCCCCTCCTTATTTACCCTGGCCACCCCCTCCCCTTCAATCCTATGCCTCTCCTCCTCCTGAGTATCCTTCTGTACCTTGCTAACTCCCCCCTCACTGCTCGCAACTGGTCCTTCTCCCCCATCTGCTAAACTAGCCTGGCTCATCCTCCCTTCCTTGCTGTCTCCGTTTAGTCCCTCCTTGCTTGTCGTGCTCCCCTGGCCTAAACCCTCAGCTCCCTTTACTGTATCCTCCTTGTACTTCTGGTCCTTCTCCTTGCCCTTTCCTCCCAACTGGTCCTTCTCCTTGCGCTTTCCTCCCTCTTCTCCCACCCCCTCCTGCTCTGATTCACTGCTCCCCCCATTTTCCTGCATTCCAGGTTTCCCCCTGTTCCTCCTGCTATCCGGCCCCTGCCTCCTGCCCCCCACTCCCTTTCCATCTCTAACCACCCCTGTCATGGCTACATCACCCCCCTCATACTCAAGCAGAAGAAGAGAATTGAAGCGGTTACTGAGCGAAAGGTCTGATCCACCTCCCTGCCTTGCTTCCTTCTGTCCAGCCCCGGCCATCTGCCTACTTCCCTGAGAATGTTGTCCCTCTGGCCCCCTTTTGTGAGGGTCTCCAGTTACCTGCCTGCTTCCTTGGTAGTGTCCTCCTTTTGGGCCCCCTCTGTCAGGGTCCCTATGTGACCCCAGAGTATTCTCCTGCATTCCTTTCCCTATGCCCCGCCCTAGTGCTTGGTGCAACCCCGTGGGAGATCCCCTGCCCTCTTCCCCAACCATACCTCCCCCCTTCCCCCAGCTGTCTCCTAATCCCTGCAACCTCCTCCCTAAGCTGTGCCAGCTGGTAGCACACTGAACAACCACCGAACTTCCAAGCCCAGTCCAGTATCATGGCTGCCCCACACCCTGAGCACCCCACCACCCTCCCAAAGATGCCGGCCCTAATGACGTGTGGTCCCATCCCCCTCCAAGTAGGTTTCCTTGGGTGAGCCACCAGGTTCCTCACTAGTCCAAGATACACCCCTACTGCCTAATCAGGTCACCCACTAATCCTAGATACAGTCCCACAGTAAACCGGTAACCCTGTTACTAGGTGCAGTACAACACTGTAAACTTATAAGGGAAGTGAACAACTCCCTGAGCTCCTCTCTCCCAGCCTTTAAATCCAACCCCCGGTGGCCAGAACTATATGAGCTGCAGCTGCAGCCTTTTCCTCCAATTGCAGGGCAGGTGTTCCCCTATAAATAAGCAGAGCTCTGGGGTGGGAGGGTGGGATTAGGGCCTACACCGACTCTCGAGAGAGTGTATCAGCCCTGTGTCTGCCCCTCCAAGCCCTGCAGCCAAAGAACCAGCCCCAAGCAAATCCCACCAAATAGGTTTTAAATCAGAAGAAATAGGCCTTCACCAGCGCAGCCTGTTACACAGTGAAACATCCAACAAATGAGCCCACTTACAGCCACCAAACCAGTTTTCAAACTACCAACAGCCCCAAAAACAATACCCTGCTAGCCCCTTATAAGTAAGAAAGAAAAGACATACTGTGCAAACTTGTAGAATATGTTGCATAAATTGTTAGACTATATTGTGCAGAATTTTAGAATATGATGCACAGATTTTAAGAATATATTGCGCAGAATTTTAGAACATACTGTGCATATTTTTAGATGTTAGTATATGTTGTGCAGAATTTTTAGAATATGTTACACAGATTTTTTTTAAATGGTGCAGTCAGCTAGCATATGTCATTGTCATCATGGAACTATAACTTGTGGTGGTTGGGGGCATGTAATATATCCATTACCCAGTTTGCAAACCTCAGGAAGAAAAAATCCAAAGAGTTACTAGTCTCTCATTGACAATCTGGGCCTTTATAGTGGCAAAGGATAAGGTACCTAGTAAAGTTTTTATGTTTGCTTGCATGCATGTACAAGAAACATAGTGCCACCATACGAATTTTCGTAGGTGTGCCACCCCGCTTCCAATGCCCTGCTCCTTCTTGCAGGCGCAGCCTTACCGCACCAATAAATGTCCAAGCTATCCATGACAACAGTTCAGATGCAGTGGAGTACAGTTGAAAGCCCAGACTGCTACAATCAGCGGTGGTAATGTGTAGGGAATTTGCATGCTGCTGTCGGCAGGCAATTTACATGCTGCAGTTGGCAGTATGCAAAGTGCCTACACTCAGCACTACATGTGAACAGCTGTCATGACACCTCCATTTTTTTCTACTCCCCTTCCCCAATAAACACCCAAGTAGCACACTGGGAGCCCACTCCAGCGTGCTCATGCGCTCCACCCCCCATACACAGTATGGCGGCGGGGTGCCCAATCCCCTGTCAGCTCCACTGCCCCCCTCAAACAGACTTCCAGGTGCCACGCTGGAAGCCCACCCCAGCATAGCAAAAGTCCGTATGGCCGACCGGGTGCCCAATCCCCTGTTGGCTCCACTGTATCCCCCCGAAAACAGACTTCTAGGTGCCTCACTGGGAGCCCACCCCAGCGTGGCAAAAGTCCGTATGGCTGATGGAGGTGCCCAATCCCCTGTCAGCTTCACTGTCTCCCCCAAAAGCTTCCAGCTGCCACACTGGGAGCCTACCCCAGTGTGGCAAAAGTCCCGTCATCTTCCTGAAAAAGAAAAAAAACTGTAAAAAAAAAAGGTCTCTCGTTGACTGTCTTGCCCACCCCTAACCTGCACCCACCCTCTGCACACCCACCTCCCCACACCTCTGTCCCCATACTTACATCCAGAGCACAATGTGACGATCTTCGGTGGACCAGGAACATGTCTGCACTCTTCAAAGCCGACCGCGAACTGAAGAAATGCTGGTAAGCTGTATAATGGCATAATTTTTTTTTTTAATTTTGGTGTATATCTCAGCCATTTTGGGGAATGTTTTCATCAAATTTTCAACATGGGGTTCTTGGGGCCCCAACTTATGAACTTAGTCACTGTCATTTTGTTATTCGGTCCCGAAAGGTGATTTTGCGGTCACTGCCAGAACCACTCTTCAGGATTAAGTAATGAAACAACAGTGTCACAGTTCATAAGGTAGGCCCCAAAACCTATGTTGAAAATTTAGTGAAAAATTAAAACTGATTTCTGAGCTTGCATTAGCAGTTCCTATGCATGCTCTTAGCTGCCAATTTTAATATTTCTCCAGATTTTCAACATTACCATTTTACCACACCTCCTTATGAGCAGTATAGCTGTCATTTTTCACATCTTGCCCAAAATGTGTTTTCGCGCATGTAGCGTACAATGGCGCAGTTGGTGTGGAAAATCAATGTTTAGGACAGATTAAGAAAATCACAGTGACACTGTTCATGAGCAGAGGTCTTAAAATGGGTGTGTTGAAAATTTGGTGACAAAAGTCCATAAAATGACCGTGTTACGAACATGCATTGTGCAGTTTCCACTCACCCTCGTAAGTTCACGAATTTGTAATATTTTCAGTTCAGATTTATAACACTGGCATTTTTCCACATCTCCTTATAAGCAGTACAGCTGTCATTTTTCACATCCTGGCCGAAATGTGTTTTCGCAATTCTGGCGCAGAACAGCACGGTTGCTGTGGGAAATTAGTGTTCAGGACAGATTAAGAAAATCACAGTGACACTGTTCATGAGCGGATGTCCCAAAATGCCTGTGTTGAAAATCTGCTGTAAAAATTCCCAGACTAATTACATTACAGGTGTACGTTGCACAGTTTCTATGCACACTCATAATTTCACCAGTTTTTGTATATTTTCACTCCAGATTTTCAACAATGCCAATTTTTACACCTCCTCATGAACAGTACACCTGTCACTTTTCATATCCTGTTTGAAATGTGTTTTTGCACTTGTGGCACCAAATGGCACAGTAGCTATGCAAGATTACCTTTCACCTAACAAACTGATAGTGTCACTGTTCATGCAGTGGGGTCACAAAAAGCCCATGTGGAAAACTTGGAGTAAAAATACCAAGAAACGCCCAGGGCATTAGGGTTTTCGACAATAACGCCCTACCCTGTAGGGACTGACAGGCGTCAGGGGTGTGACTTGGGATTGTTGACAGTAATGCTCATGTCATTCCACCCCCACCCCCACCCTGCAGCGAGTGACAGGAGTCGAAGTGCGCCTTAGACGCTTTGCCCCCAGAGTTCACCCCATTCTCCTACACTGCTCCCATTTCAGCGTATTTCCTTATGGAATGAGGTGAATGTAAAGCCCAAACTCCCCAAGGCACGCCTCGACACTTGTCAGTGTCTGAAGGGCAGGGTGAGGTGAAATGTTGTGACCGTCATAGGCGACGACCCAAAGGCACACCCCAATATCTGTCCATCTCTACAGAGTGAGGGTGGAGTTGGTGTCAGTTCAGTACTTCAATGCCATTCCCATACTGCATCTGTCTGACTCCTGCACTTCCACTGCTAATGCCAGCAAGCAAACATTCGGCATTGACAAATGCTTGTTACATTTAAGGAATTCCAAAACCCTGTTTTGAATGAGTCTCTGATGTCTCCAGGAACATTTTGAAATTGTAACATTTGTAGACACATTTTATCTTACATTTTAATATTTTTCTGTATTTATTTTTGCCCTTTTGTAACTGTGGAAAAAAGGGACAGTTGATACTGAAATACTTGAAATACAGTTAATTTTTTCTTATTGAACCAAAACAGAATCTCATTACATTCGTGGTATACAGCCTGAAAAATCAACCGGTATACACAATTCATATGTACAGCCTCATAATATGTAATACATGAAATATAAGCTTGATTACATATACAGAGATGTTGATTAAAAGTCTCTGTGAGACACCAGAGTCACTTGAAAGGGCTAGCAGTGTAAGCTGGCTGAGTGGCAGAGCAGTAGAGCTCCTGCTTGCTATGCTGGTGACCTGACTCTGGCAACAGACTCAATTTGCTCTGGGGATAGCAGGGGAGGGAGGATCGAGGGTCTCTTGGACAGCGATTCTCACTCAGGGAAGTGGTGATGCACATCCCACTGGTCAGCTACCACCAGAAGGAATCTGGGTGGCATCAAAGTGGGAGTGCAGGTGCATAGGAAGGGGCCCCACATCTGGATGCCAGGGGCATTTCCGCAGAGGTAGAGCATGTGCATCACATCATTGCATGTGTGTGGTGCCAGGGCAAAAAATGTCAGAAAGGACCACCGACTATGGCTGTGGGATGGCCCTGTCACCCACAGGCTTCCCACCGATGACTGGTCTCTTCCATACACGTCCTGTGACGTGGATACCAGAGTAAGGTAAGTCCCAGTGAAGTCGAGTGACAAGGGTGGGCAGGACTGGTCCTGAAGGGGGCTGATCAGGGAAGAACAAGATGAGAAACAAAAGATTGAAGAAAAGACAGGGGAGTCATTTAGGGGTAGCCAGTGGCTGTGGTTGAAATCCCTATGATTTCCTTGTAACCCCTATGATGACCACTGCAACCCCTAAGAACACAAAAATGAAGGTTTCTCTAACATTTATTTATACAAATTTGGTGGATGGATGAGTTTTGCAAACCCTATGATTCCTCTGAAATGGGACTTCGCAACACAGACAGAAAATGTGATTAATTTTTAAAAGTAGCCCGTTATTACTTGTTGCTGTCCTACCTGACCATGTTAAGTCTCATGTGAAGGGCAGTACTTTACGCAGAGACTGACATACCCCTGTATCTCGTTCTACTCTCATTCATACCTCATCAGCATTTTGATCTCACTCATTGTGACATTACAGGTCAGCTACCTGGCAAAAGGTGATTGGCTCTTCCTGAGCAATTGTGATGTCACTGTCAGTGAGGTCACAATGCTGATGAGGTATAAAGGGGACTCGAACTAGATATGTCACCCTCCAAGTAGAGTACTTAGTACTCAGTTCTCAGAGGGCCAAGACTAGCCCAGGGTCTAAGTGCTGGATTTTCAGATATTTGCAACACATTTGTAGTACGATTGGGCTAATTATGACACTTTTTTCTGGTCTAACTTCATGTCACAAGTGCCACACATTGCTCAACAGAAATAACATACTGTATGCAACAAAAAAAATGACACACACAACATTTTTGTGCAATAAACTACAGAAATGCCACAAGTGCATCACAATAATTGAAAACAGGACACAAGCAGTTTTGCTCCTTTCACATGATGCAGGCTGCATCTGAAACAGGAACTTGTGCCAGTGTAATGAGTTTTGAAAATCCAGGCCTACGTCCATGTGTGCATCTTTCCTGACTGTGAAGAAAGCTCTGCACTTGTGACTTGCAGTGATACTGCTATTTTCAGTAGTTTCACTATGTGGACACCAAGATCCCCTTTTCTGTGTTCATGCTACCCCCTGGTCATACCAGGTGTAGCACCTGGGCAAAGAAAATCTGCAAGTTGCCATAAATTGTGTAGAAGGTCACGAAAAGGCAATAATTTTCGAAAACGTGCACATATGTACACATCATGAACAAATCATGTACACAAATGCTTGCAGTCTGGGAAACAAGATCCCAGACCTGCAGGGAATAATAACAGAGGCTAAACTGGACATAGTAGCCATTAGCGAGACATGGTTTACCAGTAACCACACTTGGGAGACTTCAGTGCTTGGCTATGTACTGTTCAGAAGAGGCCAAGGTGCAAAAAGAGGGATGGAGTGGCCCTTTATGTCAATGAAAATATCAAAGCTAGAGAAATTCAGAATACACATAAGGAGCCAGAAGAACTGTGGGTCACCCTAGAAACAGGAAATAGGACTGCCATATGAACTGGGGTTGGCTACAGGCCTCCAGACCAGGGGGAGGACACAGACACATTACTGTTAGAAGATATGCAAAACATGACAGCTAAAGGAGAGGTTCTGATAATGGGAGACTTCAACATGCTCATCCTCCCTCCCTTCCTTCCTGTCTCCGTTTAGTCCCTCCTTGCTTGTCGTGCTCCCGTGGCCTAAACCCTCAGCTCCCTTTACTGTATCCTCCTTGTACTTCTGGTCCTTCTCCTTGCCCTTTCCTCCCAACTGGTCCTTCTCCTTGCGCTTTCCTCCCTCTTCTCCCACCCCTCCTGCTCTGATTCACTGCTCCCCCCATTTTCCTGCATTCCAGGTTTCCCCCTGTTCCTCCTGCTATCCGGCCCCTGCCTCCTGCCCCCCACTCCCTTTCCATCTCTAACTACCCCTGTCATGGCTACATCACCCCCTCATACTCAAGCAGAAGAAGAGAGATGGAAGCGGTTACTGAGGTGAAGGTCCGATCCACCTCCCTGCCTTGCTTCCTTCTGTCCAGCCCGGCCATCTGCCTACTTCCCTGAGAATGTTGTCCCTCTTGGCCCCTTTGAGGGTCCCCAGTTACCTGCCTGCTTCCTTGGTAGTGTCCTCCTTTTGGGCCCCCTCTGTCAGGGTCCCTATGTGACCCCAGAGTATTCTCCTGCACTCCTTTCCCTATGCCCCGCCCCTAGTGCTTGGTGCAACCCCGTGGGAGATCCCCTGCCCTCTTCCCCAACCATACCTCCCCTCCCCCAGCTGTCTCCTAATCCCTGCAACCTCCTCCCTAAGCTGTGCCAGCTGGTAGCACACTGGACAACCACCGAACTTCCAAGCCCAGTCCAGTATCATGGCTGCCCGCACCCTGAGCACCCCACCACCCTCCCAAAGATGCCGGCCCTAATGACGTGTGGTCCCATTCCCCTCAAGTAGGTTTCCTTGGGTGAGCCACCAGGTTCCTCACTAGTCCAAGATACACCCCTACTGCCTAATCAGGTCACCCACTAATCCTAGATACAGTCCCACAGTAAACCGGTAACCCTGTTACTAGGTGCAGTACAACACTGTAAACTTATAAGGGAAGTGAACAACTCCCTGAGCTCCTCTCTCCCAGCCTTTAAATCCAACCCCCGGTGGCCAGAACTATATGAGCTGCAGCTGCAGCCTTTTCCTCCAATTGCAGGGCAGGTGTTCCCCTATAAATAAGCAGAGCTCTGGGGTGGGGGAGGGTGGGATTAGGGCCTACACCCGACTCTCGAGAGAGTGTATCAGCCCTGTGTCTGCCCCTCCAAGCCCTGCAGCCAAAGAACCAGCCCCAAGCAAATCCCACCAAATAGGTTTTAAATCAGAAGAAATAGGCCTTCACCAGCGCAGCCTGTTACACAGTGAAACATCCAACAAATGAGCCCACTTACAGCCACCAAACCAGTTTTCAAATGACCAACAGCCCCAAAAACAAAATCCTGCTAGCCCCTTAGAAGTAAGAAAGAAAAGACATACTGTGCAAACTTGTAGAATATGTTGCATAAATTGTTAGACTATATTGTGCAGAATTTTAGAATATGATGCACAGATTTTAAGAATATATTGCGCAGAATTTTAGAACATACTGTGCATATTTTTAGATGTTAGTATATGTTGTGCAGAATTTTTAGAATATGTTACACAGATTTTTTTTAAATGGTGCAGTCAGCTAGCATATGTCATTGTCATCATGGAACTATAACTTGTGGTGGTTGGGGGCATGAATATATCCATTACCCAGTTTGCAAACCTCAGGAAGAAAAATCCAAAGAGGCACTAGTCTCTCATTGACAATCTGGGCCTTTATAGTGGCAAAGGATAAGGTACCTAGTAAAGTTTTTATGTTTGCTTGCATGCATGTGCAAGAAACATAGTGCCACCATCAATTTTCGAGGTGTGCCACCCGCTTCCAATGCCCTGCTCCTTCTTGCAGGCTAGCCTTGCACCAATAAATGTCCAAGCTATCCATGACAACAGTTCAGATGCAGTGGCGTACAGTTGAAAGCCCAGACTGCTACAATCAGCGGTGGTAATGTGTATGGAATTTGCATGCTGCTGTCGGCAGGCAATTTGCATGCTGCAGTTGGCAGTATGCAAAGTGCCTACACTCAGCACTACATGTGAACAGCTGTCATGACACCTCCATTTTTCTCTCCCTCCCCAATAAACCAAGTAGCACACTGGGAGCCCACCCAGCGTGCTCATGCGCTCCACCCCCCATACACAGTATGGCGGACAAGTGCCCAATCCCTGTCAGCTCCACTGCCCCCCTCAAACAGACTTCCAGGTGCCACGCTGGAAGCCCACCCCAGCATAGCAAAAGTCCGTATGGCCGACGGGGTGCCCAATCCCCTGTTGGCTCCACTGTATCCCCCCGAAAACAGACTTCTAGGTGCCTCACTGGGAGCCCACCCCAGCGTGGCAAAAGTCCTTATGGCTGATGGAGGTGCCCAATCCCCTGTCAGCTTCACTGTCGCCCCCAAAAGCTTCCAGCTGCCACACTGGGAGCCTACCCCAGTGTGGCAAAAGTCCCGCGTCATCTTCCTGAAAAAAAAAAAAACTGTAAAAAAAAAAAGGTCTCTCGTTGACTGTCTTGCCCCACTCCCTAACCTGCACCCACCCTCTGCACACCCACCTCTCCACACCTCTGACCCCATACTTACATCCAGAGCACAATGCGACGATCTTCGGTGGACCAGGAACATGTCTGCACTCTTCAAAGCCGACCGCGAACTGAAGAAATGCTGGTAAGCTGTATAATGGCATAATTTTTTTTTTTCAATTTTGGTGTATATCTCAGCCATTTTGGGGAATGTTTTCACCAAATTTTCAACATGGGGTTCTTGGGGCCCCAACTTATAAACTTAGTCACTGTCATTTTGTTATTCGGTCCCGAAAGGTGATTTTGCGGTCACTGCGCAGAACCACTCTTCAGGATTAAGTAATGAAACAACAGTGTCACAGTTCATAAGGTAGGCCCCCCAAAACCCTATGTTGAAAATTTGGTGAAAAAATTCCCAAAACTGACTTTTACGAGCTTGCATTGGGCAGTTCCTATGCATGCTCTTAGCTTTGCGAATTTTTAATATTTTCACTCCAGATTTTCAACATTACCATTTTACCACACCTCCTTATGAGCAGTATAGCTGTCATTTTTCACATCTTGCCCAAAATGTGTTTTCGCACATGTAGCGTACAATGGCGAAGTTGGTGTGGAAAATCAATGTTTGGGACAGATTAAGAAAATCACAGTGACAGTGTTCATGAGCAGAGGTCTTAAAATGGGTGTGTTGAAAATTTGGTGACAAAAGTCCATAAAATGACCGTGTTACGAACTTGCATTGTGCAGTTTCCACTCACCCTCGTAAGTTCACGAATTTGTAATATTTTCAGTCCAGATTTATAACACTGGCATTTTTCCACATCTCCTTATAAGCAGTATAGCTGTCATTTTTCACATCCTGGCCAAAATGTGTTTTCGCACTTCTGGCGCAGAACAGCGCGGTTGCTGTGGGAAATTAGTGTTCGGGACAGATTAAGAAAATCACAGTGACACTGTTCATGAGCGGATGCCCCAAAATGCCTGTGTTGAAAATCTGCTGTAAAATCCCCAGACTAATAACATTACAGGTGTACGTTGCACAGTTTCTATGCACACTAGTAATTTCACCAGTTTTTGTATATTTTCACTCCAGATTTTCAACAATGCCAATTTTTACACCTCCTCATGAACAGTACACCTGTCACTTTTCACATCCTGTTCGAAATGTGTTTTTGCACTTGTGGCACCAAATGGCGCAGTAGCTATGCAAGATTACCTTTCACCTAACAAACTGATAGTGTCACTGTTCATGCGGTGGGGTCACAAAAAGCCCATGTGGAAAACTTGGAGTAAAAATACCAAGAAACGCCCAGGGCATTAGGGTTTTCGACAATAACGCCCTACCCTGTAGGGACTGACAGGCGTCAGGGGTGTGACTTGGGATTGTTGAGAGTAATGCTCATGTCATTCCACCCCCACCCCCACCCTGCAGCGAGTGACAGGAGTCGAAGTGCACCTTAGACCCTTTGCCCCCAGAGTTCACCCCATTCTCCTACACTGCTCCCATTTCAGCGTATTTCCTTATGGAATGAGGTGAATGTAAAGCCCAAACTCCCCAAGGCACGCCTCGACACTTGTCAGTGTCTGAAGGGCAGGGTGAGGTGAAATGTTGTGACCGTCATAGGCGACGACCCAAAGGCACACCCCAATATCTGTCCATCTCTACAGAGTGAGGGTGGAGTTGGTGTCAGTTCAGTACTTCAATGCCATTCCCATACTGCATCTGTCTGACTCCTGCACTTCCACTGCTAATGCCAGCAAGCAAACATTCGGCATTGACAAATGCTTGTTACATTTAGGGGAATTCCAAAACCCTGTTTTGAATGAGTCTCTGATGTCTCCAGGAACATTTTGAAATTGTAACATTTGTAGACACATTTTATCTTACATTTTAATATTTTTCTGTATTTACTTTTGCCTTTTGTAACTGTGGAAAAAAGGGACAGTTGATACTGAAATACTTGAAATACAGTTAATCTTTTCTTATTGAACCAAAACAGAATCTCATTACATTCATGGTATACAGCCTGAAAAATCAACCGGGTATACACAATTCATATGTACAGCCTCATAATATGTAATACATGAAATATAAGCTTGATTACATATGCAGAGATGTTGATTAAAAGTCTCTGTGAGACACCAGAGTCACTTGAAAGGGCTAGCAGTGTAAGCTGGCTGAGTGGCAGAGCAGTAGAGCTCCTGCTTGCTATGCTGGTGACCTGACTCTGGCAACAGACTCAATTTGCTCTGGGGATAGCAGGGGAGGGAGGATCGAGGGTCTCTTGGACAGCGATTCTCACTCAGGGAGGTGGTGATGCACATCCCACTGGTCAGCTACCACCAGAAGGAATCTGGGTGGCATCAAAGTGGGAGTGCAGGTGCATAGGAAGGGGCCCCACATCTGGATGCCAGGGGCATTTCCGCAGAGGTAGAGCATGTGCATCACATCATTGCATGTGTGTGGTGCCAGGGCAAAAAATGTCAGAAAGGACCACCGACTATGGCTGTGGGATGGCCCTGTCACCCACAGGCTTCCCACCGATGACTGGGCTCTTCCATACACGTCCTGTGACGTGGACACCAGAGTAAGGTAAGTCCCAGTGAAGTCGAGTGACAAGGGTGGGCAGGACTGGTCCTGAAGGGGGCTGATCAGGGAAGAACAAGATGAGAAACAAAAGATTGAAGAAAAGACAGGGGAGTCATTTAGGGGTAGCCAGTGGCTGTGGTTGAAATCCCTATGCTTTCCTTGTAACCTCTATGATGACCACTGCAACCCCTAAGTACACAAAAATGGTTTCTCTAACATTTATTTATACAAATTTGGTGGATGGATGAGTTTTGCAACCCCTATGATTCCTCTGAAATGGGACTTCGCAACACAGACAGAAAATGTGATTAATTTTTAAAAGTAGCCCGTTATTACTTGTTGCTGTCCTACCTGACCATGCTATGTCTCATGTGAAGGGCAGTATCTCAGAGACTGACATACCCTGTATCTCGTTCTACCTCATTCATACCTCATCAGCATTTTGATCTCACTCATTGTGACATTACAGGTCAGCTACCTGGCAAAAGGTGATTGGCTCTTCCTGAGCAATTGTGATGTCACTGTCAGTGAGGTCACAATGCTGATGAGGTATAAAGGGGACTCGAACTAGATATGTCACCCTCCAAGTAGAGTACTTAGTACTCAGTTCTCAGAGGGCCAAGACTAGCCCAGGGTCTAAGTGCTGGATTTTCAGATATTTGCAACACATTTGTAGCACGATTGGGCTAATTATGACACTTTTTTCTGGTCTAACTTCATGTCACAAGTGCCACACATTGCTCAACAGAAATAACATACTGTATGCAACAAAAAAAATAACACACACAACATTTTTGTGCAATAAACTACAGAAATGCCACAAGTGCATCACAATAATTGAAAACAGGACACAAGCAGTTTTGCTCCTTTCACATGATGCAGGCTGCATCTGAAACGGGAACTTGTGCCAGTGTAATGAGTTTTGAAAATCCAGGCCTACGTCCATGTGTGCATCTTTCCTGATTGTGAAGAAAGCTCTGCACTTGTGACTTGTAGTGATACTGCTATTTTCAGTAGTTTCACTATGTGGACACCAAGATCCCCTTTTCTGTGTTCATGCTACCCCCTGGTCATACCAGGTGTAGCACCTGGGCAAAGAAAATCTGCAAGTTGCCATAAATTGTGTAGAAGGTCACGAAAAGGCAATAATTTTCGAAAACTGCACATATGTACACATCATGAACAAATCATGTACACAAATGCTTGCAGTCTGGAAACAAGATCCCAGACCTGCAGGCAATAATAACAGAGCTAAACTGGACATAGTAGCCATTAGCGAGACATGGTTTACCAGTAACCACACTTGGGAGACTTCAGTACTTGGCTATGTACTGTTCAGAAGAGGCCAAGGTGCAAAAAGAGGGATGGAGTGGCCCTTTATGTCAATGAAAATATCAAAGCTAGAGAAATTCAGAATACACATAAGGAGCCAGAAGAACTGTGGGTCACCCTAGAAACAGGAAATGGGACTGCCATATGAACTGGGGTTGGCTACAGGCCTCCAGACCAGGGGGAGGACACAGACACATTACTGTTAGAAGATATGCAAAACATGACAGCTAAAGGAGAGGTTCTGATAATGGGAGACTTCAACATGCCAGATACAGATTGATCAATACAAGCAGGGACATCTGCCAGAACTAGACACGTGGTGGATTCCCTGCAAGGGGAGGGCCTCAAACAACTGGCACAACAACCCACAAGAGACAGGGCTATCCTGGATCTAGTACTCACTAACAGGGGAAGGATCACAGATCTCCAGGTAGAAGGTCACCTGGGTGCCAGTGACCATCACATGGTATGGTTCAATTTGGCCACTAGAACAAAATCATCCCATGCCAAGGCAAAAATATGGGACTTCAGAAGAGCTGACTTTGATAAGATGGCCAACAGAGTTAAGCTAGCCCTGGCAAAAAGAAATACAGGTGAGGGGGTACAGGCAAAGTGGGCAAGCATTAAAGATGCAATACTTGAAGCAACATCCCATTGTGTTAGTGAGAAAAGGAAGTGCAAAAGAAGAAGGAAACCACTTTAGTTCTCAAACACAGTAGCAGAAAAGGGCAGAGCCAAAAGTCTGGCCTTCAGGAAATATAAGGGAATGCAGCAGGATGAAGATAGGGAGGCATATTAAACTTCTCTAAGGGAAGCAGGGAAGGTAGTAAGGCAGGCAAAGGCCCAAACTGAGGAAACACTAGCACAAACAGTAAAAGAAGGTGACAAGACTTTCTATAGATAAATTAGTGAAAAAAGAAAGTCCAGAGGGGGTATTGCTAAAATCAAAGGGGATAAGGGGGCGTGTGAGGAGGAGGAGGACCATGTAAAAGCATCTATTCTAAATAGATACTTCTGCTCAGTATTTACTGAAGAGAAGGTGGGGCAGGGCCCACAGCTCTGCACCATGGACACAGAGGGGAGAGAGGTGTGCACTAGTCCTTTAACAAAAGAAAGGGTCCTACAAGAGCTCGATAAGCTCAGGGTGGACAAGGCAATGGGACCTGATGGCATACATCCCAGGGTACTAAAGGAGCTAAGGGTGGAACTAGCAAAGCCATTATCAGAACTGTTCAGTGAGTGTCTGAGCACAGACGAGGTCCCAGAAGACTGGAGAAGGGCTCAGGTGATCCCACTCCACAAGAATGGTAGCAGGGAGGAGGCAAGGAACTACAGACTAGTCAGTCTTACCTCAGTAGTGGGCAATATTATGGAGACACTTCTTAAGGAAAGGATAGTGCAACACCTGGAATCCATAGGAGCACAGGATCCAAGACAGCATGGGTTTTAAAGGAAGGTCCTGTCAAACTAATCTCATAGATTTCTTTGACTGGGTAACCAGAGTGGTGGACCAAGGGGGAGCAGTTGATGTCACCTACCTTGACGTCAGCAAAGCTTTTGATACTGTTCCACATAGAAGATTGATTAATAATCTGGGTAGGCACGGGGTTGGTCAGACGTTGGTCAACTGGGTGGCAAACTGGTTGACAGGCAGAAAACAGTGAGTGGTGGTAGACGATATACAGTCAGAAGAGATGCAAGTCACAAGTGGGGTGCCTCAGGGATCAGTCCTCTTTAATATCATCATCAGTGACACTGCAGATGGACTAGAGGGTAAGGTTTGTCTGTTTGCAGATGAGACCAAGATCTGCAACAGAGTAGATGATCCAGATGGGGTGGGCAGAATAAGAAGAGATCTGGATAAACTAGCAAAATGGTTGGAAGAGTGGTAACTGGGGTTTAACGCAAAGAAGTGCAAGATCATGCACATAGGGAAAAGAAACCCTGAAGCCACCTATAGGCTGGGACGGGAGTTGCTGGCAGTCACAAGGAAACGTGTTCGGGCGTCATCATCACTGATGACCTGAAATCATCCCAGCAGACCTCTAAAGCAGTAGGTAAGGCTAGAGGATGTTGGGGTGTATTAGTAGGGTATCACAAGTCGTAAGAGGAGGTAATAATCCCTCTTTACAAGACACTGGTTAGGCCCCATCTGGAGTACTGCGTGCAGTACTGGAGGCCACACCTTCAGAAGGACATTAACCAAATTGAGGCAGTCCAGAGAAGGGCAACCAAAATGGTGCAGGGTCTGCATCAGAAAACATATGAGGACAGATTACTGGAACTCAGTATGCATACCCTAGAGCAAAGGAGGGAGAGAGGTGATATGATCAAAATTTTCAAACACCTTAAGGGCATTAACAAGGTGAAAGAGTCTAACATGTTTCAATATAAGAAAAATAGCAGGACAAGAAGACACAGCATGAGATTAGAGGGAGGCCGATTAAAGACTAATATGAGGAAGTTCTTTTTCACAGAAAGGGTGGTGGATGCATGGAACGGCCTACCTCAGGAAGTGGTGGATATGAACACAGTGCAGGGCTTCATACAGGCATGGGATAGGCATAAGGGAGCAATACAGATGAGTATGAATAGATAGGCCATTGACAGAGCAAAGGCCGATGGCACATTCATAAGGTAGAAAAAGAAATGGGCAGACTGGATGGGTCTTACGGTCCTTATCTGCCGCCAAAGTCTATGTTTCTATGTTTCTATATGGAAGGACTTGCAGTTGTACAATAGCACAATAGCCTCCCCCCAGGTAGCTTTGTCTGTTGCGTGTGCATGATTTTCAAAATAGGTGTCTATTTGTGACCTTTGGCACCATTTTTTGCAGCTTGTGGACTTTTTTGTTTGCACAGATTCTGTGCCTGGTACAACCAGCATGTGCACAGAAAAAGGAAGTTGTGGCCCGTGCAGTGAAACTGCTAAAAAAAAAGTAGTTTGAATGCAGGCTGCTGGTATGGAGTTGTTTTTCCTGCACTGGTGAGATGACCACAGGGACTGTAAAACTGGGGCACTAAGTACTGTAGAGGAACAGAGCCCACACAGAGTGGGCTAGGGGTGCTCTGTGACAATAACAAACTAGGGCAAAAGCAGTCACGGCACTCACCTCAGCACAGCACAAATATAAAAACAGAGCAGCAGACCTTGAAATCATGAAAACTAGTTATTTTTTATTTCAATAACTAGCAGATGAACATATACCCTGCAGAGTTTGAAGTAACCCTGCTGTGTGTATGTTCGTCTGTTGGCCATTGAAATAAAAAAAACAACTATTTTTCACAACTTCAAGGTCTGCTGCTTTGCTTTTATGTTTGCTTGCACGCATGTGCAAGAAACATAGTGCCGTCATCCGAGTTTTTGTAGGTGTGGCACCCACCTTCCAATTCAGTCAGTGTATTTGCAGGTGCGGCCACAGTTCTCCAATGAATGCTGCAGCTGTCTATGACAGCAGTTGAAAATGCATTGCTGTACAGTTGAAAGGGAGAGCTCCTCTTCAGTGAGCAGTGCTCCCCCCACATATACACACATGCACGCATGCATATTGCGTGCTCATGCGTTCCTGCCCATGCACACACTGTATGGCCGACTGGGGTGCCCAGTCCTTCATCGGCTCTGCTGCGCTCCCCCCCCAACAAAAAAAGCTTTCCAGGTGCCATGCTGGGAGCTCACCCCAGCGTGGCAAAAATTGTTATGGCCAACGGGGCTGCCCAATCCCCCGTTGGCTCCAGGGCCCCCCCAAACAGCCTTCCAGCTGCCACGCTGGGAGCCCACCCCAGCATGGCAAGTATCCTGCATCGTCTTTCAAAAAAAAACAACCTGTATGGCCAATGGGGGTGCCCAATCCCCAGTCAGCTCTGTTGTGCCCCCCCCCAGAAAAAGCTTTCCAGGTGCCACGCTGGGAGCCCACCCCAGCGTGGCAAAAACTGTTATGGCTGACGGGGATGCCCAATCCCCCATTGGCTCCAGGCCCCCCAAACAGCCTTCCAGCTGCCACGCTGGGAACCCACCCTAGCATGGCAAACATCCCGCGTCTTCCTAAAAAAAAAAAAACCTAGCCGGCCCGGTGGAGATGAGGGTTGAGGCGCTGGACGCCACACCTCGCGCTACGCCAGTGACCCGGGTTCGGGAATGGACTCGGGTGGCCGGGGGTCGGCAGGGGAGAGGGAGGATTGAGCATCCCAACGGATGCTCTCCTCCCTCAGGAGTGGGAACCAAGAACGCTCTCGCGTTCTGCATCCCCTTCGTAGCCGGTGGAAGCACCGGCAGTTGAAGGGGATGGAGGCGGCTCTGTTTGTCAGAGCTGGGGAGGGGGGATGTTGACGGCGCGTGAGAGGTTTGGCATGCGTCAGCATGCCACCACTCAGGATGTACGTCCTAGTGCTCGACATCCCAAAGGGTGAGGGGAAAACCAGGGAAGAAAAACTGAAAACACCTCCCGGCGGCCTAGATGATAGCCTCTCGGTACCATCCAGACCACCAAAGAGGGACAGACCCCAATGTGCAGGAGGAGGAAAGGAGGCACTCTAGGGTCAGATCCCCGAAGATGGAATGGGGGGTTGAGAGGAAGGAAGGAGAGGTCTCCGGGAGCAGGCAAGGAGTGATAAAGAATAAAGTAAAAAAAAAAAAAAAAAAAAAACTGTAAACAAAAAACGTTCCCTCGGCTGTCTCCCTGCCCACCCACGCCCACCATCTGCGCACTCTGCCTCCCTACACCTCCACCTCACCCCATACTTACCTCCAGAGTCCGGCGTGACGATCTTCGGGTGACCGGGAACATGTCTGCACTCTTCGGAGCCGACCGCTAACTAAGGCAATGCCGATAAACTGTATAATGTCATAAATAGGGTTTTTTCAACTTTGCTGCATATCTCAAGCATTTTTTGGAATTCTGGCACCAAATTTTCAACATGGGGTTTTTGGGACCCCTCCTCATGAATTCTGAACTGTCATGGCGTTAATCGGGCCCTAAGAGTGATTTTGCAGTCACTGCGTGAAATCACCTTTCGGGACTGATTAATGAAATGACAGTGGCAGTGTTCATAAGGTGGGCTCTCATAAAGCCTATGTTGCAAATTTGGTGAAATAATTCCTAAAAATGACCATTTTACGAACGTGCATTGCGCAGTTCCTACACACGCTCGTAAGTTCATGAATTTTTCATATCTGCACTCCAGATTTTCAACATTGCCATTTTACCACACCTCCTTATGAGCAGTACAGCTGTCATTTTTTACATCTTGCCCAAAATGTGTTTCCGCGCATGTAGCGCACAATGGCGCAGTCGGTGTGCGAAATCAAAGTATGGGACACATTAAGAAAATTACAGTGACACTGTTCATGAGCAGAGATCTTAAAATATGTTATGTTGAAAATTTGATGAAATCCCAAAATGACTGTTTTGGAGCGCCACGTTAGCAGTTCCTACCTACGCTAGCAAGTTTGCAAATTTTTATATTTGCATGCCAGATTTTCAACATTGCCATTTTACCACACTTCCTTATGAGCAGTACAACTGCCATTTTTCACATCTTGCCCAAAATGTGTTTCTGCACATGTAGCGCACAATGGTGCAGTCAGTGTGCGAAAGCAATGTTTGGGACAGATTAAGAAAATCACAGTGACACTGTTCATGAGCAGAGGTCTTAAAATGGCTATGTTGAAAATTTGGTGACAAAAGTCCATAAAATGACTGTGTTAAGCGTGAGCATTGCGCTGGTTCCTCGTAAGTTCATGAATTTGTAACATTTTCAGCCCAGATTTTCACCAGTGGCATTTTTCCACACTTCCCTATGAACAGTACAGCTGTCATTTTTCACAACATGGCCAAAATGTGTTTTCACACTTTCAGTGCAAAAATGCCTGGTCGTTGTGGGAAATCATTGTTCGGGACAGATAAAGAAAATCACAGTGACACTGTTCATGATCAGAGGTCCCAAAATACCTGTGTTGACAACCTGCTGTAAAAAATCCCCAAACTAATTACATTACGGGTGTGCGTTGCACAGTTTCTATGCACGCTTGTGACTTCACCATTTTTAAATATTTTCACTGCAGATTTTCAACATTGCCATTTTTTACACCTCCCCATGAACAGTACAGCTGTCATTTTTCATATCCTGTTCGGAATGTGTTTTTGCACCTGTGGTGCCAAATGGCGCAATCGCTGTGCAAAAGCAGCTTTTGGCTAACAAACTGATATTTCCACTGTTCATTAGGTGGGGGTCACAAAAAAACCATGTTGAAAATTTGGAGTGAAAATACCAACAAATGCCTGAGGCATTAACGTTTCCGACCATAATGCCCCACCCTGTAGAGAATGATAGGCATCAGGACTGTGACTTGGGATTGTCACCTGCAATGCTCATATCATTCCACCCCCAACCACACCCTGCAGCCAGTGACAGGCGTCGAGGTGTGCCTGGGACTCTTAGGTCCCAAAGTTCACCCCATTCTCCTATACCGCACCCATCTCACCATATTTCCTGATGGAATGGGGTGCGCATAAGGGCCAACAACCCCAAGATGCACCGTGACACTTGTCGGTGTCTGCAGGGTAGGGTGTGGTGAAATGGCGTGGCCGTTATGCCTGATGACCCAAAGGCACACCCCAATGCCTGTCACTATCTGCAGGGTGGTGATGGGGTTGGCTTCAGTTCAATACTTCACTGCCATTCCTATTATGTAGCTCTGTAATGCCTACACTACCACTGCCAATGCCAGCAAGGAAACATTCGGCATTGGCAAATGCTTGTTGTATTTGTGCTGTGCTGAGGTGAGTGCCATGACTGATTTTGCCCCACTAAGTACTGTACCTGGAAGCTGAGATATCTAATTCTATTCCCCTTCATACAACATCAACGTTGTGACCTCACTGACTGTGAAATCACAACTGTTCAAGAAGATCCAGTCACCTTTTTGCCAAATTGCTCACTCGTGATGTCATAATTAGTAATGTCGTCATTCTACTGCAGCTGATGCTATGAGGTAGAAAATCTTCTAATTAGTAAACGTGAAAAGATCTCAGGTAATAAATGTAACAGGTGGCTAATTTTGAAAGTTAATAATAATTTTAAGCAATGCACTAGCTCAAAAGAAGTTTAAATATAGGATAAAGTATGGATCTCGGTGTGTAATGAGAATTTACACAGACCCGAGGGGTTTATGCATAGCATCAAACCCTGAGGGTGTGTGTAAATTCGAGTTACACACCGAGACCCTATTTATTTTATATAATTGCGAGATTTCCTTTTTCCCCACAGCAAGTATATAAAATAAGAAAGGCGGTCTGTTTTGGTGTGAGTGTGCGCTGTATCGGTCGCTCGCTTGCTTGCTTTTGTGAAGTTTTTTTTTTGTTTTAATTATAGTTTAGTTGGAGCCAACATTTTGAGGGTATTTCCCTCATTTCTGTGACCGTCTGCCTGCCAGCACTTACCGCAGAGTTTGTGCGGTGGTCCAGAGAGGAAAAGATGACACGGACAGAGGTTAGAAGAAACAGCTTCAGAGGCTGGGGTGCCTGTGCAGTGCGAGGGAAACCGGGTGCATGTTCGCCGTTATAAATGCTCCTTTATAATGGTGAATTATGCCACGGTTTCCCTATGGAAAAAAGGTCGTCCCGGTTATTATAGATCTATAATGAAGGTCATTTATCAATGAAATCTGCCATAAAAATATTTTTTTAGCCTATGTCCAAATTGAAAAACGAATATAAGGAGGGAGGTACTAATTATATGTAATCGGTCCATTAAGTACCACAGCTTTCAAAGTAATCAATGTTTATTTTCAGATTTGTTAAACATATAAAAATGAACATCCATTTTAGATAATATCAAAGACATGGGGTAATCTTCACAGGCAACTCTCTGGAAGTGAAACTTATTGAATTAATATGTAGAACAAATAATATTTTTTTGCATTTGGCTGTTTGGCTCCAGATTTACTGCCTAACAATCGCTGTCAGGCATTTCTCTGGTCTCCAGTCCCAACCACTACTGCCCCTGCTGTCACGCTGGCGGGGATCCGTATAGGGTAGGACTTGGAGCACTGATGATGTCATGTAGGTGGATTAGGGAACAAAGCATTTATATATTCACAGCCCAGTATCATAATCCCTCCACCCTCCCTGGCAGCAACCTAGCCATCAGACAGCTTCAGCTGCCACTGTATACTCAGGGCATATACCACTCCTCGTAGAGGAGCAAGTCCCATGTCCCACACCAAGGGGCTGCAGCAACACTGGACACCTCTCTCACTGGGCTGCTCCAGTTCTAACTCCTGTGCTCACTGCTGAACTGGGTTATTGGTATGGAAATGTAACATGCTTCTGCCATGCCACAAATATGGTTATCAGTGATTAAACAAATGTCAGTAGCTTTAAACTTTGAAAACAATACATGTGATGTAAGAGAATGAGCAGTTGTTCTAGAGGAAAAGTTAGACCAGTATTAGTTGGTACCATATGTACATCAGGACCATAAACAACAGTGTGTGGTTCAGGTAAATTGATCTCTCACTTGGATCTAGAGAGGTTTTCAAAGAATTGTTTGTGGTAATATACTCAACATTAGAAATACCTTGACCCACTCAGCCTTTGTTGTAAAGAAGAGTTTTTTTCCAAATCAAAATTAGGGATTGTTTTGAAAGGGTTCTGTAAATAATTCTAATTAATTGCAATTCTTACATCAGCAGCTTGTATGAAGATTTAACTGCTTTTCTGTGAGTTCAGTCGCTGGTGTCGGTACACGATCGGTGTACTGTGAGGTCATCAAAATTGCAGAACTATGATGTTCATACAGGGCTCCCGGATCTGTTGGACCATTTGTTTCTGTAACTCCAGGGTGATTTCTTTGTATATTTCTGTAAATTGCAAATTTTCATGTGGGACCCAGATTGTTCTCTTTTCCTGCGTCACCAACACAGCTCTACAGGAACAATTGTTCTGCCGACTGCTCTGTTTCCCTGTGAAATTAAAAAAAGAATGTCTGTTAATTTGGAGCCCTGCTTTGATTGGTTAAGTATTACATATGTCATATATATTAAGTATACATATATCCAATACAATAAGTATTACATGTCTTATGTATTAAGTATAAATATATCCAATACAATAAGTATTACATATGTCATATGTATTAAGTATACATATATCCAATACAATAAGTATTACATATGTTATATATATATAATAAGTATACATATATCCAATGCAATAAGTATTATAAATATCCAATACAATAAGTATTACATATATCTAGCCTGCCTAGATACTGACTGCAACCTACCTAAACTCAAAAACAACACTATTTATTTTCAAAGCTCAGCACAGGTGTTGTATTAAAGGTATACCTATATAGTTGCTTAAACAAGTCAAGGATCCAGAGGAAATGTGTGCAACTGGCTGGCAACAAAAGAGGCATTTGCAAAGACAGCAAACTTGAAAGCACGTTTGAGATAAGTGCCTCCTCCTGGTTTACAAAGACAATAACCGGGTTTGCAAAGGGCTCGTATTCTGCTGATATGATTGTAGGCGGTGTGGATGGATAGCTTTCAAGTGTTCTGCACTTCACATCTCAAGTTCCTTTTCTACACATAAACATGTTGATGTTCTATGTGATAGCTGTGTCAAATCAAGCAGGTGGCACAAACAAGTGAGTCCTATAGAAAATGGTTTGGAACACTTACAAGGTGCTCATTCTCTGTGCTGTAAATATTCCTTTTTTAACCTATGGATATATTGGAAGATCTTGCCTTTAAAATAAGCCCCCACACTGTGAAGTGAATGCCATTTTAGAGCTGTGGGGACAGAGAACCTGACGGTTCCTCATTATTTTTATTTTATAGTTTTGTTTATGCCCTCTTACCTTCAGATGCATCTTCCTTTAGTCACAGCAAATGCCATATGCCCAATGAATGGACAGTCTGTCTGATCCTCTCCTATTCAGGGGTCCATGGCCAATCCTGGTAGCCACCCAACTTAAATTCAGTGCAGTGGCAGGAGATACGAATGGGATGTCTAGACAGCAACATGTTCTGTCAGGGTAACCTTCGGGAGAGCATTTTGAGAGGTGAGGATGAGAGACCTGTGGAGGTTGCGGTAGCGAGACTGAGCATCAGCAAATTAACTGATAGCCTTCCCTTGTTTTTCTCCATTCCTATGAGACTGTGGAGCAGGACGTCTGTTGCACTGATGTCACTAGGCATGCAGATGTCTGCACACTCTCTTCACCCCTCATGTGCTGTTTGAATGTACTGCTCCGCTGCCTGTAGTCACCCAGGATAGGTGACATCAGTGATGGTTCCAACTGTTTTTTAATTTTTTTGTGTAGTTTTTGTTGACCAGGAAAGGAGAGCTAGACAATACTGGCTATTTAGAGTATTGTCTAGTCATTTGAGGGAGTCACCAGGATTCCCGGAGAGTTTGCCCAGCTTCCACCCTGCAGCTAGTAAGTGCGTATAAGCTGTACCTGTATTCATTGCATTTCTCTGTAGTGCAGGTAGTCATTACTGGTGTAGTGCTTTATGTCTCCTGTTATCTGTTGAAACTGCTTCAGTGGGAGGCAGCTCACCTGATTCATCCCCCTCCATGTGCTGGGGCCTACTCTATTGTGTGTGACCTTCCAGCTCACTTAGGAATTGGTTGGTAATGCCCCCCCCGAAGGGTTACTTGAGCTATTTCCCGATCTATGTGAAGCCTTCACCCACCCTCCATCTTGATATTGTGGCTTCCTTCCTATACAGGTGACGCCTACATCCACCCTCCCACCTTCCCACATAGTAATTCAGCATCCTCCATATTTGGGTGTAGCTTACGTCCCTCCCCTCCGCATCTGTATGTAGTTCCTTCCATACCTGAGTAAAGGTGCAAAGGGGCAAATGCTTCACTCCTTGACTGCCATGCTGCTCCTAACCCTATCCTTCCTCCCCTTCCTGTTCATCCTCTCCTCCTCCCCACCACATATCCTAACCTTCCCCCTCCATCTTCTTCCCCTCCCTCTCCTCCCCTCCTTCCAACAGCCTCCCACCATCCTCCCCTGGCATCCTGGGTACAGTCTCCTCCCTTCTCCCTGGCTTTGCCTTGGTCCTCAGTTGCCTCCTCCTCCCCTACCTTCCTCATCCTCCTTGTACCCCGCTCCTCCTTCCTCTCCCCCCACAAAGGACTCATGGGCTCCCTCAAGCTCTTTGCCTCCTTGTTGCTTATAGTAGCAGGTGATATTGAGGTCAACTCTATCCCTGCCCTGGCATTTCCCGCTTTCCTATCCAAAGGACTGAGAGTGGCTTATCTCCATATCCACAGTTTCCTCCCCAAATTAGACCAGCTGCAGCCACTCATGGTCAACCTCATGGCTGATGTGCTTTTGATCTCGGATTTCTGGCTGTCCCCCAAGATCCCCAGCCCCTCTGTTACCAGCCTTGGTTTCTCCATCTTCAGACAGGATTGTACTAGGATAGTGGTGGAGTAGCAATCTACCTCTCCTGTAGAATACAGTTTGAGCCTGTGCTCGCTGTCTCCTCCCCCCCCAACCTGTGAGTTGCTCTTTCTAAAACTCTACTGTCCTTTCTCTGTCCCCATATTCCTTGCCAGAGTCTACTGCTGCCCTGGCATATGCTCACCAGCAGTCAATGACCTCCTCACCACCATCACCTCCTACTCCTCCACTTGCGAGGTATTCATCCTTGGCAAATCAACATCAGTTGGCTCTCCCTCTCCCTCTCCTTATGTAAATTATGCCAAAACATTAAGTCCCTCCAAACTCTCTCAACTGACTTCTGACCTCACCCAGCTCATTCACAAATCCCTCAACTACTCCCTCTTGGACTGGGTCCTCTCCTTCCATCCCCATCGCACTGTGGATGCTGGTAGCCTTCCAAATGCCCACAATGACCACCACATGGTCTATTGTGTGCACACAATTCATCACCACAATGCTCCCCCTAAATTCATCCAGATCTTCAGGTTGCTGGACTTATCCACCCTTCACGCTGAGCTGGTGGCAACCCAGCTAGTGACATCAATTCTGCCCTTCAGCTTTTCAATTCCTGTTTCATGTCTGTCTGGGATCACCATACCCCCCCAAGAAAAAACAGGGTCTGAGGCTCCACCCTCCCATGGATCTCAGCAGAGTTACTGGCCTTCCACCTTGCAAGAGACCTTGCCTGGCAGACCCGTAATTCCACTGGCTCCCCTGCCAACCTTACTAAGTACCGAACCCTTCACAATGATACTAGGCTTACAAAGCCCGCTCTCCCTTCTGACTGCCCCCACCTTTCCTCCTGTCTTACCACTCCCTCTGTGTCACTCAAGGCCTTCCTCACTTTTAAACCCCTGCAAGGGTGTGAGACCTGATTATCTTGACCCCAAAGTCCTGCACCTTTCCACCCATGCCATTGCTCTTGCTATTACCTATCTTCTCAACCTCTCCTTCTTCCTTGCTTCCTTCCCAGATACATGGAAACAAGCTACAACTATCCACCTTCCCAAAGGAGGTGATTCCCTCCTTTCCTGGCAACTACCATCTAGTCTCCCTCCTCCCCAACCAGGCTAAGTTGCAGGAATGCCTGGTTCTCTCCTAGCTCTCCCTCTTCTTTGATGCAGCTTCTCTTTTCAATCCTTTCTAGTCTGACTTCAGGAAGTCTCACTCCACCTCCACCTCCACCATCTTTGCCTAGTTGGCCAAAGCCTTTGACACTGATGCCCAGCTCCTTCTCCGGGACAAGCTTAAGGCATTGGGGTTCTCTGTCCCCTCAGTGGTTGGTTCTGCTCCTGCCTTGAAGGCAGGTCACAAGCAGTCTGGATTGGTGACTCCCTGTCCCCCCTCAGTTTCTCAATGCATGCGGATGCCATCCATCTGAAGCTCCACCCCAAACATG
Organism: Neoceratodus forsteri; assembly: GCA_016271365.2. Classification (NCBI taxonomy): domain Eukaryota; kingdom Metazoa; phylum Chordata; order Ceratodontiformes; family Ceratodontidae; genus Neoceratodus; species Neoceratodus forsteri. The sequence goes on from JADMNL010000022.1 coordinate 121,658,420, forward strand.
ATACAGTTTACAGGAATAAAGGCTGTATCCTGCTTCCTGTCTACAGAGATATTGTCTCAAAGATGATACTCCCCATCTTCAGCTATGGTGACATTGTTTATAGCACTGCTCCCAAGTTCACTCTAGCCAGACTGGACACCCCCTTTCACTCTTTCTGCTGTTTTGCCCTGAATTGCACCCCAGCACAAACCATGGCTCACTCTACTGCTTTCTCCCTCCTCTCCCTTAATGCCAGGCACCTTGTCCACTGTGTTTCCTCTATTTCCAAATTCTGACTTGGCGCCCCCTCCATATCTTACCTCCCTCCTAACGTCTCCACCTAATACTTGTACACCTTATGCAACTGGCTCTTGTTCTCTCTCAGTCTCCCTAGTAAAATACTCTGCTGGTCAAGCTGGCTTCTCATTCTGCTCCCCCAAAAGTCGAGGTTCTCTCCCTCTCACTATCTGCTCTGCCCCTTCCCTCCATTTACTTAAATTCGTCCTCTGAGACTTCATTCCCCGCTCATACATTTCCACCTGATTCTCAACCCCATGCTGCTGCCCCCACCTGCACTTACACTAGTGCAGCCCTCCTCCCCAACTGCAAACATCTCCCCCATCCTGAACTCAAGAGAACCATGCACAACAAGGCTGTGTTTCCATCAAGGGGTTGTGATGACATCACAGGGTCTGTGAGAGCAATGCTTGAGAGGTCTTGGATGTCATCAGAATCTCAGGATAAAAACACTACCTAGTTGTGCATGGTTTCCGATGTCTTATTTTTATTTTGTATTATACTGACGCAGTAATGCTGATATAGTTAGGGTTGACTGACAGGTTCTATGCTAAACCCCTGACTTTGCACCTTAATGCTTTAGCAGTGTTTGGAGAAATTAAATGAAAGTTTTCAAGCATTGTCTAGCAGGTAAGGTCTAAATTCAGGTCGCACTGGAAAACAAACCTTGGCTCAGCATGCCTATCCCAGTTACTAAGATTTTAAATAAAATAAAATATGTGGAAAGTTTTGTGATGGCATATTGTGCGGTTTCTGAGATTTGCATGTGTCATTTTCCTGTAAACGTCTATTTTTTTCCCATACTTAACATGGGTTTTTGGTTTGCTTTCATGTATAGCTTACATGGAATGGAATCGTTTTCCAGAACTTTCAGAGTAGAAGTGTGCTGTGCCAAGGTACTGCCTTTGATAAGTTTCGTGAAAAAATATTAAACGTTTCCAGACTTATAAGGATTTAAAGTTTTTTTTTTTTGTTTGCTGTTCTAGGTATGCTCATATGCTCAGGGTTTTTTGGATAATGTTTTGATATGACACGAAAAATTCCATGTTGCAAGACCAATTTTGGTTTCTCATCACTTGCTTCTCACAGAATAAAAACATTTTTTTTTTCATGTCATGACAGTTGCCATCTTGCCCTCCCCTTCAGAACTGGAAAACATGGAAAATACATAAAATTGTGTAATTTAAAGAAAAAAAAACAGAATCTTGCAAAATAGAAACTAAACGGAATGTATTTAGCTAGATTCTGGTGCTTGTTTTTAAAAAAATTGACAGAAATACCTTTTCTGGGCACCCCAAAATCCAAGGTGTCCAGCTTAGTGATAGGAGCCATCACCCATGTTCTCTGCATAAGAACAGCAGAACTTTCTTCAATGCTGAAGCTGCAGCTAGAGTCATGCAGCCAGCTTCAGTTGAAGCAGTGATCTCTTTGTCTGCCTGTCTATTTCTGTCTGCCTGTCTGTCTGTCTATTTATCTAATTAAAATTTTTCTTAAGCAGATTGGGGTGCCCACTACCAGTACCACTTCTTTCTCCACCCTCATGTCTCCCAACCCCCTTTCCAATGTTTATGCATTTAATATTTAATAGAAGTCATCTGGGATGCCCACCCCTGGTACTGCTTCGCTTGACCCCCCCTCCACATCACCAGCCCCCTGTTCCCATTATATACATGGCAGCACCGGGGTGCCCAACCCTGGTCACACCAAACAGTAACTTCACACTAGGGTGCCCAATCCCCAGTGTCAAGTCCCTGAAATACAGAAAACCATCCCTTATTGATTTTTTTTGTATTATGTGTTTATCTCCCCTGCGTCTCCAACTGCCTGTCCTTCAGACCATTGCCAAGGACATTCACTCTTCCCCCTGACTCTGTTGCTGATCCCCAACCCCACATCACAGCCACCTCAGGGTAACCAGATGTGACCCTTCGTCAGATGGGCCCTCCACTTCCAAGGAGGAATGGCATGGAGGCCTAGGCATTAGCCCTGGGTGCTGCTGAGGTCAGTTCGGATTCTCAGAGTTCTGAGGAGGCACTGGTCTGGGCGGCCATCATCCAGCAGTTTGGAGGTGCCATTTCTGTGTTTTTCCTCCTGCTTTCCCCAGCTTGTGTTACCTCTGTGCTTCCCCTGGTCTCCACCGGGGGGGCGCTACAGAGCGACGCCTTTCCCCAACCCACCCCAGGAGAGGAGAGCCATCCTCCGGACACTTGATCCACCTCCTACCCCGTCGACTCACCAGCATCTGAGTCCGCTTCTGAACCCGGGTCACCGGCATGACGAGAGGTAAGGCACCAACGCCTCAACCCTCTGTACCACCAGGCCGGCCTTTTTGTTTGTTTTTAACCTGTAAAGAAGAAAACAGTCCCTCACCGATCTGACACCCCCCCACACACACACCCCACTCTGACCTTCCACTTAGCACCCACAACACCACATCTCCCATACACACTCACTCACCTGAACATGTCCCATGATGTAGATCTACTCTTCGGTCGAAGACATGTCTTGCCGTTGGAACCTGTGACCGTGATATGAGAAAATAGGGTGCTGGTAAGTCTGGTTTATGTATTTCAATGGGGTTTGAATTTTGATTCATAACTTTGTCATTTTTACATATTTTTACACCAGATTTTCAGCATGGCCTTTTTAAGACCCCACCTCTTGACCAGTGGTGGTGGAATTATGCTTTGTGAAATCATCTTTCAGGCTGGATTTTTAAACTTTCACCACCCTTGTTTATGAGGTAGGATCATATGAATGCTACATTAAAAACTGAGGTCAAAATATGTACAAATTACAAATGTAACCCCCCTATAAATAGGGGTTAACAGAAGTCTTCCTTAGGCTAGCCTAAATGCCCACTGCCAGGCTAGTGTTCTGTGTCCTAACGATTTGAAAGTATTTGCATGTGAGTGCCCTGTTAGCCTCCGTGCCTGTCTCTTTAAGAGCTGCCTATTTTGTGGCGAAAAATTAATCTGGGTAGGGGCCGAGTAGTTTCAGGCTCGAGTCCTGCTGGAGCTGCAGTGTTATTGCTCCATTCTGCCATCGCTAATTGTGCAAAGGGAGCCCTACAAGGATCTGTGACAGTTTGCTGTTTATCTGCTTTAATAGCAATAATAATATTGCACTTTGTTTAGCCTGCCTTTCCATTTCTATATTTGCACCACCATCTTTAATTTAATTTTTTTAATGTAGTTGTTTAACCAGGAGTAGCACACTAAGCTGAAAGCTTTTTTTACAGGAGCGACCTGGGAGCACCAGGAAGTTAAGTGACTTGCTTAGGGTCATACAGTACGCAAGTGGAAGCTGTGGGATTCAAACCCAGGTCTGGTCTGCTAGATGTCACCAGATTTGTAGCTCAGAGCCTGAAACCACTGTGCTATATTGCCTCCTGTGGTTCTGGACTGCCTATTGGGACCCTAAAATGGTGTCTGTCCCCAAGGGTCTTGTGGGAGTGAATTTCTGTAGGAATTGTAGTTTTTATACTTTGAAGCCTAAATGGACCTGGAGGGAGAGCTCTAGCTGTGACAGACAGATGGATAAGCCAACAAACCTTTTGGATTTTCTAAGGAAGTCCCGGTGCTGCCTGCAGCAGAGTCAGTCTAGAGTTGGACTTGAGAGAGTGAACAGCTCAAGTGATTTGAGCAGCTGCTCCTGTGTAGTAGTGTGGGAAACTGTGGGAAGGCTGTGCTTGGCCTGCCTGCTGCCTCTTCCCTTGTAGGGAACTTTGCTTGAAAAAAATTCAGACTGTATCCAAGGAAGATTGTGATCAGAATTACCGAATTGGGACTACCTGTTTACCTGAAGAGGACCGAAGATTTGTTCCATGCGATCGGCCTGTCAGGAAGTGTGAAATCACCACAGAGCATACAGTTTGCGCAGAGACACTGTGATTGTGACCGGACTGCCATCCGAACTGTGGTACTGTTTCTTTCCCTTACTGTAAGTGTGCTGAATGGTGTTAGTGGGTTGCGATTTGGTTCCCCACTTCCTGCTTGTGTCATGCTTGCTGGAAGCTGAATCCATCACTACCCGACTGCCATTCAAATTGTTTTACATGGCCTGGGCCCTGCCACCTCGGTTCAGCCAGTTGCTCATGCTACAGAGAAGAAAATTGATGAGAGACCTGCCTGGGGATCAGCCCGCTGCTCAACATCACGAACAGGAACAAAACCACGGTGAATCGTGTGGGCCCTGCTTCACCTGGCAAACCAGCAAGTCATCCTGCAGTCTCCATTTCGTCCATCCTGTGTCCTGTACTGGGTAGCATGACTAAACACCAGGGTAGCTCCCTGCAACAACAGCTCAATCAAAGTGTGTCATCTGATTTAATTGTTTTGTCTAATCATCACGAACTGAGCGTCCTGGCTCCGGATTACAAGTTGTGTGTGGTTGTACATGCCTTTTCTTTTCATTACAGGGCCCTAACCAGCTGTGATGCCGACCTACCCTGGGTAATGCATCAGGCTAGCCTATCTCAGCAACTGGATGACACCAACCCAGCATGTGTGTGACTGTGTTGAGGGACTAAAAAGTGCATGCATCATTGCCTGACTAGATCAGTTTTCGGATCAATCAACCTGATTACGCCCCTCCCTTGTTCAGTCCCCAGAATAAATCAGATCTCGTTTTGCATCTAATCTGACTGTGGTTCCAGTTTGTACCAAAAGCACTGTACTGTTGTTATTTGCTGTGCCTAACCTTGTTTTATAGGGGGTCTCCAGGGTCGAACTGGTGGAACCAGCCTGGTGGTAAGTGCAAACAGTGTGGGAATTTGTATGCTGAATAGGGGCTACTGTGAAAGTGTTTGTTGCATATTGTCTAGGCCACTAGGGGGGAATGAGGGGGGTTACAGTGTCCCGGAGGGCTGTACCCAGGTTAGCCTTGTTACCAACAACCCTGATCTCCGGGTGGAGGCACCCATTTCAGTACCCAGGCCCCTTAACCTGCAACTAGCCAAGCAGGCAGGGGTAGTAGCCCTTGGGATAGCACCACCTAGGGGTTGCATCTTGGAGGCACTGCTGGGATCAGCACCCCCTAGTGGTCAGACGTTAGAATCATTGTTGCTGGTATATGGCTACACCAGTAGAAGTCGCTGTGCACCAGTTGGTGGGGTGTTGAACGGAGCAGGATGTTGACCCCCATCATGCCATGCTTATACTAGATATTCCCTTGAGTTTTAGTAAGGATACAGTAGAAGAGGTCCTCACCAAAGCTGAAGGTTTGAAAAATGCTGTGGAGGTGGGTCGACCGGCTGATTTAATGGCCCTAACCCTCATGGCCTTGGTGGAGTGTAGTGACACCATGGACGGCACTAAGGTGCCAACGACTATTACCCCCGAAGGGTCCCCAATTGCTTGGAGGGTAATAACTAAGGACAGCAAAGACCCTGGGGGGATGAGCCCCACCCTTATCTGAAACCCTTGAGGAAAAGATTATCAAACTGTTGCTGGTGGAGGGAAAGACTGTAGAGGACTTTAAGAAACTATTCCTGCCACCTGGGGGTGTTCCTTCCCCCATACCATCCTCCACCCATTCCGGTACCAGCACCTGTATCTGCAGCTAGTCATGACATGTACTGCAAGTCAAGGATGTCCTCAGGTACCCTCCCCACCCCACAGGGGGAGGATGACTGGGAGACTTGGATCGACTATGTTGCCCCCTTGGTTCCTGAGTGGCAATGTGCAGAGGCCGAGAAACGATAAAGGATTATGGAAAGCTTGAGGGGTCCGGCCTTGGAAGCAATTAGGTTCCTGAGGCCCACCAACCCTGATGTGCCTGCTCAAAGGTATCTGTCTGCCCTTGAAGGCCTATTTGTCAGCACTGAGTCTGGGGAGACTTTGATGGTGAAATTCAAAGGCATTAAACAGTGGAAGGGGAAATGTTTATCCACATATGTAAACATCCAACATGCAAAAGACACTAAGATTCTCATCCCTGCCGGGTCCCCATACCTTTAAGCTGTCTATCACATGCATCCTGAAGGTCATATGTACCTGCCACAGGTGATTCTCCTACTGCCCTCCCTGCCCTGCTCTCCATTTACTTAGCACTTACTTACAACTCCAGCACTTCTCTGCACATCTCCCTCTGTATATTCTTCTTACCCCCTGGCCTTACTAGTTCGTGTCATCTCTCCATCTAGAGTTGACATCCTCCTCCTGAAACCCCCCTTCCCCATCCTTCCCCGCAAAGGGCCGACCCTCCTGGTTGGTCCGTTCATGCCTTCTTGTTCTATAGTTAATATAATCTTCTTACCACACCCTGTTACTGCTATTGCGTTGTTTAGTATCCACCCCAGACATTGGTGTACCCTTAATTTAATTTGTTAACAATCTGCACACTCTGTATTATCCGATGTTGTTGCTTTTTTTTTACTGTATGTACCAGCCTGCATTACGTGTTCAATTGTATTATTCCTTGCTCTGTTCCCTTCTGTCAGGACCATCTTGAAAACGAGCTTGCTCAATGATGAATCTGTCTGGTTAAATAAAGTTTTGATTGATTGATTGATTGACTGATATGTCACTCGTCTGGAGAGGGCCCTACAGAGAGCTTACCGAAAGGGTGGGGTACCAGCTAGCGACTTGAACCGTGTGAGGTTGGACCACATACTGCAATATGCCAGATATTCTAAATTGCTAATCTTTTAGTTAAGGCTCCAGGATAGGAAGGGTAATCCCCCTGACTATTGCGACCTGATGAAAGAACTCATGGAGGCTGAAGGTGAGGAAGGAGACAGGAGTTTCAGTGCAGGGACAGCCAGAGTAGTAGGCGCAGGGGAACCCCTAGAAATCAGAGGCTGCTGGGGATACTTCAGCGTGTGCCAAGCTACTGCAAGAGTTCAGTGAAATGAAAGCTGCCCTCCTCCCCAGCCCCTTTCCAAAGACTCTACAGATCCTAGCCCCCCTCAGAGTGCGTCCGCTATGGTGGGGGCTGCACACACTTTGGCATCCCCTGCAGATAGCAGTCAGAAAACTGAAACAAAGGAACTAATGTTGGCAATAAGAGAATTGTTGAGACATCTCCCACCACTTTAACACCCCAGGGGGAGGTCGAGCCCAGATTGCCCGTTGTTGGTACCCCAGCTCTGGCACAAACTATGTACCCACCCCAGCCTCTTAGTTGTGAATGGAGACCAGCTCCCAATGTGATGTGTCAGCCACGTCAGATCCCAGAGAGCATGTTTTGTCATAACTGTGGGAAGGATGGGCATATGAAGAGAGAATGCCAGTCCCTGAAGGACCTAGATAAAGTTGCATAAAGATTTCAGGGGGAGCTTCAGAAAACAAAACAGTGGCCAAGGGGTGGCGGCAACGACCGCAGTGAAGATTCAGGAAATCCTAATTCAAACTTCTTTATGGCCAAGTCATCTGTCCAGGCCCCTGCTACTGTCCCTCCAGACTGGTCCAAAATAGTGGGCCCTTTGATGGAGACTACTGTGACTGTCAATGGTATCTATGCTTGGGCTGTGCTCGACAGTGGGTCACAAGTGACCATTGTATTTCAGGACTGGTATGACAAGCACTTATCTGATGTGCCATTACAATCTCTGGAAGGTCTACATGTGTGGGGCCTGAGCGACAAGTCTTATCTCTACCTAGGATGTGTCTGGCATTGACTGTCTTTTCCTGTGGCTGTAACTGGTGTAGATGAACAAGTGGAGACACTTGCCCTGGTGTGCCCTCCTACGGGATTGTATGATGGGGTTCCTTTGCTCATTGGAACCAATGCCCTCATGTTTGGAAGACTAGCGCAGCTGTGTCAAGATAAACAAGGGCAGTGGACTGGGCAGGCACTGAGAATTCCAGCCTTGATAAAGAGAGCCTATGACTTGCAAAAACAGACTACAGAAGCGGACAGAGATGAGCCGGTGGGGATAGTGTGGAAGAAAAATCCTGATTCCCTGGTACTACCACCCAACGCTCAACACACCATTCATGGAGAAGTTTGCCTTAGAAAGGACATGAAATATAACATATTGATGCTGGATGCACCTGGTGAAGGGAAGTTGCCAGAGGGGTTATTGGTTAAACCCAGTATCTTACCTGCTCATGCCTATGCCTATGCATGGCGAGTGATGGTCCAAATCCGGAATGTATCTGACCGAGAAATTCGAGTGAACAGGGGGTGTACATTAGCTACAGTACACTGTGCGGACACTGCAGTACAGCCCAGCAACAAATATTCTGGTAAAAAGGGGGAGGTGACCCCAGACCTATTCAACTTTGATGATTCCCCATTGTCTGCTGAATGGAAGACTCGAGACAGGAAGAAACTTGCTCAGAGAGGCTAAGTGTTTTCCCTAAAGGAATGGGATGTGGGGTGCATCCATGGTGCTGAGCATACTATCAGGCTTCATGATGACAGACCTTTTAGAGAGCGGTCCTGCTGCCTTGCCACAGCTGATATAGATGATGTTCAGAGGCACCTACAGGAGACACTAGCTGCTGGCGTTATTCAAGAGTCAAAAAGCCCCTATGCGTCTCCCATCATAGTCGTGCACAAGAAGAATGGGTCAGTGAGGATTTGTGTAGACTATTGAACCCTAAACCAAAGGACTGTACCAGATCAAAACACCATGCCCTGCATACAGGATGCCCTGGATTGCCTGAATGCGGGTCAGTGGTTTTTCGTACTTGATCTACGAAGTGGGTATAATCAAATCCCGATGGCCCCGGAGGACCATGAGAAAACAGCCTCCATTTGTCCCTTGGGGTTCTATGAATTTCTAAGGATGCCTCAGGGTATTTCGGGTGCCCCTGCTACTTTCCAGAGGTTAATGGAGCATGCAGTAGGGAACATGAATCTGCTAGAATGTCTAGTATACTTGAATGATGTCATTGTCTTAGGACGCACCCTTGAAGAGCATGAAACCAGATTATTCAAAGTTCTTGACCGCCTGGAAGAATTCAGCCTCAAACTGTCTATAGACAAGTGTCAGTTTTTCCAAACGTATGTAAAATATGTGGGACACATAGTGTCAGCCGAGGGGATACAGACAGACCCCAGTAAAGTAGAGTCCCTGACCAGCTGGCCCCAACCAACTAACTTAAAAGAACTGATGCATTTTTTTGGGGTTCTGTGGCTATTATAATAATAATAACTTTATTTTTAAAGCGCCTTTCAAAATGTCAAGGTGCTTTACATATCAAAAGCCACAATATACAATGCCAATTAAAAACATATAAATAAAATAAATACATAACAACATCATATGCTAAAAACCAACAATAAAACCATCCATACAATCAACAAATAATATTTGTACTCAGATATCATACATTTTCCAAGTAGGCTATATGCCACAGGTAAGTTTTCAAGTTTTTCTTAAATACCTCCATGGAGGTGCACTCTCTTAACTGGCGTGGTAAAGAATTCCAAAAAGTGGGTGCAGCATAAGAAAATGCTTGACTACCAGAAGATTTTAAACTCACTCTTGGAATCTCTAACAACGGCGATCGGCCGGGGCAGTAAGGCACCAGAAGTTCTTTCAGATAGGTCGGGCACTGATCATGAAGGGCTTTGAAAGTCAGTAAAATTACTTTAAAGGTGATCCGCCACCGTATAGGAAGCCAGTGCAGTTCGCGCAATACCGGGGTAATGTGACTGGATCTCCTTGTCCCAGTCAACACCCTGGCTGCAGCATTCTGCACCAGCTGTAGGTGACGGATTTCAACCCCAGAAAGCCCAAAGTAAAGAGCATTGCAGTAGTCCAGACGCGAGGACACAAAGGCGTGGACCAACGTTGGCAAAGAGTTAGACGGAACAAGGTGACGCACCCTGGAAATATTCCTAAGATGGTAAAAGGAAGTCCTGACAACGGCCGATACTTGAGATTGAAGGGTCAGCCTGTCGTCTAGGACAATCCCAAGGTTGTGCACCTGTTCAGAGGTCGGAAGTGATACATCATCAAGAAAAATTCCAGATGGCGTGCCATCATGCGGCCTCGCTATCTGACCACCCGGGTCCACCACTAATACCTACGGCGGTTCATTAGAGACTATTCAAAAGTAATCCGGCCACTTCTTAATCTCACTCAAGGTTATCCTCCTACCAACTGCAGGTATAAAAAGGGATCCCTCACGGAAGAAGAAAAGGTGTATTTCTGAACAGGTGAACCATTTGGAGCCTGTTGGACCCCTGAGTGTGAGGCGGCATTCTTCGAGATCATCTATCAGCTTACTCACGCCCCAGTACTTGCCTATGCTGACCCTACCAAGCCTTACATCCTGCATATGGATGCCAGCCTGAAGGGACTCAGGGCCGTGTTGTATCAAGATTATGAAGATGGCCTGAGACCTGTGGCCTTCACCAGTAGAAGTTTGACACCATCTGAATGAAACTATCCTGTACACAAATTAGAATTTCTCACTCTAAAGTGGGCCATAGTCGATCAGTTTCACAAGTACCTCTATGGGGCCAAAATATTGGTAAGAACTGATTAACAACCCTCTAACATATGTGCAGATCTCTGCAAGGTGGATGCCACTGGACACCGGTGGCTTTCTGCTCTGTCAACTTATGATTACGTGGTTGAATACCGACCTGGACTGAACCATATTGATGCTGACGCTCTTTCACGGCAGCCAAGCCCTCAAAACAATGGGGTGAGGCTGTCAGACCACTCTATTAAAGCATTGTGCCAAAAGTTTGACAAAGATGAGCAGCCATACGCAGATACAGTGGACTGTCTGGTGGATTGTTTGGGGCCCCATGATACTTGCATACCTGCAGCCTATTGTAATTGTTCTGCAATGGATCTTAGTGCCTTGCCCCAGTTTGATAGTGACAACATTCAGAGGGCTCAATCCTAAGACCCTATGATCCAGCCCATGCTTGGTGCCTTTTGTGCAGGGAAAGATGTGTCTAAACTATGTTCTACCAACTTAAGGACTGCATTATTACTCAAAGAAGGCCCCCTAACTAAAATTGGGAGGCCAGTTACTCTATCGAGAGACAGTAGATCGGCGAGGTCACTTGGACAAGCAGCAATTGGTACTACCCACAGCCTTCAAGCAGCTGGTACTGAGGTCCTTACACAATCACGTGGGGCACCTCGGTATTGACTGGACTCTCGACTTAGTACATTCCTGATTCTACTGGCCAAAAATGGGGGCAGATGTCAAGCATCATGTCAAAACTTGCAGTCGTTGCCATCAACGGAAAGCTTTGCCCCAGAAAGCTGCCCCACTTGTCAACTTCACTACCGGCTGTGATGTAGACAGCCTGTTCTGAGTGCTGTATGATACTTTTTTTTATATAAAATGTATTAATAACTGTCTCTGCTGAAAAATCAAATGCTCTAGGAATGATCTTAATCATCCCCCCCCCCCAAGATTTCAGCTCACAGCTGCAGGACAAGAGAACTGCTGACAGCATGTATCACACACTCAGTTTTTAGAGACAATGTGTTACCTGGAAGACTTTAATCAAGGATCCTGTTTCTCTGAGTTAATTACAGAGTTGTTTTGAGTTAACTTTGTTAAGAGGGAAAATCATAAAAAAGGTTTATGACGTTGAAGAGAAAACACAGGTTATTACACAGAGGTGAGAGGTTGTAAATGCTCATATGAAGCCTGTGTGAGAAGGGTACAGCATGAGATCAAAGAAAGTGTCATTTGAAACTTGAGTTATGCTAAGGTTGCAGAATAAATACTTTGAAATTACATCCTGTGGTTGTATAGAAATATATATTTTCTAGATATTTTGACAGAGGTGGAGCTGGATGACCTCATCCAAAAGGGGTTGGCAAATACAGCTTGTAAAGATTATTCTTTTTCACTACAGACAGACAGACACTTTTAGCTGACTCTGACCAAGATAACATCTGAGCACTGAAAACAGGTATTTAGAAAGCTAGACAAAATCTAAATATTGTTGTAGGAATTGCACTGTTTTAAACCTTGTTTTGTTTCAAGATATGTATGTCTTGTGATATAAGAGTTCTGTATTGTATGTTTGACGTATTATTATATATTTTAGTAAAAACTCTCATTCTAGAGCAAACCTGGTCTGTCTTTGAATTGCTTTCTTTTGCTGCGAAATATTTATGGTTATAGCAGACAGCAGACATAGCTTGTATGGTGGTACCAAACTGGAAAGAGAAGCGTTTTAAATCTGAGGTCTTTATTAAAGTTTTAAAGGGTTAATTTCTGCACACCTGATTAGGTGCCCGTAGGCAAAGATATCTGACACCCCGAAGACAGATATATCTGAGCCTGTGCATTGGGTATGCTAGCAAGAGGTTAAAAGTTTGAATCCTTCCAGAACTGAAACCAAAAGTTGATCCGAACTCACAAAAACAGACAAGAGGGTTACCTTGTCTGTTACACTGTTCACAAGACTACTCTCAGAGGTTGGCACTTTGGGAGTAGAGGGCCTGACCTGCTGAGTGAATTTGTGACAGATTGGTTGGCAGCGATGGCATTAATTTTGGTATCACAAGCTTATTGTTCTGTGTCAGCTGAGACCGTAGGCTCTATTACAAAGAAAGAAAAAGGCAGTTTTATTTTAAAAAGGAAACAGAACTATATATATCACTTGGCTTACAGTCGAGTTCCTACCCATTTTATTTTTTTTCTAAAGTGCAAAGTCAGAGTAGCAGTAGTTAGGAAAGATGACGTCCTACTACAGCAGGTACACTGTACAACAGTTAAAACAGTTGTGTGAGGACAGAGGAGTCCTGTTCGAGGTGAAAGCCAGTAAGCAGAACCTCATAGAGGCCCTGACGGTAGCAGATGCCCAGAGCAGGGAGTCACAGACCATGACTGAAAGGGACCAGACCTCAAGTGTGGCAGAACTAGTGGCCAGTGAGGGGTCCCGAGCCAATGAGGCAGACAGCAGGGCCACTGTCAGTGAAGGGCCACAGCAGCAGGGGAAGGTCACCAGTATCCTGAATCCAGAGGTACTCAAGCTGCAAATTGAGTTGTGGAGGATAGAACTGGAGGCAAAGCAACAGCAGAGAGAAGCAGACCATGAGACAGAGCGACAACAGAGAGAGGCAGACCGTGAGGAACGTGAGCACCAGCAAGAGGCAGAGGAGAAGAGAGAGTGAGAACACAGAGAGGCAGAGGAGAGGAGAGAGGCGCACCAGTGGCAACATGAACTGGAGAAGCTACAACTCCAACCAGCGACACCAGGGCAGGTAAGTGGCTTGGGTTTAACTGGGACTGCAGGACTGGGTTACAAATTGAACTCTAAATTAATAGCTGAGTTTAAGGACGGGGAGGACATGGATGCCTTTTTAAATTCTTTTGAAAAAGTTTGCACTTAGGCTAAAATTCCTAGAGAGTCCTGGAGCTTCCAGCTATCCCTGCTACTTACCGGAAAAGCTTGGGATGCATTGGGTCAAATGAACAACGAAGACAGTGATGATTACAGCAAGTTAAAAGCTGCACTACTAAAAACATTTGAATTAACTGCTGAATCATATAGAGCTAAATTCTGTAAGCTCAGGAGAAGCCCTAATATGAGCTACGAGGAGCTAGCCACGAAACAACGTCAGTTTTTAAAACATTGGTGGGAAGGAATTGAGGCAAATTCTGTTGATAAAATTGAAAATGTGATTTTATTAGAACAGTTTTATTGGGCATACCCGGCAGAGCTAAAAACCTGGCTAGAGGACTGAGATCCAAAAACAGTGCAAGAGGCTGCTGAACTCTCGGACCGATATGCCAAGAGCAGACCTGCTCTAAGAATGAATGGGGCAGACGTGGCAGTGCAGAAAGGGAAAAGCATGCCTTCAGGGCAGCAAAAACCCTCACTGCCTCCACCGAAACCAGTTAGCCCCAGGTTTCAAAGAAAATATTTCTCTGAAGTAAGAAATGTTTGTTGGTTATGTAAAGAAACTGGGCACATTGCCAGACAGTGTCCAAGAAGGGAAAGCAATAATACGCAAAGTAGTACCAGAAAGAAAGTGGGTTGTTTTTGTGTCCCTGGAAGCATGCCAGTGAACATGAGGGAACGCATGCACCAAGTCATGGTAAATGGCATACAGACACAGGGATTAAGGGACACAGGGGCATCCCTGACATTGGTAAAAGGGGATCTGGTACAGCCTAGTTAGCTTATACCCAAAAAATATGTGACTGTTCAGGACTTTGCTGGTGAAGAGAAAACATTACCACTGGCCAGTATTCTCCTGGACTGGGGTGAAACAGGGGGAACTGTGCAACAGGTGGCTGTAGCTAACACATTAGCAGTGGATGTGATCATGGGTAACAATCTCCAGCAGGGGGTGGCATGTGCAGTTACCCATATTAGCGGCCAGGGGAAAATTGTAGCTCCTAGGCCCCAAACCGATGGGGAAGGTACTGAGGCTGGTTCCCAGCCTGTATCTCCAGAGGGGAGACTGATAAAAAGGGATAGAAATTTCCCAGTAGCAAGTAACCACCCAGCTACAGAGAGTTACTCCAAAGAGGGAAGGGTGACCTCTTGCCAGAGGGTTGGGATTGACAGTGATCCTGAGGGCCCTGACGCTAGTGCTAGGGACTCTAGTTTAGCGACTGAAGGGGACCTGTCCCATGCCTTGGAAAGGTGTGAGTAGTTTGCAGCTGCTCAGAGAAGTGACCCTAGTTTAGAGAAGCTGAGGGCTTGGGCAGACTCGGACAGTGCACCGGGAGGTGACGGCAGACATAGAGTTTATTGGGAAAATGGACTTATGTATACACAGGCAGTACAGACAGAGGGAGGGATGCTAGGCAGGCAGCTTGTCATTCCCCAGGGATATCGTGAGCAGTTGCTCAAGGTTGCCCATGATATTCTCTTGTCTGGTCATCTGGGAATCATGCGCACAATGCAGCGGTTGGCTCAGAATTTCTACTGGCCTAACTTTACCCAGCAGGTGAAGGAGTATTGCAGGTCTTGTCACCGGTGCCAAGAAATAGGGAAGGCGGGCAAGAAAACCCAAGCCACCCTGATCCCATAGCCCATAGTGGAGTAACAATTCCATAGGGTGGGAATGGATATTGTGGGGCCTTTAAATACCCTCAGCTCCTCAGGGAAGAGATTCATCCTGACTGTGGTGGATTATGCCACCCGGTACCCAGAGGCAGTCACCCTTTCCTCACTGAGGACAGACAAAGTGGCAGATGCCTTGCTTAGGATTTTCTCCTGTGTTGGGTTTCTGCAGGAGGTAATCACTGATCGAGGATGTTCCTTCATGTCAGACCTAATGAAATGTCTATGGAAGAAGTGTGGAGTGGTGCAGAGATGCACGACACTGTATCACCCACAAGCCAATGGGTTTGTGGAACGCTTCAATGGTACCCTAAAGTCAATGTTCTGGGTGTTTGCTGAACAGCATGGGAGGGACTGGGAGAAATACCTTCCCCACCTGTTGTTTGCATACAGGGAGGTGCCCCAAGAGTCGACAGGATTTTCCCCTTTCGAACTCTCGTATGGATGCTGGGTACGTGGGCCCCTAGACTTGATCCGGAGGACTGGGAAGCAAAGCACGCCACCCAGGAACTCCCATTGTGGATTACATCCTAAGGTTTAGGGAAAGGCTGAAGGAGCTTATGGGGACAGCCCAGAGCAACCTAGCAGCTGCCCAACAGAAACAAAAGGTATGGTACGACGCAGAGCCAGAGCTACGTCGTACATGGTGGGTCAGGAAGTCATGGTCCTTATTCCGGTCCGGAAGACAAGCTGCAAGCTGAGTGGGAGGACCGTACAAAAGTGGTTAGGAAGGTAAATGATGTAAACTACATTGTGGAGTTACCTGACTGTAGACAGACAGCAAGGATGTACCATGTCAACATGATGAAGCCATATGCAAATAGGGCTGACATGGTGTTCACAGTGTGTAGTCATGATGAGGGGACGGATGAAGGAGACCCCCTTCTGGATCTGCTGGAAGAAAGTAAGCGGGAGTCCTCTGTGGAGGCAGTAAAATTGTCTCCCCAGCTGACCCCGGACCAGGTCCAGAAAGTAAGGGAGGTTTTAGTAGACTTTGCCCCCTTGTTTAACACCAAGCCTGGACTAACCCCCTTAGCAACACATGATGTGGAGACAGGGACACAAATGCCCATGCGGCGGACAGCATATCGGGTGTCAGAGGCTGTCCAAAAGGACATTAGGAGGGAAGTGGAGGAGATGCTGGATTTAGGGGTAATCCAGAGATCCCACAGCCCCTGGGCCTCACCCGTAGTCCTTGTGCCCAAGCTAGATGGCTCAACTCATTTCTGTGTGGACTATTGTAGACTGAATGCAGTCACGAAGTCTGATGCCCACCCTATGCCCTGGACGGATGAACTCCTGGACAAGTTGGGAGGGGCGACCTACCTTACGACTATTGACCTGACCAAGGGGTATTGGCAGATAGAATTGACAGACAGAGCTAGGGAGAGGTCAGCTTTCATCACTCCGATAGCCTTATTTGAGTTTAAAGTAATGCCTTTTGGAATGAAGAATGCCCCCGCCACTTTCCAAGGTTGGTGAACCAGGTGTTAAATGGTGCTGAGGAATGCATGGTAATACCTGGATAACATTGCCATCTTTAGTACCAGCTGGGAGGAACACCTTTCCCACCTTAGAGAAGTGCTGGGCAGGATACAGAGGGCAGGGTTCACTATCAAAGCCGAGAAGTGCCAGGTGGCCATGGGGGAAGTGGCATACCTCGGGCATGTGGTAGGCTGGGGACAGCTCCGTCCTAACCAAATAAAGATAGATGTGATTCAGGTGTGGCCCAGACCAGAAACCCAGAAGCAGGTCAGGAGCTTTCTAGGGACAACAGGGTACTACAGGAAATTTGTACCCAATTATAGTGCCCTGGCTGCTCCCCTATCTGACTTGACAAAGAAAAAGATGCCAAAGAAAATTACCTGGGGCCCAGCCTGTGAGGAAACCTTTACCAGACTGAAGGAGGCACTGTGCAGTGCTTCTGTTTTGACATGTCCGGACTATAGCAAAACCTTTATAGTTCACACGGACGCCTCAGATGTGGGTATTGGGGCAGTACTTAGCCAGACATCTAGCCAAGGGACAGACCACCTGGTAGCATTCCTGAGTTGGAAGCTGCTCCCCAGGGAGCAAGCAGACTCCACAGTGGAAAAGGAGTGTCTTGCCATAGTGTGGTCCCTGAAGAAATTAGAGCCATACTTGTATGGGCAGTATTTTGTGGAGCAGACTGACCACAGCCCCCTGGTTTGGCTGACGCAGATGGGAAAGAGCAATGGGAGACTGCTAAGATGGAGTCTTGCTTTGCAAGGATATGATCTGACAATCATACATAGGGCAAGCATTAAGAATCAGAACGCTGATGGGCTGTCTAGGGTCTATGAGGAGTGAACTGATTTGGGAAGCTCATCCCATGTAAGGGATAGATCCCCCAAGTTCAGTCTAGGTGGGGAGGAGTGTGACATAGACAACCCGTTCCGAGTGCTGTATAATATTTTTTTATATAAAATGCATTAATGACTGTCTCTGCTGAAAAATCAAATGCACTAGGAATTACCTCATTCATCCCCCTCCCCCCAGATTTCAGCTCACAGCTGCAGGCCAAGAGAACTGCTGACAGCATGTATCACACACTCAGTTTTTAGAGACAATGTGTTACCTGGAAGACTTTAATCTAGGATCCTGTTTCTCTGAGTTAATTACAGAGTTGTTTTGAGTTAACTTTGTTAAGAGGGAAAGTCATAAAAAAGGTTTATGACATTGAAGAGAAAACATAGGTTATTACACAGAGGTGAGAGTTTGTAAATGCTCATATGTGAGGAGGGTACAGCATGAGATCAAAGAAAGTGCCATTTGAAACTTGAGTTATGCTAAAGTTGCAGAATAAATACTTTGAAATCACATACTGTGGTTGTATAAAGATATTTATTTATTTATTAAATTTTGGTGACTGGGTAAGTCCACTGGGCCCTGGCGGTCCCTGTTTCAGGGGCGACCTGGGATTACATAACATAGAATAAATCACAGTGCGATAAATGAAGAAAATACAGTATGATACAAGTTATACAGTGGTGTACAGTCAGCTGGTTACATGTGCTGAGATTAGCATGTGTATTGACACTAAAATGAAAGAAGAGGGTGTGAACCACAATTGCAGGGACAGATTGCGCACAGCAGGTAGTAACGGACTGTGAGGATTAGTTGTCCATGTGGTGGACCCATGTCTCTAGCAGCTACATTTGGAGGTAGCCATCATGTGAGCCTTAAGCCTTGTGTGGAAACTTTTGATGGAGGGTACTTCCTGCACTCCGGGAGGGAAGGAATTCCATAGGGTGGGTGCCGTGTGAGCGAGAGACTTGGCCCCACCTTGGTTCTTACTCTAGGAACAGCTAGGAGAGTGCGATCAGTTGTGTGGAGGAGCTGTGGGTTATTCTTTAGTGCAATAAGTCCTGAGAGGCTGGGGGGGTGGGGCTAATTAATCTGAAGGTTTGGCAAAGCAAAGGGTACTGGAGACAGGCATCCCAGGAGGGCCAGTTTAGTTGGGATAGCGTGTCACAGTGATGGTTCCTGGGGTTTGACTGGGCGGTGAACCGAGCCACCTTATTGTACAGAACTTGGAGTCTATTCATCTCAAGTCTAGCTACTCCATGAACCACTGGGGCCACATAGGTAATTGTCGGGAGGAGGACGCTGGTGGCTATGGAGACCCTTGCTTCAGGTATCAGCTGGTCTTTCAGTTGGTAGAAGGTGCCTAGTTTCGCATGTAAGTTTTTAGTAACTTGATCCACGTGGTCCTTGAGGGTGAAGCACTGGTCCAGGGTGAGGCCAAGGTATTTTAGTGATGCCACAACCTCTAGCCTGCTGCCCGATGCGGAGGTCAGGTGTAGGTGTTGGTTTGTATAATGTCCAAGGGATCTTTGGCCAAACAGCATGGCCTTGGTCTTGTCTGTGTTAAGGACCATTCTGTTGTTAACAAGCCATTGCTCAAGGGAACTCAGGTCTCCTTGTAGCAAGGGGCTGAGATCTCCCAGCTTAGTGGAGGGTTGATAGATGACGGCATCATCCGCATACTAGACCACAGAGCTCCCACCACAGTGGTCGCAGAGTTCATTGGTGAAAAGGGAGAAGAGAAGGGGGCCAAGAATCAACCCTTGTGGCACTCTCTCTTTTAATGGGAGCGGCCTGATGTGGAGTCTTTCCATTTTACCCTCTGTGTACGTCCAATTAAGTAGCTTTCGAACCACGTTAGGGAATGGCTGTCAAGGCCTACATTTCCCAGCTTAGTCAATAGCAGATTGTGATTGACCAGGTTGAAGGCCTTGGATAGATCGATAAAGACCGCACCAGTCGGGGTCTCCTTATCCAGTTCTCTGAGTACGTCAGTCGAGAATTTGGTGAGGGCAGTGTCCGTCCTACACCTTGTTTTGAAGCCATGCTGGGAGGGTGCCAGAAGTTGATGGAACTCTAGGTATTCTCGGAGTTGCCCGTAGATCAGCCTCTCTTGTATCTTTGCCAGGGTGCAAAGCAGGGAGATAGGACTGTAATTACTAGTTGACACCCGATGGCCTCCCTTGTGGGTTGGGACCACGTGGGCCTGTTTCCATTGTTCAGGGACTGCACCCTCTTTTAGGGATCGGTTAAAGAGCCAGGTCAGGGGTCTGACTAGGGACTGGGTCCCTTCCTTCAATAGCCTGGTGTGAATCCCATTGGGTCCCCTGGAGCTGGAAGTTTTAAGAGTTGTTAGTAATGAGAGAACTTCTTTTGGTTTTACCAATCTGAGGTGGAAGGTTGGGCGGTCAAGGTTAGGAAGTGACTGCCCGTTAGGGTCAGAGTAGAGGGGAGGTAGTCCAGCCTTGTAAGAGTCAAGGTTCGTGAAGTGGTGGTTGAGTGCCATGGCGATGTGGGGGTCGTCGTTTAATAGTTGACTGTTTACCTCGATGAGGCCGGGTTCAGGCTTGTCGTTCCCCTTTAATAACCCATTTATGTGTGCCCAGAAAAGTCTAGGGTTCCCTAGATTCTTTTTCTGAAGTTGCATGACATACTCCCTTTTGGCCATTTTGATGGCCAGCTTACACCTGTTTCTGAGAGTTTTGTAGCTCACCAGGTCAGCAGGTAGGGTGGAGAGCTTGTATTTTTTCCAGGCCTTGTCCCAGTTTATCATTAGGGCTTTCGGGGGTGATCCACTTATAGCAGCTTCCCTTGGTATGGAGTTTCTTCATGGGGGCAAATAGGTCAGCTGCCATGTGGAGTGTTCGCTGAAAGAAAGCAACAGCCTCATCCAGAGAAGGGAAGAGTTTGATTGGGCTCCAGTCTATGCTGCTTAGGTAGTTGGATAGTTGTTCGGGTAATAGATGGGTGTAGTCCCTTGCAGCCAGGATTGGCGGATGGAACCTGGGAGCCCTGTTTTTCCAGATGCAGAATATTGGGGAGTGGTCACTCAGGGTGTCCGCTAAGGTGCCTGCAGCCTGTAAGTTACAGGGGTTGGTTGCCAGCGCCCAGTTGAGGGTGGAATGATTCCATGTTTTGTGGTTCAGTCTTGTAGGCCCAGAGATAACCTGTACAAGATTTGCTTCTTGTACCATTCTTTTAAGGGAGTGGTTGGCATTCGGGGCCCAATTTAGGTTAAAGTCCCCCAGGATGAGTAGCTCAAAGGAGACCTCCTCGCCGATGTCCTTTAGGACTGACTCAAGTGATGAGAGAGCATTCTTAGGAGGATTGTATATACACCCAATGGTGAGATGCCTGCAAAGACCAAGGGTGATGCGTACAAAGACCTAATCGCTGTCAGTGCTGGTAGTGTGTTGCAGGTTAACCTGCACAGAGTTTAAGGTGTCTTTAATATAGATTAAGACCCCTCCCCCTCTTTTGTTTGCTCTGTCTTTTCTAAAGGAGTGATACCTGAGGGCTGCGACCTCGTGTGAGAGTACTTGAGGTTTGAGCCAGGTCTCTGATACGGCGAGGACATCTGGATTGTACAGGTCCAACCAAGCTTGTACTTCCTTCATCCTGGATCGTAAACTGCATATATTCATATGGCGATCTGCATGCTCTTCGTGAACACCCAGTGAGGGTCCTGTGGGGAGGAAATCAGGAGGTTGTCAGGAAGGGGTCCAGGGTTCGGCTGAATGTCTCCTGTGATAATCAGGAGGGCAGCAATGAGGCAGAGTGAAGGAGGGGCCGGGGAGGGGGAGTAGCTCTTTTTCTAGATATTTTGACAGAGGAGGAGCTGGATGACCTCATCCAAAAGGGGTTGTTAAATACAGCTTGTAAAGATTATTCTTTTTCACTACAGACAGAGACTTTTAGCTGACTCTGACCAAGATAACATCTGAGCACTGAAAACAGGTATTTAGAAAGCTAGACAAAATCTAAATGTTGTAGGAGTCGCACTGTTTTAAACCTTGTTTTGTTTAAAGATATGTATGTCTTGTGATATAAGAGTTCTGTATTGTATGTTTGACGTATTATTATATATTTTAGTAAAAACTCCATTTTTAGAGCAAATCTGGTCTGTCTTTGAATTGCTTTCTTTTGCTGAGAAATATTTATCGTTATAGCAGACAGCACACATAGCTTGTATGGTGGTACCAAACTGGAAAGAGAAGCGTTTTAAATCTGAGGTCTTTATTAAAGTTTTAAAGGGTTAATTTCTGCACGCCTGGTTAGGTGCCTGTAGGCAAATATATCTGGCCCCCCGAAGACAGATATATCTGAGCATGTGCATTGGGTATGCTAGCAAGAGGTTAACAGTTTGAATCCCTCCAGAACTGAGACCAAAGGTTGATCCGAACTCACAAAAACAGACAAGAGGGTTACCTTGTCCGTTACACTGTTCACAAGACTGCACTCAGAGGTTGGCACTTTGGGAGTAGAGGGCCTGACCTGCTGAGTGAATTTGTGACACCGACACCCCCATGGAGCTGGTTGGCATAGACTTCCTATGCCTGGAGCCCGATCAAAAGAACATTGGCAATGTACTGGTAGTAACCGATCATTTTACCTGATACGCACAAGCTTTCCTGACCAAGGATCAAAAGGCCTATATGGTGGCCAAGGTGCTGGTAGAAAAGTTCTTTGTCCACTATGATGCACCCCAACGTATCCATTCTGACCAAGGAAGAGACTTTGAAAGTAGACTAATCTAAGAAATGCTCTCCCTGTGGGGGGTGCAAAAGTCCAGAACCACTCCTTACCACCCACAGGGGGACCCCCAGCCTGAACGTTTTAACCGGACTCTCTTGGATATGTTGGGCACTCTTCATTCCAAAGACAAGTCCAAATGGAGCTAACAGATTAGCACCTTGGTACATGCTTACAATTACACCAAAAGTGATGCTACTGGGTTTTCTCCCTATCGCTTCATGTTTGGGAAGGAAGCCCAGTTGCCTGTGGATGTCTGCTTTGGAGTCTCTCCAGAAGGGGTCAGAGCCGAGAACTATTTACAGTATGTACAGAAACTGAAAGCTCAACTGAACCATATATACCAATTGGCTCAAACAACGGCTGCCACACAAAACCTTGCTAACAAAGTGAGATATGATCGACGGTTGAAAGCACAAGAGTTGTTGCCTGGGGATCGAGTGCTATTACGTAACTTGGGACTGCATGGCAAGCATTCTCATACATGTGACCTTTTTGCCCTTACTGGGTGGTTAAATCTCCAACAAAGACTTCATTACCACACCTGCATATTGGCAAAAAAAATACAACTCCAGAAAGCCCCACTTGGCCTCTTCCCCATAATCCAAGCAGCCCCCACCAGGCGCAATACTCGCCTCGCTACTAAACTCTCATTCCAGGTCCCCCACTGTAGGACATCAATGGGTCAAAAGATCACTTGATGCAGAGTGCTCCCATGTGGCTTAATGCTCTACCTCTACGTCTCACTCGGACTCACAGCATTTCCTGTTCAAAGCAGGCCTCAGAGCCCACCTAATTGAGTCAGAAACCTGTGACTGTGGCTAGCTCTACCCTGCTTTTATGCTTCCTAACCTCGTTAATCACAGACACAGGGTCTACTTAAACCCCACGACTATGCCTCCTCCCTTTCACTACAAATGATGCCACAAACACTGCCCACCTCTGCCTATGCATACCTATGATAGAGCCTGGTATGTAATACCAGTACTGTTTGTCCAAAAATGAGTGTGTATGTTTTTTTCTTATATACTGCTTTTCTACATATGTATCCTTATAGTATGTTTCCCCCTCCACCCCTGTAACTGACGTGGAGCCTTTGCAAATAAGTCTGTGACTCAAAGGGTTGTAATTCCGATCTTATGCAATAAAATAAAAATAAAATAAATAAATTGCCGACAGGTGGCATCATCTTCCACATGTAACAGTAAGTTGAATGATTGACCTGTGTACAAAGTGTGCCCCGAGAATGACTCTAAAGCTGTCAAGACCATGCACAGACACCACCTACTGCCTATTGGCCAAGTGATCATTGATGCTGAACCATTCGACATTGCCTCTCCTGGTGGGTGACTCATACTTCTGCTAAACAGAGGTCACAGTCATGACCTTTCCCCAGCAGGCCCAGAATGATAGTGTCAGTCAGTCCACCTCTGATGATAGTGAGTGTGACAATGCTTATTACCCTTCTTATGAATTGAGTCAACTGTTTTGAGGTAACCCTATGTATAATCATGGGGATGAAGTTGGACCCTCAGGACTGCCTAACCCTCCAGCTTCTTCCCTGGAGCCAATGCTCCCTGAAAGTGAAGTGCAGAGTATTGCGTCTGAAGTGGCAGAATCTTTGTGTCTAGTAAAACTCTTTGAATTACCATAGGAGGAATCTGATGTGGAAAATCTCCCTGGTGACATACCAGAACTTACAGAACAGTGTGAAAGTGTTGACAGAACCTCTTCAGTGCCATGAAATTCAATGATCCCAGAGTTCCTTCAGGATAAGCAGCCTGGGCCCCCTTCAGAAGATAATAATGAGCAAAGTATTGTGGGAAACAGAGTCTACAGAGCAAGGCGCTGACAGTGCTCCCAACCTGGACATTTCAACCATTGCAGAGGCATACCTCACTACAGAAGAATAAACCAATGCCAGTGTTGACCGCCCAGAGCCGTTGTCTGTTCCTCCCAGAAAATCTGGACGAGCGGTCAAGCCAGTGATATGCTTTAGCTATGATTCCCCTGGGAGGCCTGTGGGATTTGCCTCTCAATGTTGTTTGCGAGGATTTCATCTCCAAGAGCTCACAGCCCAAACTGAGCCTGGCTGCCACTTCTAAGTTAATTGTCCTTCCCGCCAAACATGGTGCCTCTGCCCCATATAGCCCTAAGTTAGCAGATAGGGATGGGCCCCCATCTATGTTATTCAAAGTGCAAGAAACTATTACATGAAGAGTATAGTAATGCCGTAAGTTTATGTTGTACTGATGCCAAATGTATGGCAGCTTAGATTCAACGCAATTTACTAGGATTAACATACTAACATACTAACTGCCAGCAGATTAGGCTTTACGGTCTATTGAGTCCACTCGAACCTCAGATCCCTAGTTGGGTACCGAGGTCCTCCCCCCCCTTGTATTCCAGAAACCCGTATCATCCATCCCCACCCCCCTGGGCCAGGCCATCATCTGATACATCCGCTTTCTGTGTCTGTCCCACCGTCTCTTGAAGCCCTCCACTGTGGATCTCTGAACCAGCTCACCAGGCAGCATGTTACAAGGATCCACCACCCTCTCAGTGAAAAACCTCCTCCTCTTTCCCCCCCTCACCCTTCCACCTTCCAGCTTCAAACCATGTCCTCTGGTGATATCTCCCTGCTTTATTCTAAAGATCCCCTCCATGTTTACCCTATTTATTCCCTTGAGGTACTTGAAGACCTCAATCACGTCCCTCCGTCTCTCCTCTCCTCCAATGAAAACAGGCAGAGCTCCTCAAGTCTGTCCTCATATTTCAAATCCCCTAGTCCTCGTATCATCTTAGTTGCCCTCCTCTGTACCCTCTCCAGAAGCTGTATGTCCCTCTTCAAGTGTGGTCTCCAGTACTGTATACAGTACTCAAGGTGTGGTCTAACCAGTCTATTGTACAGCGGCAGAATCACTTCCCTGCTTCTAGAGGTGATCCCCCTTACGATGCATCCCAACATCCTGTATGCTTTGCTAGCCGCTCTCCTGCACTGCTCAGTTATTCATACATGCATCCACCATGACCCCTAGGTCTTTTTCCCCTGTTGAGGCCTCCAGTGCCTCCCCTCCCAGGGTGTACCTGTGTTTAGGGTTTCCCCGCCCAAGATGTAACACCTTGCACTTGGTGATATTAAAATTTAATTTTCATGTGTGAGCCCACCTTTCCAGGGTGTCCAGGTCCCCTTGCAGGGAGAACCTCCCCTCTTCCCCCTCAACTACTGCTCCCATCTTGGAGTCATCAGCGAAGGGACTCATTTCACACCCTATACCCTCCCTGATGTCCGATATGTATGCATTAAACAGGATCGGACCCATGACCAAGCTCTGTGGTACCCCACTACTGACCTCTCCAGGGTTCGAGAGCTCCCAACCGACCACTACTCTCTGAGTGCATCCAGCTAGCCAGTTTTCAATCCATCTGACCATCAAAGGGCTTACTCCCAACCCCGTCAGTTTCTCCACCAGACCATTGTGGGGGACAGAGTCAAACGCCTTGCTGAATTCAAAGAATAATACATCCACAGGCTTTCCCCTGTCCAGTTCTGATGTTACCCATTCGTAGAACTTCACAAGATTGGTTTGACATGATTTACCTGGCACAAACCCATGTTGCCAACTATCCAGACCTCCCACCTCCTCCAAGTACATCCCTAGGATCGACCGTGTCCCATAGCAGCTCCCGTAGAAAGTCCTTTCTGGCTTTGTGGTCGGGTTTATGGTATATGAAATGGAAGCTAATGAGTATGAATTTCCATCAGTGTAGAAGAAGAAACTTTCCTCTTCATTTGGGTACACTTTTAGGTACATAGTTGATACCTGGAGTCCTGACAGGCATTTTTGTGGTTTCTGTTCTGGTGTCAGCACTGCTCACAGCATGCAACATCACTCTATTTCATTGTGGATGGTCACATTACATTATCAAAGCAGTACAGGTTAGTGGTGTGTTTTGAATGTTTTCCCTCGTAATGACTTTTTAGCACCTAATGCTGCGTGTGTGTGGTTCAGGAAACGGGGGTGGGGGACAGAGACTGTTGTACAACTCTGGCAGCGAGTTTTCAGATGTGGTTTTAAAATGTGGGCATTGGCACAGTGATGCAGTGATTTCTGTGGTACAGTATCCTGACTGACTGAAAAGGTGCTGGTTGGCACAATATGTCCTGATAAAGACACTGCCAGAGGTACCTCTCAGTCAATCAGGATGTAGAAAAGTCGGGACCCATTTAATAATGTTTTTTAAACTACTTACTAGTTCTAGAACCAAGTGCCATCAATTGAGCAGATGCCCTACATGGAAAGCTACATTGTGAGCTTCAGATCAAGTGAAGACACTGGTTCCTTCCAGAATTCATAAATAATATAAAAATGAATACTGGCTTGGGGGGGGGCATTAACAGTGAACCCTAAAATAAAGTGGAAAATAGCACTATTTCAAAACAAAGGAACAAAATACATTTATTAATCTGACTTCACACATGCCCAAATTAGCAATTATATTAATGAGCCCCTGATGCATCCAGGAAAACTTTGAAAAACATGGTATTTGGACACAAAGCAGCTTATAATTCTCAAGAGCTCTGTATTTCTTTTTGCCATTATTTATTACTGAGGTCATATGCATTAAAACAGGATCTCTGTTCCTTGAGAGTTCATCAGCCCCAATTGCTTCTTCCCAACCTCATGTCATAATACTTTACTTGTTATATCACAATTGGCAATTGAACTGTGATGTCACAACAAAGCATTGTGATTTCAAGCAGGGAATAACATTTAGAGGCAAATGAACTCTAAGGCATAAAGATCCAGTTTTTGTGAGAACCTCCTCTGTAATAAATAATAGGGGGGTGGGGACCTACATATTATATTTTCCAAGGTTTTCAATCCTAATAATATGGTCTTTACTGCACCCCCATAATGTAGATATTTAAACATGTCCCATGAGACACGTATAACTGGCTGGCAACAAAAGAGGCATTTGCAAGGAGAGTAAATGTGAAAGCACTTTTGAGATAATGGCTGGGTTTGCAAAGGGCTTGTATTTTGCTGATATCATTGTAGGCGGTGTGGAGGGATAGCTTTCAAGTGCCTCGCACTTCACATCTTAAGTTCCTCCTACTACACACAAAAATGTTTGTGCTCCTTAAGAGAGCTGTGTCAAATCAAGCAGATGGTGTCAACAAATGAACCCCAAAGAAAACAGTTTGAAATGCAAGGTATTCACTCAGCCTGCTGTAAACTGTTTTTTGGTTTTAAACCTGATTGAGATATTGTGGGATCTTGCCTTTAATATGAGCCCCTACACTGTTATAAGAAAATGTCACTTCAGAGCAGTGGAGGCAGACACTTTGTAGGCACCCCAATTTTTAATTAATATTTTTCTACCATGTTCTTTATGCCTCCTTACCTTTAGATCTCTCTCCCTTTGGTACCAAATGCATATGAGCAGAGTCTCTCTCTCTAACCCTCTGTCCTCATGGGGCCCCTGGCCAGTCCTGGTCCCCCCCAATGTCCCTTGGGGTAGGGCCCCAGTTGGTACTCCCTATGGAAGGAACCTGCTAAATCCAGCACAGCTGACTGGAATGGAATATCATGCTAGCAGCTCATTCAGCCAGGGTAGAGAAGTGGGGATAGCAACGTGTCCTGGATATGGATGCCAGTTGAAAGCAAACAGATTTGCAGTGCGTCTCAGGATTAGCTCGGGGTCTAGCAAAGGGTGGGAAGCCCTGTCAGTAGACAGAAGAATGAGACAGCCACACTCAGTAAGTCACTCAAAGGGTATCCAAAGTAATGAAAAGAAAGTAGTTTATTCACACAGACTATTACAGAACATCAGCTAAACAACCGACTGGAGGACAGCCCAAGCAACGGCACTTCGACCAAAACTGGCCTTCCTCAGGGGCTGTCAAGAGATTCCGGTGACTGGCACTGTTTGCTAGCTCACATTAAGTAAAAACAAACAGGAAGGAAACACTCAGAGGGTCAAAGCCAGTAAATGTCAGATGATGCCACTTGTGGTGGTGTGCTGGTGTTAGTGGGACTGTCACTGCTGGTGTTGGTGTGGGTCTCGGTGTCTATGCCATTCACAGTGTTGGGATGGGAACTGGCATGGCATCAGTGCCACTGTCAATGCGGCAGTTGGTGTCGGTGTCAGAACAGGCCCTGATGCCAACACCACTCACAGTATGGGCTTTGGGGCCAGCCCATTGCCAATGGTGTGGCCACCACTGGTATCAGCATCAGTGTCAGTTCTGGAGCTGGAACAGGCCTTGCAACAGGGACCTCTAGGATCCAGCCAGTTTTCATCTGGCCAGGGGCTCCCCCAATGGACACCTGCCCACAAGCCACTGCCAGAGTTAGTGCTTTTGGGCTGGGAGGTTATGATCACTGCTCCCCTTGGGCAAGGAAGCCAAGTGAATCCCAGGGTCCAGGACTGAGCATGGGTATGGTGCTGGTCTCTGTCACCATCACCAATGTCTCCTTTACGCTTCCACCTCATGTGACACAGTCTGTGCTTGGCAATGTGGCAGGGTCCCTTAGTCCTCTGAGTCAGCTGAGCTAACTGAGCTAACTGTCTCAGCAACAGTTCTGCTATTGGATGGAGAATGTACAATGATCATTTAGGGAAACCAACTCAATGCTATTCTGCCTCCCCGACTCCCTCCCCCTTCCTGACTCCATCCCCTGGTGGGGTTCTGACCTGTCCCTGTCCCTCAGTGTCTTCCTCCTCAGGAGACAATTACCCTTTCTCTGTGTCCTGTCTGCTGCTGCTGAAGATGTTCATTTATTTATATATGTTTTGTTGACCGGGTAAGTGCACTAGACAAATTCTTGCCTATGCTCAGGCACGACCCTGGAGGGAGGGGGATACAGATGAATGTCAACTGACCTTGAACCAAGTTGGTGGTATTTTTAGTGAATGGGGGGAAATTTGGCCAGAGCACCGGGAAATTCCCCTACTCTGGCAGTAGGGGACCCTTTGTCAGCCATTTTCCA
Source organism: Neoceratodus forsteri (assembly GCA_016271365.2). NCBI lineage: Eukaryota > Metazoa > Chordata > Ceratodontiformes > Ceratodontidae > Neoceratodus > Neoceratodus forsteri. The sequence continues at coordinate 121,687,735 of JADMNL010000022.1, forward strand.
AGATGGCTGGCGTGGAGTGTGGAGGAGCGGATTGTCCTGGAGCTGGGGAAGCCATTGGGCCCATTCTGGGCTCTTCCTTGCCTAATTCATCTGTTTTGGCTACCGACCCTGATCCTACTCGAGTTGCAGTGGAAGATATTGTGGATTTTTTATTGGATGCAGATGTGGAGGATGGTTCTACCACCACTGCCCAGACCTCTGGTTGTGCTTTACCTGTGAACGTTATGCCAGCTATAAGGTTGGAGAACTCTACTGTCTCTGGAATGAACCTGCTGACGCCTGAACAAGAAAAGTAGATTTTACAATCTGCCATACTGAATAACAAAGCTTTTCTTTTGCAACTCCTAGTAAAAACAGCTGAACAGTCCTGACGTGCTACTCCCAGAGTCGACCCTGTGGTGTCTATGGACTCTGCTGTGCTACCTGGTGTGCCTGATACTCGGTTATTGTTTTCTTCATCTCAGGATGTTCCTTCTCCACATGCTCCGTCTATTGCTGACTTACATTCACAAGTCCAGAATACTCCAACTTCTACTACACCTACTGCTCAACCTGCTCTTAATGCTGGGGATTTACTTACGGACCAAGTTTGGGATTCGGCTTCTGCCTTGCAAGTTGCTGGTTGGATTCCATCTGCTGGGCATGAAGGGTGGACTTCACCGCGGCCTGTCACTGCTGTTGAAATCGCTCAACTTTCTCCGGTGACTTCTCGCTCTACCGCTACTACTACTGTCTCTCTTGCTAGACCCCAGCAGTCCCATACTGTCTCTCCTGTGGTTGCGGATGCAGTTCAGGTGTCGCTGGAGGTTTCTCTGCCTGTTATTCAGCGTAATACAGGACCTGACCTGCCTGTTGTTGACAACTGTGCTGTGGGTTCCCCGGTTGCTATGGACCAGGCTTCTGCCGGTGACTTGCCTCATTCTGAAATGGCGGCTTCTTCTGGGTTGCGTCCTGCACCTTTGGACTCTGACACTACGGCCTCTATCTCGGATACAGTATGTCATGATTCCTCTAATTCTTCATGTGCTACTTCATTTTGCATGGCTGACCTGTTTAAAAAAATCAGAGAACCTGCTCAGAGGCGGCCTTGTGCTACCCATCGCCACAAGAGTACATGGGTTCACAGGAGACTTTTCCTGATAGGAAATTTGCGTTACATCAGTTGCTCAGACAATCCATGGGGATACCAGTTCAAGACTTGTTTGCATTTATCCATATTAAAGGGGAGAATATATATGACATTAGTTTTCGAAAAGCTAATACTCTGGAACGCTTTTGGCAGAAGTTGGAACTGGCTATTTGGCAGGATTTTTTCCCCATTCCATTGACTAAACCCTCTGTTAAGACTATTACATTACTGTTCCATAATGAAGGGGTTAATATTGAGGATGTGCAATACTGGCTTTGACAAAAATGCGAGATTTTGCAGAATCCGGTTCCTATATTAGATGATGACTTTGTATAGACAGGGGGTTGGAACATTAAGGTTAAGCTTTTTCACACTGATTTAGGGGTGCAACATCTTCCCAGCAGCTTTCATATCGGCTGTGATTGGGGTATTTGTTTTTATCCCAGTCAGCCAAAAACCTGCCACAAATGTGGTGCTAGGACTCATCTTAGTTCTTCCTGCTCACTCCCCCAGTGCAATCTGTGTTTGGAGTATGGACATGTTAGTCTGAGTTGTCCTAATCCACTCAGATGTAACCTTTGTGAAGAGGCTGGACATACCTACTCTAAATGTCCATGGGCTGCACGGAATAGGCTAGACAAGGTCTTGCAGGATCCTGAGTACCTTATAACAGCCCATCAAACTAAGTTGTCCCAGGTCAGGGACCAGTCCCTTTTGGCTCCCTTGGAAGTACCCCCCCCCAGAGGAGTTGTCGACTGGGGACTTACTTCTGGCTTGTTCTACTGCACCTGCTCCTGTATTGGATCCTTCCTTGCCTGTATCCAGCAAGGTGGTTGTACTTCCCACTACTTCTGGTGTTGCCCCTAGTCCCCCGCTTCCAGAAGTAATGCCCCCACCATCCGATACCCCGATGGAAGTTGTGCAGTCCATTAAGTCGAAGAAGTCCAGAAAGAAATCTTATACCCAGGTTTGTAGCTCCTCTATAGTGACCAGGAATAGGTACACTTTATTATATAAGAGGAAACAATGGTGAGATTGTGGGGAGGATGATGAAGACTCTGATGCTTCTTCTGTTACCTCTGGGATACAAGATATTGCTTCCGAATTGCCTTTGGAGTCATCTTCGGTTAAGAAAGTTAGGGGAAGGGGGAAACAAACAGAAACCTAATGGCTGATCTTTGGTTTTTCCCTTTTTCTAATGTTTAAATGGAATGGCTGCTAAGTCCTCTGACCTTAAATGTTAGCAGTATTAAATCTTTTAAATAAAGAAGTGCTACTTTTCAAATCTTATGTGGCCTGGCGAATAACATTTTTTTCTTGCAGGATACTCGAATGAAGACTGAATATGAGCTTTCCCAGGCTAAACAATTTTGGTCAGAAGGTTTATCATTTTGGTCCCAGGGGCCAGACCTCTGTGATGGGGTTGCTATTTTACTTAAGGGACCAGACTTCCATGTTCGGAAACTTACGGACATTGAACCAAGCCGGGCCCTTCTACTTGATGTCTCTTTTCATAACCTGGATTTACGTTTGGTATGTGTTTATGCTCCACAAAGTATAGCGGCTAGAGTGGAGTTATTTACTTTGATACACCCTTTTTTACGCACTCACAAACTTGTGATTCTAGGGGGAGATTTCAATTGTGGTCTCTCTCCTACTGAGGTGCTGCAAAACTCAGAAACTGTTTAGTGATATGGCTTGTTTACAGGACATGGTTTCTACTGCTAATTTGCAAGAGGTTTTCTCTTCGACTCATACCAAGGGCAGAAAACTTTTATTAAAGGATGCCTGACAACTTGGATTGATTACATATTTACCTCTAAACCTTTACATATACTTAAAGCATCTACTTTGCCTATAGAAACCTCGGATCATTTGGCTGTACTGTGTCTTGGTAGCACTGGTGGTACTTCTGCTACCAGACTACTGCCTAGATGGCGACTCAATGGTACTTTATTGATGGATAAGGATCTAGTTGCCAAATGGGAGGAATTGTTATGAGCTCGGGTATCTATTCATGAGGTATACGATAATCTTCTTGACTGGTGGTTGACTTCTAAATCTGATTTTCGGTCCTTGTTTATTACTCATGCTTCTGGGAAAAGTCATCAGCTCTATGCCAAATATTTGACACTGCGACATCAGCTACAGGATCTCGTATCTATGGCTTTTACATATAAACTAGATTTATCAGCACAAATAGCGCAGACTAAATCATATATGGCTAGATTTCAGTATAAAAGATTTCTTAGCTTGAAAATGGAGGTGCAGTTTGGCACTCAGGGGCGACAGCCCACTTTAGATACCTTTCGCAGTTGTGCATATCATGTCAAACACATTATTATAGACTCTCTGCAGAGGGAGATGAATTCTGTTATTACTACTGATTTGGACGTCATACAATCTGAAATACAAGACTATTTATTTGCTCAGTTTGGGATTCTTGTAGATACTCCTGATCCTGTGGCTTTCTTGCAGGACTTACAGGTCCCTTTGCTTTCTAATGACCTGCGCTCTTCTGTTATTCAGGACATATCTTTGGATGAAATACAGCAAGCTATTTCTAAACTTAAGATTAATACGGCCCCAGGGATTGATGGTCTCACAGCCAAGTTTTATAGAACTTTTTTGGATCTCTTGAGTCCTGTCTTACCTGTGGTTTTCAATACTTTATTGCATATGACTTCAATCCCTGCAGATTTTTCTCAAGCTTTGGTTATACTCTTGTATAAATCTGGTGACCGGATGAATCTTTGTAATTGGAGACCGATTAGTCTTCTGAACGTTGATTATAAAATCTTTACTACCATATTGATTAGACGTTTGGGTGCCATTGCTAAGGTTGTAATCACTCAGGTCCAGACCTGTGGGATCCCTGACCGATCTATATTTCATAATCTGCAGTTTTTATGAGATTTAACGAATATGGGCTCGAAGAGCAAATGTTCCGGATGGCTTCTATCTTTGGACCAGCAAAAAGCTTTTGATAGGGTTAGCCATTATTATTTTCTTGAGGTTTTGCGCAGTTATGGGGTTCCTCTTGAATTTATCTGTTGGATTCGTTTACTTTATGCCTCAGCCACAGTACAACCTTTTGTTAATAAACGTTTTGGCACATCCTTTTCTATTCAAAGGGGTGTCCAACAAGATTGCCCTCTAAGCCCCGTTCTCTATTTGTTTTCCATTGACCCCCTTATTAGGACTATCCAGTGCCACCCTAATATTCCTGGTATTCAGGTACCGAATTATTTGGGTGTAACTAATATCAGTGCGTATGCTGATGACTTATGTCTTAGTGTACAGTCTCTTGCTGCTTTTCTTGTTATTGAATGTACACTTTCTGTTTATAAAACGGTTTCTGGTGCCAAACTGAATTACAATAACAGTGTTTGCTTCTCTATTGAACTGGAATTTCGACTTTCATACCCCATGGCATGTAGTACTATACCTATGACGACCTCACCTGTTCGTATTTTAGGTATAACATACAGGTATACAGAGGATGATGCTATTCATAATTGGAAACTGGCAATAACTCAGGGTCAATGTATTGTGCAGGGCTGGAAGTTTAAAATGATTTCAAAGAAAAAGAGGGTTTATTTGCTTAAAACTCTTGTTACTCCACAATTTTTATATTTGGCTAATATCTTTCCAATTCCTTTCTCCCTGGAACCTCAATTATTAAATGTTTATTTCCAAGGTTTCTGGGGCAGCAGATTAAACCCTATTAGACGTATTTTTACATATTATGATTATGACCACGGTGGGGTACGAATGTTGAATCCCATTGTTTTCTTTCATAGCATTTTTCTATATAGGAATCTTTTGAGCCTTTTTACTAATAGATCATTGTCCTGGTTTAATGTCTTTTTTGACTGTTTTTTCACCCTTCAGAACAAATGGGGTTCTGGTCTACTTACTTTTTCTATGATAACTGCCACGAAGACTATCCCCGTTTATATGAAACCCAGCTTGACTAAATTACGTCAATGGGTTATAACACAAAGTTTTGTTATTTCACATAGTAGGAAGGCATTTTATAATATTATTTTAAGAGATGTATTGTATGTCCCACTGACTCTTCCTGCCTGCCCTGATGATAAAGTCCAGGGGGTTTGTCTCCAATTAATTGATATAAAAGACTTCCGAAGCAAATGTGGGATGTGGTTTGGCTGTCCTGTCATGGCCGTCTTGGAGTCAGAGGCACACTTAAACATAAAGCTGTTGAGGATCGGATGTGTCCGAGGTTGACTTGTACAGACACTCTGGAAACTCTTGAACATTTCTTGATTTCCTGTCCCTTTGCACATGCCTTTTGACAAGCACTGCAGGATATTTGGAGAGAACCACACCTGCTCCCCATGCCTTATGATGTGGCGATTCTGGGTTTGTATCCCCAGTGTTTCCGTCATTATAATCAGAGTATTTTAAGGGCTATTTTTGCAGCTTGTAAGTATTATCTGTGGCAGGCTAGATGCATTCCATTGCTTCAGCAAAAGGATATTACACCGGTGGGAGTAGTTCAACAAGTTCTTCATTTTTTGCAGTCACTGTATAAAACTAAGAGAGGGTCTTTGACCTCTCGGAAATTCTCTGTATATTGGACTTCCTGTGCATGGGGGGTAATTTTTCCTGATTACATGTTTGCCAGTTGATTTGGTTTGTCTTTTCTGTATGCTGTATTACTTCTCTTCTATTTTGTTATACTTTTCTTTTCTGATTTTGTAGGATGTATTTTTGTTTGTCTTTTTGATGTTATAAGTAAAACTCCCCATGTTCTTTTTTGGTGGGAGGGGAGGATCTGTTCAGTATTTGGTTATATTTTTGTTTTGTTTTTCAGTTTGTTTGCATGTATTTGGGGAACCAATATGTCTGTACTACCTATTTGATTTTACTTTTGCTCTGTATGTTTTTTTGTTGGTGTTACTTCAACACTGTTTTGTATTCATTTGTTTTTATACTACTTTCCCTACATTTTTTTTTGGGGGGGGGGCTGTTTAATCCTGGGATATTATTTGGCTTTTCAAGATGTGTTTGACTGTGCTTTGAGAACTATATGTTTGTACTACTTATTTGTTTTTTCTCTTAGTTTGTATATTCTTTTGTGTGAATTAACACTGTTTTGTAAAATACAAATTCCTCTACTCTTTTGGTTGGGGTGGGGATGGGACTTTTTCATGTGTTGGGAGATGCTTTGGGCCTTACTAATTATTTGTTAGACATTGTATGACTATAATCCTTTTCTGTTTTTTTGTGATTTGTATCTTCTTTTAGTGTGAGTTAACACTGTTTGTATTTGTTTGCTTTTTGAAGTTTATAATAAAAAAATTCCTCTACTCTTTTGGTGGGGATGGGGAAGGGTCCGTAATATTGGGCTTTTTATTTGACAGTTACTGTGTATTGAACAGTTTTCTTTTTGTGTTTTATTATACTTCTGTATACTGCAATGCTTTTCTGTACCTTTTGTTTGAATTTTTGAATAAAACAATTCCCCTACTCTTTTGGTAGGGAAGGGGTGTATATTTAGTACTGCATTATGTTTGGGGTTTAAGTGGGACTCGAATATTCTTTTGTGTTTATGACCTTTTTTCCTGTATAATTTGCTTATTTAAGTTTTGGTTTCACAGTATGCAGTAACGCTTTTTTGGATTTTCTTTCTGATTTTTTCTATGACATTGTATGATGTACTATTGATTTGTTTATATATTTTTTGATGATATGAAAACAAAAAAAAAATTCCCTACTCTTTTTGAGAATTGCCATGGGGACTTTAACATCCACCTGAACTACCACCAGACAGATAGATGAGATGAGACCTTGGTTTAATGTCTCGTCTGAAATACAGCACCTCAGGAGTAAAACAGCCCCCTCATGCTGCACTACAGTGTCAGTATTGGGATATTAACCCAAGTGCCTGGTGTGGGGATAGAACCCACAGACTTCTGATCTCCCAGCCTCAGAGGCAAGTGCGCTACCTGTTGAGCCACTGACATTGACTCTTCTCTTCCACCAGTTCAAGAATGACATGCAGGAGGTTTTGAACTGGCCCTATATGGGAGAGAGGTTCCTAATGCCTAATGAAAAATGGTCACCCCATAGTGGGGCTTGTCACAAATGCACTCAGCAGGTCAGGCCCTCTACTCCCACAGTGCCAACCTCAGGGCACAATAGTGTGACCAGGTAACAGACAGGTTAACCCTCCTGTCTGCTTTTGGGTCCGAATCACCTTTAGTCTCAAGTTCTGGGGGGATTCAAACTGTGAACCTTATGCTAGTGTACCCAAATGTACATGCTCAGATACATACTTTCTTCAGGGATTGCAGTACAATCTTTCACCAGGGGCACCAAGCCAGGCTTCCAAAATGAACCCTTAAAACTCTATAAGAGACCTTAGGTATATTCTTACCGTTTTACTCAAGCTCAGTAACACCATCAAGCTGTTGAACCATTTTGTCAGACTTAACCTTCTATACATCACATGCAAAAAGAAGTGGCAGACACCCAGGTAGTCATTTAAATAAAAGGGACTTTACTAAAAGATGATAAAAATATGAAAAAATGTAAACACAGAACACTATATCAAAGACCATCACAATGACATAAAAGAAAAACAAGGAAAACTACAGAACAAACTCCTACCAACATACAGTTAGAGCTTTTCCATCTAATGTATTATTACCTCTGTAAGCACAGTTAAATTAGAGATCTTGTTTCTCAAGAGTCCAAAAAGATATGACTTATTCCCCAGTTACAAGGATACATTTCAACTCTATCTCCCCACCCCCTTGGTGAGTCATCTAGCTCCTCCTTTTTAGAATTAAAAAAATATAAACATGATGTCCTATCAGGATATTAAATAAAGTGACATCAGCAAAAACTCACCTCCCAAATTATAAGTCCTTGATCCACCAGTTCATTTCAGATTTACAACCCTGCAATCCATCACCTAGGTGTGAGATAGTCATGTCCTGTCCTATAATAAAATGTGTATTTAGTTTCCCAACTTCAAAGCAGCAACAGGTCATAAAAAGGCCATAAAATGCAATTTCTCAAGGAAATTAATTACATTGCAGAGATCTCCTGGTCAGTGTAATATATCATGTAGCTTCACTGAAATCTGGAAGGGGGTGGGGCACCCAAGGAAGCCCAGGCTGTCTTATGTGAGGCAATCACATACTATATTTTTGTATTACAAATATCATACAATAATCATAACCAGCTGGCCAAGTGTCACAGGGCTGACTTTCCTCTGAACTCCAATGGATAGCATCACAATCTGTCTGACTAGGCTGTTCCCTCACTGTCTGATTCCAGGTAGATGGATGCTCTGGGGAAGAAAATTTTCACTTCAGCCAACTCTGTCCTGTCCATAGCATCACACCAGGTGCACAGGGAGACATATCAAAGTTGTCTGTGGTCTCCGATGCACATGTAACCCCCGGACCCCTGCCTTTTTGCAAAATGACAGGTGGCATGCTGTTAAAGCTGACAGCAGTACCTGGTGGGGACTGGGTTCGGGGAGGATAAGGTTACTCGGCATGGAGAGGCCTAGGTTTGGCTACTCTGCACAGGGGCACCCAAGTAAATCCAAACACAGGAAACAATAACTGTAATGTCCAAAAAGAGGAATGGGATTCTACAGTGTGGCTTTTATTCACATCCAAGCTGAACAAACAAAGCATAAATGGACCCCCACAGGGCTACATTCCTGGTTATGCAGATTAGAGACAACAGAACACTTCTTCACATTTCCAGCCCTCAGGCTCTGAACTCACCAGGCACACAGCTCGGACTTGCACGCAGCTTTGGGTACACAGCCCGACTTGTACACTACTTGGGTTTTCCCCACTGGCCCGGCTCCCCCGCCGGCCACTTGATCCACGGTCCATTTTGGGAAATGAACCATTTATCCAATTGGTGGCTCCCCAAAGCACCTTAGAGCCTTCAACTCCTAGAGGGAATTTTCCTTCCAATCCCATGTCTGGGTACTTCCCTCATCACTGGCTAAGTGCATGAGGGAAAGTAGAAATCCACAGAGCAAATCCGTAGAGGTGGACCTGGTTAATAAAGATGGGGGGTCTCCCACCTCCAGCTCCCACAATCCATACCCGGCCATTTCTCTGGAAACTAAACAACTCTTTTGTGAAAGCTTGGCAATGTAGATTACTGGGTAGACATATGTCACATCTCCTCAACATGTCTTGACTTCCACTATGTGCCGGACTTGAACATACTTTTACTTTTGGCTAAGCCTATTACTCTAGGCCTCCCACTACTTCAGTAGTCAAATCCCCACTATCACACAAGTCCCAGGGTGAAAACATGGACCCTTTAGAAAGAGCAGAAACTCACCCTCCGGTTGCAGGTGCCCCACAGGCGAATCACAAAATCTTCTTGTTTCCCAAAACTCTTGGACCAAATAAGGCAGCTTCTCCACTATCAGAAAACCAGGGGTTTGCCCCTGGAATATGCAGGCTAATCTTTCCTGCCCCATCCCCTGAGGAATGGGGCACTGAGACCCGAATCAGCGGTCTCCACCACTTTAAAACTATCTTCTGTGTCTCTCTTTAGGTGGAAACACACACCTTTTTCCTAAATGTATCTCTATGTCAGGGCTGAGGCTCCTAGAGCCTAACACAGAGCTGCTGTGCTCCTGTCACAGCAAGCTCTGAACTCCAACTGACCTACAGACTACTGTTCAAACTTCCCAACATTCTACTCCAACTCCCTGCTGCAGATTCCATTGTGGCTCATGCAGCTGCAATAGTTCTGTGGTGATGTCATCCCTCAGTCTCAGCTGAGACTGAGAACAGAGTGAGACAGTATGAAATCCATTTAACTGGAGTTTCACAAGCTGTCTTCCCTGCCTATCACTAGGTCTTACTGGGATTCTAGTAACCCCGGGTAACAAGGGGGTTACACTCACCCTTGACCAGGAAAATGACTGTCCACAGTCATTGTTTACCGGCTTTAGGCCATCCCACTCTATGTGCTACCTGCAGAGGGGGGTGATCAGGCCCCCTCCTACCATGTGCGAGCACAGGCAGGCAACACTAAGGGCCTAGAGGTCTTTAGCTGACATATCAGCCTCTACTCTACCCACTTACTATGGATGCCTAGTGGCTCTGGTAGAACTGTCCAGAGCATAGCCCTAATAGCTCAGCACTGCAGTCCCTATGGCCGTTCAGGACCACAGCCTATCTATCCCCCCAGCCCTCTAGGTAAATCTGTCTGCCTCTAACTTAATACCCCAAAAACAAAAACAACCCGGGAACCTCCCCGACCTTGGGCAACCTGCAACCACACACCAAGAAACTAATACCACATTATTACATCACTTTTACTGCCTCCTCCCAACCCCCACAACCACACCTGTGGAAGGAAAAGGGTTAATACAGTAACAACAACAATAACAACACCACAGTACTTTAAATCACTACACACTAAAGTACTAGTGAGGAACTCCAATGAGCCCCTCCTCCTCTTCTTGTCTTCTCTTCTATCTTCTTGAGGAACACCTGCAAGAAAAAGAAAGACAACACACATTCCTAATCTGCATACAGTCTACCTAAACCCCTACCATAAAAACACTGAAGAATCCCAAAAAGACTTTTTTTAGAAAAGGTAGAAAAAAAGTATATACATTAGAAAACAACAACAATATTTACAGTACACTTTTCTGGGGATGGAGTGCCCTAAAAGTCCCAACTAGTGACTACAATGCCCAAAGGCTAATCCATTAAAGAGTCTCTTCTGGGCCGGATCCCAGTGAAGCACAGTTCTAACAGGTCAAAGTCCTGAAGGGGAGAGTCTTTGAGGACAGTTCACACATTTTGGAGGCTGCTAGTGTAGGGTGTGTACTGCAATGTCATAAAGATAAAAAAGTTTGGACTTACCAGCCCCTTGTAGTATGAAAAATCGGAACCGACCTGCACCTCTGCCGAAGACTCTCCCTGGCAGCATTTCTTCTGATACGGCTGGGTGGACATCTTCTGGGAACCACAGGAGGGCACATCTGGGAACTGCTGGGCTGATGTCATCTCTGGAGATGGAACCTTAGAACAGGAACAAAAAGGAAAACAGCTGGTCTGACGTCATCCAATTATCAGGCGATGAAGCAGGATACAGCTGGGCTGGTGTCCTCTCTGGATCTGAAGTCATCTGGTGGGCCAGTCGATGGATTCTGGAAAGGCCAGTACACTGTAGAACTGATGAATGTTGGGCACCTGAGTCCTGGATGTCCATACTGGTGAATCAGTAAAGGCACTTCACAGGCTGGTGTGGCAGTATTGACTACCACTGCTCGGCTTTCCATTTAGTAGGCATGGGCACATTTGTTGGGAGGTCCTTGCACTGAGGCCAATAGTACCAGGGGTCAGAAGCTTGAATTATTACCCCCTCTGGGCGCTCATAATTCTAAAAGTGGGAGATTTCACGTCCCTCTCCATCCACTATTCACACTTTGTCCATAAACAGTGTCCTGCCTCTCTTCCACTGGGTATATTTCTCATGAAACAGTCTGTTCTTTACATGCTTGTTTGCCACAGGATGCACACCTTTCATTGCTTCGGCCCAGATCCAGGATTTCCTGCTGTTCTCAATCTCCTCCCAAACTTTCAGAGGAAAGGTAGAAAAGGTCATCCCATAGAACTCATTCACCTTTCTACGAACCAGTCTCTCCTCTTTACTAACTTTGGTCAACCTGAGACCGCTGGCCTGGCTTGGGGGTGGCCAGTCCTGGTTCTGCCAGCTACGCATCCTTAACGAAATTAAAAATGGATCCCTGACTTCTTCTTCTTGCATAGCCAGGGCAGTGGCATCACCACTCTCTTCCATGCATTCCTCCGAGGCAAGATCTTGAGGCTGTGTACCCGTTCCTTTTCACAAGGCCACTTAGGTTCCCCCTCATCTTCCTCTTCACTGAGGATCTGAGCCCAAGAGTGAGCAGTCGTCCTCACTCCTGAGACTATCCACTCATCACTAGGCACAGATTTTGACACCTCCCATTCAAAAGCCTCCCGCATCTCATCTTCTCCTATGAGACTTGGGCTAGGCCCCCCCCCCCAGGGGTCTACTGATGCTTTATCTGAACTTTCTTTCTGGGATCCAGCATCTGAAACTTCAACTTCTGGTTCTATCTCTAACTCTGCACCCTCTAACTTTGTGCCACACTCCCCTGAGGGGCCTTCCTCCACAGGCTCCGCCTGGTGCTGTGTGCTGCCAACTGCAGATTTCTGAACCTTTGTCCATGTGGGAGCCAAACAAATTTGAGGCACTTTATACAGGCCATATTTTTCTAGGCATCCAGCACAGTGAGGAATCATGAAGATGTCCCTTCCAGCTCTCAAGCATATTTGACACTCGTGCACTGGAAAACCAGGAATCGCCACATGAGGAGACAGCTGTCCTCCATAGCACCACTTTTCAATATCCCTCAGTCTAGTCACTGCTGCTGTTACTGCAGCCCGGGCATGATCCGGGTAGCGAGCTGGTCCTGAGGCCATAACTGCAGAAAAACAAACAAAAGCTCACTGTAACTGAAAGTCCCACTTTACTGAACACTCTCTTTAGTTTTAAAATGGCTCATCTGCTGCTGTGTTTACTTTACTACCCCACCCTGTAATGGCGGCAGCAGCACTCCTGTGCATCAACATTCAGAAATTGGGTCAAGCCACTGCGCACCTGATTTACACACACTACTGATAACGTTTGCTCAAACTGCACAAACTTGCACTGTTCTTGTTCTAAACACATTTACATGATTTTCCACAGACTTTTTACATGCTGGAAACATTTCTTTAACTCACAGTTCCTTAAAGCTTCAGGTTTTTTAAGCACAGGATTGCCTGTAAACTAGTGCTGCACATTTGGCTACAACTCACAGTCTCTCTCTGGCTTTAAACTGTAAACTGAGGCTGAACTCATTACTATGCACACAGTCAATGGCTTAACAGACTTGCACTTGCTGGTAGGACTTGACACAGTCGTTACTTGCAAAGCAACTACACTGCTGCACACATATTTATATGGCTTTGGGCAAAAAATAACTGTTTGAGCAATTTCACTGTTGGTACTTACTGTTATCAGTAGCTGTTAGCTGCGATGGAAAAACGGCCTGCAGCCAGTCTTGGAGGCCTCAGAACAGAAACGGGTGGTGGGCAGTCCTGCCGATTGTCTCCTCGACCGCCACACTTGCAATTTAGATGATCGAGTTGCGGGTTGAGCCCGATTTTAAACAAACAAGTCTATTTTTAAACGTTTACAGTGCTTTTTAAACTCTGCGACGCTCCTCCACAAGCCAGTACATGCACTCCACTCACACTCCCTCTCGAATGCTGGGCAGTCACTGTAGAGCTGGCTGAGGGGTGGGACTGATTGCAGCCTCACCAATCACACGATGCCATGCAAATGAGCCTCTTCTTCCTTGCGAATACTCTTCTCCTCATGGCGATTGTCGAGCAGGCAAATTTAAACTGCAGAAAGCATTTTTTTCTCCAACTGACTCCACTGTGGGAGCCCATTTCAGCCATTTAACATAGCCATTCACACTGCAAGTCTCTCAGTTCATTCAGAAAGCATTTCCAACATCCAGGGCACAATTTTCCTGTTGCTATCCCTAGTCTTCCACACTTTTCTTTACCACAGTTGTTTTAAAAGCAGGCAAAAACGCTGTAAACAATTGATGCAGGACAAGGGAACACTCTTTTAGCTTTACTGCTCCTTGGTAAACAGTTGGCATTTTAAACAGCAGCATAAGATCCACAGCACACAGCAACACACTAGTTAACTTGCTTCAGCTTTTGGGCTACCCACTGCCAGATAGCCAAAATGCTGGCCCCTTGCATGAGCACCTTCCTCCCAGAATTAAAATCCAAAGCGGTGCCCCCATTTTTGTAACCTCTGGACCCCTGCCTTTTTGCAAAACAACAGGTGGCATGCTGTTGAAGCTGACAGCAGTACCTGGTGGGGACTGGGTTTGGGGAGGACAAGATTACTTGGCACAGGGGGCCTAGGTTTGATTACTCTGCACAGGGGCACCCAAGTAAATCTGAACACAGGAAGCAATAACTGTAATGTCCAAAACCAAGAATGGGATTCTACAGTGTGGCTTTTATTCACATCCAAGCTGAACAAACAAAGCATAGATGAACCCCCACAGGGCTACATTCCTGGTTATTAGATTAGAGGCAACAGAACACTTCTTCACATTTCCAGCCCTCAGGCTCTGAACCCACCAGGCACACAGCCCGGATTTGCACGCAGCTTTGGGTACATAGCTCGACTTGTACACTACTTGGGTTTTTCCCATGGGCCCGGCTCCCCCGCCGGCCACTTGATCCACAGTCCATTTTGGGAAATGAACCAGTTATCCAATTAGTGGCTCCCCAAAGCACCTTAGAGCCTTCAACTTCTAGAGGGAATATTCCTTTCAATCCCATGTCTGGATACTTCCCTCATCACTGGCCAAGTGCATGAGGCAAAGTAGAAACCCACAGAGCAAATCCGTAGAGGTGGACCTGGTTACTAAAGATGGGGGGGTCTCCCACCTCCAGCTCCCACAATCCATACCCAGCCATTTCTCTGAAGACTAAACAACTCTTTTGTAGAAAGCTTGGCAATGTGAGTTACTGGGTAGACATATGTCTGTCTCCTCTACATGTCTTGACTTCCACTATGTGCTGGACTTGAACATACTTTACTTTTGGCTAAGCCTATTACTCTAGGCCTCCACTACCTCAGTGGTCAATCCCTACTATCACACAAGTCCCAGGGTGAAAACATGGGCCCCTTTAGAAAGAGCAGAAACTCACCCTCCAGTTGCAGGTGCCCCACAGGCAATCCACAAAATCTTCTTGTTTCCCAAAACTCTTGGACCAATGAAGGCAGCTTCTCACTATCAGAAAACCAGGGGTTGCCCTGGAATATGCAGAGATAATCTTTCCGCCCCATCCCCTGAGGATGGGGCACTGAGACCCGAATCAGCGGTCTCCACCACTTTAAAACTATCTTCTGTGTCTCTCTTTAGGTGGAAACACACACCTTTTTCCTAAATGTAGCCCTATGTCAGGGCTGAGGCTCCTAGAGCCTAACACAGAGCTGCTGTGCTCCTGTCACAGCAAGCTCTGAACTCCAACTGACCTACAGACTACTGTTCAAACCTCCCAACATTCTACTCCAACTCCCTGCTGCAGATTCCATTGTGGCTCATGCAGCTGCGATAGTTCTGTGGTGATGTCATCCCTCAGTCTCAGCTGAGACTGAGAACAGAGTGAGACAGTGTGAAATCCATTTAACTGGAGTTTCACAAGCTGCCTTCCCTGCCTACCACTAGGTCTTACTGGGATTCTAGTAACCCCGGGTAACAAGGGGGTTACACACATTCTGTTATCTGAGATGCCTCCAGATAACAAGGTAAGAGCTGGCTTTGTCTTAATCATAAAGGGCACAGAGGCAGCTCAGTACCAGACTGGGCATTATATGATATCTCAGAGGTGGCCCTGCACTCTGCAGACATGGCTACTTCTGCTGTGAGCAGCCATTTCAAGGTAACCCAGCCAATGAGGCTTCCACCAACAGGGTAAGCCCTATCCTTTGCAGCAGCAGCAAAAACAGAAGACTCAACTGAAAGTGCAAGCTGCAAAGACCCTGAGTGCCACACTCTGATGAAACGGTAGCCTTGTGTCAACCTCTACTGCCCGCAGTGAACCACTTAATGGCAGTCAAGGGTGCCCAGCCCTGTTCTACCAGTGCTGGGAGATCATTACCATGAACAAGTGGGACCTGGAAGTTGGTTACTCTCTAGAGGTGATAGAGTACCCTTTGGATCATTCTTTGGGAAAATGGCATCCTTTTACAAGGTCCTATGACCGAGCTGCTTTCCTTAGAGGTAGCAGAGATGCTGAAGAATAGAGTAGTGCAGAAGGTACTGGAATTGGAGCAAGGCAAAGGCTTCTACTCTAGGTACCTCCCAGTTCCAAAGAAGACAAGTGGCATGTGTCCAGTCTTTGGATGTCATATTCTGAACCAATACATGAGAAGCAAAACATTTAGGATGTGTCCCTGGGCTCTCTGCTACCTGAAGTCTTGTGACTGGTTAGCCTCCTTGGACATGCATGATGCTTATCAGCACATTCCTGCAAAAATCAGTCATCACAGGTACCTCAGATTCTGTGTGAGACTCAAACATTATTAGTTGAAAGTCTTGACCTTTGGGCTTGACTCTGCGTCATGTGTCTTCACCAAGAGCTTTGCAATGCTTGCAGCGTATCACAGAAAGAAGAGGAGACAAGTATTCCCTGATCTGGACAATTGGATTTTAGAAAGTCCATCAAGTCCATCAGACAGAAGTAGCAGCAACCACGGCATGCTGTTTTCTGACATTCATGGGAATAATGCTCAACTTCCTAAAGTCCCAGCTAGCTCCCTCCTTGAGACTCCAATTCATAGGTGTAGTCTTAGATTCCACTCAAGCCAAGTCTTTCCTCTCAGAGGACAAAACCAAATTGATTGTGTGCATGGCCTATGATGTCAGAGAACAGACACAGGTGGTAGTGCACTCAGTGCAACAAATTCTGGGTCTCCTGGCAGCTGCAGTCTTTACAGTACCCCTGGCCAGCAGGCTGCAGATGAAAACATCCCACTAGATGCTCAGCACCCAATGGTCACAAGCATCTCAACCCTTGGACCAAAGTAAGAGTTACAGCCTCTTTAACTCAATCTCTCCTGTGGTGGTCCTTGAAAGACAATCTTCTTAAAGGGTTCCTATTTTCTGTCCTGTAAAATCGTGATAGTGACAACAGATGCTGCCATCAGCGAGATCGGACATGCGCTGCCAAGACGTACAGACTCTGGTAACCAAGTCAGATGTGGAACAGAATGTCCACATAAATGTGTTAGAGATGAGAGCAGTTCTCTGTAGGCTACTAACCTTGTCAGACTGATAGTACAGCACTATATGATAACAAGTGTGTCATGTTATTTATTTATTTATTTATTTTATTTTTTATTTATTTTTTATTTGTTAACCAGGTATGTACACTGATCCCAGGGATGATTTTCAGGCATGACCCAGGCCATATAGATGGCACACAGTACATTAGTGCATTGCGACAAACATTGTACACAGTATAAGAAGATATTACATTTACACAGCCAATAGCTTCGTAACCTAATTTCAGGTCTCCTCTCCATACAGGACACAGGCCATACATTTGGCCCTTAGTACATAGTTTACAACAACAGCATTGTACACAACATAGCCTTTATAACATTACACCAGTGAAATCCATATCATACCATAGTGGGATAACAATAACTAAGGTAATGTTAAACCATTGAACAGTCAGGGAACGTTATTGGTACTTCAGTTTAATATATAAAGAAATTATACATCAGTAATAGTATGTGAGTGAGAGATAGGGAGTATTAGTGTGTGCATTGACTTTGTACATTTGATGTTAGTGGGACTTGGAAGTGCTTCTTAAATGAAGGTGGAGAGGTGAGAGACTGCAGGTCGTGTGTAATGGAATTCCAGAGTTTAGGTGTGGCATAGGGTATGGCTCTCTTTCCTATGTTTCAATGTTTGTGGCATAGCAATGGGGAGAGTTGTATGTTTAGTGCTTATGTAACATATGGTTCTTTTTCTGGCTTTACTCTGTGCCCATCCTTGAGTAGTAGTAGGTATGTAGGTGTTAGTTTGTAGGGAATAGAAGGCCCAGGAGCAAGAGTGAGAAGAGCACTGGAGAAGGAGGAGGTGGGGATGGAGGTGGATGAAAACACTCCCTAAGCAAGGGAGGTGTGTCAGAGAAGGGCTTATGAAGAGGTTGTGGGAAGAGCTATTCCCCACATTTGATCCTCGGGCAAGCCCTCCCATTCAATGTTTGTGGAATAGCAATGGGGAGAGATGTATGTTTAGTGCTTGTGTAACATATGGTTCTTTTTGTGGCTTTACTCTCTTCCCACACTTGAGTAGTAGTAGGTATTAGTTTGTAGGGAATAGAAGGCCCAAAAAGATACCTCCTGCAACTCAAGGAGAGTATGACTCCCTGGCACTCAGGAGAGGAAAAACCCCCAGGTGGAGGAAACCTCTGAGGTCCCATGGGCGGAGGTCTGCCCATCCTTCTGGGCATACTAAATGGAGAAGGATCTAGGTTCTAGGAACCATAGCTAAGTTGAGGTTGGTGAGTTGCTTGATGAGACAATAATCCATCTTTGGTCCATGGATGATGCTGATCTATGGTGATTCTGAGGCTGAAGTGGAGATCTGATCTGAATGAGTAATAGAATCCTGAATATAAACTAAATCCAAGTGAAGGAATATGAAGGAAGTACAAGTATGCAAGATGATGAATGATGCTTGTCCAGCAGGATTGTAATGGGTAGAGGGATGATGAATGGATCGATAAGGTACTGAACTGGGTATGGTGGAACTGCAATAGTAGGAGGAGTCATTGGTGAAGGATCTCACTTGTGAGAGGCTCAAATGTACAGTATGGTCTGGAAATTAGGACTGCTATATTGAACAAGGAGTCACTAAAGGAATATCCAGATTAGGATTTGTAGAAGAGTCTTTGAGTGCTATGAGAACGATGGTTCGGTTTCGAGTCAGCGATAATACAGCTTGGATGATGATCCTGAAGATGAAGGGTACATCTTTTCATAGGGATGGTAAAATCCTATGTATAAAGCAGATACAGTAAAAGAAGGCTAATGTAGATCATATTTCTGAAGTGACAAAGGATAGATATCCAGGGAAGTGCATGGAGGTTATGAGGTGGGAGAGTAAGATGAAATCGATGTAAGACCAGATGGCACGTTGTGATGGTTGTGCTGCTTAGTATAGTTATGAATGACTGGTTCAATTCGTGTAAGGTTCTATAGTCAAGGTAGCCTGAATGTAAAGAATCGATTAGTGAGTGAAAGTCATTAGATATGCATCCCCGAGAAAATGAGTAGAAGAGTTTGAGTGCATGATAAATAGAATGCCATGCGTGATCCGTACAGGCCAGAAGTTAGTTTGCAGAGCCATCCAGATGGTATCCTAGTGTATATGAGGAATGATTAGGATTATAGTATAAGGAATTGTTGGCTTCTTTAAACAAGATGTTCTTGGCTTTATGCTTCATCCTTCGCTGGTATGCTGCCTGGAATACATGTGGGTATTCCCATGGTGTGATGATTTAGAAGATGTCTGAGGAGGCATGAGTGGTTAAAGTCATGGGTAAACCTAATACTAGAGTACATGAGAACGCTTGAGGCAGATGAGAGGAAGCGTCTGTAGGCTGAATTAACAGTGAGATCAATAAATGCAGGATGCCGTAGGAGTTAGAGCTACAGACGATACATACTGATTGGGATGCAAGGCTGAATTGGTGAATTTGACTTGGCTGTTACGGGTTGCCAGACAGAATTCAGGAGAGTCAGTTCTCAGTGATGGTCTTTATTGTTGAGATTAACGAAAGTACTTTGAGAAGAAAAGGTTGAATGGGCCACTGGAAGAGCAGTGAACCTGGTGGAACATATTAGGTGGATGGGTGCAAATGATAATGGAAGGAACAACAATGTCCGGAAATGAATTCGAAGATGTGGATGATGCAAAGTCTGGAATTAGCTAGGCAATGGAAAGCCCACAATGAATAATCTGGATGATATTTATGCAATTCCTAGCACTAGCAATGATTGTTGGGAAGTAGGAGTTGAGCAACTTGGTCATCAAAGTCATCAGAGAAGTAAGAAGTGGCATAAAGTTACATGGATGGAGTCCGTAATTGAATGGATTATCTTGCAATTCCTGGTATCTGTAGAAGCGATGCTGGTTACACAGTCTAAATAGAATGGGAGGATGTAAGTCCTTTCAATGTAGGAAGATGACTAATGGGATGAGGCATCTGAGGAATTAGGACTCAGAGGGTATATTCAATAGAGCAGGAGGAGATCTTCCTATTGTCCAGGTGAATGGGATTTCCATGAATGATTGCGAAGAACTGAATGGGCAGTGTGAGACTTCGATGGTCACGGAAGAGGTAGGGCATGTGAGCCAAGAGAAGTTTTGCTGGCAGTAATGTTGCTCCAGAGTAATGAATAAATAATTGAATGGGTAGTGGAAGGTATTGGTAGAAGAGCAGGAGTAGAAGTAGTGGATGGATCATATGAACTCAGATGACTTGGTAGGTGTGCTGGATGGAATGAGGTAAAGAGCCAAAAAGGGACTGGAAAAAACAGTACAAAGCCCCGAGCCAACAAGGCCAAGTCAGCCAGTCATGGGAGGAGGAAGTACAGAATGGATCTTGAGTAACTGAAGGATGAAGCAGAGGAAGCAATAGGCCAGGTGAAGCCAGATGACATCCAGAGTGGGAAGGAGAAAGGTGAAATTAGTTCCATGGTGAACAGCAGCTAAGGGTGAACCTGCTGAAGGAAGGCATATGATGACGATCCATGGAAGGCTGATGGAGCTGAGCCAAGCACAATGAGCCACAGGATTCCCACATCTGTTGAAGGCCGGAAGCAACCAAACTGATGAAAGGTGCTGGGGCCACGAAGGATGAGGTTCCAAATCAGCTGGATCCATATGATGAGGAAAGACCAACTGGCTAAGGGATGAAAGTTCAAGGACTGACATGATGGTGGGTGAAATCAGTCAAAGCAGAAAGGGGTCCAGCGAAGGTAGGGAATCGGCAAATTGACAGGAGGGAAGCAGATTGCATTGATGAGGTCCTGGTTCCACAATCTAAGCTGAAGGTGGCTGAGAGGTGGAAGGCTGGAGGAGTGGCAAAGCCCCAGTTTGGAATGGAAGCAGCAACTGGCAGGGAGAAGAGAAGCAGACAGTGGAGGCTGAAAAGCAAGCTAGGGCCATGGATCCGGCATGGAGGTCTTCTGAATTGCCTATCGGTGAGGCCAGTGGAATGGCTGCAATGTATAACAGTGACATACTTCCAGAAGGAACAAGTGAGCAGGAAGATTCGGACTGCATGCGATGAGGACTACAGGATGATGAGACCGAAGTAAGAGATCCACAATTGAATGATGATCTGCATCAGTGGGGATGCAAAGGTTAGAGACATTTCATGGCAGAATCGGGTTCCTGGCAATGAGAGGCAGCAGAAAGGAAGGTGAGTCAAGGCTGCAGATAAGGTAGGAAGGAAGAGCAATTAGGGCGAATTTGTGATCCTGACAGGAGATCCAGCTGGGCATCAAGCTGAGAAGTGGTAACTTGGAGCAGCAGAAGTAGCAGGACTATGGTACACAGAGCGTGAGAGTTCCGTTCCTGACAGGAAGTGGCATCTGGCATGAGGTAGGAATGTACTGTAGAACTGTATGAATTGTAGACGCAGCTCTCATTCATGGCAGTCAGGTGGGCTACCAGTCACTCTATGCTATCCAGGAGAAAGGGACGGAGCATGTGAAGTAGTAAGCGGAAGAAGGTTCCGTTCCCAAAGGGAAGTGGCAACCGATATGGTTAAAGAAGGTATGGTAATAATCCGTAGAAGGTAGACATGACTCCTATCTCTGGTCATTGGGGTGAGCAGACCTTCACTCAATGCAGTCCAGCAAAGTTAGGAACAGAGAATGTCAGGTTGGTAGTAGGAAGATGTACTGAATGAAATGGACTCCCATCCTCGGTAGACAGGGGAAGCCTACCTTCACTCAGCACTTCGGAATGTACGAGTTAGAGACAGAGACTGGAATACTGCTGGTACGGTCTGGCCAAAGCACAACACTGTTGTAGAAAGAGTGTGGAGAGTGATGGAGCAGGTAAAAAACAGGAAAGATGTGTTGGACAAATGGTAGGTATAGATGTCATGGATGGAATGACAACATATAACATAAGTGTTTTGTGAGATAATGATGGCAGGAATAGGAAAAGCTTAGGATACATGCAAAGAGAAAGGTATATAAAACAGGGAGATAACTATGAGTTCAAACTATAGAGCAGCAGATCCAAATTAGTTTCCTGGGCTGGCAAATGCCTCTTTGCATTGTATGACAGATCCCCGGCTAAGGTATGAAGGGACAGGAGACAGATGGTTCTTCGAGCTTGTATTATGCTGATTGGTAAGGAACAGCAGGTGAAGAGAACCTCGAGGAAGACTGGCTCGTAGGCATCCAGGTATGATTAATATCAAAGGGACAGGCCAGGTGGAGAGCGCATGATCCAGGTAGCAATGTTCATGAGAGACTGTATGCACTGAGCTTAGCTATGTAAGAGAGTGTTGAGACCTGGGTTTGTGACTGAGTAACAGTGAAAGCTGTGACTGCCTTAGGGCATACGTTAATAATAATAATAATAATCTTTATTTGTTGTGCGCCTTTCAAAATTGTCAAGGCGCACTACAATAAATTAAAACAAGAAGATAAAACAGCTTTATGTAAAATAGTCAATAAAATCCAATTATCAGCATAAATACATAGGATAAGCTTGGATCCTTAAATACATTTTACGTGCCTGTTTAAAAACCCCACGGTCACGCACTCCCGGAGCTGACATGGTAGAAAATTCCAAAGGGCTGGGGCAATACATAAATGCACGGGCCCCTGATGATTTTAAATATACCCTTGGATTCTCTAGCAACCCCTCGCCAGCTGAATGGAGCAGTCGCTCGGTACAGTAAGGGGACAGAAGCTCTTTCAGGTAGTCCGGGCCAAGTCTATGTAGGGCTTTGTAAGTCAGTAACCCAACTTTGAAGGTGATCTGCCGCTGAATTGGCAGCCAGTGCAGTTCGCGCAGCACCAGTGTGATGTGACATGTACAGGAAGTCCCCGACAACAACCGGGCTGCAGCATTCTGCACCAGGTGCAAGTGATGGATATCAACCCCCAGTAGCCCAAAGTAAAGGGAGTTGCAGTAATCAAGGCGCAAGGTCACAAAGGCATGGATCAATGTAAGGCAGGTCACCAGACTGAACAAGGTGCTTGATCCTAGCGATGTTCCTCAGATGGTAAAAGGATGACTTGACAAGTGCCGACACCTGCGATCGCAGTGTCAACCCATCATCAAGCATCACCCCTAGGTCCTGCACCAGTTCAGAGGTAAGGAGCTGGGAGCCCTCCAGGAAAAGCCCTGTGGGCTGACCAGCCCTCAACCCCCCATCCGGCGATCTGGATCCACTACCATCACCTCAGTCTTCCTCGAGTTCAATTTCAACCAGCTGGAATTCATCCAATCCTGGATTTCAGTGAGGCAGTTATTTAAAACCGAGAGTGCACTATCCTGGTCGGGTGCAAAAGACAGGTAGAGGTGGGTGTCATCAGCATAGCAGTGAAACCTCAGCCCATACCATCTTACAATGTCTCCAAGGGGCAGCATATACACCATGAACAATATGGGGGACAGCACTGGGCCCTGAGGAACCTCACATGACAGAAAGAGAGGGTTGGAGGAATAAATCACCGACACCACCCTCTGAGTTCTGTCAGTGAGGGAAGATTGTTGAAAGAAGAAAACATGCTGAACAAAGGCAGGAATGAGGGAGGAATTGGGCAGCATGAGACAGGCAACATACACCATATAATCTACTAAGTAGGAGTAAAACAATTTAGTCTTTCATAACTGTTGACAAATTAAACATTATGTTAATAAAATATATCCTGAAGCACACAACTGCTCTTTAATGTGGTTGCATATTGTGATAGATTGCTTCATTTCGATTGTAAAGAAAGTGCTGGACAGCAAAGAAAGAGTCTGAACTATGACTACTATTTTATTATAGTTTCAGTGTTTGCCTGAAATACACTCCATGCCCCTTCCCCCTTATCCCCTTTATAGTAAGCAGGTGAGTGACAGCCCCTCCCCCCGTAGTAGCTGAGGGGAAAGTCAGCTAATGTAAATTGCATCAGGTAAATAAAATGAGTCTGGAGGCATACCTGTAAAAGTATGAGAAGGTGTGTAAAAGAAAGGGAAGCAATGAATGGCTGTAATGGTCCCATGTGGGAAGGAGATAACCAGGTCAGTGAGTAAAGTAAATCGATAGCCCCAGTATGGTGTTGCAAACTAACAGGTACCAGATGGGAACAACAATTCACAACAACACTAATGAAGGACAGTTGGGTACTTACTGTAGAGAGACACTTGAAAAGCTGAGCTGGATTCCTGTCAACCATGTAGAAGAGTAGGCAGTGAGGATCGGGAGATGAAAGACCTGGCCAAAGCTGAGAGGCCGAGTAAGGAGTTGGAGTGAGGGGAGTATGCAGGGATGGGAAAGGAATGCAAGTGGGGAGGATAGGAAAAGGGAGCCCACTCAGAAGGGAATGAAGATGAGACATGAGAGGCAGAGCAGGAGTGCTTGTAGGCGCCGGTGGCGAGGACTCGGGTACAGTGGGGATGTTAGATAGCACTGGTGGCAGGGAAGTGGAAGCCCAAAAGGAGACCAAAGGAAATGGTGAACCTAGACCAGCTAGGAAGGAGGGAGGGAGTGAGAAAGGGAGCAGAGAGGTGGTCGGAGCGGCTGTGGAGGCCAGAGAAAGGAAGCAGCACACACAGTAGGAACAAACAGGAGAACAGAGAGGGGAGGGAAGAAAAGGGGGAGCACAATGAGGGAAACACAAACCAGAGGAGCAGCAAATGCAAGGAAGCACTGCCACACATGCTATGCAGGAGCCTGGTAAAACACTCCTTAAGCAAGGGAGGTGTGCCAGAGGGGGGCTTATGAAGAGGATGTGGGAGGAGTTATTCCCCACATTGAACCTCGGGCAAGCCCTCCCATAGTTAATGCTCTAGGACAGTCAATTAAGTGGTTGGTCGAAGACCAAGGAGTTCACGAGTGTTAACTTTAAAGTTAAGCATCCCTTGCATTGGTGATTTAGTTCCTGCATGCTGTGTCTTGAAGGTAAAAGAGGCTAATAGCAGTTTCCTATTGGGGGGGAGAGACATCCAATAGTCTGGTACAATTGGCAATATTGAGTGCAGAAATGGGCTTAGGCAACAAATCTGCAGATGTTATTGTAAGCAGTGTTCATCCGGCTTAGGAGATGAGGAAATATTAATGATACAGTAGAGGAGCAGTATTCTAATATAGGAAGGATGATGCCCCTTCCCACTGCTACCCTGTCTTCAGGTGTGAGGAGATGTTTGAGGCGGTAGCATAATCCTAACTGCTAGTTGACTTTTTTGAGTACCATTGTAATATGGGTAGAGTAAGTTAGAGCAGGGTCAAGGGTGACTCCAAGAAATTTAAAATAGAAATACTACTTGCTCTAGAAGGGAGTTATCTGGGGAATGAATGACCAGTGTTTCTAATTTGGGAGTAGGACATCTAGAGAGATGTTGTTTTGACCCTGACAACATACACTTTGTTTCCTTGGCATTGACCAGCAGTTTTTGTTGAGTGAACCAGTTTGAGACTGAAGAGAAATCTCTACTTAGTATCTCTGACAAGTTGCTGGAGATTTATCACTGTGAAATAGGATCAGATCGTCTGCATACATGATATTTTTACTGATATGTTGCCTGTTTACTAGTGGATTGACAAAGATGGAGTACAGAAGTGGTCCCAATATGGACCCTTGTGGTACTCTGGAGGAAATCTGGAGAGGGTTGGATAGAGTATCCTGCAGCCGAACCATTTGGGACCTATTTACTAGATAACATTTTACCCAGGTAACTGTATTATCAGGGAAGCCGAGACTGTAGAGTTCATTAAATAAGAGGGCTTGATCCACCAAGTCAAAAGCTTTGGATAGATCCATAAAGATTGCCCCAGTTAGTCTGGTGGAGTCAGCTTCTCGTAGAACACAGTCAGTGAAACTAGCTAGAGCAGCAGTAGTACTACATCCAATTCAAAATCCATCCTGGTCACATGAGAGTAACTCAGTAGGTAGCACACTCACCTGTGAGACTGGGAGATCAGAGGGCTGTGGGTTCAGTTCCCACATCTGGCACTCGGGTTAATATCCCAATACTGACACTGTAGTGCAGCATGAAAGGGGTGCTGCACTTC
This sequence comes from Neoceratodus forsteri, assembly GCA_016271365.2. Lineage (NCBI taxonomy): Eukaryota > Metazoa > Chordata > Ceratodontiformes > Ceratodontidae > Neoceratodus > Neoceratodus forsteri. The sequence continues at coordinate 121,713,796 of JADMNL010000022.1, forward strand.
TGAGGTGCCGTCTTTCAGATGAGATGTTAAACCGAGGTCCCATCTGCCTGGATTGGTGGCAGTTCAGGTGGATGTTAAAGATCCCATGGCACGTATTGAAAAGAGTGGGGGAGTTTTTTATTAGGACAAATTTCTCATACAAGGTATACAAATCAAACCAAACAATACATCAACAAAATATCAATATGAGTGAAAACAGTATGAACTAAACAGGAAAAAAATAACAAAGAGCATTAAGGGATATACAGTACAAAGAATAAATTAAGGAGTATCAAACCACCAATTCTCACAATTCTTCCATAGAGATGTCAGTCTATTATGAGAAACACAACCTAAATCTCAAGCACGTAGATATCTCAATTGTGTTTAAAACAAGATGAATTACTTCTGCTTGAGTCAAAAGAATCTGCTGGAAAAACCATTCACATCTTGTCAACCAGAGATAATATTTTAAGATACCAGAAAAAACACCTAATGTACTAGGGTGGTAACTTATCCAAGGACCTGAATATTTCCCCAAGACAAGGGTATCATAATCAATGTGGTGAAATTCAGTCTTACCTAAAGCCTGCACTAATATTTTCCAAAAAGTAACAGCAAAAGGGCATTCTAAAAATAAATGTGACTGAGTTTCCAGCAAAGTGTTACAAGTGTCTCTGGGACAGTATCTCTCACTCAACTGTTTATGTTTATGGGAACTATGAACACCAATTCTACCATGACTGGATAGACAAGTTGTCTCCCACATATACTCAGGCAGTCTAGGATACATTAATAATTTCATAGTGAGATCAGCAGTGTCCTGAATCCCAAGAGGAAAAATTAAAGGTTCCTAAAAATTTCTATCGAGAAGGTTCTGATAAAACTCCTTCTTGTTAAAAAGAACAACCGCTTCACTAATAACACTCCATTGTTTAATTTTCTTAAAAGTAATAATCATATAAGGTGGAACAAATCCTTTTTTCCAGATAGTCTGAAAATGTGACTTCCCATTTTCCCATAAGGTAAGTAGAGCTAAAAGATAAGTATGAATCCAAATATGCCATGTTTTGGTAAGGGGTCCAAGAAGGGGTCTGATGTTATAAAAATGTGTCATAAGGAAAGCTACTGGATTCACCACCCCCAGACCCCCTTTGTCACTATGGAGATAAGTAACATTTTTCTTAACAGGATTTAACGGGATAAGCCCCAGAGGGCTTGAAAAAAAAAGGCTATAAAGTCTAGTCTCCATATCCCAAGGCAATGGAAAAACTGCATCAAGATAAAGAAATAATGGCAAAAGTAAAGTCTTGATCAAAAGGATCCTTTTCTTCTTTGAGATTTGCATGGTTTTCCATTGATTAACAAAAGCAAAACCTTTATTCCTTTTTAAGGACCAACTGAATTTTTCTATGTCAATTTTTCTATGTCCGGTTGCCCAAAATGAATACCCAAAAGTTTAAGTTCTCCTGTTACAACAGGGATTCCTGCCACAGAATCCAAATGTGGGAGAGAAGTCCCGAGTTGTACAGCTTTACTTTGATGGACATTAATTTTAGCAGAAGATGCTATGGAGAAATCCTGGAGCAAGTGCTATAAATGTAACCCTGACTGTAAATCTGCTAAAAATAAACAAAGATCATTGGCATAAGCCAAAACTTTCACAGGGGAGTAGCATTTGACATATGAAGCCCAATAATATCAGAATTAAAATTAATTTTCTGAATCAATATATCAATACCAAATATATATAAAATAGGGCTTAGTGGGCACCCTTGTTTGACACCTCTTGTTTGTTGTATGATGTTACCCTGATAACCATGAATCACAATTCGAAATGTGGCATTCTGATAAAGCAATCTGATCCATGAAACAAAAATCTCAGGTAACCCATGATGCCTCAGAGCCTGATAAATAAAATCATGGGACCTGCGGTCGAAAGCTTTCTCCTGATCAATAGAAAGCAAAAAACCAGATGACCCACCAACAGAAGTATTGTAGAAAATTTCTCTAAGCTATATGACGTTATCAGTAATATTTGTCTGCAGAATGGAACATGTTTGAGAAGGGGATATAAGTCTAGGTGTAAGGGCATGAAGACGTTTAGTCAATATTTTAGTCAAAATTGTTTGATCTGAATTCAATAAGGAAATGGGTCTCCAATTATTCAAATCAGTGGGATCACCTTTCTTAAACAATAGTATCATACAAGCTTGGAGCCATTCACAACTAAGGGTATGTGTGTCAAGAATTTCATTAAATAATTTAGTCAAAATAATTGTGAGGATATGCTGGAAGGATTTATAAAATTCAGAATTAATGCCATCAGGACCAGGAACCTTATGAAGAGGGAGGGCTTGGATGGCCTTGGCTACTTCTTGCGTCGTTATGGGTCGAATTAAAGAGGCCTCTTCAGTAATAGTCAAAGAAGCCCATGGCAGATTATAAAAAAAATGATGATAATTTGAAGTAGAAACAGAGGAAAAAAAGGATTCATAAACTTGTTCCACAAAGTGTAAGATCTGAGTACTTTGCTGTAAAAGAATCCCTGGTCATTTTTCAAACCTACAATGAGTTTAGTTCTATTTATTTCTTGGGGATATATATATATAAATATCCACAGAACATTTTTTTAAATGGATACCAAACCTCTGCTCAGTCAGTAAAGTTTTAGACCTGTCATAAAGGTAGTTCTTCATATGTGGCCGAATACAGTCTATTTGCTGCTTAAAGGATTGTTTAGTAGATGATTGTAAAGAAATAAGCTGAAATAATTGTGCTCTTAGTTGTAAATAATGTATATATGTCTGATTACCCATTTGTTTCCCTTTAAAGGAGAAAAAAAGTTGAAGGTCCCTTTTGGTGTCCATCCACCATTCCAATATCGCATCAAAGAAGGGCAGACTAGAAATCCTAGCATGCAACAACTCAGTACAATCCTGACATATGGCAACATTCTGTAACAGGGAAATGTTCAGTTTCCAGTAACCATGTTTCAATTGTCTGGTGTTCAGAATGTTTAAAGATATATGGACTTCGGCATGATCCAAGAGTGCATTAGGGTGGGTTTTGGCTTCCTGAACTATACCTCTACCCGAAATAAAAATTAAATCAATTCTGGTAGAGATAGAGCCCTGAAAATAAGTATGGCTGCCTTTAGAATGAATCTGGCGAAAGGAATCAACCACACCAGCAGTCTATAAAATAGACTTCAACACATTAGTGCCGCAAAATAACTTAGATATAAGACTAGTCTTATCAGTCAAGTCAGGGGGGCAATTAAAGTCATTGCCTATGACAATAAAATTAGCCATATGTAAATAAGGCTGCAAAAGTTTAAATAAGGCAATTCGGTCACATTTAGATTGGGGGCATAAATGGTACCTAATCTAAGTAACATACCACCCAAAAGAACATCCAAGAGGAGACGTCTTCCAGGCTCAATATCAAGAACTTTCAAAACTTTAACATGAAGAGATTTAAATAACATCCTGACACCTGAGCAGGGTTCTATATCCAGGGACCAAAAGGACAGCCCCAACGGCCAGGATTTCTGGACCTGAAGGAGATCATATGTAGTCCTAAACCTGGTATCCTGTAGGAAACAAATTTGAGCATTAGCCAATTGCAAAGAGGAAAATATTACATGTCTACATTTCACATTCCTAAGACTATTAGCATTTAGAGAACAAAAATTTAAAGCAGTAAGTGACAGAATGAAGTAATAAACAGACTAAGAGGATTTTTTCTTTCGAGTTCTTTTGTGAATTTTCGCCTGCTGCACAGGTACTTCTTCCAGATCAGAAACATGTTTGATAGAGGAAGCTACTGAGGATAGGTCAGATTCTTCGCCCTCATCCTTAGTGTTGGTTTGTAGGGCAGAGTAGCTGTTCCTGGTTTTAATGGAGTCCCGTCTGGATATTTTGGGTTTAGGCTGTTGTTTGTCTTGTTTCGTTTTACCTCCCACAATGACAAAATCATCAGGGGGACAGCCGGGGGTGGCATCTCAGATAATACTGAAGTGGATGAAGGAACAGCAATAGGTTGTGGTGTCTGAAATGGTTCTGGTGGAACAGGGGATGGGGGCTCAGACTGAGAAGGAAGACCTGTCACCTGCATGGTACCCAAAGAGGTATTTTGAGCTGTAATTGGAATGAGAGACTGATGCTGTTCTTTCCATCGTTGAGCTTCCAGGACCATGTCATTGTGGTCGTAAAATGAGCCTTTCTTATGAGCTGCCATGGGGCACATTTTGTAAGAGTGGCCCTTTTCATCACACAAATTACAACTAACAGAATTAGTGCAGTAATGATTAGAATGTCCAGTTTCCAGACAAAAGTCACAAACCTGCACATCGAAGGCATTACTTAAATGAGAGAGAGAGAGAGTCACAACGGTGACAGGATTTTGGCTGGCCGGGATAAAAACAAAAATCTCTGTCTCTACCAATATAGAAACTGCTTGGCAAGTGTTGGAGTCCACAGTCTGAAGTTTTAAGTTTCACCTTGATTCACCAACCCCCGGTCCAAATATTTTCAGAGTCTAGAATAGGTTGGGGTCTACCCATAGTTTCTACTCTGCTTAATCCAGTGGAGAATGTCAGATATTTCCACCCCCTTGTTCTTGAAAAGAACATTAATGATCTTCCAGGTAGGCTTAGTCAAAGGAATAACAATGAAGGGTGACCATGAAGGGGAACGTTTGATAGTGTTATATTTCAGTCAAAATGTATCCAGTAATATGGAGGTTCTGAAACTGACATCGAATTGGGTGTCTGCAGAAGTGTGTATGAGTGCAAAAACTTCAGTTGCAATAAAGTGCATTGTCTCTTTCAAGACAGACCTAGCGACATAAGCCCGGTGAGGTGGAACTTCTAAACCCCCAACATATTTCAGATGGACAGCGTTTCTCCGTTTAGCTGGTTCCCCAAATTGGAAAACAAGTCTGACAGCTTGAAAGTACATGGTGGGATATGTTGGGTTTTCTGACCATCGGCAGCCGTAGCAGTGGGGGGCAAGGGAGAGGACACAGTAGATTGCTGTTTCGTAATCACAGCCCAAGATGTGGAAGGGAGGGCTGAATTATCTCTAGGAGAATCAAGCAATGGTACAGGAATATGAGGCGTAACTGGAGAAGCTGAAAAATTAGGAGTAACCCCAGACTGAACTTTAACAGAAGAAACAGAAGCTGCATTTACTGAACAAGAAACTGACTGGTCTGGAATCTCCGCGGGTGCAGAATCCTTTTGTAGGGTTGAGTGTTGCTGAGTACAGCGCTGTTTCGAAACAGGCTGGGCGTTGGGTGTGGTCAGAACAGTGCCACCATTAGAGGTCTCTTTTACACCATTTACAGTGTCCTGGCAACAAGTCTGCTGTTGCGAAGGGTCAGGAGCCTCCGTTAGAGGTGCAATGATGACTAAGTTCTGAATATCCTTAGCCGTAGGAATCAAGTCGGAATACCAGGAAGCTACGGCTGCAGTTTGCTTCCAGCCAGCAGCCCGGAGAGCTCGGTCGGGTGTCCATTGTTGTGTAGGAGCAGAAGGAGCAGCAGTATGACCTGGAGATGAATACATAGAAACATCTGTAGGTAGGGTTTCAAAAGGTACAGACTGAATATTACCCTCTGTGTGTTCCAGGTGTTGCAAAGTTTCATCTTCTTGCTGCAACAATTGCAGAAGTTTGGCACAATGATTTTTTGCTTCTAAGATTTTCTGCGTTGAAGGAATTGTAGTAATTCTGCTTGAGGCTCTCAAGGGATCTATCAAACGGTTAGTGGTAGCAAGAGCTTCAGCTGTCCCAATCTGAAATGCTATAATCTCAGGGTGCAAGTGTCCATCAGGAGTATTAAGCGTCTCCATAGGCTGAGATATTCTAGAAAAGTCAGATATTTCCATTTCTGTTCCATCAGTATCAGGAATATTAACACATAGAGCATCTTGAAAATCTGAATCCATAACGCTATCCTCTCCACCAGCACATCCAGCTCCCTAGTCAGCCATCTTGTCAACCAAGAAACAGACAAGGATTCCCCTACTGGTGAGTAGGGGACTTTCCCTGGTGTCCTGGCCAAATTTCCCCCATTCACTAAGAAATACCACCAACAGCTTAATCTGGTTCAATTTCAGTGGCTTACCATCTCTATCCCCTCCCACCCCCGGTCGCCCCTGAAAAGGGACTTCAAGGCCCAGTGAGCTTACCGGGTCAACAAAATTCAATAAATAAAAAATAAATAAATACTGATCCAGGTGTGCAGCTAGTTGGCGATGAACCACCTTTTCTAGGATTTTACCCATGTGGGGTAATATGGACATAGGTCTGTAGTTCTCTGTGAGGTGGGTATCCTTAGACTTAAAAACTGGGACAATCCTTGCATCCTTCCACAGTAATGGGACAGTGGATGTGGTTAGGGGTAGGTTGGTAACATAGGTGAGAGGTTTTGCAATGGAAGCTGCAGCCAGTTTTAGGAACTAGGGGGGAGGAGGCCATTACTGCCTGCACTGCCTGTACCAGGTAGTGCTATCAAAAGTTTGTAATTTGCTGATTGGGATGTAATTTTGAGGTAGAAGGGAAGGCAACATGCCTTATATTGTGTAGTATCTGGCTGTACAGGAATTGAGGGCAGCTGGGCTCTATATGCATCAATATTTGTGAACTTATCGTTGAGTACATTTGATACTGATAGTGGGTTTAACTGCAGGCCTGTGTCAGTTCTTAGGACAACAGAATCAGCTTTAGTCCATGGTTTAATCACTGAGTTTATTGCTGACCAGAAATATTGTGGGTTTCCTAGGTTTTGAATTTGTCGTTGTTGAAACTATGTAGCTTTTAAGGACTTGATTTGATATATGCACTGGGAAATAAAAACCCTGGGGAAGAGTACACAGTGGGGGGGAAGGTACTAACAACAACAAAAATGGAAAGGGACCTGGGGGTAGCCATATCAGATGACCTAAAGGTACGCAAGCAATGTGAGAAGGCAGTAAGGGAGGGCTGAGGATACTGGGATGCATAGGGAGAGGCATCACCAGTAGAAAGCAGGAGGTTATTAGCCCTCGGTATAGACAGTTGGTGATACCCCATCTGGAGTACTGCATGCAGTTCTGGAGATCCCATCTCCACAAGGACATAGACAGGATGGAGGCAGTCCAGAGGATGGCAACTCAAATGGTGCAAAGTCTGCACCAGAAGCCATACGAAGAGAGACGAAAGGAGCTTAATATGTATACCCTCGAGGAAAGGAGAGTGAGTGGGGACACGATAAAAACTTTCAAATAGCTCAAGGGTTTCAAAAAGTCCAAGAGGGTAGCATATTTCAGAACAAGAGATGTGCAAGAACAAGGGGCACAATTTGAAGATAGAGGGGGGGACGGCTCGGGGGCAATGTCAGGAAATATTTTTTTCATAGAGAGGGCGGTGGACGCATGGAATGGTCTTCCTGATGAGGTTGTGGGGTCAAAAACAGTGGGGGAATTCAAGAATGTATGGGACAGACATAAGGCAATTCTGGTGGGGGTAGGAGGAAGTAGGCTGTTGGTTAACTAGGATCTGAAGCTTATCCAACAGGTAGGGAAATGGACAGACTGGGTGGGCCAAGCGGACCTTATCTGCCATCAAAGTCTATGTTTCTATGTTTCTATTTGACAGTATTTCTCAGGTGTCTCTACTGGTTCCAGTTCTCCAATGTGAGTGTTTGTCTGTAAGAAGCCAAAGCTTTGCCCCAACTTTTCATGAGCCTGATCAGCTTCTTTGTTACCCATTTGGTATTTCCACCCCTTACCCTTCTTGTTGTGATGAGGAAATTTTTATTTTGTATAGTGGTCAGTGCTGCTATTAGGTAGCCTAGTGCAGAGTCCACATTTATGATAAAGTTCCTACCAATGTATGCTCTGTAAGTCACAAAGTAGATAATTACGGTAAAATTTAGCTAAATTTCTACATGAAATAAGCTGTGATGGGATGTGAGTCTTGCTGTTGGACCATGTGCAATACGTGGGGGAGTGGTCACTGATGGAGTCTGGTAGTACTCCAGAAAATGAGATCTCGTCCTTCTCGTTTGTTACGATCCAGTCACATAGTGAGTGCGTGCCAGAGAGGGAGTTATGTCAAGTAGGAGATTGAATTATCTGGGAAAGATGTATTTCTTTTAGAAGGTCTGCATAGTTTGATTGTTTATTATCTAACCAATTGAGGTTGAAATCCCCAATGAGTATGAAGTCTCGAACTGGGGACAGGCTAGTGAAATTGTTTAGTAGCTGCTTCACACCATGCATACCTTCTGTATGGGGGTTGTATATGCAGCCCAGATATATCTTCTTTGAGCTCCCTAATTTCTATTTCTATTTCTGTTTCTATGAGCATTCATTCTGAGACTGCCTCTGTCTGGGTTCTACCCCCAACAAATAAAGGCAGACACTCTACTGTCCTCTTTGCAGTCAAGCAATGAGAGTCTGGGAGTGGAGCTTGCAGCAAAAGGTTCTTCTCCACACCACTCATCTTCTCCACGTGGAAAATGTCCTGTCAGCCAGTCTCAGCCAAACGGTGGCAAACCCTCATGAGTAGTCCCTTATGGGGATAGTAGTTCAGTCTCTGTTTGATGCGTGGGTGTGGGCCAGAAGTGGGCCTTTTTGCATGCTGCCACAGCGCAAGACTGAAATGTACAGCATGGCACTTTGTCAGGATGCGTTCAGCTGCAGTGGGCGTCACTTTCTTTACACCTTCTCGCCAATCTCTCTCATTCAGCTACATAAAATGCATGTTTTTGTAGCAATTAAAAAAAAGATACCCCCACGACAGGTTGCTAATAGCCCACCTGACTCCAGGTATAGTAGTATTGTTTATAAAACAAGCATTCATTTACATTACTTGTAGAAATGATCCAACACTGGGCAGTTACTGAGATTGCTGATCCTCTCTAAATATACTTCCATTTCAGTTACAGAACTAAATTCAAAGAGAATCTCTGGTCTCAGTAACTGGTTGACAGTGCATACTGAATCCTGATGTTATTGTTGGGGCATAGCCCGAGTGTCATAGCACATGAGCTGTGTAGTGTGGGGAAGGAGCCAAGAGGTTGTTGAGATGTAAGCTCAGTTGAAACCTGTTTGTCGAAGAGGCATGAGCACGGTAGGAAAGGGGCGTGAGCCCAGTAGTCTAGAGTATAAGCTGAGTTGTGTTGGGGCATAAGCCTGGAGTCATTGGGGAAGAAGCCTGGTTGTCGGGGGCATGAGCCCAGTAGGAAAGGGGCATAAGCACGGTAATCATGGGGCATGAGCTCAGTTGTGTTGGAGTGTAAGCTTGGAGTCACTGGGGCATGAGCCCAGTTGTCAGGGGGCGTGAACCTGTTAGTCATGATGCAAGAGCCCAGTGGCGGTTAGAGTGTAAGCCCAGTAATCATTGGTGCATGAGCCCTGAAAAGAAGAGGTAGGTGAAGGCCGTGGCAATAGGAAGGAAGGGCCAAAGACCCACAAAAAAGTATTGCCACAGCAACAGCTGTGCAAGAGAGGAGGCTGGCAGCAGGCAGGGCCAAGCAAGGCAAGGCACGAGGGAGAAAGGAGATACAGTCAAAGTGCCCCCACTCAAATAAAAAACAAGCAGGAATGTAGGGGAGGGGAGCAAGCAGAAAAGGCAGCCCAGCAGGCAGAAAAGAGCAGCCACCAGAGCCAGGGTGGAGCAAATCTACACGGGCAGGAAGCCCCTGTCCTCCCCAGCACAGCAGCAGAGCTGACAAAGAGAACAGCCACATGCTAAGCACCCAAGGATGGGGCAATACAGCACTAGGCAGAGCAGGAGGGGTAGGAGGGTAGAACAGAGAAACCTGGATGCATAGAAACAGAAATATAGACTTTGATGGCAGATAAGGACTGCTTGGCCCACCCAGTCTTCCCCATTTCCCTATCTATTGGATAAGCTGCAGATCCTAGTTAACCAACAGCCTACTTCTTTCTACCCTCCTCTAGAACTGCATTATGTCTGTCCCATGCATTCTTGAATTCCCCCACTGTTTTTGACCCCACAACCTCCTCAGGAAGGCCGTTCCATGCATCCACCACCTTCTCTATGAGAAAATACTTCCTGACGTTACCCCTGAGCCATCTTCCTCTATCTTCAAATTGCGCCCCCTTGTTCTTGCACATTTCTTTCTCTGAAATATGTTACCCTCTTGGATTTGTTGATTCCCTTGAGGTACTTGAAAGTTTCTTTTTTTTTTTAAATCAGCTTTATTGCAATATCATAGCACAACTGTTACATATGTAGTGGTAGGCATCATGCAGAAATACATAATCACCTGATCAACCAGTGAGAACAAATTCAAGGTAACAAGCGTGTACAGGTTCAATTGACATTTAAGGCCCTAAAGACCTCTGATAACAAATATCTAAATTGGTTTTATAATACAGCTGTGACTTTCAGGACTCCAAATAGTAGTGTCTTGTCATACTTGAAAGTTTCTATCATGTCCCCCCTCTCCCTCCTTTCCTCGAGGGCATACATATTAAGCTCCTTTAGTCTGTCTTCATATGGCTTCTAGTGCAGATCCTGTACCATTTTAGTTGCCCTCCTCTGGATTGCCTCCATCCTGACTATGTCCTTGTGGAGATGTGGTCTCCAGAACTGCATGCAGTACTCCAGATGGGATCTTATCAACTATCTGTACAGAAGGCTAACAACTTCCTGTTTTCTACTGGTGATGCGTCTCCTTATGCCTCCCAGTATCCTCCCAACCCTTCTTACCACCTTCTCACATTGCTTGCCTACCTTTAGGTCATATGATATGAATACCCCCGGTCCCTTTCCATTTTTGTTGCTGTTAGTCTCTCAGCCCCCACTGTGTACTCTTCCCCTGGGATTTTGTTTCCCAGGTGCATTAATTTGCACTTCTTTGCACTGAATCTAAGCTGCCATACTTCTGAATATTCCTCCAACCTTGCCAAGTTCTTTCTTAACCTTTCCAGCCCTCTTTGTGTATCATCCCTGTTGCAGATCTTTGTGTCGTCTGCAAAGAGGCATACTTTTCCTTCCAATCCCTCTGCAATGTCTCTTGTAAAGGCATTAAAGAGGACTGGTAGTAGTACTAAACCCTGCAGTACCCCACTAGTAATCCTCCTTTCTTTGGAGTGGACTCTGTTTACTATTACCCTCTGCGTCCTGTTGTCCAGACAATTTTTTTCCCAGGCTATCACTCTGGGACCCACTCCCAGGCTGGCTAACTTGTTTATTAATCTTTTGTGTGGGACTGTTTCAAACGCCTTGCTAAAGTCCAGGTAGGCCATGTCCACAGCCCCTCCCTGGTCTACTACTTTGGTCACCCAGTCAAAGAAGTCTATTAGATTCATCTGACATGACCTTCCCACTGTGAATCCATGCACCTTGGGTCCTGTGCCCTGCTAGCCTCTAGGTATTCAACAATTCTTTCTTTCGGACGTTATTCCATCATTTTCCCTACCACTGAGGTCAAACTAACAGGTCTGTAGTTTCCTGCCTCTGTCTTGCTCCCACTTTTGTGAAGGAGAATCACATCTGCTCTCCTCCAGTCCTTAGGTACCATACCATCCTCCCATGATTTGTTAAAAAGAGTAGTCAGTGGTGTCACTAGTTCTCCTCTTAGTTCTTTTAGAATTCTGGGGTGAATCCCATCAGGCCCCATTGCTTTGTCCACCATCAGTTTTAGGAGTTCTTTTAGGACCCTTTCTTCTGTGACTGGACTGCTGTTGACCACCCCAATCCACAGTGCTTCTATTGTTTGGTTTAGGTACCTTCCCCATCTCTTCTTTTGTGAATGCTGAGCAGAAGTATTCATTCAGTATCCCTGCTTTTTCACTGTTACCCTCTGCCCACCCCCTCCCCTTTATTAAGCCTCACTATCCCTCCCTTGGTTTTTCTTCCCTCCCTAATGTACCTATAAACGGTTTTATCACCCTTCTTAACTGAGTTGGCTATCCGTTCCTCAGTTTGGGCCTTTGCTATTCTGACTGCCTTCCCTGCTTCCTTCTGCTTTATCTCATACAGTTCTCTGTTCTGCTCCTTCTGTGTTTCCTTATACTTCCTGAATGCTATCTTTTTCTCCCTAACCTTCCCCACCACCTCTTTTGAGAACCATAGTGTTTTTATTCTTCATTTTATTTTGTTTATTTGCTTCACACAAAAGCTTGTTACTTCTGTGATGTCAGTTTAGATTTTTCCCCATTGTTCTTCCACCCCCTTCTTCTTGCCAATTTACTAGTGCTTTTCTGAGGCACTTTTCCATTTTGCCAAAGTCAGTCCTCCTAAAGTTCAATACCCTCACTTTTGTATAGCTTGACTCTACGGCTGTGTTTATCGTGCACCACACTGTTTGGTGGTCTCTTGTTCCCAGATGGCTACCCACTTCTAAATCTGAGATCCTCTCCATCCCCATTTGAGAGTACCAGGTCTAAGATTGCTCCCTCCTGAGTGGGTTCCAACACTAGCTGTCTGAGGCATACCCCCTGTAGGGTATCGAGAATGACCCTGCTCTTGGATGTGGTTGCAGCAAAGGTGTTCCAGTTAACATCTGGCATATTCAGGTCCCCCATCAACAATAGCTCCCCCTTTTCTACCAGTCTAAGGATGCCTCCTATAATTTCCTTGTTCATTGCCTCCCCCTGGGATGGGGTCTGTATCTATCAATCAATCAATCAGTCAGGTCTTTATTTATCCAGGTGAACACCATTGAGAAGAACTCATTTTCAAGATGGACCTGGGCAACTTACAATAAACCATCATAAAGAAAATACACAACTGAAATATATGACTGAACAAGACACAATGGTAATTGAAGCAATATACAATAAATAGTTAGCAATATACATTAAAAAACCTGTGCAGCAGGAAACTATCTATGCTTAATATGTACAAAAAATGCATAGGTCGAACTGATTATATGACATGAAGGACCTAGGAAAATATTAAACATTAGCTCAAGCTGTGGACCCTGCAATATGAGCAGACTTGATAGACCAAATGGCCTTCTTCTGCTGGCTTCTTTGTATGTTCGTATTTTATTTAATTTATTGATTGAAAATGTTTCACCACGAAAGACACACTGAGCAAAAAGATGCTTGTCTCACGGTGCGACTTGGGAGGAGGGGTTACACAGGAGGCAGGTATATGAACAACAGTTGAATTTAGAAGTAGAACAGTGCAGGTAATGTACATAGTTGGGTGGGAATATATTTGAACTTGTTACTTAGGGAGAACAGTACAGTACATGATCTTCAAAGACAAGGTATACATTTCATGGGTACACAATCTTCAAAGACAAGGTATACATTTCATGGGTACACAACGAGTGCAATATGTGATTACATAAGTGCCAGTAACAGAACTTGAGAGCCAGTAACAGAACTTGAGCTGATCGAGATGCACCAAGTTGACAGTAGGAGCTGGAGAGTGAAGATAGTGGGTAGGGGAGGAGTGGACTAGTAAACACTAGGTGTTGGGGGGGTGGTTTAGATGGGGTGGGGGGAAGGAGAGGGGAGTTAGTAGCTGTGAGTAAGGATGAAGACAGTAGGTAATGTAGGAAGGAGGGAGGGAAGAGAGATATTAGGAGTGAATAAGAGTGAGAGTGTAAGTGTGTAGGGCAGTGTATAAGCCAGACAATTAGGCGAAGGCCGAGCCACTGGTCAGGCACTAAGAGGGGGAGGAGAAGTTATCGGGGTGGAGGTCAGGGGCAGTTGCAATTTGGTGCAAGGAAGTTAGTGAGGGCAGAGGATAGGGAGTGTTTGGATGAAGAAAGGTGGATCTGGGCCAGCAGGCCATTCCAGAGTTTAGGGAAGAGGTAAGAGAAGGCTGATTGGCCGGCGGTGGTCCTTTGGTGTGGGATGACTAATAGCCTAGCGTCAGTAGACCTGAGGGCGTGGGTGGGGGTAGGTGGGGAAGATAGGGAGGATACGATGTAGGGCAGGAGGGAGCCGAGCCAGAAGTTGGAAGTGAATTTAATGCTATGAATCAGGCGCCTGTTACTCAGGGATGGCAGGGCTGGTGAACGGTAGAGCTCACAGTGATGTGAGTGGGGGGGGGCATTGAGGGCAAAGCGGCAGAAAGCATTAAAGAGGGGGTCAAGTCTGGCTAGGGTGGTCTTAGAGGCGGAGCTGTAAATGACATCACAGTAGTCGAAGGAGGGAAGAATCATTTTCTGGACTAATTCACGTCTGACAGGTAGCGGGAGACTAGTGCGGTTTCTATAGAGGGCACCAAGTTTTGGGTGCAGTTTTGAAATGATGGCATCCACGTGTGTGGAAAAGGAGAGGTGGCGATCAAGCCAAACCCCTAGATACCTGAAGGATGGCACTTGATTGAGGATGGTGTTATTTAGGGTATAGAAGATCAGAGGGTGGGTGAGTTTGGATAGGTGCTGTCTAGTGCCGAAAGACATAGAGACAGTTTTCTTGGAATTTAGGGAGAGTTGGTTGGTATTGAACCAGTGTTGGATTTTGTTGAAATTGGTTTGATGTTTGGAGGTGAGTTCTTCGTGGGTCTGGCCAGAGGTAAAGAGGACCGTGTCATCTGCATACATGTCGATTGCGATAGTGGAGCAAAAGTTAGGCAAATCATTTAGAAGGATGGAAAAGAGGATGGGGCCAAGGGCTGAGCCTTGGGGAACGCCGGTGGTGATGGGGGGAGGTGTGGTCAGCTATTTTAGTGGATTGGGTTCTATTTAGTAGGTAGGCACTGAACCAGTTTGTGGCGGATACTGCTAACCCAGCCCCAGTTAGGCAGGATAGGAGGAGAGAATGGGATACCGTGTCGAACGCTTTTGCTAGGTCAATGAAAATAGCAGCAGTGATTAGCCCTTTATCCATCCCAGTGAGGATGGAGTCCATGAGTCTTAGTAGGGAGGAGGTGGTGGAGTGGTGTTTTCTGAAGCCGGACTGAAATGGGGTGAAGAAGTTAGTTTCTGAGAGAAAGTGGGAGAGTTGGGATAGCGCTAGGTGTTCCTGGAGTTTGGCAAGGGTGGGGAGGAGGGAGATGGGATGGTAGTTAGCAGTGGAGGTGGGATCACCACCTTTTGGAAGGGGTAGCACAGTGACATTCTTCCATTCGGAGGGGAGTGACTTAGTGGTGAAAGAAAGATTTAGTAGGGCTGCGAGGGGAATAGCGATGGCGGGGGCAGATAATAAGAGGAGTTTGTTATCGAGACCATCTGGGGTTTTGCTTTTGGAGGGGTTGAGGGAGTGAGGGGCATCTAGGGTTTCGGTGGGAGAGATGGGTCTGAAGGAAAAGGGGTACCTACCAGACGGTAGGGGGATAGATGTCTGGGGGGTGGGTGTGGATCCAGGAGGTAGGGAATCGAGGAGGGCCCGGGCACAAGTAGTGAAATAGGAATTAAACTTGGAGGTTACCTTCAGTGGGTAGGAGAGGAGTGTCCCTGGGTGAGGAGGAGAGGTGGGGGGCTTGCTGTTTGGGGGGAGAAAAGGGAGTTAATGACTTTCCAGAATTTAGAAGGTCTCCCAAGATTTGCATTTAGGGTGTTGTTAAAATATTTAGCCTTAGCTAAGCGGATGGCCTTTGTGCACTTGTTGCGGAGCATGCGGTAAGTGATATAGTTGCTTGGGAGGAGTGTGGATTTGTAGTTTCACCAGGCCTTGTCATGGGCTTGTTGGCAAGCTATCAACTAGGGGGATATCCAGGGTAGGTGAGACCCACAGACTCGAGCCCGGCGCAGGGGGGCGTGTTTGTCCCAGGTGGTGAGGAAGGTGTTCCGAAAATGTGTAAGGGCCGAGTCCATGTTAGAGCAACTTGAGCTCGGGACCCAATTAGAGTGAGATAGATCTTCCAGGAGGGGGAGAGGTTGAGGGATTTGTAAGACCGTTGGAATATAAATTTGGGAGGGGATTTGACTCTGTGGATTTTGCGGACCAGGTAGATTAGGTGGTGGTCACTAATGGAATCAGGGAGGAGGCCTGA
The DNA here is from genome assembly GCA_016271365.2 of Neoceratodus forsteri. Lineage (NCBI taxonomy): Eukaryota > Metazoa > Chordata > Ceratodontiformes > Ceratodontidae > Neoceratodus > Neoceratodus forsteri. The sequence continues at coordinate 121,729,698 of JADMNL010000022.1, forward strand.
ACTGATGACGCGGTGTGGGTGGGATGTAAGCACCCAGTCTAGGAGGGAGTGATTACCAGACTTATGGTTTGAGCGTGTGGGTTCTGTAATGGTTTGGCTAAGGTTGAGAGCGGTTATCTCAAGTTTGGGTTTTGTTAAAGGTGGGTGCTAGCCAGTTGTGGTTAAAGTCACCCATGACATATAGTTCACCTGACTGGGCAACAGATGAGAGCTGGCACAGAAGGTCAGTGACTATTGTGGTTGGTGTGCCTGGGCAGCAATAAATACCAGCCACAAAGATAGGTAATGAGGAGGGAGGGAACAGTTTTACCATAAGAGGCTTGTAAGCTTTGGGTTTAGCTTTTGTAAGACAGACATTGAAGTGGAGGGCTGTTCTGATGTAGATAGCCACCCCTCCTCCTCTGGAGGGCCGGTCTTGCCATGTAATGGTGAACCCTGGAATAGCGATGGTATTATCTGGTAAGCTGGGGTTTAGCCAGGTCTCAGACAGGATGATTATGTCGAGGGCATGGTGGACAGCTAGGACCTGGAGCTGGTCGAGCTTAGGGGTTAGGCTACAAATATTTAGGTGGAGAAGGCGTAAGCCTCGGGAGAAGTAGCCAGAGCGAGTGTCGGTGGTGGCCTTGGCTGAGGGGTTCGGTATGAGGTGGTCAGTGCCTGAGTTAGGGGTTGGGCTGGGGTTAGGGTGAATATCCCCTGCAGCCAGAAGGAGTAGGGCAATGGTTAGGTGGCAGCGTAGAACACGGAGAGTCCGGGATTTTGACGTGCACTGGCTGGAGGCGCCAGTAGGGTGGGCTGAGCGGATGGAGTGGGTACTGGTGTGGGAGTGAGAGGCCAGAAGGCAGCCAAAGGAAAAGACCGAGGAGGAGAGAGCATAGGGAAATGGGACCAGGAGACAGCTGGGAGGGATGAAGTGGACTTATAGGGGGCATTAGTAGGATGAATCAGAGTAGCTGGTGGGGGGGGGGACGGTGGTGCTGGGTAGGTGCTAGGAGGAGGAGGAGTTAAAATGGGAAGGGACAGTAAAATGGGGAGATCAGAAGTACAATGGTTATTGATGGGGACATTTTACCAGATTTGGGGAAGAGGTGCCCAATCATAGAGCCTTGGTAATAACAGGGTGGTGAGTTTCAAGTAACTTGGTTGCCCCACAGAAAGTGTAGATACCACTTTGGAGTAGTGGTACAGTCACAGACTATGGTGGACAGGGTACAAAGTTCAAGACCCTGGCAGGGCAGTTGGGATAGGACCTAGCTGAGAGCAGGGATCCAGGTTCTAGTTGATGTGTGTGTGCAGTGTGTTGACGGGCTAACTCCCCTCACAAGGGTGCTGCAGCTGGAGGTAGTTTATTACCTCTCTGCAGGCCTGCGTTTGTAGTGTCTGCTCCTGGAGGGAGCTCAGAGAATCCAGCTGGTCGGGGAGAAGAATCTTGTGGTATAAGGGAGAGAGGGTTAAATGACCAGTTGAGCTTGGGACTACAGTAAGAAGTGGGACATAAGAAGGTAACAGAAGACTGAATAGCCTGGAATTACTAGAGTGCGGAGCCCATGCAGATTGAGGACTCATGGCAATAAACAGGGAAACAGGTTGTACGAGTCAGAGGACACCAAGAAGAGGGCCCCTGCTAGAAAGGGACAGAAGACAATAGTTAGGGAGAGCAGTTAACAGTTATCCTGACAGAAACCTCCAAAATGCATGTAAATATGTCAAAAGGAGAAAGGGGTATAGTAAGGGTGATGGGAGGTGCCAGTATGCACCATACAAGAATCACTGTATACTGGATGTATAGGGCAGCAATTTAGGGGAAGCAGTTGCAGGATTACCTGACAGAATGAGAATATAACGTTTTGCATACAGATTGATAGGATGGGCCAGTTTTAAAGTTGTTTGCAATTTATTCCAAAGTTGTACACAACCCCTGTGTGGACTGTGGTGCCATTTCCTGTCTCCAGGGTGACCCACAATGCCTCCTCTCCTCCCTGATTAACCTTAAGTTTTGTTGCTTTGATCCCTTCCTTTACGCAGAGAGCTACTCCTCCTTCTCTTTTACCCTCCCTCTCCCTCCTGTAGCTCATGTACCCTGATATGTTGACATCCCAGTCATGGTTCTCTGTGTACCATGTTTCTGTGACTGCCAGGATATCCAGGCATCCCTCTTCCATCAAGCAGTGACCAACACCAGATGGAGCCAGAGGAAAAGGAGCCCCCCCCCAACCTGTGTGGCATGTCTGAGGCACAAGCCATCAACAGGGAAGGAGCAATGGATCAGGTTGCAGCAGCAGAATGGAGCGAACAGCAGTAGCAGAGTAACAAGCCACCACCAACAGCAGAAGAAGCAGAGAAGATGGGGAAGGTGCAGGGCAGCATCCACATGGCAATGCCAGGTGGGAGGAAGAGGATGGCAGCTGTAAAACTGGCAGCTGCATGACTGTAGCCAACACAACATGCATCCAGAGGATGCTTGGAAATGCACGCTGTCATAGCGCTTGGTTGGGGGTGAGATGAGGTCGCCCACTGCCCCACTGAACCCCAGGAAAGCCTGCCAACAAAACCTCATACTATACAAAAGAATAGCTGGACCATTAGCACAACTCAGCTAAGTGTCTATCATGGTGTCTGATGACATCAAGGACCTCTTCCCTCTTGCAGTCCTTATGATGTCATCAGAACAACTTGATGGAAACACAGCCTTGTTGTGGATGTTTGCCCATGCATTATTCTGAAAATTACTCAAGCTTTACTCTCAAGGTCCCTATGATGTCATCAGAACTCCACGATGGAAACACAGCCTTGTTGTGGATGGTTACCCATAAATTATTCTGAACATTACTCAAGCTTCGCTCTTGAGGTTGATGATGTCATTAGATCCCCTCAATGGAAACGCTCCCTTGTTGTGCATGGTTGCTCATGAATTGTTCTGCACATTATTTGAACTTTACTTTTTTTATCACGGCATTATTTGTCCACATCCAAGGACCTGGTAGGGGCTATGACCCCCCACCATCGGAGGGGTACATCCTCTGGCCCATCAGGGCCATCATGGGACCAGCCGGGTCCCGATATTTTTCCTTTGTTTTTCTCCCACACCCATGCCTGTGCAATGGGTGCAGCAGCTGTCTCCATCTCTGTGGAGGCAGCCAAGCACCCAGGGCATGAGCCGAACCCCTCTTGTTGTGCTGACGCACGCAGCACAAACCCCCCTCCCCGAGGAAGGAGTGCAGTCCTCCAGATGCTCAATCCTTGTCTCCCCCGGCCAACCGCTGAATTACCCGAGTCCATTCCCAAACCCTTGTCACCGGTGTGATGCAAGGTGTGGCATCCAACACCTCAAACCTCAGCGCTACCAGTCTTATTTGAGCTTTACTGTTAAGGTCCTCATGATGTCATTCAAACCCCTCGATGGAAATGAAGTTTTGTTGTGCATGGTTGCCCATGAAATATTCTGTACATTACTTAGGTTTGCTCTAGAGGTCCCTAAGAAGTCATCAGAATCCCTTGAAGGAAACAGTCTTGTGCTCCCATGCATTATTCTCTATATATGTGCCATTTGATACATCACTTATTGTACAAGTTTCATTTCATGAATTCTGAGTGAAAGGACCATGAAGTTGAACAGTTCTGACTGCCCTAACTTTGTGAGCTGATATTCTTGTACCAAAATAGACACACCTCGGCACACCAATATACTTATTTTAAATCACTCAAGTGAGCTAGAGGGATTTTTGAAAACACTTTACACTTTTTTTCAACCTTTTGTTTATTCACCTGTTGCCAGGCAGCCCCTGCTCCAACTGATCCACACAGCTCCATTACCTGCCTTCTCCAGGTAGTTACTCCTGCCTCCTTGTTCCCCTGTGGTAGGCTCCCCAGTAGCAAAACTTCCCTGACAGTGTAAGGATCCAGTCCTTCAGGCAGATGCATGGTTGGCAGTGTGAGGCCTGCAGGGGTTTGGCCTTTATGCTGCCATCTGGAGTTTTTCTCTCCATTTTCACCCTTGCCTCCTGTGCCTCCCTCCACTCTGTGATGTCCAGATAATCATGACCTCAGATGACGCAGTGCACACTGGTTGCATGCAACACCCCTTGCATGAGAGCAAGCTCCCCGGCACTCTACAAAAAGCCACTGTGTCACTAGGTGCCCACCATTCCAACCCTGAGCTGTTCCGTACTTACCTTCAGTAGCACGCCCCAGCCCTGGTTGCCCCATTGCTGGATCACCAATTCTGCTCCTGAACCTGGTGGCCAGCCCCTACTTTACACTTCTTCATTTAAAAAAAAACTGTCATGCTTCTCCCCCCTGACTTTGAAGCAGTATGCTCCACTTTAATATTGCTGGATGAGACGACAGCTGAACACAGGATGAGGACCTATGGTCCTGAGCGCTGATCGGCTGAAACCATGTAAGTGATTTATAATGTTGTCACCAAAGGGAAGCAGTTGAAATGATAAAATTAGCCAAAAGAGTGCACACTAAGCCCCTAAAGTTGCTGCTGGCAAGCTATATCCGTAAACCAAAAAAAAAAAATTACCTCTCACATGCCAAAGGGGCTTCCATAAATGTATTATAGAAATGCAAGGCCTATTCCAGGAGCAGAGAGGAATCACCCCTACATATCAACTACCAATTAGACTTCGTCATGATAACAATTAATATAGATGAACGAGAAGAGAGCGTGTGCAATGCCAGGCTTTCCAGGGCAACTCTGCCAGTGCAGACCCTACTGATGTGGAATGACACAACCTACCCCCTTCCCTGAGGCAAAGGGATCCCACTGACACTCGGCCTTCCAAAGGCAAGGTGCACCTAATCTCAGTTCTGTTTCATTACAATTCATAATCTTATCAGCAGCTGCAGTCTTACACTGACCTTCAGGTAATTTAGTTGTGGATTAAGAAAGAGCCCCCCCCCCCTTATCAGTGCTCTGAAAAAGTGTGAACTCTGAGGACAATGTCAGCAGAGATAGTAGCACCATGGGAAGCTGTGCTGTCCCAGGATAACATTATATTCCAGGTCAATAATCTGTTGTAATAACACCTCTGATTCCTCTACACCCTCCCCTCCCCGCTGCTCTTCAGGGCTTTAACTCACAGGTACGAATGCCAGTACTAGAATATGGCAGCCTTTCATTCGACCAAGCTCTAAATAAATACACGGAGGGCAATGACATGGAAGGCAAACTACACCGTGCTGCAGGGCTTTACATGTAGTTGATAATTGCCACTAAATGGACATGCCCAGATTATAGACGGAGTTTAAAAAGTAAGCTTTACTTCTGTCTTTCTTATGTTCATATTAAAGGGTTTCAAATGGAATAGTTTTTTAATAATTTTTGTAACTTTGCTTTTGAAGAATAGAACACTAATTGTAGTTCTCAGTGAATGTCACCTACCTATAAATGAGTGTTTGTCTACAGTTCACATGTTGCTGATATCGGTTGTACATGTTCGGTGTCTCAGCAGGTTGCACACTTGCCTCTGAGACCAGAAGATCAGAATGTTGTGGGTTCTAGCCCCCTCCCCACCAGGAACTTGGGATAAATCAAAATGCTGACTCTGTCATGCATCATGAAAGAGGATGCTGTGCTCCTGAGGTACCATCTCTCAGATGAGACATTAAACTGAAGTCCTGTCTGTCTGTTCTGGTGGTTTCACAGATGGATGTTAAAGATCCCATGGCACTTTTTAACGAGAGTAAGAGAATCTCTCTGGTGTTCTGGCCAGCTTTCCCCCTTTCACAAAAAATATCACCAACTGCTTTACCTGTTTCAAAATGTCAATTTGCACCCCCAACGAGGCTGGAAACAGGAAGAATTGTCCAGCCCAGCTTTCTCAGTCAACAAAATCACAATAAATATTCAGAGGGATTGGGGATCAATATTTTTCTTTTTTGTTACTTTCTGTTTATTAAGGAGCAAATGTTCATTTCAGATAAATGGATAGCTGACTGTTTTATTTCACGTGTTTTGATGTACCAGTAATTACTATCTACTTTTATAATACAATATTTGTGCAGTGAAACAAGTTGGTTTTCCCACTTTGCTTTTCATGCTGCTAGGAAAATAATAGAATTCTGGTATTATAATACCAGAAGCTGCCGGGTACTTAGGAGCCCAACGTGTTTCACTGGGAAACTAAATATATTTTTCTTTATTTTGCAAAAGAAATAGATGCTTCTTTCAGCAACAGACTCTACATGTCATATGCTTGCACTGTTGTGGTATATCTGTATGATTTTACAGTTTTTCAATAATTGGCTTCTCTTATCTTCTTCTTCTTCCTGAGTTGAATCTAGTTAGGAAGAAAATATCACCCACTAAATCATATTACGAATTATGGCATTGTTCTTAGCCAGTCAGGATTGTTTATTTCTAAACTTTCCAGATACTCTTATAACCATTATATATTGTGGGAGTGTCAAGTGATGCTCCCGACCAATCACAGCGCTTGTTTTAGTTGCACGTGAGATACTTTTATTTCCATAAGAGTGTCTCCTGTGTTGTGCTCTAGTAACGGGCTCCTTGTTAGCACAGCTCAATTCACAGAAAGACACAAAATAGGTAATTTTTCTAAAAGTAAACGCCGAGCGATTTATAATATATTTATGTCCCTGTTGCCACTCATTTCTGTGTGAGCGGTCTCACTTGCATTCAGCTCATGCCTGAACAGCTCAGCTTCGCTTTGCTGTTCCCACTCAAGCCAAACACATGTGAAACCACTCTTCCTACACAGCAGTGAGTGACTCCAGATGACACATCGATATATAAGGGAGTAAGTATCTCATGCATATAGTTCTAACATTCTGATGTTCTACGTAAAGTTAGTACAGTCCACTTCCCACAAAGGGGATTCTCTAATATTTTGCAAAGTAAAACATTCTGATTTCAAATTAAAATTGAATTTTTAAACAAAAGTCTTCAATATGATTTATAGTATGTTTGTATGCACAGATCCTGTGTCTCTTACCATTATAAGAGTTTCTTCTCAAGTCCTTTGTGTGCCACTATCGATCAAAGGAGAACTCCTGACCAATCGGAGCACTCCTTCCTCTGCATGTTAGACACTCGTATTCTGTGAAGTGCATCTGACATGCAGTTGTCCAGACAACAGGAATGTTTTGGGAAGGTTTTTTTAAACAATTAATGTTATTATAGATTGAGTGCGATCAATAATGTATTAATGCTGCAGCTCAGATCACTCTTACGGTTGTAAGAGTGGTCTTACCTACATTTTTAGGGTATCAGAACCACTCATCTTTGGTTCATGGTTCTCATACCCTAAGAATATGTGTGAAACCAATCATAAGAATAGTCCAGGTGGTGGTACTAACACACAGAACTACACAACTTCGCTTCACAGTTCTCTCACCCATAGGACACGATAAAGCACTCTTATAACCATTTTAGAACTATGTGCCAGAGATATCCTCTTATAGTTGTAAGAGTACCTGGCCTGTTTAGAAATGAACAATCCTGACTTGCTCAGAAGATGTCACTGGTGAGCATGCCTTACAACAAATATGAAACTATCTATGGGCTCACTGCCTTCTCAGCTTCTATATTCCTAGCATACATTCTTGTATGAATGTTATGATTTATAATAACCATGAGACACTATACATGCCCATAAAAAATGTATAACAAAAGATCACAGGTTATGAAAAATCGCACTTTTTTTATTAAATCTATATTTTACTGATAGAATGCTTTATTCCTCTAGAGAACTCTGGAAACAGATTTGTAGTTTCCCATTGGAATACACTGCCAGCCTTGCCAGTAAAGATCTTCTGTCTTCATAATGCAAGGATTCCATTGGCTTCTTTTTTATTAGTAGCTGGCAAAATAGAAAGAAAGTGATGAAAAAGGAAAATAAAGAAACAAATAAAAGCAAAAAAAAAATCATTACCAAGGCATTTCAAGAACCAAAAGCTTCCTTCTTTACAATATTCTTACTAAAAACACACTCAGTGTGTAATGATCTATCTATGCATCCATCCATCCATGCATCCGTCTCTCTCCATCCATCCATCTCTCTCTCTCTCCATTCATCCATCCATCTATCCATCCACCTCTCCATCTATCCATCCATCTCTCCATCCATCCATCCATCTCTCTCCATCCATCCATCTCTCTCTCTCTCTCCATCCATCAATCTCTCTCCATCTATCCATCCATCCATCTCTCCATTCATCCATCCATGCATCCATCCCTCTCTCCATCCATCCATCCATCCATCCATCCATCCATCCATCTCTATCCATCCATCCATCTATCTCTGTCTATCTACAGACAGTATCTATCTATCTATCTGAAGGCCCCTTCCCCAGTGTCTAGGGGTTCTGGTGGAAAAATAGAGGAAGGGGGCCCAAATCAGAAACTTCACAGGAGACACAGCCTTTAACTGAATAAAATGGTCTTACCTCACCTGCAGAAACTCATGCAGCAGGGGAAAAATGGTTCTTTTTGATCAGCTGGATAACAAGAAACAGGCTGCAGCGCTTCATGGCCAGAACCAGAAAGACATGTTTTTTGATTTTTTGCTTTGAGAGGAGCAACATTGTTAGGCAGTATAAATAATCCCAGCACACACACACAGGGTGAAAATAATAACAATGAACTAATTAATTATTAAAATGAATAAATAAGGTGCACGGCTCCATGGAGCGGAGGGTGAGACAGGTCAGTAGCCACACAAGCAGAGATGAAAACAGCACAAAGCTGTAGGTCCCAAACAGTCTGAATTAGGCCAGGCACATACTCCACACAGCTACTCAGAGCCAGAACAAGCTCAACTGTTAAAATGGTACTGGGGCCTACTCACATTGATGGAGTGACTTACTCTGCCCCTGGCATAACCCAAAAATGGGAAATGGCCTATTAAACCGCGCCCGCCCTACCACCTTGCCGGGGTTCATAACATGTACCCAGACCACCTTACCAGGAAAGTTGCAGGGGTAAAAAAAAGCAGCAAATGACTCTGCTCCCTCTTTCCAGTTTCACACTCCTGCATTTTGGGCCTAAATCGGAGACCTGCCTCAGACACAGGCACAGCAGGCCCCAATAATGTAAGATCCTTGCAGGCCACCTGAACATACCCCGGCAGTGTGGCGCACTGGGTACTGACTTCCTCTGCACTGCCACTACTGAGGAGACCCTGTCACAGCCCTGCCACTGCTGTAACAGCCCCACTGCCAGCATCTGCTCGAATGGAACCTGGATCCCAACCCACCCCGGTACACGAGGTGGGCTTACCTTCATTTCTCTGGTTCACGACTGCCACTCCTAATCCGGGGACCCCGCTCCCATGGCCACAAGCTCCTACAACTTCCCCCCAAGAACCTACCTGTGAAACCAACACCGAAACCAAGATGACTGTTTCTCCTGGGCTCGGTGTTTGAGACCCTGGCCCACTTGCTCTACCTCAACCCAGCAGCCTCCTCGAACCACTCCCAGAGGGCCCATTTTAAAGGGCAGGGGCATAGAGAAACACCCACAGGAGGTGGACCTAGGCTGTCCATCAAAACCAGACTGGCCAGAGGGAGAGAAGGTAACTTTATTAAGCTTCCCTGAGAGGGGTGGCTTACATATCTATCTATTTACAGTATTACAGTATCTATGTGTCTGTCTCTGTCTCTTTGCCTGCCTATCCATCCATCCATTTATCCATCCACCTACCTACCTAGAATGTGTGTGTGATATTTGACCAGGAAAGGCACATGAGCTGTGACAGCTCTTTTCTAGGTGTTTCCCCTCTGGGGTGAATGATATAGACCTGTTTTACTAATGTGGAATGTTGGCCAGGATACTGGGAAAAATCCCTTACTCCTACTCTCGCCATGGCATCTTTAACTTCCACTTGGACAGCCACCAAAGATGGGCAGAAGGGTATCTTGGTTTAATATCTCATCCAACGGATGAGGCTTACATCCAACCCTTCCACCTATGACTTGGAGTTTCTGCCCCCTTATTATTTTTTTCCTGTAAGGCAGTAAATAACCTGCTTGCATACACTTTCTCTATGCATCTTTTTTTTTTCAGTCTAGCTTCTTTCTCTCTGGCCAGGCCATATCACCCTTCCACTGGTCCTCTGGCCATCACCTAGCCCCATTTGCCAGGAACAACCACAGCATCTTCCAGCTCCCACTGTTATTTCCTCCATGGCTGGGGTTCTTCATCAGAGGGTGTCCTCCACTTGTAACATGATCAGAATTCACGGCAGATAATGGGCTTCATAGAGTGGTGCTTCAATGTACCAGCTGCGTTCATCATTCAGATAGATCCAGGCTGTTTTATCCCCTGTAATACTGGCCTCCTACTACACCGTGGTGTGTGCTATAGCAAAAAAACCCTAGAATTATGTGATTCCACGGCCACAGAATCTTCTGCAGAATTTGCATCATGCCGCAGAGTATATGTTATATTGTTGAATTCATTGCTCTGGGTGAGTTTTCATTCAAATACACAGTTTTACCGTGGTGCTTGGCTATCCTCCCCACCTTGTTGATCCTAAAGCCCCACCTATATGTGCAACATTTAATGTTATCGATAACATCACATCGTATTTTAAACAGTAGCAGGACTGCATTTTGCAACAGAAATGATCAGTTCATGCCGCAGGAATGAGCCCATACTGCTACAGACGTCTGAGACCCCTGCTGCAGAAATCATGACTGAAGTGCCACGGAAAAGTAGGGACCCTGGCATAAGCTTTTTGGGGGCCCCGCCAGCTTGCAGCTTTCACTGTGGCTGCAAGGTGAACCTTCCAGGGCCTTACTGCAGGGGTCGCTCACTGATGGTGTGGATGCACAGTTCCGACCCTCCTGACCGAAGAGATGCGGCCACTGACAGTATTCCTCAATCACTGGCCAGCCATTTACCATCGTCTTAGGCTCATTTCTGAACCAGGGTTGTTGGTGCGAGAACGTTACACACTAACCACTGTGCCATATGGGGGCAAATATAAGCATTTTTTTTAGTTTGGGATATAAACAGTGGCTTAAATCTCACAGTTATTTATTTATTTTATTTATTTATTGAAAAGTTTCACCAGGAAAGCACACTGAATCAGGATTGCTCATCTCCCGGTGAGTCCTTGGGGGGAAGGGGTACAGGTGGACAGACAAAATACAGTAACAGAAACACATGAGTACATATGAGAACATTTGAAGGCTGGTTACATGTATGCTGTAGAACAAGTTATACAATACTGGCAGTGATAAAAACAAGTTATACACAAGATTACAGCAAAGCAATGCAATCACATTGATCATGGAACATGAAAAAAGTGCTTAAGGAAGTGCTTGAATGAGTAGCACAAGTATCAGTTGAGAGAACTAGAACAGGAGTTAGGAGGGAATGGGAATACAAGGCAGGGTATGCGTGTAGAAAATGAGCAGGTGGGGTTTTAGAAGGGGGACAGGGGATGCAGATATGTAGGGAATAGGGCTGGAGTCCCTTTGGTAGGATTGTAAAAATAAGGGTAAGGTGGGATAGAGGAGGAGGAGGAGGTAATGCCCTGGGTAGGGCAGGGGGAGAGGCGGGGAGAGGTGCAACATGATGAAAATAGAATTGAGGAAGATAAATTATTAGGTGCAATTACAGCATGGAGAGAAGAAGTGTATCAGGGCTGAGCTGATGGACGAAGGGGATGAGGAGTGCCTAATTTGGGGGGGAAGGGTAAGGAGTTCCAGCGTTTAGGGAAATGGTACAAAAAAGACTGTCCTGTGGAAGTAGTGCAGTGAGGTACTGACAAAGTGCAAGAGTCACTTGATCTGAGAGAGTGGGATAGACAGCCTGAATCAGTTGGATGGGGACTTGTAGTTACCATTGCAAAGTGACCCTTGCAGTTCAGATTATTCTGACACCTAGCTTGGAAGGCTGAGATCATGCTTCTATCACAAACCCGAGGGGGACGCCAATAAAGCGGGCTGGGGGTAGGTTCAGGATAGATGTCCGTAAGTACTGTTTCACAGAAGGAACGGTGGACAGGTGGAATGGACTGCCGGAAGAGGTGGTCTGTGTCAAAACAGTGAGTGGATTCAGACATGGGGGGGAGAGACAAGCACAAGGTCCTAATAAGTGTGGGGGAGGGGTGCAATGGGGAGGGAAAAAGAGATGAAGATGGTCACTAGGCCAATCACATAAATAGTAGATAGGGTTGGGCAGACTGGATGGGCCAGTGGGCCTTCCTCTGCTGTCAACATTCTATATTTCCATGTGAAGATTTGAGTCAGTGGCTCAGCAGGTTGCACACTCACCTCTGAGGCTGGAAGACTAGAAGACTGTGGGTTCCATTCCCTCACCAGGAACTTGGGGTAAAAACCTAACATTGACACTGCAGTGCAGCATGAGAGGGTGCTGCGTTCTTGAGGTGCTGTCTTTTGGATGTGACAATAAACTCTGGTCCCGTCTGCCTGTTCAGGTGGACGCTAAAGATCCCATGGCACGTCTCAAAATGAGTAGCGGAATTTTCCCAAGTGTCCTGGCCAAATTTCCCCCATTCAGTAACAATTACCACCAACAGCTTAATCTGGTTCAGTTTCAGTTGGTTTCCATGATCTGTATCTTCCTCCCACCCCCTGGGATTAGGCTAAAAATAGGCAGAATTGCCTAGACCTCTTTTCCCGGCCAACAAAAACTGAACAAATAAACCGAAATAAAATAAATAAACATGCCGGCAGCTGACTGGATAATCCAGTATCCAGTTTTGTTATTGGTCTAAGACATGATCCAATCCCCCAGATACTTAAGCAATGAGACATGATAGGGCACGGGTTATTGGGAGATTTACCCACGCCTCAAGTAGTGTGTCACGAGGTGCAGCCAAGTGACTTAACCACACGAAAAGAGGATAATCTCACAATCAGCCATTTTCTGGAGTGCCTTGTTATGATTATACACTAGACCCATGAATAAAATAAATGTAAAAATATTTTTAATGATGTATTTTATAAATGCCTTTCCTCGGCCCTGGGTTATTGCAGGATTTACCCATGGGTAAAGACCTTAGCTGACCAATCAGGTTAGAGGATTTTGTATGTTCATTGTATAATGCATTTTATCTAGTCCATTCAACTTCTCCACTATAGAGCTAGGGTAAAACAGGGCTGATTGGATGGGCCAATGGGGTTGGATTTGCAAAATCCCTGGAATGCCGCAAGCCATGGGTGCACTGAACATACGGCACACGGGGCTTGGGGCATTCTCCTGGCCGGCAATCGGGATTTTCGATCATGTGCACCAACTGCCGCAAGTTAGACCAACTTTTTCTGATCTAGCTTGCAACAATCCTGGGTACTCTTTTTATGGGGCTTGTGCCAAATATCTGGCCCAGGCTGCCATAAATCGAGTAAAGTGTTGCAACTGCATGCAACCTACTAAAATCAGGCACAGTTACGGCAAAGGTGTTTGGCGTAGCTCACCAAAAAATCGGTCTGACGCAAGGCTTGATGCAAGCCTGTGTTGCCCTTTGAAAAGCTGGCCCACGGTCTTTTTCTGCCAACATTTTCTATCTTTCTGTTATATGTGGATGGTATGAGGTGCTGGACACAAGCAACTTTCATTTCAGTTTGGAAAGGTGATAACTCCTAACACTCAAGGCCCTTGATTCTGTTACACAGCCATTGTGTATTAGCTCCAATTATGTCTCCACTTTGGGACAGAGAACAGGGGAATAGTAGAGTCAGGGTTGTGGGGAATCAGAGAGCAATAAACTGAGAACACACATAGGATAGCAAAGCGTATACACTCACCAGACAATGTAATTACTGTACTGTGTGGAAATGGGCACTTTGCAGGCAAGGTCACAGGGATAGACAGTAGACAGCAGGACTGATTAAGGCAGTTAATGGGCTGTTAAATAGAGACAATTGGGACTGGATGAGTCTAAATACTCATCAGTCATCACCCAGCATTCGCAGAAATCCTTGAGCTCTTCTGTACCAGACAATCCACATCCTGAACACAATCCAGTCTCAAAGGTATCTATCTGTTCAAGAAAGCAAGCGGACATACCTCTCAACCTCTCAGCATTAAAATGCACAGCACTGGCCTTCAAAATGCAGTGCAAGTAGTCAAAATGTGTAGCGCTTTCTTATTTTAAAGAATAACACATAGTAAACACCATAGTGTTAAGAAATATTTATATCAAGTTAGTTGAATATTTTAATAGCTTGCGTGACCAGAATTAGCATTAACGTTATGTGGACCAGCAGAATATCTTCATGGTGCAAGGATAAATTTGGGAATTGAATACACAGCACTATGCAAAATGCACAGAAGCTGAGAGGCATGCTTGCGGAAAACATACTACCAAAGACGGACCACCCTCATAGCGATGACAATGGCAGGGATGTGGAAATGGATGTTTTTTGGAGCCATGTTTTGGGAATCTGATTTCTCCTCTGGATCCAATTTTCAGGAATGGGACTTTTGCATCCTTTAGGAAGTTCATTGCGTTAAACAGCAAATTAACAGGTAACAGTGACCTACAATTCATTTTATTTTCGTTCAAGTCAAAAATTCCATGGGTCCAAATTTGAACAGCAGGGAATTTTGTAATGTTTCTAAAATAGAAACACTTCTGGCATCAACTGGGCTTAAATCCCATCACATTCCCAATTCTTTTTAATTAACATTTTTTGGCTCAATGGGACCGCACCCCAGTCAGACCCAGCCCTATCCCTCGGTGTCACTGCCACTTACCTGCGAGGGGCTGCCAACCCCACAAGAGAGCTCCCTCCTGGCAGGGTCCAGCCTGTCTAGAACCAACCTTCTCCCTCCTACAGGCCACAGAGACAGAGTGACCCTGGTGTCCCCACTGTGGACAGTGGCCTGGGTCGGGGTCCAAGTGAGCTGGAATCATGGTGCACAGGCACTGTTTTCCCTCAGCCCTGCCCATGGGACATCGACAAGTTGGGAGGCCCCAGTAGATGCACGCAAGGATGCTACCTCTGTGGGCCCCATTCCATGCCCTGCTCCCACTCTCTGCCTGACTGCACTTCCACCTGTGGTCCCCCAGGTGGAAGTCCTGTAGTGTTAGCAGGAGCCCTCCCTCCTCGGACGAAGAAGCATTCTTCAGGATGCTTGATCATTCTCCCCACCTGGCCAGCCAGTGGCGATCTGAGTTTCGTTCCTGAACTCAGGTCACTGGCATCATGAGTGGTAGCACTACCGCTGCACTGAGGTAATGGCTAACATTCCTGCATTTTGAATTTCAGGACATTATGTCCTTTATTACTAAAGATACTTGCAGAAATCTAGACTCTTTCTCGATTAGACTTCATCAGTCCCTGCTACTTTTTCTGCTTTGAAATCATGAGCCTCTGCCTGTGTCATCCTCAGCTGGACCCCCTGGTCCCATGGTCCACCCATGACTCACCATCAGGATGTTCCCTCTCGACTTGCTCCCCCGCCCAAGGCAAAGTTGCTCCCAGCTCAATGGCAGTTCTCCATAGCAGCTGATTTACCTGATGGTGGAAATGAAGACTGAGGAAGTGTCCAGGCAGAGAGGTCTGGCAGTGGACATGGTGAGCAGGGTGTGGCATCACCTGCCCAGATGGTGTTTTTTTATTGTGAGTTTCATGTCCCTGGAGGAGCAGATGAGCAGTGATGTCTTGGATGACATCATGTGCATTCCTGTGCATGATCCATCAGTGCCCACCACTCCTAGACCTTCATGGTCCCCAGGTTCACCAACCTCCAGCCATCACTTGGGGTCAGTCTGTCGCTGGGATCCATGTCCCATCCTCCCTCCCTGGAGGACAGCTGTCCACCAGATGTTCAGACCTCATATCCCCAACCAGTTCTCTAACCCTCCCGGCTTGATCCTTTCCCCAGATCATCAATGTCACAAACAGTAGCACTATCACTGTGCTAGTGGACCGGCCATGGTGTATATTTTTGTAGTTTTCCCTCACTATGGTTGCAGGTATGCTGCATACATATGTCACATACAGCCCCCCCCCCCCCCACCACCATGACTCCAATGTAAATGAGTGATGTATCTCTTGGACCTGTCCCTGATGGTGATTGTTACAGCTATAGCTTTTTTCCTAATAATTTTAAATCAATCTGAATTGAAATAATGGTACATACATACTGTCCATATCATCTGTAAGTTTAACAAAATGAAAGAAAACATTTCAGTCTCAGTGTTATAAAATGATACATGATATAAATTGATTATAAAATAATATATTTTAAAATGATATTGTCAAAGTCCTTAAAGTGGCAGGTGAGAGACAAGCTAAATTTAAACACTGAAACGAAAAAAAGTTGTTTAATCAAACCTAATACTATGGGAGGCTGACAATGTTTAGTTAAACCTCAACTAGTTAGAATAAATTGTTCTAAAGCAGTATATATCTGAATTATAATAAATTATATTAACATATGCAATTTTAAAACCAAACTAAAAGTCCGTCCATTTTAACCATGCAAGGATTAGATTAAAAAGAGATAGCACTGCTGATCCCCAAATCCGGTGACTTCACCTGAAAACCGTTAACAGTCCTATTAAACATAAAACATAGAAACAAATCATAAGTTACTCTTTACCACCGTTATCATGCAATGTATCAATGTGTCTCTTAGTGAATGGAATAGTGAACCAAATGAAACGTTATGTGAAGATAGCCGTACTCAGTTTAGAATTAACAGATAAATCATTATTCTGGCTGTTCTGCATAATAGAAAAGGATGTACAGTTAAGCTCAACAGCACTATAAAACTTGTCAAAATAAGCCACACATGAAATACATTTAGCAAACATGAGGGTAAAGGAATATTCTACTTTTCCCACGGTATAGCTTTGTAACATGTGTCATGCAGAGGTACGGATCATCACACAAACCAGTATCAGTTTCCCATTGACGTAGCCTCATTAGGTCGAGGTTGCCTTCCCCTTTGATTCTGTAGTTGTTCAGATGTGCTGCTACCTGCTGTTTCTGCCTGCCTAGTACTATCTGCTGGCCTAGATCAGCTCCACTGCGTGTTGCGTGACAACCTCTCCTCGGACCTTTGTGTTATGATATTGTTGCAGTGCTTCTGCAGTGCCCTTGGGCAGTGTTGGAATTACACTTTATAAACTTCAGGAGCTAGGGGGGCCAATTAGAGCCATATCTTTAAACTGAGCCCCCCCTTCTCATTATAAGTCAGTGGAAGTGATTCATGAGCTACTGGAGCTCACTTCAGAGCTGGGGGGGTGAGCCCTGACAAGCCCCCCTCCCATAATTCCAACATTGCCCTCAGGGAGCTTCAGACAGGCTGCCCAACTGCTTTAACCTTGGTGGCCACATCCTCCCAGACCTGTTTCCTGGGGCCATGCAGCTCATTCTCTCCTCCTCTCCCAAGCAGCAAAGCCCTCGTAAGCATCCATTCTAGCAGGATGTCTGTCTTGGCCTCTGCAAAGTTTTTCTTGCGGCTGTGTTTCTCCAGCACTGTGATTGATGAGCGCAGCATTGAACATTGTCAGTTCATCATGTTTATGATGCAGGGTGCTGCCTGTGGAAATTCCATGCACTTTCATGCAAGTGCAGCACTTACTGGAAAATCCGATGCAGCGAATATTACACACCTGATTATGACACAGGTGTATGGTTCAGGCACCTTGTGTTGCTCTACGTGCCTTTTAAAATTCGAGCCCAGCTGGAGTTTAAGAGGAAAGATAATGTTTTAATAAAAATGTTTTCAGTGAAAAATAGAAAGTTATGAACTTCAAATTTTGGAGCAATATTGGGTAACTGAGTTCTGCTGATGCCAATGTCAATTATATATGAGAAAAGCAGAAACTCTCTTTAACAGAAGCCTATGTTTAGATCATACTATAAATTGTACTGGTACTGTAGCCATTCCTTTTTATTATTAAACTTGTTCTTCTCTGTTGCCACACACACACAGTCCTTAGCTGGGTGAATGGGCTAGAGATCAAGAAGGATCTGCAGTAATACTATAGGCAGGGAAAAAGTGGTCAGACTAGGTGGGCCAAGTGATCCTTATCTGCTGACAAATGCCGTTTCTAAGTTTCTAGGTGGGGGGGGTGTACTCCCCTTTGCAGCATCCCCAGCCCTGTCCTCTGCTAACCCCACCACTCCTGCTGGTTAGGATCTACATGTCCCAAAGACACCATTGGACAACATCCCATCGGCAAACATGGTTTTTACTCTCCTGTGTGTTCTTTCTTTCCCCAGCCATCCACTCTCTCAACCTCATATCTAAATTCTGGTATAACTTGCTACCCTCCTACTCGATGGACAGTCTTTCCCTGGCCCCAGACACCCCTTATGTACTGAGGCACAGAAATGAAAAATCTTTTCTTGCACCCATCCATTCTCATCATCTGGAAAAGCTACTTTCTCTGACCAGCTCCCAAGCTTATGGAACAAACTCACTTCCTTCATTAGAAGCACGTCATCTCACATTGCTTGTCAAGCACAACTACGCCTCCTTCCAGCTCCCCCCTGCCGCTGTCCCAGGTGACTCTGCTCCACGTTGCAGCTCCTACAATGTCCTAGCCCTCGCTGCATGCACCTATTATAGTGGTTCTGGTTTCCCAGTGTCCCATGTCCTGAAAATGTTATCTAGTGTGCCACTTGCCCGTTAATTTAGACTGAATTTTCTATAAGCCTACTCCCAGTGTCCAGAAATGTAAATAAAATTGTTCCCTGTTTAAAAAAGAAAACTGTCCCCGATGTCTTTATTTAAAACTGCAAAAAAGAAAACGGTCCCTCATTGTCTCCCCCGTTCCCCTCCCCCATCCCCACCTCCTCACTCTTTCCCACCTCCCTGCAACCCCTTACCCATACTTACCTCTGGAGGTAAGAAGCATTGAGCTTCTGTGAACTGGGACACATCTGCACTCTTCAAAGCTGACCGGCAAACTGAAGATTTCAAGGGAAGCTGAATAATGGGAGTCAATGGGAGGGGGTGGAAGGGGGTTGGGGGTTCAACTTAGGTTGATATCTCAGCCATTTTTAAGAATTTTGACCCCAAATTTTCAACATGGCATTCCTGGGACACTGCCTCATGAACACTGTCACTGCCATTTCATTACTCAGACCCAAAAGGTGATTTCGTGGTCACTGTGTGAAATCACCTTTCGGTGCTGATTAATGAAACAACAGTGTCATTGTTCATGAGGTGGGGTCCCAAAAAACCCATGATTGCAAATTTGATGAAAACATTCCCAAAAATGACTGCATTATAAGCGTGCATTGTGCAGTTTCTAAGCACGCTCCTAACTTCCCCAATTTTTAATATTTTCACTCCAGATTTTCAACATTGCCATTTTTCACACCTCCTTATGAACAGTACAACTGTCATTTTTCATATCCTGCCCAAAACATGTTTTCGGACCTGTAGCACAGAATGGTGCGGTCGCTCTGCTAAACCACCTTTCAGGATGAGTGAACAAAATGACAGTGGCACCCTTCATGAGGAGGGGTGCCAAAAAGGCCATGTTGAACATTTGGTGAAACAACTCAAAAAAAGTGGCTGAGTTACACCGAGTTACACCCGACCGTTCAAAATTTTCTACGCATGCATGTAACTTTGGTCATTTTGAATTTTTTCACTCCAAATTTTCCATATAACCTTTTCATCACACCACCTCATGACCAGTACAGCTGCCATTTTTCACATCCTGCCCATAATGTGTTTTCGCATCTGTGGCGTGGAATGCCATTTTCCTACAGGTTTGAACATTTTCATCTACAGGGTTCAAGAGGTGGGGTGATAAGACTATGTTCAACATTTGGGGTCAAAATATGAAAAATGACAATGTTATGGCCATTTGTTACAATTTCGTTATGCATGCTAGTAACTGTGTAACTCTTAAATATTTGTGCGCCACTTTTTAAAATGATTCGTACTCCTGCTCCACAGCCTTCTCTATCTGGAGGGGACCCCCTGCCCCATCCCCCAACATCCACTAGTCGACGCTGACCAGCTACTCCCAGGGCTTACCCTCCGGGCAGGGTTGGCAGGACCCCCACCACGACCAGATCCACCCACCAAGACCAGATCCAGTACAGGGGTCGGTGCCATAACTGTTCAGGGGTAGGACCTGTGAGCTCCCTCCATCATCCGCCTTGAGCTTTTTTCCTCCTGGTTTCTCCCCTTCAAGGGCAGAGTGCGCAAACACTCTGGCAGTCACTGCGCAAAATGAACTTTTGGGGCAGGAGTTGAAAATTTTCTCCACCTTTGTTCATGAGGCGGGGTCATAAGAATGCTACATTGAAAATTTGGTGTGCAAATATTAACAAACAACAACATTACCAGCCTGCACTTAAATTAGCAAATGCAGGCTCGTACCTTTGATACTTTATACTTTGACCCCAAATTTTCAACATAGCCATTTCTTTACTGCATCTCATGAGTGTGACAGCTGGCATTTTTCAGATTCTGGCCAAAATGCTGTTTTTTTTTGCATCCCAAAAGGTGATTTTGCAGCCATTGCATGAAATTACCTTTCAGACAGTAGATGAAATTGTACTCTTCATTTCTTCATGAGGCGGCATTATAAGATGGCTATGTTGGAAATGTGGTGTAAAAATATTAAAAAATAATGAAGTTATGAACCCATGTTGAAATTTGCCAGTGCTGGCTTGTAACGCCAAAAAAAAAGAATGACACCAGTGCACACGACGAACATTAGAAAAGTTTGTTTTCTTATTTGTCAGGCAAAATACACATTGAAGCATGTTAAACTATATCACTCTACTTGTAAACTGTATTGATATACTTTAAAACTGTATCAATATGCTTTAAAATGGTATTGATATACTTAAAAATTGTATCAATATACCTTTAAATTGTACCTATAAACTTTGCACATATGTATTTTAAAACTGTATCGATATGCTTTAAAAACATATTGCTATACCTTAAAACTGTATCAGTATACTTTAAAACTATGTCATTATGCTTTGAAATGGTATTATATTTTTAAACTGTATACAGTAGACATACTTTGAAACTGTACCTATATACTTTGAAACTACCTATATCCTTCAAAACAGTATCGATGTGCTTTATAATGGTATTGATATACTTTAAAGCTGTATCTATCTATTTATTTATTTCAAAAGTTTCACCAGCAAAGGCATACTGAGCTGAGTAGCAGCTCATTTCCAGACGCGTGGGGGTGGGGGGACAAGGAAATAGTAAAAGTACAATTACAACAGGTACAAACAGATAACAGTTTCAGGACTCAATCAAATGCTAACAGCTACAAATTACAATTAGTTAGAAGCAATTCATGTAGCAGCAGTGGATGCAAAGCAATATAAAGTAAGGTGCTTCAGGGTCAAATTGGGAGGGAAGGGGCTGTAACAGTGAGGTTACAAGATGGAGATGGGGGAAGGGAGATGAAGAAGGGGTAGCAGGGGATGCAGTAGGGGAGGTCACTAGGTGACACAGCAACTAGAGTAAGAAGAAGGAGGAGAGGGAGTAGCATAACAAGGTAGTATGTGCTACAAGGTTTAGGGGAGGTAGTAAAGGGGAAAGTATTGATGGTCGGGGGTGTGGGTGGGGGAAGCAGAGGGGTGAGGGGCAGGACTGGGGGAGGAAACGGAGGGGAGGAGAGAGTAGAGCAGTGGTGTAGAGATGTGGGTCAGGTGCAGTTGCAGGAAGGGGAGATGAAATTGAGATGAAGAGAGGATAGAGATCAAAGGGAGTGGGGCAGAGCAGATAGATAAGGGAAGAGAGTTCCAGAGTTTAGCAAAGTGGTAGGAGAAAGCAGATTGGCCAGCAGTGGTTGAGCTAGAGGGGAGAGCAAGGACCCAGCAGCCAGAGTTGTGAAGGAAGTAGGTGGGAGGAGGAGGAGGGGTGGAGAGGATAGAGGTGAAGTAAGAGGGGAGAGAGTCAAGCCAGTATTTCACAACAAAGACAGAACAGTGGGCAAGGCATCTGGCTTCAAGGGAGCAGAGAGAGAAATATAAAGGTCACAATGGTGGGTACGGGGTGAACAGTCAAGAGCAAACCGACAGAAGGAGTGAAAGAGGATGTCCAGACTGGCTAGGGTGGACTTGGGAGCTGCACTGTAGACTATGTCACCATAGTAGAAAATTGGGAGAATCATTTTCTGGACAACAGCATGGTGATGCAACCACAGTGTCTGTACAGCGCACCTAGTTTGGGATGTAGTTTTTTTGTGGATGGCATCCACGTGTCCAGAAAAATCGTGCTGCCAGTCAAGCCAGACCCCAAGGTACTTGAAGGAGGTGACATCCTCCACCATGCTCCGATCAAGGGTGTGGAAGGATGGTGGGGCAATAAGTCTGGAGAGCTTCTGCCTGGTGCCAAAGGTCATGGAGACTGTCTCTCTTGGAGTTGAGGGACAACTGATTTGAGTGGAACCACAGCTGTGCTTTACCAATGTCTAGCTGGAGACTGGTTGCCTCATCAGAGGGAGAGGTGCTGAAGGCAAAAAGAACAGTGTTGTCTGCTTACATATGTATAGACACAGAGAAGCAGGCATCAGGGAGGTCATTGAGGAAGGCCGAGAAGAGTAACACGCCAAGGATGGACCCTTGAGGGATGCCAGTGTTGATTGGGGGGAGAATAGGGAGTTACCTATTCTAAATGACTGAGTCCTACCAACAAGATAGGAATGGATCCAGTTAGTGGGAGGGGTGGAAAGCCCTGCTGCAGCAAGCTTGTTGAGGAGAAAGGGATGTGCTACAGTCAAAGGCTTTATTCAAATTGACAAAGATAGCAGAGGTGATACAGCCCTGGTCCATGTTAGAGAGAATGGAGTCAGTAAGCTTGAGGAGGGAGGTTGAGGTGGAGTGGAACTTTTGAAAGCCAGAATGGAAAGGGGTGAAAAAGGAGGAAGAGTTGAGGAAAGGTGAAAGCTGAGACAGCATGAAGTGCTCTTGAAGTTTGGCAAGGATGGGGAGTAGGGAGATAGGGTGATAGTTGCCTGGGCTGGAGGAGCCACCACCCTTGGGAAGGGGTATGACTGTGGCAGTCTTCCAGGCATCAGGGACAGAGGCAAGGGAGAATGAAAGGTTTAGAAGGAAGGTAAGTGGGAGAGCGGTGGCGGGGGCAGAGAGGTGGTGGAGTTTGGGGTCTAACCCATCAGGGCTCTTGCCCTTTTGAAGGTTAAGGGTGAGGAGAGACTTTAGGGTGAAAAGGGGGGAGAAGAAGAAAGAGGGTGGTGGGTGGAGTGAGCCATGGGGCAGGTGGAGAGGGAGAGGACTGGGGGAGAGAGGAGAGAAGGGAGAAAGCACAGGTGGTGAAGAAAGTATTGAACTTGGAAACCACTGAGAGGGGATCAGAAGTTGTGGAATCTCTCACCTTGAGGACTGGGATGGGGGACTGGGGTGGAAGGGTGTGGATGAGAACTTGGAGGGTGGTTAATGTTATTCTGAAAGGAGGAGGAAAAATACTGAGCTTTGGAAAGTCTGATGGCTCTGATGCAGGCATTTCAAAGGGCACAGTACTTAAGAAAATCCTCGTGGGAGCCAGCCTTGTGTACCTTCCAAGTGAGGTCACTTGTGTGCATGCATACAGGCCAGTAGTTGGGAACCTCTGGCCCTGGTTTTCCTGAAAGGAGTGTGCTGATCCCAGACTGCCAAGAACATGGTCTTGAAATAGCTGAGGGCAGAATCAATGGAGGTGGAAGTGGAAACGGGAGACCAGTCGATTGTTGCCAAGTCCCCGTGGCAGGAGGACAAGTCCAAGGATGTGAAGAACCAAATCTGGAGGCGTCTTGAAAGGGCTTTGGGGCAGTGTATTTTGCACATACAGTAAACCATGAGGTGGTCACTGAGCGTGTCTGGAAGGATGCCAACAGCAGTTATCTGGTGAGGGTGTGAGGCAAGAGTCCAGTCCAGAAAGGTGTCAATATACTTTTAAACTGTACCGATAAATTTAAAAACTATATTGATGTCAATCAATCAACCAATCAACTTTATTTAACCAGGCTATACACCTTTGAGCGAGTTAATTTACCAGATGGTCCTGGATGACATAATGAGCAGCTACAATACAATGGTAATCGGGACAATACAGACAAGGTATGTACACAGTATTGTATGTGCTTTTAAATTGGTATTAATATACTTTAAAATGGTAATGCTATACTTTTAAACTGCACCTATATACTTTAAAACTATATTAATAGGTTTTAAAATGCTATTGGTATACTTTTAAACAATATTTGATACCCTTTAAAACTGTGCTGATATGCTTTTAAACTGTACTGACATACTTTAAAGCTGTATCAATATACTTTAAACTGTACTGATACATTTTAAAACTTTATTGATGTGCTTTTAAATGGTATTAATGTATTTTAAAATGGTATAGATATACTTTTAAACTGTACCTATACATTTTAAAACTGTGTTAATAGATTATAAAATGATATTGATACCCTCTAAGACTGTACTGATATACTTTAAAACTGCATGAATATACTTTTAAACTGTATTGATACATTTATTTTAAAACTGTATCAATATACTTTTAAATGGTATTAATATACTTAATTGATATACTTTTAAACTGCACCTGTAAACTTTAAAATGTTATTAATGGATTTTAAAAATGATATTTCGATACTTTTAAATGGTGAAGATACTCTTTAAAACTGTAGTGACATGCCTTTAAATTGAAACTCTATAAACTATGTCACTGTTTAAAAATTGTATTGATTTACTTTAAAAACTGTATCAATATACTGTATTGATATGTTTTTAAACTATACTGGTATTCTGGTACCAACAGCTTAATCTGGTTCAAGGTCAGTTGGCATTCATCTGTATCCCCCTTCCCCGGATTGTGCCTGAAAATAGGCAGAATTTGTCTAGTGCACTTACCCGGTCAACAAAAACTAAATAAATAAATAAAATAAAATAAATATACTTAAAACAGTACCAATATACTTTTAAACTGTATTGATATCGATATGCTTTTAAATGGTATTGATACACTTTAAACCTGTAGCAATATGCTTTTAAAGCTGAGAACTAACCTTGGTTCAGCAGCAGTCCAGTACTTTGCTCCCAAATTATGGAACAACATCCCAGCTGCTATTCATACTTGTGCCACCGCAGGGAGTTTCATGAATCCCTTCGTAAGCACCTCCTAAGGACATCTGGAGTTGAGATGACATCAGGACCTCTCAAGCTTTGCTCTCAAAGTCCCTATGATGTCATCTCAACCCCTCAATGGAAACACAGCCTTGTTATGTATGGTTGCTGATACACTATTTCTGTATAAAGTATATCAATATTGATATAGTTTTAAGTATATTAATACAGTTTGTGAAGGATATCAGTACAGTTTAAAAGTATACACCTCTACTACAACCTCTCCGTGGCATGGAGCTAATTAAACTGAGGGTGCTGTACCATAAAGTTGCTCCCTTTGTAACCACAGCACATCCCCGAGAACACCACAGTAGTGTTCTCACTACAATTAACTGGTCTTTACATGAAGAGAGACTAGACTATCCTACCCTCTGTCTTGCCTTTAAAGTAATCAAAGCAGCCCCCCCCCCAGCCTCATTGGTTACTCCAATACAAAACCCAGAAGAGGTCTGTTAGACCATCCACCTGCTCCACTCTGGAGGTCCCCAGGTCCAGAACTTGTCCAGGCGATAGGTCATTTGCAAACTCTGCTCCTACACTTTGAAAGAGACTACCGCCAGAAGTGTATATCACTAATCTCGTTCAAAAAGGCCTTAAAGTTCCACATGATAATAGCAAAGCAATGCAGCTGTATTAGATAAAGTATATGTGATATCTAGCACTTACCTGCCATTTCACCACCTGATCAATTTAACAGGGCCAAAGATTAATAATATGTAACCCAGCTGAATGCCGGAAGCAAATACTGCTATGTATATTGTGCATCCAATGCGATTATGTGTACCCACTGTCCGCTGCTGGTACCCGTTCCTCTGTACTATGTATGTGCATTATGTGTTCTTTCATCCTACACAGCCATTCCTAATAATGTGCTTGTTCAATTTTACTGTTTGTTATGGTCAGTTTCATTAATTGTTGTAATTAACTTGTCCTTATACGTAACCTGGTGTATGGTTGTAAACTTGTATTCCTATTAACTGTAATTAACTCCGGGTCCCACCTGAAAAAGGAACATAATGTTTCAGTGGACCCACCCGGTTAACAAAATTTCAAATAAACAATAATGGTTCAAAAGTTAACCCTGTTCAAAAAAGTGTCTTTAGAAAAGGCTAACTTTGGCACCATTAGGGCTAGAAATGTAACTTTTTTTAAATGAAAGCTTGGACTCAGGCTCCCATAGATATGTTCTGATTTTGTCAGTACAATTCTAATGTATCAATACTTTATTCATAGTGGCCCCCTTATTCAGAGCCAGCTGTTTGCACCACACAAATTATAGCACCACGTGAAAAATAGCATGTGGCTATTAGGAAGGCATATTTATACAGGCAGCGCCCTTCTCAGAGCACGCTGCCTGTATAAATATTGAGCCATGGTACCACCATGCAAAGTATATCTGTGTGGCACACCAGAGTCCCCTGTTGGCAACAGACACCCAGGTGTAAAGGGGGAGGGTGTGTCCCTAAAGGGATAGCGGCTTTGCTCCTGGGAACCATATTCGTGTGCCCGCTTATTAATGACCACATATGGCACGCAAGATGCAAAACGGCCATATGCATACCATTATGTGTCCACTGCCAGTGCATTTGTATGCATAAATGCATTGTGATAAGTTTTTGCCATTGCTCCCACCCTCATTCAATCCCCATACACTAACGTTTAGATCTGTGTCAGCCTAATGGTACCTCCTCCTACCCTGATCCCATTGTGAAAGTTTCAGCATGGTAGTCCAGTGGTGTTCCCCTCCCACCTTGACCCTGTTGTGAAACTAAGACCCTGGCAGTTTGGTGGTACTCCCCTCCCATCCTGACCCTGTTGAGAAATTCACAAACACCATGGGAGTCTGGTGGTGCCCCACTCCCATCTTGATTCTGTTGTGAAACTAACATCCTGGCACTCCATGGGTACTCCCCTCCCATCCTGATCCTGTCATGAAATTGACGAACACCCTGGTAGTCCAGTGGTATCCCACTTCTACCTCAATCCTGTGGAGAAATTGATAAACACCCTGGCAGTTCAGTGGTACCTCCCTCTAGCACTGATCCCGTGGTTAAATGGACAAACACCCTGGCAATATAGTAGTATCTCCGTCCTGCCCCGATTCCTGTGGTATACAGTAAATACCCCTGGTAGTCCAGTGGTACCCACCTTCCCCCCAGTTCCATTGTGAAACTGACACAGTGGAAGTTCAGTGATACTGTTGTAAACCAATGCAGTCCCCACCATCCTTGGCCCACCCACTCAGCACCTACTACTCTCCTCCCCCTTCTGGCATCGACCCACACTGGAAAACCCCATCCGTGACTGCTGTGCTGGCAGTGTGGCTGACAGCAACCAGTACAGGCTCTCCTCTTACATCCTCAGCTGTCCGCTATCTGAATAATTGGGACTGACCATGTGCATACATTAGAAATGGGAGTATGTAAGGGGGGGGTAACATCCTCATTAACCCCACCCCTTGACGAAGGCTCAGGATGAGCCAAAGCACTGTGGTTTTGGTGAGAGGCCCGTATGTTATTAATCTTGATTCTTGAATTTTACACTGTATTTTGCACATTATGCACTGAGTGTTTGGTACTACAGCATCAGCACTTTATCCTGCACTGTGCACTTTTGGAGTGAGAACTGCAAGATGAGATTGTGATGTTACTTGAAAAGCACTTGTATTGCACATCAATAAGATCAGCTATGGGTATATTCTATTACGTGTGCTCAGCTACATTTTTTACCAAGTCTGCTACAAGAGCGTGATCTCTTCTACGGCTCCGGATTTTCTATACCCTTACTAAATGCATCACAATGGCACCACAGTGGCAAGACAGTGGTGGGCTACCAAATGTTTAGTGGTACGCTGTACGCTGGACCCAGTGGTACCCTGGTATTATGATGGTAGTTTACATTTTAACTTTTGTTGGTGCAATAGTAGGAAAGTGGTACAAAGGTATCACAATGGAATTGGAAGAAATCCAATGTGATGTCATAAAACCCTTAATGATAAGTACAGTGGTAATCACAGTGGCATTGCAATGGCAAACCCGTGGTATTACAATGGTTTTCAGAAGAAATTATTACAAGTGCTGTGTCCTTGCAAACATTCTTCTGTCAATTAAACAGGTCCATGTTGCCGGCACAGTGACATGGATGGACGAGGCATCCATGCCTCACATGTCACCATGCCGGTGACCCGAGATAAGGAACAAACCTAGGCTGCTCGGGGATCTGCCTAGGGGATGAAGATCAAGCAGCCAAGCAGATGCTGTCCTCCTGTGAGGGATGGCAGCCTACTCCACCTCAACACCACCATCTAGGTGACCATAAGTGGTGGTGCAGCCAGGGACAGTGGTTTTGGGTGGGGACACTCCCAACAGAAGATATCAGCATGTCCAACAACATGCATAGGACATCAAGCCATCACCTCTATGGAGCATTCTTGGGTCAGGGAAACAGAACACTGGAAAAAGTGCCAGAGGCAGGATGAAGCACCACGACTCCTCACAGATTTGACACCAACTACTGGGCACAGGACCACCGCAGCAAGCATGCCATCCAGTGGGGGCTTGGGGAACTGCTGATGACCCCGCTATAGGGGGAAGCTGTGGAGGAACATGTGGGTCCTCATGGTAATTGCCAGAGACAGTGTGTGATGGGTTTGGTGCAGCTGCAGGATGCAGGCACCAGGCAAGAAGTGGAAACAAACGAAAAAAATAATAAAGCAAGGGTTCATGTAACCCACTCACCTGGAGTGAGCAGGATGATGCCACAGAGAGGGTGGTGGACACATGGAACAGCCTTCCTGAGGAGGTTGTGGGGTCTAAAACTGTGGGAGAATTCAAGAATGCATGGGACAGACATAAGGCAATTTTTGTGGGGGGGTAGGAAGAAATAGGCTGTTAGTTAAATAGGATCTGGAGCTTATCCTCTAGGTAGGGAAATGGGCAGACTAGGTGAGCCAAGTGGTCCTTATCTGCCGTCAAAGCCTATGTTTCTACATTTCTATGTTACTGCCTCTACAGTTCTGATGAACCTACTAGGTAGTCCTTGCCCCATACTTGTGGACCAGAGGGGGGTTGTCTTCTACCTCTTATGGAGTCTACCACAGTGGCAGGAGCAGTGCACAGTGGACCCCCTTGGTGAGAATGTAAGCGCAGAGATAGTGAGAGGGGGCTGGGAGGCAGGTGAGTAAAAGGGGCAGCACTGGAGATTTAGGATAACAAAAAAAAAAAAGAAGGAAAATAGAGGCTGGTGGATCCTGGATGTATCTTTTTGGAAATCCTGTGCTTGTACTCTAAATGGAAGACTTGCCATGTTACTCCAGTGGGTGGTTTCTTCATTGGGATTAGGAGCAGGATGGGACATCACAATGGATCACGCAATGTTCTGCCTTTTCCCATTAAGGCTCAGCATAAGCAATGGTAACATGACCAGTGGAGGAGGGGTGTGTGGGTGAAGGGGAGGGATGTCAACATGCACAAGGATTAAAATGTATTGGGAGCATGGCAAAATGACACCAGTGCTTGCCCATGCCACATGACTCTGTCATCATTATATTGCATCCTGGTGCAATGGAGGTAAAAGCTGCAGGTGCATTAAAGGTGGTCACTAGGTTGGAACCAAGGCCCAGGGACATAACAATACTGCGACCCAGCACTTGCCTCATCATTTTTTTCTTTTACTCAAAACCTACCCTGGACCTTGCAGCTTATTTAGACTCCCTGCCTCATGCTTATTTGGAGGTTTATTTATGGCTCTGGGCTGAGACTAAATCAGTGTCGGGTGTCCATCACCATCGTTGAAGGTATGGCAGTCCCCATCGGAGAGGGAATCATAGCAAATTTAAAACAAGCATTTATCAATGCCGAATGTCGTGCTGGCATTGGCATTGGCATTGCTGGAGCTAGAGACGCATAATAGGAATGGCAAAGAAGTATTGAAGTGACGCCAACCCCACTCCCAGCCTGTAGAGAGTGACAGGCATTGGGGTGTGCCTTTGGGTCGTCAGTTATAATGCTCATGCCATTGTACCTCACCCTACCCTGTAGACACTGACAAGTGTCGGGGTGTGGTTTTGGGTCTTTGGGTGCTATACTTACCCCATTCCATAAGGAAATACGCTGATGTGGGTGCAGTATAGGAGTGTGGGGTGAACTTTGTGGCCGAACAGTGCAAGGCACACAACGATGCCCTGTCAGTAGCTGCAGGGTAGGGGGTGGAATGGTGTGAGCATTACATCCGATGATCCCAAGTGACACCCCTGACGCCTGTCAGTCTGTACTGGGTGGGGTGCTACAGTTGGAATCCCTAACACTGTAGGCGTATGGTGGTAGTTTCACTCCATATTTTCAACATGGGCTGCTTGTCAGGCCACCTCATGAAAAGCGGCACAATCACTTTGTTAGCTGAAAGGTGGTTTTGCACAGTGGTTGTGCCATTTGTCAAAAGAGGGATGAAAACACATTTTTGGGCAGGATGTGGAGAATGACAACTGTATTGTTCATGAGGAGGTGTAAAAAATGGCAACATTGAAAATCTGGATTGACAATATGAAGTATTGGTGAAGCAATGAGCATGCATACAAACTGCGTAACACACATCCGTAACCCAATTATTTTTGGGAGTTTGTTAGCCACATTTGTAACATAGGCATTTTGGGACCTCCTCTTATGAACAGTGGCGCTGCGATTTTGTTAATCTGTCCCACAAGTTGATTTCCCACAGTGACCAAGCCATTGTGCGCCACAGGTGCGGAAACACATTTTGGGCAGGATGTGAAAAATGACAGCTGTACTGTACATAATGAGGTGTGAAAAAATGCCAGTGTTGAAAATCTGGCATGGAAATATTGCAAATTTGCAAAGTTACAAGGGTGAGTGGAAACTGCGCAACACACGCTTGCAGCACAGTCATTTAATGGACTTTCGACACCAAATTTTCAACATAGGCATTTTAGGACCTCTACTCATGAGCACATCACCGTCATTTCCTCAAACTGTCCCGAAAAGTGATTTCGCACAGCGACCGCACTATTCTGCACCGGACATGCGAAAACACATTTTGGCCAGGATATGTAAAATGACAGCTGTACCGTTCATCAGAAGGTGTGGAAAAATGCCAATTTTGAAAATCTGGAGTGAAAATATTACAAATTCATGCAGTTATGAGTGTGCGTGGAAACAGCGCAACGCACGCTCGTAAAACAGCCATTTTTTGGATTTTTCCCACCAGATTTACAACATAGGCTTTTTGAGAGCCCCCCTCATGAACAGTGGCACTGTCATTTCGTTAATCGGTCCCGAAAGGTGATTCCACGCAGTGACCCCCAAATCACCATTCAGGGCTGATTAATGCCATGACAGAGCCAGAATTCATGAGGAGGGGTCCCAAAAACCCCATGTTGAAAATTTGGTGCCAAAATTCCAAAACATGCCTGAGATATGCATCAAAGTTGAAAAAACCCTATTTATTCCATTATACAGCTTACCGGCATTTCCTCAATTCGCGGTCAGCTTTGAAGAGTGCAGACGTGCTCCCGGTCCACCGAAGATCGTTGCACCAGACTCTGGAGGTAAGTATGGGGTGAGGGGGAGAGTGGGGAGGCAGGGTGTGCAGTGGGTGGTTGCAGGAGGCGGGCAGAGAGACCGCGAGGGACAGTGTTCTTATTTTCAGGTTCAAAAAAATAAAAAAATAAACATCGGGGGACAGTTTTTTATTTGCAGGGGCTTTGGCACACTGGGGTGGGCTTCCAGCATGCCACCTAAGTGTTTCCTGGGAAGATGCTATAGCTGACGGGGGATTGGGCACCCCCCTCAGAACATAACAAATGGGGGATGCATATGCCAGCGGGGAGTGGGCTCCCCCGTTGTCATATACATTTGGCCAGGGTATGCCGACAGGGGGATTGGGCATCCCCAAAGTCAGCAATATGCCACCATGTTAGTTTTCTTTTTTTCACCACCAGGGAAAGCACATTGGGAGGTCCGCTGTGTATGACGAGCTTAGCTCGCATTGCAGTGGATTTTTTGTTTGATCTCATCGCCACATTAGGTATGCATGGTGTGGCGTTGGCATGCAGGCTGATTGGAGAATGAGGGACGCACCTACTGATGCGTGCCCTGCATTCACCCAACAGTGACCGCGCCTCCAAAGCTGCACTACCACAAGATGTTGGCTGTGCATGCACGCCAACATAATAAATCCTCAGAGTTCTGCAGTTCATTTTTCAGAACCAAAAAAAAAACGATAGGAATGGTTTGTAAATCAGCTGTCCACAGCTCAGTGGAACTTTCCTGGTCAAATATCACATGAAAAGAAATAAAGTCCTCCAATTCTGCTTGCTCTCATCAGCTCATATATCTGTATAGACTCCACTCAGTTTGTCCCCCTTTAATGATCAAAACACACATCAGCGTGGTGGTCCTATGCTGAACTTCTGCAATACAGCCACCAAGACACATTCTTAGGGTATGAAAACCATGAACCAAAGATGAGCAGTTCTGATTCCTAAAGATGTATGTGAGAGCACTCTTTCAAATGTAAGAATGGTCTTGGCTATGGTAGTAATATACTGTTGATTGAGGTTGATCGCTAATACTGTATATTAAAGTTAAAAAAAAAAAAAAAAAACTGCCAGGAATGTACCTATTTCCAGGGCAGCTATGCGTGAGACACTCTTCACAGAAGGAGTGTCTCACGGGCAGAGGAAAGAAGAGCTCTGATTAGTTGGGAACACTCCCTCGATTTATAATCTCTTCCATTTCCTTTCTGTATTGCTGTGACCAAAATTGGATGCAGCACTCAAGGTGTGGTTGAACCAAGGCTGTGTATAGGGAGAAGATCACCAACCTTGACCTGCCCTTCACTTCCCTCCTAATTCATTCCAACATTGCCTGTCTGGCTTCAGCTTACTGCCTTGTGAATAAATATCCATACATGAATAAACATCCATACACAAACAAATATTTATATATGGATAAGTCCATACACGGATAAATATCCATACATGAATAAATATCCATATATGAATAAACATCCATACACGAATAAATATCCAAACATAAATAAATATCCATCCCCAAATAAAGATCCACACACGAACAAACATCCATACACGAATAAATATCCATACAAGAATAAATATCCAAACATGAATAAACATCCTTACACAAATAAACATCCATACATGAATAAATATCCATACAAGAATAAATATCCATACACGAATAAATATCCATACATGAATAAATATTCATACACAAATAAATAGCCATCCCCAAATAAATGGCCATACACGAATAAACACCCATACATGAATAACTATCCATACACAAATAAACATCCATACACAAATAAATATCCATACATGAATAAACATTCATACACAAATAAACATCCATACACGAATAAACATTCATACACAAATAAACATTCATACACCAATAAATATCCATACACAAATAAACATCCTTACACGAATAAATATCCATACATGAATAAACATTCATACACAAATAAACATCCATACACGAATAAATATCCATACATGAATAAACATTCATGCATGAATAAATATCCATACACAAATAAACATCCATACACGAATAAATATCCATACATGAATGAACATTCATACGCAAATAAATATCCATCCCCAAATAAATGGCCATACACGAATAAACATCCATACATGAATCAATATCCATACACGAACAAACATCCATACATGAATAAATATCCATACACAAATAAACATCCATACACGAATAAACATCCGTACATGAATAAATATCCATACACGAACAAATATCCATACATGAATCAATATCCATACACGAACA
This sequence comes from Neoceratodus forsteri, assembly GCA_016271365.2. Classification (NCBI taxonomy): domain Eukaryota; kingdom Metazoa; phylum Chordata; order Ceratodontiformes; family Ceratodontidae; genus Neoceratodus; species Neoceratodus forsteri. Next base: position 121,763,621 of record JADMNL010000022.1, read on the forward strand.
AACATCCATACATGAATAAATATCCATACACGAATAAACATCCATACACAAATAAACATCCATACCTGCATAAAATATCCATGCATGAAAAACATCCATACATGAATAAATATCCATACATGAATAAACATCCATACATGCATAAAATATCCATACATGAAAAAACATCCATACACGAATAAATATCCACACACGAATAAACATCCATACATGCATAAAATATCCATGCATGAAAAAACATCCATACACGAATAAATATCCATACATATGCTGAGCTTGCACTACTTTCTGCAGGATTGTCCAAGCAATACAGTAACAAAGGCCTAGCAGAAGTCCGGAGAGAATACTATACGTCCACTGGCCAGCCCATAACAACTGCTCTAGTTAATTCCTCATATAGAAAGCCATTAGGTTGATTTTGCAGGATCCACCTTTTGTTAATCCATATTTTGCAATAGAGACCCCAGGATGACCCAATGTAGGGTGGACTGCACAGGAAGGGCAGTACTAGGCACAACTTATAACAACTGAGTGGTAATCTTAGGGTGGGCTGTGTAGGCAATGCAGTAAGAGACACAACTGGAAACAAACCTGACATGATCCAAGATAGGGTGGTCTGTGTAGGCAGTGTGATACTAGACACAACTCAAAACAACCCCCGGAGCGACTCAATGCAGGTTGGGCTGTATAGGCAGTGTGGTACTAGGTATAACTGAAAATAACCCCAGTGACCCAGTTTAGGGTGGGCTGTGTAAGACAGATTGTAACAGGCACAACTCAAAATCACCCCGAGGTGACCTGAGGTAGAGTAGGCTGTGTAGGCAGTGAGGTATTAGACACAACTCAAAACAACCCAGGAGTGACCCAATATAGCATGGGCTGTGTAGGCAGCACAGTACTAGACACAACTCAAAATGACCCTTAAGCTGTTCCAATGTAGGATGGGCTGTACAGGCAGTGAGGTACTAGACACAACTCAAAACCACCCAAAGGTGACCCATGTAGGGAAAGGGGGAGCATTTAACCAAGAAAGGCACACTAAACCAGAGCTTATTTCCAGGTTTCCCTGGGAGCACAAGGAAGTTAAGTGACTGTGTTCGGGATCACACGGTATGTAAGTGGGGGCTGATGGGATTCAAACCCAGGTCACCAGGTTTGTAGTGCAGTGCCCTTAGCCACTATACTATACTGCTTGCTAAAATAGAGAGTATGGAACTAGATACAACTCAAAATAACCCCCAAGTGACCCAATTTATAGTGGTCTGTGTAGGCAGTGCAGCACTGTAATAGACACAGCTCAAAACCACCCTGAGGTGACCCAAGGTAGGGTGGGCTGTGCAGGCAGTGTGGTAGTGAACACAACTTGAAAATGACTCGGGTTGCCCCAGGGGTATGCATTCAAAATCGTGCAACCGTAGTAGTGCTTGTCAATATAGCGCGTACATTGCAGCGCGAGGTATAAATATCGCAATGCAAAAAATCACAGGGATTAAATAGCGTGGTGCCATCTAAGTTAAATGCCTTTTCTCCCCCGATTCCTGTTCTGCATTAGGGAAGAAAAGCACGGGAAAAGCAGAGACATTCAAACAGCAGGGGGTTGGGGAACATGCATCGGCAGTGTTCTTCGTGCATTGTCACTAATATTGAAGAGACAGTCTGCAGAGGTAGTTATTATAATTGCAGTGATGATTTGTATTGAGAAAAGTTTTTTAGTCTGCTATGTGTTCCCATTGCTAAAGGAACCATCGTTTCTGATCGCATAGTAGCACTTCCCGGTTTTCTGTTTGCAGTGATCATAGTCAATGTAAAAGAAATAGAACTGTAGCCTGTCAGCCTTCTTCACACCGATAGCCCGTCAATGCCCCCCCCACATGCATACATACTGTATATAAATGTCAGTCCATGACCATTGTAACTTTTTTTTATTTTCTCACACCACCTAACCTCACTTCTGACAAATGCTGCTGGAATGTGACCACGTATATAAGGCAATGATAAAAAAACAAGCATTTGTCAATGCCGAATGTTTGCTTGCTGGCATTGGCATTGTTAGTGTAGGAGTTACAGAGCTGAATAATAGGAATGGCAGTGAAGCATTGAACTGAAGCCAACCCCACCAGCACCCTGCAGAGCCTGACAGGCATTGGGATGTGCCTTTGGGTCATCAGGCATAACGGCCACGCCATTTCACCACACCCTACCCTGCAGACACTGACAAGTGTCACGGTGTGCTTTGGGGTCTTTAGCCCTTATGCGCACCCCATTCCATCAGGAAATACGGTGAGATGGATGTGGTATAGGAGAATGGGGTGAACTTTGGGGCCCAAGAGTCCAACGCACACCTCAATGCCTCTCAGTGGCTGCAGGGTGTGGGTGGGGGCTGAATGGTATGAGCATTGCAGGCAAAAATCCCAAGTCACAACCCTGATGCCTGTCATTCTCTACAGGGTGGGGCGTTATGGTTGGAAACACTTAACGCCTCAGGCATTCGTTGGTATTTTCACTCCAAATTTTCAACAAAATGTGTTTTTGGGACCCCCACCTCATGATCAGTGGCAATATCAGTTTGTTACCCGAAAGCTGCTTTTGCACAGCGACTACGGCATTTATAGTGTATAGTGGAATGCTGTTATGCATGAAATTCCATGCCTAGAATATGCGTGTTCTGCTGCAGTAGTGATGTTATTATGTTGTTCTGCTGCAGTAGTGATGTCACTATTGCAGCAGAACCACTTGGAATCCTGGCACATTGTTGCTTTCCTCTATTTGAATTCAGTGGTGACAGTATTCTAGAACCTCTAGAGACTTTTCAAGTCAGTTTCATTATGAAAAAGAGAGGGAAAAAAAAACTCAAAGCACATATTTCATATAATATAGTGGAATCCGCTTAAATGCACACCCGGTTTGCATGGAGAAAATGTGCATTTAAGCGAATTTGCATTTACCTGAAATTGCCATTTTGCGGCTGCACAGCATTAAAGACCCTGGACCCACTTAGCGTATAACATATAAACATTTAATTTCCATCATATTAATTGCATCAAAGGTTTAAAACCTCGTGTTAAAGAATACAACACTAACAAAAATACTTTAAATAAATATAGTACTGTACGAAGCACTGGCAGTTCTAAAAAATAAAGATAAATTAATTATAATTCAGAGTTCCACCTGTATTTGCTGTGCCAAAGAATAAATTTGCTTTGTTTTTGGTTTTGTGCATAATCCTTAAGCTGTTGAGGGAGCACAGTAGTCAACCAGGTCTCCGTCAACTCAATGTCTGCATCCTTTTTTCGCCATTACAGCGTTTGAAAATTATCCCGTTTCTCTCCTTCCAGCATCTCAGCCAGCTGCTGGCCACTGTGTAATTAGTCCTGATTGCTGCAGTCAGATCCTCTGCTTTTTTAACAAGAATAGAGCTATTGACAGGAGCGTTCATAGTACGAGTGGTGGAAAACCATCTTGGGGCTGATTCAACCTCCTCACCCTTCTCCTACACAACTCTGTTTATGGTCCTGGTCTTTGTTTTTGATCCATACTGCTGTTCTATACTGAATGGAGCAAGTGAATGCATAAGGTAAGCAAGCTGTTAAATACAGCTGCAACACCTAGTTAACTCTCATTAACTGAGTTATAAACTGTGTTTATGCCATTGTTAAAAAACCTGTGCACTTAACAGGTGTTAAATGCATTGCGAGATAAGTGTAAATGAAGTGAGTTGCTGTGTACTTAGCCGAAATGTGCGCTTATCCAACGTGCATTAAAGCGGATGATTTAACATTACAAATATAGCAGAAAAAATGGGAAACAGGAAAGTTGTGCATTAAAGCAGAATGTGCACTTATCCGAAGTGCACTTAAGTGGAATCCACTGTACCACTATACACTATAAAAAGTACAGGATGAGCAACTTTATGCACAACATGTGTGTTCTGTCACCTTGAGGTTCTGATTCCCATGGACCTCACAAGCTTTGCTGTAGAGGTCAGAGGGAGTCTGAATCCCTCTGTGGCAGAACACACTGGTTGTGCATAGTTGTCCATCCAGTATGCTCTATGTCATCACAGGTGCAAAAACACATTCCGAACAAGATGTAAAAAATGACAGCTGTACTGTTCATGGGGAGGTGTAAAAAATGGCAATGTTGAAAATCTGCAGTGAAAATATTTAAAAAAACTGGTGAAGTCATGAGCGTGCACAGAAACTGTGCAATGCACACCCGTAATGTAATTAGTTTGGGGATTTTTTTACAGCAGATTGTCAACACAGGCATTTTGGAACCTCCGATCATGAACAGTGTCACTGTGATTTTCTTTATCTGTCCCGAACAATGATTTCCCACAGTGACCACGCATTTCTGTGCTGAAAGTGTGAAAACACATTTTGGCCATGTTGTGAAAAATGACAGCTGTACTGTCCATATGGAAGTGTAGAAAAATGCCACTGGTGAAAATCTGGACTGAAAATATTACAAATTCATGAACTTACAAGGGTGCGTGGAAACGGCGCAATGCTCACTCGTAACACAGTCATTTTATGGACTTTTGTCACCAAATCTTCAACATAGCCATTTTGAGACCTCTGCTCATGACCAGTGTCACTGGGATTTTCTTAATCTGCGCCAAACATTGGTTTCGCACACCGACTGCACCACTGTGTGCTCCATGTGCGGAAACACATTTTGGGCAAGATGTGAAAAATGGCAGTTGTACTGTTCATAAGGAAGTGTGGTAAAATGGCAATGTTGAAAATCTGGCTTGCAAATATTAAAAATTTCCAAACTTGCGTGCGTGCGTAGGAACTGCGCAACGTGCGCTCCTAAAACTGTCAGTTTTGGGAATTGTTTCACCAGATTTTCAACATAGCCATTTTAAGACCTCTGCTCATGAACAGTGTCACTGTGATTTTCTTAATCTGTCCCAAACATTGATTGCGCACACCGACTACGCCATTGTGCGCTACATGCACGGAGACTCATTTTGGGTGACATGTGAAAACTGACAGCTGTACTGCTCATAAGGAGGTGTGGTAAAATGGCAATGTTGAAAATCTGGAGTGCAAATATTAAAAATTCACAAACTTACGAGCCTGCGTAGGAAGTGCGCAACACTCGCTCGTAAAACAGTCATTTTTAGGAATTTGTTCACCAAATTTGCAACATAGGCTTTTTGAGAGCCCACCTTGTGAACACTTGCACTGTCATTTCGTTAATCGGTCCCGAAAGGTGATTTCAAGCAGTGACCGTGAAATCACCCTTTGGGCCTGATTAACCCCATGACAGTTCAGAATTCATGAGGAGGGGGCCCAAAAACCCCATGTTGAAAATTTGGTGCCAAAATTCCCAAAAATGCCTGAGATATACATCAAAGTTGAAAAAACCCTATTTATGGCATTATACAGCTTATCGGTATTTCCTCAGTTCGCGGTTGACTTTGAAGAGTGCAGGCGTGTGCTACGGTCCCCAAAGATCGTTGCACCGGACTCCAGAGGAAGTATGGGGTGAGGTGGGGTGTGGAAGGCAAGAGTGCAGAGGGTGGGCGCGGGTAGGCAGGGAGACCTCTGAGGGAACTTTTGCTTACAGGTTTTTTTTTTTAGGAAGACGACGTGGACGCTTGCCACGCTGGGGTGGGCTCCAGTGTGGCAGCTGGAAGGCTGTTTGGGGTCCTGAAGCCGATGGGGGATTAGGCACCCCATTGGAAATAAAAATTTTGCCAGGCTGAGGTCAGCATGGCAGCTGGAAACTGTTTGGGGGGTCCTGGAACCCGACAGGGTTGGGCACCCCGTCGGAAATAACAATTTTACCACGCTGGGGTGGGCTTCCAGCATGGCACCTGGAAGCTTTAGGGGGCGAGCGGACGGGGATTGGTCACCCGTACGGCCATACAGTGTGCATGTGGGTGGATGGCGAGCACGCACGCGTGGCTTGCATGTGTGTGTGTGGGGGGCACTGCTCACTGAAGCAGAGCTCTCCCTTTCAACTGTACGACACTGCATTTTGGATCATCGCACTATGTTTCTTGCACATGCGTGCAAGCAAACATAACAGAAAAAGTAGTAGAACTTGATACACAGATACACAGAAATGTGATGGCAGAGATGTCATGACACTTCCTCTCAGACTGTGTTGCAGTACATGCAATATTGCATTTTTCGTGTGTTTAAACCGGAAGTGCTGCAGTGTATTGTCGTGTGACTTACTGCTCTTTTAGTAATTTGTAATGCAACCTGAGATTGAGGGGGGCTGAACAATTATACTTTTTTGAGTCAGCGGCATTTACTGTACAGAGTATGGGAAGCCTGAGATATTTTTGAAAAATCGCTGTTGTGGCTCACGCTGTAGTGCTCTATTGCTATTATTGCAGATGTGAATATGTATGCACTGTAATGACGCGTGTGATTATAGACACATGATATTGACATTGATCTACCCCAGGTAGGGTAGGCTGCGTAGGGAGTACAGTACTAGGTACAACTCAAAATTTACATTGTGATGACTCCAGGTAGGGTAGGCAATGTGGATAGTATAGTACTAGATATAACTCAAAACGATGCTGGGGTGACTCCAGGTAGGGTAGGCAATGTGGATAGTATAGTACTAGATACAACTCAAAACGACATTGGGGTGACTCCAGGTAGGGTAGGCAATGTGGATAGTATAGTACTAGATACAACTCAGAACGACATTGGGGTGACTCCAGGTAGGGTAGACAATGTGGATATATAGTACTAGATACAACTCAGAACGACATTGGGGTGACTCCAGGTAGGGTAGGCAATGTGGATAGTATAGTACTAGATACAACTCAAAACGACGCTGGGGTGACTCCAGGTAGGGTAGGCAATGTGGATAGTACAGTACTAGATACAACTCAAAACAACATTGGGGTGACTCCAGGTAGGGTAGGCAATGTGGATAGTATAGTACTAGATACAACTCTAAATGATGCTGAGGTGACTTCAGGTAGGGTTGGCAATGTGGATAGCATAGTACTAGATACAACTCAAAACAACGCTGGGGTGACTCCAGGTAGGGTAGGCAATGTGGATAGTATAGTACTAGATACAACTCAAAACGACGCTGGGGTGACTCCAGGTAGGGTAGGCAATGTGGATAGTATAGTACTAGATACAACTCAAAACAACATTGGGGTGACTCCAGGTAGGGTAGGCAATGTGGATAGTATAGTACTAGATACAACTCTAAATGATGCTGAGGTGACTTCAGGTAGGGTTGGCAATGTGGATAGCATAGTACTAGGTACAACTCAAAATGATCCTGGGGTGATTCCAGGTATGGAAGGCTGTGTGCACAGTGCAGTACTAGACAAAACTCAAACATCACACATTAGACACAACTCAAAATGATCCAGGGGTGACCTAATGCAGAATTGACTAGGTAGGCAGTGTGGTACTAGACACGGCCTGAAACAACCTCAGGGTGATCTAAGGTAGGGTGGGCTGTAGGCAGTGTGGTACTAGGCAGAATTTGAAACAACCCAGGTGAGCTACAAGGTAGGATGGGCTGTACACAGTGTTGTACTAGGCACAATTTGGAACAACCCATACATGATACAAGGTAGGGTGGACTGTATGCAGTGCAGTACTAGACACGACTGGAGACCTCCCCCAATGGCTATTGCCAAATGGTATGAACCAAGAAAACATGGACACTTTGAGACTAGCTCTTCATCAACAGCCGTAGCGGATGAGGACAGTATTGTGTAATGTCTCTCTTTGTTTTACAGCAGGTACAAAACTATCCTAAGACATCAAATAACTAAATCATGTGATGTTCAGGGCTGAAGCAGGGCCAACTCTGGATCTTCAAAGAATCAATCTTCACCACCAATGCCCACTTATGGGTCTCAGCCGGAGGTGCTAAGACCCTGCAGAAGCAAAGCTTTTGACAAAGGGGAAGGTAGCAGCTACTTGGCATGGCACCTGCACACCTCCCATGTGGTGTGGCATGCTACCCTATAACCATTGCCAGCCCCCTCACCTACTTCAGTCCTTTCCTTCCTGCCATCCAGTGCACATCATGGGAGCAGAGTGCCTTAGTTCACCTCGGCACCATTAGAATACTCTGTGTCCCCATGTGTTCTTCATTTTATTCACAGAGCTGACTTTGTTTCTTGTTTTTTCATGATGCCTAGGTCCAAAAAGTAAGGAGCCATGTTAAAGAAGAAAGTCTGACAGCTGCTCATCATGCATCATTGCCCATGAAACCAATATCTGTGATGGACCAGCATCAGTCCTGTGTGGCCCATCTTGGACTGGAGCATGACATGGGTGCCTGCAATGCCTGCATATCAATGGACCACCACACTCTTCAGAACTGCTTCTTAATGTGAGGTCATCTGACCTTCGGAGGCAGACTTCACACATGTGCACCCAAGACTAGGTCTTTAGTCCTTCCCCTTGGGCTTCTTCCCAGGACCTCTAGTTCCATGAAAGTATGGAGTTCTTCAAAGCCTCACCATGCTATGGCATTGGAGACTCTGGTGGATGGATTTGGTGGACAATCGACTCCTTCTGGATGGGGGACTGTGAGCCCTCCACAATCTGCCTGCCTTGTGCGATGGACATCTCCAGTGGTGAGGCTGCAGTGATATGCTCTGTCTACACCAATGGAACCTTGACATCGTCTTCTGGCATTGCCCATGCTGTTGTCACAGTTCATGGTGATGATGCGCAGGTGGCACCGAGGACTATGGTGGGACCCCTCCTGACACTGTTTGCTGGGTCGAGAGAGGGACTGGCATCAAGGCTGTTAGCCATTCTGTTGCCAGTCTGGATGTTGTCACTATCCATAGAGTGTTGTCAGCTACACCAAGAAGGGTGACAGCTCCAGACATGGTGAAGGCAATGGTGCCAATCCTGAGCCTGGCTCTGAAGGAGGTGTTGACGATGATGTTGTCTCAGAGGTTGTCCCCAACTCTGGTGTCTCCCACAACACCAAGGAGGTTGATGATGATGTCGTCTCAGAGATTGTTCCCAACTCTGGTGTCACCTACAACACCACGGAGGGTGATGCCATGGAACATGATGTCAAAGTCAACATCAAGCGAGTGGTCAAGGACGGTGGTGACCACGGCATTGGGGAGAACCCTGTGTCCAAAGAGATCACCGACACTAAGCCTGGTGCTGGAGACAGTGACAACTTGGTGTAGGATGATGGCTTTAAGATGGAGTTTCCTCTGGAACCATTGATATCACCATCCCCAGAGAGGACTGTGGTCACCCTGTGGGACCTGTAAGGCTCTAGTCTCCTCACCTGGGGGCTTTCCTCATGGGTACTGATCAGGTCATTCCTCGGATGTAGGAGGAAACCCTTTGGGCATATCTGTTAGGCCCTGCCCTCGGGCGAGGCTCCCTACACAGTTTTGTGGCCCAGGCTGAGGCCATCAAGACCAAGTATCTCAACTTCTAGCATGGCCTCACCATTTCTTAGAGAGAGCACCCTCACTTCAGTGTTCTTAGGTGCCACTAACGTGGGATCAACACTGGGATTTCATCAGTGCCTCAGAGAACTGGCATATTGAGGTTGACAGGGCCCAGTACAGGCTCTTTTCCCCGGCAGCAGTGATACCTAGGGGCAGTGCCTCATCTCCATCGACATCCTCAGAAGACAATGAATCATCTGTCCAGCTTTCTTATAAGAAAATACAAAATCACACATGCCCACACAATGCAAAGCATCATGGGCTGCATATGCAAATCACCACAGAATGTTATGCTGGTTCAACTTTAAGCAGAATTGCATGGTGCCGAAAGGTCTCTTACACAATTTGCAAAGGGTGCTAACAGATGACATAGACATGTGTTTTGTCCTACCAGGACTCATCAGTATGCCTTGTCTGTTTGATACCCCAGTGGAATGAACCAGCTACCCTAAGACAGTCTGTCTGGGTTATATTGTGGTGAACCCAGTAAAATAAAAAACTATTTAAAAGACAAAGAACCTCTGTGCGCAAACACTGAGGCAAGGGTTACCCCAAAGGGCATTTGGCTGGGAAGCCAAGTTTCAAGAAAATACAAAATCACACATGCCCACACAATGCAAAGCATCATGGGCTGCATATGCAAATCACCACAGAATGTTATGCTGGTTCAACTTTAAGCAGAATTGCATGGTGCCGAAAGGTCTCTCACACAATTTGCAAAGGATGCTAACAGATGACATAGACACGTGTTTCATCCTACCTGCTGAGTACACCCTGTACCAGTGATTCTTGGTGGAGATGCTCCAGGAGCTAGACCAGGATGCATCTACTGGTTGCAATCCGGGGGCCCTGCAATTGCGACTCCTTGGAGTTACCAATGCTGACACTATTTTCATTCCTCCATGGCCTAGAGCCTTTGAGAAGCATCCAGGAAGGACACTGTAGAGGTGTCCATTTCCAACCCAGCCACCCCCCAGGGACCACCTAATACAGTACAGTGCACCCACTGGGTTTGCTGGTGATGTACCTCACTCCTCCTCTGGGTTTGAAGTACTGCAGACCCCACAGGAACCATGGCACCTCACACGTGACTGATCCCCAGATGCAGATTGTGCTTAGACAGATGCTCTTGGTGAGAAGGAAGGTTTTCTTCTCAGCATGCTCCCTAATGAGCATGTCTGCACTCCAGGCATGTATGGTGACCTATAACTATTGCCTGTGGTTGCAGCTAAACAACCTCTTAGCTACACTGCCACAGACTGAGACATGCAGGCCATTGACCTTTCTGTCCAGGGTCTGGAGGTAGCTCGGCACCAGTCAACGGCATCTTGCGATGCCAGCGAAGTGGCTTCCAGGTTGGCAGGAACTGCAGTCTGCATAAGGTGGATGCATGGCTTTGCATCTCCTGAATGTCACCTTTGGGCCTGTGTAAGGTGCTTAACTCACACTTCCAGAGGGCTCACTTCATCCCTCCTAGGGTCAGACAGGAACTGTCAGGGGACCCTCCAGCTCCTGTGCCACAGGAGCCCCTGCCTGGTCCTGACAGTCTCAGATCTCGCCACACCTGTGAGGAGCCCTGCTCTCAGGTGTTCACCCCCATGCAGAGGACTGAGGGTGTCTTTTTAACCTCATTGTGAGCCAGCTCCTCCCTCAGAAAGAAGGGAAAGCTTGGCACTCTGACCCATAAGTGGGAATCAGTGGTGAAGATTGATTCTTGGAAAATATAAAACTTACTTACTGTTGATTTTCCAGAATATCTTCATCATTGATTACCACACCTGCCCACCATACCCCCCCCCAGCAGATCCAGGGCTCTGGGCAGTTGTCCCTGTTTATGCTGAAATCTAGTGCCAAATGGTCTCTCCCCAGTTGGACTTCCTGAAGGGTACCTTGAAAAAGAGGGGCTTGGGGACCCACTGTTGGGCACCTATCCTCACCAAAGAAAAACTACAAAAACTGGGGTGAGGGTCCATTTTGGGGGCCCCCATACCAATCCCCCAGAAAAAGAGGTGGTAGCCTCTCCTTTTTTTTTCCGTCATTGTCCTCCTTCTCCCTGCCCAGGGTATATCCCCTTCTTGAGGTATATCCCTATGAGTTGCTAACCGAAACCTGTGCCTCTGGGCACTATCCAAATCTAACTCCACTTAACAGTGGCATCGCTGTCTCTGGAGGAGTGCTATGCACTAATCTGGATCAACTTATACTAGCCTTTACATAGAGTGCATCTCTATTATTGCAGGAGAAGCAGATCCTTTTCTTCTGATGATTTCCCCCCCTGGCTAAGCTGGTTGGTTGGTATACACTCTTTTCTCTCCTAGGCCAGATAAGCTTCAGCCTCCTACCTTAATAGGTAACTGGTGAGATGGACATATCTCGACTCCTTTGGGCTCCATGTGCACCAACATTCCTTTTCACCTTTTTTCCTCTATTGAAACAGGTGGAATAAATTCACAGATGTTCAATTAGTTCTCTGTCTGGTGTCATAAGATTGTTTTTCCTCAGGAGTTTGTGTGATGCATTTCTATTTTCACACATCTGTGCCATCTCATTTGCAAGGGGGTCCCATTTTTTAAGCATCTCTCTTACTTTACCCACCAGAGCCATATGTTTCAGGGCTGCTGCCTTAATATCAGTACCCATCTATTGTCCAGCTAATAGTGTGAAGCTCTGGCTCCATACCCAAGTACAGTACCCCTTTGTGCTGCCCCGTGTGCCCTTTTCTGTATCTAAAGGTTGGTAGTCAGGTTTTATTTTGTTGGTTATTTATTTTTCCTGTATCCTTTCCCTATTTCTAGGAAATTTCTTAGTCTTCTCTTTATTGTTCTCCACTTTGTTTCTCTCTTGACAAACAGAACTGAGGTTGGTGAGGTAGCAGGCAACAATTATTGGCTACAGCGCAGCCCAATGTGGGGGTGCGCTGGTGCCAAGCCCAGTAGCTGTTGCCGGCCCCCTGGCCAAAAGCTTTGTTCCCACAAGGTCCTAAGATCAACAGTTATGGCAAGTATGTAACTTTCATTTTCAGCCCTCGTGTTTGCTCGTAACACCTGACTGTCCTTCACACTGCTCTAGACAGTATTACATTTATCATTGTAAAGGCACATCACCTGTGACATTCTGCTTAGGTGTCTAATTCTCAGAGACCCTCAGGATTAAAACCTGTCTGCACCATAAGTGTTGGCTGCTAATAAAATGTTGACTGCTTGATGTGAGTAAAAACTCTCTGATTTTCAGCTTTGAGTTCTGGGCCCTTGTTGATGTATGGTAATTTTATTGCCCGAAGAACCAACACACCTGGTTATACTGTGTGCTAAGGCTGTTATCTTTTTAGAGCCATTACCTTTTCGTTTCTGCAGATGCCACCAGTCAAAGAAATGTCATCAAGAGTAGAAAGTTTACTCTGATTTATAAAATGGCCCATAAAAACCTTGTCACCTCATTGGTCGAAACATGTCAAATGACCATTGATTATTGTCTTAAAACTGCAGTTTACCTGAACTACAGATTTTTTTTTTAACAAATAAAATTCCATTTTGTAAGTGGGATAACACTCCAGAGTGTGCAATCATAAGGGAATAATGTCCTTCTCGGGGGTTGTGGCACTCAGCTACACCTTATGCCTGACAACCACCTGAGATAATAGTAGTAGTAAAGTTTACTACAGCTAGGTCAAAAGGTGATTTCCAGAAAATTGTAGAAACATTTATAAAAAGATAGGTACAGATAAAAAGACTGTCTTGCGGAAATACTCACATATATTACTATGCCATTTAATGGAATTTACTAAAGGTACATATCTGTAAAACAGCTTAAATATGATCATTAACCCTTACCCCGACTAAATTCCTAGTTGGCCCATAGGCTAAAAGCAGTGAGACCATACATGATGTGTTGTTTTTGAGATGTCATGAGCCTTTTATTAATTGTGTCATCATCACAGTAGCCCCATTTATACATTAATGGCGTATTAAATGCATTCTTCCCTTATAACTACACATCCTATTATTTGTTAGCCTTTACTTCTTGTAGGAGCAAGCCCATTTTATTGGGTTAATCAATGGCATACGGGAAGGAGGGTTGGTGCCTGCACAGTATTATTGAGTTGTAAGTGGGATTGGGTGAAACATGAGAGGCACAGGCAGTGTTTGTGTTGTAAGGTGGAGCAGAGGCGATGAGAAATGGACTGAAGATGCCCTGGAGTAGTTTGCGTTATACAGGCCTGCATGTGAGGGCATAGGAGACTAGTGATGGACAGATACATAAGAAGAGCAGTAGCGGATGTTTAAAATGTATTTATTTATTTTTGCACCTTCCTCTACACTTCCTGACCTCCCACGCCTTCTTGCTGCTCAATATCACTGTCTGCTTGCCAGTGTCACTCATTGCTGCACTTTCTGCCACCTGGCTCCCCAGACTGTCCCCAATTCTTAGAAGATCCAGCTTATACCTGCCAAGGACAGCCCCCCCGGAGAGAGGAGGAGAGTAGCATTCCTGGTGGGTTCTCCAAGGTATGCAGGACTGGGGGGCAGGAGTGGTGTGCTAGAGGGACAGTAGCATGGGGGGAACTAGGCAGCCATCAGCTGGCAGGCCGAGATGAGTGCTTGTTTCCATTTTCTGGACCCCTTCCCACACCTCAGTGGTGTGCACCACAGTGACACCCTGGAGGTGGAGCCAGCCAGTGTGTGGTCACCCACACCAGCATGGTCCACACATTACCAGGTGCCATTTTCTGAGTGGTGCTCCGCAGCACCATCCCCTGGGAGGAGAGTGTTTGCGTGGGCACTCTATCACCCTCCCTGCTGCCCTCCAATCCTGATGTCCTGTTGTTGGGGCTTGAATCCCAGTTGCCAGCTTACCAAAGGGGTGCCCCACAGCTCATTGCCCCAGAGCCAGCTTAATTTATTTTTAAGTTGGTTATAGACACAAGAGAGAAAAATGAACCTTTCAAGGAGCTTAAAATGTTAAATGGTGGTTTTGAGTGGGAGATGTTTTATTCAGTCAGAAAGTGATGGCTGTCATTAAACACTGAATTTGTGTCACTGTTACTTCAGATGGTGTTTCAGGTTACAGTTGTTTTTAAAAACTAATAGCAGTGAAGCCGTCCAAGTGGTGTGCTGGGCTGAGACTCGGGGCACCTTACCTCCTGCCACACCAGTGACCTGGGTTTAGGAATGCACCAGGATCACTTGTGGGGCTGGCTGGAGGAAGGAGGACTGAGTGTCCAGAGACAGCTCTCTTCCTTTGGGGGAAGGGGACAGCACTCCTTACTGCTCGATCCCCATCTAGTGGAGGCTGGATGGTGCAGCAGTGACACCTCCTGATTGGTCGAGGGTAGTTGCTGAGTGTGTGCAGCATCTTCACGACACTCATCCATGCCACGATGGCATGTCATCGGCTTGGGAAGGGAGAAAAACAAGAAACTCAGTACCCCGCCATCAGGATAAACTCCTGCTCACTGCAGGCCCCGCAGCACCAACTGGGCCTTGACGTCCAATCTGGATGTGGTCACTGGGGGTTGGGAGGTTGAACCTGCCTCCCCCGGGCCTACCCCGGGGCAATCTATTTGGAGATCATTGGAGGCCAAGTAAGTCCCAGATATGGCGGGTGGTGGGGCTGTGCAGGGAGGAAAGCAGAAAGGGGAGGACGAGAAAGGGGGAGCATAAGCACATGATAAAAATAAATAAATAAATAATAGCAGTGGAGAAATATGAGGTGTTAAGGAAGTTTTGTGATGTCATGACCATACATCGAGCAATATCGTTGCATGGTCATGTGATGGGGTTCAGCCAATGATAACTCTTCATTTTACGTACCCATTTTATAAATTAGAATAAAATGGTATAGGTGCAGCATTTTCACCATAACATGCACTGCTGTCATTTATTTCTTTATTTCAAAAGTTTTAGCGGGAAAGAAATACTGAGCTGATAGCTCGCTTCCAGATGCATTCTGGGGGAGAAGCGTATGGAAGTTCAGATTGTACAAAAGGAGAAAAAATCGATAATACTTAACCAGCTATACAAAAACAAAAGCTCATACAAGCACCACAGTACAGATGCAGCCATCGCCATGACGAGATATTTCCTGCAATTTCTGTGATATCTCTAGAGAAATTCCTGCCTGCAGTTCTGCTTTAGGGTTACAAGAGAGAATATTTTTAGAAATATCGCAAAATATTTGGAAATATCTGAGCATGTCACTGGCTGCCTGCAACACTACATCAAAAAGGAGCATAATGAACTGTTCAGCATAAAAAGTACAACAAAGTGTGTGTCGCTTGAGCAAACATGGCGGGGGCAGTGTATGGCGGTGGGGGGTCATCTGAGGTAAGGGGTCAAAGAGAGTTGCAGATGCAGGTAAGAGTAGTAAAGTTATGAAGAAGAGAAGAGGCAGGGTGCACAGACGGGGAAGAGAGGACCTAAGTTTTAGGAAAAGCTAGGAGAAGGCAGCTTGACCAGCATTAGAGCTCTTGGATGGAATGGAAAGCGAAAGGGAACCATTGCTGCTGAAAGGTTACAAGGCAAGTGGGGGAGAGGATAGGAGGAAGGAGAGGTGGCAGGAAAGGGATACAAACCCAAATTCAGATATGAAGGAAGCACAATGGGAAAAGCAATACCAGAGAAGCGCACCCCCCCCCCCAAAGGCACCACCAGTCAGGAGAAACTGGAGTAAAAAAATTAAAAGGACTGGCCACACACCATAACCTTTTTTTTTTTTTTTTCTACAATGGGAAAGCCGCCTAACACCAAGGAATGTAAAAGTTTGGTAGAAGCCGGACTGTACTGAAATCATGATGCTATAGCTCCATTCAGGAAATGAATAACAAAATAACACAACAATCTACCGTTGTTAGTTTTTTTCCTTTTATTATAAAGCAATGGCTGTAAAAGGAGAATTCTGATTGATAATTTGCAGTCTCAAGGATTACATCGACTGTTTTTTATTTGTTTACAGTTTGTTTACCCAGGATACCCCAGCTGAGATGCAACATCTTGTTTCCAGTGGGTCCTACTTTTATTTTACTCTTTCTGCACCTGGGTGGACTGGACGGCTGACAGGTTATGGGCCTGATCCACAGAAGCACTGGAGGCTCACGTGGCTGCATAGTGAAAGTGTGTGGACACTTACGTGCCAAAGGCATGGAAGTCACTCAGAAGTGCACCTCCAGAACTCTGTATGTGCCATGTGGAAGGGAAGTACAGAACTCTCCGCACTTCCTACCTGTACACCAGCTGCCTGGGGTGTTCTTGGACATATGCACATTTTGCTCATGTCAATGCCTATCCACAGTGCAAAATAGGCATTTTTGTGTGCAGAACTCAGGGCATGATATCACTTGACTTGGGGGGAAGGGGGCACTACAGTAACATCGAGAAGGTCCAAGCACATCCGAGTGCAGCTGATAGGTACATAACCTTTGTGTTAGACCCTGCAGAAAGGAAGTCACTGTGCCCTAGTGACCCCACACACTGCACAATCCATCTGTGTTGTCTGACTGCCGAATGCTGTGATGACAACTCCATACTGATTGCCATAATATGACAATGTACACTGCAAAAATTCCAAGCAAGAGCAGACATAGTAAAGTACTTGTGAAAAAAAGGTGTAGCTACAGGGGGCAGTGAAGGTTAGGGAGAAAAAGATAGCATTTAGGAAGTATAAGGAAACACAGAAGGAGCAGGACAGAGAACTGTACCAGTTAAGGCAGAAGGAAGCAGGGAGGGTAGTCAGAATAGCAAAGGCACAAACTGAGGAAAAGATAGCCAACTCGGTTAAGAAGGGGGATAAAACTTGTAGGTATATCAGGGAGCGTGAGAAAGACAAAGGGAGGATAGTGAGGCTGAATAGAATGGACGGTGAGTGGGCAGAGAGGGACAGTGAAAAAACAGGGATACTGAATGAATACTTCTGCTCAGTATTCACAAAGCAGGAGGTGGGGGAGGTGCCTAATCCAATTAACAGAAGCACTCTGGATAGGGTGGTCGATCCCAGTCCTTTCACAGAAAGAAGGGTTCTGAAAGAACTCCTAAAACTGAAGGCGGACAAAGCAATGGGGCCAGATGGAATTCACCCCAGAATTCTAAAAGAATTAAGCAAAGAACTAGTGACACCACTGACTACCCTTTTTAACAAATCATGGGAGGATGGTGTGGTACCTGAGGACTGGAGGAGGGCAGATGTGATTCCTCTTCACAAAACCGGGTCCAAGACAAAGGCAGGAAACTACAGACCTGTCAGTTTGACCTCTGTGGAAGGGTAAGTGATGGAATCACTTCTGAAGGAAATAATTGTTGAGTACCTAGAAACCAGTGGGGCACAGGACCCAAGGCAGCATGGGTTCACAGCGGGAAGGTCATGTCAGACGAATCTAATTGATTTCTTTGACTGGGTGACCAAATTAGTAGACCAGGGAGGGGCTGTGGACATGGCCTACCTAGACTTTAGCAAGGCATTTGACACAGTCCCACACAAAAGATTAATAGTCAAATTAACCAGCCTGGGAGTAGGTTCCAGGGTGGTAGCCTGGGTAAAAGATTGGCTGGACAACAGGACACAGAAGGTAATTGTAAATGAGTCCACTCTGAAGAAAGAGGGGTTACTAGTGGGGTACCGCAGGGTTCAGTACTGAGTCCAGTCCTTTTTAATGTCTTTATAAGTGGCATTTCAGAGGGACTGGAAGGAAAAGTATGCCTCTTTGCAGATGACACAAAGATCTGCAACAGGGTTGATACACAAGGAGGCGTGGAAAGGATGAAGAGGCATGGCCAGATTAATGGAAGTGGGGGCCCTACTCCAAGTCATACTTTGTGGCCTGGGGGCCCCTAAATGCCAACATCCCACTCTTCTACGGTGCCAGACTGGCAAGGCAGCAATAACCAGGGTACTTAAGTAGGATGTGGTTTATAATGCTGTATTATGCCACATGACAGGTCACATGCCCTTGATTATAAACAACACAATTCAGAATGACCAACTACTGCATAAAGAAATACTTTCTCGGTACAGTATTAACATTTTGTAAATGTTCACTTTTTAGTTACCTATAATTTGTCTTGTTTTTCCCTTGTCACTACTGTACCTTGTAACTATTTTTGTTATTAATAATTATGAATTATTGATCCTCTTTTCTTCCTGTTTTTGTCCCTCCTCCGAGACACACCTGGACATTAGACTTCGACTAGTGAGCCCTTCCTTCCCAGATATCAAATTCAAATTCCACACAAATAATTTAATAAAAATGGGGATTGTAGCTGCCACAATCTCCCTGCTCATTCCTCCTTAAATACCTTTTCTCGTTGACAAAACCAAAAAACTGAAGCGTGTATTGAAGCAGTTAATGGGGCTCACAGCTCCCTCGCATCATTTCCCTGCTCAAGACTACTTCAAGCTCCAAACCTGAGAAATGCTCAAGCTCCTTGCCTCCACAATGCATCTGCCACAATCACTCTATGTGCAGCTACCTTTGTCCTCACTTCTGTCTGTTCTCCCACTGTCTCCTCTCCTCCATCTCCATTGTCATTTATAGTTTTGTTGTCAACTTAAAAGTTGCTTTGCTACCAATGCTGAGTTGCCACATTCTTGCCCCCACTCCAAGTCATTGATGCCAAAGCAGCTAAAGAGAGTTCTGCCAAGAAGACTGAGCCTTAAGAACCCTGCAGGACCTGCAGGTGTTGACTGCAGTCACTTCAGAGATCATTTCCTAGAGCAACCTACTGCAACTTTCCGGTAATGTATTTGACTCAAATCAAACCAAGACAAATCTGTGCCAGCAAGAGCAAGTCCCACAAGTTAGTTCCCCTCAGGTGACTTATCAGCACCCCATGGTCAACTCAGTACCAAACTCAAATCTTATTAAAGACTCATCAGTACACTACTCACCAGGCTGACTCAGTGGGGCATGGGGGCTGACTAACTCCAAGAAGAGGGGGGTGCTTTTTGGGCAATTTGACCTATCAGTGGTCACCCAGTACAGCCAGGATTAAAGAAAGTAACTGTAAATAGGTTAACAGTGGGGGCCCTCCTGAACCTCGGGGCCCTACGCCATGGCGTAATTTGCATACAGGTTAATCCTACCATGTGAAGAGGGACTTGGAAAGGTTGGAGGAATGGTCAGAAGTATGGCAGCTTGGATTCAATGCAAAGAAGTGTAAAATAATGCACCTGTGAAACAAAAACCCAGTGGAAGATTACACAATGGGGCGGGGGGTAGTATCAACAACAAAAATGGAACCTGGGGGTAATCATATCAGATGACCTTCAGGTTGGCAAGCAATGTGAGAAGGCGGTAGGGAGGGCTGGGGAGATACTGGGATGTATAGGGGGAGGCATCACCAGCAGGAAACAGGAAGTTGTTATCCCCCTGTACAGACAGTTGGTGAGACCCCATCTGGAGTAATGCATCTAGTTCTGGAGACCCCATCTCCACAAGGACATAGACAGGATAGAGGCAGTCCAGAGGAGGGCAACTAAAATGGTGCAGGGTCTGCAAGAGAAGCCATACGAGGAGAGACTAAAGGAGCTTAATATGTATACCCTTGAGGAAAGGAGGGAGAGGGGGGACATGATAGAAACTTAAAAGTACCTCAGTAGAATCAACAAAGTCCAAGAGGGTAGCATCTTGCAGGAAAACAGATGTGCAAGAATTAGAAGACACAATTTGAAGATACAGGGGGGACTGCTCAGGGGCAATGTGAGGAAGTATTTTTTCACAGAGAGGGTGGTGGACACGTGGAACAGCCTTGCTGAGGAGGTTATGGGGTCTAAAACTGTGGAAGAATTCAAGAATGCATGGGACAGACATAAGGCAATTTTTGTTGTGGGTAGGAAGAAATAGGCTGTTGGTAAATAGGATCTGCAGCTTATCCTCTAGGTAGGGAAATGGGCAGACTAGGTGGGCCAAGCGGTCCTTATCTGCCATCAAAGTCTATGTTTCTATGTTACATATACACAGTATATTATAGGGGTGTGTTAGCGCCCCTATATTAGGGTTAAGTCTTCACTTCTATGTTAAACTGAAACTTTTGCACTTTAATAACTTCTCAGCTGTTTAAGCGATTCACATGAAATTGTACATGTGCAATCAGAGACCAGAAATCTCTTATAGTATATGGGTGCCTTCTGCTGTGCATGGATTTCAGCAACTGCTAAAATCTTGTTGTAGGGCAGTTCAAAGGTCAAAAAAGCTGTTGTACTATCGTTCTGACGTCACATCGATAGTACAACAACTTTTTAACTTTGACCTGATTGGCTCAGACTAGGCTCGATGAACAAAATAAAGACAAACATGGCGGCGCGATTTAGCGAGCGCTGGGCAGTGCAGTCACCGACATTTAAGATCGGAATTGAGACATGGAATAGAGCCATACATGGCTCCCTCTCAGAAAAAATGTTTCTTTTTTTTTATTTTAAAAATAAGCAGTGTGGAGAACCGAAAGTAAGAAGCGGGACCGAGCATGAGTGTCAGCATCAGGAACGGGAGTGAGCAGGAGCACCAGCGTGAACGGAGCAGCACCCACAAGTAATTTTATAAATAAAATAATGTGAAGCTAAACAGAAGGCACCCATATACTATATAAAACAGTGGATGGTCACCCATCTTCAACTAAGGTTGTGTTTCCCTCTCGGGAGGTTGATGACATCTGCGAGACCTCTCGAGCTTCGCTCTCGAGGTCTCTGATGTCATCAACTCCCTCGAGGGAAACACAGCCTTGTTGTGGATGGTCACCCATCCACTATTCTATATGATGTGGTAAGTTTAATTCCGGTCAGAGAAATGGAGTGTCAAAAAACATGTACATTACAGTTCTTTGCCAAATTCTTTGTCACACTGCTGTGCAGAAATAGCTTGTAATTTTGATCTAAAGTTTTAGGGTAGAAAGGTCTTGGGCCATAGATGTGCCTTTTGAAGATTTGGTGAAAAAATATAAATCTGTTCCAAAGGTATTCAATTTCAAAGTTTTCCATTATTTCCTATTGGAAAAGTTAGATGATCACCTCAAACAAATTATTCTTTACGTGTAACCCCCTCTACAAATGGGGGCTCCCAAAAGTCTTCCAGGAGCTTGCCTGAATGCTCCAAGTCTGGGCGGTGTTCGGCGTCTGAGCTGTTTGAATGTGGTTCCAGGTGAGTGCTATTTGAGCCTCCACGTACTGTCTCTTTAAGAGCTGTCTGCTTGTAGACTTAATTAGCTTGTATGGGGGGAATGTGTGTTCTAATGCCCGAATCCCACCCGGGCTGCTGTCAATTCGCTCCATTTCTGCCGTTGCTACATGTGTGGAGGGAGTCTTGTTGAAAGATATAACTGTTTGCCAGAAATCATTTAGAGTGACTGAGAAAATGTAATTTGTCTAACCTGTCTTCATTTCAGCACGAACTGTTTCAGTGTAGCTCTTTCATTTTGGTTCTGAATAGCTGACTTGGACCAATCAGGATGATAGGAAGACCCTAAAATGGGGCCAGTGGACGAATCAGAACTTGGACTCTCAATTTTGAGCCAGCCACAAGGGATTGTATGGGCAGTGACTCTGGGAAATGTAGTTTTAACCTTAGCGCCTTTTTCTACCAACAGACGGAGTCTTATTGTGAGTGATAGCTGAATCAGCCAACAGAATAGTGTGGAGCTAAAGGAAATGCCCTGCTCTGGGACTGGAAAGATCAGATCTGTTGTGGCAGTGAAGAGAAAAGGAGCTGTGTGCTTCTGCGGTGTGTAGTTTCGCACGGGAAGCGCGTGTGAGGCCCTGAGTTTTGGTCTGCAGTCTTTGTGAGTGCCAGTTTGGACTAAATCCGAGTTGTGAGGAGAAGGAAGCACCAGAAGTGTGGAAACCAGGCTCACCCTGTAAAAAGACTGGAGAAATTGCTGAATCGCGTTCGATCTGTCAGGAACTGAAGCTGCTGTGTGTGCTCCCGGGTATCTTGCAGTAATTGCGATCAGGATCGTGGAGCGGCCTGCTTGGTATAGTACTTTCCTTTTATATATGAATGTGCGTAGTGCTTGTGGGGAATCGCTATTTCCAATCCCCTGTGCTGTGTGCTTTGTGCTGAAGCTGGAACCAAACCCCAGCTTGTCTCGAACTAAATCCATTTGCTATAAACTGCAGTGGGGTCCAGTCACAAGGACCTTGTCTCCATGCCCTGCTGTTTCTGACAATCCAGAAGAACATTCACCATCTGGTTCTCAGCTTGGGTATTGTGAGAACAAATCAGGGTATTCCCCTGTAGCCTGTTTCAATCACAAGTGTGTCATCTAATTCTTATTGTTTCTTTGCTTCATGGACTGAGCCATCAGGCTCTGAATTACAATTAGGTGTTGGGCATATATTTTCTTCTACAGGGCCTTATGCATCTGCACCTGCCGGCCAACCCCGGACAATGGACCTGGCTAGCCCCCCTCCCAACCTGGGTACCAAGAGTGTGACTTTTCTGACCCTGTATGTGCACACAGTACCGTGATTTAATGCCACTAATTAACCTGATTTCCCCCTCCCGTGTTTCTGTTCCCTAAATAAATTAGATTTGTTGTTGTTAAACTTTAAACTGCCTGAAGTGTCAGTACCTTCATGCCAAGCACTGTATTGGTTTGTGTATACTGCTTAACCTTATTTTTCAGGGGGTTCTCAGAGACGAACCTGCTAATCAGTCTCGAGGGTAAGTGGTACCTTATGAATGAACAGTGTGTACATGTGGGGTATTGGTACTGTAACTCCTGTGCATCATGTGGGCCATTAGAGGGATTAGAAGGGGGCCTCAGTGTCCCAGAGGGCTGTGACCAAACTAGACCAACCATTACAGACCCTGACCTCTGGGTAGTGGCACCCACCATAGAACCTAGGCTCCTCAATCTGTCAGTAGTCAAGCAGGCAGGGGTAGTAGCCCTTGGGATAGCGCCACCTGGGGGTTACATCTTGGAGGCTTACCACTGGGATTTTGTGTCGTCTAGTGGCCACATTTACGAACCACTGTAAAAAAAATACATGGGTACCCCGACAGAAGTGGCTGTGCACCGGTTGGTGGAGTGGTGTACTGGGGAGGAGATCAACCCCCAAAATGCTATGCTTATCCTGACATCCCCCTGGGTATCAATACGGACACTGTACAGGGAGTACTTTCCAAGGTGGAAGGTTTACAAAACCCTGTGGTGGTGGGTCGACATGCTGATCTGCTCACCCACACTTTCATGGCCGTAGTAGAGTATAAGGACCCCCATAGATAGCTCCAAAGTGCCACAGACTATTACCCCAGAGGGAGCCCTCACTGCCTGGAGAGTGATAATTAAGGATAGCATAGAGCCGAGGGGGGGGGGATGAGCCCCCCTACTATCTGAAACTTTTGAGGAGAAATTTGCTAAATTGTTGTTGGAGGAAGAAAAAACTGTGGAGGACTTGAAGAAACTATTCTTGCCACCTGGGGGTGTTCCTCCCCCAACACCCTCTCCTGCTCCAGTACCCGTTATGGTGGCTGAACCAATGCAGGCTCCTATTTCTGCACCTGCCATTAGTCACAACTGTTACCGAAGGTTGAGGATCTTCTCTGGCACCCTCCCCACCCTCCAGGGGGAGGATGATTGGGACACCTGGATAGACTGTGTTGCCCCACTGATACCTGAATGGCAGTGTGTGGAGGCTGAGAAACGAAAAAGAATCATAGAAAGTCTGAGGGGTCCTGCCCTAGAGGCCATTAAATTTCTGAGGTCCACAAATTTTGATGCATCTGCCCAGAAGTACCTATCTGCACTTGAAGGCAATTTTGGGAGCACTGAGTCAGGGGAGAGCTTGATGTGGAAATTTCAAGGTACAAAACAGTGGCTTGGGGAAAGTTTTTCTGCATATGTTACTCATCTGGAAAGAGCTCTGCAGAAGGATTACTGAAAAGGTGGGATAGCCGCCAGTGACTTAAACCGTGTAAGGTTGGAGCACCTACTACAGCATGCAAAGCATTCTATATTGCAGCTCCTTCAATTAAGGCTCCCAGACAGAAGGGGTAACCCACCGGACTATTGTGACTTAATAAAAGAACTTCAGGAGGTTGAAGATGAGGAGGGGGATTCTAATTCTGGGGTGAGCGCAGCCCATGTGATCACAGCATCGGAAGGTCCTTGTGAAGTGGGGACCAATGAGGGTGTGCCACCATGGGGTGAACTGCTGAGAGAGATCATGGAATTCAAAAACAGTCTCTTTATGAAGGCTGTGCCTGCAAGTACAGGCCCAACCTATGTCCAACTGCCTCTGCTATGGGGGTGGGGGTACCCACTCAGGCATCTCCTGCTGACAACAGCTCAAAACTCGATGTCTTGACCATGGAAGTGGGGAAATTGACGAGATGCCTCTAAATGCTTATCATGCCGTAGACAGAAATGGCAGCAAGGTGTCCAGTTAGTAGTATCCCCATCCTGGCTCCCAGTGTGATGCCTCAGCCAGCTCAAACTCCAGAAAGTATGTTTTGCTATAATTGTGGGAAGAATGGGCACATGAAAAGAGAATGCCGGTCCCCAAAAGACACAGACAAAGTTGTATATAGGCTACAAAGAGAGTTTCGGAGAACATATCAGTGGTTAAGAGGTGCACGTAATGGTCCCAGTGAGGGTCTCAAAAATGCTAACTCACGTTCCTTTGTGGCAAAGTCAGTTGCCCAGGCCCCCGCTACTGCCTCTCCAGATTGGTCCAGAATAGTGGGCCCCTCCATGGAGACCACTGTAAAGGTGTGAATGGAGTGTCTACAAGAGCTGTATTAGACAATGGCTCCCAAGTGACAATTATGTTCCAGGATTGGTATCAGAAGCATTTGTCAGACGTACCCTTACAACCATTGGAAGGACTGCATGTATGGGGGTTAAGTGAGAAAGCCTACCCCTACTCGGGGTATATCCGAATTTGGCTGTCTTTCCCCATCTTCGTGGCTGGAGTGGCAGAGCAAGTAGAGACCCTGGCCTTAGTGTGTCCCCCTACTGGACTGTATGATGGGGTTCTGCTACTAATTGGGATGAATGTGCATGTGTTTGGATGGTTGGAGCAGTTGTGTTATGAGAAACGGGGGTCACAGACCGGTAGAGCTTTAAGAATTCCGGCACTGATCAAGAAGGCCTATGATGCCCAGAGAGATGCTGCCAAAGTGGAACCAGTGGAACTGGTTGGAATCATCTGGAAAAAGGATCCTGAGTCTCTGATCCTGGCGCCAAATGCCCAGTGTACCTTACAGGGAGAGGTCCGTATCAGAAGGGATGTCAAGAATAAAATCCTCATGCTGGATGCTCCAGGCGATGGGAAATTGCCAGAGGGACTGCTAGTCAAGCCAAGTATTTTGCCTGCCAGAGCCCATGCTTATGCCAGACGGGTAATGGTCCAAGTTCATAATGTGTCTGATAGAGAGATTCGAAAAAATAGAGGTTGCACCCTTGCTAATGTGCATTGTGCGGATATTGCAGTGTTGCCTAGTAACAAGTGTTCGGGGGAGAATGACAGAGTGACGCCCAACTTGTTTGATTTTGGTGATTCCCCGTTGCCAGCTGAATAGAAGATGAGAATCAGTAGAAAGCTTGCCCAGAGAGACCAG
This sequence comes from Neoceratodus forsteri, assembly GCA_016271365.2. Lineage (NCBI taxonomy): Eukaryota > Metazoa > Chordata > Ceratodontiformes > Ceratodontidae > Neoceratodus > Neoceratodus forsteri. The sequence continues at coordinate 121,789,603 of JADMNL010000022.1, forward strand.
GTGTTTTCTTTCAAAGAATGGGACATAGGATGTGTGCAAGGAGCTGAGCACCACATCCGGCTGCATGATGACAGACCATTTTGTGAGAGGTCTTGACGCCTGGCACCTTCTGACATAGATGATGTGAGACGGTATCTGCAAGAGATGCTTGCTGCTGGTGTAATACAAGAATCCAGAAACCCATATGCTTCACCTATTGAGATAGTGAGAAAGTAGAATGGGACAGTAAGGATGTGTGTGGATTATCGCACCTTGAACCGGCGGACTATCCCTGATCAGTATACAATTCCCCGCATCCAGGATGCTTTAGACTGCCTAAATGGTAGCAAGTGGTTCTCCATGCTGGATCTTCGCAGTGGGTACTACCAGATAGATCCCGATGGCCCAGGAAGACCATGAGAAGACCGTCTTTATCTGTCCGCTTGGCTTCTATGAATTCATGAGGATGCCTCAAGGGGTTTTGGGTGCCCCAGCCACTTTTCAATGACTGATGGAGTGTGCAGTGGGGGACATGAACTTATTAGAGTGCCTGGTGTACCTGGATGATGTTATTGTGTTTGGCAGCTCACTGGAGGAACCTGAGAGCAGATTGTTCAAGGTGTTGGACCGACTGGAAGACTTTGGCCTTATACTGCCCATCAATAAATGTAAATTCTTCCAAACATCTGTAAAGTACGTGGGACACATAGTCTCCACCGAGGGAATAGAGACCGACCCAAGTAAAGTTGAGGCCTTGACCACCTGGCCACAGCCTCACAATCTAAAAGAACTGCAAAGATTCCTGGGATTCTGTGGCTACTATCGCTGTTTCGTCAAGGACTATTCAAGAGTGATCCATCCTTTACTTAATCTTACTCAAGGTTACCCTCCTACCCACAAAAAATACAAGAGATTGGTTTCTTCTGAGCCTGAGAGAGTGTATTTCTGTCCCAATTAAGTATTTGGAGCCAGATGGACACCTGAATGTGAAGCTGCTTTTCAAGAGATTATATATCAACTTACGCTCCTGTCCTTGCCTATGCAGATCCAGCGAAGCCCTATGTCTTGCACACTGATGCTAGCCTGCTTGGCTTTGGGGCTGTATTGTACCAAGAGCACGAGAATGACCTGAGACCAGTGGCCTTTGCCAGTAGAAGCCTGACCCCATCCAAAAAGAACTATCCTGTACATAAGTTAGAGTTCCTAGCTTTGAATTGGGCTATTGTTGACCAGTTCCACGAGTACTTGTATGGGGCTAAGATACTAGTAAAAACTGACAATAATCCTTTGACCTATGTGCAGACTTCAGCTAAGTTGGATGCCACTGGCCATAGGTGGCTTTCCGCATTATCTATTTCTGACTATGATGTAGAATACAGAGCAAGCCTGAACCACATAGATGCTGATGCTCTCTCCTGGAGGCCTGCTCCCCGGAATGACTGGGTCAGCCTGTCAGAACCTGATATTCGAGCACTCTGCCAGAAGTTTGACAGGTAGGACAGATGTCAACGGACGAGGTGGACTTGTATGGTGGATTGTTTGGAATCTTCTGAGAATTGCATACCTGCTGTTTATTGCCACTTTTCTGCAATAGACATTGGTGCACTGCCTCAGCTGGACAATGACAGTATTCAGCGGGCTCAATCTCTAGATCCCATGATCAAATCTGCTTCAGAAGCCTCTATGCAGGGAAAGATGTGTCCAAATTATGCTCCACTGATTTGAGAACTGCATTGTTATACAAGGAAGATCCTAAGTTGAAACTGATCAATACACTGTTATACAGAACAGAAAGTGCATCCTCAGGATCACAAGAGCAGCTGCATGGGAGTCTGATCTGGACGTTATTGTCCACCTAGGGACAAATGACTTGGCTCATCATGAGATCAGAGCAGTGCAGAAGGACTTTGTAGAATTGGGGAGGGGCCTAAGACAAGTAGCACACACAGTATCCTTCTCAGAGGTGCTGCCTGTCAATGGCATGAGTGAGGCGAGGGTACTTTGCACCATGCAGTTTAATGAATGGTTGAAAAAATGGTGTGGAGCACAGGGGTTTGGCTTCATTGGGGACTGGGGTTCCACCTGGAGGGACACCAGCCTATACTGGCAGGATGGTCTGCATCTGTCCAGAAAGGAACAAGTCTTTTGAGCAATCGGTTTAAATGCTTCATTGGCAAGCTTTTAAACTAGTCAAGGGGGGAGGCACTGATAAGCAGCAGGAAAATCCCAGCCTCTCCCTACAAAACAGGGTACTAAATGAGAAAAAGACCGAGGTAGAAAGGTCAGTGGGGATGCTGCAACAGAAGGTAAAGCCATCAAGAAATGGAGAGCAATGAGTACCAATGCCCGTAGTCTGAGTAACAAGCTTCCTGAATTAGTGGCCTTGATGGAGGAGGAACATCTGGATATCGTGGCAGTCACAGAAACGTGGTACACACAAAACCATGACTGAGACGTAAACATACCAGGATAAACTATCTACAGGAAGGACAGGGAGGGTAAAAGAGGAGGAGGAGGAGTAGCTCTTTACATAAGGGAAGGAATCAAAGCAACAGAACAAAAGGGAAAACAGGGAGAAGAAGAAGCACTGTACGTAAATTTGGAGACCGGCAATGGCACCACAATCCGCACAGTGGTGGAATACAGACCCCCTTCTCAGGGGGAGGAAATGGACAAGGAAATGATAGAGAGTATACTTAGAATGTCAGAAAAAGGGAGATTTTTGTGATGGGTGATCTGAATATGCCAGACGTTAACTGGAGTGCAGTTGCAGCAGCCACTCAAGAGTGGGTATTCTAGATGCCCTACAGGGGCATGCCTAGACAACTAGTATTGGAGCCCACTGAGAGGACGCAATCTTAGACCTGGTTCTCTCAAAATGGAGATGAAGAGAGAATCACAGATGTAGAAGTGGGTAGCCATCTGGGAACTAGCGACCACTCGAACAGTATGGTTCACAACAACACATCAATGGAGTCAAGCCATACAAAGGCAAAAGTACTGGACTTTAGGAAGGCTGACTTTGCCAAAATGGGTGAGTGCCTAAGGAATGCACTAGCAAATGGGCAGGAAGGAGAGGTGGAAGAACAATGGGGAATAATAAAAACTGCCATCACAGAGGTAACAAGCCTTTGTGTGAAGCAAATAAACAAAACGAAACGATGTAAGAAACCACTATGGTTCTCAAAGGAAGTAGCAGTGAAGGTTCAAGAGAAAAAGAAAGCATTCAGGGAGTACAAGGAATCACAGAAGGAGCAGGACAGAGAACTGTATCAGTTAAGCAAAGGAAGCTGGAAGGCAGTCAGAACAGCAAAGGCCCAAACCGAGGAAAAGATAGCCAACTCAGTTAAGAAGGGGATAAAACCTTTATAGGTACATCTAGGGAGGAAGGAAGACCAAGGGAGGGATAGGTGAGGCTTAATAAAGGGAGGAGGGTGGAGCAGAGGTGACTGTGAAAAGGCAGAGATAGTAAACAAACATTTTTGCTCAGTATTTACAAAGGAAGAGGGGAGGTACCTAAAACAAACAGTAGAGACACTCTGGATACAGAAGTTGATACCAGCCCATTTACAGAAGAAAGGGTTCTGAAAGAACTCTTAAAACTGAAGGTAGACAAAGCAATGGGGCCTGGATGGGATCCATCCCAGAATTCTAAAAGAACTATGGGTAGAACTAGTGACACCACTGACTACCCTCTTTAACAAATCAAGGGAAGATGGGGTGGTACCGAGGACTGGAGGAGGGCAGATGTGATCTCCTCTCACAAAAGTGGGAGCAAGGCAGAAGCAGGAAACACAGACCTGTTAGTTTAACCTCAGTAGTAGGGAAAATGATGGAATTACTTCTGAAGGAAAGAATGGTCGAGTATCTAGAGGCTAGAGGGGCACAGGACCCAAGGCAACATGGATTACGAGCGGGAAGGTCATGCCAGACAAATCTGATAGATTTCTTTGACTGGGTGACCAAAAGTAGATCAGGGAGGGGCTGTGGACATGGCCTACCTAGACTTTAGCAAGGCATTTGACACAGTCCCACACAAAAGATTAATATACAAGTTAGCCAGCCTGGGAGTGGGTCCCAAGATGACAGCCTGGGTAAAGAATTGGCTGGAGAATTGGACAGAGAGAGTAATAGTAAATGGAGTCCACTCTGAAGAATGGGAGGTTACTAGTGAGGTACCGCAGGGTTCAGTATTAGGACCGGTCCTCTTTAATGTCTTTATACGTGACATTGCAGAGGGACTGGAAGGAAAAGTATATCTCTTTGCAGATGACACAAAGATCTGCAACAGAGTTGATGCACAAGGTGGGGTAGAAAGGATGAGAAGGGACTTGGCAAGGTTAGAGGAATGGTCAAATGTATGGCAGCTTAGATTCAATGCTAAGAAGTGCAAGGTAATGCACCTGGGAAACAAAAACACTGGGGAAGAGTACACAATGGGGGGTGAGATACTAACAACAACAAAAATGGAAAGGGACCTGGGGGTAGTCATATCAGATGACCTAAAGGTGGGCAAACAATGTGAGAGGGCAGCAAGGAGGGTTGGGGGATACTGGGATGCATAGGGAGAGGCATCACCAGTAGAAAACAGGAAGTTATCATCCCTCTGTACAGACAGCTGGTCAGACCCCATCTGGAGTACTGTGTGCAGTTCTGGAGACCCAATCTCCGCAAAGACATAGACAGGATGGAAGCTGTCCAGAGGAGGGCAACTAAAATGGTGCAGGGTCTGCACTGGAAGACATAAGAAGAGAGACTTAAGGAGCTTAATATGTATAGCCTCGAGGAAAGGAAGGAGAGGGGGGACATGATAGAAACTTTCAAGTACCTCAAGGGAATCAACAAAGTCCAAGAGGGTAGCATCTTTCAAAAAAAGAGGTGTGCAAGAACAAGAGGGCACAATTTGAAGATGGGGGGCGGCCTCAGAGGTAATTTAAGGAAGTATTTTTTCACAGAGAGGGTTGTGGATGCATGGAATGGCCTTCCGGAGGAGGTTGTGGAGTCAAAAACAGTGGTGGAATTCAAGCACGCATGGGACAGTCTTAAGGCAATTCTGGGGGCTGGGGGTAGGAAGAAGTAGGCTGCTGGTTAACTAGGATCTGCAGCTTATCCATTAGGTAGGGAAATGGGCAGACTGGGTGGGCCAAGCGGTCCTTATCTGCCGTCAAATTCTATGTTTCTATGTTTCAAATTCTATATACAGAGAAACAGTAGACAGAGGGGGACAAATAGACAAACAACAACTAGTGCTGCCCACTGCCTTTTGAGACTCAGTACTGAGGTGCTTACACAACCACATGGGGCACCTTGGTATAGACAGAACACTTGGCTTGGTGAGATCCAGATTCTATTGGCCTAAGATCGGGGCTGATGTTGAGCAACACATTCGAACTTGCAGTCGCTGTTTACAGAGGAAAGCTTTGCCCCAGAAGGCTGCCCCTCTTGCTAACATCACCACCAATGCACCCATGGAGTTGGTCTGTATTGATTTTCTGAGTTTTGAGTCAGATCAAATAAATATTAGTAATGTGCTGGTGGTCACTGACCATTTTATGAGATGTGCCCAAGCTTTCCCCACCAAGGACCAGAAGGCATTCACTGTGGCAAAAGTACTTGTAGAAAACTTTTTTGCTCACTATGGAGCTCCACAAAGAATCCATTCTGATCGCGAGACTTTGAGAGTCATCTGATCAAAGAGATGCTTTCTGTGGGGAGTGCGAAAGTCCAGAACCACCTCTTACCACCCCCAGGGGGACCCACAGCCTGAACGTTTCAACCGCACTTTGCTAGATATGCTAGCACCCTCCACCCTAAGGGCGAGCCTAGATCATGGAGCCAACAAATTAGCACCCTGGTACATGCCTACAACTGCACCAAAAGTGATGCCACTGGGTTCTCTCCCTACCGCCTGATGTTTGGAGTCTCTCCTGATGGGGTTCAGGCTGACAGCTATTTACAGTATGTGCAAAAGTTAAACGCCCAGCTAAATCATGCCTACCAACTGACTCAAATCATGGCTGCCAAAAGAAATCTGGCCAACAAGGAAGGTATGATAAAAAGGTGAAAGCACAGGAACTCCAGGAGGGAGATCGGGTATTGCTAAGAAATCTGGGACTGCATGGCAAACATAAGATTGCTGACAGATGGCACCATCTCCCTCACATTGTAGTGGGCAAACTAGATGATCTGCGCGTGTACAAAGTAAGGCCTGAGAATAATTCAAAGGATGTTAAAACAATGCATAGAAATCATTTACTGCCCACTGGACAAATCTTGATTGAGTCTGAGCCCTCTGAAAATGCCCTCTGACCAGTGACTAGAGCTGCTGTTAAGAAAAATCAAGAAAGTCTGCACCTACAGAAGCTGAGTTAAAGTGTTCCCCTCCACAAGTCCCAATTGAACATGACTGTCAGTCCATGTCAGAGGAAAGTGAGTGTGGCTTTGAATACTACCCTTCTTACGAACTGAGTCAATTGTTTCGGGGCAATCCCCTAGTCAATCCTGAAGATGAAGCTGGGCCTTCTGGACTGTATAAGCCCCCAGCTTTGCTCCCAGAAAGTGAAGTGCAAAGCATCAAGTCAGATGATATGGAATCATTGTGTATGGTTGAACTGTTTGAGCTTTTAGAGGAGGAAAACGATGGACTGGAACAGACTGTTGATATACCAGAACAAGATGAGTATTTTGAGTGCCCTGATGGTCCACTGCCAGTGTCCGAAAGCTCTCCATGTGAGCCAAGTGTTGTGGACTCTGAGATTGTAACTCCTGGAGCTGAAAGTGCCCTGGAGACTCCCCTGACAAGTGAGGACAATGCCGAAAATGAGACTCAGAGTGCAGAGACTGTAACAGTTCCCCCTAGAAAGACTGGTCAAGCTGTAAAGCCTGTGGTGCACCTCAGTTATGATTCCCTTAGGAGGCCTGTGGACTTGTCTCTCAATGTTGTCCATAAAGGAGTGTATGTGTCCCCAAGCTCATTGCCCAAACCGAACATCAGTGCTAACTCCAAGTTAATTGTGTTGCCCTCTAGGTATGGTGCCCCAGCCCCATCCAGCCCCAAGGTAGCTGATAGGGAAGGGCCCGCTCTCTTCAGGTTTCATGTACAGGAGGTAATAACCTGAGTTACGGTACAATGTGTGTATAATACTGTGTAAAAAGTGAGGTACTGAAAAGTTTCAGAAATGTGTTTCTGGTAAGGTGATATGTTGAGTGATGATTACATGTATAAGCCTAATGTGATATTGATGTATATGTACATGGTTGTGTTGAAATTTATGGGGGTACTTACTTGACGCGGACTCCAAGTTTTTCCAGGCCAGGAAGGGTGTAACCCCCTGCAAATGGGGGTTCCCAAAAGTCTTCCAGGAGCTTGCCTGAATGCTCCAAGTCTGGGCAGTGTTCGGCGTCTGAGCTGTTTGAATGTGGTTCGAGGTGAGTGCTATTTGAGCCTCCATGTACTGTCTCTTTAAGAGCTGTCTGCTTGCAGACTTAATTAGTTTGTATGGGGAGACTGTGTGTTCTAGTGCCTGAATCCCACCCGTGCTGCTGTCAATTTGCACCGTTTCTGCCGTTGCTACATGTGCAGAGGGAGCCTTGTTGAAAGATATAACTGTTTGCCAGAAATCATTTAAAGTGACTGAGAAAATGTAATTTGTCTAACCTGTCTTCATTTCAGCACGAACTGTTTCAGCGTAGCTCTTTCATTTTGGTTCTGAATAGCTGACTTGGACCAATCAGGATGATAGGGAGACCCTAAAATGGGGCCTGTGGATGAATCGGAACTTGGACTCTCAATTTTGAGCCAGCTACAAGGGGATTGTATGGGCAGTGACTCTGGGAAATGTAGTTTTAACCTTGGCGCCTTTTTCTACCAACAGAGGGAGTCTTATTGTGAGTGACAGCTGAATCAGCCAACAGAATAGTGTGGAGCTAAAGGAAATGCCCTGCTCTGAGACTGGAAAGATCAGATCAGTTGTGGCAGTGAAGAGAAAAGGAGCTATGTGCTCTGCGATGTGGTAGTGCTGGGAAGCGCGTAGGCCCTGAATTTCACCAGTCTTTGTGAGTTCCAGTTTGGACTGAATCCGAGTTGTGAGGAGAAAGAAGCACCAGAAGTGCTGAAACCTGGCTTACCCTGTAAAAAGACTGGAGAAATTGCTGAATCGCGCTCGGTCTGTCAGGAACTGAAGCTGCTGGGTGTGCTCCTGGGTATGTTGCAGTAATTGCGATCAGGATCGAGAAACTGTCTGCCTGGTATAGTACTTTCCTTTTACATATGAATGTGCGTAGTGCTTGTGGGGAATCGCTATTTCCAATCCCCTGTGCTGTGTGCTGTGTGTTGAAGCTGGAAGCAAACCCCAGCTTGTCTCGAACTATATCCGTTTGCTATAAACTGCAGTGGGGTCCAGTCACGAGGACCTTGTCTCTATGCCCTGCTGTTTCTGACAATCCAGAAGAACATCCACCATCCGGTTCTCAGCTTGGGTATTGTAAGTACAAATCAGGGTATGCCCCTGCAGCCTGTTTTCAATCACAAGTGTGTCATCTAATTCTTGTTGTTTCTTTGCTTCATGGACTGAGCCATCAGGCTCCAAATTACAATTAGGTGTTGTGCATATATTTTCTTCTGCAGGGCCCTATCCATCTGCTCCTGCTGGCCAACCCCAGGCAATGGACCTGGCTAGCCCCCCCCCCAACCTGTGTACCCAAAGTGTGACTTTTCTGACCCTGTATGTGTGCACAGTACTGTGATTTAATGCCACTAATTAACCTGATTTCCCCCTTCCATGTTTCTGTTCCCTAAATAAATCAGATTTGTTGTTGTTAAACTTTAAACTGCCTGAAGTGTCAGTACCTTCATGCCAAGCACTGTATGGGTTTGTGTATGCTGCTTAACCTTATTTTTCAGGGGGTCCTCAGAGACGAACCTGTGAATCAGTCTCGAGGGTAAGTGGTACTTTATGAATGAACAGTGTGTACATGTGGGTATTGGTACTGTAACTCCTGTGCATCGTAGGGCCAAGGGATTAGAAGGGGTCTCAGTGTCCCAGAGGGCTGTGACCAAACTAGACCAACCATTACAAACCCTGACCTCTGGGTGGAGGCACCAGTCATAGAACCTAGGCCCCTCAACCTGTCAGTAGTCAAGCAGGCTGGAGTAGTAGCCTTTGGGATAGCGCCACCTGGGGGTTACATATGCAAATGCCGAATCCTTTTTCGCAAACATGGGAATTTTTGCTGCAAATGTGGAATTTTGTTTGGGCTTTTGTAATATTGTTTTCAGTTAGCGGTGACAACAAAATTAAATTACCAAAAAAATAGGCATTAGTAAACACCAGCAGATGTGCTTACCTAATCAGGGCCCATAGAATCGGATTCTGGGGTTAATTTTTGGATTACTTACTTAGAAATGTGCTTTTTGACCATGAGGAAAATCCTTTTTCGCAAACCGTGGAAAGAAGTTCTGTGAAACAGGATCCTTTTTTGCAATTTGTGCAAAAGTATTTTCTTTTGCTGCAAATTGCGAAAAATGAACCATGGAAAATGATTCTTTTTCAAAAAGTAGCAAAAAAAAAGAATGTTTATATAGCTGGTTTTTGTCACTTCACCGTAAATAAATGGTTCAGAATTTTGGTCTGAAATTTTCCACTTACAAAGGGCTTAGTCCATAGATATGCATTTTGCTGGTTTGGAGAAAATACATTGCTTTGCTCTGGCGTTCTGTGGGGTTAAATTTTGCTTCATTTCCCATAGGATAACATTGTCATTGGAGGTGTACACAGTCATTTCTTTGTCACTCTGTTGTGAAGAAACGGTTTGCAATTTTGTTCTGAAATTTTCAGAGTACAAAAGGCTTGCCCCACCGATATGCCTGTTGCTGGTTTCGTGAAAATATATTAATTTGGTGTCGAGTTACACAGGCTTCAAATGTTCCTGTGTTTTCTATAGGATCACATTGAAATGTCAGGTGTTTCTTTGGGTCTGCACTCCCACAAGCAAAAAAAGGGTAGCACTACACTGTCTCAAAAAGTATATTCCAGCTGGTCCACTGGTGCAGTGGTAGCACTACCGCTTGTAACTCCAGTGACCCGGGTGCGGTAGCAAGCCTTGGTTGCTGGAGGTCCGGCCGGAGAGGAGAAGGATTGAGTATCCATTGGGCTGCTCTCCTTCTCAGGGAGGGGAGGGCTGCAGACCTCGCTGCTATACCGCCACCTGGGTGACCACAGGTGGCAGTGCAGATGAGGGAGCAGTACAGGGAGGGGCAAATGTCAGACAAGGGCCAGAGCAATGGTACATCTCTGTGTGCCTTCGTCTCCTTGGCCCTCCCAGTGTGCAAACGTCTATAGGGGGAGGGACTAGAAAATGGAAAAATCCCCACGGCGGCGCCTGTAGATGGGTTCCTGCACTGGCCGGAGGGCTTGAGGTGGCTCCTGGTGCACTCTTTCCCCTGAAGTATGAAGAGGAAAGAGGGAAACCTGCACCTCGCCAGGTGGCAAACCGGAGGCTCAAGAAATAATGGAGAGTGGGGCAATCATGAGGAAGCCAGTGCCTCTCAGCCCCCTCCAGTGCTGCATTAGAAACCCCATAGAAAGGGGTTGCAATGGAGTGCTGGGGACATAAAGAGAAAGTAACAAAAAAAAGAATTATGGCCCTACACTCCCACACGCAAATATGGATACCATTAAGAACAGGTGGATGGGCACTGTGCTCCCACAGGGAAATAAGGATACGATTGCAATGTCTCAAAATTTATGGATGACACTGTGCGCGCCCACCTGGAAATATGAATACCATTATGGAGTAATGGAAGTGTAGGCCTTATGCACACACGGCAGTGCAGGGCCCAGAGGGCCCTGTGCTCCCATATGCAAATACACAGAGGATTATGGAGTGATCAGAGCACAGGGCCCCGTACAGGGAAATAAGGATACAATTACAATGTCTCAAAAATTATGAATGGATGGGACAGCAGGGCCCTCCAGGCCCTGTGCTCTCACAAGCAAATAAGCCTACTATTATACTTTCTCAAAAAGTAAAGAAATTATCTGCAAAAGAACTTCATTAATGCACCGTTAGGGTTCAGGTGACAAAATTAGGGAAATGTGGTCTTAGGATTCCTGACCCTAACACCCCCCCCCCCCTTGCATGCAGGAACAGGTATGAGGAATGTGCCTTGGGGTTGTGAACCCTAATGCTCACCCCATTCTCCTATACTGTACTCATCTTAGCTTACTTACTCATGAAATGGGTTAAGCGTTAGGGTTCACAACCCTCAGACACATCCTCACGCCTGTTCCTGCATACAGGGTGGGGTTAGGGTGTTAGTGTTGGGAACCCTAAAACAGTATTTCCCTACTTTTGTAGCTGGAATCTTAATGGTGCATTAATTAAGTTTTGTGCAGATATATATATATATATATACTGTATAGCAGTTTATATCCACTCCCTTTATATTTAGCTCTCCAAGCATATTCACACATTTACTTCCTCTTATTTTCACTGGTGGAACACTAGTGCTGCTATATATAGTGATCTACCTCATATTCACTGTCTTTTTATTTTCATTATAATATGGAACCAGCGAATATAGTGAAAATAAAATGACGGTGAATATTTTCCATTCTATAGTGTGTATATATGTATGTATATATATATATATATATATATATATATATATATATATATAAACATAGAAACATAGAATTTGATGGCAGATAAGGACCACTTGGCCCACCCAGTCTGCCCATTTCCCTACCTCCTGGATAAGCTGCAGATCCTAGTTAACCAGCAGCCTACTTCTTCCTACCCCCACCCCCTAGAATTACCTTATGACTGTCCCATGCATGCTTGAATTCCACCATTGATTTTGACTCCACAACCTCCTCCGGAAGGCCGTTCCATGCATCCACAACCCTCTCTGTGAAAAAATACTTCCTTAAATTACCTCTGAGCCGCCCCCTCTATCTTCAAATTGTGCCCTCTTGTTCTTGCACACCTCTTTTTTTGAAAGATGCTACCCTCTTGGACTTTGTTGATTCCCTTGAGGTACTTGAACGTTTCTATCATGTCCCCCTCCCTCCTTTCCTCGAGGCTATACATATTAAGCTCCTTTCGTCTCTCTTCATATGTCTTCCAGTGCAGACCCTGCACCATTTTAGTTGCCCTCCTCTGGACAGCTTCCATCCTGTCTATGTCTTTGCGGAGATTGGGTCTCCAGAACTGCGCACAGTACTCCAGATGGGGTCTGACCAGCTGTCTGTACAGAGGGATAATAACTTCCTGTTTTCTACTGGTGATGCCTCTCCCTATGCATCCCAGTATCCCCCAGCCCTCCTTGCTGCCCTCTCACATTGCTTGCCCACCTTTAGGTCATCTGATATGACTACCCCAGGTCCCTTTCCATTTTTGTTGTTGTTAGTATCTCACCCCCCATTGTGTACTCTTCCCCTGGGTTTTTGTTTCCCAGGTGCATTACCTTGCACTTCTTAGCATTGAATCTAAGCTGCCATACATTTGACAATTCCTCTAACCTTGCCAAGTCCCTTCTCATCCTTTCCACCCCACCCTGTGCATCAACTCGGTTGCAGATCTTTGTGTCATCTGCAAAGAGACATATTTTCTTCCAGTCCTTCTGCAATGTCGCTTATAAAGACATTGAAGAGGACCGGTCCTAATACTGAACTCCTCATGTACCCCACTAGTAACCCTCGCTTCTTCTGGAGTGGACTCCATTTACTATTACCTCTGTGTCCTATTCTCCAGCCAATTTTACCCAGGCTGTCATCTTGGGACCCACTCCCAGGCTGGCTAACTTGTATATTAATCTTTTGTGTGGGACTGTGTCAAATGCCTTGCTAAAGTCAAGGTAGGCCATGTCCACAGCCCTCCCTGATCTACTACTTTGGTCACCCAGTCAAAGAAATCTATCAGATTTGTCTGGCATGACCTTCCCGCTGTGAATCCATGCTGCCTAGGGTCCTGTGCCTCTGGCCTCTAGATACTGACAATTCTTTCCTTCAGAAGTGATTCCATCATTTTCCTATCACTGAGGTTAAACTAACATGTCTGTAGTTTCCTGCTTCTGTCTTGCTCCCACTTTTGTGAAGGGGAATCACATCTGCCCTCCTCCAGTCCTCGGGTACCACCCCATCCTCCCACGATTTGTTAAAAGGGTAGTCAGTGGTGTCACTAGTTCTACCCTTAGTTCTTTAGAATTCTGGGATGAATCCCATCAGGCCCATTGCTTTGTCCACCTTCAGTTTTAAGAGTTCTTTCAGAACCCTTTCTTCTATAAATGGGTGGTATCAACTTCTGTATCCAGAGTGTTTCTACTGTTTGTTTTAGGTACCTCCTCTTCATTTGTAAATGCTGAGCAAAATATTTGTTTAGTATCTCTGCCTTTTCACAGTCTCCTCTGCCCACCCTCCCTCCCTTTATAAAGCCTCACTATCCCTCCCTTGGTCTTCCTTCGCTCCCTGATGATATCTAAATGCAATGGGAAAGAGAATAAAAAAATGGCAAATAAATGTGTTTATTTTCAGTCATGATGAGCCTAGAGTGTAAATAAATAATTTATTTACACTCCAGATGTATCATTAGCATTTGTATTTACTGCAGCTGTGTCATCAAGAACTCTTAAGAGCAACAATAGTCTGAGGCAAAGCTCGTGCATAGCCAGACCTAGTTTAAAATGTCAATTTTTTCTACGGATGAGCTTTTTTTTAGTCTGACAAAGTTACTTGTGCCCCCAATGACCATTTGACTCCAGCTATCCTTAAAAGATAGGAAATACCTTACTTAAACTTTAAAATAGCTCCATTTCTTGTTCCTGCTTGAGCTGCAGTTGTTGAGAGGTCACGCTGACTCATCGTCATTCAAACAGAGAATTTTATTTTCTGTGAGTCCATTGCATAAATGAAATATGGCATGGGCAGTGTGAAAATAAATAGTTTATTTTTTGCTTCAAGGTTTGACCTCTATAGACCTCACTCATGGCTCTGCTACTCTTGAGGTCAATGGAGGTCAAAACCTGAAGCAAAAAAAAATTGTTTATTTTCATACTGCTCATGCCATATCCCCTATATGTTGTGTAAACTGTGGTAGAAATACTAGTAGTTATGGGCCCAATGATGTTTGCTGTGGTCTCTGGGATGCGTCACACTCAGGAAGTGGCCACATAACAATCTCTCAGCTATATTATGCTTCCCCGGGTGTTGGCCTTGATAACTGGGAAACAGCACACCATCAGCCCATACCCCATGCACAGCTCAGTGGATCGGCTGGTTGCACCTCCACTCAGTGGTCCTCCTGGTGGTTAGAGCTGTGGACCTACAGGTCATCTGGTCCTAACCAGTCTTCAGAGTCCTGGTCCAGGACAGGGTTGTATTCATCACTTGAAACTTGGGGGGCTTCCTCTGTGACACACTGTACCCCATCTCTGAAGCCCCACTTGCCTGTCATCCTGCAAGAACAGTTGAAAGAGACCATCTCTACACAGGCTGCGTACACATGTGACAACACAGAATGAATGGCACGGCACCATAATGTACTCACTTGTGAAGGATCCACAACCCACCAGTATACTGCACCTTGATCCCAGTACCCGTGCACATCACAGGTGAGGGTGGCCAGTAGATGGAGGCTGTAAGGAACCAGCTTCCACTTGTCACACTTGTCTTTCCTATTGTTTATTTGATTGAATAGACAGGACAGGACAGGACACTGTACACTGAAACCCCAGTAGGACACATATGCAATGCACACTCCTTCATTGTACAGGAACACATTTTCCACTTAAAAGGAACAGACTGTTCAAGGGTGGCATGACCTTTTAAGCTGGCACATGTGCTGTGGAATGCCATAATCTCTGTCCACGTAGCTTCACACAAGTAATGTTCCGATGTACCTGGCTATATGAATGTAGGGAACTATTGTGTCACTGGCACACAAACTCTGGGAGATAGGGCTGTGATCAACAGCCTTGTGTATGTAACACAGGCCGTGCATATAGTGCTTGTGCAATGGCCCCATTTCATGTGGTCAGCAACTGATCCATGGACTTTGATAGCTGCAGCTGCCATCCCAGTGGTGCCCAGTTACTTTGGCCTGCTTTATTACAGCCCAGGAGGCTTCTGGGTGCATGCTTCTCAAACACCCACCAACTGGAAGGTGCAGTTCACCCTCTTGAGTAACATGACATCCCGTTACACTTTATTACGTGCATGCCTTTCATCGCATACTGTGTATTGGACAGGCCCTAGGAGTGTGTTTGTTCGTGTTTTTTCGGGTCAGCAACTGGATACATTTTTGACACAACCCCCGATGAAGACCCTGTTTGGATGAAGTGGTAGGGTTTTGTTGTTCTCTTGGTGCTGTATGCCTCCGCTAGTAAAGGATCTCTGACCAAGTGCGTGGGGTGAAACCTTACATCACTGTGAACATCATGGCATTCTTATACCTGTGTATACCATGCCACATGTTTATACCTTAACTTTTCTGCACTGCGAGGAAGCACTGAAATAAACCAGCTAAAGCATGAATAAGCTGTTGTGAGTGTGCTTTACTTCAAAGGACAGGTGAGTGCTTCTCATTTGTTCTTCTTTCGTATATTGCTGTTTTGAGTGAAAGCACCACCGTGCCAGGGAGCATTCCTCTCTCTGCTTCCTATTTATTTTGCTACACAGTAGCCCTTTGTTTTTGGTTTTTATGTTTGCTTGCACGCATGTGCAAGAAACATAGTGCCATTATCCGAGTTTTCGGAGGTGTGGCAGCCCTCTTCCAATTCAGGCAGTGTGTTTGCAGGTGTGGCCGCAGTTCTCCAATGCCTGTTGGAGCTGTCTATGACAGCTCCAAAATGCAGTGGAGTACAGTTGAAAGGGGGAGCTACGCTTCAGTGAGCAGCAAGATAGCTCGCCTGCTCATGCGCACTCCCCACACACACACACACACACACACACACACACACACACACACAGGCACGCATACTGCGTGCTCTTCGCTACGCTCCACTGTGTAGCCGGCCAGGGGTGCCCAATCCCCGTCGGCTGTGCTGCGACCCCAAACACAGTTACATAGGCCGCGTGGTGCCCACCCAACATGGCGCATTGTATAACCAACGGGGTGCCCAGTCCTCGTCGGCTGTGCTGCCCCTCAAGCACAGTTACGGATAGGCCGCTGGGTGCCACCCAGCAGGCTGCATTGTATAGCTGACGGGGTGCCCAACTTCGCCGCTCCACACTGTTTCTCCCCCAGTACAGAGTGCTGTTGCCGATGGGGGTGCCCAATCCCCGCCGGCTCCACACCCCCACCAGCCGCCCTGTGCCATGCTGGAGCCCACCCCAGCGTGGCAAACATCCAGCGTCGTCATCTAAACAAAAACACCTGTAACTCCATGATTTTCGCAGTCTCTGCCCTCACCACCCACTGCGCACCCCTGCCTCCCCATACCCCCACCCCATACTTACCTCGACTCGGCAAGAACGATCTTCGGTGGACCGTGAACATGTCTACACTCTTCAAAGCCGACCGTGAACTGAGGAAATGCCGGTAAGCTGTATAATGTAATGAATAGGGTTTTTTCAACTTTGCTGCATATCTCAGGCATTTTTTGGAAGTTTTGCACCAAATTTTCAACATGGGGTTTTTGGGACCCCTTCTCATGAATGCTGTCACTGTCATGGCGTTATTTGGGCCCGAAGGGTGATTTCGCAGTCACTGCGTGAAATCACCTTTTGGGACTGATTAACGAAATGACACTGCCAGTGTTCATAAGGTGGGCTCTCAAGAAGCCTGTTTTGAAAATTTGGTGGAAAAATTCCTAAAAATGACTGTTTTATGAGCGTGCCTTGCGCAGTTCATATGCAGGTTCGTAAGTTCGCGAATTTTCAATATTTTCACTCCATATTTTCAACATTACCATTTTACCACACCTTCTTATGAGTAGTACAGCTGTCATTTTTCACATCTCACCCAAAACGTGTTTCCGCCCATGTAGCACACAATGGCGCAGTCGGTGTGCGAAATCAATGTATGGGACAAATTAAGAAAATCACAGTGACACTGTTCATGAGCAGAGGTCTTAAAATGGCTATGTTGAAAATTTGGTGAAATAATTCCTAAAAATGACTGTTTTACGAGTGTGCGTTGCGCAGTTCCTATGCATGCACATAAGTTTGCGAATTTTCAATATTTTCACTCCAGATTTTCAACATTGTCATTTTATTACACTTCCTTATGAGCAGTACAGATGTCATTTGTCACATCTTGCCCAAAACATGTTTCCGCCCATGTAGCGCACAATGGCGCAGTCGGTGTGCGAAATCAATGTATGGGACACATTAAGAAAATCACAGTGACACTGTTCATGAGTAGAGGTCTTAAAATGGCTATGTTGAAAATGTGGTGAAAAAATTCCTAAAAATGACTGTTTTACGAGTGTGCGTTGCGCAGTTCTACGCCGCCTTCGTAGGATTAATTTTCAATATTTTCACTCCAGATCTTCAACATTGCCATTTTATTACAGTTCCCCATAGAACAGTACAGCTACCATTTTCACGTCGCCAAAATGTGTTTCGCATGTAGCGCACGATGCTGGGTACGGTCGGTGTGCGAAAGCAATGTTTGGGACAGATTAAGAAAATCACAGTTACACTGTTCATGAGCAGAGGTCATAAAATGGCTATGTTTAAAATTTGGTGACAAAAGTCCATAAACTGACTGTGTTACGAGTGAGCATTGTGCAGTTTCCACGCACCCTCGTAAATTCATGACTTTGTAATATTTTCAATCCAGGTTTTCACCAGTGGCATTTTTCTACACTTCCTTATGAACAGTACAGCTGTCATTTTTCACAACATGGTCGAAATGTGTTTTCACACTTTCAGTGCAGAGATGCGTGGTCGCTGTGGGAAATCATTGTTCGGGATAGATAAAGAAAATCACAGTGACACTGTTCATGATCGGAGGTCCCAAAATGCCTGTGTTGACAATCTGCTGTAAAAAATCCCCAAACTAATTACATTACGGGTGTGCGTTGCACAGTTTCTATGCATGCTCGTGACTTCACCAGTTTTTTTAATATTTTTACTGCACATTTGCAACATTGCCATTTTTTACACCTCCCCATGAACAGTACAGCTGTCATTTTTTACATCCTGTTCGGAATGTTTTTGCACCTGTGGTGCTAAATGCCATAGTCGCTGTGCATAAGCAGCTTTCGGTTAACAAACTGATATTGCCACTGTTCATGAGGTGGGGTCACAAAAAAACCATGTTGAAAATTTGGAGTGAAAATACCAACGAATGCCTGAGGTATTAGGGTTTCCAACCATAACGCCCAACCCTGTAGAGAATGACAGGCATCAGGGATGTGACTTGGGATTCTTGCCTGTAATGCTCATACTATTCCACACCCTGCAGCCAGTGACAGGCATCGAGGCATGCCTTGGACTCTTCAGCCCCAAAGTTCACCCCATTCTCCTATACCGCACCCATCTCACCGTATTTCCTGATGGAATGGGGTGCGCATAAGGGCCAAAGACCCCAAGGCACACCGTGACACTTGTCAGTATCTGCAGGGTGGGATGTGGTGAAATGGCGTGGACGTTATGCCTGATGACCCAAAGGCACACCCCAATGCCTGTCACTCTCTGCAGGGTGGTGGTGGGGTTGGCTTCAGTTCAAGACTTCACTGCCATTCCTATTACGCAGCTCTGTAACTTCTACACTACCACTGCCAATGCCAGCAAGCAAACATTTGGCATTGACAAATGCTTGTTTATTCAGCAGCTTCCTCAAGTACGTTTCTGATTTTTGTCATATTTTGGTTGGGTTGATGGCCTTTCCTGCATCAACCATTGTTTCCAGAGACGGTTACTTCTTTGTCTCTGGCAACTGGATTAGTGTCTGATGGCCAGAGGTTCCTAGGGGTGCCCTCAAATGGTTCAACACAACCTCCAGCACTTACATCCCTGTCTGATTATCCTACACTTTACAGGGACTTTCCAGGGAGGATGTGGTGGCTCCAAGTTTACGAGGTATGTGTACTTTAGGGCAATGCTGAAGTGCTATCATGCGTACTCCTTACAGTACTGTATTTTTCCATTTCTGCCTCTACTGCCAAACGGTGTCTCCTGTCCCACACTGGTCACTTTGCTAATTATTAATTTCTCCTCCCCACTTGCAATGCTGTCTCTCTAAACAGCTTTATTTCTTCTCTGCCTTACCTTCAAACCCCCTCTTAACCCCCTCCTGCTGCTTCTGCTGTTTTCCTCCTCAGACGTCTCGGCACCAAAGCACAGAACCCCCCTCCCTGTTAACTCCTCTTCTATCTCTAAATAATTGCCCTGCATTTACCACCTCTTTACTTCATGCTTTGTCTTTCCCCATTGCCTGTCCCCCACTGAGATTGCTATTGTACTCTAGCTGTATTTAATCCTCTGTCTTTCCCTTCTTGTTCCACAGACAGCCCATCTGTGGGCTTCCCAAGCTGCTGCTGTGGCCCCGGCACTCTTCGAGCCGGCCGCTGCTAACTGACCGCCCGACTGACCCCCGGACAGATTCAGGTATGCACCGGACCTCCGAAACTCATGGTTTTGAATGCTGCTGTTTTGACTGGTTGCCCAGTGGAGGAGCCAGGCACTGATTGGCAGTTTCTGCTCCTCGGCTGATTTTCCAACTCCTGGCGCTTCCTAATCTCGGGGAAATCTCTTTCTGTGCTGTGTTCTGGACTGATTCTTCACCCCCCCACCTCCTCACAGTATTAAACAGACCCTTGCTCTGCCCCTTTACTTAGCCTAGCAGCTGACTGGTCACTCCACTGCTGCACATTCTTACGGCTATTGGCCTCCCTGTCTTCAATACCTGACTTGACCCACTTTCTTACCGCCCCTTTTTAAAGCAATCTCACCCACAAAGTTGCACATTTGCTCTCAAGTTTTTCTCCAGCCACTCCAGTTAACTCCTCTCAATTACTGCTGTAACCTGCCCTATCGTTAGGGACCTCACCCTAATTTAACTATGTACCCTTTCATTTCTTAAACTTCCACTGCCTATGGTGACATACCCAGTCACAGCCAAACCATCCCAGTAGCTGGCACCTTTGCCTTAGCTCATTTTTCAACTATATCACTAAATTAGTACTAGTGTCATTGCCATCACCATGCAGTAAAGCAATATTACAGTGACTCTTTCCAGGCATTTTACCAAAATTGCCCTGTGCTCCGGCTAATTTCACAGCTGGCACACCATTACTGGCTCAGTTTTACCTCCAGCTGTCTACTATATAACAATGGGCACCATCGCTCTTCTACTAGGCCTGCTCACGTTTACCCTTCTGGCTCAGACCATCCCCCGTCGTGTGCCCCCGCCCTCCACCCCGAGCATTTCTCCCCTAAGTCACCCCCAAACAGCTCGTATCCCTCCCATCTTGGACACCCCCCCAACTCCTCTGCATC
Organism: Neoceratodus forsteri; assembly: GCA_016271365.2. Taxonomy (NCBI): domain Eukaryota; kingdom Metazoa; phylum Chordata; order Ceratodontiformes; family Ceratodontidae; genus Neoceratodus; species Neoceratodus forsteri. The sequence continues at coordinate 121,810,029 of JADMNL010000022.1, forward strand.
CACCACCTACCAACACTCCTGCTCCCCCTGCCTTCCAGCCCCATCCTGGACCCACCTCTTCCTTGCCATACCTACCCTCCGTGCCTTACCCATCCCCGCACCCCTACTATCAGGACCTCACATCGGCACCACACTAAGGGCCCTTGTTGGCACCGTCCCCTAATTAGATTAATCACTCTGCTCTTACTGCTCTCCGGGAATATACACCCAAACCCTGGACCTATGCCAACTAGCCCTCCCATACCCCACTCTGGAGCCAGTCTCCGCATTGCATCACTGAACATATGCAGCCTTCTAACGAATTCCACCGCACTCCTGTGCTGGGTTGTACAACACCAACCCAATATTATTGCGTTAGTAGAGACCTGGTTCTCCAAAACAATCCCTGACTCCATTATTTCCCTCCCTGATACACCCTGTTCAGGGAAGACCGAGTTGGTAAACGCGATGGTGGGTGTGCAATCTACATGCGGGACACCCTTATAAGCAATGTGCTCCCTGCCCCCAAGTTTGACTATGGCGCCCAAGCCCTCACTCTAAAAATTACCCCTGACCCAGCTAGGGGCCCACTCTTCCTTATGGTCTCCTACATACCCCCAAGGAACCAGAACCCAGCGGTCCAGTCTCTCATCGACTACCTCACCTCACTACCACACAAAGCTGAGCAACTCATCCTAGGTGACCTTAATGTCAACTAGCTTGGTACCACTGCCTCCCATACCAGGGACTCCTTTGCTGCCCTGGACATGTCCCAGTTAGTCACCCAGCCCACAGATTCAACTGGACAAGTGGCTCCAGTACCCTCCTAGATGTAATACTATTGAACTGCCCTCATAATAACTGGGATATCAACGTCCTCCCCAACTCACTTAGTGCTCACTCACCTGTCCTCTGTCTCTGGTCATCCTCCATACCAAAACCTGTGTCCCAAGCCACCTTGCACCGTTGCCTACACCCTGGGGTCTCAGAAAGCTAAAATTGTATCTAGCACAGTTGGACTGGCCCCCCATCTATTACACCCCTGATATTGACTCTGCCCTGGACCTCTTCACCAATGCCTTCAGCAAGGCCTGTGACCTTTTCGCCCTCCCATACCAGAATCCATACTAAAAAACAAAATGCCACTTGGATCTCCCTATCTCTTATCCAAAAACTTAAGCATAGGGATATTCTCTGGCATATCGCTATTGAATCAAGCAAGCTGGCTGATAGACAAGCCTACAACGTGGCGTGTAATCAGTGCACATGGGCCATTAGACGGGCCAAGGCAGAGCACTATCAGACCACCCTCGCATCTGCCTGGGGTTCCACCCAGACTTTCTGGGACAGCATAAAAGAGCTTAAGGGGAAGATCTGCTCCCCACTGTCCCAGCTCTCCATCGATGGCACCATCACTATAGACCCAACTCGCATAGCTGATTGAATCAATACTACCTTCTTTGACCTAAGCTCTGTCCTCCCAAACAATTTTTTTGACCCAATCCCTGCCACTATCCCCCCCGCCCTCCTTTCTACGTGCACACTATATTCCCACATGTAGCCAGGCCACACCTGCTAGAAGTCCTTGGTAGCAACAACCCCAGCTGTGACTCCCTAGACTCCAGGATCCTCTGCCTGGTCTTGGATGTTGTCCTAGTCCCCCTTACAGACCTACTAAACCGGTCTCTATATCTTGGTCTGTTTTCCAGTGCTTGGAAATCAGCCGAAATCACCCCTAGAGTGGAGATCGGTCTGCACTTAACAACTGCCGGCTTATTGCTATCCTCCCCCCGCTCTCTAAAGCCCTAGAAAAAAATTGTGTCTATTCAACTCTCTGAGTACCTGACCAACTATGACAAAATGTGCCCAGAACAACATGGTTTCCGTCCAGGACACAGTACCACTACTGCTCTCCTGTAGTTCACTCAATACCTGCGCTCTGTTCTTGACACCTCGGCAACCTTGCCGGTGCAGTGTTCATAGACCTCTCCAAGGCTTTTGACACTGTTTGTCACCCCCTCCTGCTCGACTCGCTCCACCAACTTGGCTTTTCTGATGGTACCCTTGCCTGGCTCTCCAGCTACCTCTCTGCTAGATCCCAGCATGTGAAGATAAATGTCTCCCTGTCCAATACCCATCCCTTTCATTCCAGGGTACCCTAGGGCTCCATTCTGGGCCCTGTACTTTTCAGCCTCTACCTCAACACTCTCCCCAGCTCCTGCACAGGAAAAATGCTCCTCTATGCCGCCGATGCAGTTCTCTTTGCATCCCACCCTGATCCCTCTTCTCTCCAGGTATCCCTCCAGGACACCTGCAACCAAGCTGAAAAGTGGTTCCTTGACCACCGACTTGTCATTAACCTAAAGAAGACTAAGTCAATGCTCTTCCTCCATCACCAAAACAAGGCCAAGGATGCCCCCCTCGTCATTCTCCCCAGCACTCTGAACCCGCTGGAGAAAGCGCACTCTTATAAATATCTAGGCATCACTTTCGACTTGGCTCTCACCTTCCACACCCACATCAATGCCCTATCCTCCGCCATAAATTCTTATATAGACCTACTATACCATCATAGAGATTGCCTCCCCCAAGTTGCCCTCCGGCTGGCCATCACCTCTTCTGTCCTGTCGCTAGTGGACTATGGCTTGCCCATTTACGCTGCGGTGGACAATACCACCTTGACTAAAACCAGCTCTCAATCAGTAAGTCCCGCAGGCTCCTAACCGGAGCCCCTAGTCACACTCACACTTGCCTGCTCTACTCCACCGCCAACCTGCTCACCTTTGAGGAGCGTCTGCACTACCAGACCTGCCTACTCACCAAAAAATCTCTTCTAGGGCTCTCCCCCCGGAGGCCTCTGCTTCCCTACGGCATGTGTCCTCATCTGTTGCCACCCATAGCTCTGCCAAGGCCACCTTTCTGGTGCCCAGAACCAAGACCTTGTTAGTCCAGAGGTTCTTCCATTACTGAGCCCCTACTTGGTTCAACTCCCTCCCACCCTGCATCACAGACATTGCCAACATTGGTCCCTTCAAAATCGCCCTCCAGAACCATCTCTTTGACACTCGTTGCTGTAGATGTATATAATTAATCCCTCTGTGGGATCCTCCTGTCAGGCCTCCCTGACTTGACAACGTCCTTTGGACAGCCTGTCCTCTTCCCTCCCTCCCACCCCACTCCCCATCCCTACCTCCACCCTCTCCAGGTATTATCTAGGTATGTCCACGGCTGTACCCCCAATGTAACCCTTGGGTACCTTGTATTTGACTGTAACCTATTATAAGTAACATTATTATGTAACCTATGTGTACTCTATGTTTAATGTTCTGCACCTGTACTGTTCTCACTGTTGTAACCACACTATATAACTCTGTCTACCCCCCCCGCGATGAGGTGCCTTTGTAAATGAGTCCATGACTTGAAGGTTGTAAATCCGACTTTTCTAATAAATAAATAAACAAAGTACTGTATGCACACCATGTGCAGTTGTTACATACGTCCTATGCCATTTATATCTTCTGAATCACAGTCAATGGACAATTGTTGTGGGCACTGACCCATTACCTGCTTCCCCTGTGATCCTGCCATTGTTTGGCAGATTCCAGCCATGTACCATCAGTTGCGTCCTTTGCACCCTCCCTCACAACCCTTCCAGCCACTTCATATTAAATATATTTTATTTACATATTTGGGCAGTCATGTGTGGTTTTCTGCTGTATACAAGGTGTTCAGAAGGTCAGGGAAGCAATCTGTGCGCACATTGCAGCCATAGCTTCCTGTACTATGAACAACTGTACATCCCTTTGCAGTGTCCTTGCAGGGTGTGTACACATTCACAATGATGTCCCTGTTTTTTGCCACACAGCAGCTGTATGCATGCTTGGGATACCCATCACTGCGGGCCAGGTTCAGGATTCATACATTTGTCCACCATTTGTATGTCTACATCACATAGAAACATAGAAAATGATAGACACAACAAGACCTGACTAGTCCATCTAGCCTGTTCCATGACTCCCTACTTGGAGATGCCGTAGTACCTCACTCCCAGTCTCACCTGCCCCCCCATTTCCCATCTAATAACTCCTTGATATGCATCCCACTTACTTCCGAATCCTGTGATCGTCTTTGCCTCCATAATAAAGCTACCAACTTTCCGAGGCATAAAACTGGGACGGTCTATCTCGACCATGCCCCCCCCACTGTGTCACTTCCACGGGCACCACCACAGACAACTCTGCACACAATCAATTACATTTTGCTGCTTGCTCTGGCCACGCCACCCCACAGTAACACCAGTAGCAAACACCCAGATTAAAGCAATACATCATTCTGCTGCAGCAAGTTCCAAATCATGATGTATAGAAAGTTCATTAGAAGCAAACCTGTGTTAAATTGTGATCAGTCATTCGAGCTGCATGTATTGCTCCTCCTGTCAGTCTCATCCAACCTGCTCACACTCACCTCATTTGCTGAGCAAACTTAACTTCAGTGACTCCCACCACCACACCAGATTGTTTTCTCATGCTTCCCCTACAGCTGATCAGGTTCAGGTACCTTAGTTCACTGCTGCCAGTCTCTTCTCTGTCTGGAGTCTCTCTCAGCCATTGGCAGACAGACATCCATATGTGCTTGTTTGCACTACTACCCAGTCAAATCTTATAGGAAGGAACATGCTTTACTGTGCTTCCACTGACATACTTGGGGTGCAACACAGACGCAGGGGTTGAAGTTGTAAACTGCTGTTCAACCTGAGCAGTGCCACAGTGGAGCTGAAATAACTGCCACTCGTGGATTAGCAGCCAGCAAAAAAAAGCGACAAAACTGGGATAAGTAAGCAAAAAAAAAGGGACAAAAGTGACATTTTGCAAAACTTGTAGAGACACTGGGACATGCTGCCTAAAATTAAAATAGGAACTGTCCTGGGAAAATAGAGACTGTTGGTTGCTTTACTCCATAACCTTGTTGGGAAATTTGTTCATCCATCCACAGCCCTTTCTGTGAAGTAATACTTCTTAATGTCCTTTCTGAATCCCCCCCCCCAACTTGAGCACGTGCCCCCTGGTGCATGCACTGTTTCTTACTTTGAACAGATTTGTTGTGTCCACACTGTTAAACCCTTTCATCAGTTTGTAAATTGCTATGAGGCCCCCCTTCCGTCTGTACTCCAGTTAATACATGCTGAGGCTTTTCAATCTCTCATCATATACCTTGCTATGGTTCCTGATGGTTTGCTACCGTGAGTGTCAGACCCTAAGCCACCTTATACACTCAGCCTTGGCACTGCTGTGTGGACACAGACACAACAGCCGCGGTTGTGGACAGTGCATTGGTGCCCAGATGTAGGTGTGTGCCGGTGCAACAATAGGAGGGATCCAGAGTTTGCCTTTCCACATACAGTAGCTGGCCAAATACATAAGCATCCCCTTATATGCTGTGGTCAGGGGCCATTCTGTGGGCACACACTTATGTTTTCCTGGAGTCTGCCATACTCACTACGTGCCTCTCTGCACCCCCTTGCAAATCTGTTGTTCTGGCTGACTGGCATTGTGATGGGGCCTATGCATTAAGGTGCAGAATACATATGTGCTGTGGATCAGTGGCATGTAGGCAATCCTAAGTATCAATGCCACACACTAGGGGTCCTGCAAACCCCTGTGGGGATGCACAAAAAGGGATGCGTGTGCCTTCCATGCTGGATCCCTTGGCTGGTCTCCCAGCTACACATGTGGCCCCTCCAGGGGAGTGTCTAGTGGTGTGCCTGCACTCCATGCCAGTCACTAAAGCGTGGAATGCTGAGCAAGGGGGGCACAGAATATGGCAGCAGGACCCTACAATTTCTGTTATGTGCTCCCCCCAGTGATACCCGCCTGCTGCAGAGGGACAAGGAATCCCTTCACTATGCTGCCCAAGCCCATGATTAGGGCACTTGCCCATACATTAAATAAACAACAGTCCTGCGCATTCCCAGAATCCCATGCTCATGCAGAGCAGGGTATCCCCTTTGGGACTCATTAAACCTCTCACGCACCTTGCATCTGTCTGCAGGTGCATAACTACATGGGCTAGGGTATGTGCGAATTGCACATAACTGGCTCACCTTCATGCATAAGGCCCATTATGTGTAGCATCAGTGTGACGCTCTGTGCTGGATTTATACATCTTATGCGCGGATCTCTGTATTTTTGTGGATAAGATTTTAAGTGATTTGTCCAAGGCCACACAGTATGTTTTGGGCTCTATCAGAGTTTGAACCTGTGATCTGCCAGTTCCCAAGTCAGTTCTCTAAGCACAAGACCACACCCTCATGTAGACAGAAGAGTTAGAATTTAAATTCCATAAACATCAATCATAAAACATTTAGTTTTATAACGCAAGACTCATGATGCAGTATCCAGGACAATGTTTTAAAATATAATATTCAGATAAAATTCAACCGTATTATTAATTTTCAGTATTTACAGCCCCTCGTTTTCTTATTACTGAAGATATTTGCATAAAAATGTTCTTTATCCCCAAAACTTCATCTCGTCCTCCTGCTTCTTCCATTAAAGTCCTAAAGCTGATTGTGCTAATCATCATCTGCTGCTGCAGAAATTATTCTTAGCCCACAAAAAGAAGATTATGACATCAACGGGTGGTAGGGGTTAGCTGGACAATGAGAGGAATTCTGAGTCTAAAATGACCCCTGGACCTTACACCAGTGGTGGTAGCTGTGTACACAGTCTCCTGACCAATGGGCTCCGCTGAATTTCAGGCTAGCTGAAATACCTGGATGGCCAATTGGGCAAGGGCTTGCCAGGGCCAGCTTAGTCACACCCACAGGGAGGGGCCTCTGTCCTCACTTAAGGCTGAGACAAAGAGGTGCTTATTGCATCTGGGACCCCCACCCCCGTTCATGCAAAGATCTTATTTTGTGTAAATGTCCTTGGTATTAAAGAATGAGGGGACATGAATACAGAAACCTAACAAAATATAAGTTGAACTGTGGCAGAATAATATAGTGCATTTGAAAAAAACATTTTCCTGGATAATTGGAAAAGGATTTAGTAATAGCAACGCTTTCCTCTAAATACCAACAGTTACGACAGTACATGAGTATGGTTCTACAGATCATATTTGCTTGTTAGAACCACCTTTAGGAATGGCAAGAGAAAATACATCCAATCACTATACACAATGGCAAGCCCCCCTCCCCCCAGATTCCAGCTTATGACATCAGTTTAGGATTGGATACTGTGTGTGCTTTCCAATATCTCACTGTATACCCAGGGCCTTACTGGTCATTAGGGTGCTGGCATTACAGCACCGGGTCATTACAATGCCAAATGTTGGATTTGCCACCCCCTCCCCGAGGTCTGCCCCCCCCCTCCAGAGTTAGTATAATTAAAAAGGTGGGTCGGTGGGGGTACAGGCGGCTTAGCCCCTCGCAGAAAGGGAGGAGGGCAACTTCTCCACTTGGCAGCATAATAACCAGGTGCACTGCTGCTGGTGGTCTGAAGTGGTGGAACCTGTCCAGGGTGGCAGTTGGGGGAGGTTGAGCAGACAGAGCGGCAGGAGTTCTTTCAAGATTCCTAGTTCCTCAACTACTGGGTAGTCACATACTGTAGTGATGGAAGCTGCACTTTTTTCCCAAATTTGTGAGAGGGATCCCATGGGCAATATTTAGCCTCCTCTTGGGTCCAGCCAGGATCTTGGGCTCAGAGGGACAGCCCTGGTCTGTGTCCTAAAGGATGCTCTCTGGTCAGGGTGGATGCTAGCCTGTCTTGTGACTTCCGCACAGTGAGATGCCGCTGCCCAACCCACCCAGGTGGGAGCATCCTCTGAGACACAACCATGCACTGAGATGCTGCCACCCATCCTGCTGTACAGAGGAGTTCATCCCTGAGACATTCCTACCTCCTTTAGGCCTGACCCCTGGCTGGGCCTTATGACTTACCAGGTAGCACTTCTTGCCAAAGGCTGGTGCAGGCATTTGTAACTATGGCTGTGGGGTGTGTGGAGGACTCCGCAGATTGAGGAGGATAGCAGAACCGAAGTTTTTGTTCAGATTCCCTCAAAGGATATATGAGGGGAAGGCTTAGATGTTTGGGAACTCGGTGGTGCAAACTATTAACCTTAACTGCTCCCTACCCCCTCAGCATCCTTCAGACATGAAAGGTGTGACAATGAACCCACTGACCTCCATTCTAGTGACCTCTGACCCAGCTCCGGTCAGCAATAAACATCCAGATGCAACTGCAGAGAAAAACAGAGGAACTGCACATTTATTCGGAATACCAAGGATGTAACTTACGTTCCTCCTGAAAATGGAGGTGTATTTGTTCTTAATATGTGGTATCCCTTACAAAAATAAAATATATTTTAAAATATATTTCAATATAGTGATATATATTTCAATCTACTTGTTTTATAATGTACTGTAATATATTGGAAAAGCAATATATTGCTAGATATTTTGAAATGTGCACATATATTGCAATGTACTGTAAATATATGTTATTTCCACTTTAGTATACTACATATATTGCAAAATACTGTGTATTGATTAAATTCCAAATATATTGAAATAAAGATGGTAAATACATGTTATTGGTATATTGCTAATATATTTATAGAATTGTATTTTTTTTACATTTTAAATGTTTCCTGTATTTACAGATATATGTAATATACATGTGTAATAGATATTAATACACTGTAACTATTAACTTAAAGGGAATTATTTATGATTTAATGTACCTTTATCTGTACACCTGGAATTTGTCTTGTCAGTAACCATGTAGATACAATATTTAAAGTTTAATTAGTTTTTATAGTCTAGCTTTAACTCAGACACACATGTATACTTATACCTAGGACTTATCTCACAGGCTCATGTTTATTAAGGGCTCAGACTGGTATTTATACCACCCCATTTTGTTTCCCTTTTAGGTCACGGTGAGGTCCTACATGTACTTGCTTTATAACTTGTACCTTTCCTTTCAGTCTGTAAGATAATGTTGTAAATTCAAAAATATTGTAAAACTAGAAATTATCATGATTTTAGCTGATAGACTATGTTTTTGAAATATGCAAATTAGTTAGGCAAATGTAAACATGGGACCAAACCAAGCATTTACTAAAATATATGTAACATATATAAAAATATATGTAATGTGTATAATATTATATGTAACATATATAAAATATATGTAACATATACAAAGAATACAGTATATATTTTGAAAAAGACTAATTATATATTTCAGACAATGTATTACTAATGAGACTGATATGCTTTCAAGCAATGCATGAGGCAGACATATATTATGATTATATATTTCTGAAATATATTGTTTAATGTATTCATCAATTCAATGTTTATTTATTTACTGCTATTTATTTAAAAGTTTGATAAATGGGAAAGGCACACTGAGCCGGGGCTCATTTCCAGTTGCGACCTGGAGAAAGGGAAAAGGAGGAGGGTTTACAATAGCAAATACACATGGTAGGCAAATTTTACACAAAATGAACACAGATAATACAGTGTGCATTGTAGCCAGACATAACAAATAAGGAAACAGATATAATAGGGTGCATTGCTTCAAAACAAAGTAGTACTTAACCGGAACAGATAGCTAAGCTATATCAGCGGATGTCAGCCTGGAGAGCAGGACTGTTTCCTACTAGTGTAGTAGGCACAGTAGACTGGAGCTAACAGGACACAAGAGAGGAGTGATCCGTAGGAGTTGCTATTGAGTGAGGGGACTCGGCATGAGCATGTGCTAGGGTTTAACATTTGGAGCTGTTGCTTGAAAGTATTTAGGGAGAGAGAGTTGCATAGGGAGGCAGAGTGCAGGTTCCATAGGTTAGGAAGGTGATAGGAGAACACCTGGGAGCCCACGGTTGAGCGGGGACAGGGCAGTTTGATGGTACGCAGGTCCCTGGACCTTAAGCTATACAGGGAGGGAGAAGCAGGGGAGAGGAGGTCAGTGATGTATGTCAGGAGGTTTCCTAGCCAGTATTTCACTAGGAATGAGAAAGAGTGTAGTTTGCGCCTGTGGGTAAAGGAAGAGAGGGATAGAGAGGAGTAGAGAGGGCAGTGGTAGGTGCGAGGGGAGAGTTAGAAGTGAAATGGCACAACGAGTTGTAGACAATGTCCAACCTAAATAAGGTGATTGCAGGGGCAGCACTGAAGGTAATGTCAGCATAAACAACGAAGGGCAGGATGAGCTTGATTAGTAATTGCTTGCGTGCAGGAAGGGAGAGGGAGTCTTTATGTCTGTATAGGAAGCCTAATTTGGGGCACACTTTAGCACATAGGGAGTCAATGTGAGATGAGAGGGATAGATGCTGGTCTAGCCAAACCCCTAAGTATTTAAAAATAATTACTGATTCCAGGGGGTTGCTGTCAAGTGTATGAAAGATGAGAGCGGTATGGATGGATGTTCATTTTTGTGGGGTCCCAAATGTCATTGAGACAATCTTTTTAACATTTACCCTTAGGAGGTTTTCGTGAAACCAAGCAAGCATGGCATTCAAATTGGTCTGTAGAGGGGCTTGGACAGCAGTGGGAGAGGGGCCAGATGTAAACAAAATATCATTGCTAGCATAGAGATGAATGTTAGAAAAAATGCAGACTGATGGGAGTTCATTAATAAAGACAGAGAAAAGTAGGGAGCCCAGAACTGAACCCTGTGGTACCCCAAACAAGATGGGATGAAGAGGAGAGGAAGAATTGCCCATGCGGACACACTTGGCCCTGTTTAAAAGATAGGACTGAAACCATGCTAGCATAGAATTTGCTAGTCTGAGGGCATTGAGCTTTTGAAGTAGTAGATGATGGGACACAGATAGTCAAAAGCTTTGGCTGAATCAATAACGATAGCTCCTGTGATGTGGCTGTGATCCACAGATGCATGAATTGAGTTAATTATTCTAAGTAGGGAGGAGACTGTTGAGTGATGTTTTTGAAATCTGGATTGATATGGGGTTAGTGCCGTTGAAGAGTTGAAAAATTTCCAGAGCCTTATGTGAGCAAGTGATTCTAGAAGCTTCACCAGTGAGAGTAGTAAGGAGATTGGGTGTTAGTTTCTAGGTTTGAGAGGAATACCACCCTTGTGAAGAGGGATTACATGGGCAATTTTCCATGCTCGGGGGACAGCACCAGACTGGAAGGATAGATTTAGAAGACAGGTATGGGGAAGAACTATGGCTGCAGCAGCAAAAAGCGATTTGCGGGGTGAAGGCCATCAGGGCTGAGTTTACCAGGGTTTAACAAGATTAGGGCAGAGAGTACTTCATTCTGTGTAATAGGTGGAAAAACAAAGTGTTGTGGTCCAAAAGAGGAGTTACGAGAGGTGGTGTGGGAGGTTGCCGAGGACTGAGGGGCACATGAAGTCAAGAATTTGTTTAGGATTTCACATACCTGCAGGGTGTCAGAGATGAGGCAGCCTTCGACCTTTAGGGTGAGAGAAACCAGGGTGGAGGGTGGTTTTAAGAGTGAGTTTATTGTTTTTCAGAAGTGGGTTAGGGATATATGACTATTTTGTAGTTTTAGCCTGAAGTAATGTGACTTAGCTAGCCTGACCTCTCTAGTGCAGGTGTTTCTGAGAGCCTTAAGATTCTGATGGTCAGGAGGGGAGAGTGTGGACTGAGGGGCACATGAAGTCAAGAATTTGTTTAGGATTTCACATACCTGCAGGGTGTCAGAGATGAGGCAGCCTTCGACCTTTAGGGTGAGAGAAACCAGGGTGGAGGGTGGTTTTAAGAGTGAGTTTATTGTTTTTCAGGAGTGGGTTAGGGATATATGACTATTTTGTAGTTTTAGCCTGAAGTAATGTGACTTAGCTAGCCTGACCTCTCTAGTGCAGGCGTTTCTGAGAGCCTTAAGATTCTGATGGTCAGCAGGGGAGAGTGTGGACTTAAAACATCGCCAGGTGTGATCACAAGTCTTGCAGAGTTGAAGGAGGTCAGGGGTCACCTAGGGAAGGTGTTGACAACTGACTCTTTTTGTTTTTAAAGGAGTCTGGGAGTCCCAGATGGTGTTAAAAATATTCACAAGGTGTTTAAGTGTGAAATTAACATTAGTTTCTGTAAGGACAGGGGTTCAATTGGCATTCTCAAAATGTAGTAGGAGAGCAGCCTGGTCTAGACACTTAAGGGGGCAATAATGGATGTATTTAGGGCTGGTAAGCAGAACGTGAACCCTTCTGACACAGGACGTTGCACAGTGGTCTGTTATGGCATTTGAAACAACACCTGAGTCATAGATTCTGTGAGGGCGAGATGATAAAATCTAGTCAAGGAGTGTATGTTTAGTAAAGTTGGGGTTGCATCTGGTGGGTTTGTGTAGTAGTTGGGAGAGTTGTAGAGATTCAACTTGGTCGAGTAGGGCTTTATTTGTGTTGACATACTTAACATAATTTTCAGAATATTGAAATATATTTCATTTTTGTAATAAAACATATTCTTTCAATACATTTAACATACAGTAGATAATTTGCAATTTCTTTCATTATAAATAATTGGTTTCAGTATAAGCTGAAATACGCTGTGTATTATATTCCATTGAGTCAATGTATTTCTTAATATAGTGACATGTATTTTTGCAAACTATGACTTAGAAATATATTATGCCAGCCTGGAAGGCTCAAAATCCTCCGGTTCTCCTGCTGACTACCAACAGTCCCGTACACTTCGCAAAACATGCACTACTAGAGCAATAAGGCTGAATACTTCCAAACTACCTTCCAGACTAATATAAACCACCCTTTTCCAAATTCTGGAAAGTAGTTTAAGCCCTCTTCTCCCACCTGCCCAGCCCATACCTCTCAAGTGTCCCTGATTTTCAGGGACGTCCCTGATTTTGCCTCAAAATTTTACTCTGTCCCTCCTAAAATTTGTGTTTTTGTGGCTAAACAGTGGGGACTGCAAGCACAAAACAATGTCAAGCATTAAAGTTACAGACTTGTTCTTCTTTAGAAAATGCATTGTGCACTAAGCCCCATATTCTACCAGCTTTCTGTGTGGATATCTCTAATTTTGAAGATGTGTCCCTGATTTTGGTCCTTTGTCCCTGATTTTTTTAAGCCTTGTCCCTGATTTATGAGGCAAGAGGTTAAGAGGTATGGCCCAGCCCCCTGTCCCTGTACTCCACGTTGATGACACCAATCTTTCTGACCCCTTGGAAGTTGCCACCAATTTCAATTCCTACTTTACCACCTGTGCTTCAGCCCTTCTCTCCTTCCTCCTGCCTCCATCTTCCACCCTACTTCCTTGCATACTGCTTCCCCCCCATCATCTTCTTTCTCCTTGTATCCCCCTCTGACACTCTAGAAGTGTTCCTTGCCCTAAACCCTTCCAATGGCACCTCCCCAGATGGTCTAGACTCCAAACTCCTTTATCTGTCTGCCCCAGCCATTGCCTCCCCCCTTGCCTCTCTTCTGAACCTTTCCTTCTCTGTGTTTCTGTCCTAGTGGCCTGAAAGCATGCCACTGTCCTTCCGCTCCCCAAAGTTGGTGACCCCTTTGTTCCTGGTAACTACCAACTTATATCTCTTCTCCCGATCCTTGCAAAGCTCCAGGAGCACATGGTACTCTCCCAACTCTCCTATCTTGACTCCTTCAGTTTCTTTACCCCTTTCAAGCCTGGTTTCCGGAAGCAATACTCCACTACTACCTCCATCCTTAAGTTCACTGACTCTGTCCTTACTGGGATGGACCATGGCCTCATTACCTCTGCCATCTTTGTCAACCTTGCTAAGGCTTTTGACACTGTCTCCCACCCTCTCCTTCTTGCAAGCTCTCTGTAGCCAGGCTCCTAGACACTGCCACAAACTGGTTCCATGCATATCTTGTGGGATGGACACAATTCATTTGGATTGCTGACGCTTATCTTCCCCCCCTCCCCATCAAGACAGGAGTCCCTCAGGGAACTGTACTTGGTCCTTTATCCTTTCTCTGTCTTCCTAAATGACATTCCTGCAGTCTGCTCCTCCACCTATATCAAATGTATGCAGATCATACTGTCCTGTATCCTCTGGCCCTTCCTCTTCAGATTTGGTGTCCAGACTTCAGCATGACTTTGACAGTGTTCAGCACTGATTATGTACACATCAGTGTTCCTGAACACCAAGAAGATCGTCTCGATGACCTTTGGCACAAGGCAGAGACTCTCAGTTCCCCTCCCTCCCCTCTTTCCACACCCTTGATGGGACTACACTGGAGGATATCACCTTCTTTAGGTATCTCAGGGTTTGGCTTGACCAACACCTTGACTTTTCTGGACACATGAATGCAATCATCACAAAACTGCACCCCAAGTTAGGTGCCCTATATAGAAACTGTGGTTGTATCCCACTGCCTGCCTGATATGCTCTGGTCCTGAAAATGATTCTCCCAGTTTTTGACTATGGTGATGTAGTCTACAGTGCCACTCCCAGAACTCCCCTAGCTAGCCTGGACTCCCTCTTCCACTCTTTCTGATGCTTTGCCCTTGACTGTCCTCATCATACCCACCACTGTGTTCTCTACCAGTCTCTCTCTTTCCCCTCTCTTGAAAACAGGCACCACTCCCACTGCACCAACTTCATGGGGAGTCCTTCTACGCATGCTCTGCCATGGACTTGTCACTTTCACCCACGTTGTGAAAACTAGTCTTGCTAAATGGGACATGACGTACAACAGCGTATGTCGCTTTGCGCTCTCAGCTCCCTTCCTCACCCACCGCTGTGAGCTCTACTCCCGACTTGAGTGGCTCCTACCAGAAATGCACTGTTCCTATGTCATGGGCAACTTCATAGACAATGTTGTCAGATCTGCCACCCTTTTAGTCCTTGCTGAATCCCTCATTCCGGCTACCCCCTCCTACCATTTGAGATCCAGCAACTCTCTTGCCCTCCTGGTTTCCAAGACCCGCACCCAAATAGGCAACCAGGCCTTCACTGCGTATGCACCCAGGTTGTGGAACTCCCTTCCATCAAGCACTCGCTTCTCCCCCTTCCACCACAGCTTTAAAACCTGCCTCTGGGGCTTTCTCAAATTGGCCTCCACCTGCCTCTGCTCTAGACGAACCTCCTTGACCTAGGCTGCTCCGACTGGCTGAGTCACTACCTAACTTATCTGTCAAAGGCAGTGGACCTTGGCACCTTTATCCACTTGCAGCTGTGTGTGGAAACAGCTTGCAGTTTTACTAGTAGGAGTAGTCCACTTAGACCAAACTGCTCAAGCAGTGAGTGCACAGTTGCTGCTTCCATCTCTGTATTTTGCTCTGGGCCTTCTCTATCCCAATGTGTTTCTTCTCTGTCTACCTGCAAGCTTAACAGTGTTACTGCCCAGCATGACGATCAATGTTCATCATGAAAGTACCATACTTGTTTACCATGAGATTACCATACTGTTATTTCTACTTGCTGCCGGCTATGTAAACCCTTGATGTTTCTTGTACTGACCTTGTTGCTTGATGCACTTAAATGTAACTTTTACTTGTTTTGTCTGATATTCATGAATGTACCTTGTAACCTCCTGGGTCGCACCTGAAAATAGGCACTTGGCTGTCTAGCATGCTTATCCGGTTAACAAAAGCAAATAAATAAATAAATATCAAAATTCTGGTTTGGCTCTCTACCTTTCTACCTCTCTTCCTCTCATTCACCCCATCCCCCCCACTACCTTCGAAGCTATGATTCTTGTACCATCGCTGTGCCCCTGGATCCTCCACTGCTGGCCAGACTGGGTTCTCTCACCATCTCCCTAAACTGTGGAATTTCCTTCCCCCTTCTGTCCACCACACCAGCTCCCCTTCTGCCCTCTCTTCCCTCTTACGCAATGTCTTCACCTCTACATGCAGCGGCTTTTAACTTCCTCACAACCTTCTATTCCCCTCCAACCCCAATGTGTATGCCCCCATCCTTACCTCTCCCCACTCTCTTACCTCTACCCTTTCAATTATCAATCCTGGCTTGAGGCTCTAACTCACCTCTGCCTGATCCCTCTCTAATCCCTCCTTACCCCCTTCCTGCTCACTTAGTGATCTCTACCGCAAGCAGCACCCAGAGTGCACCTACAGTACTTGTCTACCAAGTGCACCTCTCTCCAAAACCCCTCCACTCTCTCTATCTTGTCAGACCCCTTTAAGTTGCACTTTCATCACGTAAATATAAAACTTTCACTTTAGTCTGTTGTGCACTACATTGTAAAACTACTGCACTATGTTGTTTCCTCTGTTGTTGCTCTTGTTCTCACTTGTTTTCCTACAATTTGATTACTAACTGGATTTGTGGAACCCCCTTCCCCAGGACGCACCTGGAAATGAGCAACTTGCTCAGTGTGCTTTTCCTGGTGAAACTTTTAAAATAAATAAGTAATATAATATATTACTTTGGGACAATGTATTTCTCAGAGTATTGACATATAGTAATGCATATTTTTCAATATATTGGAATATATTCCATCTTCATAAGGGATGCCCATTACCAAGAATGTAACTCAGGTCACACTTGAAAACAGGGGTGCATTTGCTGTCAGTATTTGTTGGGCCCTAAAAACACACCTAAACACAAAGTTTATTACTTACAGTTACAGTCCCATTTTAGTTCATGTCCCAAAGGTGTCTGCATCTCATTCTATGAATCCCCAGTTCCATCTGCACCCCGGTTTAGTCCTGGCTCCAGCACCCATATTTAAGTAAAAGGACAGCGAGTGTCCAAACAGTAATCCAGTCACCCTGTTGTGAGTACAGTGTTTCATGAGGTCTATAGGGAAGCCATGTTCCTCCTCTGAAGGTTGTCCCAGGAGTGAAACCAGGACTCCCTGTCTTCTGCTCATTACTGCCGTCCGCAGGTACTGTCTTGTTTCCCAAACACGATCAGAGTTCAGTTGCACAAGACCAAAGTTTCTGTTTTAGTTTTCTGTATCCATTTCCCAGAACAATCAAATCCATCAGAGGAGTCCAGTTCTTCGTACCCGAAAGGACAATCCAAGACAGCCAAGTGCCTGTGGCAGTTTTAAGAGACCTGGCTCCTGGCTCTATTCCAGACCCACTTCAACCCTTCACTGGGATTCCAGATCCCATCTTGGTCCATGCCAGGCCTGGGGCCACATCAGAGACACTCTAGCCTAGCCAGGGGAGCCCCTCCAGACATGGCCCACCTGACTCCTAGATCTAAAACTGACTTCACTCTCTTACAGGAGCTCCTTGAACCAAGCATGGCTCTAGGTTCCTCGAGAGACAATGCTCAGCGGAAGAGTAACTCCACTCCCTCCCCCTGGCCACATGCAGTTGCAGGAGATGAGCCACTTGCCAGCCTGACTGGAGCCCTATTTTTCCTCCTCAGGCTCCTAGGTCCACAACTCACTACAAATCTGCAGTAACCCTCTTTTTTCAACAAGGCAGAAACATCTGCTCCTTCCTTCCACTCCCCCAGCCAGGAGAGACCTGGGCATGTCCTGACTTGTAGCCCCAGGTTGGGAAATACACTTTTTTTTAACTTGTATTTGTTTTTAACCCAGGGTGTCACTTAACTCCATTTTGAAAGTATCTGACTTGCAAAAAATAAAGGAAAACTTCTACAATAAAGAGGAGATCTGAAGAAACTTTTTATTTGATTTGAGCAGGGTATTTTTAGTTACCCGTTACAGGAAATTTCAATGAAGTAAGAGGGTGATGTTAGGCTTTGCAGTAATGCTAAAGCCAATTGAACCCATACACTGATGGCTAATTAGTGCTGAGTAACTGAATTCTAGGTAAGCAATACCTCACAATGGGGTGCGGGTTAGTATATGATCAATGCAGAACTAGACGCGTAGTGAGGCACAAGGCCACAGACTGAGTTCCTTACTGCCCCTAGAAGTGCATTTATCACACACAAAGCCACTCCCCAGAGTGTGTTATTGTACTTGTAAAATGGGTATCACTGAGAGACTGTGGCACTTTTTTTTTAATTGGTAAAATTAAAAACAAAAAGTGTGTTATTTTATATGAAATAGCCCTTCCACTTTCCCTTGAGGTGCTGCTGTGCTTCGTGTTATTACTAAGGGTGCTGTATTGTGCTACAGAGCCACTGGGTTGCTGCCTCAGGCCTCTGGCAAGACAACAATTTTGTTAAGGTCTTGCTGGCAGCATGCTATCATCTGCGGTAGCCAGCTTCAAAAAACTCCCTGTGGTCTCCCTGTACTTGCTGGGAGGGAGGGAGGGAGTTTCTAGAGTCCATGATGCTTGCAACTCATGAGGAGGAGGGAGCACCACAGGAGGAATAGCAGCAGGAATTTACCTGCAGAAACAAGACTTTTTAAGTGTTGTTTTCTCTTCCTTTTGTGGCTTCCGGGTTCCCTTGCTAAACGGGAAAAAATGGCAACGAAATGACTGGTGTTGGCAAGGCATGCATCTGTACTGTACCGTGGGCACAGGTACTGGCATTTGTTATTTTCTGGGTGTATAAGGGAAAAAAAGCATGACTTGGAAATAGTTCCAGCCAATCACAGTTTAGGACTGTCCCTCTTCATTTGATAAAAACACACAAGATCACCCTCCATTCTTTTAACTGTTGACAGTGTTGATGCATAGCTACAGTACCAAGATATTACATAATGTACTTATAATGTGTACTTCTCCAGAAGCAGTGTAATGTGTAATTCAAGTAAAATAATGAATATGATAAAAGTAAAATAAAGGGGAAGGTGTATTTGACTCATAAAATGGAAAACCAGAGAATTAGGTGACATCCCATTTTGCAGGCTTGGAGGCCAAAGTGGCTGATTTTTCCCCCGAAAGAGATGATATTTTGCTAGTAATATTTTTTTATTAAGTTTCACAAATTGATTTCTCTCTCTTGGAATGCAGACTTCCAAAATATGGAATGGGGAAATATTTTGACTTCCAGAAACCAGACTAACTTCCAAATTTTAACCCACGAAAGCATTTTACTTCCACAATAACAAACCTTGACTGAATCCCCTGTTTAAATCTTTACTATGAAAAGGTTTGGGGAAATGCTGTGCTATGATTGGTGGAATCTGATCACGTGTCTTTGCATTATTCCAGCACAAAAGCCCAGGCCGGAAATGATTAATTTCTGAACCTCATTACCCAGTTCTAAAATTAAAAATTAGGGAAGTCATATTAGAATAGAAATAAGACACTCCAGGGCACCAGTAAATGTGAGATAATGGCACATTGGGTGTGTAAGACTTCACTTTGTGCCTCACTTCCTGAGTCTTGCCATTATCCCACAATAACACACACCCTATCATGATTTATTGCCCAAACCAGGGCTGCCTAGCCTAGGTGTAGTGTTGTCTGTCATCCAGCTGTCCTGAGCTTGGGACATCTGGGTCTCAATGGAGAAGGCTAGCTCAGGCTTTCAATTTGGATGTCCCCTGCCTTAGGGAGGGAGGGCTGCATGGCTGCCCTTAGTGGAGGTAGAAGGGAGGCACACATGTAAGACCAGGGTTTGAATTCATAACCAACTCCTGCACACTGTGTGACCCAAGCAAGTCACTTAACATCCCTATGCTTAATTTTCTCCCAGGTCACACCTGGAAATGAGTCCTGGGTCACACCTGGAAATGAGTTCCAGGTCAGTGTGTCTTTCATGGACAAAAATTCTAAACAAAATAAATCACAAATTGTAGTGAGTAAGAACTAATGTGACCTACTAGGAACTGAATCCAGGTGCCCAGAATACCATTCCATTGCTCTAACCACTGAACTACAAGCTCACATGGTTGGACCTAGGATTCCCGGACACACTTCTTTCCATGGTATTGCATATCCAGAAACTAAACAAAAGAAATAAATTGTGGCCTATGGGGTGGGGAAGGGATTATGTGGTCCCTCAGAGTGGGGTGCACTGGTACACTGCTGTTCGATAATATCAAATGCTAAGGTATCACACCTCCATAGCAGGGTCAGCTGGAGATCCTTGGCAGAAGTAGGGCACTTCCACCATCCAATGACCTAATCAGGCTGCCGCCATGCCTCTTCAGGCCACACCTCTACAGTCGGTGGGGTAAGTGGGAACGTTGGAGAGGAAATATGAGAGGACAATCCTTGGCTGAAGTCACCCTGCAACCTATTTCTACAGTGAGTCCATTAGGCACAACTCCTCCTCACCAGCTCCTCCCACTTAGCAGCACTGGTTAAACAGAAGTTGTAATGACTTCATGTAATGACTTGATATTTTACAGCAAAATACACATTTGGGCATTTCATCTATTTTCAAGTGTTGTTCGAGTTGTCCCTGATGATATGAGCTGGGCCTCAGGGTCCCACTTTTGTGAGAAAAGCCATAGGCTGTTGTAGATCTGGGGGCTGGGCAATGTAGCGAAGGCTGGAAGGAAGAGCTGACTCTCTGGAGGTTCCTCAGACAAGATATAGGCTTGGCGTAGATGGATGGAGAAGTCAAAGCTGGCTTGCAGAAATAGAGTGTAACCCCTAGGTGGTGCTATCCCAAGAGCTACTACCCCTGCCTGCTTGGCTGGTAGCAGGGTAAGGGGCCTGGGTACTGAAACGGGTGCCTCCACCTGGAGGACATGGTTGCTAGTAACAAGGCTAACCTGGGTACAGCCCTCCGGGACACTGTATCCCACCTCTTTCTCCTCTAGTGGCCTAGACAATATGCAACAAACACTTTCACAGTAGCCCCTAAACAGCAAACAAATCCCACACTGTTTGCACTTACCACCAGGGTGGTTCCTCCAGTTCGACCCTGGAGACCCCCTGTAAAACAAGGTAAGGCACAGTAAATAACAACAGTACAGTGCTTTGGGTACAAACTGGAACCACAGTCAGATTAAATGCAAAAAGAGTTAGATCTGATTTATTCAGGGGAATTGAACAAGGGAGGGGCATAATCAGGTTGATTGATTCTAAAACTGATCTAGTCAGCAATTATGCATGCACTTTTAGTCCCTGCAGTCACATGCTCGGTGTACCCAGTTGGAAGTAAGGTGGGCTAGCCTGGAACGTTGCCCGGGGATGAAAAGAAAAGGCATGCACATTCACACACAGTTTGTAATCCGGAGCCGGGAGGCTCAGTTCGTGAAGATTAGGCAAAACAATTAAATCAGATGACACACTTTGATTGAGCTGTTGTTGCAGGGAGCTACCCTGGTGTTTACTCATGCTACTCAGTACAGGACGCAGGATGGATGAAATGGAGATGGCAGGATGACTTGCTGGTTTGCCAGGAGAGGCAGGGGCCCACACAATTCACCGTGGTGTCATTCCTGTTTGTGATGTTGAGCAGGGGGCTGATCCCCAGGCAGGTCTCTCGTCGATGGTTTTCTCTGCGGCGTGAGTAGCTGGCTGGGCCAAAGTGTGGAGGCCCAGACCAACTGGAGATGAATGCAGATTCAGTCCGGTAGGTGCTGGATGCAGCTTCCAGCAAGCAAGGCACAATTAAACAGTGGGGAACCAAATTGCGACCCACTAGCAGGGTACAGCACATTTATAGTAAAGCAATCACCATACCACCAAGCGGATAGCAGTCCGGTTGCAATAGTGTCTCGAGCAAAACCAGGAGTTCTATGGTGAATGGATCTCCTGACAGGCTGATCGCATACAGCAAATCTTCGGTCTTCTTCAGATTTAAATCTGGTCACTCTTCAGTGGCTTTGTCACATTCTGATTCAGATACAGTCCGATTACTAAGCCTTTCAAAGGATTCTCTCTCGAGGGACAGCGGGCAGACAGGCCAAACTCAGCCTTTCCCCCAATCTCCCGCATGAACTACACAGAAGCAGCTGCTCAAATCACTTGAGCTGTTCACTCTCCAAGCTCCACCTCCAGACTGACTGACTGCAGCAGGCAGCTTGGGAATTTCCCTTCGCTCCAAAAGGTTCGATTCGTTGATTCATCTGTCTGTCAAAAGCAAGGGCTACCCCTCCAGGTGCATGTAGGTGCCAAAGTCTCTAAACTACAATTCCTACAGAAATTCACTCCCACAAGACCCCTGGGGGCAGACTCCTTCTCAGGGCCCCCAAAGGTACTGATTGGCCCATTTTGGCAGTCCAGGACCAAGATGGTGGTGATAAACAGAACTGTCCATGCTGCAAAGTAAGCAGGTTAGACAAACTGCAGTATCATTACTATTATAATAGATAATCAGCAAATAAATACAGCTTCTAACAGAGCTCCCTCTGCGCAACTAGCGACGGCAGAACGGAGCGATTATCTGACAGCCCAGGCAAGACTCGAGCTTAGAAACACTCATCCCCCACCCAGATTATTTATACACTGGGATATAGGCAGCTCTTAAAGAGACGGGACACAGAGGCTATAAAGGCACTCACATGCAATAGCTTTTAAACGGTTAAGACACAGGACACCAGCCTGGCAGTGGGAATTTAGGCACACCCAAGGAAGACTTTCGGGAACCCCCATTTGTAGGGGGGTTACAAGAGTGAAAGAGAAATAGAAAAAATGTTTACCAGGAAAACACTGATGGGGTGAGAACAGCCTGTTTTTTCAAGTGTTAGGTGACAGTGATAGCAGCGTTGAGCAGCGCTTTGAATGATAACAGTATGACACAGCTTTCACAGTTGGTACCATAAGACAGCAATAAGACATAACAAAGTGTTTATTTAGTTTTGTTTACAGGGTGGGTGCGCTAGCTGTAAAGATGACTGTTTTCCGGCATGACCCGGGAGGTTACAGGGCAGATATTGCAGGTATAATAAACAGTAGATTACATTGAGATACATAAACAAGGTGTTGTGAAACATTAAACAATAGGCTAGGCAGCACAGGTAGTATAAAGGGTATTTCCAATAACATTTAACAATAAGCTAAACAATACAGGTAGTACACAGGGTGGTCCTGGTAGGATCATGGAGATTTTTACAGTCATAGCATGACGAAAAACATACAGTAGCAAGAGTATTGCAGTAGTAGTCCAGAAAATATGATTTCAAAAGTACACCAAAAATAGATAAATAAAAACGTGATCAAATACTGACAAGTGCGGGGGGATAATGGGCAGGGGAGTGGCAAGCTAGTGAACAGTAAGGATAATAGCAGGTCAGGATAAGGAAAGGTAGAGTATAGGATAGCAGCTCGCAAAGAGAGAAAGGGATGGCTGCAGGGGACTAGTGTCAGGAGAGAGAGCTGGAATAGGCTGTACCGCAAGGGGAGTATTGTGGAGAAAAGGTAAGAGCTTCGGGATAGGCAGGATACCCAGGGGACTAAGGAGATTTGAAACAGGAGCATTGGTTGGTGGAGCTGAAATGCTGGTGGAGCGCTTTTTTAAAAGCATTGTGGGTAAGAGCTAGCCGGATGTTCAGAGGGGGTGAGTTCCACAATTGAGGTGCACAGTGGGCAAAGGCTCTAGAGCCTTTGGTGGTACTGCATTTGGGGATGCATAGTAGGGATTTGTCAGCCAAGTGTAGGCCGTAGTTGATTCTCATGTATTACTGGCACATCCAGGGTTTGTGTTAAGCAAGTGGTACATTTACTGAGTGCTTTTAAGCCCCTAAAGAGTGTGTTAAATCCATGCGAACCAACACTTCGAGTGTCTTATTGCACTTGTAAAATGGCTAGAATGCTCTGTATGCTGCCTGTGTTCATAACATATAGGATAACGTAAGGTCAGTGGTGTGTAACAATGCTAGGTTTGCCTTCGAGTGGTTCCCTTGACGAGTCTGTTAAACCTCGAGAGTGAAGTTCGAGAGGTTTACCAGCGTCGCCAAGGGAACCACGAGAAGGCAAACTGAGCAAGAAGAAGAGTTACCGCTGACCATACGCTGTCTTATAGTGTATGGTAAAACGTATGGTCAGCAGAGAAGATGTAAAAGATGACAATATATGAGATACTGTTATTACCTTGTGGTGAAGGAGGTCTGGCTTTGAATAGGTAGCTGCAGCCATTGTTTACTGCTTGTGCTACTTTGGCGAGTTTTTCCTACAATTTCCTTTTTGTGTTTAAACAGGTTTTCGGTCGGTGGCATGAGTATCCTAGCAACAACAAAGCTTTGTGTTCCATGTTGTTACACTACCGATGCGACGTAGTGACGATACTGTAACAGGAGCGTGACGTCACATCGATAGTGTAACAATGCTGTAAAAGATGATTTTTGGCACATTACAGAGTTCTACCATACATTATAGAGTTTGTATCAGTTTATTTGACTAGGAAATTTATGTTTTATAGTATTAGAAGTGATAAAACAGTCCCTTGTGTCCTCTTAAAGGGATACTATCAACCCCCTTAGGCCTCAACGTGTCCTAGTTTAAACAAGCATTTGTCAATGCCGAATGTTTACTTGCTGGCATTAGCAGTGGAAGTGCAGAGTTAGACAGATGCAGTATAGAAATGGCATTGAAGTATTGAATTGACGCCAACTCCACCCTCACTCTGCAGAGCTGGACAGGCATTGGGGTGTGCCTTTGGGTCATCGCCCATGACGGTCACGACATTTCACCTCACCCTACCCTTCAGACACTGACAAGTGTCAAGGTGTGCCTGGGGTGTTTGGGCTTACATTCACCTCATTCCATAAGAAATCGCTGGGGAAATGGGCAGTATAGGAGAATGGGGTGAACTCTGAAACCAAGGGTCCAGGGTGCACCTCGATGCCTATCACTGGCTGCAGGATGGGGAGGTAGGAGTGGAATAGTATGAACATTACTGTCGACAATCCCAAGTCACACCCTGGCGCCTGTCAGTCCCTACAGGGTGGGCGTTATCGTCGAAACCCTAATGCCTTAGTTTCTTGGTATTTTACTCCAAGTTTTACATGGGCTTTTGTGACCCCACCGCATGAACAATGACACTATCAGTTCATTAGGCGAAAGGTGATTTTGCACAGCGACTGCGCCATTTGACGCCACGGGTGTGAAAATATATTTCGAACAGGATGTGAAAAGTGACAGGTGTACTTTCATGAGGAGGTGTAAAAAATGGCATTGTTGAAAATCTGGAGTGGAAATATACAAAAACTAGTGAAGTCACAAGCGTGCGTAGAAACTGCGCAATGTACACCCGTAATGTAATGGTTGGTAATTTTTGGAAGTTTTCAGCATAGCAAACTTGGGACCTCCACTCATGAACAGTGTCATTGTGATTTTCATAATCTGTCCGAACATTAATTTCCCACAGTGACGCTAGTCGTCAGCAAGTAGCAAACATTTTGGCCAGGGTGTGAAAAATGACAGCTGTACTGTTCATAAGGAGGTGTGGAAAAATTTCAATATTGAAAATCTGGACTGCAACTATTACAAATTTGTGAACTTACGAGGGTGTGTGGAAATTGTGCAATGCATGCTCATAACAGAATCATTTTATGGACTTTTGTCACCAAATTTTCAACATAGCCATTTTAACACCTCTGCTCATGAACAGTGTCACTATGATTTTCTTAATGTGTCCCGAACATTGATTTCGTACACTGACTGCGCCAATGTGCGCTACATGAGCGAAAACACATTTTGGGTGAGATGTGAAAAATGACAGCTATACTGCTCATAAGGAGGTATGGTAAAATGGCAAAGTTGAAAATCTGGAGTGAAAATATTAAACATTCTCAAAGTTACAAGCGTGCATAGGAACTGCGCAATGCACGCTCGTAAAACAGTCATTTTAGGGAATTTTTTCACCAAATTTTCAACATAGGGTTTTTGGGAGCCTACCTCATGAACTGTGTGTGATACTGTCATTTCGTTACTCGGTCCTGAAAGGTGGTTCCGAGCAGTGACCTCGAAATCACTTTTCTGGACCGAATAACAGAATGACAGTGACTGAGTTCATGAGGTGGGGCCCCAAGAACCCCATGTTGAAAATTTGGTGACAAAATTCCGCAAAATGGCCGAGATATGCACTAAAGTTGAAAAAAACCCATTTATGCCATTATACAGTTTACCGGCATTTCTTCAGTTCGCGGTCGGCTGTGAAGAGTGCAGACGTGTTCCAGGTCCACTGAAGATTGTCGCGCCAGGCTCCGGAGGTAAGTATGGGGTCTGGGGGTGTGGGGAGGTGTGTGCGCAGAGGGTTTGTGTGGGTTGGGGGAGGGGCAAGACAGTCAACGAGGGACCATTTTTTATTTTCAGGTGTTTTTTTTTCTTTTTAGAAGACATACAGGACTTTTGCCATGCTGGGGTGGTCTCCCAGCGTGGCAGCTGGAAGTTTTTTTTGGAGGGGCAGTGGATCTGACAGGGGATTGGGCACCCCCGTCGGCTATACAGACGTTTGCCACGCTGAAGTGGGCTCCCAGCGTGGCAGTTGAAAGTCTGTTTTTTTGGAGGGGGTACAGTGGAGCCGATGGGGGATTGGGCACCCCCGTCACCATACAGACTTTTGCCACACTGGGGTGGGCTCCCAGCGTGGCACCTGGAAGTCTGTTTGGGGGGGCAGTGGAGCCGATGGGGGATTGAGCACCCCTGTCAGCCTTGTGGTGTGCGGGAGGGAGCGCATGAGCATGCTGGGGTGGGCTCCCACCGAGCTACTTGGGTGTTTGGGGAGGGGGAAACTAGAAAACAAGGTAGCTGTCTATGACAGCTGTGTTCAGATGCAGTGCTGAGTGTAGGCACTTTGCATACTGCCGACAGCAGTATGTGAATTGCCTGCCGATGGCAGTATGCAAATTGCCTACACATTACCACCGCTGATTGTAGTGGTCTCTTGCTTTCAACTGTATGCCACTGCATCTGAACTGCTGTCATAGACAGCTCAGACATTTATTGGTGCAGTGAGGCAGCGCCTGCAATAATTCATATGGCGGCACTATGTTTTTTGCACATGCGTGCAAGCAAACATAAAACGCTGGTAGTTTGATTCTGATTCTTTTTTTTATTTTTAAAAATGAAAAACAGACTGTCCACCATACTGGTGTTATCTCACAAAACCGTGATTGTTTACATTTCTTTATCGACGCTCACTGCATCTCTCTTGGAAATGGGAACACCCTAACACAGTCTAGCCACTTACAATGTAGTGGGTGGAGAGGAGATTATTGTATCATGAGGGGTTGCACTGTTTTGGGGGTGTTTTTAATATTCAGGAAGTATGTAAGAAGAGTAAATGGAATAACCATAAATAGCCAAAAATTTAAAAAAAACAGTGCTTTGCAATAAAGAGAAGTGGGGAGAGCTACATTGCGCAATGCCCAAATAATGCAATTATTGGAACAGAAATTGTGCCCATGCGGAGTGCACAGTTGCTATTTCAAGGAAGATATATTAGGGCAAGGCACTAGCAGGTGCCAATGCACGAAACAGAGACACCTGCTGGTCGCAGAGTGGTATGTGGCCAGCATGTTGAATATGTACACAGGAGCAATAGCACATAACAAATGGGATAGCGTTTGCGCGCAACACTGCCATATTTAAAGATAAAAATGTTAATGGATCCATAATGGATGCAGGTGGCAAACAGCACATTTATATCCCATTATGAAATGGGTACTAAGAATCTCAGCTTCTGATTGGTCGAGAGCTGCTTTCAGCAGGGCTGTTATCTCAGCACAACAGCCCGACTGAAAGTAGCTCCCTGCAAACAGGACCCAGCACCCACTTTGAGAACCTTCCCTGCTGACCGTGCACCTTGTCTTTGTGGCTCACGGTAACAGCTTTTGCTCTTCCCGCTAACTTGAGACATACCTGCTCCATACCTGAGTCCACAGAGTGTCTTTTGTCCCCCAACTTGCCACCAATTGCAGCATTTGTTAAAACACCCAACAGTAATAGAAACATAGAAACATAGAAGTTGACGGCAGATAAGGACCGCAAGGCCCATCCAGTCTGCCCATTTCTTTTTCTACCTTATAAATGTGCCATCGGCCTTTGCTCTGTCAGTGGCCTATCTATTCATAGTCATTTGTATTGCTCCCTTATGCCTATCCCATGCCTGTTTGAAGCCCTGCACTGTATTCATAGCCACCACTTCTTGTGGTAAGCCATTCCATGCATCCACACCCCTTTCTGTGAAAAAATTTCCTCACATTCCCCTTAATCGGCCTCCTCTAATCTCATGCTGTGTCCTCTTGTCCTGCTATTTTCTTATATTTAAACATGTTAGACTCTTTCACCTTGTTTATGCCCTTAAGGTGTTTGAATGCCTCGATCATATCACCTCTCCTCCTCCTTTGCTCAAGGGTATACATATTGAGCTCCGTTAATCTGTCCTCATATGTCTTCTGATGCAGTCCCTGCACCATTTTAGTTGCCCTTCTCTGGACTGCCTCAATTTGGTTAATGTCCTTGTGAAGGTGTGGCCTCCAATACTGAATGCAGTACTCCAGATGGGGCCTAACCAGTGTCTTGTATAGAGGGATTATTACCTCCCTCTTACGACTTGTGATACCCCTACTAATACACCCTAACACCCCCCTAGCCTTACCTACTGCTTTAGAGGTCTGCTTGGATGATTTTAGGTCATCAGTGATGATGATGCCCAAGTCTCTTTCTTCCTTTGTGACTGCTAGCAACTCCCCTCCCAGCCTATAGGTGGCTTCAGGGTTTCTCTTCCCTATGTGCATGATTTTGCACTTCTTTGCATTAAATCCCAGTTGCCACTCTTCTGACCATTCTGCTAGTTTATCAGATCTCTTCTCATTCTGCCCACCCCATCTGGATCATCTACTCTGTTGCAGATCTTGGTGTCATCTGCAAACAGACAAGTCTTACCCTCTAGTCCATCTGCAAGGTCACTAATGAAGATGTTGAAGAGGACTGGCCCCAGGACTGATCCCTGAGGTACCCACTTGTGACTTGCATCTCTTCTGACTGTATACCATTTACCACCACTCTCTGTTTTCTGCCCGTCAACCAGTTTGCCACCCAGTTGACCAACTTCTGACCCACCCGAGCCTACCCAGCTTATTTATCAATCTTCTATGTGGAACAGTGTCAAAAGCTTTGCTGAAGTCAAGGTGGCGACATCAACTGCTCCCCTTGGTCCCACCACTCTGGTTACCCAGTCAAAAAGAAATCTATGAGATTAGTTTGACAGGACCTTCCTTTTGTAAACCCATGCTGTCTTGGATCCTGTGCCCCTATGGATTCAGGTGTTGCACTATCCTTTCCTTAAGAGTGCCTCCATAATCTTGCCCACTACTGAGGTAAGACTGACCGGGTCTGTAGTTCCCGCCTCCTCCCTGCTACCACTCTTGTGGGCGGGATCCATGAGCCCTTCTCCAGTCTTCTGGGACCTCTCCTGTGCTCAGAGACTCACTAAACAATTCTGCTAATGGCTCTGCTAGTTCCTCCTTTAGCTCCTTAAGTACCCTGGGATGTATGCCATCAGGTCCCATTGACTTATCCACCCTGAGCTTAGCAAGCTCTTGTAGGACCCTTTCTTTTGTGAGGGAGTAGTGCTCACCTCCCTCCCCTGTGTCCATGATACTGAGCTGTGGGCCCTGCCTACCTTCTCTTCAGTAAATACTGAGCAAAGTATCTATTTAGGATAGATGCCTTTACAGGGTCCTCCTCCTCACATGCTCCCTTTTCTCCATTAAGCTTAGCAATACCCCCTCTGGACTTTCTCCTTTCACTAATGTATCTATAGAAAGTCTTGTCACCTTCTTTTACTGTTAGTGCTAGTGTTTCCTCAGTTTGGGACTTTGCCTGCCTTACTGCCTTACCTGCTTCCCTTAGGGCAGTTTGGTATGCCTCCCTATCTTCATCCCGCTGTGTTCCCTTATATTTCCTGAAGGCCAGCCTTTTGGCTCTGACCTTTTCTGCTACTGTATTTGAGAACCAAAGTGGTTTCCTTCTTTTGCACTTCCTTTTCTGTCTAACACAATGGGATGTTGCTTCAAGTACTGCATCCTTAATGCTTGCCCACTTTGCCTGTACCCCCTCACCTGTGTTTCTTTTTGCCAGGGCTAGCTTAACTCTGTTGGCCATCTTATCAAAGTCAGCTCCTCTGAAGTCCCATATTTTTGCCTTGGAATGGGATGATTTAGATGTAGTAGCCAAATTGAACCATACCATGTGATGGTCACTGGCCCCCAGGTGACCTTCTACCTGGAGATCTGTGATCCCTTCTTTACTACTAAATCAAAAAACACCAATCGACACTGGAGCAGGACTGGGACCCAGAAATAGCAGAACCGGAAGTCAGTGACAATGAGCTGGCATCAGCAACAGCCAGCAGTCAGGCATTACTTTTTGTCTTTTACATAGAAACATAGAAAGTGTCAGCAGAAGGGTACCATCCAGTCCATCTAGTCTGCCCATGAACCTTCCTCCCTCCCATTAGCTGCTATTCAGTGTTATGGTGCCCTTGTACCTATCCCATGTGCATTTAAAGGTTCCTACCATTTTTACCTCCACCATCTCCCTTGGAAGGGAGTGCCATGCATCCACCACCCTCTTAGTAAAGAACATTTTTCATGCGTTACTTCTGATCCCCTCCCATCTTCATGTTGTGCACCCTTGTTCTCGAGTGATTCTTGTCTCAATCATGTCTCCCCTCTCCCTTTGCTGCTCCAGGGAATACATGTTTAAGTCACGCAGGCATTCTTCATAGGTTTTGTTGAGCAGCCCTTGTATCATTTTTGTTGCTCTCCTCTGCACTGTTTCCAGTCTGTTGATATCCTTTTTTAGGTGCAGTCTCCAGAACTGGATGCTGTACTCCAGGTGCAACCTCACCAGAGATCTATAGAGTGGCAGGATGACCTCTCTCTTTCTCCTGGTAATCCCTATGCACACCAACATCCCCCTTGCTCTCAGTGTTGCCTTGTCATATTGTTTTGAAATTTTTAGAATGCTTGTGATGATGATTCCCAGATCTCTTTCCTGTTTGGTGGATTCCAATTTTTGTTCCTTTAGGTAGTAATCCCCTCCTGGGTTGGTCTTTCCAATGTGCATGACCTTGCACTTCTTAGCATTGAAATTTAGTTGCCATGTTTTTGACCACATTTCTAGGGCTTTTAGGTCCATTTTCATTTTTTCCACTACCCCTGGTGTGTCTACCCTGTTACCTACTTTGGTGTCATCTGTGAACAGACTCTGCTTACTCTCTAGTCCCTCTGAGATGTCGCTAATAACGATGTTGAATAGTAATGGTCCTGGCACCGATCCTTGTGGCACTCAACTAGTTACATCTCTCCTCTGAGAGTAAACCATTCAATAGAACCCTTTGGGTCCGTCCAGTAAGCCAGCTCCTTATCCAGTTAATTACCTGCTTCCCTACCCCCATGCTGTCTAACTTGTTTAGTAGCCTTCTATGTGGGACCGAGTCAAAGGCCTTACTGAAGACCAGGTACACTATGTCTACTGCACCTCCCTGATCCACTATTTTTGTCACCCAGTTAAAGAAGTCAATTAGGTTGGTTTGACATGACTTTCCCTTAGTAAAGCCATGCTGTTTTGTGTCTAGTTTGTTGTCCTCAAGAAGGATATAATCCTCTCCTTGAGGAGGGTTTCCATTGTCTTTCCCACTATAGAGGTGAGGCTTACCAGTCTATAGTTATCTGCACTCTCCTTGCTCCCACTTTTATGTAGTGGAATTACTGTGGCCTGTTTCCAATCTTGAGGGACCTCATCTAATCTGAGTGTTCAATTAAAGAGATTAGCTAGTGGGGCTGCCAATTCTTCCCTTAGCTCTCTCAATAACCTGGGATGTATTTTGTCTGGTCCCATGGCCTTGTTTGTATTGATTTTCTCCAGTTCCTCATGGACTCTCTCCTTTGTGAAGGGACCCGAGTCTACTCCGATGCTTCTTTAATTCTGTTCTGTACTGATAGGCCTGTATCCATCCTGCTCCTTGGTGAATACAGACCAGAAATAGCTGTTGAGAATTTCCGCTTTCTCCTTGTTGTCTTCGGCGTCCCATCATCTTTCTTTTGAGAGTCTGACAATGCCACTTGTTTTCTTTCTCTGTTCACTGATATACCTTTAAAATGTTTTGTCTCCTTTTTTGACTTCCTTGGCGATCCTCTCTTCTGTTGCTGCCTTTGCAGCTCTGATCTCCTTGTTTGCCTCCCTTTGTTTTTCCACATGTTCTTCCTTGTCCTTGTCAGATCCTGTGTTTTTATATTTTCTGAATGCATTTAATTTTTTCCTCACCTTATTTGCTACCTTCATAGAAAACCAGAGCGGTTTTCTTTTCCTTTTTGCTTTGCTCACCCTTTTAATGTAGTGGTTTGCCATTTGTATTATGGAGGTTTTACGTTGAGCCCAGTACCCTTCCCCATCCCTCCCCATACCATGTTTTCAAGTTTCTCTTTGAGGATTTCCTTCATTTTTGTAAAGTCTACTTGTTTGAAGTCCATGACTTAAGTTTTTGTGTGTTTGGTTTCTGTTTTTGTCCTGATTTTAAACTTCACCACGCAGTGGTGCTGGACCCTAGGTGGTTTCCTACCTCTACTTCCGAGATATTGTCTCCGTTTGTTGGCAACAAGTCGAGGACAGCATCCCCCCTTGTTGGTTCCTTTATAAGCTGTTTTAGGCCTGATAAGTGCAGTGCCTCCAGAAAGTCTTTGTTTCTGGCTGAGTTGCTGTATGAGCGTCCCAATTTATGTTGGGTAAATTGAAGTCCCCCACCATTATTTCCCCTTTATCACTCATTTGGATTATGTTCTCCAATATTTCCTTGTCTCCCTCCAGTCCTGTCATTGGAGGTCGATAAAACACTCCTACTCGAGTTACAGCTCCATTTCTGGCCACCATTGTGACCCAAAGTGACTCAGTTTTCGTATTGTCATTTTGCGTCATAGTTGCTTTTATGCCTCCATTTATGTACATAGCCACTCCCCCTCCCTTTTCACCCAGTTCTGTCCTTCCGGTTGTTTCCCAGTCATGGTTATTGTTTAACCATGTTTTGGTGATGGCAACCCAGTCTAGTTTCCCTTAACTACCTTTAGTTCTTACTTTGCAGTAATTTAAAAGAGATAAAAATATGTTTTAATTTTTTTAATTTACTAACACTTTTGGGACCCATTTCATAATTGTAATAAGGCATTCCAGGGGGGCATTATGGTGGGTGAGGTGGGCCATTATCCCACCATAACACCCCGACCCAGTCATGCCTTAGTGCTTAATTATGGGGCCATTAACCTGGCTTCACCATGCTGCTGTGCAGTGAATGGCACTGAGACACAGAGCAGCCTGACTGATGGCTCTGGGCCCAACAAACAAAAGAAAGAAAATCTAGCCCTCCCACCCCATTCTGATGCCGTCAGTTATATTACTGTAACTTTCCCTGGTAGTCTAGTGGCCCCCTCCAACATTCCCTTATCAGCAGCTATAATAACTGTCCCTGGTATTCTAGTGGCCCCCAATAATCCCCTTACCACCAGATATATTAAAATAACAG
Source organism: Neoceratodus forsteri (assembly GCA_016271365.2). Classification (NCBI taxonomy): domain Eukaryota; kingdom Metazoa; phylum Chordata; order Ceratodontiformes; family Ceratodontidae; genus Neoceratodus; species Neoceratodus forsteri. The sequence continues at coordinate 121,843,243 of JADMNL010000022.1, forward strand.
TCCAGGGTAGTCTAGTAGCCCCATTCGATTGGCAGGGATAGATGTATTACATTATTGAAACACTGAGGGGGGGTTGGGGGTAGGGAGTACCTATTGTCTATTTTGTACAAACACAGCATCTTTGACAGGGTTGAGGGAAGCACACCACTGTTCACATTGTCAAAGGTAGGTTTTTTTTTGTTAAAACTTTTTATTAGCAAGCAGTGGTCAGAACTGCATACAATACAAGTTCAGTTCTTGCAGCAAAAGGTACTTTGACAGCTATAGAAAGAAGGGGACAAAGGCAGGACACCAAACCTCTCTACAGGTCCCAAACCGGTTGTAATATATTGTGGGGTCCTGTGCAGGTAGACTCTGTTACAGCAGGTCTGTTGTAGCAGCCATCTTTATTTCTACTCAAGGACAGTGGTCACACATCAGTGGACATACACAAAGAAAAGCCCACTGGGCATGACAGGAACTTATATCTTAAATAGGACTACAAATATCCATATGCATAAACTACAGCCTTAATGGTGTTCCTTAGACTTCTTACCATATATATATGCATCCGTATTCATACTACCATACATATTCATGTACATACTACACAGGTGGATACATGTTTCCCAAGTTACAGCAGGTCATATACAGTCATAAACAGTCAAGGGTCAGCTTTCGTGTTCCCCTAGAGCCTCAGTCTCTTCAGAGGACAACCTTTTCAGACTCTAGTGACAGCCATATCCTTATGATGCTAAGTGGGGCATGACCCCCCCCCTTGTCAAAAGCAAGGGAACCACAATGCTCCCAAGGATCTTTCCAAGGGGGGACCATATTGCATGATACATTGATTGCTTATTCAGGGAGGTGTATTGGGTCATCTCCAATTTTATACAACTTAGAAGGGATGTCACCCATTGAGCTATGCTAGGGGGCTGTTTGGATTTCCAGTTTTATGCTAGAAACTTTTTCCCACCCCCACCATCCAGATTCCTCAGAGGATACAATGAGATACGTTAGCACGCCCAGAAGACCCCCCAGTCTGTCCCCAGTAGGATTCTCACAGGAATGACCACCTGGGTAAATTCCAGCACTCTGGCCAGGAGACCTGTGACCTCTCCCCAGTATTTGATGATCTTGGGGCACTACCATACCATGTGAAAGAAAATTTCCACCTCTATCTCGTATTTGGGGCATTTATCGGACTGTGCCTCATAAATTCTGTGGGTCAGCTTAGGTGTAAAATAGGTTCTCTATAGTAAATTGAAATGAACCTGGCATAGTCTGTCATTGACTGAGCATAAATTAATGTCTTGGGTAACGGTGCTCCAGTCTCCTTTTGTGAGGGGCAAACACCCCAGGTCTTTCTACCACTTATTACGTACAAGCTGGAGAGGTTGAGGTAATCCAGTAACGGAGAATAGAATTGTTCAGTTGGTTTCTGATCATGGAGGGAGCCCAATGTTATTTCTTTTCCTGGTGAGTGCTTGGGAGGGGTGGACAGTGATCTAGTGGACTGCTCCAATTCATACCTCATCTGTAGGTAAGTAAAAAAGTCTGATGGTTGCAGATCATACTTGGGAGACATGTATTGGTACTGCATGAGTCACCCCTTCATACAATTGGACCACCCTATCCAGCCTCTTTTGTTTCCATGTCCGCAGGACCTTTGTCACTACTGATGGTGGGCTTAAAAGTGTCCAGAGGGCCTTTCCAATGCCTGCCTTTTGAGAGAGAGAGTTTTTCACAGGCTATCATTTCATCCATGGTATTCTGTGTACAAGCAGTTGTTCTAAGAAATGGGTTTTGAATATATTTAACTAGTCCAGCTAGCAGGGTCAGAACAGGTAGGTGGACAATACGTGGCTGCCTATCTCCTCTTTCTCCATCTCCACCCATACCAGCTGATCTGCTGTGGAGCTTGTGCATTCTTCAGGAAGGCCAATTGGGCAGCCAAGAAGTAATAATGGAAGTTTGGGAGGTCCAGGCCACCCTGGTCCATGGGGTACCAAAGCATCCCCTGCTTCACCTTTACCTGTCTGCCCTGCTACAAAAAGGACATAGGGCAACCTCAAATGGAGGCAAAGTACTTCAGTGGGAGATGGGAGTAGGGCCTGAAACATATATAGCAGCTGAGGCAGAATACACATTTGCACCGTATTTACTCACCCAATAAGGGGAAAGGATTTCCATCTTTTACAGTCCTGCCTGAGCCGTGAGAGCAGGGGTTTATAATTCAGGGCTCCCAAGGTAAAAAATCTCATTGGGAGGATCAGCCGCCAGGTATTTGGGGGGCGTGGCCGGGGCCAGCTGAGTGAGTCAACCTCAGGGAGGCATTGTTACCCTTTTCCAGTGGGAGCCATTCACACTTTTCCCAGTTGATTTTGTGTTCTGAAAAGGGCCAATAGACCTGTAACATACTCATCAGTGTGATTACTGCTTTTTGGGGGCCAGCAAAGTACAGCAGCACATCATTCGCAAAGAGGGAGACACAGTGATGCGTTCCTTTGTGTGAAGGCCTTGAATAGCTGGGTGTGTTCTAGTTGCAATGGCCAGTGGCTCGACCGTGAGAATGTAGAGCAGTGGAACAGAGGATATCCCTAGTGAGTCCCTTGGGAGAGTGAGAATGGTTGAGACAAGGAACCATTGGTCAATATTTGGGCCTGTTGATGATATAATCCCTGGGCCAAAGTGAAACAGCCACAGAGTGGCAAACATGAAGAGCCACTCGACACAGTCAAAGGCTTACTCAACGTCCAGCACCAGGAGACTGGGCTGAGTGCCCCCCACCCAGACCATGACCACATAACATTTAGGGATCTTCTAATATTGTGTTTAGGAGGACGTCCTTAATCCTACCCTCCAGGAATTTGGCTATGATTTTATAGTTTGCATTAAGCAGAGATATTGGGCGATGGGAACTGCATTGAATGGGGTACTTCCCAGCCTTAAGGAGTACTGTTATGGTGGCAAGGGTCATAGAGGTGGGAAGCACCCCCTGTTTCTGAGACTACAGGACCATTTCCTTGTTTCTTTTTCTTTTTTTTTTTTTATAATGTGTCTGTATTAACAGGTTTTCCATTATATACAGGACAGTAGACAAATACAATAAAGAAAAACATATACAGTATGGCTCTTTATCATATACATAAGCGTGGCTAGTAAATGACACTGATACAAAATTGTAATAAAGTTTTCTCCTGCTTTTGAAGTGTACATTTTTTTTCATTTCTATATCCAGGCCCAGGATCATTTCTGTGAAGGGAGTTTGCAATATATTCCAAAAAGCCTTGTAAAGTTCATCCATGAGGCCATCCGGTCCCAGGGCCTTGCCTGATGTTAGGGAGTGGGTGGCTTTACACAACTCCACCTGGGAGAGGGCCAAGTCCAGGATGTTTTGAGCTTCTATGTGGTGAGATGCCATTAGAATCAGGTCCAGAAATATGGACGGGGAAGGAGTCTCCTCAGTAACTTCTGCCCTGTATAAGGTCTTATTGAATGTAGAGAAGGCCTGGCCTATGGCCTCCTGTGCGGCTGAGAGGTCCCTGCAGGGAGTGACTTTGCTTGGGATGGTCTTGTCAGATTCCTGCTTTTTTAGTTTCCAAGCTAGCCATTTGCCATCCTGGCTCAGGAGTAGGTTCCTCTCCAAGCATGGCTAGACCCTCTGGTTCAGCTGACCTTAAAGGCATGGTTCGTGCAGGGAGGACAAGGTTGGGGTGGTCATGTGACTTTTTTAAATGCTACCACTGTCTCCTCTGAGTTGCTGTTTTTTTTCATTCCATTTTATTTTGATGAGTAGCAGCAGGGATCAGTCCTTGGGCCCCTCCTGTTCAACACCTACGTCTCTGACATAAGGACAGGTATTAGGAGTGAGATAAGTCTCTTTGCGGATGACTCAAAACTGGGGGCAGTGGTGAATGGGGAGATGGGGAGGGTGGCCCTACAGGGGGACCCGGAGGCTTTGGCAAGATGATCTAGAAAGTGGAAGCTGAGGTTCAATGCAGGGAAATGCAAGGTACTGCACCTGGGGGCCAGAAACCCGGGCCAAGTGTACACCCTGTGGGGGGGGAAATGCTACAAGTCTCGATGGCTGAGAGGGACCTGGGGTGGTGGTGGATGTCAAGATGAACAACTCGGAGACTTGTAGGAGGGCTGCAGCCAAGGCCAACAGGATGCTGGGATGCATCACTAGGGGATTACCTCCAGAAGGAAGGAAGGAAGTGATGCTTCCTCTGTATAACTGCTTGGTGAGGCCACACCTCGGGTACTGCATGCAGTTTTGGAGGCCACACTTAAAGAGGGACACTAAACTCCTGGAGAGGGTCCAGAGGAGGGCAACGAAAATGATTTGGGGCTTGGGGGACAGGACCTATGGGGAGAGGCTCAAAGAGCTAAATATGTACACATTGGAAGAGAGAAGGGACCGGGGGGGACATGATAAAGGTCTTCAGGTACATGAAGGGGGTAAATAGGGGAGGAGCAGTCAGGGTGCTTCAAGGGAAGGGAGAAGGGGGCAACTAGAGGGCATGAGTGGAAGCTGGAGGGGAAGATTCAGGGAGAAAGGAGGAGGTGCTACTTCACTGAGAGGGTGGTGGAGCCATGGAATGCGCTGCCCAGGGCCTGGTGGAGGCAGAGATGGTGGAGGGGTTCAAGAGGGGGTGGGCAGGTACAGGGGAAGGGTTCTGGAAGCAAAATCCAGTGCAGTGAGAATATCCGGAACTGGGAAGGGAGAAGCCAGAGAAGGTGAGGGGGGCAGCAAGGTCAGCTCCCAGGGTGGGGGCTGACCAAACGAGCAGACACGAAAGACCATTAGGCCTATTCTACTGGCATTTTAGTGTTAGTCTGTTAGCTGGTATTGCCACCCCGAGCATATGCCTCCATTACCTCCCACCTTGTTGTAGCTGAAGTGGCTCCTCTGCTGCTGCGATTTTCAAATAAATCTTTCAGGGCCCTGGACATTGGTGTTTTAAATTAGTGATCAACCAATAGTAGTGGGTCCAAATGCCATTGGCGAGGGGGAGGCATGTAACCCCCAACCCACCAGCATCATCTGCAGGAGAGCATGATCAGAATGCAATATTGGTTCATAAGAGTTCATGGTGAGGTGGTGGAAGAGAGCAGAAGGAGGTGCATGCATGTACTGTATATATAGAGTGGCTAGACTGTGTTGGGGGTACTCCTAGGTCCAGGAAAGATGCAGTGAGAGTTGATAAAGGAATGTAAACAAACATGTTTTTTGTGTGGTAATACCAGTATGGTGGGCAGTCAGTTTTCCAATTTTTAAAAGAAAAAAGGAATAGCAGTCAAACTACCAGCTACATCAGCAGTCTCTACAGGATGTGTCCAGTCATAAAATGTGTATTATGAACTGAGGAGCGTAAATAGAGGAATCTGAATGGCAGAGAGCTCTTTGAAGCCATGATGATATCAGGCTACATTATCACAGCTTCAAAAAAGTTCCAGTGCCACCAGCCTCCTTGCTCTGTTCTGTCTTAGAACTATTTTTTCAAAATGTACTCCTACATCACCCAAAAACTTATTCATAAAATGTTTAAAAACCTGTTTTATTTTTTTATTTATGAAAATTCAAACTCAGTTCATAATAGCAATAAGTCACTCCAGAGTGTGGTATATCATAGGATATCGTCACTTCTCAGGCCGTTGGACGCACTCAGTCTGCGGTCTCATTCCCAACCACCCGAGGCGTGATGATATCCCATGATATACCACACCCTGTCATGCCTTATTGCTTAATTCTAAACTAGGGACGCTTTGAGGCCCAATGGGGTTGACAATGTTCCTATAAAAACATAGAAAGTGATGGCAGAAAAGGACCCTATGGCCCATCTAGTTTGCTCCTTGCCCCCCAGTCCACCCTACCATATCTTGAGATGCCCCCCACGATGAGTTTCTAAGTAGCTGGGGTTTTCTTACACCAGAATGTCAAATTTCTATTCAGTTCTTTTTACTAGCAGTATGAAACTATTACCCAAATAATTTATTATGAAAACGAAACATAACCATGGCTAACACACTAAAACACAATAAATAAAACAGCCAACTGTCTGGTTACTAAAAGTAAACACATGCTCATTAGCTAGTGTGGCACTGACAGCCAGTTACTGCCATTTATTTGCACATGGGCTCGGCACTAGTTAGCGCACAGATGCAGACAGCTTTGCACTGCACTAACTGTGCCCTTGGATATGTTGCTTAACATGCTATCAAGTTTTGGGACATGCACATAGTCCCTACCTTTTTAGTGCTGAAACGGTCGATTATTGGGCCCATGGTTAGGTGCTAGGTTTCTGCCAATTACATCTCTGGGACTTTACTCCCCATTTTATCAATGGAAAGAAAGAAGACTAGAGTTAGCATTCCAGCTATTAAGCTTGCCTATGTGTCCCTACACAAACGAGGTATAGTCACTGCCTTGTGGCAGAATGAGCAGTCAAGATGAACCCAGAATCCCCTTCCTGACATCACAATACTGAGTTTCTGTGCAAGTGCTTCTGGCCTTTGCAGTTTATACAGTGCTTACATATTATTTTGCGGTTGGACCCCAGACAGTTGGAAGCAGTGTGGGTTCAGTGGACAGAGCACACAAAACTGTGAACCAAGGGGACTCGAGGTTTGAATCCCACCACAGCAATGATCTCGTTGTGTGTCCTTGAGAAGTCCCTTCATCTCTATGTGCTTTGGCTGCACAACTGGGGTAGAAGTAGGGCCCCCCACTCACCACTGAAAAGGAAACATTATGTGTCAGTTGGGTTATCTGGGGTTAATTAAATACATTGTAAAACACAGAAAAGACCGATCCCATTGGTACAATGGGATAGTTACTATTTGGGATGCCAGTGATCAGCATTCAGGAATGAGACAGGGTCATTGGGGGTCCACTGGGGGGGGTCAAGTGTCCGAGAGGGTGCTGTCCTCCTCCAGGGAGGTGGGCCACTGCCCTTGCCACAATACTGCTACCCAGGTGACTATGGGTAGAAGTGCGATGAAAGCGAAGTTGGTGGTTGGACGTCGGTCAGGCTTGACAACACTGCACCATTGTGTATGTCCTACAATCCTCATGATCCCCTTGCACCCCAGCTTCCGGTGGAGGTGGGAGCAACTAGGTATAAACACACCCCAGCTGTGCAGGATGGCAGTAGGCTTGCTCCGCATCATCAACTGAGGCACCCACCCCCGGAATGCTGGCTGAAGTTTGATTAGAGGGACCCTTGGGGCAGGCCCTGCTGACCAGAGCCCCACCATGGGAGACAAGCCACGGGGCCCAAAGGAGGTTTGTGGTAAGTGCCAGGGGTGGGGATCGGGGAAGGGAGCTCACAGAAGGGGGCTGATCCGAGTAGAAAGGGCATAAATAGAAGGTATAAAAAAAAAAAATCTACAAAGACAAAAAGGACTAAAATAAGTGCATCTCCTTTATGCATTTTCACGGTAAAGTGAATGGGGTGCACAGAGGAAGCCTTGATGCCCCAGCTCTTACTGCTCCCAGTGATTGGACAGCTCTGTCTCTGCCTGCTCCGAAATCAGCTGTAGATGCCACAGGTTTAATGAGGCAAAGTCAGACTGCTGTCCAGCCAATGTTAACATTCCAGACAGACTACTGATGAGTTTGCTGGTGGCACGTCAAGAACATTCCAGACATTCTAAACTCCTGACCCACTGAGATTTGTGCAAACCAGATGGACCATTGGTCCTTTTCCGCCTGCAGTCCTGTGTTTCTCTGCTTCTATATTACCCCCATCAGTGGACTTCTGAACTTCTGTTATCAATATCCAGTCATTATGGATGATGTGTCCGCTAAAGCCTCTTTGGAAATCTAAAACCCTAGCACTTGATTACTGTTAAATCTCCTTAGCACCATCTCTGACATCCCTCCCCTGCTACCCTCCCTCCCTTCACCTTTCCTCCCTCTACCTAATGCCCCCGTCTGTCCTTACAAGGCCTGTTGGCTGATTTCAACTTACCTTATGATTTTACCAGTAACTGACAAAGCTTGTTTTGGCTGATTTTCAATTTACTGTATGCATTCCTGTGCATGAAACTGCTTAGCGTTACTCGTTTCTATTCTTTAATTCACTGTGAATGTCAACTATTGCTTCTTTTCTTATTTACAATTATTTTACCATACCCTGTTTAGTCTGTAAACCTGTTGATCTCCTTCCTCTATGTATACTGTTTTTCTAACATACTAACATACTAAAAACCAGCAGAATAGGCCTGTTGGTCAGGGTCTTTCGTGTCTGCTCGGTTATCCAGCCCCTAACGGGCTCCCCCCTTGTCCCCGTGAGGGTCAATCTTGGCTTCAGTATCCCCATGCATCTGTCCCACCCCCTCTTGAATCCCTCCACAGTGTCTTGCTTGACTAGACTCCCAGGCAAAGCATTCCATGGCTCCGCCACCCTCTCTGTGAAGTAATGCCTTCTACATTCTCCCCTATAGGTTCCTCCCTCCAGTTTCCATTGATGCCCTCTAGTTGTGCCCCTTTGCTTTAGCCTGAACATTTCTTTGGCTCTACCCTGTTAATCTCTTTCACATATTTGAAAACCTCAATCATGTCCCCATATCTCTCCTCTCCTCCAGTGAATATAGCCCAAGGGCTTCCAGCCTGTCCTCATGGATCCTATCCCTCCATGCCCTGGATCATTCTGGTTCCAGAACTGCACACAATACTCAAGGTGCAGCCTAACCAAGGCATTGTACAGAGGTAGGATCACCTCACTCCTCCTGGATGTTATTCCCCGCGCTATGCAGCCCAGTAACTTGTTTGCCTTTGCCGCCGTTCTTCTGCAGTTCTCACTGTTGTTCATTTTAGTGTCTACCACTACCCCGAGGTCCCTTTCACTCGAAGTGGTTTGCAGTGGAACCCCTCCCAAGGTATGAATGTGCCTGGGTTTCTGGCCCCTAGATGCAACATCCTACACTTCTCCGGGTTAAACCTCAGCTCCCACCTCCTTGCCCAGCCCTCCAGGGTGTCCAGATCCTTCTGGACTGCCACCCTTGCTTCCTACCCATCAGCTAATGCCCCTAGCTTAGAGTCATCCGTGAAGAGGCTCATCCTACTCTTAACTCCTGTCCCTATATCGGAGACATAGGTATTGAACAGGAGTGGCCCCAGTACCGAACCCTGGGACACACCACTGACGACCTTCCTAGGGAAGGAGACAGTCCCTCTCACCACCACCCTCTGTGTTCTAGCCATAAGCCAGTTTTCCACCCATCTAAGCAACTGTCTTCCCACCCCACCCCATCTCCCCCAACTTTGTCAACAACCCGAAGTGGGGTACCGAGTCGAACACCTAGTTTTCCATACTTTTTGTTCTGATAACCTGTTGTATTATGCTGCTGACGTGGAACCTTTGTAAAAGAGCTCTAAGCTCAAAGGTATTTGTAATCCGAGATCTAAATAAAAAAAATAAAAATACAAGTCAGTGGAGTAATCTAACCCAGATGATACTTTAAAGTGGAGATGGGGGGGGGTTGTTCTGCTATAAATAACCTACAGTGAATTTCACAAATGCTGTTTAGCTCTCTGAATGTCTGGCTTTTTTCCCTATTTATTTTCCATTTAAACTTGCTGTGGAGGAGACAGACAGACTATCACACATGTCCCTCTTTGTAAGGGAAATAATTAACTCAGCAGTGCAATTGTGCTGAAATTAGATCGAGACTCACACTCCACAGGGGGATAATTAGGTGTGGAATCCCCCCCCCCTCCCGTTCCAACCATTAATGGGTCATCATTGTGGAGGCAGGATTCTGTGGCAAAGGGGCGTTTGTTTGCTTATTAGTGCTAATGTCTTTACAGCCAGGTAACAGTCTACAAGTGTTGAAAGCAGCAGTGTGTTATGGTGGAAACTGTAATCCACTTCTATTATTTTAAATAAAAATAAACCCAACATGAGAAAAAAGGAGTATCTTGCAAGTCACTAGCTAAGGAGCAATCAAAAATAGAATGACAAAATATCGGTCAACATTTTTTCTCCGTGAACATGCACTGCTTTTTTGTTAAGTAGTAATATCTTTCCTTGTTTGTCCAATTGACTGTTACAATAACATCAATATACAGATATAAAACAATGACTCATTCAGTGTATGTTACTATATTATTGTGAAAGAAATACTATGAAATACAATAAATTTATACATTGATATATTTTATTTCAACTTTAGTTTCAAACAGCCTTTGAATCTCCCAGGAATCAATCTTCACCATTGATTCACACCTATGGGTTCTAGCCGGAGGCACTAGGACCCCACAGGAGCCAGAACTTTTCAGGAGGGCTGGCACCCAGGCAAGTTGCACATATGCATGGCATCATGAGAGGGAGCTTGTGGCACAAGGCTTGCCTCAGCACTAGCCCTCAACCACCTCAGTTTCTTTTTTCCCCTGCTGTCGAGTGTGCATCAGTGACAATGTTACTCACCCATGGGGATTCAGAACTTCCCATCTATGTGGCAACAGCATTCAGTTCTTCTCAGTTTTAGAGTTTAAAGCTGGAGTTTGTTATTGTTGTGCCAGTTTAGTGATTTTACAAAAATATTTTCTGTCAGTCTCTCACAGCCCTACCAACCAATGGGTCAACAGCTATGGATGACAATGGTAGGAAGCCTTCTCAAGCAAGCAACTCCTGCAGCGGAGCCAAGCCCATCCCACTTTCCCATCAGGGAAAGGTTCTGTTGATGGGCAGTCATGTCTCTGGGAGAAAGGACAGTCCTCTCAGAAGCACACAAAAAAAAGTGGGGCTGTTTCCGATCCTGGTTGGGTTCTTGGCACCGCTTGGCCTCGAGCTCTTCCTCTTTCCATCAGAAGTAGAAGAAACTGTGCCATTCAAGATTACCCTCTGAGAGGTCTGTCCCAAGATCTTCCATCTCCCATAGTCAGAAGCCCTCACAGGCACCACTGGCATCACTGAGGGCCTCTGGCACTAGCAGGTTGACATCTCAGGCCTGGAGCCCCTGTCTGTAAATAAGGACTCTGGTGGGCAGTTCCACCATTAGGCAGCTCTTATGTAGCAGTGGGTGCAGTGTCTGGCTCATTTGTCTCTGCCAGCAGAGCTGGTTCCTGATCCTTTGGGGCCAGTGGAGCTGGAGCCACAGGGAGGGCCCTCAAGTTGGGTAGAGTATTTGGCTTCAACAACAGCTCCTGGGCCTTTGCTAATGACTATGCCGCTGACTCCTGTCCCACTGCCTGCTCACCCATTCAGTGTCACTGTGATGGGACTGGCTACAAATCATTGCCAGTTACTTCAGTGCTGGCTGGATCATCAGCAATGTGGTCATCGCCACTGTCATCTCTGGGTTTAGGCCTTTCTGGGCCTGGCCTGCATCCAGCTCCAGCACTGGCTCTGATGCCGCCCTGGGTGCTGGGGATATCCCTGGTGCCAGATTCAGTTTCTGGTTATGGTGCCACCTCTGGCACCAGCCCCTCTTCCTCTGGGGCTGGAGTCACTGCTATTGCCATGGCCATGTTCTGGATTGGAGGGCCTGCGCTCCATTCCCTGCTACAATCCTCCTTCCGAAGAGGATGTGGAGGAGGACAAGTCTGATCCTGATCTCAATATTTCTGAGGGCAGTGATGAGGACTCTTTCTTTATCTTTAACCTGGACTTTTCAGAACCAGACCCTTCTTCTGTTCCACAGGAGGATCTAACTTTCCAGGCCTTACTCATGATTATGCATTCTGCACTTGATTTTGAGCCTTCAGCTGTTGACTCAGCTAAATGTCTTTGTCTGCCGTAGTTAAGCATTTCTACCATACTGGTCAGTTTAGCTCCTCCTATTCCCCCTGCGTTTGAGACCCTGTTGAATGCAGTCTTCAAATGGATGTGAGGTTCAAAAGGGGGGGGAGGTTGGAGTGGCCCTTTACATCAATGAAAATATCAAAGCTACAGAAATTCAGAATACACATAAGGAGCCAGAAGAACTGTGAGTCACCCTGGAAACAGGAAATGGGACTGCCATATGAACTGGGGTTGGCTACAGGCCTCCAGACCAGGGCGAGGACATAGACACATTACTGTTAGAAGATATGCAAAACATGACTGCTAAAGGGGAGGTTCTGATAATGGGAGACTTCAACATGCCAGCTACAGATTGGTCAATACCAACAGGAACATCTGCCAGAACTAGACACATAGTGGATTCCCTGCAGGGGGAGGACCTCAAACAACTTGTAGAACAACCCACGAGAGACATGGCTATCCTAGATCTAGTACTGACTAACGGGGAAAGGGTCACAGATCTCGAGGTAGAAGGTCACCTGGGGTCCAGTGACCATCATATGGTATGGTTCAATTTGGCCACTAGAACTAAATCATCCCACTCCAAGGCAAAAATATGGGACTTCAGAGGAGCTGACTTTGATAAGATGGCCAACAGAGTTAAGCTAGCCCTGGCAAGAAAAAATACAGGTGAGGGTGTACAGGCAAAGTGGGCAAGCATTAAGGATGCAGTACTTGAAGCAACATCCCATTGTGTTAGAGAGAACAGCAAGAGCGAAAGAAGAAGGAAACCACTTTAGTTCTCAAGAACAGTAGCAGAAAAGGTCAGAGCCAAAAGGCTGGCGTTCAGGAAATATAAGGAAACACAGCGGGAAGAAGATAGGGAGGCATACCAAACTTCCCTAAGGGAAGCAGGGAAGGCAGTAAGGCAGGCAAAGTCCCAAACTGAGGAAACACTAGCACGAACAGTAAAAGAAGGTGACAAGACTTTCTATAGATACATTAGTGAAATCAGAAAGTCCAGCGGGGGTATTGCTAAGATCAAAGGGGATAAGGGAGCGTGTGAGGAGGAGGAGGACCAAGGAAAAGCATCTATCCTAAATAGATACTTCTGCTCAGTATTTACTGAGGAAAAGGTAGGGCAGGGCCCACAGCTCAGCACCATGGACATTGGGAGGAGGGAGATGTGCACTAGTCCCTTCACAAAAGAAAGGTTCCTACAAGAGCTCGCTAAGCTCAGGGTGGACAAGGCAATGGGATCTGATGGCATACATCCCAGGGTACTAAAGGAGCTAAGGGTGGAACTAGCAGAGCCATTATCAGAACTGTTTAGTGAGTCTCTGAGCACAGGAGAGGTCCCAGAAGACTGGAGAAGGGCTCATGTGATCCCGCTCCACAGGAGTGGCAGCAGGGAGGAGGCAGGGAACTACAGACTAGTCAGTCTTACCTCAGTAGTGGGCAAGATTATGGAGGCACTCCTTAAGGAAAGGATAGTGTAACACCTGGAATCCATAGGAGCACAGGATCCAGGACAGCATGGGTTTACAACAGGAAGGTCCTGTCAAACTAATATCATAGATTTCTTTGACTGGGTAACCAGAGTGGTGGACCAAGGGGGGAGCAGTTGGTGTCACCTACCTTAACTTCAGCAAACCTTTCGATACTCTTCCACATAGAATATTGATTAATAAGCTGGGAAGGCTCGGGGCTGGGTCAGAGGTTGGTCAACTGGGTGGCAAACTGGTTGGTGGGTAGAAAACAGAAAGTGGTGGTAAACGGTATACAGTCAAAAGAGATGCAAGTCACAAGTGGGGTACTGGAGGTAAAGTTTGTCTGTTTGCAGATGACACCAAAATCTGCAACAGAGTAGATGATCCAGATGGGGTGGGCAGAATGAGAAGAGATCTAGATAAACTGGAAAAATGATCGGAAGAGTGGCAACTGGGGTTTAATACAAAGAAGTGCAAGATCATGCACATAGGTAAGAGAAACATTGAAGCCACCTATAGGTTGGGAGGGGAGTTGTTGGCAGTCACAAGGGAAGAAAGAGACTTAGGCATCATCATCGCAGAGACCCGAAATCATCCAAGCAGAGCACTAAAGCAGTAGGTAAGGCAAGAGGGATGTTGGAGTGTATTAGTAGGGGTATTGCAAGTCGTAAGAGGGAGGTAATAATCCCTCTTTACAAGACACTGGTTAGGCCCCATCTGGAGTACTGCGTGCAGTACTAGAGGCTGCACCTGCACAAGGACATTAACAAAATAGAGGCAGTCCAGAGAAGGGCAACCAAAATGGTGCAGGGACTGCATCAGAAAATATATGAGAACAGATTAATGACGCTCAATATGTATACCCTAGAGCAAAGGAGGGGGAGAGGTGATATTTTCATTTATTTTATTTAGTATTCGGAAACACCTTTGAGTCATAGACTCATGTACAAAGGATCCACGTCACAGAGATAAGAATACAGACGACAGAACTAACAATAGATCAGTGAATAAAGTTCAAATAAATTTACAGTGAGCAGTAGGCAAACATTCAGTTACAATGAGCAATAAAAAACATTCCAATACTAGGAATTACTTATGATCGAAACATTCAAATATCATAAGGGCATTAACAAGGTGAAAGAGTCTAACGTTTCAATATAAGAACAAGCATTTGTCAATGCCGAGTGTTTGCTTGCTGGCATTGGCATTGGTAGTGTAGGAGTTTGAGAGATGCATAATAGGAATGGCAGTGAAGTATTGAACTGAAGCCAACCCCACCACCACCCTGCAGAGAGTGACAGGCATTGGGGTGTGCCTTTGGGTCATCAGGCATAACGGCCACGCCATTTCACCACACCCCACCCTGCAGACACTGACAAGTGTCACGGTGTGCCTTGGGGTCTTTGGCCCTTATGCTCACCCCATTCCATAAGAAATACGGTGAGATAGGTATAATATAGGAGAATGGGGTGAACATTTTCGGGCCAAATAGTCCAAAGCACACCTTGATGCCTGTCACTGGCTGCAGGGTGTGGGTGATGGGTGGAATGGCAGGAGTATTACAGGCGACAATCCCAAGTCACACCCCTCATGCCTGTCAGTCTCTACAGGCTGGGGCATTATGGTCGAAACCCTAATGCCTCAGGCATTTGTTGGTATTTTCACTCCAAATTTTAAACATGGTTTTTTTGTGACCCCCACCTCATGAACATTGGCAATATCAGTCCGTTAGCGGAAAGCTGATTTTGCACAGCAATTACGCCATTTGGCACCAATGGTGCGAAAACACATTTCAAACAGGATGTGAAAAATGACAGTTGTACTGTTCATGGGAGATGTAAAAAATGGCAATGTTGAAAATCTGGAGTGAAAATATAAAAAAAACTGGTGAAGTCACTCGTGTGCGTAGAAACTGCGCAACGCACACCCGTAATGTAATTAGGTTGGGGATTTTATTACAGCAGATTGTCAACACAGGCATTTAGGGACCTTCGCTCATGAACAGTGTCACTGTGATTTTCTTAATCTGTCCCGAACACTGATTTCCCACAGCGACCATGCATTTCTGCGCTGGAAGTGCGAAAACACATTTCGGCCAGGGTGTGAAAAATGACAGCTGTACTGTTCATAAGAAGGTGTTGAAAAATGCCAGTGTTGACAATCTGAACTGAAAATATTACAAATTTGTGAACCTATGCGGGTGCGTGGAAACTGCGCAATGCACGCTCGTAACACAGTCATTTTGTGGACTTTTGTCAGCAAATTTTCAACATAGCCATTTTAAGACCTCTGCTCATGAACAGTATCACTGTGATTTTCTTAATCTGTCCCGAACATTGATTTCGCACACCGACTGCGCCATTGTGCGCTACAAGTGCGAAAACACATTTGGGGCAAGATATGAAAAATTACAGCTGTACTGCTCATAAGGAGGTGTGGTAAAATGGCAATGTTGAAAATATGGAGTGAAAATATTACAAATTTGCAAAGTTACGAGCATGTGTAGGAACAGCGCAATGCACGCTCGTAAAACAGTCATTTCTGGGAATTCTTTCACCAAATTTTCAGCATAGGGTTTTGGGGGGCCTACCTCATGAACTGTGGCACTGTCCTTTCATTACTTGGTCCTGAAAGGTGGTTACATGCAGTGAACGCAAAATCACCTTTTGGGACTGAATAACAAAATGACAGTGACTGAGTTCATGAGGTGGGGCCCCAAGAACCCCATGTTGAAAATTTGTTGAAAGAATTCCCCAAAGTGGCTGAGATATGCAACAAAGTTGAAAAAACCCTATTTATGCCATTATACAGCTTACCGGTATTTCTTCAGTTCGCGGTCGGCTTTGAAGAGTGCAGACGTGTTCCCGGTCCACCGAAGATCGTCGTGTTGGCCTCCGGATGTCAGTATGGGGTGGTGGGGTGTGGGAGGTGGATGCGCAGAGGGTGGGCGCTGGTTGGGGGGGGGCCAGACAATCAACGAGCAACCATTTTTGTTTTAGGTCTTTTTTTCTTTTAGGAAGACGACGGGACTTTCGCCACGCTGGGGTGGGCCTAGCGTGGCAGCTGGAAAGATTTTTGGGGGATGATCAGTGGAGCCGACGGGATTGGGTACCCTGTCAGCCATCACTTGTAATGGGATGCATGAGCATGCTGGGGTGGGCTCCAAACATGCACCTATGTGTTCATGTGGGGGGAGGGGGAAGAACTGTCTATGACAGACAGTTCAGATACAGTACTGACGTAGGCAATTTGCATACTGCCGACGGCAGTAAGCAAATTGTCTGCTGTGTTTTCCTTTTAACTGTATGCCACTGCATCTGAACAGCTTTCATAAACAGCTCGGACATTCATTGGCACGGTGCAACTGCGCCTGCAAAAGGGAGCAGGGCATTGGAAGCGAGGAAGGCACACCTACGAAAACTCGTATGGTGGCACTATGTTTCTTACACATGTGTGCAAGCAAACATAAAAATAGCAGGACAAGAGGACACAGCATGAGATTAGAGAGAGGCCGATTAAGGGGGAATGTGAGGAAGTTCATTTTCACAGAAAGGGTGGTGGATGCATGGAATGGCCTACCTCATGAAGTGGTGCATAATAATATAGCGCAGGGCTTCAAATAGGTATGGGATAGGCATAAGGAAGCAATAAAGATGAGTATGAATAGATAGGCCATTGACAGAGTACAGGCCTATGGCACATTCATCAGGTAGAAAAAATGGGCAGACTGGATGGGCCTTGCAGTCCTTATCTGCTGTCAGCTTCTATGTTTCTGTGTTTCTGTGTCTGGCTCTGCAAGCAGGTAGACAGGAAATAACCTGCCCCTAAGGACAGACCAGTGTATGTCTGTCAACCTATAGCTGATGTTACTGTCACTGAGAATGACAAAGCCATTCTTCCCCAAGAGGTCACTGTGCACTGTATTAACAAGGAGTCATGCAAGACTGACACTGTGGGCAAGTGGGCTTTCACAGCAGCTGCCCTTAGCATGCGGATTGCCAGCTACCAAGGGTGTTTTTCCAAATACGATTATACCCTTTGGAGATTGCTTAAATCTCTGGCAGAGTCCCTACCAGACTCTGAAATTAAAGAATCTGCTGACTGCCACACATGGAATTGAGTCCAACAGTCATCAGCTCAAAGCCAATATGGATGCCTTAGATACTGCCTCCCACTCTGCTATGGCAGGCATCTGCATCAGACAGCATTACTGGCTGCATACTGTTGTTGTTTCATAAGATGTCCAACAACAGGTAGTGAACGTTCTCTTTGATGGTACTTACCTGTATGGACAGCAGGTGGAGAAATCTCTTGTGGTATCTCAGAAAACTATAATGACCCTGAAGACTTCTAGGCCTGTTCCTATACTAACCCCTGGGGGCATGTCTTCTTTCAGAATGGCAGTCCTTTCATGGGAAAGACAGGAGAGCCAAAAACAAATCTCAGCCTCTGCAGCCTCCAAGGAAGGCGCTGCCGAAGGCACAGATGTCAAAAGCATCCAGTGCCACCCTCTGAAGCTTTGGCTCTGGTTCTGCCTTAGCTGCCTGAGCCAGACTTCTCCTCCCCATTGGGGGGGCATGACCCAGTATTACCATCAGTAGGAGTCCATTACGATAAACAAGTGGGTTCTCAGGACCATCCAGGAGGGATGCTCCCCAAACTTTCAGGAAATCCCTCCGAACTATCCACCCAGAAGAAAGACCCTCTTGCTAGCTCACATGTCAGAGCTTCTAGCACAGGAGATTGCAGACTTCTGAGCAACAGGACAGTGGAAATAGTGCCAGAGTCAGAACAAAACACAGGCTTCTACTCTCAATACTTCCTAGTACCAAACAAATCAGGGAACATGTGCCCCATTCTCGACCTCAGAAACCTGAACAAGCTCATGGATCCTGAAAAATTCAAAATAATTTCTCTGGGGGTCTCTGCTCCCCCTCCTGAAACCTCAGGATTGGTTAGCTTCCAAGGATATGTTAATGCATACCAGCACCTACTGGTGCACCCCAGCCACCACAGATATCTTCAATTCATTGTGCTGGGACAACATTACCAGTTCAGAGTCCTGCCCTTTGGGCTCTCCTCGATGCCTGGAGTCTTTACAAAGTGCTATGCAGTACTCGCAGTGCACCGCAGAAAACTAGGACTCCAGGTTTACCCTTACCTGGATAACTGATAGCCAGTCCATCCAGGCAGGAAATGGGACAGGCAGTGGCCATGGCCTCTCAATTCCTTACCTCCATGGAAGTTCTGCTGAATCTAAAGAAGTCTCACCTCCAACCTTCACAACAGCTCCTGTCCATAGGAACTTTTCTGGATAGGACCAAGGCCCACACCTTCCTTCCAGAGAGCAGAATGCAGGTGATCCGGCAGCTGGCATGCTACATTATGGAATGCTTATCTGTTCAAGCCCACTTCGGGCGATGCATGCTGGTTCTGATAACCTCCTCAGGGTTCACAGTGCCCCAGCACTGTTGTACATGAGAACGACTCAATGGAAGCTCAGAGCACAGCGATCACAAGCATTCCATCTTCAGACCTACCCCATCCAGGTGACCAAATCCCTGGTTTGGTCACTCACATAGAGGTCAGTGAAGGACAATCTCCTCCAGGGCTTTCCTTTCTCCCAACTGGATCCTCAGGTTATTCTCACCATGGATGCCTCCTTGTTGGGGTGGGGAGGGCCACTGTGAGGGCCTCCAAACACAAGGTGTCTGAGACCCATCAGAGACTCATCTACGCATCAGTGTGTTGGAGATGCGAGTTGTTTTGTGCAGCCTATGAGCCAAAAAACAGCCCTCTTCCAGACAGACAAGTTTGTAATGCAATATATCAATGAACAAGGAGGAGCACACTCTCACCATCTCAGCAGGAAAGCAATGAGAGTGGTGGGATGGTGCCTGCAGCAGGGGATCCTACTCCAGACCATCTATCTACAGGAGTCCAGAACACTTTGGCAGATGAGCTCAGCCCTCACGAGCGGCCACTAGCTCCAGATGTCGTGAGATCACTGTTCGACGAGTGGGACACCACAGATGTGGACCTTTTTGCATCACCACTCCATGCCAACTGCCTTGATTCTGCTCCACAAATCCAGGACATGGTGTTCTCTGTCAGGTTGCATTCAGAATGCAATGGCAACATCTTTTCTGTATGCATTCCCTCCAATGCCCCTAGTGTGGAGGGTACTGCTCAAACTGAAGGTGCATGGGAGCAAGATGATACTGGTCAACCCCCTGCTGACCTTGACCAATATGGTTTCCTCTGTTGAACAGACTGTCTGTCAGTGAACTGAGGATTCTCCCATGCAGGATGGACTTGCTGACTCAGGGTCACCTGGTCCATCCCAGCCTGCGCTCCTTTCAGCTTCAGGCCTGGCTCCTGAAGAGGTAGAAGTGAACAGGTACAAGGTATGTCAGAGGGTCTCTGAAATACTTTTGGCTGAATGTACTAAGCCTTCCCGTAGGAAGACTTACACAGCCAAATGGAAAAGACTTTTCCATCTAGTGCTCCAAAACCTACATGGATGCCTCTGAGTGTCCACCTGGCAAAGTTCTGGAGTACTTGCTGGACCTTTCTGATGCTGACCTTCTGTATTCCACAGTTAAGGTCCACCTGTATGCTATTTCTGCATACCACAAGCTTGTTGGTAAGCTTTGTGTACTCCCACTCAACAGCACCTCAGTGTGTTTTCATGTTATGCACTTAATTACACCTGTCAATTATCCTGTTAAAAATAATGTACAGTTGAGTCTCTTTTTTTTTTCTCTTTTTCTCTGATTACCCAGATGAACTGATTTGTTTTTAGTTAATAAACTTGTACAGCCTCTCCTTATTCGGGGTTATTCTGCTTCTCTTCTATGTAATTTGCACTTTTCACCAGTGATGTCTGTATTTTCACTATGTAATTTACACTACAAACAGTGATGTCTGTATTTTCACTATGTAATTTACACTATCTACCAGTGATGTCTGTATTTTCCCTATGTAATTTACACCATCCACCAGTAATGTCTGTATTTTTTCACTCACTTGTACTCACTCTATTATGTGTTTTCTCTTTTTGTAATGCTGCCTGTTGTGGCCTGGGTCATGTCTGAAAATGGTCCCATGGATCAGCACACTTACCTAGTTACCAAAGACTTAAATTAAATTAAATAAATAAATAAAATGTGGTACCCTCTACCTGGCACATCTACCATTGTTCAAGAGGTTCCTTCTGGGATTTTACACAGAAGGCCTCCCATCAGGAAGCTGGTGGCTGCCTGGGATGGATATCAACCTTGTGTTGGATATAGAAACATAGAAACAAAGAATTTGATGGCAGATAAGGCCTGCTTGGCCCACCTAGTCTGCCCATTTTCCCCTACCTACTGTAACACTATAGACCCTACTTGACCTCTGGCTTAGCCCTCCCTTCCCTAATGACTAAGGTTCTCTTACGTCTATCCCATGCATTCTTGAATCCCGCTACAGTTTTTGCCTCCACCACCTCTGCTGGAAGGCTGCTCCAGGCATCCACCACTCTTTCTGTGAAGAAGTACTTCTTTACATTTCCCCCCTGAGTCCACCCCCCTCCAGCTTCATAGCATGCCCCCTTGTTTTTGAGTATCTTTTTTCTAAAAAATACGTACCTTGTTTATACCCGTGAGGTATCAAAGTCTCTATCATACCTCCCCTTTCCCTCCTTTCCTCCCGGGTGTACATACTGAGGTCCTTTAATCTCTCCTCATAGGGTCTCTAGTGCAGATCCAGCACCTTTTTAGTTACCCTCCTCTGGACTGCCTCTACTCTATGTCCTTCCGGAGAGGTGGTCTCCAGAACTGGACACAGTACTCTAGGTGAGGTCTCACCAATGATTTATACAGCGGTATCACTACCTGCCTCTTTCTGCTGGTGATACCCCTCCCCTATGCACCCTAGCCACCTTTAGGTCACCAGATATGATTACCTCTAGGTCCCTTTCCTGTTTGGTGGTCATTAGTACCACTCCCCCATCTTGTGCTCTTCCCCGGGTTTCTATGCCCCAAGTGTATGATTTTGCACTTCTTAACATTGAAACTTAGTTGCCACACTCTTGACTACTCCTTAAGCTTTCCTAGATCCCTATTCACCCCCCCCAAGAGTGTCTACCCTATTGCAGATTTTAGTGTCATCTGCAAAAAGGCATACCTTCCCTTCTAGTCCCTCTGCAATGTCACTAATAAAGACAATTAAGAGGACCAGTCCCAGAGCTAATCCTTGTGTCACCCACTGGTTACCCTCCCTTCCTCGTAGGGTTATCACCTGTCCCAATTTTCGCAGGACGGTCCTGATTTGGGCAGCTGTGTCCTGCAAAAAAACATGAAAAATACTACGTCCTGACATAGAAACATAGAATCTGATGGCAGATAAGGACTGCTTGGCCCACCTAGTCTGCCCATTTCCCTACCTAATGGATAAGCTGCAGGTCCTAGTTAACCAACAGCCTACTTCCTCCTACCCCCCACCTAGAATTGCCTTATGTCTGTCCCATGCATTCTTGAATTCCCCTACTGTTTTTGCCTCTATGACCTCCTCAGGAAGGCCGTTCCATACATCTACAACCCTCTCTGTGAAGAAATACTTCTCACATTACCTCTGAGCCGTCCCCCCTCTATCTTCAAATTGTGCCCCCTTGTTCTTGCACATCTCTTTTTCTGAAAGATGCTACCCTGTTGGACTTTGTTGAGTCCCTTGAGGTATTTGAAAGTTTCTATCATGTCTCCCCTCTCCCTCCTTTCTTGAGGCTATACATCTTAAGCTCCTTTAGTCTTTCTTCATATGTCTTCTGGTGCAGACCCTGCACCATTTTGGTTGCCCTCCTCTGGGCAGACTCCACCCTGCCTATGTCTTTGTGGAGATGGGGTCTCCAGAACTGTACACAGTACTCCAGATGTGTTCTTACCAACTGTCTGTACAGAGGGCCAACAGCTTCCTATTTTCTACTGGTGATGCCTATCACTATGCATCCCAGTATCCCCCCAGCCCTCTTTACTGCCTTCTCACATTGCTGGTCCACCTTTATGTAATCTGATATGACTACCCCCAGGTCCCTTTCCATTTTTGTTGTTGTCAGTATCTCACCCCCCACTGTGTACTCTTTCCCTGGGTTTCTGTTTCCCAGGTGCATTACTTTGCACTTCTTTGCATTGAATCTAAGCTGCCATACATTTGACCATTCCTCCAACCTTGCCAAGTCCTTTTTCATCCTTTTCACCCCACCTTGCATATCAACCCTGTTGCAGATCTTTGTGTCATTTGCAAAGAGACATACTTTCTCTTCCAGTCCCTCTGTAATGTCACTTGTAAAGACATTAAAAAGGACCGGCCTCAGTACTAAACCCTGCGGTACCCCACTAGTAACCCCACTTTCTTCACTGTGGACTCCACTTACTATTACCTACTGTGTCCTGTTGTTCAGCCAGTGTTTTACCCAGGCTACCACCCTGGGACCCACTCCAAGGCTGGCTAATTTGTTTATTAATCATTTATGCGGGACTGTGTCAAATGCCTTGCTAAAGTCTAGGTAGGCCATGTCCATAGCCCCTCCCTGGTCTACTACTTTGGTCACCCAGTCAAAGAAATCAATTAGATTTGTCTGACGTGACCTTCCTGCTGTGAATCCATGCTGCCTTGGGTCCTGTGCACCACTGGCCTCTAGGTACTCAACAATTCTTTTCTTCAGAAGTGATTCCATCATTTTCCCTACCACTGAGGTCAAACTGACAGGTCTGTAGTTTCCTGCCTCTGTCTTGCTCCCACTTTTGTGAAGGGGAATCACATCCGCACTCCTCCAGTCCTCAGGTACCACACCATCCTCCCATGATTTATTAAAAAGGGTAGTCAGTGGTGTTACTAGTTCTTCCCTTAGTTTGTTTTAGAATTCTGGGGTGAATCCCATCAGGCCCCATTGCTTTATCCACCTACGGTTTTAAGAGTTCTTTCAGAACCCTTTCTTCTGTGAAAGGACTAATATCAACCCCCCTATCCAGAGAGCTTCTATTTACTGGATTAGGTATCCCCCCCCCGCTTTTCCATTGTGAATTCTGAGCAGAAGTATTCGTTCAGTATCCCTGCTTTTTCACTGTCGCTCTCTGCCCAGCCACCTTCCTCTTTATTCAGCCTCAGTATCCCTGCCTTAGTCTTTCTTTTGCTCCCTAATGTACCTATAAAAGGTTTTATCCCCCTTCTTAACAGAGTTGGCTATCTTTTCCTTGGTTTGGGCCTTTGCTATTCTGACTGCCTTCCCCACTTCCTTCTGCTTTAACTGGTACAGTTCTCCGTCCTGCTCCTTCTGTGTTTCCTTATAGTTCCTGAATGCTGTATTTTTCTCCCTTACCTTCCCCGTCACTTCTTTTGAGAACCATAGTGTTTTTTTCTTTCATTTTAATTTGTTTATGTGCTTCACACAAAAGGCTTGTTGCCTCTGTGATGGCGGTTTTGATGTTTCCCCATTGTTACTCCACCCCACCTTCTTACCTGTTTGCTAGTGCTTTTCTGAGGCACTCTCCCATTTTGACAAAATCAGCCCTCCTGAAGTCCAGTACCTTCACTTTTGTATGGCTTGACTCTACAGCTTAGTTTATCGTGAACCACACTGTTTGGTGGTCGCTTGTTCCCAGATGACTACCCACTTCAAGATCAGAGATCCTCTCTCCGTCCCCATTTGAGAGTACCAGGTCTAATATTGCTCCCTCCCGAGTGGGTTCCAAAACTAGCTGTCTGAGGCATGCCCGCTGTAGGTCATTGAGAATGGCCCTGCTCTTGGATGTGGCTGCAGCAAAGGTGCCCCAGTTAACATCTGGCATATTCAGGTCCCCCTTTAGCAATATCTCCCCTTTGTCTACCATCCCAAGGATGCCTTCCATCATTTTCTTGTCCATTTCCTCCCCCGAGATGGGGGTCTGTATACAACCCCTGTGTAGATTGTGGTGCCATTTCCAATCTCCAGGGTGACCCACAGTGCCTCCTCTCCTCCCTGTTTACCCTTTAGTTCTGTTGCTTTGATCCCTTCCCTTACATAGAGAGCTACTCCTCCTCCTCTTCTTACCTCCTTGTTCCTCCTGTAGATTGTGTACCCTGGTATGTTGACATCCCAGTCATGGTTCTCTGTGTACCATGTTTCTGTGACTGCCACGATATCCAGGCATTCCTCTTCCATCAAGGCCACCATTTTGGGGAGTTTTTACCTTGACTATGGGCATTGGTACTCATTGCCCTCCATTTTTTTATGGCTTTATTTCTTTTTGCCCCATCCCTGTCCTTACTGCCTTTGTCTTTTTCTCCATTTACCCCTGCCCTTCTCCCTGTCGACTGCTCTATCCTAGTGTTTACCTTACTATCTACCTTGATTTTTTTTTGGGGGGGTGAGGATTTCCCTTCTTCTTTTCAGTGCCCCCCCCCGGCTAGTTTAAATGCTTGCCAACAAAGCATTTAAACCTATCACCTAGGATCCTGGTTTCCCTCCTGGATAGATGCAGACCATCGCACCTGTATAGACCTGCATCCCTCCAAGTGGAGCCTCAGTCCCCAATGAAGCCAAATCCCTGAGCTCTGTACCAGTTTTTCAACCAGTCATTGAATCCCATGGTGTGGAGTACCCTAGCCTCATCCATGCCATAGACAGGTAGCACTTCCGAGAAAGTTACCGTGTGTGCTACTTGTCTGAGGCCCCTCCCCAACTCCACAAACTTCTGTTGCACTGCTCTGATCCCATTCTCAGCCAGGTCATTTGTCCCTAGGTGGATAATGACATCCAACTCACTCCCCCTTACAGCTGCTCCCATGATCCTGAGGATTTGTTTCCTGTCCCTCCAAGCCATGGTGGCAGGCAGGCACCTTACCTCCCTTTCCCCTCCCTCCCCCAGTTCTACCCCCTCACAACTGAGTCCCCAACCAGGAGTTGTTTCCTTTCTCTGTGGGGTCCTGTGCTGCCCCCCTGTGGGTCTCCATTGTGGAGGTTCCCAGCATCCTCCTTGGTCTCCACTGTGGGTGTCTCCATAGAGGAACCATGCTCTGCCAGAGTGGTGAATGAATTGTGGAGTGACACAACTGGAGGAATGCACCTCTGTTCCACCACCCTCATCCTCCCTGAGCCCACCGTGGTCCAACCACTCCTCTTTCTTGGCAACCTCTGAGGTAGTGGCAGTGGTCTGGGTGGTTCCTGGGTGGGGGAGTAGGTTTCCCGAATCCTTGCCAGGTCAGCATGGAGAAGAACAACCTCCTCCCTCAGACCAGAGAGGTGCCCGAAAATAGGGCAGCAACGCAGTCTCCAGAATGTCTCCCGGAAGACTGCTGCCCCACAGCCAGTGCACTGCACTACTACTCACATGTCTGTGTCCCTTCCTGTTACAGATGCTTTTCTTTTCCTTTTTTTGTTCTTGTTTTAGTGTGTGCAAGCTTGTGAGTGTCTCTACCCCTATTCAGTGTGCTGTGCCTTTAAGAATATGAACAGGTGTATGTTGTTAGCAGTTTGGGGAAGTGATATCAGAACCCCTGCTATAAAGAAGTTATGCACTTGGGCGGGTGGGGTGAGGGGTAGAGTGGGTGGGAGTAAACCTCGCCTCCAGAAACAATCACTACAACTCTGACCCTCCACCCCTGGGAGTGCCTTCCTTCCTTTCAGACACCTAGTTGACAGAGGTTAAGTAACAGGTCTAGTCACAAATGACTGCAAATATCTCCCAGTTACAGTTCCTCCCTGGCAAATTAAAGTTAAACTAAGAAACGTTAACCCCAAAAAACAGAATCAATACTAGTTACTTACACAGGTCCAAAAAGTAATAATTCAATTCAGTGTAGTCTAGAAAATAACCTCCTTGATTTAAGGAAGTCCTGGCTGCTTTCTCTCTCTGTCTCTCTCTCTCTGTCTCAGCATTATAGTAGAAAAAAATATTTTCTGACTTTCTTCTGAATGTTGCAAAAAACTATAATACCTTAACTAAAACATCTTAAAATGATAAGAAACACTAGAAACAACTAAAAAAACTACAACACTTAGTCTTAATTCTGATTATTTGGAGGAAACAAGTCTGTTGCATTGGTCAAGAATACATATTGTCCTGTGAAAAATCATGCTTCAGTAAGAAATGTCCAATTTTGGGCTTCTTAAAAGGTGGTAACCCTTTTACCTTGCAGTAAACTCTGTTTACCACCACCCTCTGACACCTATCCCCCAGTCAATTCCTTACCAAGTTTATTCACCTGCAGTATGCACATCTATATGCCTTTTCAGCCCCTTGTGACATGTGAGCTGAAGTTTTTAACTTGGAAAGCAGCTTTTCTAGCAGCCATCACTTCCGCTCGCAGAGTGTCTTAAATCCATGCTTTGGCCACAAATCCCCCATATGCTGTTTACTAGCAGGACAAGGTAGTTCACAAATCCCCCCATATGCTGTGCACCACAAGGACAAGGCAGTTCTCCACACACACCCTAAGTTCCTTCCTAAAATGGTGTCAGAGTTCCATCTGAATCAGCCACTTTTGCTGCCTACCAACATTGCCAACTTCCAGAATGAAGAAGTGTGCACTCTCCATTCTCTGGATGTTAAGAGGGTCCTCACATTTTACCTGGACAGAACTAAGGACTTCAGACAATTCATACAGCTTTTTATCTCCTTCTATCCCAATCAACAGGGATAGCCTGTTACAATCAAATGCATTTTCTGCCTGGATTGTAAGCTATCTATGCCATTGCTACAGTATGCCATGGCGCAGGTCAGGCTGGATGGTCAGGTATCTGCTCCTTCCAGGTCACTCTGTGCCTATTGGTGATATTTGCAGAACTGTGACTTGGATCACAGTGCACACTGTTACTTTGTTTAGTCAGTTAGTTAGTTAGTTAGTTATGTTTTAGTTTCTGTTGACCGGGTAGGGTGCACTAGGCATTCATGTGCCTATTTTCAGGCACAACCCGGGAGTTTACAAAGAAAGTTTCACATAATGGATAACATCAACAAACAAACCAGAAATTGTATAGGGTTTATAGGCTATCCCCAAAACAATTGCACATATTGGATTTGATCAACAGACAGCGCGGTAATTGTACAGAATTCATAGAATATCAGCAAAAGTTGCACACATTGGATAAGATCAACAGACAGACCAGGGATAGTACAGAGTTCATAGGTTATCACAAAGACAGGTTGTTCTGAGCAGGTTTGGACAGTATCGGAGTACGGTAACTGTTGTTACAGGAGGTTAACAGAAAAGGAACATAGCTGAAGGATATTTGAATGAGTATACAATGGCAATGGGGTAGGGTAAAATTAGCAGTATTTCTAGATACTTGGAGTCGGTAGCACGTTATGTTTTGTTCTGAGGTTGGAGGATTGACCAGTAGAGCTTTGGGGTAGGAAGGAACACAAAAAATGAGTATGATAAGTCCTTGTACATAGGATGTTGGGGCAGCAAATTTGGTATATTAGGAGGAGGAAGTGTGGGGGAGAAATTTCAGGTTAAGGACACATGCATTGGTAGTTCTGAAGCAGCAGGGAATGGAGCTGAGATCTAAATATGCGGGCAGACTAGTCCTGTCGTACTGTTAGAGGTATATTGTTCCAGAGTTTGGGGGCTACCGAAAAGAAAGCCTGCTCTCTGTATTTAGTCCGTGATCTGGAGATGGTCAGTTGTTCAGCTCCAAGGGATCTTAATGTGTAGTGGTTGGTATTTGGTGTAAGGTAGGAAACAAGTGGGTGAGGTGCCTGTTTCTGAATTATGCTGTGAACAACGTTATCTAGGGTGAGATCCATGAGAGCTTTGGGAGAGGGCCAGCCAAGCTGACTGCAAAGTTGGGGGTAATGGGTAAATCAGTTGCGTGGGAGGGCAAAGCACTATGCCCTGAATGCCCATGCCAGGCAGCACGTCACTCTTGGCAGGACTTTCTGAATGGACTTCTTTCCTGAATGAGCCTTTGACTCCTACCACCCTAGTCCAGGGTATTTTGTCTGCGCTTTGTACTCTGACCCATTAATGTGAATAAGTGGTGAAGAATGAGTCTTGGAAGAAATGAAAATCATATACTCACCATAATACCTGATCTTCTAGGAAAATTTTCACCATAAGATAACAGTATTAGCCAAAACTATCCTGGGGGGACTAGAGAAAGACATATAGAGAATACTGGATGGACGACTATGCACAACCAGTGTATTGTGCCACCGAGGCATTCTGATTCCCTCTAACGCTTGAGAGGTCTGTGGGAATCAGAACCCTGATTTGGCACAATACACTGGTCATGCATTGAGTTGCACATCCAGTCTTTTGTATAGTGTGTGGTGCCCCTGAAAGTATTTTTAAAAAGTTAGATTTTTTTTAAATAAATGTTTTCTGCCACATCTTATTTCCCTGGTTTAAGGCTGGTTGCTAGGGTAAGTGACATGGTTGTTATGGAGCAGACACCCCTACTTGTCTAGCGTGGGCTTTGATTGGTTGCCAGTTGCCTGTGGGAGGGTTTCTTAAAAGAAAAAACATGGCCACTGTAGTTCTCACTAAGCGAGAGGATTTACTGCAAGGGATCTTCTTAGCCATTGTAAGTAATCTATTTATTTTCAATTATTTATGCATTTGTTGTCTGGGTAAGTGCACTGGTCCAGATGACCATTTTCAGGTACGACCCAGTTAAAATAGCTGGCTGATCCTGCATTTGTTTTGTTATCTGGTTGATCCTGTGTTTGTTTCTTTAAAATAAAAGTATAAATATCTGGTTGAGCCAGCATTTGTTTTTGTTTTTTTAAGTAAAAGTATAAATATGTGGTTGATCCTGTGTTTGTTTTGTTTTTTTAAATAAAAGTATAAATATCTGGTTGATCCTGCATTTGTTTTTGTTTTTTAAATAAAAGTATAAATATGTGGTTGATCCTGTGTTTGTTTTGTTTTTTTAAATAAAAGTATAAATATCTGGTAGATCCTGTGTTTTTTTTTAAATAAAAGTATAAATAGCGGTTGATACTGCATTTGTTTTCTTTTTTTTAAATAAAAGTATAAATAACTGGTTGATCCTGTGTTTTTGGTTTTTAAATAAAAGTATAATTATCTCATTGATCCTGCGTTTTTTTTTTTAATAAAAGTATAAATATCTGGTTGATCCTGCATTGTTTGCATCTCGGGTGGTTCAAGTGATCGTGCCAGCACCACCACAAGTTACTATGTGGTTGATCCTGCTGTTTCTGTTGCCACAGCTGTTGTGGCTTGTGCACTTTGAAAACAAGCTGAAATGTTGTTGTACCACAGTATGGTATTACCGTGTGCCATGACCTTTGAACTATGGTACAGCAACATTTCAGCTGGATGGTTTTCCATACTGAACAAGCCTTCACCATACACTTTAAGAAAATGCTGCATATATATATATATATATATATATATATATATATACATTGCACCATTTCTTTACGGAGAGGGTGGTGGCAAAATGGAATGCATTACCAGCTGAGGAGGTGGCATGTAATATAGTGGAATGCTTCAAGAAGGGGTGGAACAGGGCAAAGGGGAGGGTAAAGGGAGGTAAGGGGAAGGGGTGGGGCAGCTGCTGAATAGGGAGCTAGCTGCAGTCTCAAGCAGCCTACATAGACCATGATGGCCTTTTGCTGCTGGCAATTTTTGTAAGCTTGTATAAATAAAATGTAATTAACTGTGCAATACCAGGTTGTGCAATCTGGCATGGTGGTGACCCAGGTTCGGAAGCAGACTCGGGTCACATGAGGGCCAGCCGGGGGGGGGATGATCAAGTGTCCTAGTGACTGCTTTCCTCTCCTGGGCAGGGTGGTACAGCTGCTCCACTCAATTCCTGCCTCCTAGGCAAGGTTGGGTGTCATTGGGGCAGACTGCTAGTCATGTGTGAAGCAGGTGCATGCTTTCATCATTGTGTGCCTGACAGCCAGTGAAGAAAACAGGATGAAAACGGTGCGGACCAAGCAGGGTGATGACTCGATCTACCATAGGCACCAAACTCACTGACCAGATGTACTCCTCCGGAGCCACGTCTGGATTGTGCTCTGCAGGAGCATGGCTGCCATGAGAGGCAATTAGTGGGGAATTGCTGGAGGAGGAGGAGGTAAGTCCTAGGGATCGTGGGGTGATAGGGCTTGGCAGACCAAAGTTGATGTGGCCGTTCCAGGCAGATAAATAGATTATAGGGAAAAAAAGATAGCAAGTGTAAGGTACTTCTAGGAGTCCCAGGTTTTCAGTTGCATTTGTGGTGCAGCTGGAGGTGCAGTGGAACAGTATTCTGCGCAGTGTGTGTTCTAATCTCAGTTAAGGCACTTATTTCTTTTTCCTCTGTTTATTTGGGTTCCATATAAATGCACACTGCACTCTCGTAAATAAAATGCGTAAACGTGTTTCAATCATGTTAACAGGAGACCCAGCATACAAAAAGAGGTTCAGGTCTGGATACCTTCATTACGCTCTAATATGCTTTACCCTGTAATCACAGTTCCTATGGAATTAATGCACTGTGGCTTAAAATGTCCTTCTATCAAACCTCCCAGGTCTAATAATAACAGTGTACATTTTCGCTTTCTTTAAAACTATTACTGTATTATTACATGAAATGCATTTAAATTTGAATTTCAACAGTAAACACTTAAGAGACCCATAAATTACCAGTCTGTTACAGCCAAGTGCCCTTTGTTCACCCTGGGCCAGTAATTAATACTTTCCAAAAATTCGGCATAGCTTAATTAGTACATATGGAGAGTTAGAGTACAATAAGCATGCAATTATTTCATCAGTTGTCATAGATAGTTGGCTCAAAAGTTCCCTCCAGGTGAGCTGTCATGATTTAATGAAAGAGGAGCATGAAAGTGTCACATGCCTAAGATCAGCAGTCACCGTTAGTATGGTGGTGAGCATACCTGCCTGTCATGTGGGAGACTTGGTTTCAGTTCCCTAATGGGGAAGTTTCCCTGAGTCTGTTTCCAATTTCCTGAGAAAGTAGTTGAACCATGGATCAGTCTTCCAGCAGAGGTGGTGGGGGCAGGGATTATAAATGGGTAGCAGCACAGCTGGGAATAGCGCAAAGGGATGGGACGTGAGGGGTTCAAGGGGGGAGATGCAGATTGAACCCCCATCAGGGCATTAGGTCAGGGGAGAGGTAGGCATAGTCCAGTTCAAGCAGACTGGATGGACCATCTGTCTTCTTTGTCCAGCAATGCCTATGTTTCTATTATCCCTCTAAGAAAGATTCTAAACAAGCAGTTTGACATTTTGATGTAAACACGTTCTGTAGCTCAGAATCTAATCTGAAATCTCCCTGTCTCCCCCTCACTCTCTCTCTCTCTCTCTGAGATTCTAGTTTCAAACCCTGTCAAAACAGTGCAGCCTCACTTTCAGCAAATTACTTGAGCATCTGTGTTGTGGTCATTCCAAGCTGTAAAACTGGACAGAAACGGAACTGGGGCATTGCATCTGGACTGAACCATCCTGAGTAACTACACTGTAAAATAAAATAAAACAAGCATTTGTCAATGCCGAATGTTTGCTTGCTGGCATTGGCATTGGTAGTGTAGAAGTTACAGAGCTGCATAATAGGAATGGCAGTGAAGTATTGAACTGAAGCCAACCCCACCACCACCCTGCAGAGAGTGACAGGCATTGGGGTGTGCCTTTGGGTCATCAGGCATAATGACCAGCCATTTCACCATGCCTACCCTGCAGACACTGACAAGTGTCACAGTGTGCCTTGGTCATTGGCCCTATACGCACCCCATTCCATCAGGAAATATGGTGGGAGATGGGTGCGGTATAGGAGGAGAATGGGGTAACGTTTGGGCTCAAGAGTCCGAGGCACACCTTGATGCCTCTCACTGGCTGCAGGTGTGGGTGGGATGGAATGGTATGAGCATTACAGGCAAGAATCCCAAGTCGCACCCTGATGCCTGTCATTCTCTACAGGTGGGCGTTATAGTCAGAAACCCCAACACGTTAGGCATTCGCTGGTATTTTCACCCAAATTTTCATCATGGTTTTTTATGACCCCACCTCAGAACAGTGGCAATATCAGTTTGTTAGCTGAAAACTGCTTTTGCACAGTGACTACTGACATTTGGCACCATAGATGCAAAACACATTCCAAACAGGATATGAAAAATGACAGCGGTACTGTTCATGGGGAGGTGTAAAAAATGGCAATGTTGAAAATCTGGTGTGAAAATCTTAAAAAAACTGGTGAAGTCACGAGCATTCATAGAAACTGTGCAACGCACACCCGTTATGTAACTAGTTTGGGGATTTTTTTACAGCAGATTGTTAACACAGGCATTTTGGGACCTCCGATCATGAACAGTGTCAGTGTGATTTTCTTTATCTGTCCCGAACAATGATTTCCCACATCGACCACACATTTCTGCGCTGAAAGTGTGAAAACACATTTCAGCCATGTTGTGGAAAATGACAGCCATACTGTTCATAAGGAGGTGAGGAAAAATGCCACTGGTGAAAATTTGGACTGAAAATATTACAAATTCATGAACTAACGAGGGTGTGTGGAAACTGCGTAATACTCGCACGTAACACAGTCATTTTATGGAGTTTTGTCACCAAATTTCAACATAGCCATTTTAAGACCTCTGCTCATGGCCAGTGTCATGTGATTTTCTTAATCTGTCCCAAACATTGTTTTCGCTTACCGACTGTACCATCGTCGGCTACATGTGTGGAAACAAATTTTAGGTGAGATATGAAAAATGGTAGCTGTACTGCTCATAAGGAAGTGTGGTAAAATGGCACTGTTGAAAATCTGGTGTGCAAATATTACAAATTACCTAAACTTGCCAGCGTGCGTAGGAACTGCGCAACGTGCACTCCTAAAACAGTCATTTTTGGGAATTTTTCACCAAATTTTCAACATAGCCATTTAACACCTCTGCTCATGACCAGTGTCACTGTGATTTTCTTAATGTGTCCCATACATTGATTTACGCACACCAACTGCGCCATTGTGCACTACATAGCGAAACACGCTATGAAGGGAGATGTGAAAAATAACAGCTGTACTGCTCATAAGGAGGTGTGGTAAAATGGCAATGTTGAAAATCTGGAGTGAAAATATTGAAAATTTGTGAACTTACGAGCGTGCGCAGGAACTCTGCAATGCATGCTTGTAAAAGTCATTTTTAAGAATTTTTTCACCACATTTTCAACATAGCCATTTTAAGACCTCTGCTCATAAACAGTGTCACTGTGATTTTCTTAATGTGTCCTGTACATTAATTTAGCACGACTGTGCCATTTAATAATACGGCAGAAGGAAACACGTTGTAGGCAAGATGTGAAAAATAGCTGTACTGCTCATAAGGAGTGTGGTAAAATGGCAATGTTGAAATCTATAGTGAAAATATTGAAAATTGCCAACTTACCAGCGCAAGCGAGGAACTGCGCAATGCACGCTCATAAAACAGTCATTTTTAGGAATTTTTTCACCAAATTTTCAACATAGCCATTTTAAGACCTCTGCTCATGAACAGTGTCACTGTGATTTTCTTAATTTGTCCCATACATTGATTTTGCACACCAACTGCGCCATTGTGCGCTACATGGGCGGAAACACATTTTGGGTGAGATGTGGAAAAATGACAGCTGTACTACTCATAAGAAGGTGTGGTAAAATGGCAATGTTGAAAATCTGGAGTGAAAATATTGAAAATTCGCAAACTTATGAGCGTGCATAGGAACTGCGCATCGCATGCTCGTAAAATAATCACTTTTTGGAATTTTTCCACCAAATTTTCAAAATAGGCTTCTTGAGAGCCCATCTTATGAACTCTGGCAGTGTCGTCTCATTACTCAGTCCTGAAAGGTGATTTTGTGCAGTGACTGCGAAATCACCCTTCGGGCCTGAATAACGCCACGACAGTGACAGCATTCATGAGAAGGGGTCCCAAAAAACCCATGTTGAAAATTTGGTGCAAAAATTCCCCAAAATGCCCGAGATATGCAGCAAAGTTGAAAAAACCTTATCTATTACATTATACAGCTTACTGGCATTTCCTCAGTTTGCGGTTGGTTTTGAAGAGTGCAGGCGTGTTCCCGGTCCACCAAAGATCGTTGCACCGGACTCCAGAGGTAAGTATGGGATGAGAGGGGGTGTGGGGAGGCAGGGTGCGCAGTGGGTAGGTGTGGGTGGGGGCAGGGAGAATGTTTTTTAATTGTTAAGACGACGCAGAACGTTTGCCACGCTGGGGTGGGCTCCCAGCGTGGCAGCTGGAAAGGATGTTTGGGGGGGTTGGAGCCGATGGGGGATTGGGCACCCCTGTTGGCCATACGGGCTAGTGCCATGCTGCGGTGGGCTCCCAGCGTGGCAGCTGTAAGATGTTTGGGGGTCTGGAGGCTGATGGGGATTGGGCACCCGTTGGCCATACCGGCGTGTGCACGCTGGGTGGGCTCCCAGCATGGCAGCTGTAACACTGTTTTGGGGGCTGGAGCCGGCGGATTGGGCACCCTGCTCGGCTACACTGTATGTGCGTGGGGGCGTGTCCAGCACGCAATGTCGTCGCGTCGTGTTGGGGAGAGCTCTGCTCACTGAGGCGGAGCTCTCCCTTTCAACTGGATGCCACTGCATTTTCAGCTGTCATAGACAGCTGGAACAGTGATTGGCGAACTGCAACCGCGCCTGCAAACACACTGACTGAATTGGAAGAGGCTGACACACCTCTAGAAAGCTCGTATGATGGCACTATGCTTCTTGCACATGCGTGCAAGCAAACATAAAAACTAGCCAAATCCTCCTGTCAATAATCCGGTCTATCAAGATCTTTTTACTACGAGTGTTCATACTGTGGATGAACTAATGAAAGCAATGTTCATGTTTATTTATTTATGATTTGGTCACTGGGAAAGGTTCCCTGGGCTGGAGCTCATTTGTTTCTGGGTGTGATGAGGGCTGAGGTGTTTCAAGGGGACAGGAATATAACAAAAACGGATTAATACAGAGAAACAAAGTTCAGATAGCATACATATTATTTTTAAGCAATGAGGCATATCCAAGGGTTATGTTAATGGTCTGTTAATCACCCATTTTGGGGTGTAATGTGGCACAAGGCATAGCCCAGGGTCACATGCCCCTAGAGGGTGATTAACTGACCATCAACATGACTCCTGGCAGTGCCTTATTGCTATTATAAAAAAAAAATATTTTTTTGAACAGGCAAGGCAAAGTTTATTTTAAGGCAGCCTTTCCGAAGGGCTTTGTATGCCATACAGGAGTGCAGAATCAATTTAATGGAGATATAAATGACAAAAAAGTTCTTTGTGCTGCTGTACTCCTTGTGACCCTCATGAAAATGAGATGCTGCATCTCATGGGGTTATCCCAGTTGGAGTCCTTTCAAATGGATAAATATCAGTCAGTAACATGAATATATAGCAACGTCGCTAACTAAAAACTGTAGGGCATCATTAAATAAATGGGGTTTCAACGCACCCTTAAAGTCCTCCTCTGTGCAGGTGCTTTATATGTTGGAGGGCAAAGAATTCCCAAAAATCAGTACAGCCTCTCCAAACGTACTGTTCCCCAACAACCTAACCATAGATTGGGGGACTGCTAACAGATCCACAATGGTGGAAAGGGCAGACGTGTATATGGAGACAGGAGACTGTTTAGGCAATCAGGAACCCAAACCATGCCGGGCCTCGTATATTATCAAACATATCTTAAAGGAGATGTGTTATTGAATTGGCAGTCAGTGCCAAGTGAGCAGCACCAGTGTAACGTGCTTCCTACAAGATGTTCCTGCCACTAGCCAGTTCATAGCATTCTGGATCAACTGCAGGTGGCACATCAGATCCCCAGATTGCCCTAAGTATTAAGCATTGCAGTAATCTAGTCTTGAAGTGACAAAGGCATAAACTATCTTTACCAGATCCTAGGGTGCAAGATGTGGTTTGATTTAGGTGATGTTATTTAGATGTCAAAATCCATTTAGGACTACAGCGGCCAGCTGCTGTTTGAGTGACAGCTTGCAGTCCACGATGACCCCCAGATCTTTAGCTGCATTGACAGTTTGAAGCGTATTGCCATTTAGAGATGATGATACAGCACACAGACGTTTCATTGCTGACAGACAAGTATCTGGTTCAGCAGTCATCACTTCCATCTTAGCAGGGTTAAGGGTCCATCCAGTCACTGATCTCCCGAAGGCAGTGCTCCAGCACTGAGGTCTCATTCCACCTTTCAGGTGCACAAGACAGGTTTAGAAAATGGGCTTTTTATTTCCTGGCGTCTGATTGGCTGGTACCCTTGCCAGGGGGGTACATTAACTTTCAATAGATGCCCAGGAAATAAAAAGTGCCAGCCCAAACCTGCCTGATGCCCAGCCAGAAATCATTGTGCCCAGCCTGCTTCACCATTGGCTGAAGCACTGGGCACTCAATTTGAATCAACTGCCATTTTTTTTTTCTTGCTGAGAGCAGATATTGCCTCCAACACCCTACTTTAGTGCCAACTGTTAAACAAAGCCACACACAACAGTGTGTCACATTTCTAAATACTGAGCATATAGCTACTCATGAGTCTCCTTTCCCGAAACAGTTTTTTTTTCTTTGTGTGTGATTAAACGGAACGAAACCCCGCTCCATTCCGTTATGTTCAACTTCGGCTTCACTTACACTGCTGGATACCCCCGCCGCAACCATTGTCACATTTATTCCAGTATGACCAAAAGAAACTCCCTCATCAATAAAAACTTCTGCAGTGAACCTAAACTGTGCCACAGCTCACAGCGCCGATGGTACCTTGCAATCTTGACTTTGTAAACAGATCCGCAGTCGCCATTCACGTCTCCTCACTTGTCCGTGATGCAGCCTGCCTCATTTCTCCTTCCTGTGCTCTCCAACCCCACACATCAATCGCTGACATGTCCTTCCAATAAACAAAACAATCCAAAACTGCATACAGAAATGAATAAAAAATAAATTAGTTATTCGTTCAAATGCCGCTTTTACTTCCGGGTATGATGTCATCAAGCACGCAAGATAACGCTGCATGTCATCAAGCACACGAAGTAACGCTGCATCTCTAACAATTAACTACATCACACAGTATACATTTTCAACCCCAAATAAAGTAAAGGCAGTGCTGTTCAGTAAGTACAAACTCTGTGTCGGGCTAACTTCAAGATTCTGGTGGGGTAGTGGACAACAGATGGAACAACACAGAAATTGGGACTACTTTACTATGCAAACATTTAAACTTTATTTTAATATATCTTTAACTGTTTTCTTGACTTTTAAATCCATAGAAAAAAGCCACAGAGCCATTTTCTAAGTGCAATAATGCCCTCAGGGTGGGTAAGAGTACCGGACCGCCAGGCAGTATAAGGCCCTCTGCCTGCGGCGTCGGGCCTCATTACGCCCCTGGCCGGTCCGGTATTGCCCAATACCGCCCACCCTGGAGGGCATTATTGCTTACATATTGAGCATCAGCTGGATAGCAGTAAGCTCAACACCATACCATCTCATATCTCACACAGTGGCAGCATGTACATGGCAAATAACATGGGCACAAGGATCGAGCCTTGAGGCACACACCACAGTTGAGCGCAATGGTTTCAGACATGAAATTTTCACAGATCTGCCTTCTGTGCTTTCCCAGTGTGGTAGGACTCAAAACAGTGCAAAACTGCACCAGTGAGACCCACATCGTTTGTTTAGTGATCCAGTAGTGCACCGTGTTCCACCATGTCAAATGCCAATGAGAAATCCAGAAGGACCAAGATGGAATTGTGCCCTTGATCACTCACAGTGAGGAGATCATGGAACACTCTGACTAGTGCAGCCTCAATGCTATGGAGAGGCCTAAATCCTGACTGGAAAGATTCACAGATGTCAAAATGTTCCAAGTGAAACTCAAGCTGTACTGCCACCACCTTCTCAATCAGCTTCCCGAAAAAGGAAAGACTTGAAATGGGTTTGTAATTCACATGATCATCGGAGTCCAAACATGGCTTGTTCAATAGGGTAATATGCACAGCCCTTTTCAGAGACACAGAAAGAAAACCCTCCTTGAAGGATTACCCAGTGATCTCAGTAAAAATTGGTTCCAGAGATTCCAGGCAGTTAAGCAGTAGCCAGGTAGGCCTGGGATCCAACATGTAGCAGATGCGGTGCAATCCTAAGTTTACCCGGAGCACTTTCTTCTCAACAACTGGGTGAAACTCAGGCCAGGATGGTTAGTTGTCTAAGTATGACAATGACCAGGTACTACCTGCTCATGATGACAGGCCACTTGAAGAGATCATGGTATGAATCGAAGACACTTTGCCAAGGAGGGATTGATTAAACTCACTGCACTTTTCTGTGGAAAAGACAGAGGGGATTAATCAACCTATCTAAGGTGTGAATAGGCTGAGCTGGCTTGTTTCTTCCTGCAGCAGTCATCCTTGACAGGAACTCTTGTCTTTATAAGGGTGACTGCCTGCTGACACTGTAGTAATCTTTCATTGCCATTTTTTCCTCGACAGACTGAGACCTTCCCCCAAAATGCTCCAGCATCCATCTTTTAATCCTCAACCACTTCAGCTCATTGCAATACCAGAATGAACTGCAGAGGGATGTCAAGGGAGGAACATGGTAAGGTCCCAGGGAGTCTAAGGCAGACGCAAGAGCCATAATATAGCCCAGCCCGTCTTTCTCAGCTTCCTGAGCACAAGGTGTCCTCATACTTGACAGAACCTAAAAGGAAAACTGGAGGGCATATAAGAGTATAGAAACTTGTAATCTGTTTCCTATCACAGCAGTAAAGGACCATACTTAATATGCAGAGTGGAAAAGATTAGGTTTCTTCAGTGCTAATGGTTTTACTCACCAGTCTTTATACCTCCAAGACTGATCGGTTTACCAAGAAAGGCCTATATCATATCAGAACTTCTCTGTAACCTTCACATGCAGGTAAAACAGTGAATGACCAACAGAATCTATTTTATAAGTAATGTACATCAGCATTCACATTAGCTAAAAAACTGGACTACCTCTAAACAAAACTGGATGACCAAATGAGGACCCTTAACCAGATTATCCAGTCTAAAACCAAACAGGTGGCTACACTGTCAAACAAATAAATCTAGGCAGTCAATCCTGTGATGGGTGTAAAGAGCTGACCTCTGTAGCCCCTTCACTGCTAAGGAGATTGTGCTAGAAATATTTTCTTAAATTTAAGTGAATAATATTTCAACAGTTCTCTATTTCTTCCTGTACAGTGTATAAGGGACCAGTTTTATTCCTTATCCCACAGTGCCATCTTGTGGCCATTGTTTCCCTCCCATTTAAAAGAAAAATCCCATTGAATATCCCTATTTATACAATAGGGGTGAGTTCATACGCCATCAAGTATATATGTAAACTCACTCCCATTGTATAACCTGGCAGTAAACATATCCACAGTGGAATAACCTAAAATAAACTATACTGTGGATATTGTACATCACCAACTAAATAAACCACTCCAGATAAGTAAGAGACCCACAAAGCTGACCTACTTTTGGAAAACGAATTTAAAAAATGAAACAGAGCTAAAAATCCCAAAGAATCTCAACTACCTGCATGGGTGTCTCATGCACCAAAATATAATAAAACACAGCGGGCCAGATATTCAAAACTTTGCGCTGGGCAAAAACCATTTGCGCAGGTTTAGCGCGGGATTAGCGCGGGTCTGCCATATTCAAAAGGCCAAATAAGCGGGCAAACTGCATTGGCGCTGGCAAAATTATAATGTATGCAAGGGCAAACTGACATGAATACGGAAACGATGCTATATTCAGCGACCTAGCGCGCTAAGTGGTTTGCGACTTAGCGCAACACTTAGCGCTGGTGTACATTACCGCCAGGAAAAGCTGGTCTTAATCCTGGCACTCAGCTTTTGCGCGACATTATGGCTTTGCTCGGCGCTTATGCTGGTTTAGCGCGGGTTTTGCGCGACCCTAACAAATAAATATGACACATAGATAAAGCCAAACATAGAGGAAGCATGTTGTTAACTGATGGCATCACAGATGCCATTATCTGTCACCAGTCCCAGCCATGCCAGGCAGTAAGTGGTGACCCTGCCACCAGTGGACAGCACGGCAGTGTGGCCACACAGCACACACCTGTGGACCACACTTCTGTGGACACCAACAGATGCCAGACACACATGCAGCACTGTGGGCATGGAGGATGTTGAGGGAGCATATATGGGTGGCGAGGCTATGCTACAGATCAGTGTGGCCACAAGGCTGGGACACATCATGCAGTGTACATGGGTCAGTATTGGGAATACCCAACACCAGTGTGCCTTTCGGATAATATATGCCCCCCGCCACATACCTCACAGCTGTACAACTGCCATAGCACACAAAGCCAGAAATGTACATGTCACTGTGAGCATCCATGCCACAGGTGCAGCATCTGTGGGTCACACAACAGCATAACAGTAATGTCCAGTGTCAGAAAACATCCAGGTTGGGCGCTCACTGTGTATAGTGCAGTCATCATCACTGCCCTACACACCATAGGCATTGCTGTGTCCACGCACTACTGGCCCCTTGCTACTGTAGTTTCTGCTGTGCACTGTAGCATGCCCTACAATGTGACAGTTGCATGCAGCACCACCACCACCTGTGCCTATGGTGTCCTGTCCCCTGGGGTATAATATGCTATGCTATGCTGTACTGTTTACATGTAGTCTGCAGCTATCATCATGCACTGCCAGACTGACCTACAGGTGGAGCTGCGGTTGGACCTGGTCAGCCCCTGTACTTCCAGACTGACCTACAGGTGGCTCTGTGGGACTCTGCAGTAGACGCTGGGCAAACTGCATGCAAATCAGGGTATAATGAGATACTAATCCGGTTGTTTGCCCAGAGACTACGTAAGTAGCCTCATTTGCATGGCACTTTTGAATATGGCACATTTTAGCCCCGGGCAAACGTGTTTGCTCCGGGCTAACTGCTTAACTCTGCGCTAATGCTGCACTAATGTGTTAGCGCGGCGCTAACGGTACGGGGAATATTATACAGTTTTGATCACTGTTCTTTCACATCTGCTGCTTCCTGCAGCTGTACTGAGTCCATGCATTTGCTGGCACACACATTGGCCATGTAGCTCGTCTGTACCTGCCCTCATGTTGCTGTGTACTGTGTTGTTGTGGGTTGCACTTCCTGGTTGCTTTATTCAGTGCTGTCTTATTCTAGGGCTATTTTTGCCCTGCACTCCCAGCCCAGTTTGCATGGCCTCATTACCATGCCATATTCGGAAGCTGTTTGCCCTGGGCTATTCCTTTTGAATATAGCATGCTCTGTGCTCCGGGCTAAGTTTGCCCGCTGGGCAGTGCTACTTTTGCCCCGGGGCAAAGTTTTGAATATCTGGCCCAGCATCGGAAAATCCAAAATTCCTCACTCCTAAAACGCAGCACACAATGTCAAAATAGCACTTTGCCTTTTCTGCATGAATTAGTAAGTTGGACAGTTAACCACACCACTCCTACAGTGTCCGAAACCTCCCCGAAAAACCTTGCTCCAGTATTCAGTAGAGAATATCACCCTGCACACCAACCCGACCAAAACCTCACTCACCACCACAGCAAAACAAAAACTAAAACAAAAAAACACAGCAGCACAAATAAAAAAATCCTCCTACCACAAGCTCACTCTGTAACTCGGGAGACCGAGAATAAAGATGCCATCTTTCAAGAACTCTCTGGCCCTCCCACATACAAAACTTAGCCACTCACAACGCACGCTCTGATCCAACTACTGCGACTGCATAGCAATGACGCTTTGCAACTCTACCAACCAGCCTAATACCACAACAAGTACAAAAAAGAAGTCCCGCTTATTTAACTAAAAAAAAAACAAACTTTACACACAAAAAAACAACAACAACACAACAGCATTATGGGCCATATTATAACGATACATGATACAAGACTAGAATGGGAATACTTGCATTCATGCAAAGTGGTTTTGCATATCACTTGTGACTCCGCTGTGCTCTGTCACTCATGATATAACTCTAGGTCACTAAGCACTCATGCAAATATTTCCTGTATTCCACAGTTGCCCATCATGCATCCCGTATATACATGTTTTACTTACTGTATATCTGTTTCTGTTCTACAGGGTTTCTGGTCTGATTTTATATTCATGTTATATGATATCCTATGGATGCACAGTATCTGATATAGCATTAAAAAGTGCCAAGATGAGACAGAAACTTCACAATAAAGTTCAGGACGTACGGCGTACATCTGGGGCACTTAAAGAGTTAAGTGATTTCCCAATATCCAGAAACACTTTTAAAATATAATAAACTGACACATTGAATTAAATCATGCTCCACACTGCTCTTTTCTTCTTCGTTACTGCTGAAGACGGTTGCATTAAAGCGACAGTATTTGTTAAAGGACAAAAATGTTCATCACATTGGATTTTTTTAGCAAAAATGTATTTCTGCCATCCTTCGATTCATCCTCAGTGTACTTTTCTGAGATATTCTTAGAACGGCTTTTATAGCTAATTTTGTAATAAATCACTTACATCATTAAAGATGGCCGCCATTCGCAATTTTTAAAATCTCATATGTTGAGGTTATCTGTTAAATGTATATACTAGATTTATACTGTGGATGTATTAAGGTGGTCCTGCCACATGTTTCTGATGGTGAACAGCACACCAGTGTACCATATTTAATGTTTTCCTGGTAGGCATGGCACAGGAGTGGAAACTTTTATAAAACTCAAAATCCCTCTATCTTCATTTGGGAATGAAAGAAAATTAAAATAAATATTTCTATATTGATGATTTTGCCAGAAAAAACATTATTAGAGAACAAAACACCATAATGATTAACAAATACTGCTGCTTTAAAAAAGAATCATTGCCCCCCCCCCCCCAAGACTTGATCTGGTCTTCCTTCTGGAGCCTCTGATGAACTCACACTCCCTTATTTGTGATGTCACAATCCATTGCCTTGGCAATGATAATGATACCACAGAGAACTGTGAATTTACCTGTATGTTAATACTGCCGCTGAGACCACTCTGGTCTCACATGTATTCTTACGGTACGAAATCCACGAACCCTAAGAATGTAAATGAGACCAGAGTGGTCTTGGCATCAATATTAATATATTATTGATCTTGTTTAATATAATATATAATTTTTTTTTATAACCATACACAAATGTGCCCATTTCCAGGGCAGCTGCACGTGAGATACTCCTCACAGAATAAAAGTGTCTTGTGCGCAAAGGAAAGAAGCACCCCAATTGGTCAGGTGTGCTCCCTCAATTTATAATGACATACGACAGGAGAACCAGAGGACAAAGATCCTGCTTTCATTCAAATATCCTCAGTAATTCTTATCCAAAAGTGCAGCAGTAGTGCTACCACCCACTATGCTGGCGACCTGGATCCAGGAACGGACCTGGGCCACTCAGGGGCTGGACAGGAAGGGGAGGATGGAGTCTTCCATGAACAGCTCTCCTCCTTCAGGGAAGGGACGTGGCATCCCATTATCAGCCTGCCACCTGGTGGGAGCTAAGAGGCAGCACAGCAGAATCACCTCAGTAAGAGAGGGCTTGCCGCAGACACTGATGTGCATGCTCGTGTGTCCGGTGCATCACTGCATGGTGGGTGACCATGGGGAGAAAAATAAAATGAGGGAAACATCTCCAGTCATGCTGTAGGGAAGGCCGACCCTCTGCAGGTCCCGCCCCACAGGCTAGGCACCACCTCTGAGATATCAAGACTGCGCTCCAGGACTAACGACCCAGGCTCGGAAGCTCACTTGGGGTGTCTGAGGTTCAGCTGGGGGGAGGTGGATAAAGCATCCGTGGGACTGCTGTCCTCCAGGGATGGTGGACGTGGAGCCCAGCATGTGACTCACTCCTAGTGGAGGCTAGAGAGAAGGCAGTCCAGGGCACCAGCCATGCATGGAGGTGTATCAGCCATTGATGCGTATTGTGTGGAAGCATGAGACATTGTCATGATGGCACTGCATGTCTGCACTTTCTGGGGAGAAAAATTAGAAATCTCCCAGTCAGCAGGATGACACCTATCACCTACAGGCCCCATACCGGGCTATCCCATCCCTGTCCAGCACACTGGATCCTGTCTGATGGCAGGGGTTGGGGAGCTCTGCTGACCCCATCCGAGGTGGAGGGGGTAAGCCCTGGGGCAAGATGCAGGTGGCTAAATTCTGGAGAATGATGGGGTGATGGGGCTGGGGTGACCAGTAAAAGGGGGCCAGTCAGATGAGAGCAGAAAAAGATAAACCAAAGAAAGGATTGTGCTCTGGTTGGGGGGAAGGGGTGAAAGATAGTTGATCTCAGCCTCCATGGGGAAAAATCTCTGCAGGACCCCCCCTCAGAGGTGAGGAAGATAAACCCTATGGATGGTGGGTGACTGGGCTGCAACGTGCTTGACAGAAGGGGCCAAGGGCTGGCTGACTGGCAGCGAGGAGGAGCAATAATACTGGGT
This sequence comes from Neoceratodus forsteri, assembly GCA_016271365.2. NCBI lineage: Eukaryota > Metazoa > Chordata > Ceratodontiformes > Ceratodontidae > Neoceratodus > Neoceratodus forsteri. Next base: position 121,887,914 of record JADMNL010000022.1, read on the forward strand.
AGAAATAAATGTCCTCAGTAATTTAGTATGAGAGATAAATACGGAACATTAATTAAAGCAGCAGAGCAATGAAATGGGGCAAAAAAAGTGACCCTACCTTATTTTCACTGTAAACGATTCCAGACATCTTCCAGTGGTAAAATGTTCTAAATTCAACAAAGTTTGACGATTTTATAAATGTTTTAATTAATGAATTAATGAATGAATGAATTAATTAAGAACCAAGGTGGCTGCCATATTTGGCTTAGAAATACCTTTGTAGACCCGGTAACAGTTAGGATTGAGAAAATAAAATAAAATTATAAAACGGGTGTGAGAAATGCTGCAATCTGATTGGCTGTTAGCATTCTGAGAGCACCATGGCACATGAATTCTTCCTGTCAGTATTCCATCCTCCAGGACTGCTGAATGACTGGAATGATGCATTCTGATTCTGAACCAGCATTCTTAAATTTGGTGGAAGAACTAGTTTATTAAAATCTCCCTTTCAATGAGAAAAACATGAAAAAGATACACTTCTAACATTTTTCTTTAGGATGTTTTTTATATTAGCAATAAGACACTCCCAGGAGTAAGATTAACAGTCAATCACCCCCTAGGGACAATATGGCACTCAGCTGCATCTCGTGCCACATTACACCCCTAGGGGGAGATTAACTGACTGTTAATCTAATCCCTGGTCATTCCCTATTGCTTAAAAAACACATGATGTGCAGCATGGGAGGTAGAAAAGTAGATATGACAGGTATCATAATATTTTTATTAATTGCATATCAAACTGTCTTTTTTGGAATAACAGCTTTTGTTGCAATACTGCTTATAATATAAGCTGAATTATATCTAAATATGTTTTACGCTTTTGTTGGATACTGAAAAATCACGTTACGATGACAGTTTCATATTAGGAGTGTTGCCTCCCATTCTTCTGTGTGGACCCCGTTGGGTTTGTGTCTAGTATAAAAGTCTATACTTACATACATCTCAAATGTCTTTCATTATGAGGAATATCTCTCATGTCCCCCCCTCAGAATTGTCCCACATATGTCCCACATGAGAAAGGTGCAGCCCACACTGAGTAGGTGCTGTGAATTAATTTGTTTTCAGCTGCTGTTGTTTATGCCACTATGTCTCTGGTCGGCAGTCTTCTGCTCGGTTGCCCCAGCCCAATCACCCTGGCATCCCTCAGGACTTATCCTTACCTCCCGAGAGTTCCCCAGAGCTTGAACCCCTCTGGCAGAGGTGGCGGAGACCCCCCAAACTCTGCTACGGAACACATCCAATATGTGGAGGTGGGCCTGGGTAGCCAGGTGTGGGCCTGTGGGTGACTGGAGTCATCAGGACAGCTAGGGTCTATTTGCTTGTTCCTCCTTCCCCTAGGACATCAGCGGCAAAGGTGCACAAGCATGCGCACACACAGGTGTGCATGGTGCGGCACCACCTGACGTCCTCCCACCCATAAGCCACTCTCAACTGCACTGCCACCTGTGATCCCCCATGTGGCAGTGTTGCAGTGGAGTTGGCTCCCTTCGTCCCCCGAAGAAGGAGAGCATCCCCTCCACCGGCTGGCCCCTGAAGACCCGAACTCGTTCCAGAACTCGGGTGCTGACGTCATGCCCAGTAGCGCTACCACTGTGCCAATGGGCCAGCTAAACTTATCCTTTTTAAAGCAGAAATTCAAAATATTTTTAATTTGTTTAACCACAATTCAATTTTGCACAAATTAATGTACTGAATTTCAGCATGTTCAGAGCTTGTATCTCTAAGTCGGCTGATGTATCCCACATTAGGAGGGCTAGTGTCCCGCACATTGTCCCACATTTCAGGTGTCAGCGTCCTACATTTCAGTCACAAAAGATTGAGAAGTAAAGTGATTGCCAGAGGAAAAAAACTTAAACAGCTGCTGATGCCTCAAAGAAAACTTTGAAAAACATAATACTTTTATTCAGCTTGCATTCCATATATATTCTATAGATTTCTCCTCCCCATTATTTATTACTGAGGAAATTTACATAAATACATGATATTATCCCTTAGAGTTCATCTGCCTCTACAGCATATTCCCTTCTTCAAGTCATAATCTTCTGCGTGACATCACACTTGGTTGCCATGGTAGTAAATGTGATGTCACAAGCAGTGCATTATGACCTCAGATAGGGAGAAAGCAACAGAAATAGATGAACTCTTCAGGAGCTGAGATCCTGTTTTCATGCAGAAGACCTCAGTGATAAATAATGGGGAGGAGAAATACAGAACTAATGTAAAATACAAGCTGAACTATGTCTAAATATTATGTTGTGCTAAAGTCTCCAAACCTGGGTCTTGCAGCAAAACCCTGACATCTTGACCATTGTGGAAACATAGCTCTCCCCGAAGATACCTGATTTGGCAGTGGCCTTACCAGGATATGCCATTTTCAGACAGGACAGACTTACAAAAACGTGGGGGTGGGTGCCATTTATGTTAAGGAAACCCTTACTGGTTATGCACTACCTATAGACGGCCTAGGAAATGCTACCCAGGCAGTAGCTGTTAATGTTCTGCTTGGTGCTCACAATAAAATTCTAACAATTGTGTCTGTCTGCTTACCACCTAAAGACTCTGACACAAGCTTCCATACCTTGCTGGAATACGTCAGGAACTTGTCCCACAACTCTGAGACAATTATAATGGGCGACTTCAATGTTAACTGGCAAGCCCTCGATGTTAGTTCATATAAGGATGCAATCTCTGCACTTAGTCTTACTCAGCTAGTCTCGTCATCAACCAGGATCAACTACAAAATGGATACTTGCACCCTAATTGACTGGATCCTGTCCAATCACCCTGAGCGAATCTCCGACGTGAAAGTGCTCCCTAATGCCTTAAGTGACCTCTCGCCCATCACCTGTCTCTGTACTAACAAATTCAAGAAACCTCCTCCCAAAACTATTCTCACCAGGGCACTAAGACCAGGTCATCTTGAGCATTTGAAACAACACCTCCAGGGCGTAGACTGGGCATTACTCGATACCATGAAGGATATAAATACAGCTCTTGACTACTTCATCGGACATTTTAACGAAGCCTGTGACATCCATGCCTCCATGAAAAAAATGAAAGTCCATGGCACAACAAACCCATTGATATCCTTGGACCTCATCAGGCAGATTAATCACAGAGACCACCTCTGGCACTGTGCAAGGGCCACTGGCAAACCAGCTCATATCCAGGAATACAAAGCAGCCAGGAACAAGTGCACCCGGGCTATCCGTGCAGCAAAAAGAATATCACAGGGAGCAGCTCGCTTCTACCTTGGGTGACGGAAAATGTTTCTGGAACAACATAAAAGAGGCAACTGATAAAGTCCCCACAGCCCGGTGGTGATACTCTGTAGTCAGTGAGGTATGCATCTGAGTCTGCCAAAACAAGGAAAAGGGGTGTTTTTTATAGGCAGATCGCGGATACATATCTTCGTGTTTTTCATTGACTGGGCATCATTTTCAGATTAAGGCATGCTTATTTATCAGCATTTTTAGTCCATAAGTGGTGGCCAGGAAGGGGGCGCTGCAGAGATGTCTCACCTCCCTCACTGTTTCCTGACTGGCTCCTTTGATTTTTTTTCTTTTTTACATGGGTTTCTGCACAGGCTTTTTACAAGGTTGGCTATGGACATTTGAATCCCTACTCCAGTCCGTGGGGGGAGGGAAGGAGGAAGAGGGCATTAAGTTGCAATAAGAAACTCCAGTCCATGGGGGTGGTGCAGCTAGAGTAGCAGAGCTCAATCAGGTCTGCAGTAATTTTATGATTGGCTGCCCTATAAGGGGTGTGTGTGGCTAGCACTTAGCTGTGGTGAGTTTAAAATAGAGAGGCTGTGGCCATTTGGTATACTATTGTATTGAGCCCAGCAGGAAATGGAAGTTGGATTCAGTCCAGAAGAAGGAAGAGCAGACCTGAACTGAGCAAAAGTCCATTGCATATTGGTGGTGGTGGTGGTGATCGGATTATGACGGCAAGGGATGGCGACTGGGAGCCTAGAGGAGCCGATTGCAGAATAACACAGCTGGCAGCTGATGATTCGGTCAGCAGTCTCTCTCAGTTTTGACTTGCAGACAGTGCCCAGAGACAGCGGATCTGATTCTCTATCCATTTCTGTTTTTGAAGACGTTCAAGGCGATTACAGGTTTGAACCTGCAACCCAGGCTGCAACCTCATCAGTGGCAGCAAGTTCCATTCCCCTGACCTCTCCAGCTTCATCAAGTTATTAAAGTAACCAACCCCCGAACCAACCCATCAGCTGCACACTTCGCTTGGGGAACGGCGGTGTCAGTGGAATGCTGTGCAAGAACGTATTTCATTTAACTTCAGTATTTACTGCACTGTGTGAAGCAGGGGTGGCTATGGAATGTTTTCAGGGTGATAGCAGTCTTGTCAAGGTGGTACAAAATGCAAAATATTCCCATTGTATGTTCAGATTTGGGTGAAACAGATACTGTTTTCAGGCCTAAGGGGATGGTAAAAGACATTATTTTGCTATGTACCAGAACAGTGAAAAAGCAGGGATACTGAATGAATACTTCTGCTCAATGTTCACAAAGGAAGAGGAGGGGGAGGTACCTAAACCAAACAAGAGAAACACTCTGGATAGGGGGGTCAATACCAGTCCATTCACATAAGAAAGGGTTCTGAAAGAACCAGTAAAACTAAAGGTGGACAAAGCAATGGGGCCTGACGGGATTCACCCAAGAATTCTAAAAGAACTAGGGTAGAACTAGTGACACCACTGACTACTCTCTTTAACAAATCATGGGAGGATGGGCTGGTACCTGAGGACTGGAGGAGGGCGGATGTGATTCCTCTACACAAAAGTGGGAACGGGGCAGAGGCAGGAAACTACAGACCAGTTAGTTTGACCTCAGTGGTAGGGAAAATGGTGAAATCACTTCTGAAGGAAAGAATTGTTGAGTACCTAGAGGCCAGTGGGGCACAAGACCAAAGGTAGCATGGATTCACAGTGGGAAGGTTGTGTCAGACGAATCTAATAGATTTATTTGACTGGGTGACCAAAGTAGTAGAGCAGGGAGGGGCTGTGGACATGGCCTACCTAGATTTTAGCAAGGCATTTGATACAGTCCCACACAAAAGATTAATATACAAGTTAGCCAGCCTTGGAGTGGGTCCCAAGGTGGTAGCCTGGATAAAAAAATTGGCTGGACAACAGGACACAAAGGGTAACAGCAAATGGGGTCCACAGTGAAGAAAGGAGGGTTAGTAGTGGGGTACCACAGGGTTCAGTACTGGACCTGTCCTTTTTAATGTCTTTATACGTGACATTGCAGAGGAACTGGAAGGAAAAGTATGTCTCTTTGCAGATGAAACAAAGATCTGCAACAGGGTTGATACACAAGATGGAGTGGAAAGGATGAGAAGGGACTAGGCAAGGTTGGAGGAATGGTCAGATGTATGGCAGCTTAGATTCAATGCAAAGAAGTGCAAGGTAATGCACCTGGGAAACAAAAACCCATGGGAAGAATACACAATGGAGGGGGGGGGGCGCGGAGATACTGACAACAACAAAAATGGAAAGGGACCTGGGCGTAATTATATCAGATGACCTAAATGTGGGCAAGCAATGTGAGAAGATAGTAAGGAGGGCTGGGGGGGATACTGGGATGATTAGGGAGAGGCATCACCAGTAGAAAACAAGAAGTTGTTATCCCACTGTACAGACCGTCGGTGAGACCTCATCTGGAGTACTGTGTGCAGTTCTGGAGACCCCATCGCCATAAAGACATAGACAGAGTGGAGGCTGTCCAGAGGAGGGCAACCAAAATGGTGCAGGGTCTGCACCAGAAGACATATGAAGAGAGACTAAAGGAGCTTAATATGTATACCCTTGAGGAAAGAAGGGAGATGGGGACATAATAGAAACTTTCAAGTACCTCAAGGGAATCAACAAAGTCCAAGAGGGTATTATCTTTCAGACAAAGAGATGTGCAAGAACAAGGGGGCACAATTTGAAGATAGAGGGGGGGATGGCTCAGAGGTAATGTGAGGAAGTATTTTTTTACAGAGAGGGTTGTGGATGCATGGAACAGCCTTCCTGAGGAGGTTGTAGAGTCAAGAACAGTGGGGGAATTCAAGAATGCATGGGACAGACATAAGGCAGTTCTAGTTGGGGGTAGGAGGAAGTGGGCTGTTGGTTAACTAGGATCTGCAGCTTATCCATCAGGTAGGAAAATGGGCAGACTAGGTGGGCCAAGCGGCCCTTATCTGCCGTCAAATTCTATGTTTCTGTTAGTGACTGTAGTTAAATAAGGAGCATCTGACTGCATTAGGTTACAAGCCCTATATGATGGCCTGTATGTGTACTGTATTTTGCATTCTCTTCTTAAGGGACTGAACAAAAAAAGGTTCTTGGGCCCTCTTCTCAAATGTGAATTATGTCCCTGTACCCACTACTCAAGGCCTGCCATGAGTGACCCCTTCTTACAGAGGCAGACTGTGACTGAAGAATTGGGTGTTTGGGTTCTGCAGTACTGGTGTTCTGTTTTTCCAGACTTTTACCATATAGTTACCCATAATAGACCTGATGAGATGCAAAACCTTGTTTGCAATGAAGTCCTGCTTTTACATATTGTATACTGTATTTAGCCAGGATAATAGAGGTGAGATGGCAATATTTCATTTTCAGTTGGGTCCTGCTTTTACATTGTATTTTTTTCCAGGACAGATAAGCTTAGATACATTATCTCCTTTTCAGTGGGGTTCTGTTGTAGGGTCCTGCTTTTACAGTTTTACAAGATATTAACCTAGGCTCGCCCAGCTGAGATATGATATCTCTTTCAGTGGGATCCTGCTTAGACTCATGTTTACACTGTATTTACCCAGTATAGTACAGCAGATAGAGAATATCTCATTTCCAATGGGGTAATGGTTTTACCCATTTTACAGCATATTTCTCCAGGATAGCCCAGGTTAGAGGCACTCTCGAATTTCAGTGGGGTCCAGCTTTTACAATGTGTTTTTCCTGGAAAGAGCAGTATAGTTGCTTACCTTGTTATGGTTTTTATTTTTTTGCTGCTGTGTTGTTGTCTCATTTTTATGTTTGCTTGCACGCATGTGCAAGAAACATAGTGCCATCATCCGAGTTTTCGGAGGTGTGGCAGCTCTCTTCCAATTCAGGCAGTGTGTTTGCAGGCGCAGCCCCAGTTCTCCAATGCCTGCTCGAGCTGTCTATGACAGCTCCAAAATGCAGTGGAGTACAGTTGAAAGGGGGAGCTACGCTTCAGTGAGCAGCGATAAGATATCGCCTACTCATGCGCGCTCCCCCTACACACACACACACGCACACGCACGCATACTGCATGCTGCCCCCCATGCACACACTATATAGCCAGAGGGGTGCCCAATCCCCCGTCGGCTGTGCTGCGCTCCCAAAAACCTTCCATATGCCACGCTGGGTGCCCACTTTGCGTGGCAACTGTGTATAGCCGGCGGTGCGCAATCCCTATCAGCTCACGCCCCAACAGCCATCCTTGTGCCACGCTGGGAGCCCACCCCAGCATGGCAAACGTCCCGCCGCCATTTAAAAACAAACGAACCTGCAAATAAAAACTGTCCCTGGGCGCCTCCTGCCCTCCCACAACCCGCACTCCACCCACTGCACACCCTGCCTCCCACACCCCTCACCCCATACTTACCTCTGGACCTCGGCACGATGATCTTCGTGGACCGAGAACACGCCTGCACTCTTCAAAGCCGACCGCGAACTGAGGAAATGCCGGTAAGCTGTATAATGGGATAGATAGGGTTTTTCAACTTTGCTGCATATCTCAGGCATTTATTGGAATTTTTGCACCAAATTTTCAACATGGGGTTTTAGGGACCCCTTCTCATGAATGCTGTCACTGTCATGGCGTTATTCGGGCCTGAAGGGTGATTTCGCAGTCACTGCACGAAATCACCTTTCAGGACCAATTAACAAAACAACACTGCCAGTGTTCATAAGATGGGCTCTTAAAAAGCCTATGTTGCAAATTTGGTGAACAAATTCCTAAAAATGACTGTTTTACAAGTGTGCGTTGCGCAGTTCCTATGCATGCTTGTAAGTTAGCAAATTTTCAATATTTTCACTCCAGATTTTCAACATTGCCATTTTACCATACCTTCTTATGAACAGTACAGCTGTCATTTTTCACATCTCACCCAAAATGTGTTTCTGCCCATAGGAACATAGAAACATAGAATTTGACGGCAGATAAGGACAGCTTGGCCCACCCAGTCTGCCCATTTCCCTACCTAATGGATAAGCTGCAGATCCTAGTTAACCAGCAGCCTACTTCTTCCTACCCCCACCCCCTAGAATTGCCTTATGACTGTCCCATGCATGCTTGAATTCCGCCACTGTTTTTGACCCCACAACCTCCTCGGAAGGCCGCTCCATGCATCCACAACCCTCTCTGTGAAAAATACTTCCTTAAATTACCTCTGAGCCGCCTCTATCTTCAAATTCAGCCTCCTGTTCTTGCACACCTCTTTTTGAAAGATGCTACCCTCTTGGACTTTGTTGATTCCCTGAGGTACTTGAAAGTTATGCACAATGGTGCAGTCGGTGTGCTAAATCAATGTATGGACAAATTAAGAAAATCACAGTGACACTGTTCATGAGCAGAGGTCTTAAAATGGCTATGTTGAAAATTTGGTGAAAGAATTCCTAAAATAACTGTTTTACGAAGGCAAGCTATGCGAGTTCCTACGCACGCCGTAAGTTTGTGATTTCAATATTTTCACTCCAGATTTTCAACATTGCCATTTTGCCACACCTCTATGAGCAGTACAGCTGTCATTTTCACATCTTGCCCAAAATGTGTTTCTGCCCATGTAGCGCAAATGGTGCAGTCGGTGTGTGAAATCAATGTATGGGACACATTAAGAAAATCACAGTGACACTGTTCATCAGCAGACATCTTAAAATGGCTATGTTGAAAATTTGGTGAAAAAATCCCTAAAAATGACTGTTTTACGAGCGTGCGTTGCGCAGTTCCTACGCACGCTCATAAGTTCGCAAATTTTCAATATTTTCAATCCAGATTTTTGACATTGCCATTTTATTACACTTCCTTATGAGCAGTACAGCTATCATTTGTCACATCTTGCCCAAAACATGTTTCCACCCATGTAGCGCACAATGGCGCAGTTGGTGTGCGAAATCAATGTATGGAATACATTAAGAAAATCACAGTGATGCTGTTCATGAGCAGAGGTCTTAAAATGGCTATGTTGAAAATTTGGTGAAAAAATTCCTAAAAATGACTGTTTTATGAGTGTGCATTGCGCAGTTCCTACGCATGCTTGTAAGTTCGCAAATTTTTAATATTTGCACTCCAGATTTTCAACATTGCCATTTTACCACACCTCCTTATGAGCAGTATAGCTGTCATTTTTCACATGTCACCCAAAATTTGTTTCCCTCCATGTAGCGCACAATGGCGCAGTCGGTGTGCGCAATCAATGTTTGGGACAGATTAAGAAAATCACAGTGACAATGTTCATGAGCAGAGGTCTTAAAATGGCTATGTTGAAAATTTGGTGAAAAAATTCACAAAAATTACTGTTTTAGGAGTGCATGTTGCGCAGTTTCTACGCACACTTGCAAGTTTACGAATTTTTAATATTTGCACACCGGATTTTCAACATTGCTATTTTATTACACTTCCTTATGAGCAGTACAGCTGCCATTTTTCACATCTCGCCCAAAATGTGTTTCCGCACATGTAGCACGCAATGGTGCAGTTGGTGTGCGAAAACAATGTTTGGGACAGATTAAGAAAATTACAGTGACACTATTCATGAGCAGAGGTCTTAAAATGGTTATGTTGAAAATTTGGTGACAAAAGTCCATAAAATGACTGTGTTATGAGTGAGCATTGCGCAGTTTCCACGCACCCTCGTAAGTTCATGAATTTGTATTATTTTCAGTCCAGATTTTCACCAGTGACATTTTTCTATACTTCCTTATGAACAGTACAGCTGTCATTTTTCACAACATGGCAGAAATGTATTTTCACACTTTCAGCGCAGAAATGCGTGATCGCTGCGGGAAATCATTGTTCGGGACAGATAAAGAAAATCACAGTGACACTGTTCATGATCGGAGGTCCCAAAATGCCTGTGTTGACAATCTGCTGTAAAAAATACGCAAACTAATTACATTACAGGTGTGCGTTGCACAGTTTCTACGCATGCTCATGACTTCACCAGTTTTTTAATATTTTCACTGCAGATTTTCAACATTGCCATTTTTTACACCTCCCCATGAACAGTACAGCTGTCATTTTTCACATCCTGTTTGGAATGTGTTTTTGCACCAGTGGTGCTAAATGCCGTAGTCACTGTGCAAAAGCAGCTTTTGGCTAACAAACTGATATTGCCACTATTCATGAGGTGGGGGTCACAAAAAAACATGTTGAAAATTTGGAGTGAAAATACCAATGAATGCCTGAGGCGTTAGAGTTTCCTACCATAACACCCCACTCTGTAGAGAATGACAGGCGTCAGGGGTGTGACTTGGGATTCTCGCCTGTAATGTTCATACCATTCCACACCCTGCAGCAAGTGAGAGGCATCGAAGTGTGGCTTGGGCTCTTCGGCCCCAAAGTTCACCCCATTCTCCAATACTGCACCCATCTCACCGTATTTCCTGATGGAATGGGGTGCACATAAGGGCCAAAGACCCCAAGGCACATCGTGACACTTGTTGGTGTCTGCAGGGTAGGGTGTTGTGAAATGGCATGGCTGTTATGCCTGACAACCCAAAGGCACACCCCAATGCCTGTCAGTCTCTGCAGGGTGGTGGTGGGGTTGGCTTCAGTTCAATACTTCACTGCCATTCCTATTATGCAGCTCTGTAACTTTTACACTACCAATGCCAATGCCAACAAGCAAACATTCGGCATTGACAAATGCTTGTTACACATTAGTTTTACTACATTGAGAGAATAAATGATGGGTATTGTTGGTATGTGAAGAAATATACTGACCAAGGGGTTGGATGTGGAGAACTGGAGTGGACATGGCTCTGGAGCCAAGATGTATGAACGAATCAGGGCAGGGATCACAGCTGTATGTCACTGCTGTATGTGTGCCGTAATCTGCCTGGATAATCTGCCTCTTCATTTTATGCTAAATGTGAGGGGATGGGGCCAGAATTGACTCCTTGAATTGGTATTTTAGGCGTGTGAATCTGTAACTCCAAAACAAGGAAAGGAGTAATTTTGAAAAAGTCCAGACCAGCATGGGTACCACTTTTTATTTAGAGTGTCACCACTGGGTCCCAAGGTTGCTCCTACAATGCTCAGTATTAACGGAACTCCTACGCTTGACGCCCTGACTATAGCAAACATCTTCAATAATGCATTTACAGACCTTGGCAGTGTCCTTCCCCTGGATTTCTTCAAGGACAGTGAGGACTCACCCAATAGCACTGATAAACGGCCTGATGACTCAGCCCCAGCACCCCCTCCTTTCTACTTCAAAGAGGTCCCACAGTATACAGTCAGGAAGTACCTTGCAAAGGTTCTAGGTAAGACCAGGCACAGCGGAGATGCTCTAGATCTCAAACTAGTTGCACTTACCCTTTATGTTACACTGGATCCCATCACAAAGATTATGGCTCTGTCCCTTAGACTGGCACAATTCCCCATGCTCTGGAAGTCAGCCCTTGTTACACCTATTCACGAAAGTGGAGACCATTCCTTACACACAAACTACAGACCTATCTCTATCCTCCCACCCCTCTCCAAGGCATGTGAGCGCATAGTTGCTGGCCAGTTGGTTGATTATTTGGACAAATACTTGATCCACTGCCCCCAGCAGCATGGATTTAGAAAGGGACACAGCACCTCCGCAACACTGATTGCATTCACTGGTTTCATTCACAAATCCCTGGATCAAGGTGGCTTAGTGGGCGTGGCCTTCATAGACCTGACTAAGCTCTTTGATACAGTTAACCACACTGTCCTCCTCAAACAGCTGTCCTACATTGGACTCTCTACAGACACTGTCTCCTGGCTCGGAAGCTACTGTATATATCAGACTGCACACCGTGGGTGATAATAGCCAGTGTTGCCTCACACCATCTACCCGTTCGATCTGGAGTTCTGCAAAGCTCCATACTGGGGCCTCTTCTTTTCAGCATCTTCTTTAACAATCTCCCCGAACATGCCAACAACACATCCTTCTTTACGTGTGTAACCCAAAGGCCACTTTTTAACTAGTGTGCACACTCCTCATCAAAATCTGGAAACACTGGTGCCCATATACTGGCATACACATTTATTTTACAAAAAGGTGGGTACCACCCTTGGCATTAGGATGTATACCTGGCTAATTTTCAGAGGAAGAGAGGGGTTGGGGTACAGAAACAAACAACATGAACCTTGTGTAAATGACACAACACAGGTCCTGGGTGGAGGCTGCTAGGCATTTGCTTGATCTAACCTGCTGAGGGGACCCCAGTAAATCCACACAACCAGAAGCAATAATCGAATGTCCATAACGGTGACTGGGATTGTGTAGTATGGCTTTATTAAACAGACAGAAAGTAAAAGCAGAAGTGGACCCCCAAGGGATAGTCCAGGCTGGACAGGTACAATTCACAAACTCTCCTTGCATGCAGTACAGTACATGAACAACAACAGAACAGCTTCTTCCCAAATTCCCAAAAGGTTCATTAGTGGACACCTGGCCACACACAAGAACATTTTACTTCCAGTTTCTCAAAACAGTACATTTGTGGACACCTGGCCACACACATGAACATTTTCTCCTATGAGTGTTAATCGGTGAAACAAAGTCACACACTCAGAACTCTTCTTCGCACAATTGGTGCATTTTAGTGAAACTCAGTCACACATCTCAACCTGCATCCTGGCCATTTGCTCAGGTATAACTGGTGCCCTTTACGAACCAGGAAGCCCTGCCTTGTAAGCACTTAGATGGCGTTCCTCCCACCCTTGTCCCAACCAACAATCTCTGCCATTCTTCAGGGTTACACCATTCCCCACTGAAATGCTAGCGGTCCCATTCTTTAACTTGTCACTCACTGGGTGACCCGAAAATAAACTGCACTCACTTGGGTACACAGTTTACTATTACTTCACTCACTTGGTGAAACTAGGGGCACTGACAGGTGAGATCCATCCTTATCTATGGGCATACGCACCCCAGACTATCGAATCCCCTAAGAAAATGTGGAGATCGAGTCTCCTAGAACGGTACTCACAGAGGTTGTCCCGTCCACAGGGCATGGAACAACAAAAAGTAAAGAAAGACACTCTCCTGGGTAGCTGATCAAAACAGTTTCTTTCAGGTCCTATCCAAGGCAGCTGAAAACACCACAGAAGATTCAGGGGCTTGCCCCCTGAGTTCACTGAGAACAAGCAATTCCTTCCACTTCACAGGGAGTAGAAATCAGGAAATCCTGCTGTAGCCTTGTCTCCACCACTCCACTGGAAGCTGGAAATGACACTCAACTAGGGTGAGAAATCCTGGACCGTCTCATCAGAGCTCACTGGCAGTCCTTCTGCCACTCTCACCTCCTCACTCCACAACTACTGAATGACACTGAGCATTCTAAGCTCCCCAGAGCATCTATCCACAGAGTGTGGCATATGCTGCTGCGAGAGTTCTAAATGATCTAATCATTCTTCCCTAGGCTAGCTGAGTAAACAATGATGTCATTATGTAAGGAGCCCCTAATGAGCTCCCTACCAGCTGCCAGCTACCTTCCTAACAATAATACTGATAGGATTCTAGTAATCCCAGGGACTAGGTGGTTATACTCGTCCCTTGTCAGGTAAATGACTGTCTGCAGTCATTCCCTCACCCGGCACCAGGCCATCCTACCTCTGATGCTCCCTACTGGGAGGGCTGATGAAGTCCTCCCCTACCATGTGCCAGGCACAGGCAGGTAACACCTAAGGATAGAGGCCCACTGAAGAAACTTCAGTTCCTTTCCTACTACTGTACTATCTATGTATCCTCAGTGGCTCCAAAAAACTGCCCGAAGCATGTCCTAACAGACAGTATTGGTGACCCCTATCTAGAATCAGGACCACCAACCTGCCTTCCCCCCTAACTTTCTAGGAGAAAACCGTCTGACCTATGCTACCTACCAGGTGTCCAAACCCAAAAACATTTACACCACACACCTGTAAAATGAAAAAAGGTTAGACATTGTACTAAACGGTTACACAAGCCTAACAACTCTACACAAATGAGGACTCCGATGAGTCCCACAAAATCCTCTTCAGGTCTTCTTGTCTTCTTCCAGGAACACCTGCAAAAGAAAACACTACAAAAACACATTTCTGTACACAACTACAATCTGTAAAGCCAAAAACAGTGACCGAAACCCTCCCACTGGATACAGCACAAGTCCAAAAAGCATTTTCTAAAAGGATTTTCTACAAAAGTACAAATATAGAAAACATAAAAACATTTGCAAAACATTTTGGGGGGGAGGATCCCTGCAAAGTCCAAAACTAAGGAGGAGTCCAGAGTGCCGAAGCACTACAACAAGAGTCTCTCCTAGGCCAGAGCCTGCTGAAGCACAGTTCTGGAACAGGAACAAGGCCTGCAAGCACTGCAGTCTAGATGGATGGTCATTTGGGGACCATAATTCCAAAGAGTCTTCAAACTTGCAGGAAACAGTTAAATTAAAAATGAAAAAGGTCTCTTACCAGTTCTCGGTGACAAAAGGATGTGAACATCACCTCTCTGAATCTGAGGCCTGATGATCTTCGGCTGCTGGGTAGACAAAATCTTCGGATCAGATGCTTCCATGGCCTCCTAATGAACCCGGACTGGAAATCGTCTCTGAACTGCTGGGCTGATGAACCTGGATGTTATCACAGATAAACCTGGATGGTGTTGGAGCCAAACCTGGATGCTGCTGCAGACGAACCTGGATTATCAGAAGAAAAGTAACTCCATCCTGGGTTGCTGACTCTTCGGTAGCAGATGGCTGATATGGCAATGGCTGGATTCACTTTTGGCAAGCGGGTACATTTTTCAAGAATGGCACAAATTTCTGGGGTAGTACCATTCCAGATCTGGGGCATAGACTGTCATCTCATCTGGACGCATCATGCGAACATTATAGAACGTCTCTTGACCAGCTTTGTCCACTATTCTGACAGAGTTGATCAACAAGGTCCTGCCATGCCTCCAGAATTGCAGTCTATCATTACACACCTTAATTCAGACCCACTTGTTTACTCTAGAGTGCAGGTTGGCACACGTTTCCTCCCACAACCAGGCATGCCTGCCTTTCTCAATGTCTTCCCATATTTGTCTAGGGTAGAAAGGGTGTGACTGTCCATACTTGGCCTCAGCTCATCTACACACAATTCTCTCCTCTTTGCTGATTTTAAGTAACTCACATCCAGAAGCATGGCTTGGGGGTGGCCAGTCCTGGTTGAGCCAGTCACGAACACATAGTGCAGAACAAGAGCAGTCCACCTCTGCACTCAAGGGCACAGTTCTTGAGCCTTCCTCCACACTGACATTGGGATGCTCCATGGAAGCCCAGGCCAATGGCGACTCACGAGGGCCCACTGAAGCCATTGCTGCTTCTTCCTCTTCCACACATCCTGCCCAGGAGCTGGTGACTGCACCAGCTCCCACAATTGACAATTCTCCACTGTCATCGGAGGCACTGTCCTCCCAATGACATGCTTCCTCCACCTCAGACTCTCTCACGAGGCTTGGACTTGGGTCTTCCACCCATGGATCTACTGAGCCTGCATTGGCAGCATCAAATTCCACCCTCTGTGGTGTGAAACACTTCACTTCCTCTGGGCCTTGAAAAGCATTGGCGCAGACAATGTCCAGAAGCTCCTTTACAAACTCTATGGGGTCACTTTTACTGCAACCAGCCTGTTGCTGTTGTTCCGATTCTACAGGGTTCCCTGTCTGTGTCCAGGTTGGAGCTAAACGGATGTGTTTCGCTTTAGCTACCCCTGTTCCACCTGCCATGCTCATCCCAAATCATGTTCTTCAGTCTGTGCAATAAGGAATGGGCAGAACATCTCTTCCTGGTTTTAAGTATACTATGCACACATTAACCGGATAGTTGGGCAAAGCCACCTCAACGGGTGCTGTTGAACAGTCATACAATTGCTCAGAATGGGCTAGTTCTTGTTCTTGTTGGGCCACCCACGCTCTAGCATGGAGCGGGTAGTGAGGAGTTTGCTGCGCCATGTACTGAAAGTCAAACACACAAGTCCCAAAATTATGATTGTTTGCAAGCACTCTGAGATTTGGTTTTAACACGCTGGAAAAAGTTCACAAACAGGCTGCCTGGCTGCTGCAATTGCATTCCACAACTTAGCAAGAAACCATTTGTAACTTTGTTTTGGGTTTGAAAACGCTGTTTTAAAATGGAGCTGCTTTGTTTACATTGATGGCTGCAACCCAACATGGCAACTGAAACTTTGCACCACACTCAGTTAAAAATTGCTAGGATTCTGCCTTGATCTTTTCATTTTAACTGATATTCTCAGGCACAAGTTCATTTTACTATTTCTCAGTCCATTACTTTACAAACACTTGGACCCACCAGGGGATCATTGGTTTTAAAGTTCACTTTCTTTGAAAACAGCACTTTCACACACAAAGTCCAAGATTTAACAGTTCATAAAAGTCTCTCTTTCAGTACTTTTGCTGCATTTGCTCAAGTTCTTACACAGTTTTCCGACCTTGGCACCACAGTCAATTTCTTTTACACAAGGGTAGTTACAGGCAGTAGATGGTTTGCACCGTCGATGGAATACGGCCTGCTGCCGACTTGAACATACAAACATATGAACTTACGAAGAAGCTAGCAGAAGAAGGCCATTTGGTCTATCAAGTCTTATTTATTTATTTTTTTTAATTTTTAATTTATTTAGTGATTCGGAAAAGACCTTTGAGCGCAAGCTCTTTTTCAAAGGTTCCACGTCATAGATTGCAAAACAAAGTACAATAGGAGAAAGCAAAGGTACATCACAATGAACGATACAGCTTGGATTCAGAACTTACAGAATAACTCAAAACATAGGTACAAGTTAAAATAACAAGAAAAACACTTTATGAGGGTGGGGAGGTAATAAGAAGCCACAAAGTGCCTTGTCAGGAGTTCAGAGGGACGGGGATAGATGGCAGTGGGGTGAAGAAAGGAGGTACGACAGAGAGAGGTATGTACTGCGGTGGAGGTGAAGGGTGGGAGAAGAAGGGCAATAAGGTACAGGGAGAAATGGAGGGGTGAGGGGAGGCTGAGCAGAGAAGACATGCTAGAGTAAATGGTGGGGTGCGAGGGGCATGGTCAGGCAGCTTGCATTAGTAGTGACTGTTAGGGAAACTCACAGGATTGGGAGTTGGGGGAGGGGTGAAGGTGGGTCGGCAGGTGCTGAAGGAGCATGATGTGAACTGATTGCTGAGGCAAGTCATGAGAAGGGACAGAGAGAGGGGGTACCTGAGGCCTGCTTAGTGTTTGCTGGGGGGCAGAGAGAGCAGGTGTGGCTGGACTTAGGGGCAGGTGCACTTAGAGAGTGTTATTAGGTGCTGTTTGAGATCAGTTTTAAATTGGACCAGACAATCGCTGGCCAGGAGGTGCCCAGGGAGTTCACTCATCCACAGGGGGGCCCGGAAGGCAAATCCACATTGCCCAAGCGAGGTGCGATGGAAGGGGATAGCCAAGGGCCCTCTAGTCCTCCCCCTGGTGACCTGTAACAAGTTGGCTGCCTTGATCAAATTGCCTGCACAAGGTGGTGTTTTACCCAATACAGCCTTCTTCCCTAGGATGCAAGTCTGGAATTTGACCCTGTTTCTTAATGACAGCCAATTTGCATGTTCGTATATAGTACAGGTGTGAGTGCCATGCTCAGCATCCAGGGTGAGTCTGCAGGCTTTGTTGAGCGCAGTCTGAACCCTCTTGAGCACTGTATCCATTGCCGCCCCACAGACCATTACTCCAAAGTCAATAGTAGATATAATGGAACTGTGGACTGAGAGGTGGAGGGCCCCCAGAGAGAGGTATTGCCTGTACCTGTACAGGACACCAATCTTGGTATTGACTGTCTTGACCAGAGACAGTAACGGGGGGGGGGGGGTTGACTGTATCAAAGGCTTTGGTGAGGTCAGTAAAGACAGACTCCACCAGTTTGCCTTCATCCAGGGACTTATGGGCATAGTCCGTGTAGTCCAGCAGGGCAGTGGTGGTACTGTGATTTTGTCTGAAGCCATGCTGGTTGGGGCATAGTGATTATACTTATTGAGGTAGTCAATGAGTTGATCCACGACAATCTTTTCCAGTGCCTTGAACAGGGGGGAGAGGATCGAGATGGGTCTGTAGTTGGCTACCAGAGACTTGGCGCCTCCTTTATGCATTGGCATAACTAGGGCTTGCTTCCAAACCTCCGGGAATTGGGCAAGGACAAGTCTGCTCATATTGCAGGGTCCATAGCTTGAGCTAATGTCACTGCCCTTCCTCCCCAAGAAGAAGGAAAAAGAACAAAGCCTCTGGGGTGAAACGGGCTTGCTGTCCCGCTGATCGTCGCTACGATCACCTCGATCACTATCTAATCGGTCGGAATACGGGTTAAGCCTGGGTCATTTTCTGAGAAAGTCAGAAAAACTGCTGCTGCAGAAGCGCTTTTGCTGCAAGCGATTCCTCCTTCCTGCTGCACGAACTACAAGCTGCTCGCACACTGTAGGCTGCTCCTCCATGAATGTTTCACAAACAGAAACTTAGGCAAGGGCGGGGCATAGGTGCACTGGGACCAATCACACAACACCATGCAAATGAACTTTCTCTCTCTCTCTCTCTCTCTGCCGCACTCTTGCATGGCGATCATCGAGAAGACAACATTTCAACTGCAAAATTACACTTTTTTCTCGGCTTGAAATTTCAGTGTGGCGAAACATTTTAAGGCGTTTTCACTCAATTCTTGGTGCATTTTCCTTAGCGACTCTTCCAAATTTCACTGTACACACTTGAAACTTTCTGAGCATTTAGAAAACACTGTCTTTTAGGTCAACAAATACTTTTCTCTGGAAATGTGCAACTTCTAAATAGTTTTTCAAGCATTTTTACTGCAAGGCAAGGGCAATTATTTTTCAGTCCACAGTTTCAAAGTAAACACACAAGCAGCAAATTCTTCCTTTTTCCATTCCACATAAACTGGGGCAGCAAGACTTTCAGGTGGCATTTTACTTGGCACAACCTGCTTTCTGGTAAACGATCTTCTGTTCGGGGCACCACTACCAGACAGGAAGATCCTGGACATACTCTCAGCATGCCTCTCACCACAAATGAAATATCCCAAGATGAGCCCACATTTTTTGTAACCCCCATGCCACTTTTTAACTAGTGTGCACACCCCCTATTAAAATCTGGAAATACTGATTCCCATATACTGGCACACCCATTTACTTTACAAAAAGGTGGGTACCACATTTGGCATTAGGATGTATACTTGGCTCATTTTCTAGAGGAAGAAAGGGGTTGGGGTACCGAAACATACAACACAAACCTTGTGTAAATGACACAACACAGGTCCTGGGTGGAGGCTGCTAGGCATTTGCTTGATCTAACCTGCTGAGAGGGCCACAGTAAATCCGCACAACCAAAAGCAATAATTGGAATGTCCATAACAGTGACTGGGATTGTGTAGTATGGCTTTATTAAACAGATGGAAAGTAAAAGCAGAAGTGGACCCCTGAGGGTCAGTCCAGGCTGGACAGGTACAGTTCACGAACTCTCCTTGCATGCAGTACAGTTCATGAAGAATAACAGAACATCTTCTTTCCAAATTCCCAAAAGGTTCATTAGTGGACACCTGGCCACGCGCGTGAACATTTTACTTCCAATTTCCCAAAACAGTGCATTTGTGGACACCTGGCCACACACATGAACATTTTCTTCCATAAGTGTTAATCAGCGAAACAAAGTCACACACTCAGAACTCTTCTTCGCACATTTGGTGCATTTTAATGAAACTCAGTCACATGCCTCAACCTGCAGCTTGGCCATTTGCTCAGGTAAAAATAATGGTGCCCTTTATGAACCAGGAAGCCCTGCCTTGTAAGCACTTACATGGCATTCCTCCCACCCTTGTCCCCAACCGACGTTCTCTGCCATTCTTCACGGTTACACCACTGAAACCCCCATTCCCCACTGAAACGCTAGAGGCCCCATTCTTTAACTTGTCACTCACTGGGGTGACCCGAAAATAAACTGCACACATTTGAGTACACAGTTTACTAGTACTTCACTCACTTGGGTAAAACTAGGGGTACTGACAGGTGCAATCCAGCCTTATCTATGGGCACACGCACCCCAGACTATCGAATCCCCTAAGCTTCTAGAAAATGTGGAGATCTAGTCTCCTAGAACAGTACTCATAGAAGTTGTCCCATCCACAGGGCATGGAACAATGAAAAGAAAAGAAAGGCACTCTCCTGGGTAGCCGATCAAAGCAGTCACTTTCAGGTCCTATCCAAGGCAGCTGAAAACACCACAGAACATCCAGACAATTGCCCCCTGAGTCCACTGAGAATAAACAATTCCTTCCACTTCACAGGGAGTAGAAATCAGGAAATCCTGCTGTAGCCTTGTCTCCACTACTTCACTGGAAGCTGGAAATGACACTCAACTAGGGTGAGAAATCCTGGACCCTCTCCTCAGAGCCCACTGGCAGTCCTTCTGCCACTCTCACCTCCTCACTCTACAACTACTGAATGACACTGAGCATTCTAAGCTCCCCAGAGCAGCTACCCACAGAGTGTGGCTTATGCTGCTGCGAGAGTTCTAAATGACCTACTCATTCTTCCCTCAGGCTAGCTGAGTAAACAATGATGTCATTATGTAAGGAGCCCCTAATGAGCTCCCTACCAGCTGCCATCTACCTTCCTAACAATAAAGCTGATAGGATTCTAGTAATCCCAGGGACTGGGTGGTTACACGTGGATGATGCAGTGATCTTCACTAGTGGGACTGACCCTGAGCCACTAGAACTACAACTTCAAGATGGCTTCAAAGACATGGAGGACTGGTTCAGGAACCATGAACTAGTGCTGAATTATAAAAAATGAAAGTCATGTTGTTCAGTGGTTCTTGTAGGAAACACAGAGCCAGAGCCCTTAACATCAAGAACTCACCAGGTGACCCACTTGAACAAGTTCATCATTTTAAGTACAGTACATAGGAGTGACCCTGGATAGCTCTCTGTCCTTCGCACAGCATATCAATAACATTGCCAGTTCTATAAGTATCAGAACTGGGTTATTACATTGACACAAGCATTGTCTAATGCCAGAAGCCCTTAGACTAGCAATCAACAGCTCCATTCTTTCCATTGTCGATTATGGATTGATCATTTATGGCTCAGCCACCAACACCTCCCTTCACAGAATAGCAGTGGCGCCTAATAAATCCGGACATCTTCTCACTGGAGCAACCCACCATCCCAACACATGTGAACTCTATAAACAAACAGGTTGGCTTCAGCTTACTGGAAGGATCCAATTGCAAACCTGCCTACTCACTAAGAAAGCTATGCTTGGGCTTCTTCCTCCTGGAATGACAAACCTACTCAACCCATACTGCAGCACTCAACATACTCGGAGCACTGTGAACCAACTTCTCTCCATTCCAAGATGCAAGACCACCCAACGAACAATGCTCGTTTGCATTTAGAGCACCTGTCTGGTTTAATGCACTGGCAAATTATATCACAGCCCTTTCTAAACTGAGTCCTTTTAAAGGCTCTCCATCAATATCTCACATCTATCAGTTCCTGTGACTGTGCCCACTGACATTGGGCTGCAGCAGTCCTTTCAACCCCTAGGGTAGCCACCCTCCTGCCTCTTTTGTCCACTGCCCACTTTTTGCCCCCTCCTTCCCCACTCATTTCCTCCCTATCCTTACCTGCCTTAACTTTGTATTACCCGTACCTAACTCCCCCAGCTCGACAAAGCCCTTGTCTGCTTACTTTTCTCACAGGATGTCCTCAATACCTCTGTCCTGTCCCTGCTAACACTAACTGCATCTCCTAGGTATTTTAACCTACCCCCAGCTGTACTGTTATGTAACACCAACCTTTGTTTATTTCTTTATTTTTATTTTGCCTTGCATAATGTTATTTTGCACTGCTTGTCACAATGTCATGTAACAACCACCTTTGTATGTTTGTCACCCTGTCTTTGATGTGGAACCTTTGTAAACGAGCTATTTTTTGCTCACAGGTAATGTAATCTGCGATATAATAAATAATAAATAAAAAAGTTCACCTGAAGGTATCATTTGCTGTTTAATAGGATAAAGGAGTCCTATACTAGCCTGACATTAGTACAGAATTCATTAGCTAATCCTGTTCAACTGAGGAGGGGGTCAAAGATAAAGACTTTCTGGTTGGGCTTTGGTCGGCAGGTCCTGCTGATTAATATCCAGTTCAAACTGGACAGAGAGGGAACACATCAAAATGCTGGTCTGTCCGTGGTGGTGTTTGTTTGCCTTGATAACGCACTCATTAGGTTATTAAACTCTTAACTGCAGCTCTTGCCCCATTCTTTAACCTCTACAGGGGTTATTTACAAAGAGCCTTGCATTATTTGATTTGCCTTTGTATTGCTGTTTAAAAAAGAAAATCAGTGGTTCTGTTAGCTGGGAGCATTGCTTTGTGTTTCCTGCCCCCCCATCAAGTGCTGTCAGCTTCTAGTAATCACAGTAGGCTCTCTCTGTCAGAGATCCAGTCAGCAGAGTTTCCACTCCCCCTCTGACTACGGCTGTGCCAGTCCAGAGTACTGCAAATATTGGGCCAGTCATTATTCAGGGCTGAAGAATTAGTAGCATGCACTATTCTAAGGATATTCATATTTGGGAATTAGGAGGAAAAAAGTGAAAAGAATAGACAAAACACCCTTCCCCCCCTTTTCCATGGCCACCCCGCTATATACGTCATCCCTACCCCCCTCCTTGGTCATCCTGTGGGAGAACAAAATTTGAAAACACTTGCTCGGCCCGTTGACTGACTCCAATTTATGCCCTGATGGGGGTTGGGCATGCCCCAGCATAGATCCCTTGTTTAAGAGCAAGAAGATGTTAATACTTACTGGGAGCCTCCTTGCAAACCGTTCGGGCACTGGCTGCCATTATCACTTACTCATTTCACTGAGACAGGACTTGGGATGGTGGAAGTTGAAATGATCACATAACATAGAGTTGCAGTTCATCCGTGATCTGTACTGGGGTATCATTGGTCAAGTTCATTTCTGGGCACACATCCCGCTGATCACACAAATGGATCACAGAGACCCTTTATTTCATCTGCTTATACACTTTGCATTATGGTAGTTCACAAGACCATGTTCAGCATCTGACTCAGGGTCCCTGGCGCTTGGCAGCCCTGACCCTCTCACAGAAACAGATATAGAAACATAGGCTTTGTCAGCAGATAAATACCAAGAGTCCATCCAGTCTGCCCATAAAATGCTTGCTACCTATCCCCCAGACCTAATGACTCAAAGGGGTTTTATACCCAAATCTTCCCTTTCCCCCCTTCCCCACCAAGAGCCCATCTCCATAGTTATTCTTACTGGAATTATCAGCCTTTTTATTTATTTATTTAAGAGTTTGACCAGGCAGGCGTATTGAGCGGAGCACCACTCGTTTCCAGACGTGACATGGGGGAGATTGGGGGATGGGGAACATATGATGATTATTACATACGGTATAGATAATTACAATAGTGTACAGACGATGATTATTACATACAGTACAGATGATTACAATAGTGTACAGTATTTACAACCAGAGGGCTGAAGAACAGCTGACATAGGGGACACTTTTTCAATATTGTACATTTTCACAAACATAGAGAACAGATCAACAATTAACCTTTAGGACCCTATAGTGTAACAGCTGAAATCTGGCATGTCTACCGGTTAGCAGGAACCAGCGGGCTTGTGCTTTTGGCTTCTGTGAGCATGTGCATGTGGCAGGGAAGTGTGCATAGAGGAGTGGGTTGAGACGTCCGGGGTTCGTGGAGCGCCTGATGTCAGCAGGCAAGTCATTCCATAGGTTGGGCATACAATATTTGAAAGCCGATTGACCCTTGGAGGTATGCATGAAAGGGACTTGGAGAAGCCTGGAGTCAGTGCTTCTGAGTGAGTAGGCAGGGGAAGGCTGAGCCAATATGGCGGAATCGAGATAAGGGGGCAGGATCTGTGACCAGAATTTGGCGATGACTCTGGAACAGTGGATCTGTCTGCGGGTCGTGAGTGAAGGCAGGGCTAGGTCCCTGTACAGATCACAGTGGTGGGTCATCGGTGGGCAATCCAGGATGAAGCAACAGAAGGAGTGGAAAAGTGTGTCAAGGCTGGCCAGGTTAGATAAGGGTGCGGCGCCATATACCACGTCGCCATAGTCAAGTATAGGGAGAATCATTTTTTTAACAATTTCCCTCTGGACCTGTTTGAGCATGCAATCCTTATTGCGATATAGAGCACTAAGTTTCAGGTGCAACTTATTGTGTAATGATTCGATGTGGGTGGAGAAATCCAGGTATTGGTTAAGCCAGACTCCCAGGTATCTGAATGAGGTGCAGGACTCAAGGGGGGGGCCCTGTCTAAGGTCAGGAATAAGGGGCATGAAGCTAGGTGGGAGAGTCACGAATGTGACCTGAAGGTGAGTGTGATGTGTTTTTTTTCATATTTAGGGATAGCTGGTTGAACAGGAACCAATTCTGTATGGCACTGAAATCCCGCTGAAGCACAGTGGACGCCTCTCCAGTGGAAGGGCCGGAGGCGTACAGTACGGTGTCGTCCGCATACATTTGGATGGATGATAGTGTGCAGGCCTGCGGGAGGTCATTTAGGAATATAGAAAAAGGCAGAGGGCCCAGGACTGAGCCTTGGGGGACCCCCATAGTGACGGGTAGGGGGGAAGATATGTGAGGGCCAATTTTTCACCAATTGATATCTGCCTACCAGGTAGGCATGAAACCAGCTAGTGGCATGGCGGGAGAGGCCAGCATCATTTAGTTTTGCTAGTAGCTTAGCGCGGGAGATGGTATCGAAGGCCTTGGCCAGGTCAATGAAAATGGCTGAGGTGATATGCTCTTTGTCCATTCCTGAAAGGATGTCATCGGTGATTCTTAATAGGGAGGTAATGGTAGAGTGAGATTTTCTGAAACCAGACTGATATGGGGTGAAGAAAGAGGTTGTGTCTAGGAATTGGGAAAGCTGGGCAAGTGTGAGGTGTTCCTGAATTTTGGCCAGAATTGGGAGAAGGGAGATGGGGCGGTAGTTACCCGGCCTAGAGGGGTCACCGCCCTTAGGTAGGGGGATAATGGTCGCATGCTTCCATGCGGCTGGGATTTTGGCCATGGAGAAGGAGAGGTTGAGAAGATCGGCTAGTGGAGCGGCTATGGCAGGGGCAGATAAGTGAAGCAATTTGGCGTCCAGGCCTGATGGGCATTTATCTTTGTTGGGGTTGAGTGAGCTCAGTACTTGCAGCACTTCGGCTGGGGTTACTGGATGGAAGGAGAAACTGGGGGCATGTGTGGAGTTCAGAGATTTCAATGGGGTACGTGGTGTGGATGAGGTAGGTGGGTGATTGGATAGGAGAGACACTGCACAGCTAGTGAAGAAGGTATTGAAGGCAGAAGCTACTTCGCCAGGGTCAGTAACGGTCGAACCTAGGATGGATAGGGTCGGTGTTGGAGGTTGGGGGGGGAGAGGAGGGATTTGAGAGTTTTCCAAAAATTGGTGGGGTGGTTAAGGTTAGAGTTTAGAGCCGATGTGAAGTAGCTCTTTTTTGCCCGATGTATCAGTTTAGTGCAGGAGTTGCGGAAGGTGTGGTATCTTTGTAGGAATTCTTGGGAGCATGCTAGTTTATGTTTATTCCAAGCCTGATCTCTGGTGTGGCAGCTGCTAATGAGATCGGCTGAGACCCAAGGAAGGTGGGAGCCCCTTACTCGTGTGCTTCTTAGCGGGGTGTGATTATCCCAAACTGCGAGAAACCTGGTCTTAAATGTTTCATAAACGTAGTCAATTGAGGATGCTTTTGGTATGAAGGACCAGTCAATATGAGCCAGGTCATAGAGGAGCGCACGTAGAAATAGGGATTTGTAAGATCTCGTGAGAATCGCCCTAGAGAGGGGTTTTGCAGGTCTGTGCACATTCCTGGCCATGTATATCATGTGATGGTCACTTAGGGAGTCAGGGAGGAGACCAGCACTAATGATTCTGTGAAGGTGGGAAGTGAGGGCCCAGTCCAGGAGGGAGTGGTTGGGTGTTCTAGGGTTTAGCCGGGTGGGTTGGAAGATTAGCTGGGAGAGGTTTATTGCTTTTATTTTGGTGCGTAGTTTGGCACAGTCTTTTGCTAGCCAGTTGAAATCAAAATCACTAAGGATATGGAGCTCACCAGCTGTGGCAGTAGACTTTAACGAGGCCAGGTGTTCTAGGACACTGGGCAGGAGGGTACTAGGGGTGCAGTAGGAACCTGCAACGTAGACAGGAGCGGAGTAAGGCAGTGCAAGTTTGATTGATAAGGACTCTATTTGGGGTGACGGTGTGGGGATTTGGACTGGGGTGAACTGTAGCCTGGAGAAGATAAACATGACAGTCCCCTCCCCCCTTTTCTTGCCTTGACGGTCTTGCCTGATCACTGCATAGCCAGGGATGACTATAGCAGAGTCCATGTGGTGTGGCTTTAGCCAGGTCTCTGATAGTATGAGGATGTCTGGGCGCAGAGACAAGGCTGTAAGTTGCAGTTCTGTTAATTTTTTCAGGAGGCTGCACATGTTGAGGTGCAGTAGTCAGAGGCCCTTGGGGAGACTCATCTGAGTGTGGGGTCTGGGAGGGGTGGGACCCGGGTTTGCTTTGATGTCACCTGCCAGTAGAAGAAGCACTGTGAGAATGATTTTGGTTTTGTGCCAGGCAAGTCTGGCTGTGCGGAGGGGGGTACATTAAGGGTGGGCGCAGTGGCTGAAGTTGCTGAGTTACATAGGATAGTTAGCCCTGGGAAAAGGAGGAGGGAGGAAGGATGGTAGCTCCGAGCTCCCAATTTTGCGCTGGTCCGTATGTGAGGTGTTGTGGGAAAGTGGTTGGGTGGGTGGGGGAGTAGTGAGGGTGTAATGGGGGTGGTTGGGGTGCCATTGTGGATGGGTTGCTGTGGGGAGGGAGGCTAGGGGAAAAGACAGGAGGAGTAGTGGGAGGGAAAACAGTAGCATCTTGCCTTATAATGTCCCAGCAAGCAGTGGTTGCGGCCTCTAGTGGTGATAGCAGATAAGCTGCTAATGAGAGAGTGGGCTGATTGGCTCTGCAGCCACGTGACACCACGTATAAAACAGAGAGCCACCCAAGGGTGGTGGTGGGGGTGGCGGGGTAAACACGCCGTGTACAAGAGGCTGGCACTGCTCCTGTAAGTGCGTTGTCCATACCTTCTGCATTCCTAGGGGTGGGCGGGAGTTCTTCGTGGCAATTTCTGGGGAGAGCAGGCACTTACTGAGTCCTCACAACCCTTGTGGACCTTTCGACTCCAGGCCCACATGACCCCTGCAACTGAAGGAGAGAGAGGGGAGAGAGTGTCAGAGAGGCGGGGCTAACCTACAGGTAAGGATAAAGGAGATACAGAGCTACGCAGTACAAACTGGAGCCGTCCAACGTTACGTGGGGATTACTGAATAATCTGTGAGACCTAAGTAAGCTAAAATAGTAGCTAGGTAAAAACACATCAAGACTCTAGAGCAGCAAAGAATTAAGTATAACAGTGACGGCTAGCAGATTCAAACAGTTCTCACGGAGAGGTGCAGACTATAGCAACTTTTTAAACACTACATTTGTAGACAACTGTTGGCTTTGTCAAGAACTCTTAAGGTACTTGATCGATTACAGGCAAACTGTAGGCTTTGTAACAAGAAATCAGCACAGAAAAACTATCTGCAGTGCTGTGCCGACTCTTATAGGCAACATTACATTTAGAGCAAGGACTTTAGTCAGAAAATACAGTTTAAAAAAAATGCTTTGGCGCCAAAATGCACGCCGTGTACAAGAGGCTGGTCCTGCTCCTGTAAGCGCGTTTTCCATACCTTCTGCACTCCTGAGGGGTGGCGGGGAGTTCTGCGTGGCAATTTTTGGGGAAGGCAGGCACTTCCAGAGCCCTCATGACCCTCATGAACATTTCGACTCCAGGCCCACATGACCCCTGCAACTTTTGCACTACTGGGAGGTGGGGGGGAGTTCTGCGTGGTGATTTGTGGGGAGAGCAGGCACTTCATGAGCCCTCATGACCCTCGTGGACCTTTAGACTCCAGGCCCACACGAGCCCTGCAACATCTGCACTCCTGGGGGGTGGGAGGGAGTTCTGCGTGGTGATTTCTGGGGAGGGCAAGCACTTCCTGAGCCCTCATGACCCTCATGGACTTTTTTGACTCCAGGCCCATATGACCCCTGCAACTGAAGGAGAGAGGGGAGAGAATTTAAAGCAAGTCGGAGAGGCAGGGCTAACCTACAGGTAAGGGCAAAGGAGAGACAGAGCTACGTAGTACAAACTGGAGCCGTCCAACGTTACGCGGGGGTTACTGAATAATCTGTGAGAGCTAGTAAGCTAAAATAGTAGCTAGGTAAAAACACATCAAGACTCTGGAGCAGCAAATAATTAAGTATAACAGTGATGGCTAGCAGATTCAAACAGTTCTCACGGAGAGGTGCAGACTATAGCAACTTTTTAAACACTATACATTTGTAGACAACTGTTGGCTTTGTCAAGAACTCTTAAGGTACTTGATCAATTACAGGCAAACTGTAGGCTTTGTAACAAGAAATCAGCGCAGAAAAACTATCTGCAGTGCTGCGCCGACTCTTATAGGCAACATTACATTTAGAGAAAGGACCTTAGTCAGAAAATACAGTTAAAAAAAAATGCTTTGGCACCAAAACACACGCCGTGTACAAGAGGCTGGTCCTGCTCCTGTGGGCTGATTGGCTCTGCAGCCACGTGACACCGCGTATAAATCAGAGAGCCACCCAAGGGTGGGGGGCGGCGGAGTAAACACATGCCGTGTACAAGAGGCTGGCCCTGCTCCTGTAAGAGTGTTGTCCGTACCTTCTGCATTCCTGGGGGTGGGGGAGTTCTGTGGTGATTTCTGGGGAGGGCAGGCACTTCCTGATCCCTCACGACCCTCATGGACCTTTTGACTCCAGGCCCACACGACCCCTGCAACTTCTGCACTCCTGGGGGTGGCGGGGAGTTCTGTGTGGTGATTTCTGGGGAGGGCAGGCACATCCTGAGCTCTCACGACCCTCGTGAACCTTTCAACTCCAGGCCCACATGACCACTGCAACTTCTGCACTCCTTGGGGGTGGGGGGGGGAGTTCGGCGTGGCGATTTCTGGGGAAGGCAGGCACTTCCTGAGATCTCATGACCCTCGTGAACCTTTCAACTCCAGGCCCACACGACCCCTGCAACTTCTGCACTCCTGGAGGGTGGGGGGGGTGTTTTGCGTGGTGATTTCTGGTGAGGGCAGGCACTTCCTGAGCCCTCACGACCCTCGTGGACCTTCGACTCCAGGCCCACACGATCCCTGCAACTTCTGCATTCCTGGGGGTGGGGGAGCTCATGAGTGATTTCTGGGGAGGCAGGCACTTCTTGAGCCCTCACAACCCTTGTGGACCTTTCAACTCCAGGCCCACACGACCCCTGCAACTTCTGCACTCCTTGGGGGAGTTCTGCGTGGCGATTTCTGGGGAGGGCAGGCACTTCCTGAGCTTTCACGACCCTTGTGAACCTTTCAACGCCAGGCCCACACGACCCCAGCAAACCCACTTATAGCCCTGCTCCCAGTACATCTGTTGGTAATCAGTTCCATGGCGCCACCGCCCTCTCAGTAACGTAAAACTCCCTCACATCCCTCCTGACATTTCCTTTGACTAGCCTCCATTCCTGTCATCTCATGACTGCACTGCTGTTCCTGTTGAATAAGTCTTCATAGTTAACTCTGCTATTTCCCTTCAGGATCTTGTACATCTATATCATGTCACCCCTCTTGCCCATCTATAGCATGTCACCCTCTTGTCCATCTATAGCATGTTACCCCCTTGTACATTTCTATCATGTCACCCCTCTGGTACATCTATATCATGTCACCCCTCTTGTCCATCTATAGCATGTCACCCTCTTGCACATCTACAGCATGTCACCCCTTTTGTACATCTGTAGTATGTCACCCCTCTTGTACATCTATATCATGTCATACCTCTTGTACATCTATATCATGCCATACCTCTTGTACATCTATAGCATGTCACCCTTCTTGTACATCTATAGTATGTCACTCCTCTTGTACATCTATATCACGTCACTCCTCTTGTCCATCTATATCATGTCACCCCTCTTGTACATCTATAGCATGTCACCACCTTGTACATCTATATCATGTCACCTCTCTTGTATATCTATATCCTGTCACCCCTCTTGTACATCTATATCACGTCACCCCTCTTGTCCATCTATAGCATGTCACCCTCTTGCACATCGACAGCATGTCACCCCTTTTGTACTTCTGTAGTATGTCACCCCTCTTGTCCATCTATATCATGTCATACCTCTTGTACATCTATATCATGTCATACCTCTTGTACATCTATACAATGTCACCCCTCTTGTACATCTATAGCATGTCACCCTTCTTGTACATCTATAGTATGTCACTCCTCTTGTACATCTATATCACGTCACCCCTCTTGTCTATCTATATCATGTCACCCCTCTTGTACATCTATAGCATGTCACCACCTTGTACATCTATATCATGTCACCTCTCTTGTATATCTATATCCTGTCACCCCACTTGTACATCTATAGCATGTCACCCCCTTTACGTCTATATCATGTCGCCCCTCTTGTACATCTATATGATGTCACCCCTCTTGTACATCTATAACATGTCACCCCTCTTGTACATCTATATCATGTCACCCCCTTGTCCATCTATAGCATGTCACCCCTCTTGTACATCTATATCATGTCACCCTCTTGTACATCTATAGCATGTCACCCCTCTTGCATATCTACAGCATGTCACCCCTTTTGTACATCTATAGTATGTCACCCCTCTTGTACATCTATATCATGTCACCCTTCTTGTCCATCTATATCATATCACCCTTCTTGTACATCTATATAATGTCACCCCACTTGTACATCTATGGCAAGTCACCCCTCTTGTTCATCTATTGCATGTCCCCCCTCTTGTACATCTATATCATGTCCCCCCTCTTGTCCATCTATAGCAAGTCACCCCTCATGTAAATCTATGGCATGTCACCACCTTGTACATCTATATCATGTCACCCCTCTTGTACATCTATATCCTGTCACCCCTCTTGTACATCTATAGCATGTCACCCCCTTTACATCTATATCATGTCACCCCTCTTGTCCATCTATAGCATGTCACCCCTCTTGCACATCTACAGCATGTCACCCTTTTTGTACATCTATAGTATGTCACCCCTCTTGTACATCTATATCATGTCACCCTTCTTGTCCATCTATATCATGTCACCCTTCTTGTACATCTATATAATGTCACCCCTCTTGTACATCTATGGCATGTCACCCCTCTTGTTCAT
Organism: Neoceratodus forsteri; assembly: GCA_016271365.2. Lineage (NCBI taxonomy): Eukaryota > Metazoa > Chordata > Ceratodontiformes > Ceratodontidae > Neoceratodus > Neoceratodus forsteri. Next base: position 121,919,570 of record JADMNL010000022.1, read on the forward strand.
CTATTGCATGTCCCCCCTCTTGTACATCTATATCATATCCCCCCTCTTGTCCATCTATAGCAAGTCACCCCTCTTGTAAATCTATGGAATGTCACCACCTTGTACATCTATATCATGCCACCCCTCTTGTACATCTATATCCTGTCACCCCTCTTGTACATCTATATCATGTCACCCCTCTTGTCCATCTATAGCATGTCACCCCTCTTGCACATCTACAGCACGTCACCCCTTTTGTACATCTGTAGTATGTCACCCCTCTTGTACATCTATATCACGTCACCCCTCTTGTCCATCTATATCATGTCATACCTCTTGTACATCTATATAATGTCACCCCTCTTGTACATCTATAGTATGTCACTCCTCTTGTACATCTGTACATCTATATCATGTCACCCCTCTTGTCCATCTATATCACGTCACCCCTCTTGTACATCTATAGCAAGTCACCACTCTTGTACATCTATATGTTACCCCCTTGTACATCTATATCATGTCACCCATCTTATACATCTCTATCCTGTCACCCCTCTTGTACATCTATATCACGTCACCACCTTGGACATCTATATCACATCACCTCTCTTGTATATCTATATCATGTCACCACTCTTGTACATCTATATCATGTCACCCCTCTTGTCCATCTATAGCATGTCACCCTCTTGCACATCTACAGCATGTCACCCCTTTTGTACATCTGTAGTATGTCACCCCTCTTGTCCATCTATATCATGTCATACCCCTTGTACATCTATATCATGTCATACCTCTTGTACATCTATACAATGTCACCCCTCTTGTACATCTATAGCATGTCACCATTCTTGTACATCTATAGTATGTCACTCCTCTTGTACATCTATTTCACGTCACCCCTCTTATCCATCTATATCATGTCACCCCTCTTGTACATCTATAGCATGTCACCACCTTGTACATCTATATCATGTCACCTCTCTTGTATATCTATATCCTGTCATCCCTCTTGTACATCTATAGCATGTCACCCCCTTTACATCTATATCATGTCGCCCCTCTTGTACATCTATATGATGTCACCCCTCTTGTACATCTATAACATGTCACCCCTCTTGTACATCTATATCATGTCACCCCCTTGTCCATCTATAGCATGTCGCCCCTCTTGTACATCTATATCATGTCACCCTCTTGTACATCGATAGCATGTCACCCCTCTTGCATATCTACAGCATGTCACCCCTTTTGTACATCTATAGTATGTCACCCCTCTTGTACATCTATATCATGTCACCCTTCTTGTCCATCTATATCATGTCACCCTTCTTGTACATCTATATAATGTCACCCCTCTTGTACATCTATGGCATGTCACCCCTCTTGTTCATCTATTGCATGCCCCCCCCTTGTACATCTATATCATGTCCTCCCTCTTGTCCATCTATAGCAAGTCACCCCTCTTGTACATCTATAGCATGTCACCCCCTTTACATCTATATCATGTCACCCCTCTTGTCCATCTATAGCATGTCACCCCTCTTGCACATCTACAGCACGTCACCCCTTTTGTACATCTGTAGTACGTCACCCCTCTTGAACATCTATATCATGTCACCCCTCTTGTCCATCTATATCATGTCATACCTCTTGTACATCCATATCATGTCATACCTCTTGTACATCTATATAATGTCACCCCTCTTGTACATCTATAGCATGTCATTCCTCTTGTACATCTATAGCATGTCACCCTTCTTGTACATCTATAGTATGTCACTCCTCTTGTACATCTATATCATGTCACCCCTCTTGTCCATCTATAGCATGTCACCCCTCTTGCACATCTACAGCACGTCACCCCTTTTGTACATCTGTAGTATGTCACCCCTCTTGAACATCTATATCATGTCACCCCTCTTGTCCATCTATATCATGTCATACCTCTTGTACATCCATATCATATCATACCTCTTGTACATCTATATCATGTCACCCCTCTTGTACATCTATAGCATGTCACTCCTCTTGTACATCTGTAGCATGTCACCCTTCTTGTACGTCTGTAGTATGTCACTCCTCTTGTACATCTATATCATGTCACCCCTCTTGTACATCTATAGCAAGTCACCCCTCTTGTATATCTATATCATGTTACCCCCTTGTACATCTATATCATGTCACCCATCTTATACATCTATATCCTGTCACCCCTCTTGTACATCAATAGCATGTCACCCCTCTTGTACATCTATATCATGTCACCCATCTTGTGCATCTATATCATGTCACTCGTCTTATACATCTATATCCTGTCACCCCTCTTGTACATCTATAGCATGTCACCCCCTTTACATCTACATCATGTCGCCCCTCTTGTACATCTATATGATGTCACCCCTCTTGTATATCTATAACATCACCCCTCTTGTACATCTATATCATGTCACCCCTCTTGTCCATCTATAGCATGTCACCCCTCTTGTCCATCTATATCATGTCAGCCCTCTTGTCCATCTATAGCATGTCACCCCTCTTGTACATCTATATCATGTCACCCCTCTTGTACATCTATATCATGTCACCCCTCTTGTCCATCTACTGTATAGCATATCACCCCTCTTGTACATCTATATTATGTCACCCATCTTGTACATCTATATCATGTCGCTCGTCTTATACATCTATATCCTGTCACCCCTCTTGTACATCAATAGCATGTCACTACCTTGTACATCTATATCATGTCCCCTCTTGTACATCTATATCATGTTACCCCTCTTATCCATCTATAGCATGTCACCCATCTTATACATCTATATCCTGTCACCCCTCTTGTAGATCTATATCACGTCACCACCTTGTACATCTATATCATGTCACCCCTCTTGTACATCTATATCATGTCACCCCTCTTATCACTCTATATCATGTCATACCTCTTGTACATCTATATCATGTCATACCTCTTCTACATCTATATAATGTCACCCCTCTTGTACATCTATAGCATGTCACTCCTCTTGTACATCTATAGCATGTCACCCTTCTTGTACGTCTGTAGTATGTCACTCCTCTTGTACATCTATATCATGTCATCCCTCTTGTACATCTATAGCAAGTCACCCCTCTTGTATATCTATATCATGTTACCCCCTTGTACATCTATATCTTGTCACCAGTCTTATACATCTATATCCTGTCACCCCTCTTGTACATCTATATCATGTCACCCATCTTGTACATCTATATCATGTCACTCGTCTTATACATCTATATCCTGTCACCCCTCTTGTACATCAATAGCATGTCACCACCTTGTACATCTATATCATGTCACCCCTCTTGTACATCTATATCCTGTCACCCCTCTTGTACATCTATATCCTGTCACCCCTCTTGTACATCTATAGCATGTCAACCCCTTTACATCTATATCATGTCGCCCCTCTTGTACATCTATATGATGTCACCCCTCTTGTCCATCTATAGCATGTCACCCCTCTTGTACATCTATATCATGTCACCCCTCTTGTCCATCTATAGCATGTCACCCCTCTTGTCCATCTATATCATGTCAACCCTCTTGTCCATCTATAGCATGTCACCCCTCTTGTACATCTATATCATGTTACCCCTCTTGTACATCTATATCATGTCACCCATCTTATACATCTATATCCTGTCACCCCTCTTGTTCATTGATAGCATGTCACCACCTTATACATCTATATCATGTCACCCCTCTTGTACATCTATATCATGTCACCCCTCTTGTCCATCTACTGTATAGGTCTATGTGGCTGCCTCCCTGGGCATCCGCCAGGCCAGCTGTGTGGTTTCAATGGCTAGGTTTGGCCATGAACTCTTTGAAAGGCTGTCCAACGTTGTCAAACTGCTTCTGGAAGAGAAGAAATCAGAGATGCGGGAGATTTGTACTCTGGGGTTTTCCCTTATCAAGCACCAGATACAGATGGCTCTGGACTCAGGCAATGTGTCAGCATGAGTGGTGGCGGGAGCAGTGTCTCTTTGCTGGTATGCTTGGCTGCAAATTTTGCCTTTTCCACAGGAAATTTAGCACCAGATGGTGGACCACCTCTTTAGTAGGATGGACCTCTTTCATGCAGGGGTGGTGGACCATCTCACACATGTTGAAAAGTCCACAGTCACCTTAGATTTGGTGACATCAACCACCCAGTCCGAGCAGCCACCCAAGCTGAGACTGCAAGTTTCTTTTCACGGCTCCTTTCAGGGGGTGCATCTAGCCAGCAGCAACAACCCTCTCAGCAGTAACAGAGGCAGCTGTTTCAGCAATACCGTCTGGCCGAGCTTTCCCACAAGTTGAGTGGACATGGCCAGTGCAAAGGTGGTGAAGACTCTATCAGAGGTCAGTCCACTGGGGCTGTAGGAGTAGAATTCTGCATTCATGGATCCCAGTGAACAAAATGAAGGCACTAAGGTTTAAAGTTATACCAAATTTATTGTAAGACACCAAGTGGAAAACAGTCTGACTAGAACCCTCAACCCCAGTGCTTCATCCCTATCTGGGTCTTCATTTGGGGGGGGTTGAAGCATCAGGGATTGGATATATATATATGTGTGTGTGTGTATATATATATATATATGTGTGTGTGTGTGTGTGTATGTAACCCCCCTAAAAATTGGGGTTCCTAAAAGCCTTCCCAAAACTTGCCTAAGTGCCCCCTGCCTAACTGGCGTTCGGCATAATGCCGTTTAAATGTGGGCACTGTGAGTGCTTTTAGAGCCTCTGGTACTGTCTCTTTAAGAGCTGCCTGCTTGCAGGCTTTGTTAGTTTGCAAGGGAGGGTGTGGGTTTACTGCTCGACTCCCACTCAAGCTGCTGTTTGAATCACTCCATTTCTGCCGTTGCTAAGCGAGCAGAGGGAGCATTATTGAAGGATGTAACTGTTTTCTGGAACAACCATAGCATGGCAGTAAAATTGCTGTTCATTTAATCTGTTTCCCTTGCAGCTGGGACTTTGTGTATTTTGCCCCTCCATTTTGGATCAGAACTGCCTTTTGGATCCAATCGGAAGGGAGAGGGTCTTAAAATGGTGTATTGGGCAGTCAACCAGGACTGGGACTCTGTTGAGAGCCAGCTGCCAATGGAAAGTATGGCCAGTGACTCTGGGAAGTGAAGTTCTGGAGTGCGGCGCCTTTTTGCATCAATAGGAGGAGACCGAGAAGACTGGCACTTGAAGCCCTCCAATGGGGTTGGGTGGCGCCTGTGTTGGAATCTCTGCCCAACGGCCAAGAAGGCAGAATCGTTGTGGCTGTGAGTGAGGGTGGAGCTTCGAGCTCCTGCGCTGTGAGTTTACGTCCGGGAAGCGCGTGTGGAAGGCCTACAGTCGGGCGGCTCAATCGCCAAAGTAGTCGGACTGAATCTGCTGTGTGTTGCAGGCAGAGGAGGCTGTACATGTTGCAGCTACCTACCAGGCTCACCCTGTAGAGGACTGGAGAATCTGCTGAATCGCGCTCGGTCTGTCAGGACAAGTGAAGCTGCGCTGATCACCTGGTTCAGTCAGAGAAAGTGATCGGGAGTTTGTAACAGCTGCCTGGTATGGTACCCCTCTGTGTTACATATAAATGTGTGGAGCAATGTCTGAATTATAGGCCAAGTCCTGCAGTGGTGTGCGGGGGATACTGCTGCAAGGGTCGTGAGTAAAACTCAGGGTAGCTCCCTGTTGTTTGATCTATTGAGTTCAAGTGTTTGTCTGTTTTCCTCTCTGGCTACACAAACTGAGCCTGATGGCTCTGGATTACAAGTTTGGGTATTGTATAGTTGCTTTCATCTTCAGGGACCCAACCAGCTGCACCAAACTTGGCTAGCCCCTTATTGCCTGGATAGCCAGTGACAGTGACTTATAGGGAACTTAGCCTGTGCTCAGTGCTCTGAAATAGTAGAGTTTAAGCTAATTAACTAGATTTCCCCCGTAAATAAATCAGATTTGGTTGTTTGCAAAGTATACTGCCTAAACTGCATGTTTGTGCCAAAATACTGTACAGTGGCTATTGCATTACTGTGTCTTCCTTTACAGGGGGTCCCCAGAGTCAAGCTGATCGACCAAACCCTGGGGGTAAGTGCATATTGTAAAGGTACTGTTGGTAACGAGTGTGGGCCACTAGTGGGAAAAAAGTGGGGTTGCAGTGACCCAGAGGGCTGTGGCCAAGTTGTTCCAGACTGTTTTAACCCCGACCTCTGGGTGAAGGCACCCACCATTGGATCCAGGCCCCTCAACCTGTTATTAGCTGAACAGGCAGGGGTAGTAGCCCTTGGGATAGCACCCCCTAGGGGTTACATGTATATGTAGCACCCCCCCTCTCCTGTCTAGGGGTATTTAAGATGTTAAAGTTTGTGGGGAAGGGGGAGCACTGTACAGCCAAGAAAACACAGTCCAGAAATAAGACAGGAAAAACAGTACCTGATTGTCCATGGGTGATGACAGTGATGGATGGACTCCTCTCAATGTCTTCCTCGGTGGGTCTCAGTCTTGGCTATTCTGGATGCCACCCTGTAACGCACTGGATGCAAGGCTGTGGAGCCACCTTCTTTTAGCAGCAGCAAAACAGTTTCTTCAAAACACAAGAGGCAAATGCAAAATTGCAAAAACTAGGGATCCCATTTAATGAACAGTCAATAGAATAAACAGTCACTCCATTGAGCAGTAAAGCAGGATAAGATGATCACATTAGTAGCCGAACGGTAGAAGGTAAACTGTACTTTGGACCAGTGGTCTCCATTAAGAACTTGCTACAGCACTCCATAAAGTCACAGGCAGTTACCCTGGAATTTCTGGGCAGCTTACAGTCCAAGGCAGGTGCACACTTGATGCCAAACTGGCCATCTCGAGTAACACAGGCTGCAGACACTTTCTGGCTACCTCTGAAACACTGCCATGAGGAGCATGCACACTGGGGGGACACAACTGCCTGGCCCTCAGTTGCCCCAACACATGTTTCTTTTAGCTACTGAGCATGAAGCCCATAATTGGCTATTTAGGCACAGGGCCATGCTTAAATCTGGGGCTGCCCATCTCCAGACCCCACACATAATCCCCTACCTCATGGCTCCATTGGCTAGATGGCAGGCAGCATCTTCCCTCTGTGGATTCTCTGGCCGAGGATCCTAGGGCTCTCACCCACACACACTCACACACACACACACACACACACACACATTGCAACCGCCACTCCTCCTTTTAATTCACCAGTGGCTGTTTCTCTGCACTATGTTTTATCCTGCTTGTCCTGGTGCCCTGCAGGACTTGTAGTCCCAAACACGTTATTTATCTTGTGCCCCCAAAGGTATCAGCCGGCACTGAAACTACTACCGGCAAACAAAGCTACTGCCCCTTTAAATTCCTCCTCCGGCAGTAGCCGTGCATGTGCATTTGTGTGTGGGACCTCCACTTTAAAAAATAAAATAATGTATTTACATACGAGCAGTCCCAAGCCCGATCCACCTTCAGACTGGACCTGGGACCACACACACTGCACCTGAGTGCACAGACAACCATCCTGCTTCTCTTTTTTAATCCAGGCACAATTTCCCCCCAAAAAACATTTTCTGTAGACAGTTTAAAAGTCTCTCCATCAGCTGCAGTTGAGTTCAGATACATGGGGTGCTGCATATTCGTGGGGCAATCTACCCCTATACCTGAGCTCTAGATACAAGGGTAATGTCCATGGTACAGTCTCTGCTCCCACAAAGTCCATCTTTTGCTTCAGTCCTGGCCAGTGACTGAAACAAGGCTTTGGCAGCTTTCACAGAAAAGGCATAAAAATGTCCCAGTCATAGGCGCCATTTTGAATGCACACCAAATAGTCCAGCAAATGGGGTGGGGTTGTTCACAGCTTGTCCAGCACCACAGTCTTGAGGCTAAAAGGCCCGGCACCCCAAAATCAGATCCTGGACGAGCCCCACATTGTAAGCACCCCTTCCCTGTCAACGGGTATTTGAGATGCTAAGATTTGTGAGAAAGGTGGAACGCTGTACAGCCAAGAAAACACAGTCCAAAAATAAGACAGGAAAAACAGTACCTGATTCTCCATGTGTGATGATGGTGGTGGATGGACTCCATCAGGGTGTTCCAGACCCTCAGGGTGCTGAGCAGGTACGCAGCAGGGGTGATGCATATCTTCACCTACCTGGCCTTGCGCACTTTATCCAGAGGTCTTTGTAGACAGTTTTCACCAGGCAGGCCTCTCGACATCTTCCTCGGTGGGTCTCTGGTCTCGGCTATTCTAGATGCCACCCTGGAACACACTGGATGCAAGGCTGTAGAGGCAACTTCTTTTAGCAGCAACAAAATGGTTTCTTTAAAACACAAATGGCAAACACAAAGTTGCAAAAACAGGGGATCCCATTTAATGAACAGTCAACAGAATAAATAGTCACTCCATGGAGCAGTAAAGCAGGACCAGGGGATCACATTAGTAGCTGAACGGTAGAAGGTAAATAGTACTTTGGACCTAGGAGTCCCCATTAAGAACTTGCTGCAGTACTCCATAAAGTCACAGGCAGCTACCCCGGAATTTCTGGGCATCTTGCAGTCCAAGACAGGTGCACACTTGATGCCAAACTGGCCCTCTTGAGTAACACAGGCTGCAGACACTTTCTGGCTTCCTCTGAACCACTGCGACGAGGAGAATGCACACTGGGGGGAACAGCTTACTGACCCTCAGTTGCCCCAACACATGCTTCTTTTAGCTACTGGGCACAATGCCCATAATTGGCTATTTAGGCACAGGGACATGCTTCAATCTGGGGCTGCCCATCTCCAGACCCCACACATAACCCCCTACCTCATGGCTCCATTGGCTGGATGGCAGGCAGCATCTTCCCTCTGTGGATTCTCTGGCCGAGGATCCTAGGGCTCTCACCCACACACACTCACACACACACACACACACACACACTGCAACCGCCACTCCTCCTTTTCATTAACTGGTGGCTGTGCAATAAATAAATTTAAAAAAATAAACCGCGTTTGCAGCCACATGGCCGAGTGGGCAAGCGCCCCGCTCTGACCTCTTCCTCGCTCTCTCCTTCTCTGAATCTCCCACTTTTTCTCTGTACTCCCTTTTATCCTCTTAGAGGGTTTGGCACCTAAAACATGGGTCCAATCACAGACTGAATCTACTGACGCCAAACCTGCTGCTTGTTCTGGTGCTCCGTGGGACTTGTTGTACCGAACACATTATTTATCTTGTGCCCTCAAAGGTGCCAGCTGGCACTGAAACTACTACCAGCAAAAGGAGCTACTGCTCTTTTAAATTCCTCCTCCACGGTAGCCGTGCATTGTGCATGGGACCGCCATTTCCAGACCCCACACATAACCCCCTACCTCATGGGTCCATTGGCTGGATGGCAGGCAGCATCTTCCCTCTGTGGATTCTCTGGCCGAGGATCCTAGGGCTCTCACCCACACACACTCACACACACACACACACACACACACACTGCAACCGCCACTCCTCCTTTTCATTAACTGGTGGCTGTGCAATAAATAAATTTAAAAAAATAAACCGCGTTTGCAGCCACATGGCCGAGTGGGCAAGCGCCCCGCTCTGACCTCTTCTCGCTCCTCTCCCTCTGAATCTCCCACTTTTCTCTGTACTCCCTTTATCCTCTTAGAGGGTTTGGCACCTAAAACATGGGTCCAATCACAGACTGAATCTACTGACGCCAAAACCTGCTGCTTGTTCTGGTGCTCCGTGGGACTTGTTGTACCGAACACATTATTTATCTTGTGCCCTCAAAGGTGCCAGCTGGCACTGAAACTACTACCAGCAAAAGGAGCTACTGCTCTTTTAAATTCCTCCTCCACGGTAGCCGTGCATTGTGCATGGGACCGCCATTTAAAAAAATAAAATAATATATTTACATACTAGTGGTCCTGAGCCCGCTCCACCTTCAAACTAGACCTGGGACCACACACCCCACACCCGACGGCACGGACAACTATTCCGCTCCTCGGCTCTGCCCCAAATGGGCCAAGCAGCAGGAAAGAATGGGCACAGCTGCAAGGGGCATCTCAAGACGAGACCCCCACCACAGCCCTAGGAGCCAGCACTATGAGGGGATGCATCAGAGGTGTGGGGACTCCACATCAGGTAAGCCCACTTTGGGGGATATATATATATATATATGTATACATATATCTTGTATATGTGTGTGTGTACAGTATATATATATATATATATATATATATATATATATATATATGAAATGCTCCTAGTGAGTAGCTGTATTATGCTTGTCTCTCTGTTATCCATAAAGGACATATAAAGCTCAACCCTCGCTCATCCACTGAGTTTTTAATCACATTTCTTACACATTTTTTTTTTAATTTTAGGGGTGCTACTGGTGTGTGGCCAGTATCAGAAATAGTGTCCAGTGGCCTTCAAAATGTAGGTCAAAAGAACCTGCAAATCACTGAAAGTTATTTTATTTGCTTACTTTCTTCATTCCATAATTTTAAAAGGGGTTCTTGGTAGGGGGTGTGTGAATGCCTTATTTTGAATATTTGTCCACGTATTCAAATTCAGGGCCCCAAGCATTCGTTATTCACACTTTGTTATTTGTTACTCAGCTGCTGGGACAGTATGTGAGACTTCCAGAGCTCCTGAGACTTCCTGTCCAATCAGAGACCACTTTGGAAGCTCACTGAAGGACTGTCATGTGACCCAGCACTCGCAGACGCTACAGGCAAGAGAGACAGACGACTGAGCCGCTATGAAAGAGCAAAATCTGCTCCCATCTTGCTTGTTAAGATTGCACAAAAAGACAAAATCTTGACAGTTTTTGTTCCCTTTCTAAATCTGAAGCTTGAAGGACTGATTTTTTTTACACTTGTGTGAAAATTAGTATTTTTGCCAGGAGAACTTCTAGGAGTTTTTTTCCTAAAAGTGAAAAAACCTACTAGTACTACTAGGCCTTTCTCTGCTCTGCAAGCATGCAATCAGTCACAGTAAAGCGAGGCAGTATAGTGCAGTGGTCTAAGGCTTTGAGCTACAAATCTGGTGACATCCAGCAGACCAGACCTGGGTTTGAATCCCACTTGCATACTGTGATCCTGAGCAAGTCACTTGTGTTCCCAGGTCGCTCTTATGAAAAAGTTTTCAGCTTAGTGTGCTATACCTGGTTAAATAACAAAAAAAAAAGGTACACATTAAAATAACACTGATTTTGGCAGTTTTCCTATGTGCACTTTTCTCTTTAAGCAATCTACCTCAGGTGTACATAAAAACACACAACTGTTTTTTGTGCACTTTCTTAGAAACAAATAAAATAGGCTGCTTTTTTCTCAGACTTTTATGTAATGCATTCAGCAGCTTAATAAAGTTTTTTTTCTGCAGAGCTTTTTTCTCCCTCCCTACCTTGGTGACATCTGGTGGCACCCCACCGACCAGTCCCACCTCGTTTTGTTCCCACTCCCTTACAGGTTATCCACGGCAGGTATCCAGATCAGGATCACTATGTGGCTTAGCCTTTTGTAGTCAACATTCTACATTTTTTGTATTTCTGACACTGGGCAGGGCATATGGTTGCAATTAGCCACCATTTTGGTCAAACAAATTTTATTTATTTTAAGAAAAAAAAGCAAGAACAACAAAGATACATAATTATTAGCAAACAATGCAATCATGGCATAACAAAACAAATTCAAGAATGATCACTTAATACAGTGGAAAAATTTATTAAAACATGTAGGCATCTTTTAAAGAAAAAACAACAACACATAAACAGCATTTAATAGACAGCTACACATCACAAGGCTATTCAGGGTCCTTATAAAGGGTGATAAAGAAATGAGAGATTATTCTCTTGGATTCTTGAGTTCTTGATTTTGGTTTCCTTGCAATGCGTTGTTTGGATCTGGTTCTGTTTCAATATGCTGCAGTTTTACAGTTTACCTTCTTGATGGCACTTGGCTACCACATCAGTTCTGATCTGGGCCAGAGCCACACGGCAACAGGATCCATCCTCACCCATGTGCTCTGTACCTGCAAGAATAAGAGACAGAAGAACAAACATGTTTAAGAGGCTGACAGGCAAGCTGTGCAATTAAAGTAAACCTTTCTTACTAGTAGCTCCCCTCCTCCACTCCCAGTAAAAAAAAATTAAAAAATTCTCTTGAACATTTAACTTTGGTGTTAGAACACAATATGTGTTAAACCTTTCTCACATACGGTATCACACCCCCAACCCAAAAAAATACCTACAAATATTAATAATACTTACCTTTGCTGGTAGGACACAACATGGTATTAGAAGAGCGTCGCCAGATCCTGTCTGGGCATCTGCAGGATAGCAGCACAGTAGTGGTGTCAGCTCTGATCACATCTGTGGTGGTGGGTTGGAGATGGACTCATAGGGTACATCAGATGCAGCTGAAATCACAGGTAATAGCAATTTCTGTGTACCAGCAGGATTCAAGCGACTCCACTTCTGAAAAATGCTGCCATGACTCATACCATGTTCCCGGGCTCTGGCTGTCACTAGAGTTTTCAGAATTTTGCTTTACTTTCCATTGCCCAGCCCCTAAATCCTGCTTCTGGGTTTAACACTGGGGCATATATATGTAACAGCCATGGCAACTGTTACTGCTGCCTTACCAGGACCCCTGGGGTTTCACCTATCCACACCTCCCAAGGGGCTGGCCTGGGTTTACTAAAGAGTGTGCTACACTGGAGTGAAGTGGTGTGGTGCCTCCACCTGGGGTAGTGATATGGGGTACCTTGTGACTGAAGCACAAGGTTACCACCCCCAGGAAAAATACAATAACTGTGAGCATAATCCCTTCCCCAAAGCAGGTGACTCTATAGACAAAGACAACTCCCACACTGTAAAGTTTAGTTTAGCAAAAATTTATTTAAAAGGGAGGATATGGAATGAACAAGGGATATTAAGGAGAAATGGGGTGGTAATGCAAGCCCCCTGCCAATGTGGGGCTTATGTAACCCCCCTACAAATGGGATTCCCAAAAAGTCTCCCTTGAGCTTGCCTAAATGCTCACTGCCAGGCTGGTGTCCTGCATTTTAACAGTTTAAATGTGATTGCCAGAGCTTGTTTAGCCTCTGTGTACTGTCTCTTTAAGAGCTGCTTGATTGCAGCATAAGTAATCTAAGATGGAGCTCTGTTGAAAGATGTAATTATTTGCTGAAAACCATTTAGAGTGATAATGATAATGTAGTTTGTCTAACCTGCTTTTTTTGTAGCAAGGACTGTTTTGTTTGTCTCCACTATCTTGGCCCTGGACTGCAAATTGGACCAATCAGTTCTGGTGGGACCTAAAATATAGCCGGACTACAAGAGCTGTCTGAATTCAAAATCTTAGGAACTGTGGTTTGAGTTTTTTCGCCTTTTTTGCAACTGAAGGGGGAGCTCTTGCTTTGACTGACAGCCAAATCAGCCAACCAAAGCTTTTGGATCTTGGGGAAGTCCCGGGCTGCTTGCAGTTTTCGGTTAGAACTAAGCTGGAAGTTGAGCAAGAAGGAGCAGAAGTGATTCGGAGAGCAAACCTGAGTGGATTCACATGGGAGAACTATGAAAAGGCTGAGAGTTTGGCCTCCATGTCTGCCTGCTGCTCCTGAGGGGAGAGAAGAGAATTATTTTAGACTAAATCCAAGTTTATGTGACTAAAGTAAGCTACTGAAGTGGGCCAGGCTCAACCTGAAGAAGACCGAATATTTTTGCTGAATGCGATCTGCCTGTCAGGAGTTCCAGCTACCTCTAAGCTCCCGGTGTGTGCAGAGACTTTGCGATTGTGCCCGGGGAGCGCTTTGCCTAGTACGGTAGAATTCCCGTACATGTAGTGCTATGAGCTGCTAGTGGGTTGTGAGTTAGTTCCCCACTGTGTGAACTGTGTTCTGCTTGCTGGAAGCTGTATCCAGCCCAAAACGAACTGCTTCCGAACTTGTCTCCATGTGGTCTGGGTTTTTCCAGACTGGCCCAGCCAGACTACCCACTGCACAGAGAAGCCATCGATGAGAGACCTGCCTGGGGATCATCCCCCAGCTCCATGCTTGAACAGGAATGGCGCCTCTACGACTTGTGTGGGCCATGCTTCTCCTGGCATTCCAGATCAACCACCTGCAGTCTCGATTTTTGTCCAGCCTGTGTCCAGTCTTGGGTATCATGAGTAAATACCAGGGTAGCTCCCTACAACAACAGCTTAATCTGAGTGTGTTATCTGATTGTCTTGTTGTTTCGTTTCCTTTACAAACTGAGCCCTCTGGCTCCGGTTTACAAATATTGTGTGCTGTGCATGTTGTGTTTTCCATCACAGGGCCCCAACCAGCTACAACCCTGGGCAACTGTCCTGGCTAGCCCATCTCTTCTCTACCTGGGTAACTAGAGGTGAACTTTGTGGGGGGACTCAAAGTGCATGCATTACTGCTTGATTGATATAACCCTTAAGCTAATTAACCTGATTTTGCCCCTCCTTGGTTCAAGTCCCCTGAATAAATCAGATCTAACTTTTTCTGCATGTAATCTGACTGTGGTTCCAGTTTGTGCTCAAAGTACTGTACTGTTGCTATTTGCTGTGCTTAACCTTGTTTTACAAGGGGTCCCCAGGGTCGAGCCAGAGGAACCAGCCCTGGTGGTAAGTGCAAACAGTGTGGGTACTTGTGTGGTGTACCAGGGGTATTGTGAAAGTGATTATTTTATAGTGTTCAGGCCACTGGAAGGAAAAGGGGGTACAGTGTTCTGGAGGGCTGTGCCCAGGTTAGCTTGACACTACCAACCCTGACCTCCAGGTGGAGGCACTCGTTTCAGAACTCAGGCCCCTTAACCTGCTACTAGCCAAGCAGGCAGGGGTAGTAGCCCTTGGGATAGTGCCACCTAGGGGTTACATTTTGGAGGCTCACCGCTGGGATTTTGTGTCTTCTGGTGGCCAAATTTGCAAATTGCTGTTTAAAATAAATGGCTACCCCAACAGAAGTGGCTGTACACCAGTTGGTGAGGTGGTGTACTGGGCAGGAGATCGACCCCTAAAATGCTATACTTATCCTGGATATTCCCCTGGGTACCAATAAGGACACTGTAGAGGGAGTACTTTCCAAGGTTGAATGTTTACAAAACCCTGTGGTGGTGGGTCGACAGGCTAATCTACTCGACCAAAGTTTCATGGCGTTAGTACAGTGTAAGGACCCAGTAGACAGTTCCAAAGTACCACGGACTATCACCCCCGAAGGAGCCCTCACTGCCTGGAGTGTGATAACTAAAGACAGTAAAGACCCCAGGGAGAATGAGCCCCCCCCCGCTATCTGAGACTTTTGAGCAGAAATTTGCTAAGTTGTTGCTGGAGGAAGGGAAAACTGTGGAGGACTTAAAAGAAACTATTCCTGCCACCTGGGGGTGTTCCTTCTCCAACACCCCCTCCCGCTCCAGCACCCATTATTGCCCCTCCTTCTGTGCTCGTGCCAATGCTGGCTCCTATGTCTGTACCTGCCATTAGTTATGACTCTTACCGAAGGCTGAGAATCTTCTCCGGCACCCTCCCCACCCCCCCAAGGGGAGGATGATTAGGAGACCTGGATAGATTGTGTTTCCCC
Source organism: Neoceratodus forsteri (assembly GCA_016271365.2). Taxonomy (NCBI): domain Eukaryota; kingdom Metazoa; phylum Chordata; order Ceratodontiformes; family Ceratodontidae; genus Neoceratodus; species Neoceratodus forsteri. The sequence goes on from JADMNL010000022.1 coordinate 121,935,136, forward strand.
TTTGGTACCTGAATGGCTTTTGCGGAGGCTGAGAAATGGAAAAAGATCATAGAAATTTTGAGGGGTCCTGCCCTAGAGGCCATTACATTTCTGAGGTCCACAAACCCTGATGCATCTGCCCAGAAGTACCTATCTGCACTCGAAGGCAATTTTGGGAGCACTGAGTCAGGAGAACTTGATGGAAATTTCAAGGTACAAAACAATGGCCAGGGAAAGTTTGTCTGCATATGTTACTCGTCTGGAAAAGCGCTGCAGAAGGCTTACCAAAAGTGCGGTAGCTGCCAGTGACTTAAACCATGTGAGGCTGGGGCACATACTGCAACATGCAAAGCATTCTAAATTGCAGCTCCTTCAATTAAGGCTCCCAGATAGAAGGGGCAACCCACCGGACTATTGTGACTTGATAAAAGAACTCCGGGAGGTTGAAGATGAAGAGGGGGATTGTAATTCTAGGGTGAGCGCAGCCCAAGTGATCACGGCATCGGAAGGCTCTTCCGAAGTGGGGACCAATGAGGGTGTGCCACCATGGGATGAACTGCTGAGGGAGTTCAGGAAAACAAAAAGTCTCTCTATGAAGGCCGCTCCTGCAAGTACAGGCACCGACCCTTATCCAGCTGCATCTGCTATGGGGGTTGGGGTGTCCACCCAGGCATCTCCTGCTGACAGCAGCTCGAAACTCGATGTCTTGACTATGAAAGTAAGAGAATTGAAGAGATGCCTCCAAATGCTCACCACACAGCAGACAGAGATGGCACCAAGGTTCTCGGTTGGTAGTACCACTGCCCCAGCTCCCAGTGTGATGCCTTGGCCACCACAAATCCCAGAAAACATATTTTGCCATAATTGTGGGAAGGATGGGCACATGAAGAGAGAATGCAGGTCCACAAAAGACCGATATAAAGTTGTATATAGACTTCAAGGCGAGCTTCGGAAAACGAATCAGCGGTCAAGGAGTGTCCAAAATGACCACAGTGAGGGTTCAAAAAGTAGTAACTCAAATCCCTATGTGGCTAAATCATCTATCCAGGCCCCTGCTGCTGTCCCTCCAGACTGGTCCAAAATAGTGGGCCCTTCAATGGAGACTACCGTGGCTGTGAATGGTATTCCTACTTGGGCTGTGCTGGACAGTGGGTCGCAAGTTGACCATTGTATTTAAGGACTGGTATGACAAACACTTATCTGCTGTGCCTTTACAATCCCTGGAAGGCCTACATGTGTGGGTGCTGAGCGACAAGTCTTATCCTTACCTAGGATATGTCTGTCTTTGGTTGTAATTTCCTGCAGCTGTAACTGGTGTAGAGGAGCAAGTCGAGACACTGGCCTTAGTGTGTCCCCCTACTGGACTGTATGATGGGGTTCCCCTGCTAAGTGGGACCAACGCCCATATGTTTGGGAGACTGGCACAACTCTGTCACGAGAAACAAGGGTGATGGACTGGGAGGGCCCTAAGAATTCCTGCTCTGATTAAGAGGGCCTATGATTTGCAACAGAATCCCAAGGGAGTGGACCAGGATGACCAGTAGGGGTTGTGTGGAAGAAGGATCCCGATTCAATGGTACTGGCCCCTAACGCCCAGTGTACCATTCAAGGGAAGGTCTGCCTCTGCAAAGATGTCAAGAACAAAATACTGATGTTGGATGCGCCAGGCAATGGAAAATTGCCGGAAAGATTATTGGTTAAGCCCAGCATCTTGCCAGCTTGTGCTCATGCCTATGCACACCAAGTGATGGTCCAGATTCATAATGTGTCAGATCGGGAGAGCCGGGTGAACAGAGGATGCACCCTAGCTACGGTACACTGTGCAGACACTACAGTGTTGCCCAGCAACAAGCACCCTGGCAAGACAGTGATTCCCAACTTGTTTGATTTTGGTGACTCCCCACTGCCAGCTGAATGGAAGACTAGAATTAGCCAGAAACTTGCCCAGAGAGATCAAATGTTTTCGTTGAAGGAATGGGACATGGGATGTATCCAGGGTGCGGAGCATCACATATGCCTGCACGATGAACGGCCATTTCGAGAGAGGTCTCGACGCCTAGCCCCTGCAGACATAGACAATGTAAGAAGACACTTGCAGGAAATGCTCGCTGCTGGTGTGATACAAGAATCCAGGAGCCCATATGTTTCTCCCATTGTGGTTGTGCGTAAGAAGAATGGAGCTATACGAATGTGTGTAGATTATTGGACCCTCAACAGGCAAACCATCCCTGATCAATACACCATGTCCTGTATACAAGATGCTCTGGATTGTCTGAATGAGAGCAAATGGTTCTTGGGTGTTGGATCTTCGCAGTGGATATTACCACATTCCGATGGCTCCAGAGGACCGTGAGAAGACAGCCTTCATCTGTCCTTTGGGGTTCTACGAATTTCTGAGAATGCCACAGGGGATATCGGGCGCCCCCAGCCACCTTCCAGCGACTGATGGAATGAGCGGTGGGAGACATGAATTTGCTGGAATGCCTGGTGTACTTGGACGATGTCATTGTGTTTGGGAGCTCCCTAGAGGAACATGAGAGTCGACTGTTCAAGGTACTAGACTGACTGGAAGATTTCGGCCTCAAGCTGTCCATTGACAAGTGCCAGTTTTTCCAAACCTCTGTGAAGTATGTGGGGCACATAGTGTCTACAGAGGGGATAGAGACTGATCCTAGTAAAGTTGAAGCCTTGACTACTTGGCCCCAGCCCCACAATTTGAAAGAACTACAATGTTTCCTGGGATTCTGTGGCTACTACCGCCGGTTCATAAAGGACTATTCTAAAGTGATTCAGCCAATCTTGAATCTTACACAGGGTTACCCTCCTACCAATCGAAAATACAAAAAGGGTCCGTCAAAGAACCAGACAAAATATATTTCTGCCCAGGTGAACTTTTCGGGTCCCGTTGGATGCCTGACTGTGAAGCAGCTTTCCACGAAATCATATACCAGCTCACCCACGCCCCCATCCTTGCTTATGCTGCTCCCACCAAACCCTATGTGCTGCATACTGACACCAGTCTGCAGGGTCTAGGAGCTATAGTGTATCAAGACCATGAGGATGGTTTGAGACCAGTGGCAATCGTCAGTAGGAGCTTTACCCCGTCAGAGCAAACCTACCCTGTGCACAAGTTGGAGTTCCTTGCGTTAAAATGGGCCATTGTCGACTAGTTTCATGATTATCTCTATGGGGCAAAAATATTGGTGAGGACTGACAATAACTCATTAACCTATGTACAGACTTCGGCTAAGTTAGATGCCATGGGGCACCGGTGGCTTTCTGCATTGTTAACATATGATTATGCTGTCAAATACAGACCGAGCCTGAATCATATTGATGCTGACACCCTATCCCGGAGGCCCATTTCCAAGAGCGACTGGGTCAAGCTGTCTGAACCTGACATCAGAGCATTGTGCCAAAAGTTTATTAAAAATTAACAGATGTCTACGGACACAGTGGACTGCTTAGCAGATTGCTTGGGCCTCTCTGACACCTGCATATTGGCTGCGTATTGCCACTTTTCTGCTCTAGATATTAGTGCACTACCTCAGTTTGAGAATGACAGCATTCAGTGGGCTCAATCTTGAGAGCCTAAAATTCAGCCAGCACTTGATGCACTTCGTGCAGGAAAGGATGTGTCCAAGTTGTGTTCCTCTGATCTGCGAACTGCTTTGTTGTTTAAAGAAGGCCCCAGGTTGAAGCTTCTTAATCAATTGCTGTATAGAGAGACTGTAGATCCAAGTGGCCAAATAGACAGGCAACAACTGGTCCTGCTCACAGCCTTCAAAAATTTGATACTGAGGTCCCTCCACAATCATATGGGCCACTTTGGTATTGACTGGACCCTTGACCTAGTACAATCTCGATTCTACTGGCCCAAGATGGGGCCCGATGTTGAGCACCATGTAAGGACTTGTAGTCACTGCCTGCAGAAAAAAGCCCTGCCTCAGAGGGCTGCCCCACTAGTCAACATTACTACCAGCACCCAAATAGAACTAGTCTGCATAGACTTCTTGAGTTTAGAGCCTGATCAGCGAAACATTGGCAATGTGTTAGTGGTTACAGACCATTTCACACGGTATTCACAAGCTTTTCCCACCAAAGATCAAAAAGCATCTACCATGGCCAAGGTGCTAGTGGAAAATTTCTTTGTCCATTATGGTGCCCCCCAGAGAATTCACTCTGATCAGGGCCGGGACTTTGAGAGTCGGCTAACCAAAGAAATGCTCTCTCTATGGGGGTGTGTTAAAGTCAAGAACCACTCCTTATCAACCACAGGGGAATCCTCAACCAGAATGCTTTAACCGCACCCTGCTAGACATGCTAGGCACCCTCCACCCAAAAGATAAGCATAAATGGAGCCAGCAGATTAGCACCTTGGTACACGCATACAATTGCATGAAGAATGATGCTACCAGGTTCTCTCCCTACCGCCTCATGTTCGGGAGAGAGGCCCGGCTGCCTGTTGATGTCTGTTTGGGGTTTCTCCCAATTGGGTCCGAGCTGAAGATTATCTGCAATATGTACAAAAACTGAAAGCTCAATTGAACCATGCCTATCAACTGGCCCAGACAATGGCCGCCAAAAGAAATCTAGCCAACAAAGAAAGACATGATAGAAAAGTAAAGGCTCAAGAGCTTAGGCCTGGAGACTGTGTGTTGTTGCAAAATTTAGGATTGCATGGTAAACACAAAATTGCTAATCGATGGCACCATCTTCCCCATGTCATAGTTGGATAGTTGGATGATTTGCCAGTGTACAAAGTGCGCCCAGAGAATAACTCCAAAGCTGTCAAGACCATGCACCATAACCACTTGCTACCTATTGGTCAAGTTATAATTGAGGCTGAACCCACCGAGACTGATTCCCCTGGACCAGTGACTCGTGCTGCTGCAAGAAAGAAACAGAGTCAGCCTGCCCCCATGGTTGCCGATTTAAGACTTCCCCCGCAGCGGGTCCAGAATGACAGTGACTGCCAGTCTAACTAGGATGACAGTGAGTGTGATAATGCCTATTACCCCTCATATGAACTGAGTCAGTTGTTTCGTAGAAATACTATGTTGAATTATGGGGATGAAGCTGGGCCTTCTGGACTGCCTAATGCCCCGACATCATCCTTGGAGCCAATGCTCCCTGAAGGTGAAGTGCAAAGTATCACGTCTGAGGATGCTGAGTCTTTGTGTATAGTGGAACTGTATGATTTGCCTGAAGGAGAAGCTGATGGTATGAGTCTTTCTGGTGACATGCCAGAGCTTGAGGAACACTATGAAAGTGCTGACAACCCCCCTTCAGTGCCAGAGTGTCTTCAAAATGAGCCAAGTGTTGTAGAAACAGTGACTACAGAGCAAGGGGCTGACAGTGCTCCCAGCTAGGACATTCCCCTTCATGCAGAGGCACCCCTCACAGGTGATGAAAGCTCCAAGACCATTGCTGAAAGTACAGAGACTGTGGTTGTTCACGCCAGAAAGACTGGTTGAGCCGTCAAGCCAGTGGTGCGCTTCAGTTATGATTCCCCGGGAGGCCAGTAGATTTGCCTCTTAACGTAGGCCACAAAGGTGTTTATGTCTCTCAGAGCTCACTGCCCAAATTGAACTTGACGGCCCATTCCAGGTTACTTATCCTGCCCTCTCACCATGATACCCCTGCCCCATCCAGCTCCAAGTTAGCTGATAGGGAAGGGTCCCCTCTTGCATTGTTTAGAGTACAAGAGATTATTACATGATTCTGTATAGTAATGTTCAATTTACCTGTGTGAAATATGCATAATGTATTGTCAGAATGGAAATGATATAGTGGAGTACATTGAAATGTATAGTAAAGTGACAAGTTATGCCAATTGATGAATCAGATAGTACTTGTATAGCATGCTAATGGTATAAATATCTTGTATATGTTGCATTTTCAATGTTATGATGGTGCATACTTGACGTGGACACCAAGTTTCCCAGGCAGGGAAGGGTGTAACCCCCCCCTACAAATGGGGGTTCCCAAAAAGTCTCCCTTGAGCTTGCCTAAATGCTCACTGCCAGGCTGATGTCCTGCATTTTAGCAGTTTAAATATGATTGCCAGAGCCTGCATAGCCTCTGTGAACTGTTTCTTTAAGAGCTGCTTGATTGCAGCATCAGTAATCTGCAATAGAGCTCTGTTGAAAGATGTAACTATTTGCTGAAAACCATTTAGAGTGATAATAATAATGTAGTTTGTCTAACCTGCTTTCTTTGTAGCAAGGACTGTTTTGTTTCCACTATCTTGGTCCTGGACTGCAAATTAGACCAATCAGTTCTGGTGGGACCTAAAATGTAGCCGGACTACAAGAGCTGTCTGAATTCAAAATCTTAGGAACTGTGGTTTGAGTTTTTTTGCCTTTTTTGCAACTGAAGGGGGAGCTCTTGCTTTGACTGACAGCCAAATCAGCCAACCAAAGCTTTTGGATCTTGGGGAAGTCCTGGGCTGCTTGCAGTTTTCGGTTAGAACTATGCTGGAAGCCGAGCAAAAAGGCGCTGAAGTGATTCTGAGAGCAACCCTGTGTGGATTCACATGGGAGAACTATGAAAAGGCAGAGAGTTTGGCCTCCATGTCTGCCTGCTGCTCCTGAGAGGGAGAGAAGAGAATTATTTTAGACTAAATCCAAGTTTGTGTGACTAAAGTAAGCTACTGAAGTGGGCCAGACTCAACCTGAAGAAGACCGAATATTTTTGCTGAATGCGATCAGCCTGTCAGGAGTTTCAGCTACCCCTAAGCTGTGTGTGCAGAAACTTTGCGATTGTACCTGGGGAGCGCTTTGCCTGGTACAGTAGAATTCCCGTACATGTAAATGTGCTATGAGCTGCTAGTGGGTTGTGAGTTAGTTCCCCACGGTGTGAACTGTGTTCTGCTTGCTGGAAGCTGTATCCAGCCCAAAACGGACTGCTTCCGAACTTGTCTTCATGTGGTCTGGGCTTTGCCAGACTAGCCCAGTCAGACTACCCACTGCACAGAGAAGCCATCGATGTGAGACCTGCCTGGGGATCAGCCCCCTGCTCCATGCTTGAACAGGAACAACGCCTCTGAGACTTGTATGGGCCCTGCTTCCCCTGGCATTCCAGATCAACCACCTGCAGTCTCGATTTTTGTCCAGCCTTTGTCCAGTCTTGGGTATCGTGAGTAAATACCAGGGTAGCTCCCTACAACAACAGCTTAATCTGAGTGTGTTATCTGATTGTCTTGTTGTTTCGTTTCCTTTACGAACTGAGCCCTCTGGCTCCGGATTACAAATATTGTGTACTGTACATGTTGTGTTTTCCATCACAGAGCCCCAGCCAGCTGCAACCCCGGGCAACTGTCCTGGCTAGCCCATCTCTTCTCTACCTGGGTACCCAGAGGTGGACTTTGTGGGGGGACTCAAAGTGCATGCATAACTGCTTGATTGATATAACCTTTAAGCTAATTAACCTGATTTTGCCCCTCCTTTGTTCAAGTCCCCTGAATAAATCAGATCTAACTTTGTCTGCATGTAATCTGACTGTGGTCCCAGTTTGTGCTCAAAGTACTGTACTGTTGCTATTTGCTGTGCTTAACCTTGTTTTACAGGGGGTTCCCAGGGTCAAGCCAGAGGAACCAGCCCTGGTGGTAAGTGCAAACAGTGTGGGTACTTGTGTGGTGTACCAGGGGTATTGCGAAAGTGATTATTTTACAGTGTTCAGGCCACTAGAGGGGGAAGGGGAGGTTACAGTGTCCCGGAGGGCTGTGCCCAGGTTAGCTTGACACTACCAACCCTGACCTCCGGGTGGAGGCACCCGTTTCAGCACTCAGGCCCCTTAACCTGCTACTAGCCAAGCAGGCAGAGGTAGTAGCCCTTGGGATAGCGCCACCTAGGGGTTACATTTTGGAGGCTCACCGCTGGGATTTTGTGTCTTCTGGTGGCCAAATTTGCAAATTGCTGTTAAAAATAAATGGCTACCCCAACAGAAGTGGCTGTACACCAGTTGGTGGGGTGGTGTACTGGGCAGGAGATCGACCCCCAAAATGCTGTACTTATCATGGATATTCCCCAGGGTACCAATAAGGACACTGTAGAGGGAGTACTTTCCAAGGTTGAATGTTTACAAAACCCTGTGGTAGTGGGTCGACAGGCTAATCTACTCGCCCAAAGTTTCATGGCGTTAGTACAGTGTAAGGACCCAGTAGACAGTTCCAAAGTGCCACGGACTATCACCCCCGAAGGAGCCCTCACTGCCTGGAGAGTGATAACTAAAGACAGTAAAGACCCCGGGGAGAATGAGCCCCCCCCCCCCACTATCTGAGACTTCTGAGGAGAAGTTTGCTAAGTTGTTGCTGGAGGAAGGGAAAACTGTGGAGGACTTAAAGAAACTATTCCTGCCACCTGGGGGTGTTCCTTCTCCAACACCCCCTCCCGCTCCAGCTCCCATTATTGACCCTCCTTCTGTGCCCGTGACAATGCTCTTCCTATGTCTGTACCTGCCATTAGTCATGACTCTTACCGAAGGTTGAGAATCTTCTCCGGCACCCTCCCCACCCCCACAAGGAGAGGATGATTGGGAGACCTGGATAGATTGTGTTGCCCCTTTGGTACCTGAATAGCAGTGTGCAGAGGCTAAGAAATGGAAAAGGATCATAGAAAGTTTGAGGGGTCCCACCCTAGAGGCCTTTGTGGGGGGACTCAAAGCGCATGCATAACTGCTTGATTGATATAACATTTACGCTAATTAACCTGATTTTGCCCCTCCCTTGCTCAAGTCCCCTGAATAAATCAGATCTATCTTTTTCTACATGTAATCTGACTGTGGTTCCAGTTTGTGCTCAAAGTACTGTACTGTTGCTATTTGCTATGCTTAACCTTGTTTTACAGGGGGTCCCCAGGGTCAAGCCAGAGGAACCAGCCCTGGTGGTAAGTGCAAACAGTGTGGGTACTTGTGTGGTGTACCAGGGGTATTGTGAAAGTTATTATTGTACAGTGTTCAGGCCACTAGAGGGGAAAGAGGGGGGTTACAGTGTCATGGAGGGCTGTGCCCAGGTTAGCTTGACCACTACCAACCCTGACCTCCAGGTGGAGGCACCCGTTTCAGAACTCAGGCCCCTTAACCTGCTACTAGCCAAGCAGGCAGGGGTAGTAGCCCTTGGGATAGTGCCACCTAGGGGTTACACTTATATTCCCACTGTTTAGGCATCCCTTTCCCCTTCCTAACCCCACCAAGCTAGGAAATGTGTTTAGTGCTCTGGGAGATATTGGTCTGAATGCCTCAAAATGGCAGCAGAGAGTAGAAAAAGGAAGCAGCGGAGCCTTTCCAGCCCGAGCATTAAGCCTGGGGCATGAGGGGGGAGGCTGGAAGAGTAGGGTCAGGACCAAAATAGGTGGGCAAGTGAGGGAGCTTGGTGGGCCAGGAGGGCCAGCTGGGTAACTCCCCCCAAAAAGAGTATAGTCAGGATGGTAATATGCACCATGGCCGATGCGGAGTGGGGGTATGGAGCTCCGTTGAGGTCATAGGTACCCAGGTCCTGTGTTGTAGGGGCTAGGGCATTAGGGGGCTGTAGCAAGCCTAGCCGAGAGATGTAGGAGCCCTTAGGAAGCCCATTTGTGTTTTTCCCAGGTTGCCAGAGCTGGGAGGGCTGTGTCAGGGCCCTCTCAGGAGGAGAACTGGTGGCAGGGATTCCCCTCATTCCCAGTGTGGCAGGGCAACCTGGGGGGTTGAGGGAGCTGGGGAGCCTTTCACCTGATTCAAGTGACCTGTTTGGAGGGACAGGTCCTTGGGCATTGGTCCATAAAGTCCGGGCGGGTTGCTGACCAAAGAAATGGTAGGCCTTGGAGGGTGGTCCCTGTGCTGGAGCTCAATTCAAGCCCAGGAACTCTTAGCAGGGATGTGGGCCTGGCAGGGACTCCCCGTAGGAAATGGTAACAGCAGAAAACCCCGGAGTGAATTGGGGGTCATGGAGGGCTGAGGTGGAGGCAAGTGATCAGAGCAGAAGAGGCTTCAGTTGGTTTCATCAGTACCAGCCATTTGAAAGGTGGGTCAGGGACTGAATCATCAGGAAAAATCCCGGATGCCCTGAGGCTAGGGCCAATGCTCAGGAGTCCAGGTGGGGAGGGCAGCTCGCTTTCCCATGCCAGTGAAAAGGGGGGACGACCAGTGCTTGAGTAAAAGGGACCCATGTATAAGAAAAGTAAAAGGAAGGCTTGGCTTACTGGATTCTTCATATTCCAGGAGATTGCAGGGATCTGGGTTCCAGGGTCTTGGGTAGAGCACCTGAGAGTGGAAGGGTAGGAAACGAGAATCCCTCTGGTGTGTGCTAAATCTATGGTTCTGCTGTCTATTAGATCCAGCTGAAGTGTACACAGTTGTAGCCCCATGGAGCTAATTATTTATTTTTCTATAGAAGAATGGTGACCCCCGTGTAGGGCGGAGTTTAATGAAATGAAATCTTTCTTCCCCTCAGTTTTGCAGTCTGATTAGTTTGTCACAAGTTACATTCCAAGGGCAGAATCCAGCCTGTTTCAGCTGCAAGGGTTTCCATGGGACCTCCGTGGAAGAAGAGGGAGGTCTCTGTCTGGTGGTTGGCTCAAGGAGATCAGTTGCTGAGAAGGAGGAGGTAATATGCACAGCTTGAAGACAGCACGCAGGTAGGCGACCATCAGTTTTCCCTGGTCAAGTGATGTGCAAGGTCTCGAAAGTTAACACTTTTGAATGCTTCCTTCTTCCTGCCTGGAAGAACTGAGAGTAAAACAAGTATTTGTCAATGCCGAATGTTTGCTTGCTGGCATTGGCAGTAGTAGTGTAGAAGTTACAGAGCTGCGTAATAGGAATGGCAGTGAAGTACTGAACTGAAGCCAACCCCACCACCACCCTGCAGAGAGTGACAGGCATTGGGGTGTGCCTTTGAGCCGTCAGGCATAACGGCCATGCCATTTCAGTACACCTCACCCTGCAGACACTGGCAAGTGTCACGGTGTTCCTTGGGGTCTTTGGTCCTTATGCGCACCCCATTCCATTAGGAAATACAGTGGGATGGGTGCGATATAGGAGAATGGGGTGAACTTTAGTAAGAGTCCAAGACATACCTCAATGCTTCTCACTGGCTGCAGGGTGGAAATGGCACGCATTACAGGCAAGAATCCCAAGTCACACCCTGATGCCTGTCATTCTCACAGGGTTGGGCGTTATGGTTGGAAACCCTAATACCTCAGGCATTCATTGGTATTTTCACTCTAAATGTTCAACATGGTTTTTTTGTGACCCCACCTCATGAACAGGCAGAATATCAGTTTCTTAGCCGAAAGCTGCTTATGCACAGCGACTATGGCATTTAGCACCACAGGTGCAAAAACATTCCGAACAGGATGTAAAAAATGACAGCTGTACTGTTCATGGAGAGGTGTAAAAAATGGCAATGTTGCAAATCTGCAGTAAAAATATTTAAAAAAATGGTGAAGTCATGAGCGTACATAGAAACTGTGCAACGCACACCCGTAATATAATTAGGTTGGGGATTTTTTTACAGCAGATTGTCAACTCAGGCATTTTGGTGCCTCCGATCATGAACAGTGTCACTGTGATTTTCTTCATCTGTCCGAACAATGATTTCCCACAGCGACCACGCATTCTCGCGCTGAAAGTGTGAAAACACACTTCGGCCATGTTGTGAAAAATGACAGCTGTACTGTAAATAAGGCAGTGTGGAAAAATGTCACTGGTGAAAATCTGGACTTAAAATATTGCAAAGTCGTGAACTTATGAGGGTGAGTGAAAACTGCGCAATGCTCACTCGTAACACAGTCATTTTATGGACTTTTGTCACCAAATTTTCAACGTAGCCATTTTAAGACCTCTGCTCATGAACAGTGTAACTGTGATTTTCTTAATCTGTCCCAAACATTGCTTTCACACACTAACAGCACCATTGTGCGCTACATGTGCGAAAACACATTTTGGGCGGCATATGAAAAATGGCAGCTGTACTGTTCATAAGGAAGTGTAATAAAATGGCAATGTTGAAAATCTGGAGTGAAAATATAAAATTTGCAAACTTATGAGCATGCATAGGAACTGCGCAACGCACGCTCGTAAAACAGTCATTTTTAGGAATGTTTTCACCAAATTTTCAACATAGCCATTTTAAGACCTCTGCTCATTAACTGTGTCACTGTGATTTTCTTAATGTGTCCCAAACATTGATTTCGCACATCGACTGCGCCATTGTGCGCTACATGGGCGGAAACACATTTTGGGCAAGATGTGAAAAATGACAGCTGTACTGCTCATAAGGAGGTGTGGTAAAATGGCAATGTTGAAAATCTGGAGTGTAAATATTGAAAATTCGCGAACTTACGAGCATATGTAGGAACTGCACAATGCACGCTTGTAAAACAGTAATTGTTTGCAATTTTTTCACCAAATTTTCAACATAGCCATTGTAAGACCTCTGCTCATGAATAGTGTCACTGTGATTTTCTTAATTTGTCCTGTACATTAATTTAGCACACCAACTGCGCCATTGTGTGCTACATGGGCAGAAACACGTTTTGGGTGAGATGTGAAAAATGACAGCTATACTACTTATAAGAAGGTGTGGTAAAATGGCAATGTTGAAAATCTGGAGTGAAAATATTGAAAGTTTGCGAACTTATGAGCGTGCGTAGGAACTGCGCAATGCACGCTCGTAAAACAGTCGTTGTTTGAAATTTTTCCACCAAATTTTCAAAATAGGCTTCTTGAGAGCCCACCTTATGAACACTGGCAGTGTTATTTCGTTAATCGGTCCCAAAAGGTGATTTTGTGCAGTGACTGTGAAATCACCCTTTGGGCCCGAATAATGCCATGACAGTGACACAATTCATGAGAAGGGGTCCCAAAAACCCCATGTTGAAAATTTGGTGCAAAAATTCCAAAAAATGCCTGAGATATGCAACAAAGTTGAAAACCCCATCTAGCCCATTTTATACAGCTTACCGGCATTTCCTCAGTTCGCAGTCGGCTTTGAAGAGTGCAGACGTGTTCCCGTCCACTCAAGATCGCCGCACGAGGTCCAGAGGTAAGTATGGGGTGAGGGGGTGGGAGCAGGGTGCGCAGGGGGTGCGGGTTGTGGAGGGGCCAGGAGACTATGTGGGACCATTTTTTCTTTACAAGTGTTCTTTTTGTTTCCAATGATGACGGGGCCGTTGCCACGCTGGGGTGGGCTCTCAGCGTGCACAAGGATGGTTGGGGCTTCAGCCAATGGGGATTGGGCACCTCATCGCCTAAAGATTGATTGCCATGCTGGGGGTGGCTCCCAGCATGGCACCCAGTACTCGGGGAGGAGGACAGTGAGCCGGACAGGGATTGGGCACCCCGGCTATATCGATGAGTTGCCACGCTGGTGTGGGCACCCAGCGTGGCATTTGGAAGGCTTTGGGGGCGGGAGAGAGCACAGCCGACGGGGGATTGGGCACCCCTCACGGCTATACAGTATTTGGCGCATGCGGGGGGCGCGCATGACACTGCGTGTGCGAGTAGTTGGGGAGCTGGCGCATGAGCAAGCGATATCTTATCGCTGCTCACGAAGCGTAGCTCCCCTTTGAATGGTATGCCACTGCATTTTGGAGCTTGTCATAGACAGCTCCATCATGCATTGGCTTACAGGCCGTGCCTGACAACACACTGATTGAATTGAAAGAGCGGGTGACACACCTCTGAAATCTCGGATGATGGCACTATGTTTCTTGCACATGCGTGCAAGCAAACATAACAAACATAATAAATGTATCTTAATTTTTGAAGACCGTTTTTTTTTTTTTTTTTGTGCGTGCATATGTGACGTATGAATGAGGGATCCACTCACTGTAGATCAAGGGAGGATGTGAAATGCTGCAGGTACATGGGGGGGGGTGAACAAAGTGGTAGACAGTAAGCCCTTCCAGAGCTTCAGGCTGATGTAGCACAGCGATACATGGGGGGAACAAAGTGGTAGACAGTAAGCTCTACCTGAGCTTCAGGCTGATGTTGCACAGCTGGACTAAGGCACAAGCACCCACAGCATGTTCTTATAGTCCGTCATTTATATGTCCATTTATGTTCTTACAGCGCTGATTGCCTAACTGAGCCAAGATGTAAAACAGATACTAAAATGTCAGGTTTATTTCAGGTGACCAGGATCGTAGTGGGGAGAGGGCAAGTGAAACAATGTCCTGAGAATGTGCTTAAACTTATTAACTGTTGCTGTGCCACGGAGTGATACACCGTTCAGAATCCCTACATATTCAAATTATGTTTGTGCCAAAGGTGCTTAGGTGGATTGGCATTTACATTACTCAGCAGCAAATCTTTTTCATACTTTTGTGATCATCGGTTAAGATATAACCACTAACTGATGAGACACTTGGGGCATGGAACTGTGCTACCAGCAAAGTTGCATTTGCAAAGCCCTGAATATTTATCTGTTGATAATGAAATGAAATCTGTCAGTGATAACATTCAGCCACTGTCCATTGCACAGAATAGACATCTCACTGATAGATCTGGAGCAAAGGGACATGCACTTGCCAATAACACCACTACAGCTCCAGACACGGAAGAAAGAAGTTCATGCACTTTCATCGCTGTTAACTTTTTCAGCATTTTAAAACAGTTACTTAGCATCTGCACTAAGATGTTACACGTCGGTGAACTGAATTGTGATACCAGACTCCCTGCGATCAACAGTTGTCAGCAAAAGTTAATTGAAAAAATCAATAGATGTATAAAATGGTAAGTGACATAAGTCAATAACAACATATCTGCATGTAATACTTGGCTTAAAATTTGAGCACCACCATATTCCGCACCACAGCGTCAAAAAGGGATGCCATTTATAATTCAGCTAATGTCAAGCAGTTTTCGAGCCATAAAAAGTATTACTGTATCAGTATGGTGGCAGTAATGGGATCAGGAAATTATGAAATAAAATGCAACAGCACCCCCGTCGGCCATATGTTGTGCGGGTGGAGGGAGTGCATGAGCACCCAGGGGTGGGGTGTTAGGCAGCTTCAGATTCACCGGAGAAAAAGGTGGATTCGATTGTGAGCTACGGTTATATTTGTGTTTTCTTTTTCTATACCTAGTTTTCGCTATTTTGTTAGGGCACATGTCCAAACCTAAGATGTTTAGGGTCACAAGGTGATGTGACTTCATTGAGCATCTGATTTGAGAAAGAGCTGTGTGATTCTATCTAAATGCCAGCTCACGGCAATTCAGAGAAAAAATATTTTGAAGCTGCATTACCAGACTAAGTGTGCAGTTTAGTGAATTACCACACAGGGTGTGTATATGACAGCACTAAAGGCGATTAAAGTGCTTCAGTCATGAAAACCTCCCCACTGGCTGCTGCTGAAATGCATAGCAGTATGTTCTCCTTTGTGCATTCTGGCAGTTCTTTGCTTCAGCTGCAGGTAGTACAGTACGCCAAGTTCGCTTGCATAGGTTTTAGCAGCGGGAGTTCACATTGACAGAGTCTAGTAAGAGAAAACGCTGGAATTACACATACAACGAAGTCTGAGTTTTCACATCAAATGCTGAGCTATTTTTTTCTGGAGGATTAGAACCCACGGAGTCCATGAAGGTGTGTTTTGAGAGCTGGCGGTGTAAGGACTGTTAGGCACACGTATTATTTTGGTGGTCCTGCTTTGGCAGGGAACAGTTTATTAAAGTAATGATGTGTGGCTTGTCTCTAAGCTAGACAAGACTACACCGTCCTATCAGGCAACCAATACAGTTGATCTGTGTGTGTGTGTGTTGGGGAGGAGCTGCTCACTGAAGTGTAGCTCCTCTTCAACTGTATGCCACTGCATTTTCAACTGCTGTCATAGACAGCTTCAGCAGTGATTGGAGAACTGTGACCATGCCTGCAAACACACTGACTGAATTGGAAGATGCTGACACACCTCTGAAAAACTCAGATGATGGCACTATGTTTCTTGCACATGTGTGCAAGCAAACATAAAAAGTATGCCCCTAGAAGGGGCGGGGGAGGGGGATTACACTATGGGGGCTACTCATCCGGGATGTTCCCTGAACCCCAAAAATCACCTCTGGACCCTGAGCCTTGTGGTCCATGGTGCACAGGTTTCCTGGCCTTGTTGGGCCTTGTTGCGCACTTCTAAATTGCTGTGGAGTAGGCCTGGAGCAGGCATTAGGTCTGGCCTGCTAGTGTGGTGTGCGAGCGTGACTTGCTGGTCGTGTGAACTTCAGGAACGGTCTGATTGATGGATGGGTGAAAGAGAGCTATCGCAGCTGCACGAGGAAGAGCCATCTTGGGGAATTGGAGTGAGTGGAGCTGAGGGAGTGAGACCAGCAGTGGCAAAAGCATTAGAGGAGAATAATAATAGCGAGAGCAGAACAAGAGAGAGTGTTTCTGAAGCGTTTTATTCCGAAGCAGGCAAGTGAACTGGACTGCATATTTTTTGGAGTAAAAGAACTGTGAGCTCCTAGTGACCATGGGACTGGGAGGGAAGGTAAATCAAGCACAGGCATTCATATGGATTGGCAGCAAGTGGCTAGTGGGGGGAGATGCAGAGAGGTCTGAAGCAACCCTTCAGGAGGAACCCCTAACTACAGTTCCTGCCTCACTTCTCTCCTGGCTCTGAAAAGCTGGGGAAAATGCAGAGGACATGAACGTTGGGTGAGGTGTGGATTTATGGGAGAGGCAGTAACCAGGTTGCCTATGTGCCCCTATTGCTTAAGTAGTCCACCAGTGCCATGTAGGGGGATGTGTGCTCCCAGTTCAACCACCACCTTATTCATCCCGTGGTCACCAGCCAGTGGGGATTCGAAGGGGTTTGAGAGACTGTCCCTGAGAGAGAGCACCCGTGTCCAGGTGGACAAGGCCCAAAGCGAATCCCTGGATATGATAGTGGAGGCTGTGGAGGAAGAGGGTGCAGGTACACCAGAGAGGGACAAAGGTGACGGGGAGCACAGCTGTCTGCCCAGCTCTCTGCCACCGGTTGCTGGCTATCCCACTGGTAGAGGAAAGGGCAGGGGCCCTCAGACAACCAGTTAGGGATCCTCCAGGGCCTGGGGGACCCTCACCACTGTCAGAGGCAGTCAGCCTTTTGCAAAAGACCCCCATTTGTGCCTACAACTTGTAATTAAATGAAAGTAAAACCCTCTTGGGTACAATGTCTGGGAGAGAGCCTTTCACTCTCTTGCCCCAAGCGCTCTCCTCCCAACTTCTGTTTGGCATAGTTTTGCCTAAAGAAAATGCACAGAGCAAATAGTTTGTGAAAGTTGCTCCAAAGCTGCTCCGTGTCATATATTGTTTGTGCACTTTTCAGGGAGAAAACCTTGAAAGCTGTAAGCAGCTCCATTCCCTGCATCTAAATCCTGAGTAAAATAAAATAGCTATTTATTTATTGAGATCTTGGACTAACACCTTTGAGCAGAAAGCTCTTTCATAGGTTCCACATCAAGTATGACACAAACAAAAGAAAATAAAATTCCAGTTACAAATTGGAGGTTTTGGTGTTCAGGTCAGCGTCTGTCTATGAAGTTTGCATAATGTTTGAATGCTTTACGACCTTGCTCATGGTGCCAAATGTCCTCTCAAATAAAGTATCTACTAATATTTTTATTTCATCCTGAGCAGCACTAGCAAAACATTTTCACCCAAAGAGTGCTGCCTGTTGTTTTCTCAGTTGTCTCCCATTTTAAAACAGCCCTCAGAAACGGGCTGAAAAGCAGCTACTGCTGGTTTGGGCATTGTCTCTACACACTAATCAATGCAAAAAACTATCAGTGCACACTCTAACAAAAGCATATAAAAACTGTAGTACAAGAACAAAACCCTGATATAAAGTGCAAGGATAAAAGTGCTAGTGCTTATTCTAGTTCTAAACAAATATTTGACAATGCTGAATGTTCGTCATGTGCACTGGTGTCACGGTAGGGGGGAAGGGACGTTTGAAAATTGCTTCAGTGAAGTTGTTCATGAAGTGGGGCCCCAGAAAACATATGTTGAAAATTTTGGGCAAAAATATTTAAAATGGCCAAGTTATACCACTAAGTTGAAACCCCAATTGAAATACATTGATGCCGAAAATCCCACTGAAATACATTGAAGCGCTTACCTCAGTTCACGGTTGGGCTTTGAAGAGTGAAGACATGCCTACAATCCAAGGAAGATTAAGGCGACTGACCTCCGGTGGGTAAGTATGGAGCGTGGGGTGGTGGGTCCTGAGTGGGAGGGTGGGAGGTTGGGTAATGGCGCAATGGACAATGATGGACGGTTTTCTGTTTTTATAGGAAAAAAACGACGAGGGACAGTTTTCTTTTTTTTAGGGAGTTTGCTGAACAGATGAAAACACTGGGGGATTGGGCACCCTCACTGTCTGTATACTGTTGGGGGGGTTACACAGCGGACAACAATGGATGGACAGATAACACTGGGGGATTGGGCACCCCTAGTGTCTGTATACTGTTTGGAGAAGGGGGGGTCTCACAGCAGACAACAATGGACGGACAGATGAGGACACTGGGGAACTGGGCACCCCCAGTGTCTGTATACTGTTTGGGGGAGGGGGAGTTACACAGCGGACAACAGTGGACGGACAGATGAGGACACTAGGGAATTGAGCACCCCCAGTGTTTGTATACTGTTTGGGGGAAGGGGTTACACAGCGGACAACAGTGGACAGACAGATGAGGACACTGGGGAATTGGGTACCCCCAGTGTCTGTATACTGTTTGGGGGAAGGGGTTACACAGCGGACAATGATGAACGGTTTTCTTTTTTTCAGGATAAAAAACAAGCATTTGTCATTGCTGAACGTTTGATGAATTGGAAGATGTCCGCCTCTGCACCTTGTTTATGCCCTTCAGGTACTTGAATGTGTCTATCATGTTTCGCCACTCCCTCCTTTCCTCCAATAAGTACATATTGTGGTCCTTTTAATCTCTCCTGATATGTTCTGTGTTGCAAAACATGTACCATCTTGGTTGTCTTTCTGTGGACTGCCTCCACCCTGTCAATGTCCTTGGGACTCTAGAATTGCACACAGTACTGTAGGAGAGGCCTCATTAGTGCATTGTGCAATGGCATCACCACCTCACACCTTCTGCTAGTGATACGTCTACCTATGCAGCTCAGCATGCCACTGGCCATCCTTGCAACATTTGTGCTCTGCTCTGCTTTGACACCTTTAGGTCATCAGAGTAGATAACTCCTAGGTCCCTTTCTTCCTTGGTGATCGTCAGCACCTCCATCCTGTAACTCTCCCCAGGTTTCCCTCTTCTCTGGTGCATTATGTGCACTTCTTTGCACTGAACCTCAGTTGCCAGTCTTCAGACTATTTTTTAAGCCTTTCCATGTCCCTGATCATTTTCGCCACCCCTTCTGGAGTATTCACTCTGTTACAGATGTTGGTGTCATCTTCAAACAGGCAGACAGACCTTTCCTTCTAGTCCTTCTGCAATGTCTGTAATGAAGATATTGAACAAGACTGGTCCCAGGACTAATCTCTGAGGTACCCCACTGGTTACCCCCCTCTCCCCGGATTGGATTCCATTGCCACCACCCTCTGCCTCCTGTCCGTTAGACAGTTTCTAATCCAGTTTATCAGCTTGTACCCTGTGGCCAGACTATCCATCTTGTTAATAAGCCTTCTATGTTGGACGTTATCGAAGGCTTTGCTGAAATGAAGGTAGGTGACATCAACCGTTCCTCCCTGATTGACTTCTTTAATGAGGCATTCCAACCTAACCACCCCACCCCCACCCTGCAGAGACTGACAGGTATTGGGGTGTCCTTTACGTGGCCATAATGCTCATGCCATTCCACCGCTACTCTGCAGACACTGACAGGCGTCGCGGTGTGCCTTGACATCTTTGGCCCTAATGCTCACCCCATTCCATGATGAAATAAGCTGGGATGGGTGCAGTATAGGAGAATGGGGTGAACATTAGGGCCAAAGACTCCAAGGCACACCCCAATGCCTGTCACTGGCTGCAAGGTGGGGGTGTGGTGGACTTTTGTGAACATTATGGCCAAAGACCCTAAGGCACACGCCCAACACCTGTGAGTCTCTACAGTGTGTGGGGGGGGGGTTAGGTTACAGTTGTAAACACTAACACCCCAGGTGTTTGTTGGTATTTTTGTTCAAAATTTTCAGCATGGCCATTTTGGAACACCACCTCATGATACTCAATCCCAAAAGATAATTTTGCACAGCGACTGTGCATTCGGTGTCACAGGTGCAAAAACACATTTTGGGCAGGATATAAAAAAAAAATGACAACTGTACTGTTCATGAGGAGGTGTGAAAAATGGCAATGTTGAAAATCTGGAGTGAAAATATGAAAAATTGGCGAAGTTAAGAGCATGAATAGAAACTGCACAACACATGCCCGTAACGCGATCATTTTTGGAATTTTTTCACAAAATGTTCAACATGGGCTTTTTGGGACCTCCTCTCATGAACAGTGGCACTGTGATTTTGTTAATCCATCCCGAAAGTTGATTTTGCAAAGCAACCACGGCATTCTGAGACACAGGTGCAAAAACACATTTTGGGCAGGATGTGAAAAATGACAGCTGTACTGGTCATAAGGAGGTGTGAAAAAATGGCAACGTTGAAAATCTGGAGTGAAAATATTAAAAATTGTCAAAGTTATGAGCATGTGTAGAAACTGCTCAATACACGCTCCTAATAAGGTCATTTGGGGGAATTTGTTCACAAAATTTGCAACATGGTCTTTCTGGGACCCCACCTCATGAACAGTGGCACTGTTGTTTTGTTAATTGGTCCCGAAAGGTGATTCCACACAACAACCGCAAAATTACCTTTCAGACTGAGAAACGAAATGACAGTGCCAGTGTTCACAAGGTGGGGTCCCAAGAACCCCATGTTGAACATATGGTGCCAAAATTCCTAAAACTGGCTGAGATATCAACCTAAGTTGAAAGCCCCCATTGACACCCATTATACGGCTTACCTTTGATTCTTTAGTTTGCTGGTCGGCTTTGAAGAGTGCAGACGTGTGTTCCGGTCAGAAGAAGATGACAGAGTCGAAAATCAGAGGTAAGTGTGGGGTAAGGGGGGGTGTGAGGAAGTGGATGTGCAGAGGGATCGTCGGGATGGGGGAGGGGGGACTGGGAGATGACAGAGGACCGTTTTCTTTTTTACAGGTCTAAAAATAAAAATGGCAGAGGATGGTTTTCTTTATTTTTGGGAGAACAAATATTTAAATTCAGTTAGGCACACTGGGCTGGGCTCCCAGTGTGCCACAATAGTGGTGGTGGTGGTGGGGGGACATGCCGACACGGGGATTGGGCACCCCAATGTTTGCAAAGGAAATAGACAGATTTGGAGCACGGGGGGAAGGGGTGCATCCAACACCAGGAGTGAGCATCCTGGTGTTGGGAACATAAAAAAACAACAACATTATTTTGGTACACTGGGGTGGGCTCCCAGAGTGCCACAATAGTGGTGGTTGGGAGGGGACATGCTGACACAGGGATTGGGCACCCCATTGTCGGGGCATGGGAATGGTTACCAGAGGGTGCGGGGTGGACAGCACACAGTGGGAAGGAGGGGAGGGTTTTATTTCTTGCTGGGGGCTGGGATGGGAGCGGGGAGGACAGCACACAGTGGGTGGGAACAGGAGGGTTGTCCGCTTGCCCAACTGATCAGTCTGCCTGTACTTCAAAGGACGGAGCCGAGCTGCTACTGTGTTGGCTCTGTCCTTTGAAAAACTTGACGAGACCAGCCCCCTCACAAAACCAGTGTCATCAGGGCACTGCCTGCTGATTTGCCTGCCTCAGACCAGCCACTACAGCACCGCTGTCCATTGCGCTGGCACCCCTCTCTTGCAACTCTCATAACATGTTCATCTGCGTGTGCATGCATGATGAACTTAAAAAGTTCTAAGACTTTTTTTTTTTGAGAGTGCAGTTTGCTATTGTGGGACTTACTTATACAGCAGCTATCAAGTTCAGCCCTTAGGGGCCAACACCCCATTCTGCTGCTATTCTTGCAAGATTGACACTGTCAATCTCAGCATTCAGGGAGGGGCTAAGTGTGTCATAAGGACACTCAGAAGGATTTTAAAGTGATGACCTCTCTATTTTCATTTTAGAGC
Source organism: Neoceratodus forsteri (assembly GCA_016271365.2). Lineage (NCBI taxonomy): Eukaryota > Metazoa > Chordata > Ceratodontiformes > Ceratodontidae > Neoceratodus > Neoceratodus forsteri. Next base: position 121,957,192 of record JADMNL010000022.1, read on the forward strand.
TGCATTTACTGATGTATAATATAATAAAATTTATCCTAGGGTCCTGTTATGTAATTTTATTATTGTTTAGAGTAGAAATGTATTTGTCTTAGCTTAGGGGGCGGATCCGTGGATCATGTGATTACCAGAACAGTATAAAATCTAGTTCTTTGGGACCATTCTGGAGATAGGTACAGCCTGATCAGGTTGTGTAAGCACTGTTGGTTCCTTAAAGATACGGAGGGTGGGACTATGTATATGTCTGGAGAGTCCTAGCTGTGCATATTGATTTATTTTTCTGTTTCTTCTTATTTATTTTTTTTGTAAATAAAGTCACACAGTGGTGTGTTTTGCTTCATCTGAACTTCTGACTCCTGTGTATGTTTCCTCAACCCAATCAGTTCGGCCGACTTGACCACATCCACCCCACAGCTTCCGGTCCGGGCTAAGACCCACCTGACCCAGATGAATGGGTTATACCCAAATGACCCATAGAACTTAACATATCGATGGGGGATATGGCTCCCAATGGGATAAGCCAGGAGAACCAGCATGAGGGACCTGCCTGAATGGAGTCAGGCCGAGAGGTGGGTTTGCAGGAGGCTGCTGGTAGAATATCCCAATTTGAATTATTCATATGTGCCAGAATGAATTTGGGACATTATAGAGGAGATGCAGGAGGACTGGATTTTCAAGGAGCAATTGGAGAGGTTGAAGAACCGTCCAGGAGGAGGAAGTCCCCATCTCATCAGTTGTTCCAGCAGGCATGGTGGATGTGCCACACAGGGACTTAACCTGGACTAACTATTTTCAAACATTTTATTATGGTCCAGGTCTTAACTGGGACTTGGATCAAGTATTACATTTTGGACTGAGATTCATTTGGAGAGGTGACCATTAAACCGGATCCAGTGTATTATTTCCCTCCAGGTGGGGGGCCTGCAACCTAGGCCTCTTGGATTAAACTTGTGAACTGCGCCAGGACAATTGCTCTACGGAGCTGATATGGTGACTTTGATTCAGTTTACTAATCAAGCTCTTAAACTGAAAAAAAAAACAAAGTTTAATAGTTACTGTTTTATGATCATGATAAAAGTATGTTTTGAAAGACTGGTGAGAAAATTTGTGTGTGCATGTGTGAGTGAGTGGTCTGAGGTATGTACACAGAGAAACTAATTTTTTAAAATGTTGGTGGGAAGTATCTAGGGGAATGTCTGTAACCTCATTAATAATGTTTATCAAAAAGCTTAAGGTAAATCTTTTGAAATGCATAATCATTATGAAAAGTGATTGCAATTATTGTTTAAAAAGAAATGAATGAATGCTATGACTAGCACTTTAGATTAATCTCCTGGTGCAGGTAGAGTTTAGGAATTCCATTTTAGGGTATAGTTTGGGCTAGGTAGGCAGGTTGGGTGGTACCTGGTGGCCAGGTATGGTGTGTCCATTACCAGAAGGCTGAGGAGTGTGCACACTCAGTCTGATGGGAGAGGACCATCACTGGACCCTTGCCATCATTCCCAGGAGGGAATGATTTCCTGGCTGGGGGAAGGTGTAAGGCCCCTGTAAATGCAGGGCTTATATTCCCAGGGCAGGATATTCAGATTGCGCCAGGCAGGGGCGCAAGCCTGGGCGCAGCACAACTGGGATGAGCCAGGGCATGGACCAGGCGATATTCAACAGTGCTGCACCATGGCTTAGCATCGTTGAATATGGTACTGAGGGTAAACGCACTGTGCCAGCGCAAGTGGCAGAAGGGGAGCAGGGGGCTGCGCCAGCGCAAGTGCAGTTGCACTAGGTGCAGCAACTGCGATTTTCAGCTGTGGGCATGCAAATTATGTCATTATGCATGCAAGGTGCAAATGGGGCCATTTGCATGCCATTATGGCCCATTTGCATGCAGTGCGCCAATCCCCGGCAACTTGAGCCTAGCACCCCGCCAGGCTGCAGCCGTCGGGGACAGATGCCCTGCTGCCCCTCAGTGGGCTCCGCTCCTGTACACCTGATCGTGGGCATGTGTAAACTTAATCCCTGGTGGTCCAGTGGACTGCTATCCATTGTCCGACCACAGGCATAGGTTATAATAATCCCTGGTGGTCCAGTGGACTGATCCCCATCGCCCAATCACAGGCGTAAGTTACAACTCCCTGGTGGTCCAGTGGAAACCTCCCCCCCCGCACCCGATCGTGGGCAGAATTAACAAAGGACACCCTGGTGGTCCAGTGATTCCCCCATTCTCACCCACCCACTGAGTTCCCCGCTATCCTGCACTGCCCCCCAGTCAGTGGCGGGCAGCAGCACCCCACCCGCAAGCCGCCAGGCCACCTGCCGACTGACAGCATACAGTAGGGCTGTACGGCTATTGGTCCACTGCATGGGCCAATGGGCATGCAGACCATACTGTACTACACTGACCCAAATTGTGAATGAGCATTCATTCACATTCCAGGCCTGTGTAGTATAGTATGCTGTCAGTTGGTGGGCAGCCGGAAGCTGCGGTGAGGTGCTGCTGCCCACCACTGACTGAGGTTCAGGGTAATGGGGACCAGTGGGCGGGTGGGAAGGGGGTACCACTGGACCACCAGGGTGTTCTTTTTATTCCACCAGAGATCGGGCGCGGGGTGTTCCACTGAACCACCAGAGAGTTGTAATTACGCCCGTGATCGAGCGATGGGGATCAGTCCACTGGACCACTAGGGATTTATTCAAATTATACCCGTGAGCAGTTAAGGGGGGGAGACACGACACCCTCAGGCAGGGGGCATGTGGACTGTGGCCTGGGTGGTCGGGTGGCCACCCACAGCAGGCGGCTGCGGTGTTGTGCCTTGCAATACGACAGCTCACCTGTGAGTGGCCAGGACTTGCTCCTGGTTTCGCTAGACACAACATTGTGTCTCCGAGCGCAAGGCAGTATGTGTTAAAGACATATGCCGCACATCCCGGCTGAATATCGGATGCGCGATATGCATGGGCATGCCCCGACTTGCATCGTGACAATTACTAGTGCGCCCGGCACATCAGGGGTGCATGGCGCAACCTGCCCTTTGAATATCGTGCAGGGGCACATTGACGGGTTGTGCCATGTGCAGCTCCTTTGAATATCCCACCCCCACTGTTTTGGCATCCCTTTCCCCCCTCCTACCCCCTCCCAGAGCTAGGAAATGGGTTTAGTGCTCTGAGGGATATTGCTCTAGATGCCTCAAAGTGGCAACAGAGAGTAGAAAAAGGGTACAAAAGGAGACTGACAGGAAGTAGTGGGGTCTTTCCAGCCCGGGCATTAGGCTTGGGGCTGGAGGGGGGAAGCTGGAAGAGTAGGATCAGGACCAGAATAGGTGGGCAAGTGAGTGAGCCCACCAGTCCAGGAGGGTCAACGGGCAAGCCCCAACCTGAAGAGTGTAGTCAGGACGGTAATATGCACCGTGGCCAATGAGGAGTGGGGGTATAGAGCTCCGCTGGGGACATAGGTAGCCAGGTCCTGCGTCGTGAGGGGCTAGGGTGTTAGGGGCTGTAGCAAGCCTAGCCGAGAGATGTAGGAGCCCTTAGGAAGTTCATTTGTGTTTTATTCCCAGGCCGCCTGGGCTGGGAGAGCTGTTGCAAGGCCCTCTCAGGAGGGGAACTGGTGGCAGGGGTTCCCCTCATTTCTGGTGTGGCAGGGTGACCTGGGGTGTCAAGTGAGCTGGGGAGCCTTTCACCTAATTCAAGTGACCTGTTTGGAGGGACAGGTCCTGGGGCGCCGGTCCGTAAAGCCTAGGGGGGCGCAGACCAAACAAATGGTAGGCCTTGGAGGGTGGTCTCCATGCTGGAACTTAATTCAAGCCCAGAAACTGTTAGCAGATGTGGGCCTGGCAGGGACTCCCCATAGAAAATGGTAACAGCAGAAAACCCCGGAGTAATTTGGGAGCAATGGAGGGCTGAGGTGGAGGCAAGTGATCAGAGCAGAAGAGGCCTCAGCTGGTTTCATTGGTGCCAGCCATTTGAAAGGTGGGTTAGAGCCTGGGTCAACAGGAAAAATCCTGGATGCCCTGGGGTTAGGGCCAATGCCCAGGGGTCCAGGTGGGGAGGGCAGCTCGCTTTTCCACGCCAGTGAAAAGGGGGGACGACCAGTGCTAGAGTAAAAGGGACCCTCATATAGGAAAAGTAAAAGGAAGGCTTGGCTTACTGGATTCTTCATATGCCAGGAGATGGCAGAGATCTGGGTTCCAGGGTCTTGGGTAGAGCACCTGAGAGTGGAAGGGTAGGAAACGAGAATCCTTCTTGTGTCTGCTAAATCTATGGTTCTGCTGTTTATTAGATCCAGCTGAAGTATACACAGTTGTAGCCCCATGGAGCTGATTATTGCTTTTTCTATAGAAGAATGGTGACCCCTGTATCACTGAAATAGTTTGCCATACATGTGAAAATAAAAGCCAGTTGGGGAGAAGCAGTGGTTTGTGCCTTATTTGATTATAGGGGGAGCTTGATGAAATGAAATCTTTTTTCCCCTCAATTTTGCAATCTGATTAATTTATCACAAATTACATTCCAGGGGCAGAATCCAGCCTGTTTGGGCAGCAAGGGCTTCCATGGGACCTCCATGGTAGAAGAGGGAGGTCTCAGTCTGGTGGTTGATTCGGGGAGGAGATCAGTTGCTGAGAAGTAGGAGGAGGTATTATGCACAGCTTGAAGACAGCAAGCAGGTAGGTGACCATCAGTTTTCTCTGGTCCAGTGATGTGCAAGGTCTCGACAGTTAACGCTTTTGAGTGCTCCCTTCTTCCTGCCTGGAAGAACTGTGAGTAAAAAAAGTATGCCCCTAGATGGGGCAGGAAGGGGAGGTTACAGGGGACTAGCTACTGATATGCTGTGCACACTGTGGCGTGCTGCCAACAATAGTGGGGGTTGCAGCTGACTGGATGTTCTCGGTGTCTCCTTTGTTCTTATTTTTTTTTTCTCCCCATTGGGCTCTAGTCTCTTCCCATGGCTCACATTTCTTTGTGTGTGTGTGTGTGTGTGTGTGTGTGTTTGTGTGGAGGGGGGTTCTCACTCAGGTCTGCGGTGGTGCTGCACATTGGTGATTGGGCCAGTGTGGCAGTAGGAGGCGTGGCTGCACTGGGGTGCCATGTTTAAATGCCTCATACAGTATTGTACATTTCTACTTGGAGATTTGCCAGGTAAAGGTGTTTGTGGGTTTGACTGGATGCTGAAAAGTGAAGCAGGAGCTGCCCGGAGCCAACAAAAAAGACTCGGAAGCCAGGCCAGTTTGGAGTCTTGGATGACGCTGGAGAGTCGGTTTGAGAAGGAGAGAGAGCACCAAGAGAGAGTGGCGACAGACTAAGCAGGCAAAGAGGAGCATGGTTGCTCTGCAACTCAAATCACAAGAGAGAGCAGTTTCCACCCGCAGCAGCCACAGAACAACTTAGTAGCCAGAGGGAGCTCGGCTGGAAGAACAGCAGTTGTCAGTGCAGTACCAAGAACTGAAGACAAGCTTAAAGGCACAGGTGGTGGCTAAAAAAGCTGTAATTCATGTTTTCACTTAATATCACTACCTGCTGCCTTGATTGCTTACTGGTTCTTCCTCTGCCACAGACTATCTGTCTTGTCTTGCCTGCATCCTGTCCACCCAGGTCCTTTTCTTGCTGCCCATTGCCACTCTCTCTCCACGCCATAAACCAGCCAGGTCAGCACAGCACTCTCTTGAGAGTCTCTGGACTGTAGCACCAAGCTATTGGGAGCTGTGAGACAGCCACAGCATGGTCAGTGGAACCATGGAGGAGTGGAACCTCCTGTGCAAAATTCAACCAGGTATGGACACACAGCAAATGTGGGAACTAATAAGACAGGGGATAGTGGGGGCAATAGAAACTTGCAGCAGGGCCCAGACTAAGAAGGCTAGGGGGAAGAAACCCAGCTGGATAAGTAGAGGAGTGCTAGACAGGGTGAGGAAGAAAATGGCAGCTTACAGGAGATACAGAAAATTGGGGTGGGAGGACAATAAGGAGGAATACCTGAAAGAAGTGAAGAAAGTGACTGGGGGGTTAGGGCAGCCAAGGCAGCAAGGGAACTCAGGCTGGCGCAGGGCATAAAAAAAGGTGAGAAAGACTTCTTTAGGTTCATCAGGGAGAAAAAAAGCTGCAAGGCCCAGATTGTAAGAATTAAGAAAGGTGGGGGATGGGTAAAGAAGGAATGAAAAGATAGAAGTGCGCAACGACTCCTTCTGTTCAGTCTTTACAAAAGAAAAGGAAGTGGTGCTACCCATAGTAGGAGGGAGGATAGAAACAGATGACAGATGGGGGGGTGATGGATAGTGAAATCACAGTGGGGAGGTGTTGGAGGTGTTAAGGGCATTGACGGTAGTCAAGGCTTTGGGACTGGATGGACTACATCTGAGAGTGCTGAAGGAGCTGACACAGGTCCTGGTAGGACCCTTGGCAGACTTATTTAATTCATTTCGAGACAAAGGATCATACTGCAGGACTGGAGACTGGCTCACGTGGTTCACCTCCACAAGAGTGGACCCAAGGACGAACCGGGGAACAGTAGGCCAGTAAGTCTAATGTCCATAGTGGGGAAGCTAATGGAGACCATCCTAAAGGATAGACTAGTGGCACTACTGGAGATGAACTCGATGTGGGACGGGAGGCAGCATGGCTTCATCAAGGGCAGGTCATGCCAGACGAACCTGGTGGAATACTATGACTGGGTGACTAGCCAAATTGACAGGGTCCATGCAGTGGATGTCTTGTGCTGTTTGGCATATTTAGTGCAGACATCTCAGAAGGCATCAGCTGCAAAATTAGCCTATTTGCAGATGACACCAAGATGGGAGCGGTGGTGGACAACTGGGGGGGATGGCGGGAGATACAGGAGGATCTGGCATGGCTGGAGGCATGGTCTGACAGATGGCAGCTGGGAGTCAATGCAAAAAATGCAAGGTGCTGCTCTCCGGAAAAAAAAATCAGAGGAGAAGCTACCATTTGGGGGGAGTGCAGCTGGAAGCAACAGAAGAGAAGAAGGATCTGGGGGTGCTCATCACGGGAGCAATGAACATTTCCACACAATGCAGAAAGGCAGCAGCAATGACCAACAAAATGCTGGAGTGCATTGCAAGGGAAATTACCTCAAGAAGAAGGGAGGTTATTCTACCATTGTACAGATCGTTGGTTAGACCCCACCTGGAATACTGCATGCAGTACTAGTACCCGTACCTACAAAGGGACAATAGGCTGCTGGAGGAGGTGCAGCATAGGGCAATGAAGATGATTCAGGGCCTGGGGGAATTGCCACATGAGGTCAGACTAAGAGAGTTAAACATGTACACGCTGGAGGAGAGGAGGGACAGGGGATATGATTGAGACCTTCAAATACATGAAAGGGATAATCAAAATGGACACAGAGGGCTGGATATTCAAACTGCGCTATTCTGTAGCGCAAGCCCTTGCGCTGCACAAAATAGTTGAGCAGGGGTGTGGCTGGGGCGATATTCAACGGAGTTGCGCTATTGAGCAACTCCTTTGAATATCACCCCCTGGCCACAGCCACTGTGCATGGCGCAGTGGAACTTGCGCCACCGCAAGTGGTCAGAGTGGAGTATTCAAGATGCGGTGGCGCAAGTACCATTCCGCCATTAACCAAATTTCCCATATTCAAAGGTGACATGCAAATGGGGCCATAATTCATGCAAGAAACAGTGGGGCCAATTTGCATCTATTTAGTACCCATTTGCATGTCATTAGCATGCAGGTGCGTCCCGTCCCCTAGGACTGCGCCTGGCGCCCTGCTGGGCAGCAGCCGTCGGGGACTGACACCCCTGCAGCCGATCGCGGCATAGTTTAAACATCCCCACCCCCAACTGGCCGATCGCGGGCATAAGTTTAAACATCCCCACCCCGACTGGCGATCGTGGGCACTAAGTGAAAAAACACCCCCCACTAGCCCAATGTGGGCAGAAAAAGTTCAACCCCCAAAGCACATATCCCTGGTGTGGTCCAGTGGACATAAAGCCCGATCGCGGGCAGCAAAGTGTTCAAACCCCCCAGGACCACCTACCCTGGTGATCTAGTGGCTCCTCACCCACCACAAGCCTCCCGCCCTGCTCCTCCCCGTCAGCCAGCAGGCAGCATCCCATCCGCCTGCCACCCGCCGCCCGCCGACTGACTGCCTGGTAGGGCTGCCCGACCGTTGGCTCTTGCTCTGAACCAATGGGTGTGCGCACCACGTGCAGTCAGTCGCGCGGAGCGGTGGCGGCAGGAGATGTGCCGCCCGCCCGCTGGACGGGCGGGCTGGTGGGGCTTCGTGGGTGGGTGGGGGCACTAGATCACCGGGTAGGTGGTCATTGGGGCGGTTTGAACACCTGCTGCCCGTGATCAGGTCTCATGTCCACTGACCACCAGGGATATATCCTGGGGTTGGAGCCTTGCTGCCCGCGACGGGCTTCGTGGGTCCACTGGACCACCAGGGATATGTTCTTGGGGGTTGACTCTTTGCTCCCTCGATCAGGCTAGTGGGGAGTGGGGGCTTATTTTCACTTGCTTGCGATTGGACAGTCGAGGGTGGGGGGTTTAACTTATAACCGCGATTCAGCCAGTCGGGGGTGGGGAGTTTATTAACATATGCCCACGATCAGGCCAGTCGAGGGTGGGGGTTACTATATGCTCTGATTGGGCTGGGGGGCACAGGGGTATGTTGAGGGCCACCCACAGGTGGCAGCTGCTGTGTTCAGCCTGCAATGCGGCAGCTCACCTGTGGTGGCCCTCGACTTACTCCTTTTTTTGCTCAAAATTGTGCAGGCGCAGGTTGGGGGTTGTGCCTGCACAACTCTGCACAGCCCGCTGAATATCGGGCTGTGCAGTTTACGCATGGTTCCTCCCCCTCTGGTTCAGCATGCCTTCATTAGCATTGCGCTGTTGCTCAGCTTGACTTGGGGGGGGGGCGCAACTGCCTCCCGCTAAATATAGCAGAATGGCACAATTTCAGACTTGCGCAGGCGCAACCCAGTTGCACATGGCGCAACCCTTTTGAATATCCAGCCCAGAGGGTCTATTCAGGAAGAGGGTGGAGAGAGAGACACTAGAGGCCATAACATGAGATTGGAGGGGTAGATCCAGGGGGAGGTGAGGAGGCATTTCTTTACAGAGAGGGTGGTGGCAAAGCAGAACACACTACCAGCTGAAGTGGTGGCATGTACCAAGTGGAATGCTTCAAGAAGAGGTGGGACAGGGCAAGGGGGTGTAAAGGAGGGAGGAGGGGAGGGAGGTGGGGCAGCTGTTGAAAAGGGAGCTAGCTGCATTCACAAGCAGCCTAGATAGACCAGGATGGCCTTTTGCTGCTGACAATTTTTGTATGTTTGTATGTTCGAGCCTGCCTGTAGATAAATGTGCCTACCCTAGTCTGTGCTGAATGTTAGTGACTCTCGTGGTGACTGTGACTCTGTGTCACTAGTTGGGTTGGGTCCCCCTGGCCGTAGGGAGATGGGAGTGTTGTTGCACTCGCGTTGGGCGATCGATCATCCAAGGGACTAATTGTAAAAAGTTTAATTTTCAATATACCAGGCAACTGCTCAGCAAGTGACCGATGACCACTCAGCAGTGGAACGGGGGACCACAACTCTGTGCAAACTGAAGACAGACAAATGTGGAGCTGACCTGAGTATGTAAATGAATAATTCTGTTTTGTTTTCCATCCTGTTGTTGCTGTTCAGTTTTTTTTCCTTAATACACTATATTAAATGTTTATTCAGGGTGGGGATGTATATACAGAAGAATGTCAGATGTTGTAACTTCTACAAATCTTCTACACACAAGGTTATTACTTTGCATAAGGATAGCTTTTAAAAATGCCTGTACAAATGTTCTTTTCTTTTGCTTCTCCTTAAAAGCTTTTGTGGAGAAAAAGTGATGTGTCAAGTTGCCAGCCAGTGATGCAGTTAGTGGCTGGTTGTAACTATTAAGCAGCAGAGGAGGCAGGCCAGAAACCGCTAAAGTTTTATACAGCACAGAGATTTAGGTACCCTGCAGTGTGTTATGTTGTGTATTATATATGAACAGGAAGAATGGTGTTTCAGAGCAGGAAAACTGCAGAGTAGAATTTTTTTCCACCTCCGTACCTTGTCTTTTTGCATAGAAATCTTTGAATTTTATAAACTGAAAGCAACACTTCACATTTGTCAGCACTGACCCATACTGTTAGGCTTCTGGTCACATCAATTTCTTTTTGAAAATTTAAAATTATACTTACTGTATGCTCTCTGCTACTAGCTACTGGTATATGGGAGACATGCCACAGCATAACAGAGCATACAGTAGGTATAATTTTACATTTTCAAGACAGAAATAAACTAGAAATAACACATCACAAATAGGTTAGTTCTGCACTCCGCTATTAATGTACTTAATCTGTAACTTAAATGTGATTAAAGAACCTGTGCACTGATCTCCATATTGGTGAAGAAGAATAGAAGCCTGCCAGTATGGTTCAGTGCAGATAAAGTGTTGTCTTTATAGAGATAGGAGATAAAAAAGAAATAGTGTAGAGGTGAAGAAAAAAATTACTTTATGCAGTGTTTTGTTCTGAAACACCATTCTTCCTGAGTTTATTATTTTTGGGTGGTCAACAGAACTGGAGCGAGAAGGGGATCACGTATCAGACCACTCGGCCTTGGGCGCCCTTCAGTTTAATGAGACATCCCCCCTGTGTGTGTCGATCCGTGCCAAGAAACTGACTTAAACTATTAAGTTGCAATTTCTTGAGAGTGGTCGTATTTTGTAAATGTAAGGATTTTGACCTTTCACCCTCTGGCCCCTGCCTCATTCTGCAGATGGATTTATACAGTCACTTATTTATACAGTCTCTTGTGGAAGCATGCTGCTTTGAGGGTAATAGGTCTACTGCTGCTGGTTGACAGATCCATGTAACAAAATAAGATTTTACCCTGAGTCTCAGGCTTCCAAGTGAGTACTCCAGGCACCAGGTGACAGTGCTTTGTTTAGGTTGTCAGTAATATGGGTCGGTCCGTATTAAAAAGTATCATGTGGAGCGAAGTCCATTCATGTGCTTGCTTAAGTGTCGTGGTGTGGTATATATGTTGTACTAGGAAACCGAGGTTTCTCTGCTGGTGCACATCATTAACATTTGAGTTTTACTGTATGCGAAGGTTTGTTTGAGTTGCCATTCTATCCATACTGGCTAAAATTAAGAGCGTTAAATAAGTTTAGAAAATAGGTATGATTCTTCAAGCTCTCTGTTTGGCTGATGTGCACTACATGGGGGTACATTAACTTTTGATGGATGCCTGCTTAAAACAAGCACCAATTCGGAGTACCGCATTACTATGAATATTTATGGGCACCCCAAATTTTCAGCGTTAGCAACCATACATTCTTGCCACTCGCTTAGCGAGAGAGTTAGGGAGCGAGTTCATGGCTGGCAAATCCCCTCACAGCACACCCTTCTCCTCCGATATTTCAATTATTTAAATAGTGCCCACACAATAAAAAAAAAAAACAGCAAAAGGAAGCTGACAACCTTTCTGGCTCCCTACAGCAACAAAACTCTCTTATTCTGCTTACCCACACTGCCTGCCTTACACTGACCCCGACACAGTCTCTCTTCCTGTACCAAACAACAAATCAACCCCAGAACAGGAGCCTTTATGTATTTTAAAAAATGCACAGCACTTCTTTTCTTTCCTGCAGTTTGCCACCTGATTTCTGTGTCCCCTGATCGCATACAAGACAACACTGCAGCACTCCAATTCCACAGCTCAGTCGCTTGCTCCGTGCTCACAATCTACCAACCAAGAAAATTAATTTACAAGGCGAAGGAAAAACTCATGGATGGGAGGGATGTTTAAACTTACAATTTCCTGAGTACTACTTTCAAAAAGTGACACTGCAACAAATAAAATCGATCTCACAAACAGCAGCACCCTCTAGTGGCACTAAACCAGTAAGCCAGTAAAGGGACTATTTTACATAACCTGATGTTTCTGTGCATTTTGTACTAATATTTTACACTCTTTTTGTATGACATTATTAGTAAAAAAAAAATAATGTAAGGCCATTTTCTAAGTGCAATAATGCTGTTATGCAAGCAATCATAACCTCCAGTGTGGGCGGCGTCCGGCCTCATTATGCCCCTGGGCAGTCTGGTATTGCCCAATACTGCCAACCCTGTTGGGTATTATTGCTTGCATAACAGCATTCTTTAATTTAGTCTGCCTTATCAGGGGTTGTGGAGATTGGGCTGGGGACGTGCTCTGCTCCAACTATTAATCAGTGCATGCATTTGAAGTGTAAAAAAGATTTGCTGTTCACTTGATGCTGCTCCATTTTCACAGCAAATTGGAGATTGTTAAGCAGAGTTCTGGAAGAGCTGTGTAGAGTATGCCTGTGCCTGTGTCCCTGTGGATAGAGATCTGGTAAATAAAGAACAAATCAAGCACCCACAGTAAGTCGAAAAAATGATTCAATGGGGAAAAAAGTATTAACATTTTATTTAAGCAAAAATACTAAGTGCATATATATCAGCCAAGAGATGAGATGTATGCACTCGTAATATTTTAGCAATGGCTAGCTAGCTTGGTGGGTGCTTGATTTGTTATTTTACTGTGTTTACTATCTAAGCATCACAATTTCAATGCAACTTGGTGCTGGTTACCTTTTTGTGCTGTTGTGGATATCTGAATATAAGTTTGTAACTGTGCACAGCTGTTGAAGAATGTGCAGGCTGGAAGAAAATGTATGTTGTCCATCTGGGAGGTTAGTTGGTTGAAGATGAGACACATATATCCCCATATTTATGTATGTAACCCCCTGCAAATGGGGGTTCCCAAAAGTCTTTCAAGAGCTTGCCTGAATGCTTCAAGCCTGGGCAGTGTTCAACATCTGAGCTGCTTAACTGTGGCTACAAGAGAGTGCTATTTGAGCCTCCGTGTACTGTCTCTTTACGAGCTCTCTGCTTGCAGACTTAATTAGTTTGTATGGGGGGACTGTGTATTTAATGCTCGAATCCTGCCCAAGCTGTGGAGTAATCACTCCATTTTGAGGTCGCTAAAGGGGCAAAGGAAGCCCATCTGAAAGCTGTAACTGTTTGCCTGTAATCATTTAAAGTATAAACAAAACTGTAGTTTGTCTAACCTGCCCGTAGTGCAGCTGGGAGTCTGTGTGTGTTACCTCTCCATTTTGGACCTAAGCTGCTGTGCTGGGCCAATTGAGTTAAGGGTTCCCTAAAATGAAGCCTGTGAATGAATCAGAACTTGGGACTCTTAATTTGAGCCAGCCACAAGGGGATTGTATGGGCAGTGACTCTGGAGAAATGTAGTTTTGACCTTGGCGCCCTTTTCTACCAATAGAGGGAGTCTTATTGTGAGTGACAGCTGAATCAGCCAACAGAATAGTGTGGAGCTAAAGGAAATGCCCTACTCTGGGACTGGAAAGATTAGATCAGCTGTGACTGTGAAGAGAGAAGGAGATCTGTGCTTCTGTGGTGTATGATTTCACGTGGGAAGTGCGTGTGAGGCCTTGAGTTTCGGCCTGCAGCCATTGTGAGTGCCAGTTTGGACTGAATCCAAGTTGTGATGAGAAAGAAGCACCAGAAGTGTGGAAACCAGGCTTACCCTGTAGAAGACTGGAGAAATTGTTGAATCATGCTCTGTCTGTCAGGAACTGAAGCTGCTGTGTGTGCTCCCGGGTATCTTGCAGTAATTGCGATTGGGATTGAGGAGCAGCTTGCCTGGTATAGTACTTTTCTTTTACATATGAAAGTGCGTAGTGCTTGTGGGGAATCACTATTTTCAATCCCCTGTGCTGTGTGTTGAAGCTGGAAGCAAACCCCAGGTTGTCTCGGACTAAATCCGTTTGCTATAAACTGCAGTGGGGTCCAGTCGCAAGGAACTTGTCTCCATGCCCTGCTGTTTCTGACAATCCAGAGAACATCCACCATCCGGTTCTCAGCTTGGGTATTTTGAGTACAAATCAGGGTATTCCCCTGCAGCCTGTTTTCAATCACAAGTGTGTCATCTAATTCTTGTTGTTTCACTGTTTCATGGACTGAGCCCTCCGGCTCCAGATTACAATTGGGTGTTGTGCATATGTAACCCCTAGGTGGCACTATCTCAAGGGCTACTACCCCTGCCTGCTTAACTACTAACAGGTTGAGGGGCCTAGGTCCAATGGCGGGTGCCTCCACCCAGAGGTCAAGGTTTGCAGTAGTTAAACTAACTTGGTCACAGCCCTCTGGGACACTGTAACCTCCCTTTCTTCCCACTAGTGGCCCACACAATGCATTAGGAATATCTTCACAATGTACACCTACCCCCAGGACTGGCTTCGTCGACTGGACCCTGGGGACACCCTGTAAAACAAGATGATACAGTGCAAAAGCCGCAGAACAATACTTTAACATAAACGAATACCCCAGACAGTGTAACTTTGCTGAAACAAACAAATCTGATTTATTTAGGGGGATATAACAAGAACGGGGGAAATCAGGTTAATTAGGTTAAACACATTAATAATCACAGTACTGTGCACAATTCAGAGTCCAAAATTGTCACCTTCACTGGGTACCCAGGATGAGGGGCGGGTTAGCCAGGATCGGTTGCAGCTGGTTGGGGCCCCGTGATGGAAAAAACACTTGCACAATACCCAATTGTAATCCGGAGCCGGAGGGCTCAATTTGTGAAGAAACGAAAAAAGCAACAATTAGATGACACACTTGCAATTTGACAAACAGATGTCAGGGAGCTACCCTGCTTGGTACTCACAACTCAGTTCTGGGAACTGGATGGAAGGCAGATTGTCCTGGATTGCCAGGAGGAGCAGACCATGTGGACAAGGTCCTTGTGTCTGGACCCCACTGCAGTTTAAAGCAAATGGATGCAGTCTGACTGAAACTGGGGTTTACTTACAGCTTCGTGCATTCTGTTCACTGTACAGGGGATTTATATACATAGATACATAGACAGTGTCGGCAGATAAGGGCCTATGGCCCACCTAGTCTGCCCATTTGAGCTTGTAAGTTAAGTTTGTTTTCCTAGAAGTCTATTTCCCCTTACCCCTGACCTCTAGAATTCCTTTATGTCTATCCATGCATTCTTAAATCCTGTGATTGTTTCAGTCCCACCACTTCCTCTGGCAGGGTGTTCCACTTGTCCACCACCCGTTCTGTGAAGAATTCTTTCTTATGTTTCCTCTAGATCGTCCCTCCCTCCAACTTCATCCCATGCCCTCTAGTCCTGAAACATCTTTTTCGCTTAAAAATAGTGTTTTCCTGCACCCTGTTCCTCTCTGTAAGATACTTGTATGTCTCTATCGTATCCCTCTCTCCCTCCTCTCCTCCAGGAGTACATGTTCAGTTCCTTCAACCTGTCTTCATAGGACTTGTGATGCAACCATGCACCATCTTTTGTGCCCTCCTCTGAACCTTCTCTACCCTGTCTATGTCCTTACATGAGTATGGTCTCCAGAACTGTACACTGTACTCCAGGTGGGGCCTCACTAGTGTCTTGTATAGCGGAATTATGACCTCCCTTTTCCTGCTGGTGATGCCCCTGCCCTCTACATCCCAGCATCCTATTTGCTTTACCTGATGCCTTGTCACACTGTTTCCCTACCTTGAGGGTCATCAGAGATGACAACCCCAAGATCCCTTTCCTGCTTGGTGCATGCTATATCCTCACCCCCAACTGATATATTGTGCCGGGTTTTGTGCCCCATATGCATTATCTTGCACTTCTTTGCATTGAATTTCAACTGCCAAACCCTTGACCATTCTTCAAGTTTCTGCAGGTCCTTCTCATTCTGTCTACACCCTCTGGTTGTCTACTCTGTTACAGAGCTTTGTGTCATCAGCGAACAGTGAAATTCTGCCTTCTAGATCCTGTGCAATGTCACTGATGAAGATGTTGAATAGGACTGGTCCCAGCACTGATCCCTGTGGTACCCCACTGGTCACTCTTCCCTCTGTGGGTGACAGCCATTTACCACCACCCTCTGTGTCCTGCCACCCAGCCAGTTACCTACCCACCACACTACTGTCCTGCCCACCCATATTCCCCAGTTTGTGTAATAGTCTTCTATGTGGCACAGTGTCAAAGGCCTTGCTGAAGTCCAGATAGGCCATGTCCACTGCCCTCCCCTGATCCACCTCCCTAGTCACCTAGGTTGGTCTGACATGACCTCCCCCTGGTGAAACCATGCTGCCTTGGGTCCTGTAGTCCATTGACAACCAGATGTTCCACCAATCTCTCCTTCAGTAGTGCTTCCATGATCTTTCCCACTACCGAGGTGAGGCTGACTGGTCTGTAGTTCCCTGCTTCCTCTTTGTTCCCACTTTTGTATAAGAGGACTACATCTGCTGTCCTCCAGTCTTTGGGTACCTCCCTGTTTCCAGTGATTGGCTGAACAGGATAGCCAGAGGTTCAGCCACCACCTCTTAGTTCTTTAAGGACCCTGGGGTGCACCCCATCTGGCCCCATTGCTTTATCAACTCTTGTACTTCCAGTTCCTTCAGGACCCTTTCTCGTGTAAAGGGACTTGTGTCCATTTCTGCACCATTCTCACCCTTGTACTCCTTCAGACCCATTACCCCCTCTTCCTTAGTAAAGACTGAGCAGAAATACCTGTTCAATATGTCAGCTTTACTGTTGTCATCCTCCACGTGACTCCCATCCTCCCCTTCAGTCTCACTATCCCTCCCTTTGTCTTTCTTTTTTCCTTATGTACCTGTAAAGGTTTTGTCCCCTTTAACCACTGATTTTGCAATGTGTTCTTCTGTCTGAGCTTTGGCTTCCCTTACTGACTTCCTGCCTCCCTTTGTTTCTCCTGGTACTTCTCCCTATCCCCTTCTGCCTGTGTCTTTTGTATTGCCTGAATGCAATCTTTGTGGCTTTCACTTTCTTTGCTACCTCTTTGGAAAACCATAATGGTCTCCTCTTTCTTTTCCTCTTGCTAACCTGCTTAATGCATAATTCTTTTGTTCTTATAATCCCATTTTAAATACTGCCACTGTTCCTCAATCCCTGATTCCTGTCCCATTCCCTTAATGCCTCTTTCAAGCATCTCCCCATTTTCCCAAAGTCTGCCCCCCTAAAATCCAGGATACGTGTTTTTGTGTGGTTTGGTTCTGCTCTTTCTGTGATTTCAAACCACAATGACTGGTGGTCACTGTTACCCAGGTGCTCCCCCACTGTTACCCCCATCACATTGTCCCTGTTTGTGAGCACAAGGTCCAGTATTGACGTCTGCTGAGTTGGTTCCATGACCAGTTGCTTGAGGAAGGCACCCTGAAGGGAGTCCAGGATTTGAAACGTGATTCCCACTAGCACTATGCACATTTATATGTAAAAGGAAAGTACTATACCAGGCAGGCTGCTTCTCTATCCCGATCGCAATTACTGCACAATACCCAGGAGAACACACAGCAGATTCAGTTTGTGACAGACCGCGCTTGATTCAGCAATTTCTCCAGTCTTCTACAGGATGAGCCTGGTTTCCTCACTTCTGGTGCTTCTTTCTCCTTACAACTCTGATTCAGTCCACACTGGCACTCACAACCAGCTGCAGGACAAACTTTGGGGTCCCACACGAGCTTCCCGCATGAAAACTCAATGGCGCAAGAGCACGGAGCTCCTTCCCTCTTCACAGTCACAGTTCAACTGAACTCTCCAGTAGACAGAGCCGGGCATTTCCTTTGAGTTCCTCCCAGTTCAATGGCTGATTTTCCTGTCACTCACAGTCAGACTCCCCCTGTTGGTGCAAAAAGGCACCAAAGTCCAAACTACAATTCCCAGAGGCATCTGCCATATAGTCCCATTGTGGCTAGCTCCAGAGGAGAGTCCAAGTTCTGATTCACCCAGAGCAGACTCCATTTTAAAGGATCCCCACACTGATTGGTCCAATTCAGCAGTTCATGACCAAGATGAGGGAGCTGTTCTCTGCACAGTCCTGGCTACAAGCAAGCAGGTTAGAACAAACTACATTTTCATTATTACTTTAACAGGTTACAAGCAAACAATTACATCTTCTGAAAGAGCTCCCTCTGCGCATATAGCGACTGCAGAAATGGAGCAATTTGCACAGTGGCCCAAGTGGGACTCAAGCAGGGAAACACACAGATCCCCCATTTCAAATTAATTATGTCTACAGGCAGACATCTCTTAAAGAGACAGTACCTGAGGCTCTAAAAGCACTCACAGATAAACAGCTTAGACGGCAAACACCATCCATGCTTGGAGCATTCAAGCAAGCTCCTGGAAGACTTTTGGTAACCCCCATTTGCAAGGTGGGTTACACATATATTTTCTTCTACAGGACCCTATCCATCTGTACCTGCCAGCCAACCCCAGGCAACGGACCTGGCTAGCCTCCCCCCAGCCTGGGTAACCAGAATGTGACTTTTCAGTCCCTATATGTGTGCACAGTACTGTGATTTAATGCCACTAATTAACCTAATGTCCCCCTCCCGTGTTACTGTCCCCTAAATAAATCAGATGTGTTGTTATACTATATACTGTGTGTGGTGTTGGTACTTATGGAAACTATTGTATTTCGCTGTGTATGTTGTTTAACCTTATTTTACAAGGGGGTCCTCAGAGACGTGCTGCAGAATCAGTCTCGAGGGTAAGTGGTGCTTTATGAGTGAACAGTGTGTTACGAGGGGTATTGGGGCTGTAACTCCTGCGTACTGTGTGAGCCACTAGAGGGAACCAAAGGGGGTCATGGTGTCCCAGAGGGCTGTGATCAAGCTAGTCTAACCACTACAAACCCTGACCTCTGGGTGGAGGCACCCACCATAGAACCTAGGCCCCTCAACCTGTCAGTAGTCAAGCAGGCAGGGGTAGTAGCCCTTGGGATAGCACCATCTGGGACTTACATGGACAAGAAAGGTTATTAACAAGTTCAGGGCAGGCAGCACAGCAAGTAATACCAATGTATTGGCACCTGTTTTCATCAGCCAATAAGTTCTCTACAGTACAAGGAGGTACCTTGCTTTGTCTGCCTGGTGTACTACATGAAATTTGGTGAACATACAGTATGTTTGTCAAGTGTTCAGTGGATATGTTATGACAAAGTAAGGTACCTCCTTGTATTATAGAGAATTTATTGACTAGTGGAAATGGTGCCTATACATTGATATTACTTGCTGGGCTGACTGAACTTCTTAATAAAGAACCTGTCTTTCAAATAAGTGTGGTGTGATCCCTGTCCTGTTTATCTTGTACCAACTACTCTCTAGACTGTGGGAATTGTTTGTAACACAACGGTCATGGGTTTACCATTTTTATTTGTTGCATTACAATGATCTTTCTTGTTTTAGCATAGAATAATTACAGAGCAGGTGCACACTGTCAGGTAACCAGCCACCTTCAAACATATATAGTAGCTGATCTGCTCTAGTGTTGAGGGGTATTAGAAATTTCATGTGCTTCCCTCCAGAAAAAAAATTATAGCCCCCCAAATGTGTACCCCCAGAAGAACAGACTGCCTGAAACTGCTGACATGTGCACGCCCCCAGGCAGACACCCCATGTTCATTTTGTGATGTCTGCTAATGAATGGTGAATGTACACTCAATTGAACTGTATGGGCACATTTTTTTTATAGCATTTAGTACTATTTATTGCTGCAATGTAGAAAAATCAAACCCACTGCTCCAGTAACAGACTGTTCCAGCTACCGCTTAGAATTCTAAATTGCAGCTATAAATAGCATATTAACAGCTATAGAACATTGTGCCCATACAGGTCAAGTGAGTACACACTCTGCATTCATTTGCTAATGTCATAGAATGAACATGGGGGTCTCTGCCTAGGTGACATGTCAGACATGGCTCTGTTTTTTCTGAAATACATTAGGGGAGTCTTAACATTTGTACTGGAAGGAGGCGCATGGAATTTCTAATGCTCCAATGTTGAGGGGTAAGTTAGCTACTATATACGTTTGATGGGGGCTAGGTACCTGTCAATGGGCACCTGCTCTTTAATGTTCACCACTGTTGGGGGGGTACTCTCACTTGTGGGCGGTTGTCACAGGAGCTGCCAGTGCTACTGGACTGAGGAGCATAATAGTTACTGTTACCTACCTGAAATGGGAGCACTTACCTTCCTTGATGCAGTATTTTGTCTACTTTTCGTTAGTGTGTACTGCAGAAGTCAATGAATTGACAGCTGAAATCCACAAAACCTGTAATGACAGGCCGACAGACACACTTACACAATGGACTTTGAACCAGGCACCTAGGATAGAATGCAACTCAATGAGAGGGCTGTTACTGCAGCTACAGAATGTATCACCACAACAAGTGGAAGGACCCACAGATTAATTGCAAGCATTTCATTGAGCTGTATTCTGTCCTGTGTGCCTGGATAAAAATCCACTGTCTGTCAAGACATGTTTTGTCAATTTCAGCTGTCAATTCTCTGACCGCTTCAATACATACTAACTAAAAGCAGACCAAATACTGCATCAAGTAAGGTTTTTTTTTTCTTTAAGGAACAATAGCCCTTGTAATTACTGCACATACTGCATACCTTCAGTAAGGCTTACATTAAGGCAGAAAATGTCACCCACAATTTGTGGGAGTTTGACAGGTCTGAGTCGGGTCATTAGAACCTTGCTGGCATGCAGTGCAGTGGGTCAGCTTCAAGTTGCTTTTGTTTTACCCGGCATGTTTTTGTTCCTGGCTAGATGCAGTCATTCTCAGGGATATGCCCAATACAGTTGCATACTGTATCCTGTTCAGGCTTGTAGCTTATAGCACTTAGAATCACAAGGTATTTCACTAGATGTAGACATGCCATTTATTTTGTAAGAGCTGGTTTGCCTGTGGGGAGTCGCTGTTTTGACGAGTGCTGTGTTTGGAGCGGGCTGTAATTTAATTGTAGTTACTGTACTGTAGTTGTCCACATGTTCAGCACTGTTAAAACGACTCTGCCAATCACCCCTGTCTAATACTGTACTCCAGTATTAAATCTCTGCCATAACTGGTATTCATTAAGAAAAAAATAGTAAATCTGTAATTTTCAGGCTATGCAAACATTGTTTTCCTATTACGGCTATGCAAACATTCTTTTCTTGTAGTATCAATCTGTGTTATGCAGTGCATGAATCACAATTATGGCTGGCTCCATCACTAGCTCCCGTGCTATGTTGCTGTGCTTTGTCAGTGATGGGAGGGTGAAGGGACGTGCCTGGCAGGCTGGTAAACATGTCAAGAAGTTGTTCTGGCCTCTGATGGAAGAGGGTGAGGCAGACTAACAGACTGGCGCAGAACAATTTTTTTCCTACATGTAGACTAGTCAACTGGGTATTTACAGACAGATGAGGCAGAAGTGCCTCAGACTCGGTTCAAGTCCCAACTGAGGCACTTGCTTATTTTTCACCTCTGTTTGTATGTGTTCCATACATATGCACACCACACTCCTGTGTGATTTGTGACAAGCAAACATTTTTGTTGCCATTGGGTTGTGCATTTGAGAAACAGTAATATATATAAGGATGGCCCAGTTGTCTCAGTGGCGCAGCTGGATTGTGCAATCGGAATGGTATGCTGGGCAGCCTGGGTTCAAGTCCCAGCTGGGGCACTTGCTTATTTTCTCACCTCTGTTTATATGTGTTCCATACTTATGCACACCACACTCCGGTGTGATTTGTGACAAGAAAATATTTGTGTTGCCATTGGGTTGTGCATTTGAGAAAGAGTAATGTGCTCAGATGGCCCAATTGTCTCAGTGGCACAGCTGGTTTGCACAACTGGAATAGTATGCTGGGCTGCCTGGGCTCAAGTCCCAGCTGAGGTACTAAATTGTTTGTCTCACCTCTGTATGTGTTACTTAAATAGTATTTGCAATGTCTTAAAGGACTGTACTCCAAGAGGTTAGCATAACAACATTGTAAACCTTGAGCTGAAGCTTGAGAGGTTGTATTGTTTGTGTGGCAACCTCAAAGTCATGTCAGCATTGCTTTTCCATACAGTGTATGGGCCCCAGGAAATGTACACAGGTGGATCTCATTTTGCTCATGATTATGCAGTCAATCAACAATCATGATACATAAAAAAAAGTTTATTCACTTGGAACATGGGTGCTTCCAGCAAACCCGCTCTGATTGGCCAGGACTTTTTCCCTGCTTCAGCCATCTGGCACTTTTAACAAGCAGATTTTCGATAGAACTGAGCACATTTCAACTGTGTAATGGAAGTTTTTCAACTGCATTAGCTGGATTGTAATTTCTACTAGAGTTTTAAAGTGCTTATACCTCTTGAGTGCTCTTCCTGCAGCCCCCCCCCCATCCAAGCTCTCTGCCTTGGCGCCAAAAAGTCTAACTACCTTTTGTCTTACTAAACTGCTCAGATCTAACCCATCCTAACCTCTATGCTATTTAAAGACCTGCTCTTTTTTCTTCTCTCCAGCTGCCTGCCCTTGAACAGGGCTGCTTCAGCTCCCCACGGTCGGCTGGCACCCAGCCAGCCACCGACCGAGACCAGGATGCCCGCCTGCAGCTTCTTGGAAGGTACGGGACAGCGCAGCCAATTGGAACAGGGGTGCTTCCAGCAAACCCGCTCTGATTGGCCAGGACTTTTTCCCTGCTTCAGCCATCTGCCACTTTTAACAAGTAGATTTTTGATAGAACTGAGCACATTTCAACTGTGTAATAGAATTTTTTTTTTTTTAAGTGGCGAATTTTCCATTAGAAGGTTATACAAACCTGCCACTAGAGGGATTCTTGGTCTTTCTACACAAATCACTCTACCAATCCTAATCCCACTTGCACTGCTTGGTTGTTGGCTGTTTAGCCCTGTCCTCGTATAACTGTCAACAGGTGGTAAGTGTGCTTACAAAGGGCGAGGGCAGGAACTCCTTCCCAGAAATAAACCTCAGCCCTTGCGTCCATAGCTGGTAGCCTTGAAATGCACTGTGCAGGCCTTATTTTATTTACTTGGCACATACCAATAACAAATCTCACTAACTTCCTTCCAGTCTTAGTACATCCATCTCTCCTTCCTTCACAGCAGTCCTTGTTAGCTGACTGATAATTATCTCACAGGCTAGTGCTATGCCTCCAGCCAAGATGTGGACATGGTTCCCCTCCCATCCATCTAGTGAGGACAGGGATACTCAAATATTAAAGATAGAGGGTGCTGGCTGTCATCCATGAGGATATAGGCCTTATGGGTCTTATAGCGGGATTCTCCTTGTTGCATATGGTCACCTCCCCCCAGTAACACTGGGTGACAACTGGGGATGGTCGTCCACCTACGAGGTTCCCAACTACACCTTCTTCAATATCCTTGTGATCTCTGAAGCACACTGCAGTGTTACTTGCTGTCTAGATCTTCAGTGCCTTATGTATACAAGCAGGGTAAAGCGTACCCGTGCTAAAAATCTCCCAGGTTGTCAAGCGCATAGGAGGTGGTATCTTTCCTGGCTCCTCCTACTTGCACTACTACTGGCCGGTGATATTGAAACCAACCCTGGCCCATTAAATCTGACCCACAAAATTCCTCCCGTATGGGGCATGGGTAAGGGGCTAAAAATAGCTCATCTTAACATTAGCAGCCTGCTACCTAATCGTGATGAACTATTAGCATGGGTTGCACTCTACAAACCCGACATCCTAGGAGTGACGGAGACCTGGCTGAAACCCTCTGTCCCTAACTCTGCCTATGAACTCACTGGGTATGAAATTCACCCGACTGGACACAGCTGGGGGCAAGGGGGGGTGGCATACTAATCTACCATAAGAGCCACTTAAAAATCTTCCAGATTGCCCACCAGGATTCAAACGTGTCCCCCTGTGAGTTACTACATGTGCTACTGCAGGGTTTTAAATAATTGATTAGCAGTTTTTTTCCTGGGACAATACTAACTGTACAGACAGCATTTATGTAGGTTTTCTGGAAGTGTTATGTATGTTAAACACAGTGAGGCAAGTGCTATGCATTTTCACAATGTTTTAGAACTTTTATGAGCAAAACGCTAATCAATTTTTAGAGTTAAATAAAACCCTGTACTGCTACTTGGGGACGCAAAGAAACTGCACCTGGTGTGCACCTATAATCCTCCAAGAGGTGGGCTACCTGGATTAACTCACCTCATGGACAAAATTGGTCCCAGAGTCTGGGATAACAAACTCATAATCCTGGGGGATGTAAACCTTAACTGGGACAGTGGTAATGTTAAACAGTTTGAACCTCTGCTTGCTAACCTTGCCCTGACCCAGCTCATCCAGGAACCAACTAGGTGGACAGCAAATGGATCCTCCAGCACCTTACTGGACTGGATCATGTCTAACCATCCTGACAGAATCTCATCAGGGGGTACATTATCTGACTCCATCTCTGGCCATTCACTGGTTTTCTGTGTATGGAAACTTCCCACCCCCAAAATTCCACACAAAATTATGCATGTCAGAAACTATTCTAGATTCAATACTGAGGAGTTCCTGGAAGACCTAAGAGTTACTGACTGGTCTGGGGTGTATGGTGACACTGACCCCTCGGCAGCAACCCCTTACTTCCTCTCCACCTTTGGGGCCTTGCAAGACAAGCATGCTCCCAAGGTCACCTGTAGGGTGAGGGGGTCCGCTACCCTCTGGTTAAATGGGAATCTCCTAGCCCAGATGCGGGAGAGAGATAAGTGTTGGGCTTGTTCCAAAGGTACCAGTGATCCGATGATTATTCAAAGGTACAGACACCTCAGGAACAAGTTCAAAAAAGCCATCAGGGCAGCAAAGGTGACTTCTGCAAGTCCGAGCTACTAAGCTCTGCCAGTAATCCCAGGAGGTTCTGGAGAGATATTAAATCCCTTGTCAGCAGATCCTCCCATCCGGGGGTTATGGACATGGTCATAAATGGAGTCTCCTGCAATAATCCCCATACTATTGCCAACTCCCTAAATAATCACTTCCCTGACCTCTCTATCTTCACAACCCTCTTCTCACCTGATGAGGCTCTGTCCCACCCCCTTCCCTCCACTCTGCTGGAGGGTCACCCTCCTCGTCAATGTTCCACCTTAGGGCTGTATCAGCTCAGGACTTGCAGAAATGCCTAGCTGGCCTCTCCCAGTACTCCAGTCCTGGTCTAGACAACCTGGAGCCTAAACTCCTTAAGCTTGGTGCTGCACACATTGCCTCACCAGTAGCCTTTATCTTCAGCCTATCCCTTGGTCTGGGGACCATCCCAGACATCTGGAAAAAGGCGAGGATTGTCCCTGTACTGAAGAAAGGAAATCCCAAACTACCTAACAATTATCGACCGATTGCCTTTCTCCCAACCCTTAGCAAGCTCCTTAGAAAGGTAGTGGCTGAGCAGCTTTCGGAATATATCCACTCTCATGAACTTCTGTCCCCTGCCCAGCATGGCTTTCATAAGGGACACAGCACCACCACAGCCTTAATCTTGGTTACATCAAGTATCCGGACAGCCATGGACCAGGGCAAACTCTCTGGTGCAATATTTATCGGCCTGTCCAAAGTCTTTAAACTCGTTGACCACAAACTGTTTGGTGCACAGTTGTAGTCACTTGGCCTCTCCCCCATGCCATGAAATGGCTAATGGGTTATCTACTTGGCAGACAGCAGTGTACCTGCTTCAATAAAGTCCTCTCCAAGCCCCTACCAGTGACCTCCGGAGTGCCTCAAGGCTCGGTGCTGGGTCCCCTCCTCTTCTCCCTCTTCATCAATCAACTACCCATGGTTACTACCAGCTGTAGTGCCACCATGTATGCAGATGATCTGGTAATCCTGGCTCACTCCCAGAATGCCACTACCCTAAACCAGAACCTGACCGATGACTTTAACAGGGTATTGTCATTGATTACAAGTCACAAGCTGGTTCTGAACCTGAAAAAGACACAGGCTATGCTCTTTGGCTCAATGGCTAAAATCAAAGCCTCATCGGCCTGCTTACACATCACCAAGCGCAGATGGATCTTCACTACACCATAGTGAGCTCCATCAAATATCTGGGGGTTACACTTGACCCCAACTTGACATGGATAATCATATCCTTAACATCTGCAGGGTGGCAAACAGCAAACTGGGTCTGGCTTATAGGGCCAAGTATAACCTTACACCAGCAGCCAGGCTTGCCCTGGCGAAGGGTGTGCTCCTTCCCTCCCTCAGCTATGGGCTGCACCTATTTGCTCACTCTCCAAAGACACATCTCATCTGGTGGTACACTGCTTACAGTAGCAATTGTCATTTTGCCTTGGCTGCCCCCCGACTCACCCACTGTTGTGAGCTATATTAGAAACTCTTCTGGCTCTCACCAGCTAGATACCTTGATTTTGGTTTGGGATGCCTTTCTGGGAAAGTGATCAGAACTAGCACCCCCCAGGGGCCGGCCCAGCCTCTGTCTAAACTGAATCCCAACCCCTACCAACTTAGGTCTCTCACATCAGGAATGCTCTAAGTCCCTCCTACCTGGACCCTCATGGGGGATTGGGACTTTGCCATAAGTGCGCCCAGACTCTGGAATTTGCTGCCTGTGGATATCCGAGCTGCCCCCTCCTATCTGAGTTTTCAAAATTCCCTGTGGGGTTTCCTAAAACTAGCATCAGAGTGTGACTGCCCCAGACCTCCCTAGAGTAAAGTGTCAAATTGTTTTGTCTGAACCTCCCCAGGGTGTCTCCATTGAATTCCTGGAGATATTTTCCTCCCTGTATCAATGACTTCTGACTACTCCTGCCTAAAAAGCCTTGGGCATTTTTATACCCATTATTGCTCCACGGTCATAGGCTAACCATGACATATTGCACCTTGGTCACTTGGTAGAAACTTGTACTACCAAGTGTTTCTGATTCTGTCTAACGTGCATATTTAGAAAAATGTGATGAGCTGTATATACCTGTCTGCGATCCAGCTAGCCAAGGGGGTGTATACGACAATGTTATAAGTTATATTATGACCAATCCAGTCCTTGAGCTATGCTCCACTCCTATGTATGATGACCTGTATATATCTGTCATTAGAACTAGCTAGTCTAGAGTCTATAATCTGAAATGTGCTTACTACTATATGTTTCCTCTAGCGTCAAATGATGTATTTCCCACGTTTGTTTACTGTGACAAAAAACTGTACTCTCTTTGCCATGTCTCCTTGACTGTTGTTCCTCATGTTGTACTCTCCCGGGTCATTCCTGAAAATAGGCATAATACTTGTCTAGTGTACTTACCCGGTAAACAAAAGCTAAATAAATAAATAAATTGGCTGACATTTTACAGACTGAAGAAATTCTTTTAATGTAATATCCAAATTACTTATTTGGCAGAACAGAACATTTCATAGCATTAAGAGTAACCTAAAAAAACATCCCAAGACAATTACATTCTTAAAGAAATTTTTAAACACGTGAAGCAATCTTGTGCTGGCTGTTCATGTGTTGACTGGTAGGCTTGTAATTGGTAATGTTGCCAAGTCACCATCCATGGAGGTCATTCATCCCTGGCATGTGCAGCAGATGGTCATTTTTGCAGTACCTGTAAGAAAGAACATCTTCACTCCTACAAAACTGGGTTGATGATTTGTGCTTGATTTTCACACAGTTTCTATTTCATATACTTTCTTTTCGGCTCATCAGAGGAGTAGTCTCTCCCCATACATTAGAAACTGAATGCAGTTTGTACTAAGTGCTCTCCATACGTTGCATACTGATGATTAGTAATGATATCTGTTTGCCACCATTGAAAAACATGTTGCTTAACTGCGTGACCCCTTTGCTGGATTCCTCACTTAACAGAGGAGTGGTTACAACAGATATAATGATGATGCCAACTCCCAAACAGTGACAGCTGACAATCCCATGGCATCCAGTTCACCTGGTTCGCCATTTTGCCGTTGTCGGTGAAGACAATCCACCAAAATCTGCATTGTGCTCGCAGGGCTGGTAATTCATTTTTTTATTTGCCTTATGAAAGGTGTGGCAGCTGTAGTTGCACAGTGTGGTTACACAGGGCCAGCGGGAGCAGTGCTGAATACACAGCCGAAGGTAGTGACTCTATCAGAAGCTACACTTCACTGTACAATTGCTCTAACTGCTGCATTAAAGGTACAGTATGGTCCTTCACTTGTCTTTCAAACATCTGCTATATTTACGTATGTGGCAAAGATTCATATTCTTACATTTTGTATTGCAGGGGCTAATCTATTGTTCCAATTCCCAAAATGGGGGCAGGAAAATGCAAACAGCCATCTGAAGCACATGTCTGAAAGACAAAATGTGCCAGAATGGAGGAAACAGCAAAAATGAGCAGAGTGATGCAGTCCTTCCTCACTCGAGTTACATCTACCTCTGGATAAGAAATGCGTACTTGACAAGCCAACCTTGTATCAAAATGAGTACTGTCAATTAATTATACTGTGTTGCACAGCACATGTTAAAGGCAGAACATTTATGTTTTTTCGGGTTGGCAACATGGAGGCACAGCATTAAAGTCCCACTGAGAATTCATCACAGAACTGTGAGCCGCTGATTAGAGATGAAAGTGCTGAAGCTGAAGCTGCAGCCTTACAGGCAGTTATCAAGGAAGCTGATGTCACCTGTCAGTTATTGGACACCACTGAAAAACATACCATTGACATCTTCCAGGCAACCAGCAGTTCCCTGGAAGGCAAGGCAAATTTTATTTGTATGGCACCAATTCCCAGAGGCTCTGGGCGCCTCACAGAAAAATAAAAATAAGTAATGCAAAATATAGAATGGTATCATACAATTAAAACTAAAATATAAGATTCCTAAAAACTGATAAAATATAATAATATAGGGACTTAGCAATTTGTTATAATTCAGAAATCATTAAAAGCCAGGATGAAGAGGTGTGCCTTCAGCCTCCACTTAAAAATCTCTACCGAGAGGGCCTCCTGGACTGCAGATGGTAATGCATTTCACAGGGACAGCCCAGAAATGCTAACAGCACAATCTCCAGAAATCTTGAGCCATGCCCTGGGAATGACCAGGAGGCCCCTTGAAGAGGCACAGAGGGAGTGGGCAGAGGTCACCGGTATCAGGAGCTCTAACAGGTAGCCAGGACCCAGTCCATTTAGGGCCTTGGAGGTGGAAGAACCTACCATGGAAACCATCCAGACTCCGAGTAGGAAGAACTTACCTTTGAAGCTGACAAGGCTCCAAACTGTTCTCTGGAAGAACCTACTGTCAAGGATGTCCCCACTTGGAGCATCTCCTGGAAACCAGACCAGTATCCCTGTAGCACAGATGACATTGGCTGTTTCAGTAATGCACATCTCACAGGTGCTCACAGGAAGCAAATTATTGAAACACAGTGGCAACCACCACCAGTGTTTCAGTTTCCAGGGTGTCCAATGGGTTCAGAAGGTCCCAGCCAGCATGTCAGGTGTTTTAATCCTCTACTATTGCAGGAGTACCAATTTGCAAGATAGTCAAAGCTGTTGGATGGAGTTTTCTGTTCTCCATGCTTTGTTTTCAACAGTGTCAGTTGCTTGATTCTGTTATCTTCACCGATGAGGGATTGGTCCAGCAGGAAGAAGAAGACTCTGAAAAGGCACAGCAAATCAAAGGACCATGGAGACACTGTTGTTAGAGCAGATGCATTTCTCTCGATTTGTGCAGGGAGGTTAAAAACTACAAGTCAATCTTTGCTGGAGCACACCAACAAGACAGCAGACAGGACCGTGCATGTCCTATGTCAGATCATTCGGATCATCCTCTTTTGTAGTCACCAAAACAACGCACTCCGAGGCAAATCTAGAAATCCTGGTAACTTTTATGCCATGGTAAAATACAGCACAGAAATAGATCCTGAGCTACAAGAACACCTTACAGCAGCTCCGAGGAATGCCATGTACATGTTGCCGCAAATTCAAAATGAAATAATCAAGGTAATGGGACAACAGATACAGAGAAACATATTACACAATGTAAAGGAAGCTAAGTGGTACAGCTTCATAGCAGATAGTACTACGGATGTGTTTACAAAGGAACAGATCTCATTATCTGTGCACTATGTACATCGTGACCTTTCTGGAAATGTCAAAATTCGGGAAGATTTTGTGGAAGTCATGGAAGGTTTTGACACCACCGGTCATGGTCTTGCAGAACTATTCCTGTGGCGTTTAGCAACTTGGGGCATCGATCCAAAGCTAATGAGAGGACAAGGCTACAACAAAGGGAGCAACATGAGTGGAAGATTCAATGGTGTTCAAGCACACATCAAGGAAGTGACCCCTGAAGCAATGTACACTATTTGCAAGGCTCACAGTCTAAACACGGCAATTGTCCACTCGTGCCACAAGACAAATATCAAATATGTTTGATACAACTAAGAAAATCATTTCAACACTGAAATCATCTTATAAGCACCATAATGCCTTTGTATCAGAGCTCAGAGAATTCTACAGCCTCCCATCTGACTACGATGATGAGCCAGCAGACTGTATATCATCTATTCCTGCAGCTGGAAACACCAGGTGGATGAGCCAAACAGATTCCCTTTCAAGATTCAAGGCCAAATTTTTGGAGGTAGCTAGCACACTTGAAAAGATAGCAGAGTATGACAGTGAATGTGACAGATTGTTAACTTCAATCATGAGATCTGAATTCTTTGTGATGCTACATAGTTTGGAATTTGTTTTGGCCCTAACAAAACCGCTCCATCTTTACTTGCAACATGTCAGCATTGACCTCATTTAAGCCTCTGAAGAAGCTGCCACACTTATAGAAACACTGAAGGACATGAGGGAGAGTTCAGAGAGGACATTTGGAGAGCTGTATTGGAATATTGTGGCTTTGGTAGACACTGCATTTCTTGAAGATGCAGTGCCATGGATATGTGGAAGGCAAACACAACAAAATAATATCAGCGCTACCAACCCTAAAGAATATTGTAGGTGGAACATATTCATTCCATTTTTGGACTACATGATTTCTGAACTGCAGGAGCAACTAATTGACTGCTGCGCTCAGTTCCTTGCCCAGTATCTTGTACCATAAAACTTGGGTTTCTGCAGGAGGAACAGGTGGCAGACTTGTTTGGTGCCTACCAGACTGACATGAGCAGCTTAGAGGAGGTTAAATTTGAGTTGCTACGATGGAAAGCAAAATGGCACGGTATTCCATTGGCAGATCGACCAGAATCTATTCTGACATTACAAAACCAGAATCCAGATCTGTACCCCAACATAAATGTAACCTTATCAATCTTGACCACCATGCCAGTCAGTGTGGCAAGTGCAGAAAGATCCTTCAGTGCCTTGAGGAGGATCAAGACATGGCTCAGAAGCAACATGAGCGAAAAATGCCTTACAGGACTTGCTCTTCTGCAAATACATGACAACGCTGAAATTGATGTGGACCAAGTGCTCAAAGGCTTTGGTCCATGCAAAGAAAGATGGGTTTCAAACACATAATGGAACACATCAATTGAGCTGAGCTGAGGTAACATCTGGTGATCTAAGTGGGGGATCAGGAAGTGAAAGGTTGTATGGCAACAGTGGGCAGACAAGAGAGAACACATATGTCCCATACAAGCATTGTGGACTTACGTCGCAATGTGGAACAAAAGGATGAAACAGCTTTTTACACATGAGGATAAAAAAGGTGTGACTAGCTATAGCAGTTTCAATTGAAAGCATAACATGTTTGGGTGGTATGAGGATCTTTGAAGTGGAACGGTTTAAAATTGGTCCTGAACCAAACCCAGAGGTATGGGGATCTTTGGTGCCAATGGTTTAGGTGATGGTTAGGGTACCAGAAGCAAACGCCGAGCACCATCCAACTTACCTCAGCCCTCTGTTACTGTACTGTAGCATACTGTGGGTATGTTTGAGTTGGTGATGTGTTGCTGTGGTTATTACTGGGCTCCAGTACATGATTCATTTTTGGTAGAAGTGGGAGCTTAGCTGTTGCATGTTGTATTGCCATCTTGTGTGATTGTGTGCTCACTATTCAGTGGACAAGTGAGAACATACAATGTTTGGGTAGTATGGGGCCTTTTGGGGTGGAGCAGTTTAAAATTAGTCCCGAACCAAACCCAGAGGTATGGGGCACTTTGGTGCAAATGGTTTAGGTGATGGTTACAGTACCAGAAGCAAAACCAGAGCACCGCCGAGCTTACCCCAGCCCTTTTTTACTGTACTGTAACTTACTATGGGTATGTTTGAGTTGGTGATGTGTTACTGTCGCTATTAGTGGGCTGCAGTACATGACTAATTTTTGGTTGGAGTGGGAACTAAGCTGTTGTATGTTGTATTGTGGTGTGGCATGGCTAGTGGTGTGTGAATGGACCTCTGTGGGACTGGCATGTGAATGGACCTCTGTGGAAATGGTTACCTTGATGTGGTACAGAGGTTTGTCACAATGCAATATTGTAACCAAAAGTGAGACTGTTAGTCTGACAACTGTTGGTAGTTTGGCTAGTGGTGTGGTGGCATGGCTAGTGGTGTATGAATGGACCTCTGTGGGACTGACTGCCTTGATGTGGTACATAGGCTTGTCATAATACAATATTGTAACTAAAAGCCAGTCTGTTAGTCTGACAACTATTGGTGGTGTGGCTAGTGGTGTGTGAATGGACCTCTGTGGGACTGGCTACCTTGATGTGATACAGAGGCTTGTCACAATGCAATATTGTAACCAAAAGCCAGTCTATTAGTCTGACAACTGTTGGTGGTGTGGCTAGTGGTGTGGTGGCATGGCTAGTGGTGTGTGAATGGATCTCTTTGGGACTGGCTACCTTGGTGTAGTACAGAGACTTGTCACAATGCAATATTGTAACCAAAAGCCAGTCTGTTAGTCTGACAACTATTGGTGATAGTATGGCTAGTGGTGTGCTGTGCTGGTATACAACACAGAGAAAATTATGCTTGTGTTGGGTGAAAGGGCACAGACAGGGTATGGACAGTGGGGGAAGGGGCAGGGCCAGATTAAAGCAAGCTGGGGCCCTAGGCCCAAGAAAAATGTGAGGCCCCCCCTTGCTGTAACCATGTCCCTTTGCCATGACTGCACCTCTTGACTATTGCATATCAGGTACTGAAACATGAAAACAATGTTCTTACTGTCCCTAAAAAGTGGCACAAAATGCTTCAAAATTAATGAAACTGGCTGGCCCGGTGGCGCTGAGGGTTGAGGCGCTAGATGCCACACCTTGCACCATGCTGGTGACCCTGGTTCACTGATGGACTTAGGTTGCCAGGGTTGGCTGGGGGTAGAAGGATTGAATGCCCAATGGCTGCTCTCCTTTTCTGGGGAGGGGTGGGATGCTGGCCCTGCCACTATACCGCCACCACCTGGGTGATCACAGGCGGTGCTGGTGCAGTTGGGAAAGCAAATAGAGAGGGGCTGACATCAGCCAAGGACCAGAGTGGAGGCATGTCTCTGGATGCTGCCATCTCATTGGTTCTCCTCCAGCGCTGCCGTCGGCAGGGGTGGATGAGAATAAGGAAAAACACTCCACGGCCAGTTTAGACAAAAGGCTCCTGCACCGCTGCGACCACGGAGGAACCAGGAAGGAGCTTGGATTGCACATTCCACTAAGGATCGATGGAAGTAGGATGGACTCTTCTGCCTCACCCAGGGTGTCAAACCAGGTCTCTAGAGTTGTATAGGAGCGGGGCACGTATGGAAGCATCCTCCCAGTCCTCATGGAGCAGACTGGGTGCATTGGGATGTCTGGAGAGGGACCAGTCACGGTACAAGGGGGCGTGTAAAGAGAGTTAAAAAAAATGAAACTAATACTATCATATGGAAAAATAACAATAGACTGAGTTTTGATCATTTATAAAAAATAATTAATAACAGGCCTGGTAAAAACAATGTTTTGTATGCGAAATGTCATGATTTGCACTTCTCCAAAGCCCCACCCCCAAACACACGTGTGTGCACTCGCAGTCTGGGTGTTATACTGTCCTGTCAGGTAGTATGAACCAGGATATGGGAGTTTTGTTGGGTTGGGAAGTGATCGATTTCTAAAAGAGGCTAGGCCCTAGGTGGTGTAGGAGTTAAGTTTGTGGTTTACTAGGGGGGTTATGAACTTTAGAGATTATACTGCAAAGCGAGTGATTATTGGAAGAATTTGAAATCATTCCCGGGATCAAACATTTCTGTTATTGATAAGTAAGCCAGTCAGCCAGGATCCATGAATGGCAATATTTACTGATAGGACTCTTGAAAAACATTCATTTGTTCACCCTGAAAACAGAGCTGCATCAAGGTCAGAACTTCAGTATGAGCGAGATGAGAGAATTAAAAAAAAAAAAAAAGAGTATGATTTTTAATTGTACCACTGAAACTTATTGTAGAATTTTTAATTTTAGGAGTGAGATTAAATCTTTATTTTTTATTTATTGAGATATCAGAATTACAAATATTTGAGTCAGAGACTCATTTGCAAAGGGTCCACGTCATGAAGTACAAAACAAGAGAAATGGACTTTACAATGAAAGGTATTACAAATGAATGTGGAGGGTAAAACAACCCAGAGTCAAACAGAGTACAAAGGTTTCAAACAAATTAAGCTATTGCTTACATTCAAATTTCAAGGATGATACAAGGTTTCCTAAGCCAATAAAACAGATACTTAAGATAAAGCATACACAGTGAATTGCACTGTTAATCTTTTATAGTTAAGAGTAAAATTCTACACTAGGATTACTAACATACTAAAATGCCAGCAGAATAGGCCTAATGGTCTTTCGTGTCTGCTAGTTTGGTCAGCCCCCACCCTGGGTGCTGACCTTGCTGCCCCCCTCGCCTTCTCTGGCTTCTCCCTTCCCAGTTCCGGATATTCTTGCTGCATTGGATTTTGTTTCCAGAACCCTTCCCCTGTACCTGTCCCACTCCTCTTGAACCTCTCCACTGTCTCTGCCTCCACCAGCCCCTAGGCAGCGCATTCCATGGCTCCACCACCCTCTCAGTGAAGTAGCACCTCCTCCTTTCTCCCTGAATCTTCCCCTCCAGCTTCCACCCATGCCCTCTAGTGGCCCTCCTCCTTCCTTAAGTACCTGACTGTTCCTCCCTATTTACCCTCTTCATGTACCTGAAGACCTCTATCATGTCCCCGGTCCCTTCTCTCTTCCAATGTGTACATATTTAGCTCTTCAAGCCTCTCCTCATGGTCCTGTCCCCAAGCCCCAAATCATTTGGTTGCCCTCCTCTGGACCCTCTCCAGGAGGTTAATGTCCCTCTTTAAGTGTGGCCTCCAAAACTGCATGCAGTACTCAAGGTGCGGCCTCACCAAGCAGTTATACAGAGGGAGTATCACTTCCCTCTTTCTGGAGGTGATCCCCCTAGCGATGCATCCCAGCATCCTGTTGGCTTTGGCTGCTGCCCTCCTACAGGTCTCAGAGTTGTTCATCTTGACATCCACCACCACCCCCAGGTCCCTCTCAGCCATCGAGACTTGTAGCATCCCCCGGGTACACTTGGCCCGGGTTTCTGGCCCCCAGGTGGAGTACCTTGGATTTCCCTGCACTGAACCTCAGCTTCCACTTTCTAGACCATCTTTCCAGACCCTCCAGGTCCCCCTGTAGGGCCGCCCTCCTCTCCTCCCCATCCACCACCGCAACCAGTTTTGAGTCATCCGCAAAGAGACTCATCTCACTCCTGATTCCTGTCCTTATGTCAGAGACGTAGGCATTGAACAGAAGGGGCCCAAGGACTGATCCCTGTGGGACCCCACTAATGACCCTCCTTGGGGATGAGACTATCCCACCAACTCCTGGAGCCAATTGCCTATCCATCTGATCATCTGGTTCCCCACCCCCATTTCTCCCAGCTTATCCAGCAGGCCCACGTGAGGAACAGAGTCAAATGCTTTGCTGAAGTCTAGAAAGAGGACATCCACTGGTCTACCCAGGTCCAAGGCACTCGTCACTCAGTCATAGAACTCCACCAGGTTTGTCTGACATGATTTCCCTGGGATGAATCCATGCTGTCTATCATCCAGGCACCCTGACTTATCCAGGTCCCCCCCTAGCCTCTCCTTGACAATGCCCTCCATCACCTTGCCCACCACCGATGTCAGGCTGACGGGCCTGTAGTTCCCTGCCACCTCCCTTGATCCCCCCTTGTGGATAGGCACTATATGTGTCACCTTCCAGTCCTGGGGCACCCACCCTGTCCTCAGAGAGATGGTGAAAAGCTCCACCAGGACATCCGCAAGTTCCTTCAGCACTCTGGGATGTAATTTATCCGGCCCCGGTGCTTTCTCCATCTTAAGGGAGCTGAGGGCTTCCCTCACTCTCTCTGCTATGATTTCCACTTCTGGTACCTCTTCTCCCTGCTTAGCCCTCCCCCTCCTGCCAGTGATGCCTCCCCCTCGCCCCAGACCTGCCGATCAGTAAGGGTCCCCCCCTCCTCAGAATCTCTGTCTCCTCCCATGTATGATGCAGCACCCCCATTTTCCTTGGTGAAAACTGAGGTGAAGTGCTCATTTAGTACCTCAGCCTGCTCCCCTGGGTCTTGTGCCCATCTCTCCCCTGATTTAATCCTGCTAATCTGCCCCTTCGCCCTTCGTTTTTCCCCAATGTATCTAAAGAACCCCTTGTTCCCTCTCCTAATTTCCCTGGCCAGGTTCTGCTCCTTCTTTGCCTTAGCTGCCCTCACTACCCTAGTGGCCCTTCTAGCCATCAGCTCATACTCCCCTCGATCACTTTCACGATTCATCGATTCTAAATGGGTATAGGAGAAAAAGCAAAGGAAATGGGTTTGTTCACACCTTAAAGGTCATCCTGGTTGGGGCCCCTGAAGCTGTCAGCTGCACTTAACACCTAATCAGGGAGGTGAGAATCATGTCACAGTTCAGCCCCTGACTTACTCAGTGGCTGAGTCCTTTACAAATAACAAGCAGCTCAGTCAAAAAGAAAAGGATATATAGCAAATATATGTTGGGGATTGCTGGGGGGCCCCGACAGGCAGGGGCCCTAGGCCTGTGCCTATGTTGCCTATGCCTTAATCCGGCTCTGGGAAGGGGTAGTTGGTCTGAACAATGGGGGGGTACCAATGAGTCTACTTGGTGTGCAGATCTGAAATTCCTGGCTACACCCCTGGTTACAGTAACATCTCTGTACTCTAAGGCAATTTACAAGACACTGGTTAGGCCTCATCTGGAGCACTGTGTGCAGTACTGGAGGCCGCACCTGCACAAGGACATTAACAAAATGGAGGCAGTCCAGAGAAGGGCAACTGAAATGGTGCAGGGACTGCATCAGAAAACATATGAGGACAGATTAATGGAGCTCAATATGTATACCCTAGAGCAAAGGAGGGAGAGAGGTGATATGATTGAAACATTCAAACATCTTAAGGGCATTAACAAGGTGAAAGAGACTAACATGTTTCATGCCTAATAGAATCCGACTGCTGCTCTTGTGCTGTAACTTGAGACTTACTCCTAGCAGCTTTTCCTCCCCTTGGCACTTACTGTTTCCCTTCTTGTTTCTAAAATCAGCATGTTCCTACATCCATCAGGAATCCTAATGTTATAAAAGCTACTTATTTCAAGTTTGTTTGCTGTTTGTAGTTCAGTTAGTCAATGATGTATCATCTGGTGAAATTAATTAATGTAATATTATTTGTTTCTCTTAGTTATTTATTTATTTATTTAGCTTTTGTTAACCAGGTAAGTATACTAGACAAGACAATTGCCTATTTTCAGGTACGACCTGGCTGAGTACAGTAATAACAGATTTAAGTACATAAAACGACATTGTACAAATTAGACAAGTTACAGTTCACGTGAGGCATACCTCTCAACTGTACCACATTATGAGGAATGTTCCACATTTTACTTCACAAAAACACCCTGTTCCACATTGTGAGGACTTGTCCCACATTCAGTGCTAACATTTTAAAGCAAATATCTGTAGTAAATGATGCAAAAAATATATTATTCAATTAATAACAGACTTTCTGAACATAAATGCAAACATTTTAACAGTGTTCTGAGCTTCTTAGGTAAAGATTTGATTAAATGTTCCACATTTTGCTCATTTGTTCCACATTTTGGGAGGCAATGTTCCACATTTGGGGGACAAAAGGTTGAGAGGTATGATGTGAGGACAGTAAGATTACAGATTCAACACAGCATTTGTCACTGATAAGGACTGTACTTGTCAGTATACTGTCAAATGTTTCGTTCTCACTTCATGCTGCGTCATGAAATACTTTTTACTGTTGACTCTGGTCTCTCCTGCCTGTACTCTCCCGGGTCATGCCTGAATATAGGCAATACTCTTGTTTAGTGAACCTACCTGGTAAACAAAAGCCAAATAAATATAAGAACAAGCATTTGTCAATGCTGAATGTTTGCTTGCTAGCATTAGCATCGGAAGTGCGGGAGTTAGACAGATGCATAATAGGAATGGCAGTGAAGTATTAAACTGACACCAACCCTATCCCCACCCTGCAGAGACAGACAGGCATTGAGGTGTGCCTTTGGGTCATTGCCCATAACGCTCATGCCATTTCACCTCACCCTACCCTGTAGACACCGACAAGTGTCAAGGTGTGCCTTGGGGTCTTTGGGCTTTGCACTCAACCCATTCCGTAAGGAAATGTGCTGAAATGGGTACAGTATAGGAGAATGGGGTGAACTTTGATGCCTGTCACTGGCTGCAGGGTGGGTGTGGGTGTGGAATGGCGGGAGTATTACTGTCAACAATCCCAAGTCACACCCCTGACGCCTGTCAGTCAGGGTGTTATGGTCGGAAACCCTAACGCCCCGGGTGTTTCTTAGTATTTTCACTCCAAGTTTTCAACATGGACTTTTTACGACCTCTCCTCATGAACAGTGGCACTGTGATTTTGTAACTGTGTTCCGAGAGTTGATTTTGCACAACGACCGCACCCATTGTGCACCACAGGTGCGAAAATATGTTTTGGGCAGGACGTGAAAAATGACAGCTGTACTGTTCATAAGGCAGTGTGCAGAAATGGCAATGTTAAAAATCTGGACTGAAAATATAAAATAATTGGCGAAGTTACAAGCATACGTAGAAACTGCGCAATGTACACTGGTAATGCAGTCATTTTTATGTTGCTTGCACGCATGTGCAAGAAACATAGTGCCATCGTGGAGATTTCGGAGGTGTGTCTCCTCCTCAATTCAGTCAGTGAGCTGGCAAGCGCGGTCCCTGTAAGCCAATGCATTTGGAGCTGTCTGACCGCTCAAAATGCAGTAACCTCTGATTGAAAGAGGAGCTACACTTCCAGTGAGCACTGATAAAACTAGCTCCCCCCACACACAGTGTGCGCCCTGCACGTGCTGTGTAGCCGGCGGGGTGCCCAATCCCCACTGGCTGAGCTGCGTCACCCCCTGTAGTTGGTGCCACGCTGAGGCCCACCCCAGTGTGGCAATCAGTCCTTGGCCGACCGAGGTGCCCAATCCCAATCCCTCCCATCCTTGTGCCACCCTGGGAGCCACCCCAGCGTAGGCAAGCGTCCCCCGACATCTCTTTTTTTAAACCTATAAAACAAAAACAGTCCGGCGATATCCCGACCCCCACACCCGCACCCACCCACTGCGCTTTAGCCTCCCACCTCACCCCATACTTACCTCCAGTCTCCAGCCTTGACGATCTTTGGTGGACTGGGAACACTTCTGCACTCTTCAAAGCCGACCACGAACTGAGGAAGTGCGGTAAGCTGTATAATGGCTAGATGGGGGGTTCAACTATTGCATATCTCAAGGGCATTTTGGGGAATTTTTGCGCAAATTTCCAGACATAGGTTTTGGGACCCCTTCTCATGAATGATGTCACTGTCATGGCGTTATTCAGGCCTGAAAGGTGATTCGGCGCAGTGACTGAGAAATCACCCTTGGGCCTGATAACCGCCATGAGTGACATCATTCATGGAAGGGGTCTCAAAACCATGTTATGAAAGTCAACAATTCAAAAATGACTGTTTCTGGCGTGAGTTCGCAGTTCGACACAGGCTCGTAAGTTTGTGAAATTTCAATATTTTCCAGATTTTCAACATTGCCATTTTACCACACCTCCTCATGAGCAGTACAGCTGTCATTTTTCACATCCTGCCCAAAACATGTTTCCGCCCGTGTAGCGCACAACGGCGCAGTTGGTGTGTGAACTCAGTGTATGGGACACATTAACAAAATCACACTGACACTGTTCATGAGCAGAGGTCTTAAAATGGCTATGTTGAACATTTTGTGAAAAATTTCTTAACAATGACTGTTTTACGAGCGTGCATTGCGCAGTTCCTACGCACGCTCGTAAGTTCGCAAATTTTCAATATTTGCACTCCAATGACTTCGAAATACCTAAACAGTACATAGAAGCAAGCAACATTCAGCATTGACAAATGCTTGTTTGGTATTTTTTCACCAAATTTGCAACATGGGCTTTTTGAGACCTCTCCTTATGAACACTGTCGCTGGGATTTTCGAATGTCTCCCAAACGTTGATTTCCCACAGCGACTGCACCATTCTGCGCTAGATGTGCGAAAAATGCATTTGGGCAGGATGTGAAAAATAACAACTGTACTGTTCATAAGGAGGTGTGGAAAAATGGCAATGTTGAAAATCTGGAGTGAAAATATTAAAAATTCTCGAAGTTACAAGCGTGCATGGGAACTGCACAATGCAGACTCGTAACACAGTCATTCTGGGGAATTTTTTCACCAAATTTGTAACATAGGCTTTCTGGGAGCCCACCTCATGAACGGTAACACTGTCACTTCATTAATCAGTCCTGAAAGGTGATTCTGTGCAGTGACTGCAAAATCACCTTTCGGGACCGAATAACGAGTGACAGTGACTGAGTCCATGAGGTGGGGTCCCAAGAACTCCATGTTGAAAATTTGGAGCCAAACATCACAAAAATGGCCACGATATCCACCTAAGTTGAAAACCCCCCATTGATGCCATTTTACAGCTTACGGTGATTTTCTTCAGTTTGCGGTCAGCGTCTAAAGAGTTCAAACTTCTCCCACTCCACCAAAGATTGTCGTGCTGGGCTCCAGAGGTAAGTATGGGGTGGAGGGGGGTGTCAAAATGAGTAGGGTGCACAGAGGATGGTGTGGGTTGGGGAGGGAGGGGCATTGTGACCACGAGGGACCATTTTCTGTTTTACAGGGGGGAAAAAAATGAAACGTTGTGGGAAGGTTTTTTTCTTTACAGGTTTGCCAAATACATTGGGCACACTGTGGTGGGCTCCCAGTGTGCAACCTGTGTTTTTTTGGCAAGGGGACTGAAGTCGATGGGGGATTGGGCACCCCGTTGGCAAAGAAAGAGTGTCTGTGTTTCGGGGGCAGGCATGATGCCGAGGGGGATTGGGCACCCCCCTTGGCAGACAAAACAAGGGGCACATTATGCTGACATGGATTGGGCACCCCGTCGGCAAACTAACTGGGGAGGGGACATGCCGACGGGGATTAGGCATTCCCGATGTTGGCTTTAGGGACTGTGAGAGGCAGACGGCAGAAGCCACTGCCATGTTTATTGAAATGTTTCACCAGGAATGGCACATAATGAAGGTGTGTCAGATCTACCGCTGCAATGATGAGCCTGTCTCATTGCAGCAGTGGATTTCTTTCAAGTTGGTGGCACGCTTCGCAACTGCTGCTATAGACAACATGCTTATTCATTGGTGATACAGAGACAATCCCAAAAAAGCAGTGGTGGCATTGGCCACAACACTGACGCACCTCCACAACCTGATACTCTGGCAAGCTGCCACAAAATGTTTCTTGCGCATGTGCACACGCAAATATAAAAATAGCAGAACAAGAGGACACAGCATGAGATTAGAGGGATGCCAATAAAGGGGTAATGTGAGGAAGTTCTTTTTCTCAAAAGGGTGGTGGATGCATGGAACGGCCTACCTCAGGAAGTGGTGGATATGAATACAGTGCAGGGCTTCAAACAGGCATGCGATAGGCATAAGGGAGTAATACAGATGAGTATGAATAGATAGGCCATTGACAGAGTAAAGGCCTATGGCACATTCATAAAGTACAAAAAATGGGCAGACTGGATGGGCCTTGTGGTCCTTATCTGCTGTCAACTTCTATTTCTCTGTTTCTATGCAATAACAACAATTTAACAAAGGCAATTAGCTTTTACCCCAAAATACTCTGTTCACCCCCCAGACAGTCCTTGACACCCAGTACAGGTACAAGTGACTTAAATTTCACCACAGACCATGGGTGAGGGATCCCTCAGATGTTGCAGTGGGTACCACACTAAGGAATGCAGTTGCTGCCAGCAGAGTGGAGCTCAAAGGTACGTTTAAACAGTTGTAGACAATAAATTATAAAACGTAGCTGCAGGCACAAACTTGAACTTGTACACACTTGAAAAGGAAGGAGCCCCTATTTATAATCCAAATGGAATTCAGAGACACACAGTTCTGCAAGGCTCTTCTGCCTGGGCTTCTAGAAAGGGCACAATCCTGCCCTGGACTTCTCCCTCTTACTAGTACAGCACTGTTTCTAATACAGTTGCAGGGTTGAACCCTGGGATTTACTCACAGTTTGCTGCCTTAAACAATAGCTCTGGAGTTGCAGGCTGGTTGGATGCAGTGCTCCTGGCCAGGACACTGCCTTCTCAGGGTGATAGGTGGGCTTATTGGATGCTGAGCTGTGTGGATGTCATCTCATAGATGCTCAGGAGCTTGACATAGGCAGGTTCTGCTTCTAGGGTCTGAGACTGGAATGGAGCTGCTCTCCAGAGAAGAGACAAAGTCCATGGGGGTCAAGGACCCAGCTCCAAAGCTGCCTTAAAATCTTGGGTCCAGTATTCAGAAAATTGCCAATGGGCAAACGTTTGTACTGCCCGGCTGATTGTGCTATCCTATGGCCCAGTGCCCACAATATACAAAGGCAAAGCCCCCTGTTCAAACCTCTGAATATAGGGTGCAAATGCAAGTGTGCAAAGCACAGCCCAGAACACAGTGTAAAGATTGCCCAGCAATGGATTTAGCACTGGAAAGAGGAAAGGGGCGGGGCAGACTGCCACAGTAGCCCAATGCACAGAGGGAGGACACAAGGAACCCCAACATTGGGGAAAGTGAAAGCAAACCAAATGGCTGACTGCACAGAGACATGGGGTGGAAAGCAGTAACACCCAAATACACAGCAATGGACAGGTCGCAGACAGTGGCCACCCTGGCGAGCAATGCAGGAAGACAGTGGCCTGAATGACAGAGGCTGCCCCACTGACAATGGCCAGGAACAGCCATGTCATGGGCTGTCCCGAACAAGTGATTTGCAGGGTGACATCTGTGGGACTCAATGTGACAGCCAAAATGCTTGCATGGCTGCTGACAATGGAGCCTTGCATGGGGGAAGCGCAATCACAGACACCTGGTGGACCCCTGGGGAGACCCTGTGCTGCAGGACTGGCAGGGACCTACCCCCCAAGGGGAGTGGCCACTAAGGGCACCCCAGCAATACAAAAGCACTGGACAACACTGCCCAAGAAAAGACACAGTACACAAGGGTAACAAACAAGAAATCATTACTATATACAACCTTAAAGTTAAAAAAAAATATCATATACTGTGTGTGTGTATGTATATATATATATATATATACTGAATAAAATGACAATCATGAAAAAACAAACAGCTGTTTACACAGACAGGTATAAGGATCAAGGAAAGGGGACCACAGGGGAGAAAAAAGGGTAAGGAAGGTTAAATGAGCTGAACATGGGATGGGGGGTGAGTTAGGGTGCACCTGGAGGTGCTGGCTGTGCAAGATGTGTGGCAATGCAGTCCAGGGCATCAGCAATGTGGGATGTCGTGGCATTCAGTGCCTGCAACCACTCCAGCATGGCCTGCTCTTCCGGCCCTCCCATACTACCAGCCATCGGGCAGAGGCAGGCGTCTGATGTGCACCTGTGTGGAGAGAGATGATGTAATAAGTGAGGTAAGCAGATACTGTAGACCATGTAGAATGAAGTAGCACACATTCCCAGGCCACCCCCCCCCACAACAGGGTCACCACTATGGTATACTGTACATGGGATATGGGTAGCACAGCCGCCCTAGACACCGTAGAAACAATTGCAGACCCCAACAGGCGGACACGGTCAGTTGGCACACATGCACTGCAACGCATCATAGGGGCCACAGGCCAGGATGGTGTCCCTGAACATGGAGCAA
The DNA here is from genome assembly GCA_016271365.2 of Neoceratodus forsteri. NCBI lineage: Eukaryota > Metazoa > Chordata > Ceratodontiformes > Ceratodontidae > Neoceratodus > Neoceratodus forsteri. The sequence continues at coordinate 122,001,244 of JADMNL010000022.1, forward strand.
TTGCCTTGGATGTCAGCCAAGGGAGTGGGCTGGGCAGCAGGGTCTGATGTGTTGGTGGCCAGTGTGGTAAAACCAAACCAGAATGGCATACCACGATAGCATACTGCACCGAGTCAAGGAGGGCTTTATGGTAATGAGAGTCCTCCCACACCCATCGCATGTGGATGCTGGTACAGAAGCACATCACAGGCCTGGGGCAGCACACGCCCCTGTCCCACAGTGGCACCTAGCCACACCAGCATGTTCTGCAGGCAGTGCCATTGCACCATTTTTTTTAACCAGGAGAGACACACTAAGCTCAAGCTTGTTTATAGGTGCAACCTGGGAGCTCAAGGAAGTTAATTGACTTGCTCAGGGTCACACAGTATGCAAGTGGGGGCTGAGGGATTCAAACCCAGGTCTCCTGGTTTGCAGCTCAGAGCCTTAAACCACTTCACTATACTGCCTCCATTTAGCAGGCAACCTATGTTGGAAATGTACACTGTCAAAAGATGCCAGTCGCCAGATTGTGGCAGTAGGATAGCCAGCTGACATCGCCAGTAAGAGTCTGTGGCTGTGGATGGCAGTGTAGGCACAGGGTATGTGTACTACTCCTGCCAAGCAGGCAGTGCTGCAACATGACACAGCATCACACGGCTGACAGCCACACCCAGCCTGACACAACATACGAGAATGAGATAGTGTGGTCAGCACCAGGGGGTCCCTGGTGGGCTGGGTTGCGCACCGCTGAAGGTGTGTGTGCCATGACATGGTACTGCAGAACACCAGTGGGGATGATTGACTGGAACTGCACTCAGTGCAGCTGGTGTCAAGGGATGGCAGTCCTGGCCTGTTGCTGTATCTGTCCCATGGCTCAAGGACAACTGCTGCCAGCCCCACAGGGTAGGGAACTGTGCCCTAGGAGCATGGTACCCCATGAGATGGTGATTGGTGGGTGCACCACAGCAATCGATGACTTGCAATGACAGGAAGCTGTACGCGTGCAGTTATAAACTGCACAGTATGAGACACATATGTACATGGGGAGCAGTGTTTTCAGCTGTGTGGGCCATGGAGATATACCACCAGCTGTGCAGCTGCACTGCATACTGATGGAGCAAGGGATATATGTAGGGGTGCACAAGTGGAGACAGTGGTGGTCCCCTGTACCTGATAGCACACCATCCTGGTGTGGCCAGCAAGCACAGCACAAGGATACACTGGGCATGTTGCAGGGTCTGCCCCTGCATCAGGGATGACAGCCCAACACCCCAAGACAGAGGTGACCCTAGGGGTGTGAGGGTAAAACAGTGGCTGTGGCACAGCCGACCAGGAAACTGCAAGAGGTCACCCCCCCCAGGTACTGGTAGTGGCACACCCCTGTGCTACAGCAGGCATGGCCTGGTGTTGTGTGCAAGACAGGGAACGTGGTCTATCGAGGCAGCACAGCCAATCGGGAGCATGTCCCTGACAGGGGATCTATATGGCCATATTATGCAGGACACACTGAGTGTATTGAGGCTGCAGCTGTGGTGCTGTTGTGCTGACCACAAAGAGACCACTGCAGGGTGCCTGGGCAGCATACCACATGCTTCGCCTGCCAGGAGTGCCACGTGACATAGGGCACCAGTGGTAGTACCGCAGGCACAGTGGCCATCCATGACAGGCAAGATGTTGGATGGTGGCAGCAGCTGTGCCATGGCCCGGGTGGGGCAACACCTGCTGGGGCAGAGCCCCATGTGAGATGTGTTGTGCAGCAGCGCAGTACTGTGGCACATGCAGTGGACATGAAGAACAAGGCAGGAACCCTGTAGTATGTGCCTACAGCTAAGGGATGGGTGGATGCAAAACTAAAGTATGCCATGTGTCTGTGATCCATGGCCTGGGCCTGTTTGGGTCCCATCACAGCCCTGCTCATGGCCCTGCCTCCTGTCCTGGGCTTGGCACTGCTCTGTCCTCTGTTCCCTCATTCTGAAGAGTGTAAGAAAAGGTAATGTCAGTGTGGACCTGGACAACATATTGCCCCAGTGCTACCCACCCATGAGCCATGGCAATTGGGAGGTATAACCAAGGCTCCTAGAATCTCTGCGTCGAGAATTTTGTGTGGAACTTGCACTTATCAGAGAACTTCTATGTGCTGCAGAATTCACTCTTCTTGGTGATTTTTATTAATATTTCTGTTTATCCATATAATCTGGTTCCCTACCCCTCTTTTCATATCCAACCCCCCATATGCTCAGAATGTGATGTTATCATTGCTATAACATCATACATTAGCTAATGAAATGGCTGCATTCTGCAACAGAAATGAACAGTCACTTATCTGCCACAGCTCCCACTGCCAGAGACGGTGGCACAGCACATCAGGTATGGTGATATTTGCTTAACCTGCAATACAAGCCTAATACAATTTTCAGCCTTACATTATTGCACTAGGGCCAGCTTAAACAAAACTTTGTCAACAGCACAAACCTGTTTAATCCGTACCTCACTTTGTACAAACTTATTTGTGCCTTTAAGGTGTAGAGATGCCATATGATATGAATAACTGGTAAAATGAATTTAACTGTCATTTTTAAGAAAAATAAAGTAATTATGCCCAGAAAAGTGGAATATAATAATATGTAGACCTGTTGAAAGAATAGACCTGTTAAATAATTGCACTGTGTGAATTTTTGTCAGGGTTATTGATTGGTTGATAGAATCACCTAAAGGTTATGGAGAAATGTTATGTGCAGGGACAGCGGTTGGGCCAAAGGGTAGCATGCTGTGTTTCTGTGCCAGCAACTCAGGTTCAGAGATTAGCTCTGGGAGCTGGCTGGGCAGCACAAGGATTGGTGGAACACATCACTGCTCAGAGTCTGAGAAGGTATGGTGCAGTGTTCTGTTTCACGGTGGACACATTGTAATGGGCTGGAGAGCTCTATCTCACAATCTGTTCACATGCATGTCATGGCCTGATGGTGTTATATAGTGTGTTGGGAAGCAGACTGACATGAAAAATGAGTTTTGCAATAACTCCTCTATTCCGTTTATTCAATTTCCAATGGGACCTGTATGAATGAGGATGCAATTTCATGGAAATAAAAAAAAAATATCTCTATCTCTCTCTCTCCATCTCTCTCTCCACATATATATATATATGTACACACACACATACATTATCTCTGTCTCACACCACACACCCACACACACATTTGTATGTATGTTACAGATTGCATACAAATATATAAGTGATACACAATGGGAACCTTATGAGTGGTGTAGAAAGCACATACAAAATAAGTGATAGACAGTAGAGACCTCATTAGTGGGATAGATAGCATGTGTATAGAAATACCTTATTTATCACATAAGGTCCCCTCTGCATATGTCATTTATGCACTAGGCTAGGAACTTAAGGGAGAAACATTTGTTTTGCTTTTTTAGGCATAAAATTATTTCTATAAGTCTGTTATTTTTGAACTAGTGTTACTGTGCTTTCCACCATCCTGATTGCTATAACCATTGCCATGAAAGTGAAGTCAGGATGACAAGCTGACACTGTTATGTGGTAGTTTGTTAGTGCTGCAGAACTTCCGAAGAAATTACAAACCACCACCGCAGAAGTTCTGCGGCAAAAGATAGTTTTGCCATAGAACTTGGTCCCACTGTGCCGCAGAAAAATAGGGGCCTTGGGTATAACGCAGCCAAGTGTACTGTGTGTGGGCAAGCAGCCCTGTGGTGCCATCCCTATGTATGGCCACTCCTTGTGCTCTCACCTCAGATATGGGGCATCTAGCCATGCACAAGGTGAACATGAGCCACCGCCCTGCTGTGTATGGTGACAGTAAGTGGACATAGCAGCCCACACATGTTCTTGGCGCCATTGGATGTGTTTATTTGAGACATCTGCCCAACGCATGATGGCATACCAGAGAGAAGTGGCACCACAGACACACAGTGGTCAATGTCCTCCTGCACCTTTGAGGGTGGTGCTGTGGCAGTGACACATCGTATGCAGAGCGGGCAGGCAGCCAGCCAGCATGGACACATCTGAACAGCCGTTCCAGCAGTGCAGGACAGGTGTAGGTGTGTCACGGCACACCCACAGGACCACATGGGCGTATTGTAGTTATAATGATAGATAATTTTTAACCTACTGCTCTTACCTCCACCTGATTTTAATTGTTGGTTTTAATTATTATGTTATGTGTTTTAATGTTATTTTTGAATTGTAATGTGAAGTGCTCAGAGTCCCTGGAATGGGGCGCTATATAAATAATCTATGTTTGTCTGTCTGTCTCTCTATCTCTCTCTCTCTCTCTCTCTCTCTCTATCTATGATATGCCAGGGGTGTAGGCAGGAATTTTAAACATGTACTTGACAGCTGACTGAACTGTTGTCTCCTCCCCCGTGAATATAAACCAAAAGATGTCCTGCCCTACCCTCATTTCAGTCAACAATATGTATTGAGCCAAAGATCCTAATAGAGTCACAACATTTCATTTTATCCAATGCACAGACTACCAATCAGGCAGAAGCTGACTGGATTTTAGTTACAGTGTTTAGAATACAGTGTGATATGTCTCTGTACCACATCAAGGTCGCCAGCCTTACAGAAGTCCATTCACAGCACCACTCATGCATACATACTCAGCTGTATCATTCATATAATCATGGCCTCTATTTTTTGCAACCACACATCTTCCATAAAGCATTTACAAATGCACATTAAAGCATTCAAGGAGGGGAAATCCAGTTATTCCTGTACATCAGACTCTGTGTTAGTTGAGCTAGCCAGAGGTTCATATTGCCCCTGGATTTTCCTGATTTTCCTGTACTCAGCAAAGTACACTTAGTATGGCTGCTGACACCCATGTGGTATGCAATGGCATGATTGCTGGCATGGCACTGTGTCAGGGGAGCCATATGGTACAACCTTCCCTGGGTGGCATATGCCAGAGACAGTGTCTGCAGTGCAGGGGAGATGGAGGCTGTATGCTCTCCCCCCGGAGTTTGCAGCCATGTGCATGGGTAATAGGACATCAGACACATGTAGCACGCCTCCTGGCACATAGTGTACCAGGGTCCGCGATATGTCACAGAGTTGGACAGGCACCATGCCATAACAGGTGTGCCGAGCACAGCTGTCACATTGCAAAGGTTGGTAAGTGACATGCAGGAGCAGCATACCTACCTGGCATGACAAAGCCAGACCTATCACATGTAGCAGGTGGTGCCATGGGGACACCTCACACCTAGCTCCACCAACAGTGCCCCACCTAACCCATGCCCAGATGCTTGTATGCCATTCACAGAAGAACACACACTGGGCTTTGGGACAGTGACATCCTGTACCATCCTGTGGAATTGCTACAGCTGCTCCTGGTCCTGCTGCACAAGTTCACCATACCAGTGACAGCACTGCTCTCTGGATCAGGTGATACCTGTATGTCTGGTGAGGTGGTGGCCTACAGGGGCCCATGCCTCATGCCTGGGGCACTCTGGCTTCTGGTATCTGAAGAGGAGATTCTCTCTGGCCACCACAAACTCCACCAGGTTGGGTAGTTCTATGTTGGACCATCTCTGGTCCTGCTGCTGAGGTGCCTTTGATTGTCATCCGGATGCCATGTTCTTATTCCTTCTGCTGGTTTACTATAAGGCCTGGACATGTTTCTGCAGTGTGGCAGGGCATAGACTTTGGGCAATGCAATGTATAATGACTGCACAGCGCAACGTGTGCTTGCACTGTGCTATGGGCTGCCAGTCCTCTAATGTTAGCGCACTGTGCATGCACAACCTGCACATGACCTGCACAATGTCACACATGCAGACAGCACTGCACAGAGTTGCGCATGCACAGTGATGCCGCCAATGTCATAGGTGTGCAGCTTCTGTGCAGTGCACAGACATCATCACATGGTGCACTGAGTGATGCACAAATGCAAACTACCATAGCGCTTCGTGCAAAAGTGTAATATTCAGCCAGCCTATGTAAATAGCCTAACTGGACAGTCAGCAGACAAATGACACCATCAGTATGTTATTACTGATCTTTCTGCATACATTAGCATGGATAATTGTACCTGGGCTATTTATGGGGACTGTAGCGCCCCATACACTGTACTTTAGAACTACAACCACAGCACTGGTGAACCAACATGGAAGCAGGCCACAGAGAACCAGACAGACCTATGGCAAGCCAGGATAATGTCTCTGCAGCCCCAGGTAGGTGTCTTGTATGCCATTGTCCAACACAGACATTTCGCTAAATAGGGATACACCCTGTAGCATGGGCATGGGTGCGAAATATTGCAGCAGCACCCATATCGCATCACTGGTTGTGACCAGTAATCCATAATCATGCACTGAGGGTCCTAAAACCCCCACACAGTAGCGTAACCACTAGCTTACTAGTACTCTACTCACCCTATTACATGCTGTGTTTGTATTGACCACATTCCACTAACATTGCTGTTAGTGGCTTCTGTTCTGGTTGTAACTATGCCATGACATGAAACCTTTGTAATGAAACACCTGAGCACAACATTACAATCCAAATATATTATTATAACACAACATACGTATTGGTGGATGCGGTCTTCACAGTAGAACAGATTGAAACCTGTCAGGTGTGTCCCAACAATGTGCAAATGCCTCACATGGTTCCCCACAGCTGCACGTGGTGCATGGGGACATATGTCAACTGGACACCACACCCAGGGCCTGCCCTGGACAGCCAGATCACTGTACAGGTTTGCTGTATGTGAGCATGCATGGGGTTTTATGCAAGCATGCATGGGGGGCCCATGGACTTGCAGGGTGTCATTGCAAGGCCTGCCCACCATTTGCATGCTCTCATGTGTCTTGGTGTGTCCCTATGTTTTGCATGTTGTCTGTCAGATCCCTGATTTCCAGGCCCCAGTCCCTGGCCATACAACCTGTCCATCACAACACACTGTTGCCCCCTGTCTGTACAGCACCTTATGCCTGCATGCTTAGTGGCCTTTACAAACCATATGTCCGATACAAGAAGGGCTCGTCACACTGTTCCTGACACCAGAGGCTGCAGCAGGTGGTTTACTATTTTATTTATTTAGTTTTTGTTGACCAGGTAAGTGCACTAGACAAATCCTGCCTATTTTTAGGCATGACCCAGGGGAGGGGGATACAGATGAATACCAACTGACCTTGAACTAGATTAAGCTGTTGGTGGTATTTTTAGTGTATGAGGGAAATTTGGCCAGGACGCCGGGGAAACTCCCCTACTGTTTGGAGGCTGCAATGCTGTGTTGCTGTCGGTAGGGGGACCTTCTGGCCCATGAGATGGCCACTCGGAGTGAGTCGCTGGAGCAGCAGGATGCTGCGGGATTAGGAGAGCGGGCCTCCTCTCCTATCCTTGCTAACCAAGAGGCTGTTATTGAGGATTTCCAGGATCCGGAGCTCGATGGGGACGCAAGTGATATTTTTCTTTCTACAGAAGATTTACAGATGTCTGGTTCTGTGTCGGAGAATATGTCTCATTCGATGAGTATTCCTTCTTTAACGGATGTTAAGGCGAGTTGTGTGGAGACTCGCCTAGTGACTGACGATTTGCCTTCGGGGCATCAGATGGGAGGTGAGATTGTAAAGGCTAGTAAAGAAAATGTGGATGGTTCAGCTTTATCTGCTAATAATGCTGTTCAAGCTGTGGAGTTTTTTACAAGGGGTGATTTAGCTGCCGTTCCTTGAACTGATTCCCCACCTGTCTCACAGGTTGACAGTGTTGATACCGTTATTACGGGCCGACAGGCTGATTCACTCCTTAAATTACCTCTATTTTCTGACCAGGATGGCAGTGTAAACACCACGGTAAGTGTGTGCTGAAAGCCTGAGACTACTGTTTTTTGTTCTCCTAGTACAGCGACTTTGTCTGCAGACGATGGATGTATATCACCAGCTGGTGATTGGAAACAAGTGCAGTCGGCTGAGGCTGCGTTAAGTCCCTCCACCCTGATGACTGGCTCAGGGTTTGTGTTTAGAGTTCCGGCCCCGCCAGTGAGTCCTGGATTTCAAGCTGGTACAGCTAGTACTATTGTTTACCAAACTAACTCGGGAGCCCAGGAAGGGGCTATCACCTTTTCCTTTGGTTCAGAGCGTATGAAAAGTTCCTCTCTTCATTCTGGCTGTAGTCATTCTCAGGAGCAGCCAAAGCAATGGCCGGTGGCTACTTTATCTTCTCCCTTAAAACTAACTGACCCATTGATGTTGCCTGCTACGGATGAGACGTGGTCTCCTCGTAAGGCGCTGTAAGGGGCAGGATGGTTGAGGACTGAGTAGGGAACTTGGCTCCCAGATCCCAGTTGGGATTCTGCTGATAACTTCTCACAAGCATTGCCTGAATGGAAACCTTCTAACATTGTCTCTCCGATGGGGGATTTACAGGAGTTGCCGAAGGACAGTAAGGTTTCTGCTGCTTCTGTTAATCTGACAGATACAAATATGACTAACATAAAATTACCTGATGAAAAAGACGTTCCTACAACTAATGGCATACAGTTGCAAGTCCCTAGATCGGGTCAGGCACCTTTGTTATCTGACTTATTTTCAAAAATTAAAAAAGAGGCTGCACCCAGGAGGAATGCAGTTCGCATTTGCTATAAAGGTGGCTTAGTGGATAGACCAGACCGTGTTTTTGTCGGTCGCGCTTTGTTAAAAGAATCTTTGCATTTTTCCCCTAAGGATGTTTTTGCTCTGATTAATATCTCAGGGGAAGATAATTATGATATTAGTTTTCGAACTGCTCATACCTTAGATCTATTCTGGGAGCGCTATGTGCAAGTAAAATTTTCACCCATATGGTCCCCCTTTTTAGTTATACTTTTAACTAAGCCCTTAGTTAAATTTGTGATGGTTATGTTCCGAAATTAGGGAGTTCATGTTGATGACATCACATTCTGGTTATCACAGAAATGTGAAATTTTAAGTAATCCAGAAGCTTTGTTGGATTCTGAATCCTTTTGGACAGCGGGGTGGAAATATAAAGTTAAATTGCGTGTTCTTGACACAGGAATGGAGCACATCCCTAATTTTTTCATGTTGGGTAGAGACGGGGGTGTTTTTACGCAGGACAGCCGAGGGCATGTTATAAATGTGGGGCAAGGACTCATTTATCTAGTACCTGTGACCAGGCACGTTGTGATAACTGTGGGGAAATTGGTCACATAGCACTGCATTGCACTAGTCACACCAGATGTGACTTGTGTGAGGAGTTTGGCCACGTGTTTAGTGAATGTCCTTGGGCTGCCAGGAATAAAGTTTCATGTATTAGTCCTGATTTTCTTATTCGGCAGGTGCAGGATTCAGTGTTGGAAAAAGTGGGACCCCCCCAAAAATAATTCTCTCACCGGGTCCTGCTCCCTTACTGACAAAGGGGTTATTCAAGCCCCCCCTCCCCCTTCAGTGGTTAGTTTAGAAATTGATTCTTTGACTCAGCACACTATTAAGAACGATGGTGTCAAAGTTAGTCCCCTCTTCACCCCAGTTTGTTATGAAGAGCATATTGTTCCTGGGAGTGTTTTGACTGACACTTCGGTTTTTAAGCCAGTGACTAGGAGACGTTTTTCCTGGAACAATAAATTAATGCCTTTGGTTAAATTGACTGACCCAGGTATTATGGAGGATAGTAATACCTATGCTGCCTTGTTTTTGCCAGAAGGAAATTCTGATATGGAGCACAGTGAGGTAGATTCCCAATTGGTAGGCAGTAGCCAGCTTTCTTTTGGGGTCGATTATGGGGATTATAAAGATAAAAAAAAGAAAAAGCGGAAGAAATGAGGTTTTTGATTATTGTCTTTTTTGCTGATTTATGGATTCTTTTTCTATAGGATCTTTAAACATCCATAGTTTATTAAATGTGGTTAAGCGACAGGCTTTTTTTCCTTTATTCACCATTGTGGCTATGATGTTTTCCTTTTGCAGAAAACATGGATGTGCTCTAGAGAGCAGTTGTTATTGTTTAAAAGGGATTGGATTTGGAGGCCTTCTTACTGGTACTTTGGACCAGACTGTGCTGATGGGGCGGGTATTCTTTTTGGTTCTTATGATTTTTCCTTGGTAAAATTAATTGATTTGATTCCAGGTCGTTTATTTTTATTAGATGGACATTGGAAGTTGATGGCTTTTCGCCTCATTAATGTTTATGGGCCCCAGACTAAGGCAGATCGGGTAGGCCTCTTGAAAAAGGTTCAGCCTTATTTGGTCTCTTCATACATTATTTTTTTAAGGGGTGATTTCAACTGTGATGTTGTGAGGGACCAGGTGACTGGGGTTAAAAGGAAGAAAGTGTACTGTGATTCTCATATGTTATCTGCTATGATTAACACTGCAGGGTTAATAAATTGTAGTACATATAACGTAGGTGCACGGTTTACCTATAGTAGGGGTATTTATAAATCCACCATAGATCACTTGTTTCACTCTCGGAATTTGCCTGTTGGCCATTTTCAGATTCTCCCCAGTGAATTTTCGGATTATTTTTTATTACGGTTCACTATTTCTGATATACCTTTGCGATCTAAGATTAAAAATAGATGGAAATGAAATACATCTTTGTTGACGTCTCCAGTGGTTAAGAAAGGAATGGTGGCTTTATTTGCAGTTAGATTGTCAGTATTACATTTATATGATGATATTGGAGACTGGTGGGAGGATACCAAAAAGGATATACAAAGTTGGTTTTGTGCTCATGGTAGGTCTTTAGGAAATACCAAATTTTTGAAATATCTCTCCCTTCGAAGTCAGTTGCAGCATTTATATACGCTATCACATTTAGTTAATTATGATTATTCCTCTCAAATTAATGTAATAAAAAATATATGTTGAATTACCAGTATGATAGAGCTTCCACAATATCAGCTATGCTTTTTACTCGAACTCAAAAGGCACCTATTGGGGACCCATATGAAGCTTGTAAAAAAAAATACATGCTGATAGGACTATTGAACATTTACAGGATTTGGATGGCAATAGGACAGATTCAATTTCCGATATGGAAAATTTGATTAAATCACATTATCAGTACTTGTAGCCAGCAGTGGCTCCTTCAGATGGAGTCATTTTGGATTATTTACAGGACACTGATGTTCCATTCTGTTCTGATGAGGTATTGTTATTCCTTAAACATGTCACTCTAACGAAGGTTATAGAGGCTATTAAGAGCTTGAAAATAGGTATGTCACCGGGCCTAGATGGTTTGCCAAATCAGTTTTATAAAGTTTTTATTTCAGAACTTTCTATTGTTTTGCATACGGTTTATTTATTCTTTTTTCAGTATCAGAGGATCCCTACTGCCTTTTCAGAAGGTCTGCTGGTTTATTTGTTTAAAGCTGGGAATAGAGCAGATATTACAAATTGGAGACCAATAATTCTGTTGAATTCAGATTATAAAATCTTGGTTCATATCCTTAATACCAGGCTCAAACATTATGCTTCCTTTGTTCTATCTGCATATCAATTTTGTGGTATCCCGGGACAGAAAATACAAGATGCTCTCATTATGATTAGAGATTTTATTGAACTATTGTCTTTACAAGGTAGTAAAGGTTGTATACTTTCTTTAGATCAGGAGAAGGCTTTTGATCGAGTTGATAGGAATTTTCTTTTTTTGACATTAGCCAAATATGGTGTTCCTTTGGCTTTTATTAAAAATATACAGTTGTTATATTCACATGTTTTTGTTAAAATATGTTTGAAAGGACATATTACGGAAGGATTTGTCATTTCTACTGGAGTAAGGAAAGGTTGCTCCCTTAGCCCTTTGTTATATCTTTTTTCAATTGATCCCCTATTATATTACTTGAATGGGTTGAGATGGAATAGTTTTCCAGTTAAGTGGTAGCTTGATAACCTCTCAGTATTGGCTTATGCAGATGATATCTGTGTTTTTTCCCATTATGATCAAGTTCCCTTTTTGAGTAGCACAATATGTAGTAGTTTCTAATTCAAACTTAATTTTCTAAATGTAAAGGGTTACTGATTGGCCCTTGGGAGGTTACCTCTTGTCAGGTATCTAAGGTCATTTTTTCCAAAATGCCAATAATCATTTGGGGTATTATCTTTGGATCTTCTAACTTACCTTTAGCTAATTGGGAAAAGGTTTTAGAAAAAACTCAGGCTATGGTTAGGAGATGGCAATTTTGGAAATTGTCTAAATTAAAAAGAATACAGATTTTGAAATGCTTCATAGTTCCTCAGTTACAATACATGGCCTACATTTTCCCTCTCCCTATCTCTTTAGAAACAACTGTATACGGGATGTTTTTTCAAATGCTGTGGTGGAATAAGCTTAATCCTGTCAAGCGATATTATTCTTATTTGAGTAAGGAAAAGGGAGGGCTAGGTATGGTAGAACCTATTGTTTTTTTCTATTCATTGTTTTTCTACCATACCATTTGGTATGGTATTTCTAACACGTTGGGTGGTTTTAGGGGTATGGTAAAACAAGTACTTGGACGATACTTAGCAGGTTGGGATGAAGTGGCACCTAAACTCCATACTAGATTACAATTGCCTGAATACTTTCGTCTGGTAGCCCAAAAATTGTTTAAATGGAAAATCACCCGAACTGCTATTCTGCATGCCACTAGGAAAATTTTTTATTATTCCTTGATAGCCCAAATATATCCTGTAGAGCCTAGTTTTAAGGATTGTTCCCCTTCCCTTAATGAACAGGTTTTAAAACAACTTAATAATAAGAGGGTACCGGTTAGGATGTGGGAAATATAATGGCTTACGGTTTATGGTAGTTTAAATGTTTGAGGTAATGCTAAGCATAAAAATATAGAACTTAGGAATTGTCCATATTTGGCTTGTATAAATTTAGAGGAAACTACGTGTCATTTTTTGTTAACTTGCTCTTATTCAAGACCGCTTTGTTTTTTTTCTGGCAGATAAATGGCACATGGATTGGTTGCAAAATTTAGATTATGACACCCTGGTGTTGGGCATTCTCCCTAAGGAGGATGTAGATTTCCATCTCGGAACCTATCTTCTTTTTTTAAGTTGTTTAAGGTTTTATTTATGGCAAGCTCGATGTCAGTGGGTACTTTATCAAAAAATGATGTCGTATTCAGTGTATAGTTTTTTAGTGGCACAAGCAATGAATTCTGTTTATCAGTCTGATTTATTGCATTATTCGGGTATTAAAGTGTATCAATGGTGGAAGGGCTTTCACATTTTTATTAAATATAAGTAAAAGAATTTAGGTATTGAAATAATATGATAGTTACACTTATTTGGTAGTTCATGTGTATGTGAATTTATGTATAATGGTTTATGATTTATGATATGATGGTTTTTTTCCCTTGAATGTCTTATGTGAATTTCAATAAAAACTCCCCTACTCTTTTCGATAAGTGCCATGGGATCTTTAACATCCACCTGAACTACCACCAATCCAGGCAGATGGGACCTCGGTTTAACGTCTCATCTGAAAGACAGCACCTCAGAAGTGCAGCACCCGTCTCATGCTGCACTACAGTGTCAGTACTGGGATATTAACCCAAGTGCCAGATGTGGGAACTGAACCCACAGCCCTCTGATCTCTCGGCCTCAGAGGTGAGTGTGCTACCTACTGAGACACTGACACTAAATTATGTATGTGGAGTGTGGACATGACAACTCTGCCTGCAACAGTCCCTCCAACGTGTTGCCTCACACCACACCAGTGTATATCAAGACTCAGTAGTAAAGAGGCCTGTGGCCTGGCCCTTACCTGTGACATGGCACAAAGGATTTGGTCTGAGAGCCAGGTTTTGCACATACCACTGTTGTGCACTGCGGTGTGAGGGTGTGCCACATGTCTCCCAGATGGGTCAGTGTCAGGCCAGCTGACTGTGTCTGCCACCACGGTGGAATACAGATGGGAGCATCATGCACATGTTGTACAGATGCACCACTCCCATATGCCATAATGTGTTTGTATGTCCAATGCAGTGCCCCTGCATGTGCAGCTGAGCACTGTGCCAACTTCAGGGGTGTGTGTGTGTGTGGGAGGGGCATAGATATGCATTGTCCTACAGCCCTCCCTCTCCCGATTTGTGGTGCCTGCTCCCAGGCCGCGGCGTGCTACATGCCATCCACACTGCAGCCATGTAGTTCACACCCATGTTCCCCCACATGTGCAACTGTGCTCCAGGATTATGCCTGTCTGGGTAGTGCAAGCAGGTAGTCTAGGTGTCTGAGTTTCCTACACCCCTACAGTGTTGGATGGCAGCACATTGGCCATGCGTGGACCGGGAGGGGGGGCTATGACAGGCTGCCATTGCATACAGGCCACCCCCAGCAATGTCACAAACCCACTCCTGGAGGCCAAGTCCACTGAGCTCACAGTGCCCACCCCAAGTGCAATCTGTGACAGGGGGAACAGGAATATCCTTCCCGTGTCATTCTAGAGTACTCGCTGAGTTCACAACTGAAGCCTTGCTATGAGGGCCCAGGGTTTCCTCTCTTATCTGGGTAAGAGTAAAATACAGTCTCGAATCTGTAGCCAAGTAAGAACCCTTTTTGGTTGCTGCACTGGGGGGGGGGGGGGGGGGAGGAAACAGGCATTATGAGCTATTCGGGGCTGTCCTCGTAACCCTGATTGTGTCTTCTCCCACAGGTGGTACAGGAACCTAGCTCAAACTATATAGACCCCTCCCAAGACCCTGTGCATTTCCCCTACTTAGACACCCAGATTTCCTTCCAGGATCCTAGTCTTTAGTACATAGTTATGGTGGCACTTAAGCAACAAACAGGCACGTCACAGATTAAGTAAATCTTCCTACCTTCACACACACAACAAAATTACTTCCAGGCAGTTATTAGAAGCAAATGTTTTTACTAGTACTTAAATAATTATCATACAAGACTTACAAACAAAGGATTCAGAAATTTAATTACAGAATAACAAAAAAAGTTGCACAAAACACTTAAAAAAATGCACTGTAAAATTTAGCTGTTTAATTTCTACCTTGTCATTGGAGAATCAAAAGTCAAGAAAATAACTGAGTTTCTACAAATGTTTCCAAGTCCCAGTTCTTCTTGAAGCCACTGGTCTTCAATGTGAGCGTGTGGCAGTCTTGCTCTGAGTCAGACAGTTTGGCTTCTCTGGTGTGTCAGGAAAGGTGTCTCAGGAAAAAGTGTCTTCTGCAAAATGCTGTGCTGTACTGAGGGGCTTATATTCCCTGGTCCTGCAGTCTGTAATCTCTTTGGTGGCCTTATCTTTTAGGCCAGCAGGGATCTCTCTTGTACTTTCCAAGATTTTAAGGGAATCAATGTTATTAATTATTTAGATTTCCTACAGTCCCAACATCCTGGCTGGCCTTTGATCTTTGCTGTCCCTCCTGAATATATTACAAATGTAAATAAGCTATAACACTTGAAGTGCACTCATGGTAAACTTCCAGAATGGAAGTTTCCCAGAGCCTGTTCTCAAAGTATTTTTTTTGAAGTTCTATGACCTGTGGAAATGTTCTGCATCCCCATGTCATATTTTTATGACACCCTTTGAAACTATTCAATTCCTTCCCAGACTCTGGAATACACATCAGCCCTTTTCCCAAGTACCCTTTAAAAAAACATGGGCGTCTTTCTGGTAAACCTGATATCCTGGCATTTTTGGGAACTTAAACAAAAAAACCTTTAGAGAAATATGACAGCAATATGTCTGCTATATGATTGCAGTCGCCAAATCGCCATATCCCTCTCTCCTAATACTGAATTTGTAGAAACATGCTCCTATTGTATAACAGGATTCCCACAGTTCGGTTACTGTTCTAACTGGAAAGATAGGCCATCTACGTTTGTGTTTGCAGACCTTGACTGGTGTGTAATGATCATATCATAGTCCTACAGGGCAATACTCCATCTGAGGAGCCATCCATTTGTTTTGCCCCTCTGATTTAACCACACCAGGGGGTTGTGATCGGTCTGTACCTCAAAGCACCTCCCATAGAGGTATAGCTCTAATTTCTTCAGGGCCGATACCAGTGCAAGGCATTCCTTTTCTACCGTGGAGTATGCCTTCTCCCAGGGAAGTAACTTCTTGCTCATGTACACTATTGGTCTTTTCCCTGATTAGATGTCTGGCTGAGGACTTCTCCAATCCCCACATCTGAGGCATCTGTCGGTACTACAAGCTGTCTAGTGTAATCTGGACTGGCCAGCACAGGGGCACTGCACAGTGCCACTTCTAGCTGTGTGAAGGCTCATTCACAGGCTGACCCCCAGTTTACCTTTTTGGGCTGTCTTTTCTTTAGCAAGCCAGATAGGGGAGCTGCCAGGGTACTGTAATTGGGCATAAACTTTTGGTAGTACCCTGTGGTCCCTAGGAAGCTACTAACTTTGCTTGATTAAGAGGAAGCTGCCCTGCCCCGCTACATGACCTAGGTATGCCACCTCCGCCATAGCCATCTGGCACTTTTTAGCCTTGACAGTGAGACCTGCCGCCTGTACCCTCCCTAACACTTCTTTCAGATGGGGCAGGTGTTCCTTCCAGCAGGTACTGAAGATGGCAATATTTTCCAGATAAGCCACTGCCTGCTTTTCTGTACCATGTAACACCTGATTGACCAACATTTGGAATGTGGCAGGGGCATTCTTCATTCTAAAAGTCATTACCCAAATTTGAATAATCCTATTGGAGTGATGAGGGCTGACCATTCTCTATCTCTGGCAGTTAACTCCACCTGCCTGTATCCTTTTGTCAAGTCATTTATGGTAAGATATGCCACCCCTTCCAGTTTGTCTAGTAGTTCATCTGTTCATGGCATTGGGTGGGCATCAGACTTCATGACTGCACTGAGTCCACACAAAAGCAAGTAGATCTGTCTGGCTTGGGAACAAGGACTACAGGTGAGGCCCAGGGACTGTGGGATTTCTGGATTACCCCTAAATCCAGCATTTCCTCCACCTACCTCCTAATGTCCTTTAGGGTGGCCTCAGACACCTGGTAGACTGCCCATCATATGAGTGCTTGTGTCCCCATGTCTACATCATGGGTTACTAAGGGGGTTCATCTGGGCTTGACCATAAACAAAGGGACAAAGTCCTCTAAAACATCCCTCACTTCCTGGGTCTTTTCTGGGGTCAACTGGAGTGACAGCTTGATTGCCTTCACAGATGACTCCCACTTGCTTTCCTCTAGCAAGTCCAGGAGGGTGTCTTCCTCATCCGTCCCCTCCCCAGGACTACACACTGCAAACAGCATGTCAGCCCTATTTGCATATGGCTTCTTCATATTGACATGGTACATCCTATGGGTATGTCTCCTGTCAGACAGTTCCACAATATAGTTTATGTCATTGGACTGTCGGACTACCTTGTATGGTCCCACCCACTCGGCCTGCAGCTTGTCCGTCCAGACTGGAATTTAGGACCATTACTTTCTGGCCTGCACTGTATAAGCAAGCTCTGGCTCTGCGGTCATACCAGACTTTTTGCTTCTGCTGGGCAGCTGACAGGTTGCTTTGGGTCACCCCCATAAGTTCCTTCAGCTTCTCCCTAAACTTAAAAATATACTCTACTATGGAAGTTCCCTGGGTGGTGTGCTTGCCTTCCCAGTCTTCCCAGATCAGGTCTAGGAGCCCACGAACCCTACGTCCGTATAAGTGTTTGACAGGGGAGAACCCTGTCAACTCTTAAGGTACACCTCCTTGTGAACAGCAAGAAAGGAAGTTATTTCTCCCAGTCCCTCCCATGCTGTTCAGCATATGCTTGGATCATCGATTTTAGGGTTCCATTAAATCTTTCCACGAGCTCACTGGCTTGTGGGTGATAAGGTGTCCTATACCTCTGTACCACCCCACACTTCTCTGACAAACACTTCATCAGATATGACATGACATGAAGTTACACTCTTGATCGGAGATAACCTCCTGCAGAAACCTGACATGGGAGAAAATCCCTGCAAGGCATCTGCCACTTTGTCTGCCTTCACTGAGGAGAGGGTGACCACCTCTAGGTATCAGGTGGCATAATCAACCACCATCAGGATAAACTTTTTCCCTGGGGAGCTTGGGGTATTCAAGGGTCCCACAATATCCATTCCTACCCTCTGGAATGGCTTCTACACAGTGGACAAGGGAATTAGGGCAGCTTTGGTTTTGCTACCTGCCTTTCCTATTTGTTGGCACTGGTGACAAGATCTGAAATATTCCTTCAACTCCTGAGTGAAGTTGGGCCAATAAAAATTTTGGGCCAGTCCCTGCATGGTGTGAGCAATGCCCAGATGTCCAGACATGGAGTTATCATGAGCGATCTTCAGCAACAGCACACGATACCCCTAGGGAATGACAAGCTGCCTGCCCATCATCCCTCCCTCTGTCCTCACATCCTGTGTATACAACAGCCTGCTGTCCCAAAATACCCTGTCTCATGTCACCTCCCTGTGTTCCATGAGATTCTGCACAAGCCCTAAGCCTCTTCAAACTAGGGTCAGTCCTCTGAGCAGCTGCAAAATCTTCACATATTCCCAAAGCATGGGGCATGTCCCCCTCAGTTTCTAAACTGGGGTCAATAGCTCTAGCATCAGGGCATTCAGAGTCACTGCCATCCCTAACCTTCTGATCATTTGCTACCCCTCCCTCCTCAGAGTAATCTTCTTTTGCTGTTTGGTGAATGGCTACTTGGGGAAGCCCTACCTCCCTTTCACTATTCTCCATGTCAGGAGACACGGGTTGGGGAACCAGCCTCCTATTCTTTGCACAGGCATTTCTGTGGGGTTCAGGGAATTGCAAGTGGCTTTAGCTGTCTGACTGCCGGCAACTGCACACACCACCCCCTTTTGGAGATTGTTGCCTATAATCACATCCAGAGCGAGGTTGTCTGCCACTGCCACTTTTCACACCCTCTCTCCTGTCTCACCCCAATCCAGGAGAACACTAGCTAGTGGCAGGGTTTCTCTCCACCAGTCAGTCCCCTCACAGTTACAAACTGCTTTGGTATAAGTTGTTTAGACCCAACCAAATCCCCTTTTACCAGTGCAAGAGACCCCTTCCCTGTCTCTATACCCATGGGTCTGCACCCCATTTATGGTAACTGGGTTTATATGCTCTTTCATGTTTATAGGCATGCTTTTAGGGATACACAGTGCACCCACCTCCTTCCAAGGGACACTTTTCCCACCCTGTACCTTTTTAGTGCACTGTCTAGCAAGATACATAGATACATAGATACATAGACAGTGTCGGCAGATAAGGGCCTATGGCCCACCCTGTCTGCCATTTAAGTTTTGTAAGTTCAGTTTATGTTTTCCAGAGTCTGTTGCCCTACCCTGACCTCCCAATTGCTTGTGTCTATCCCATGCATTCTTAAATCCCGTGATTGTTTCCAGCCCCACCACTTAATCTGGCAGGGTGTTCCACTTGTCCACCACCCATTCTGTGAAGAAATTCTTCCTCACGTTTCCTCTGAATCGTTCTCCCTCCAACTTCATCCCATGCCTCTAGTCCTGGAACATCTTTTCACTTAAAAATAGTGCATTCCTGCACCTGTTCCACCCTGTAAGATACTTGTATGTCTCTATCATATCCCTCTCTTCCTCCTCTCCTGCAGGGAGTACATGTTCAGTGCCTTCAACCTGTCCTCATAGGACTTGAGATGCAATCCATGCACCATCTTTGTTGCCCTCCTCTGAACCTTCTCTACCCTGTCTATGTCCTGTATGTAAGAGTCTCCAGAACTGCACAGTGTACTCCAGGTGCAGTCTCACTAGTGTCTTGTATAGTGGAATTATGACCTCCCTTTTCCTGCTGGTGATGCCCCTGCCTATGCATCCCAGCATCCTATTTGCTTTACCTGCTGCCTTGTCACACTGTTTCCCTGCCTTGAGGTCATCAGAGATGATAACTCCAAGATCCCTTTCATGCTTGGTGCATGCTATATCCTCACCTCCAACTGATTTATTGTGCCAGGGTTTTTGTGCCCCATATGCATTATCTTGCACTTCCATGCATTGAATTTCAGCTGCCAAACCCCTGACCATTCTTCAAGTTTCTGCAGGTCCCTTCTTATTGAGTCTACACCCTCTGGTGTGTCTACTCTGTTACAGAGCTTTCTGTCATCAGCGAACAGTGAAATTCTGCCTTCTAGGTCCTGCGCCAATGTCACTGATGAAGATATTGAATAGTACCGGTCCCAGCACTGATCCCTGTGGTATCCCACTGGTCACTCTTCCCTCTGTGGAGTGACAGCCATTTACCACCACCCTCTGTGTCCTGCTGCCCAGCCAGTTACCTACCCACCGCACTACTGTCCTGCCCACACCCATATTCCCCAGTTTGTGCAATAGTCTTCTATGTGGCACAGTGTCAAAGGCCTTGCTGAAGTCCAGATAGGCCATGTCCACTGCCCTCCCCATTCCACCTCCCTAGTCACCCAGTCAAAAAATTCAATGAGGTTGGTCTGACATGACCTTCCCCTGGTGAAACCATGCTGCCTTGGGTCCTGTAGTCCATTGACAACCAAATGTTCCACCAATCTCTCCTTCAGTAGTGCTTCCATGATCTTCCCCCTACGAGGTGAGGCTGACTGGTCTGTAGTTCCCGCCTCTTTGTTCCCACTTTTGCTAGGGGACTATATCTGCTATCCTCAGTCTTTGGGTACCTCCCCTGTTTCTAGTGATCAGCTAAACAGGATAGCAAGAGGTTCAGCCACCACCTCTCTTAGTTCTTTAAGGACCCTGGGTGCACCCCATCTGGCCCCATTGCTTTATCAACTCTTATTACTTTCCAGTTCCTTCAGGACCCTTTTCTGTAAAGGGACTTGTGTCCATTTCTGTACCATTCTCACCCTTGTACTCCATTCAGACCCATCACCCTCCTTTTCTTCAGTAAAGACTGAGCAGAAATACCTGTTCAATATGTCAGCTTTACTGTTGTCATCCTCCACACAGCCCCATCCTCCCTTCAATCTCACTATCCTCCCTTTGCCTTTCTTTTTCCTTATGTACCTGTAAAGGTTTGTCCCTCTACCCACTGATTTTGCAATGTGTTCTTCTGTCTGAGCTTTGGCTTCCCTTACTGACCTCCCTGCCTCCTTTGCTTATCCTGGTACTTCTCCCTATCCCTTCTGCCTGTGTATTTTTGTATTGCCTGAATGCAATCTTTTGGCTTTACTTTCTTTGCTACCTCTTTGGAAAACCATAATGGTCTCCTCTTCCTTTTCCTCTTGCTACCACCTGTAATACATAATTCTGTTGCTCTTGTAATCCCTGTTTAAATACTTCCCACTGTTCTTCAACCACTGATTCCTGCCCCATTCCCTTAATGCCTCTTCAAGTATCTCCCATTTTCTCAAAGTTTGCCCCCTAAAATCCAGGATACGTGTTTTTGTGTGGTTTGGTTCTGCTCTTTCTGTGATTTCAAACCACAGTGACTGGTAGTCACTGTTCCCCAGGTGCTCCCCCACTCACCCCACCCCATCACACTGTCCCTGTTTGTGAAGCACAAGGTCCAGTATTGCCTTCTGCTGAGTTGGTTCCATGACCAGTTGCTTGAGGAAGGCACCCTGAAGGAGTCCAGGATAAATCTGCTCCTAGTTGATACTGCTGCTGGGATGCTCCAGTCACGTCTGGAATATTGAAGTCTCCAACCAGTACTACCTCACCCTTGTCTGCCATCCTCTGGATGGCTAGCATCAACTCCTATCTGTTTCTTCCTCCTGGGCTGGTGGTCTATAGACCACACCTATCGGATGGCTGGCCCCATTTCCTTCCAGCTAAACCCACAGTATCTCCCCCATTTTGTTCTTCTCCTGGACCTCTGTGGCCTTTATGTCATTTTTCACATACAGTGCCACTCCTCCTCCCTTCCTGCCTGCCCTGTCTCTTCTGAATATGTTGTAGCCAGGTATGGCCAACTCCCAGTCATGGTTATCATTACACCAGGTTTCAGTGATGGCCACAATGTCCAGATCTGACTGCACCATGACAGTCTCCAGATCTTCCATCTTGTTGCTAAGGCTCCTGGCATTTGCACACATGACTTTCCATGATTCGACCTCCCTAGACTGTTTCGCTGTTCTACTCCAACCCCTTCCTTGGTTGTCCTTTATCCCTGGTTCACCTTGCTGTCTGCCCTTCTGCTGAATTTTGCCCCTATTCTGCCTATCCACCTCCTGGGCGCTAATCTCCATCTTTTGCACTTGGCTAACCTCCACATCCTTTCCTTCCATTTCTCTGGGTACCTCTATTTGGTTGTCCCTGTCTGGCAGTGTGGCATATGAGTTCTTGAGTGGAATAGGATCTGGGATGTGCCTCTGCCTGACTGGTCTAACCCTCCCTGAGCCCACTGTCAGCCAAGTACTCCTCGTTCTCTGCATCCTTTGAGGCAGCTGCATTGGACTGAGTGGTCTCTGGATAGGGGTGATGGTACTCCTGACCCAGTTTACGTCCACTCTGAGTCTGGCTACCTCATCCCACAGTCCAGAAAGATGCATGCAGATAGGGCAGCACCTCAGTGTCCAGAAGATCTGCCTGAATATGGCTGCCCCACAGCCACTGCATTGCACCACTCCCCACATTATACTGCAATTATACTGCTATTCCACTACTTGTCTGCTACTGAAGGTCTCCTAGTTCCCTTTTTATTAATTTACTGTCCTAAAAATCCTGCCACTGTTCCTCTATAATATTTGAAAATACATACGCTTCTATCTCACCTCTTTATTCTTACCATCAAAAGGTAACTACAATCACAATTATCTACTTTCTACTATTTTTTTCTATTTTTCTATTATTTCTACTAAGATGCATTGGCTTTTTATAAAACCAACATTCATCATTTCTTTTATCCAAGAAATCTCTTTTTGGTAACTTGCAGCTTCCTTCTTTCTGCAGAGGCAGCGAGGGTTTTAGCTGCTCTGAAGGTGTACTTTTCCCTTTTTGGCCTACAGCACCTGCTCTCCCACTTCCTTTCAGAGCAGGCCTGCTCCTGGCATAGCGATCTGAGAGCTCAGCAGCTTGCTGTGCTGTTTTTATATCCTGGTCTTCTAGCAATGTTTTCAGCTGTATTGGGCAAGTCCAAAAGAACTGCTCTAGTAACACAACCTCCTCAATTTTCCCTACAGAGTTTGCTTCCACCACTTCCCACCAATATTTCAAAAACTGACATTGCTTTGTGGCGAGTTCCTCCAAAGTTCATGTCAGAGCTTTTTCAGAGTTTATGGAATTTAACCCTGTAGGCCTGTGAGAGAGTAACCCCACCCTTTTTCTGTTCCTTTGTTTCTGGGACTCTATGGATTTTGGAAATCATCATATCTGTTTTTGTATTTTTGTATTGTTGGGCTGGCCACCCACTTTGTATATTGTTTGTTGTCTGTTGGTGATTCTGTTATTTGTTCGTAGTAAAATAATCCCCTTCCTATATGTTTCCTGTCTTGTGTCTAAAATCCATAATATGCTCCACTAAACAAACAAAAGTTCTAGAATAATAGTAGAAACATTTAAAATGTAGTAATGTTTAAAATGAGTACAATGCTAGGTGTTTGGTGTGCATGCTTTTTAGAATCCTTGCCCTCTGTGAACGTTTATTTTCCCCTGTAATATTAGAGAGGGCTATGTATATTCATATATGCAACATGGATTCTGTAATAGCACTACTGTATAGTAATGTTAAGAAGTACTGGGACTCTGTGTGTATCCCATTCAGCTCTAACAGTAATGCCCAGTCTTGGTTTACCAAAGTATTATTCTTTACCCCGCATTCTGCTTGAGGAAGCTAAAACTCTTACTGCTCTGGGAAGCTGAGAGCCTGCAGCTTCCAACAGAAAAATGTAGCACATTTAACCCATTTCTTCACTGTTGTGGCATTTTTTAAAGAATAAAGGTTGACACAACTTTATACTCACTCTAGAAGTGCTCTCTATGTCATTTTGATGTGATTTCAGGCTTGTTGAGTAGCGAATGTGTAGCAAGTGCCTGCTGAATTGTTTGTTGCCTGTGAAGACGTCTCCTGCATTGCCATAGCTACTAAGGACTGGTCAGCCTCATTTCCAACTCTCTTATACCATGTAAAAGGGGGAGGTACCTTCTGAAATGCATCTAAGCATTTAAAGTGCTGGAGTGGATTAAAAATTAGTTCTTGCAGCAGGGTTATAATGATATTGGGCTTTTAAAATGTTTGATTACTTAAAATATATTGTATGCACTGAATACAGAAAAGTTATATCTTATGTAATGAATGAAGGTGGAGCTAGCTGATCACATGATACCCAGTAGGGTATGTAAAGAGTTCTTCTAAGGTGACCAGCAGATATAATAGGGATGTGATGCTGTGAACATCTCTGGAGCTAGCCTTCTTCTAGTTTCTGAGGATGCCTGAGTTTGTTTTTGCTTTATTTTGAACCACTATATTATGCTTGTTTTTGTTATTTTGTCATGTTCAGTCCACTTTATTTACAATAAAACCCTACTTTAGTCTGCTGCAATCTGCCTCTGTGGTTCATCTATCCAAGACCCTACAACAGATGGTGTTAGAAGTGGGATATTGACCTGGAATCTGCGCTCAGATTCTGAGAAGTTCCACATGTAAGAAGAGGCAGCAGATGTGATAGGTGCCACTACAAGGTCCATTGCCAAGAAACTGCTGTTACC
Organism: Neoceratodus forsteri; assembly: GCA_016271365.2. NCBI lineage: Eukaryota > Metazoa > Chordata > Ceratodontiformes > Ceratodontidae > Neoceratodus > Neoceratodus forsteri. The sequence goes on from JADMNL010000022.1 coordinate 122,025,818, forward strand.
ATTACTGACTGGATTGGACCCTGTGGTAAGGAGGAAGATGGATAAAAGACTTATAATGGAGAATTTGCCTGTGGAGGACCAGAAGCCGATGGAAGGGGTCCGGGCAGCTGAACCAGAGGTGGAGGTACCACCTGAAGAACCCCAAGATTTACTTCACTGGCTATGTATCCGGCAAATGGAGATGGACAGAGAAAGAGAAAGAGAAAGGAGCGAGAACCAAGCCCATTGGGAAGAAAACCAGGCCAGATGGACAGATACTCTCAGGGCTATTCAGGCAATGGGTACCAGCCAGCCTCCATCACCAGTAAATATACAAAAAGACATTAAACTGGTAAAGCTTGCAGCAACAGATGATATAGAAGCATTCCTATTAACGTTTGAAAGAGTGGCAACTGCCTGTGCCTGGCAGAGAGATCAATGGGTAATTTGGTTAGCTCCATATTTAACTGACAAAGCCCAGTTAGCCTATAGCCATGTTGATTTTGTACATGCTAATGACTATGACCATGTAAAAAAGGCAATCCTTAAAAGATACGATATTAGTACAGAGACATATAGACAATGATTTCGGTCCTTTAAATTTCATTCGACTGACACCCCACACGATGCCTATACCCAGCTGAAAGACTTGTGTAATAAATGGTTGCAACCTACAACACGGACGATTACACAGATAATGGAGAGCATCATTTTGGGGCACTTTATTAGGATATTACTGCAGGATGTGCAGTTGTGGGTCAAGGAACATCGGCCTGAAACATCAGACACGGCTATTAGGTTGGCTGAAGATTACATAGCAGCATGACCCCATAGACAATGGACTTCAGGAGGGCCCAGTCCAGTGCCCTCCCTGGTAAGACATTCCACATTGATACAGCCACCCCAACCTGTGCATAGCCCTGGAACCAAACAGAATGCAAGAACTGGTAACGGGCATAGTACAGACATTATTTGTCACCATTGCAGTGGGAAGGGTCATATTGCAAGGTTCTGTCCCAAGAAGAAAGTTGAAGAGGTGCACTAAGCATTAGCTAATTGGGGACAATATGTAGTACCGGTGCAAGTCGGACATAAGGTGGTATCAGGACTTACAGATTCAGGAAGCAAACAAACCCTAATTCATGCTTCCCTGTTTAATACACCTAAAGATAACAAGGGCCCTACTACCGGAGTTATATGTGTCCATGGGGATATACATCAATACATATTAAATGATGTTATACTAAGAGTAGAGGGGCACACTCAGGAGATGAAGGTGGGTGTGGTTCCTCACCTTCCTGTACCCGTCATTATTGGACATGACTTTCCCCACTTTGAAAATTTGTTAAGATCAAACATCAGTGCAGTCACTACCAGAGCCCAGGTGAAACAGGAAGAAAACTTGGGACAGACTTTTCCTTTTCAGGAAGACATATATGGGCCTGGTGGGAAGGACAGGAAGCCCAATAGTCAAAGAAGGAAAGAAAAGAAGCAATGGACTAATCAACACAAAACAGGCCATTTACCAGACATTAAAAATAACTCTATTTCTGATTACTTGAACGTGCATAATAATACTGTTTTTCCAGAAGCTCAGAGAAATGATGATTCCTTAACCCCTTTCTTTTCACAGGTTGGGAAGGGTAATGAGGGAAAAGGGCCTATACTTAAACTACGAAACGAATTGTTGTACCGGGTTTGCATCAATCCTAGAACCGGAGAGACAGTAGAACAGCTAATGATACCACAGAAATACCGGGTTCAATTACTTAATTTGGCCCATGATATTCCCCTGGCCGGTCATTTAGGTAGGGACAAAACTCTGAGTCATCTCTTGCATCGTTTCTTTTGGCCTGGCATTCATGAAGAGGTAACAGATTACTGCAGAAGTCGCAAGGAGTGCCAGAAGGTAACTAAAATCACTCGTAAAGATAAAGTACCTCTGTTGCCTTTACCATTGGTGTCTACGCCATTCAAACATATAGCAATGGATATTGTGGGCCCATTACCTAAAAGTTTAAAAGGGAACAGATTCATTTTAGTTATAGTAGACTACGCTATGAAATATCCTGAGGTTATACCTCTGAGGACCATTACCGCTCCTAAAATAGCTGAGGAATTAATTAAAGTGTTTGCCTGGGTAGGTATACCCAGGGAAATTCTAACTGATAGAGGAACAAACTTTTGCTCAGCATTACTGAAAAGTTTGTATCAAAAGCTTTAGGTATTGAAGCACTTTTCACTACACCATACCATCCCCAAACAGATAGACTAGTGGAGCACTTTAATCAAACTATGAAGCAGATGCTCAAAAAGTTTGTGGTGGATGAAGGTAGAAATTGAGACCTCCATCTACCATACCTCATGTTTGCGTATTGAGAGGTTCCACAAGCGTCCACAGGCTTTTCCCCGTTTGAACTACTGTATGGGCAAAACCCAAGGGGACCACTAGATATAATCAAGGAGGAATGGGAGGAGAACAAACAGACTAAGGCAGTGTTACTCCTACAATACTGGCAGCAATTAAGACAGCGTTTAATATCTCATATACAAAAAGCTCACAATATTAACTTAAAACATCAGATGAAACAGCAAGAATATTATGATAAGGGAACTGGGTCCAAAGAATTCATTGAGGGGGGATAAAGTGTTAGTGCTGTTACCATCCTCTGAACAAAAGCTTTTGATGAATTGGCAAGGGCCATACATAATTAATCGAAGAACAGGTCCAGTAACTTATGAGATTGAGATGCCAGACAAGAAAAAGACAAAGCGCATTTATCATGTAAACCTCTTAAAAGCATGGGTAGACAGAACAACACCTCTTACTGGTTATGTGATGCCTGAAACTGATAATGAATTGGAAACAGTTTATGGGCGTTTAGAAACTAAGGGCCAGATTACTGATTTACTGGTCAATCATAAGTTAACAGAAGATCAGAGAAGAGAATTAGACAAACTTATTAGTAACTTTAAAGATACGTTCAGAGGTACCCCAGGGATTGTCAAACAGGCCACTCATCACATAAGAGTTACAAATGTTCAACCCATAAGACAGAAACTCTATAGACTCCCTGAAAGGATATGATCAGATGTAATACAGGAGGTAAAAAAGATGCAAGCAATGGGTATCATAGAATCATCGCATAGTGAATGGTGTTTCCCTATGGTTGTAGTAGCAAAGAAAGAAGGAGGCATACGTATATGCCTAGACTTCAGGAGACTGAATGCTGTGTCCTAGTTTGATAGTTATCCGATGCTTTGCATTGATGATATACTAGACCATCTTGGAAGTGCCAAATACATTAGTACCTTGGACCTAACAAAAGGTTATTGGCAGATATCATTAGATCTGTTAGACAAAGAGAAAACCGCATTCAGTACTCCTTTAGGTTTATTTCATTTCATGGTTATGCCATTCGGCCTTCATGGGGCTCCAGCTATTTTCCAAAGGGTAATGGATAGCTTATTGACATCACACACTGCATACAGCGCTGCATATTTGGACGATGTTATTGTGTTCAGTACATCATGGAAGGAGCACATCAGACATCAAACGAATGTACTGACTACAATAACTGAAGCTGGATTAACAATAAATCCAAACAAATGTGCTTTAGCCATGCAGGAGACAAAATATCTTGGATTCCAAATTGGTAATTGTACAATAAAGCCGGAGATAGATAAGGTAGCAGCCGTGGCAAGCAGCCCTAGACCCCTTACCAAGAAGGACGTATGCTCCTTTCTAGGACTCGCTGGCTACTACCGTAGGTTTATACCTAACTTTTCTATGTTAGCCAGACCTTTAACAGACCTAACCAAGAAAAGGAATCCAGAAAAAATTAAATGGACCAATGAATGTGAGGCTGCTTTTCAGACCATAAAAGCTAAATTATGTTCTTCTCCAATCTTAAGAACCCCTGATTTCACACAACGATTCATTCTTCAAATGGATGCATCAAATTATGGAATAGGGGCTGTGTTGACACATTATAGATGGAGAAGAACATCCTGTTATTTATATAAGTCGAAAGATGCATGAACGGGAAACACATTATTCTGTTATAGAAAAAGAATGTTTGGCCATTAAATGGGCCATTGATGCTCTTAGATTTTACTTGTGGGGTGTAGAATTTGAACTCTGGACTGATCACAACCCCTTATGTTGGTTGCATGTCATGAAGGATAAGAACCCTCACATTATGCGATGGTATCTTTCCTTACAACCATATAAATTTACTATCAAGCATAGAACAGGTACTGTACATGGGAATGCTGATTTTTTGTCCCGTTATGGGATGGAGAATAAAGATACCAATCATCAGACCTCAGGGTAAAGTTTGTAATGTATTTCTATCATGAAGGAATATGATATCTTTATGATATTATTTGTTTATTAAAAAGGGACCCTGAGGTGGAGCCCTAAAGTGAGGGTGGGCTAAGGCCCCATCTCTCTTCTATGAGAAATCTGATGATAGGTATCTGTTCAAAGTCAGAAACAAATATTATGAGACTTGAAAAACCAAAGGTGGTAGTTTGGTTTTGGGTGGGGAGGAATGTGAGAGAGTAACCCCCCCCCTTTTTTCTGTTCCTTTGTTTCTGGGACTCTATGGTTTTTGGAAATCATCATATCTGTTTTTGTATTCTTTGTATTGTTGTTCTGGCCACCCACTTTGTATATTGTTTGTTGTCAGTTGGTGTCTCTGTTCTTTGTTCGTAGTAAAATAATCCCCTCCCTATATGTTTCCTGTCTTGTGTCTAAAATCCATAATATGCCCCACTAAACAAACGAAAGTTCTAGAATAATAGTAGAAACATTTAAAATGTAGTAATGTTTAAAATGAGTACAACGCTAGGCGTTTGGTGTGCATGCTTTTTGGAATCCTTGCCCTCTGTGAACGTTTATTTTCCCCTGTAATATTAGAGAGGGCTATGTATATTCATATATGCAACATGGATTCTGTAATAGCACTACTGTATAGTAATGTTAAGAAGTACTGGGACTCTGTGTGTATCCCATTCAGCTCTAACGGTAATGCCCAGTCTTGGTTTACCAAGAAGTATTATTCTTTTACCCCCCCGCATTCTGCTTGAGGAAGCTAAAAACTCTTACTGCTCTGGGAAGCTGAGAGCCTCGCAGCTTCCAACAGAAAAATGTAGCACATTTAACCCATTTCTTCACTGTTGTGGCATTTTTTAAAGAATAAAGGTTGACACAACTTTATACTCACTCTAGAAGTGCTCTCCATGTCATTTTGATGTGATTTCAGGCTTGTTGAGTAGTGAATGTGTAGCAAGTGCCTGCTGAATTGTTTGTTGCCTGTGAAGACTTCTCCTGCATTGCCATAGCTACTAAGGACTGGTCAGCCTCATTTCCAACTCTCTTATACCATGTAAAAGGGGGAGGTACCTTTTGAATGCTTCTAAGCATTTAAAGTGCTGGAGTGGATTAAAAATTAGTTCACGCACTAAGGTTATAATGATATTGTGCTTTTAAAACATTTAATTACTTAAAATATATTGTATGCACTGAATACAGAAAAGTTATATCTTATGTAATGAATGAAGGTGGAGCTAGCTGATCACATCATACCCAGTAGGGTATTTAAAGAGTTCTTCTAAGGTGACCAGCAGATATAATAGTGATGTGATGCTGTGAACATCTCTGGAGCTAGCCTTCTTCTAGTTTCTGAGGATGCCTGAGTTTGTTTTTGCTTTATTTTGAACCACTATATTATGCTTGTTTTTGTTATTTTGTCATGTTCAGTCCACTTTATTTACAATAAAACCCTACTTTAGTCTGCTGCAATCTGCCTCTGTGGTTCATCTATCCAAGACCCTATGACAAGGCCTCAGGAGTTAGTTCATACTTTTTAAGTAAAGCAGTTTAAACTTTCTCATAGTCTCTAATGTCCTCATTGTCCATTTGACATAGTGCCTCATGCCCTTTTCCAGTAAGCAGCGAGAATAGCTGAAAGCTCCAGGCCTCCCTGGGTATCTTGGCCATGATACAGACCTTTTCAAAAATGCATCCATATCCTCCCCATCTTTAAATTCAGCTATTAATTTGGAATTTAATTTATACCCCATGCCAGGAGTTTCAGGTTCACCCCTGCCACTTACTTCCTCTGGCGCTGGTCATTGGAGTCACAGCATCTCCAGTTCAAACTCTCTCTGGCCCTGCTGTTCCTCGGCCTCTCTCTGGCACTGCTGTTCCTTGGCCTCTCTCTGGTGTTGCTGTTCCTCAGCCTATATCTGGTGCTACTGTTCCTCTGCCTCTCTCTCTGGCACTGCTGTTCTTTGGCCTTTTCTAGCACTGCTGTTCCTCAGCCTCCATTTTGAGCCTTCTTTGTTCCAGCTCCCTTTGCATCTCCAGTTCAAACCTCTTCTGCTCCCTTTCTTGCTGAGCTTCGAATTTTCTCTGCTCCAGCTCCAATTTCCTCAATTAAATTTGTAGCTTTAGCATTGCTAGCTCAGGACCTGTGGTGGACTTCACTTGGTGCTGCTGTTCTGGGTCCTCTCTGGTCTCGCTGTCTTCCTCCCTGGGACTGGATAATGTGACATCTCTTGGCACCCCCACACCCAAGGTCTGGTCCTTTTCAGTCACTGGCCATGACTCAAGGTTCTAGGTAACTGCTTGCTCATTGGCTGCCACAAGAGCCTCCACAAGTTTCTTTTTGGTTCACCCCTAGTAATGGACCCCTCTTTCTTGACACAACTGCCTTAACTGGTCTGTAGTGCATTCACTGTAGTTGTAAATCCATCATCTTCCCTAACTACTGCTACACTAACTTTCACTGAGAAAAAAAATGGGTTAGGGAACTTTATGTTGTAACCAAATTGTTTTTTTCCAAATCTGACCAGTTTGTGTGTGGATTGTTTACAGTTTATCAATCTGATACACTGGCCTCAAATCTAACCTCTATGCCTGTGCCAACAATATATCTTGGATCCCACCACTATGCCTCCAGATCTGTCAGGTACCCACTCCTGGGGGCCAGGTCCACTGAGGTCACAGTGCCCACCCATAAGTGCAATCCGTGACAGAGGGGAAACTGGAATACCCTCCTTCTTGGGAGCTCACTGAGTTCACAACTGAACACTCACCACGAGGACCCAGGGCTTCCTCTCTAATCTGGGTAAGGGTAAAATACAGTTTCGAGTCTGTAGCCAAGTAAAAACCCTCCATGGTTGCTGCACTGGGGGGGAGGACTCAGGCATTATGAGCACTTCAAGCCCATCTTCGTAACCCTGATTGTGTCTTCTCCCACAGGTGGTGCAGGAACCTAGTTCAAACTGTATAGACCCCTCCTGAGACCCTGTGTATTTCCCCTTCTTAGACACCGTGATTCCCTGCCAGGATCCTGGTCTTTGGTAGCTATGGTGGCACTTAAGCAATAAACAAGGTTGTTACAAACTGAATAAATCTTCCCACCTTCACACACAACAAAATTATTTCCAGGCAGTTGTTAGAAGCAAATGCTTTTACTAGTGCTTAAATAATTATCATACAAGACTTATAAACAAAGGATTCAGAAATTTGGTTACAGAATAATGAAAAAAAGTTGGACAAACACACAAAAAAAAACACGGTAAAATATAACTGTATAATTTCTACCTTGTCAGTGGAGAATCAAATATCCAGAAAATAACTGAGTTTCTGCAAAAGTTTCCAAGTCCCAGTTCTTCTTGTAGCCATTGGTCTTCAGTATGAGTATGTAGCAGTCTTGCTCTGAGTTAGACAGTTTGGCTTTTCTGGTATGTCAGGAAAGGTGTCTCAGGAAAAAGCGCCTTCTGCATAATGCTGTACTTTGCTGAGGGGCTTATATACCTTGGTCCTGCAATCTGTAACTCTTTGGTGGCCTTATCTTGTAGGCCAGTAGAGGTCTCTCTTGCACGTTCCAAGATTTTAAGGGAATCAATATTAATTATTTAGATTTCCTACAGTCCCAATGTCCTGGCTGGCCTTTGATCTTTGCTGTCCTTCCTGACTATATTACAAATGTAAATAAACTATGACACTTGAAGTGTATTTACAGTAGACTTCCAGAATGGATGTTTCCCAGATCCTGTTCTCAAAGTATTTTTCTTCGAAGTTTTATGACCTGTGGAAATGCTCTGCATCCCAGTGTCATTTTATGGCACCTTTTAAAATGTAACTTCAGTTCCTTCCCAGACTCTGGAATACACATCAGCTCTTTTCCCAAGTACCCTTTAAAAAACATGGGCATTTTTTTGGTAAACCTGATATCCTGGCATTTTAGGGAACTTAAACATAAAAACCTTTAGAGAAATATGACAGCAATATGTCTGCCATGTGACTGAAATGTCCAAATCACCACAAGCAACACTGGCACCCTGTACACGGTTTTGGTGCACTGGTGGGGCACACTGGTGATGCGTACACACACACACATCTCACCCACACACAGCACTGACGCCATCTTTCTACTTCCTCTGGCAGGTTCCATGGGTGATGGTGAGCAGATGCATGCCCACCACTTCTCAGAGAATGAGCTACATGCCTTGGCCCAGGCATACAGGGAAAGGGAGGTGGTTCTGTTCCGAGGCCGTAGCACAGATTCTGCCATCAGGCAGGCCTGGGAAGAGATTACAGGGGCCACAAATGCTGTTGGCAGCTGGGACCAGACAGTGGAGGCTGTCCAAAAGCAGTTCTGGGATCTACGGCATCACATGGACACCATGGCTGCGTGACACAAGGAGCAACATGCCACTGGCAGTGGGCCACAGTCCTTGGTGGATGCCAGGGCCATGGACCCAGCTGAGAAGGGTGTGCCATTGACACTGAGGACTGTGGAGGTTACAGAGGTGCCTGAAGGCAGATATGAGATCCAGGTGGCGTCCAGCCAGACATGTAGGTACACAGCTTGTGTACTTCCTTGTGTGCATGGGTACATGTGTGGGTCCCTCTACTGGTGAAGCACACTGCAGCCTTGCATGTGGCACACACATTGTGTACTGTCAGCACCCAGAGCACTCCATGATGGGTTGTGCTGCTGTATGGCACTCTGTGGTCCCCTCTGTGGCATATTGCACTGAGACTCCTATGGGTAGTGACTGTGCACACAGCTCCACTGGGGTGTGCCCATAGACATAGGGTGAATGCATACTGTTTTATCGTTTGTTGGCTATGGGTTCTGGGGCATGGAGACACATGTGCTAGGTGTGTGGGTCTGTGTGTGGGGTTGTGGCCTGCACTGTGTTCCGCTGTGCACATTTGGCATGTGCAGGATACATGGTCAGGGAACACTGTCATGCTTGCACAATCCACCCTCACAGGTAGCTGTGTGACCACTATGGTCCAGGGTAGGTTGACCTGCTGATACCACTCATATGCTGACACTGTGCAACACAAGACACCATCCGCTGGGGCATGCATGCACCACCAGCAACATGCATTGTACACCACGTCCTGTGTGCAACACTGACGGTTTGCTCCTCTCTCAACAGCACAAGATGTAGCATCTGAGGGGGATGAGATTACTGGGCCATCCAGTGGAGTGTGGCATCTGTCACCAAGCCAACTCTATGGCCCTGTGGACTACATGGTGGAGGAGACTGAGGAGAGTGACAATGATACCTATCTGCAAACCCTGTCATATATATCACCGGTCACACAGCTGGAGGAACAGTCACCAATGAAATCTCCCCCCACAGTATACAGCTGGGGCGTGGCAGTCCCAATGCCATGGCTGCATCCCATACCCATGTCCACAAAACTGCCATGTCTGACACCCCATTGGCCAGATCTGTCACCACCACAACCACTGCCAGTGCTGTCACCACCATGGCTACCCACACCACCCACCTGGTGACCTGGAAGGGGTTGTGAGGCCTGGAAGCACCCCTGCCATCCCACAGCCAGCCTGTATGGCCACCCACAGCCACTTTGGCTGTGCCACTTCCCCATCCACCCCTGGCATGGTGCACGTGCAGTACGCTCAGAGTCTGCATGTGCCACCAGGTCCTGTCCCCCAGGGCAGTGCCCCCCAGAGGCAGGCTGTGTCAGACTCCAGGCAGCTGCTGTGATCAGCTGTGGAATCCCAACCTGCCACACACTGTGAGCTTGTGCTATTCAGGTGTGCCACCCATGTGGACATGACCAGCCTTCACGACCTCATGCATGCTGACCTCAAGAGGGCTAAGCAGCAGGCAGAGGCCCGTGAGGCTCACCTTATTGACACCCTACATACTGTGTTTGGAGACCTCACCGGGGTGGTGTGAACTCACAGCCACAGTGCATGGCACTGTGTGGTCAGGTTGGAGCCATTCCCCCTCCAGTGTGTATAGCCCTGGTTTTGTGGGGACACCATGGCAAACACCAATGCCACGCGGTAGCAGGTCAGAATTTAGCAGAATGCCTGTGACCCTCACAGCCAGTGCCACTCCACGCACGCCGGGGCACAACATCTACATCCTTGCCTCCGGCAACCAGTATGGCCATGCATGGTCCAGGGCGACTCCTTCAGCCCAGGCGTCGCCCTTCCCCATTTCATGGGCCATGACACCTACACAGGGGTCTGCAGTGGATGCTGGTCCGTACACATGACGGATGCAGGTGGACATGAGTGGGGTGGCTCCCACCCCTCGCATATCCCACACATCCCCAGCAACCCATAGGCATTGTTCCCTGTCACTGTTTTGTTGTACTGTGCTTCCCCACCACCCCCCCTTCCCCTGGCCAAGCTGTATAGCAACCCCTTCTGTTTGTGCACTGTGTAACACTGTTTGTTCATTGCCAATGTGTGCTGTGTGTTTCACATTAAAGTTATGGCACACATGGCAGTGTCCTCTGTTCTTTCCACCCACCTACTCCTGCATGTGAGGCTTCTTATGATGTTTCTTCTGTAGTCTTGTGCACTGCTCACCATGCAGGGTTCATGCCTATTGAGCTGCTCCAGTATCCCCAGCACCTCTGGCTTCATGTCACTGTCACTCTGTTCCTCTTGGACTGGCAGGCCTATTACACAAGCGAGCGCCATGTTGTGTAGCACAGGCCTTGTGAGGGGTATATTGTTGGGCACCACCTGAATGGTCCAGGCACCAGAATCACATTTTCAGCATGCTGAAGACTTACTCAGTGATGTTGCATGTGGCGGTGTGTGCCACATTGTATCTGTCCTCTGCCACAGATGTGGAGCAGAGGATGGATGTGAGGATCCAGGAGTGCAAGGGATAGTCACTGTCCCCTGTAAGGTAACACCATCTGTTAGCACCTGTTCACAGTGCAGCTGCCCATGTCCAGTCAATGGTCATTGGGCTGTGTCGTGTCCTGTTCACCTATCCACCCTTCCCTACCCACCCTTTCCTCAGTGAAGCATGTGTATGCTGTGGTACCGCTGCCTGTCCTCTGAGGTAGACAACCACCCCATCACTGGTGGGTGCCTGGATGGTAACAGTGGTGCAGTCAATGACACCGAGTACTGCAGGTAGGTGCGCAACCTGATGGATCTGTTGCATTGTCTCTGTGCACTCCACTGCTGTGCTGGGAATATGATGAACTCACCAGCATGTGGCAGCAGGGCATCTAGGAACTGGGCCAGCTGGTGTGAGGTGCCGAACTGCAACACACCAATGGTATCCCACACTGATGTCTGGAATGACCCGGTGGCTAGGAAGCACATCGCAGACAATACCTTCTGCTCAACTGACATGGCATGGCTGCGCTGGGTGTCACTGCACAGCTGCTTGTGTAGGAACTCATACAGCTGCATAAGCATGGCCCTACTGAGACAGTACCGGCCAAAAAGTTGGTCATCAGTGAGAGTCTCGAAGGAGACTCGTGGCCAGTACCATATGTGCACAGCGTATCACCTCTGCGGCCTATAGTGGGGCCTGGGGCAGGCATGTGGCCTCTCCTCCTCCTCCTTCGCCTGTAGGGCCTCTTCCAGGAGGAACAGCATGTGTCTTGCATATTCAGCCATTCTGCGTCTCCAGCTGCAGTGCCTCCTCCCGTCTCTAGGCTTTGCCAGGAGTAAGTCAGCCCTTTTATAGGTGGTATTTGCGCAACACACTGGGAACACACAAACTCACTTTGTGCAGCGCTAGCGTGCTGAATATGACATTGTGCCTGTATTCATGTCCATGTCCCTCCCATTGCCTAGCACATACATTATTGTTTTGAGTGTGCAGTTTATTTTTGCCCACACTACCTGCACCTTTGAATATTGCACATTGGCCCAATCAGTGTGCAAATGGCATTCAATTTACCCACCAGGCATAGTTTTGAATATTGGGCCTCTGGAGTCTGTGAATTTATTTTTTCTTTTCTTCTTACTGGCTGTCTGTCTGGGAATCAACATTCACTTGCCTGCCAGACTGCAGTCTTGGCCAGACTGGGGCAGCTAGCCCATTCTTAAATACACTGTCACTCTGTGAGGGTCTCTTTCAACTGCGCCTGGTTCAAAACAGTTTTTTTTCCCCACCGGCTGAAACTCAAAGTCTGATAGGGCAATAATATTCCAGTCAGAATGCCTCTGCTCATGCTCCTCCTTACATGGCTGGATATTCAATTCATTCAGAGGGTTTGACCCATGACCCCTTCCCATAAGACACTGGGAAGCTGGGTGTCCATGGGGCCCATGATGTTCACTTACATTCTCCCCTGCTATTTTTGCAGGCTACTGCAGATTTATAAGTCCCACCGAGTTCATTTTCATATATTCTGGCCCCGCTTGCAGTCCTGGGGCCAGAGCTACAGTATGTTCACTTTGGTGGGCACTTCGTTCATTTTGAAACTGGGAGCTTGTTGCAGTCATATGTCAGAGGGTCAGGCAGCATACAAAAAGGTTACTTGAACATGAGGTAACACATATGAGACACAGTAAATGAAGAAGCAAGGTTCCAGAGTAAATAAGACAAACTAGGTTTGCAAATCCTCCTTATTTTGGCTTAAAGGTAGAGAAGATTAGTAGCGTAGAAGGTCATCGACACAGCAGTTTCAGTTCACACAAAGCCCAAAAATGTAGAACATTTCCATTATCAGGTTGTTACATTTTTCCTATTAAAAGCACACATATTAACCCCAACAGTTGACTGACAGGACTTGTTTAGGGGAATGTTGTAACTGCTATCATCATTTGGCTCTCCCTTTCTTTCCTGCAGTTATTTGACACACAGATAAAAAAGACTGCCTGCTTTTATGGCTCTTTTTACATCCTTTCATTTCATTTTCAAGGTGAGCCCAAGGGCAAAGCCTAACAGAACGTTTTTCATAAAGCATCATGTTGGTCTACTTGCAGGGATTGCCAACTGACTAGAAGACCAAGGTGGTGCTGTCAAAATGTTTTGGTTGTGTGGCTGGTAGCCACCCAAATGGGCTAGATTCAGGAGTGGAGTTGGCACTGTGTCGGGGGATGTGCCTGGCTAAAAAAAGCAAGCGCTAGCCAGAGCCGATACGGCTGTGGCGAGCTTCTGAAGTCAGTGAAGGAGCGCCGTCGAATGCCATCTCCAAGATGGTGGCAGCAATGCAACTATGTATGTGCGACACTTGCACATGAGTAGTTGCGATGAATGGCATTCTGCCATTCCCAAGATGGCAGCACCGGTTGAACTGCACATGCATGAGAGGCATACATGCACAGTTCCTATCCCAGAATGCGGAAGTAACAGCTGAAATAGTGCGGTTGTTTTGGCTGTTACTCCACAGTGGTCGATCCTGACGGAGTGCTCCAAGCTCTGTTGGACTTTTGGAAGGATACATGCAAAAATCCAACAGACGCATGCCACGGTCGGCCGTTTTAGGAGCAGAAGCAAAACATCCGTAGGTTCCACCCACAGCCATAAAAATACCTCCTTGCTGTCTCAATGGCAGCTCATAGAGCCTAAAAAGGGAATATCCCATTCCCTGTCTGATTACAGGGCATGGTATATCCCTGTCTGATTTAAGGGTACACCCTGGATACCATTACAACATCCACAGGAAAAGTAGGAACTAAATGTACAGCATGTGAGATGTATTTAATCACAGGAGTGTCAATTATTGAATGTCCATTTATATGCCTCAAATGTAAACAAAATACTGAAATGTTGGCAGAAATATCAGTATTCAGCACCAGACTAGAATCATTAGAAAACAGCCAACAGAGCATGGCCATAAGAATGAGCAACAACGAAAGTCTGGATACGCAATCAAAAATGCCAAGACTAGTAGCACATGAACAAAAAGATGCAGGTCAGAGTCCAGTTTCAAAACCTAGACAATCCCTCCCACCCCCTCAACCAACCCTATCATTAGTCCCTGAATCTGTTGCCAACCCACAGGGTGCGACAGTTAAGACTTCATCTAATAAAAAAGAGAACAAGAGATCATGAAACGGATGATAATCAGGAAAATCAGTGGTACCATATCCAAAGTACCAGACCAGTCAAAAAAGAGAGAAAAGCAGAACAATATGTACTCCCACTTCACAATAGTTTTAACCCCCTAATTCAACTGACCCCTAAAGATCCATCTAACATCCTGGTTATTTCCTCCCTTGGTCATCCCTTACCATCAACGGACGATGAAACAAACATAGAAATTCCATTAACACCCCTACTACTCCCATTTGTAGACACTGACATTGCAGGGACCCCTACAATTACTGTCACAGAGTGGTAACATACTAACATTACCAGTAGTACCGGTGATAATACCTGTAATACCAGCAGTAATGAAACTAGCATGTTAATAGACTTACTGCCTTAACAAATATTCATTTTGGGGGACTCAATAATCAGATTTATGGACAGATTTTCCACAAGAGAAAACAAGGAAAACACAGCAAGTTGCAGCTATAGTGGGGCTACCATTGAAGCTGTAACTTCAATGTTCCCAGGAATGTTCCAGAATATCACCAACCCAAACACTGCTATCCTACACGTAGGCACCAAAGACTTTGGAAGACAGGAGGTTGAAGACATAGTGAAGAATATGAAATGAGCAATAAAAACTTTACAGGAGTTGAATGTGACACCCATCATTTCTGAAGTTCTACCAGTACCGAGGGCAAGTTATACAAAAACAAATAATATAAAATCATGCAATAATTGGCTATGCAGATGGTGTCTCACAAATAACATCGAATGTATTAAGACCTAGGAACAGTTTTAAAATAATAGAACGTTATTTGGATTTGATAGATTACACCTTAGCAAGCAAGGCTCTAGATTATTAGGATGTATATTTTAAAATACACTGAAAAGACAAAAACAGTGGAAAAAACTAGACATTGTGGGGCAAAGGGCCAACATTAAATCCAAAGGGGGAAAAAATTATGATTGTGACACTTGGACAGTTGGTTCTGACTGCTCTATGATTTTGTAATATAAAATGTGTTATTGAGTGTCTCTCATGAGACATCCTGTGCTCCTGGGATGACCCCCCCCCATGTTTCTGTTCAAAGGACAGGATATGTTAAACAGCAAATCTCTGTGATGTGATTAACTTCCAAGAACTCGCATTTTATAGCCTTGTTTAGGATCTGTGTTATTTGAAGCCAGGAACTAAAATATCCATTTTATGATGTCTTCAGAGGAAAGGACAGTTAATTTCAGCTGGTGCTAAAAAAATCTATATGACATCTAGGTGAGAAAACTGCAGAGTTGTAAAAAGTCCTGTGATGTCTTTGAAAAGCAGGGAACCACACTAGATGAAAGGAAAGACCCAAGATCAAAGAGTCATATTGAGAAATTAGTTTTTGTTGATGTCACCTTATTTAATTTACCTTCTGAGTGTTAAGACATCCTGGTTGTATAATTTTTAATATTTTAAAAGGAGGAGCTAGGTGGAATCATAGAAGGGGTGGAGACACAGGGTTTAAACTGTACTCTGTATTTCCACTTACTGACATATTCCTGTTTGGACTGTCTTGAAAACAACAGCTAGCTAAAGCACTGTAAGAAGGTATACATTAGATAAACAAGTCTAAGTGTATTGTGGTAGGAGTTTATGTTTGTATTTTACCTTGCTCTTTTAAGTGATTGTACGTTTTGTGATATATTGTTCTGTGGTTACATTTTACATATTTTAGTCATTTTAAGTAAAACCTCTTAAGACTGCCTGTGTCTTCCAAGTCCTTCCTTTTTGCCTGTGATGCATAGATGGTTAAGATTTTGACAACACTGTTCATAAGCTTAATGGTATTCTAAACTGTGAAAGGTAAGAATTTATCTAAGGTATTTCATAGAGTTTTTAAAGGGGTCATTCTGTATGCCTGGTTAGGTGCTCATATGCGAAAGATATCTGGGATTCCCTGAAGAGCAGATTATCTGAGCCTGTACATTTGGGTATGCTAGCAAGAGGTTCACAGTTTGAATCCCTCCGGAACTTGAGACCAAAGGTGACTCAGATCCACAAAATAGACAGAAGGGTTACCCTGTTCGGTCACCCTGTTCACAATACTGCGCTCGGAGGTTGGCACTGTGGGAACAGAGGGCCTAACCTACTAAGTGGGGTTGTGACAGATTGGTTGGCAGCGGTGTGCTTCATTTTGGTAATACAAGCTTTTATTGTTCAGTGTGTCAGCTTAATACCGTCAGCTCACTTGCCAAACAAGGCAGTGATTTATTTTTTTTAAAAAGGACACAGAACTATATCACTTGGCTTACAGTCAAGTTCCTACCTGTTTTTTTTTTTTAAAGTGCAAGTTAGAGTAGCCGTAGTTAGGAAAGAAGATGGCTTCCAACTACAGCAGGCACACTGTAGACTACTTAAAGCAGTTGTGCAGGGACAGAGGAGTCCTATACGAGGTGAAAGCCACCAAGCAGAACCTCATGGATGCCCTGATGGTACCAGATACCCATAACATCGAGTCACAGACAGTGACTGTAAGGGACTGAACCTTGAGTGTGGCAGGGCTAGCAGCCAGTGCAGTGTCCAGATCCAATGAGGAGGGCAACAGGACCAGTGCCAGCAAAGGGCCACAGCAGCAGGGGAAGGTCACCAGTATCCTGGATCCAGAAATATTCAGGCTACAGACTGAGTTGCACAGAATGGAGCTGGAGTTCCAGGAGAAGAGAGAGAGAGAGCAGCAGGAGGCTGATCGTGAGGAGCGTGAGCACCAGTGAGCTGCAGAGGAGAAGAGGGACCATGAACAGTGAGATGCAGACCATGAGGAGCGTGAGCACCAGAGGCGACATGAACTGGAGATGCTACGACTCCAACCACCAGCACCAGAGCAGGTAAGTGGCTTGGGTTTAACTGGAATTACAGGACTGGGTTACAAATTGAATTCCAAATTGATAGCTGAATTTAAAGAGGAGGAGGAGGATATGGATGCCTTTCTAAATTCTTTTGAACAAGTTTGTATTCAGGCTAAAATTTCTAGAGAGTCCTGGAGCTTCCAGCTATCCCTGCTACTTACCGGGAAAGCTCGGGATGCATTGGGTCAAATGGACAATGAGGACAGTAATGATTACAGCAAACTTAAAGCTGCACTGTTAAAAAAAATTTGAATTAACTGCTGAAGTATACAGAGCTAAATTCTGTAAGCTCAGGAGAAGCCCTGATATGAGCTATGAGGAGCTAGCCACGAAACAATGTCAGTTTTTAAAACGTTGGTGGGAAGGAATTGAAGCAAACTCTGTAGATAAAATTGAAAATGCGATTTTATTAGATCAGTTTTTTTTGGGCATGCCCAGCAGAGCTGAAAACCTGGCTGGAGGACCGAGATCCTGAAACAGTGCAAGAGGCCGCTGAACTCTCGGACCACTATGCCAAGAGCAGACCTACTCAGAGAATGAATGGTGTGGGCGTGGCAGTGCAGAAAGGGAAAAACGCGCCTTCAGGGCAGCTAAAACCCTCACTGCCTCCACCAAAACCAGTTAGCCCTAGGTTTCAGAGAAAAGATTTCTCTGAGGAAAGAAATGAATGTTGGTTATGCAAAGAAACTGGCCATATTGCCAGACAGTGTCCCAAAAGGATGAGCAATACACAACCGGGGACTAGGAAAGAAGTGGGTTGTTTGTGTGTCCCTGGAAGCATGCCTGTGAACATAAGGGAACATATGCACCCAGTCATGGTGAATGGTGTACAGACGCAAGGGTTAAGGGACACAGGAGAATCCCTGACATTGATAAAAGGGGATCTGGTAAGCCTGGGAAGCTCATATCCAGCAAATATGTCACTGTACAAGACTTTACTGGTAGGAAGAAAACATTGCCCCTCGATAGTGTTCTTCTAGACTGGGGTGAAACAGAGGGAACTGTGCAACAGGTGGCTGTATCCAAAATGTTAGCAGTGGACGTCATCCTTGGCAACAATCTCCAATAGGGGATAGTGTGTGCAGTTACCCGTAGCCAAGCGGCAAGGGAAAATTGTAATTCTCAGAACCCCACAGAAGCCATTGTGGAAACCACTGGGAGGCTGGTTCCCCAGCCTGTGTCTCCTGAAATGGAGACTAATGAAAAGGGGGGTAGAAATGTCCCCAGTAGCAGTTAACCACACAGCTACGGAGGTTTACTCTGAAGAAGGAGGGGTGACCCATTGTTAGAGGGTTAGGGATGACAGTGATCCTGAGTGCCCTGATGCTAGTGCTAGGGTCCCTAGTTTAGAGACTGAAGGAGACCTGTCCCATATCTTGGGAATGAGTAAGGAGTTTGCAGCTGCTCAGAAAAGTGACACTAGTCTAGAGAAGTTGAGGGCTTGGGCAGACTCTGACGGAGCACAAGGAGGTGACGGTAAAAATAAGGTTTATTGAGAAAATGGACTGATGTATACACAGGCAGTACAGACAGAGGGAGGGATGCTAGGTGGGCAGCTTGTCATTCTCCAGGGGTATTGTGAGCAGTTGCTCAAGATTGCACATGATATTCCCTTGTCTGGTCATCTGGGAATTGCATGCACTACGCAGCAGTTGGCCCAGAATTTCTATTGGCCCAACTTCACCCAGCAGGTGAAGGAGTACTGCAGGTCTTGTCACCGGTGCCAAGAAATAGGGAAGGCGGGCAAGAAATCCCAAACTGCCCTAATTCCATTGTTCATAGTGGAAGAGCCATTCCAGAGGGTGCGAATGGATATTGTGGGGCCTTTAAATACCCCTAGTTCCTCAGGGAAGAGATTCATCCTGACTATGGTGGATTATGCCACCCGGTACCCAGAGGCAGTCACCCTATCTTCACTGAGGACTGACAAAGTGGTAGATGCCTTACTTGGGATTTTCTTCCATGTTGGGTTTTCACATGAGGTCATCACTGATCGAAAGGGTTCCTTCATGTCAGACCTGATGAAATGTTTGTGGGAGAAGTGTGGGGTGGTGTAGAGATGCACAACGCCAAATCTCCCACAAGCCAATGGGCTTGTGGAAAGATTTAATGATACCCTGAAGTCAATGCTCTGGGCGTTTGCTGAACAGCAAGGAGGGACTGGGAGAAATACCTTCCCGACCTGTTGTTTGCATACAGGAAGGTGCCCCAGGAGTCGACAGGATTTTTGCCCTTCGAACTCTTATATAGACGCTGGGTATGTGGGCCCTAGACTTGATCTGGGAGGACTGGGAAGGCAAGCACACCACCCAGGGAACTCCCATAGTGGATTGTGTCCTTAGGTTTAGGGAAAGGCTGAAGGAGCTTATGTGGACAGCCCAGAGCAACCTGGCAGCTGCCCAACAGAAACAAAAAGTGTGGTATGACCGCAGAGCCAGCGCTCACTTGTATATGGTGGGTCAGGAAGTCATGGTCCTTATTCCAGTCCGGAAAGACAAGCTGCATGCTGAGTGGGCAGGACTGTACAAAGTAGTTAGGAAGGTAAATTATGTGAACTATATTATAGAGTTACCTGACAGAAGACAGAAAGAAAGGATGTACCATGTCAACATGATGAAGCCATATGCTAATAGGGATGACATGGCGTTTACAGTGTGAAGTCCTGTGGAAAGGGCGAATGAAGGATACCCCCTTCTGGACTTGCTGGAAGAAAGCAAGTGGGAGTCCTCTGTGGAGGCAGTAAAATTGTCTCCCCAGCTGGCCCCAGACAAGATCCAGGAAGTAAGGGAGGTTTTTGCAGACTTTGCCCCATTGTTTAGCACCAAGCCTGGACTAACCCTCTTAGCGATGCACGATGTGGAGACAGGGACACAGATGCCCATATGGTGGACAGCTTATCGGGTGTCAGAGGCTGTCCAAAAGAACATTAAGAGGGAAGTGGAGGAGATGCTGGATTTAGGGGTAATCCAGAGATCCCACAGCCCCTGGGCCTCACCCGTAGTCCTTGTGCCCAAGCCAGGTGGCTGTACTTGTTTCTGTGTGGACTATCATGGACTGAATGCAGTCACGAAGTCAGGCACCCACCCGATGCCCTGGACAGATGAACTCCTGGACAAGTTAGGAGGGGTGACCTACCTTACAACCATTGACCTGATAAAGGGTTATTGGCAGGTAGAGTTAACAGACAGAGCTAGGGAGAGGTCGGCCTTCATCGCTCCGATAGACTTATTTGAATTTAAAATAATGCCTTTCAGAATGAAGAACGGCCCAGCCACTTTCCAAAGGTTGGTGAACCAGGTATTAAATGGTACTGAGGAGTACACCGTGGCGTACCTGGATGACATTGCCATCTTTAGTGCCAGCTGGAAGGAACACCTGTCCCACCTTAGGGAAGTACTGGGCAGGATACAGAGGGCCAGGCTCACTGTCAAAGCTGAGAAGTGCCAGGTGGCCGTAGGAGAAGTGGCATACCTTGGGCATGTGGAAGGCCAGGGACAGCTCTGTCATGACCAAATAAAAATAGAGGTGATCCAGGCATGGCCCAGACCAGAAATGCAGAAGCAGGTCAGGAGTTTTCTAGGGACAGCAGGGTACTATAGGAAATTTGTACCCAATTACAGTGCCCTGGCTGCCCCCCTATCTGACCTGGTAAAGAAAAGGATGCCAAAGAAAATTACCTGGGGACCAGCTTGTGAGGAAGCCTTTACCAGACTGAAGGAGGCACTGTGCAGTGCTCCTGTATTGACAAGTCCTGACTATAGCAAACCCTTTATAGTTCAGACTGACACCTCAGATGTGGGTATTGGGGCAGTACTGAGACAGACATCCAACCAAGGGAAAGATCACCCGGTAGTGTACCTGAGTAAAAAGTGACTTCCCAGGGAGCAGGCATACTCTACTGTGGAAAAGTTGTGTCTTGCGATAGTGTGGGCCCTAAAGAAGCTAGAGCCATACTTATATGGGCAGCATTTTGTGGTACAAACTGACCACAACCCCCTGGTTTGGCTGACTCAAATGGGAAAAACTAATGGTAGATTGTTAAGATGGAGTCTTGCTTTGCAAGGGTAAGACATGACAATCTTACTTAGGGCTGGAGCGGCCAATCAGAACTCAGATGGCTTGTCTCATGTCTATGAGGAGTGAACTGATTTGGGAAGCTCATCCCATGAAGGGGATAGAGCCCCCAAATTCAGTCTAGATGGGGAGGATTGTGACACATGGACAGCTGGTTCTGACTGCTCTATGATTTTGTAATATAAAAATGTGTTATTGAGTGTCTCTCATGAGACATCCTGTGCTCCTGGGATGACCCCCCCCCCACAGGTTTCAGTTCAAAGGACAGGATATATTAAACAGCAGATCTCTGCAATGTGATTAACTTCCAAGAACTCGCATTGTATAGCCTTGTTTAGGATCTGTGTTGTTTGAAGCCAGGAACTAAAATATCCATTTTATGACATCTTCAGAGGAAAGGACAGTTAATTCCAACTGGTGCTAAAAGAAGCTATATGACAGCTTGGTGAGAAAACTGCAGAGTTGTAAAAAGTCCTGTGATGTCTTTGAAAATCAGGAAACCACACTAGATGAAAGGAAAGACTCAAGATCAAAGAGTCATATTGAGAAATGGGTTTTTGCTGATGTCACCTTATTTAATTTACCTCCTGAGTGATAAGACATCCTGGTTGAATAATTTTTTAATATTTTAAAAGGAGGAGCTAGGTGGCATCATAGAAGGGGTGGAGAAGGTTTAAACTGTATTCTGTATTTCCACTTACTGACACATTCCTGTTTAGACTGTCTTGAAAACAACAGCTAACTAAAGCACTGTAAGAAGGTATACATTAGATAGAAAAGTCTAAGTGTGTTGTGGTAGGAGTTTATGTTTGTATTTTACCTTGCTTTTTTAAGTGATTGTATGTTTTTGATATATTGTTCTGTGGTTACATTTTACATATTTTAGTCATTTTAAGTAAAACCTCTTATTTTAAAGAGACTGCCTGTATCTTCCAAGTCTTTCCTTTTTGCCTGTGATGCATGGATGGTTAAGATTCTGACAACACTGTTCATAAGCTTAATGGTATTCCAAACTGGGAAAAGGTAAAAATTTGTCTAAGGTCTTTCATAGAGTTTTTAAAGGGGTCATTTTGTATACCTGGTTAGGTGCCCGTAGGCAAAAGATATCTAGCATTCCCCAAAGAGCAGATTATCTGAGCCTGTACATTTGGGTACGCTAGCAAGAGGTTCACCATTTGAATCCCTCCAGAACTTGAGACCAAAGGTGATTCGGACCCACAAAACAGACAGGAGGATTACCTTGTTCTGTTACCCTGTTCACAATACTGCGCTCAGAGGTTGGCACTGTGGGAGCAGAGGGCCTGACCTGCTGAGTGAGGTTGTGACAATGATAACAGTCTAACTTGTAATAAAAAATGGCCTTTCATTTCTTCTAATGAACACAAGAAGTTTACATTCTACAAAATTAGATGAACTTGAGCTAATACTCACCAAAGAAAGAATTGATATAGCAGCTATAACAGAAACCTGGTGGGGGGAAACCTCAAACTGGAGTATGAATATACCAGGTTACAATACTTATTATAAAACTAGGACATCAGAAAAGGGGATGGGGTAGCTCTGTTTATTAAGAACAACATTACATATAAACCCATCAAGGACTTGTCTGATGACATGTCAAGTGAAATGATATGGGTAGAAATCAAAAGAGAAAAACAACAAAAACTCCTGGTAGGGTTATGTTATAGACCTCTTTACACAAACCTATTGGCACATCAGTCCATATGAAACAGCATCAACAACGAAGCAAGCCACAAAAGAAATGATACTATTAGGGGATTTCAATTGGAATTAAGTGGATAGAAGGTACAACCAGTAATAATCTAGAAAATACATTCCTTGATGTATGTGATACAAATGGCTTACATCAGCTACTTATTGAACCCACAAGGAACAACAACATTTTAGATTTATTACTGACATTCCTCACCAGATAAAGAATATTAACATTAAATACCCCTTAATAAATATTGATCACAAAATAATAACTTTTGATAACCAAATATCCACCAAAATAGAATCTGGTAAAACTATCTTTAAAAACTATGACAAAGCTAACTTTGACAACATCAATGAAGAACTTCACAAATGGCAATGGGACATCACCTGAAAACTATGGACTAGGGTCAAAAATAAAATACTAGAACTCAAAGCAAAACACATCCCTGATAAAAAACCTACAATAAAAAGGGTAAGATACCTATTTGGGTAACACCTAATATTTCAAAACTAACTGCAAAATAAACAAAGGAGGGCATATAGAGCACGAACAAGAGACAATAATGACTATAACAAACATAAATATAAGTCAGTTCTGAGAGAATGTAAACAAAAGGTTAAGAGCCGAAAATAAAAAAAGTAGAATTCAAATTAGCCTACATAAATGATAAGGAGAAAGAGTTTCTACTCATATGTAAATAAAAAAACAAGTTGCCAAGTCCATTGGCACCCTGACAACAGGATTGAATAAAATAGCCCTGCGTGAAATGGCAGAGGAAATAAATATTTTTCTTCAGTATTTAATCCAATCAACTCTAGTAGTCAAAAAAAAAAGTAACAATTTTAGCAACACTCATGAGGACCTCACTAAGATTACAAAAATTGAAATACAGAACAAGCTGGAGAAAATAAATATTAACAAATCCCCGGGGCCTGACAAATTACACCTGAGATTACTAAAGGAACTATCTCCCCTGGCTGACTGAGCCATTGTACAACATTTTTAACTTATCCTTATTTTCAGGGACTATACTCAAAGTCTGGAAAACAGCATTGGTCACCCCATCTTTAAGAAGGGCAACCAGAGTGGAATGGCTAATTACAGACCAATCAGCCAGCCAAGCATTTTGGGCAAGATCTTTGAATCATTGCTCAAAACTAAGCTAGAGGAAGAAATGGTAACCAAAAAGCTTACAGATCCCTCACAACATGGTTTTAAAAACCAGAGGTCTTGCCTTACTAGTAATCTGGTTTTCTATGAAAAAGTAAGCAAACTACTGGATGAAAAACACCAGTGGACATTGTCTGCTTGGATTTCTGTAAGGCATCTGACAAAGTGCCCCATAAAACCCCGATTACAAAAATGCACAAATTAGGGATAAACTGTACGTTAGTACACTGGATGGATGAATGGCTAAAAAATCTCACCCAGAAAGTATGTATCAGGGGACACTACTCAAGTACATGTCTGGTTACCAGTGGCGTGCTACAGGGATCCATTTTGGGACCAGTCCTATTCTCTATCTTTATATCAGATATGACTACACATCTGAACAACTCTGCAATAAAATGTGCTGATGATACAAAAATAGCAGCCCAAGTCAAAACTGAGGTAGATATACAAAACATTATAAAAGACTTAAAAACACATGAAGACTGGGCACAAAAAAATGACGTCTTACAACATTAGCAAATGTGTTATCATGCACTTGGGGGACACAAATAAAAAACATCATTATACCCTGAATGGCAGCACCCTGAATTCGGTTCTTGATGAAAAAGATCTTGGAACTATTATTTCATCAGATTTATCCTTTGGTAAACACTGCAACCAGGTTATTAATAAAACTAACAGAATAATAGGTTGTATTAAGAGATCCCTTTACATCCAGAAATAGGGGATGCATCCTGCCCCTATACAGAGCCTACAGACGACCGCATCTGGATTACTGCACTTCCTTGTGGAGTCCTCATCTGAGAAGAGATGTGAAAAAGTTGGAAGGGGTTCAAAGAAGGGTCACGAGGATGATAGATAATATGTAAAATAAGAATTATGATGAGAGGCTATCAGAACTGAATCTGTACCCTTTGGAGCTCTGGAGAACTAGGGGTGACCTACTCCTTATGTTTAAAACATCAAGAGCCATGAATTAATGTCAGGGTTGGGTATGACATTTAATAAAAGGGACTGTAACCTAAGAAACCATATATACCAGCTTGCACTAACTTATCCCAAAAAGGACAACATATACACAAAGAATAATTCCATTATGGAACTCACTCCCGAAACACATCATTGATGCCAATAGTCCCGAGACCTTTAAAAAAACCCTTGAAATCTGTAATGCCCCAAAGTTGGTCATTCCGGAAAAAGAATAAAATAAATAAACGCAGAGTACACAGGTGCTCAGGGTACCTGCTGCAGGTATAGGCAGCAGGGTACAATGCTAAGGGGTCCCTAGACATAAAGATTCAACCTCCTGATATACAGGGAAACACTATAAATAGTAGAAAAGTGCCTTGTGCACTTAAATCCTGGTCAAAAAGTAGATTTCTCTGCAAGCTGCAACAACAATGGCTTGGATGGAATGCTGTGCTGAGCTGCTCATGCACAGCATTCTAGTCCAAACACTCTAGAACCTGAAGGTTTGTTTTTAAAACAATAAAACAGTTTTTCTGTAGTAGTTCCTGCTAGCTGTGGAGAAGAGAGGACACAGAAAGTTAAGGGGAACCAGGAAGGCTTACCTGGTGGGTTGAAGCTGTTCCCCGAGGACTGTTCTGTGTGCCTGCTTGAGCTCCAGCAAGTGAAGACGTCCAGACTCCCTGCTTTGTCCAGTGCTGCAGTCGGTGGTGCCATCGAGGCACCACGAAGAAGAAAACACTGTTGTTCCTGCGTTTTAGGGCTTAAAAGCCCTCCGGTTATTTATTTTAGCCCCCGAGGTATTTTCCAGTTAAACTCCAGTCCCACATCGGCGGCAGAGAAGCGCTGCATCGTTTTTGGCCATCGGAGGCTCCCCAAGCTGTCCCTCTTGCTGCCTGTAGTTTCCCTCCCTCTGCCAACTCACCTCCCGCCTCCCTGTGACTTCAGCAACTCCTCCAGACTGCAGAGCGGTGAGTCGGCGGCAGCACACGCAGTGCTGACCGACAGTTTATCAAGGGGGGACTGTATTTGTTGCAGAAAAGCACAGTAGGCACTTGCAGGAGGCGGCCGAGCACCGCAGGGGCATTGGGTTGTTAGGACCCTTGATTTAAATATTTATTAAGGAGGCAGGACTCAGCGAAGCCCATGGGGAGGGGCCAGTGCATTAAGGCCAGTTCAAAGGCCTATGAATATTCATAAGGGGCGAGGCTCAGGCAGGGTTTTTACCAACATAAGTAACAGCAGGCACTGGGAGCCTGCACATTTAAAGGGGCAATGCATTTAAAAGGGCAATTCCGGCCCAAATATAAAGTAGGGCATTAGGCCCATTGTAAAGTGGGGCACCAGGCCCAAGGTAATGAGGGGAACCAGGCCCATTGTAAAGTGGGGCACCAGGCCCAATATAAGGTGGGGCACCAGGCCCAAGGTAATGAGGGGCACCAGGCCCAGTATAAAGTGGGGCACCAGGCCCAGTATTTCGAGGGGCACCAGGCCCATTGTAAAGTGGGGCACCAGGCCCAATCTAAGGTGGGGCACCAGGCCCAAGCTAATGTAGGGCTTCAGGCCCGAGGTAAAGGTAGGGCATTAGGCCTGAGGTAAAGCCTGGTCTATAGGGAGGCCCCGGCCTAGCGGAATAGGGCAAGCCAACCTAGTGGTACTATAGAGAGGCCCCGGCCTAGCGTAATAGGGCAAGCCAGCCTAGTGGTACTATAGGGAGGCCCCGGCCTAGCGGAATTGGGCAAGCCAGCCTAGTGGTATTATAGGGAGGCCCCAGCCTAGCGTAATAGGGCAAACCAGCCTAGTGGTACTAAAGGGACGCCCCGGCCTAGCAGAATAGGGCAAGCCAGCCTAGTGGTACTAAAGGATTCCCTAGCCACAACGTACAGTAAGGGATCCTATCCCAGAATACCCTACCTATAGAAACAGGGGTTCATTTGAGAGTGTTCTATTTGCCTATACTGTGAAACTACTGTAATTACTGTACTGCTTATGCTGTACTATTGCCCTAAGTACCTGAACTATTGCCCTAAGTACCTGAACTATTGCCCTACGTACCTGAACTATAGTCCGAAGTACCTGAACTATTGCTCTAAGCACCTGGACATTGGCCCTTATCAGTAACAATTACTCCTGAAGTTATAATTTGCCCTCCTCCGGCAAATTATTGTACTATTCTACAGTTCTTTGGGCATTCTTCAGTTATATGTTTACTACTGTACGAAGACAGTCTCAATCTTCTACCACACTGCAGTCTCATAGTGTGGTCTGTAACACCACGTGCTCAGAATCAGTCTCTACTCAGAAGAAGACATCCTTCCAACATACTTCACTCCAGGAAAATCATCCATCAACTCATCTCGTCCGTATGTGTCGTCCGCCGAAGTCGAGTCCGTCGTCAGTTGTACCAGTCGTACCCGCCGTTTTCTTGTTTTCACAGCTTGAAAGCACGTCCGCCGAAATGCATCACGACAGCCATGCCAGTGTCGTTCCGTATGGTTACTGTTCCAGATGTCCCGAAGTTGGTCGACCTCTACAGAAGACAGAGAGCTCATCTTGGAGAACCTGTTCTGCACCCCCACCTGGTTGTTCGCCGAAAGTCGAGTCCGTCGAAGCCCAGTCCGGGACGTGTCCGCCGTTTCTTTGTTTTGTGTTAGTTCCTGATCCTAGGACTGCAGAGTCAACCATCATCTCTTCAGATTCTTATGGTTCCTGGTCCTGTCAGAGTTCCTTCCGAGTCCAGCTGGCCCTTGGAGTGCTGCAGCATCAGTCGGATCGTGGTAGTCCTCCAATGGATTCATCGCCACGCAGATCTTGGTCTTTCTTCATCCTTGGCAACCCTAGAAGTGGGTTTTGGCCGAGGAACCTCTTGCTTTAGTGTGTTATTTCAGGAACCAGTTGCTTTGGTTCTACATTCCAGCAGCCTCGGAGAGAGTGGGCTTTTGCCGAAGATATATGGTCTGTTTACCAAACCTCTTACCACCCCAGTGGCCTTATCTAGGTCTTTGCTGGGAATTGAGATTAGGGTTCCACAGTTCTGTTTTATTTCCCTTGTAGCTACCAACGAAGAACGATGATGTACACGAAGATGACAGACCTTTGGACTTTGTGAGAATTGGATGGTCATTGTAAAACCAAATATTGTTTTATGGGTAGTAAAGAACATCTGATTTCCGTCTATGTACTAGTTGCTCTTACAGGATACTGCTAAGGAATTTTAGGAGTATAGTGGCAATAGGCCGTGGTTCACCTATAGAGAATAATAACCTAGAGTTTAGACATTTTAGAGTTTAGTTGTTACTGTTTAGATATCCATAATGCTGTCCATACTCCCTACTGTTTTTGTGGTTGGTATGTTTCTGTATGACCATGTCCTCTGTCCCCTCCTGTCTAATAAACATCTTTGCTTCATCCAATCTCTGTGAACGACTCCTGCCTCTCCTTGTCGGGTGATTCCACCAGCCCAACCCCATTCAGACCTCAAGCAGCCCCTCGCCATCCCACCTGCTGAGGGTGCCGCTGGCACTGCTGGTAATGAGATAGTTCCTTTCACCACTCTGAGTGAAGAACCCCAAGGTCTACCAGTGCAGCATGCATCACACATTCATTTACTAAATCACCAGGTGATCTTGATTCCAGCTTGTTGGAGAGGTACTTACATGGGCCATGGCCTTCTGTACATCTGTTACTTCCTAGTATGAATGCTAGTATCCCTGTCTGATTGCAGCATATATCCCTGGTGGAGGGGAAAAATAATAGATTTAAAAAACAAATGTTTTGGTTAAAATGAAAAGAAAGAGCCAGTCCTGTAGTTCTACGGTACTGTCAGTGCTGCTAACTACTCCAGTAACCTGGGTTTCTAAATGGACCTTGGTCACTCAAGGGTCAGGTGGGGGAGGGAGGATTCAGCATGCCATGGATACCTCTCCGCTTTGGGAATGGGGTCACAGACAGTGTTCCCCTGTGGAACTGCCGCAATGCCTAGTATAAGCTGGGTGACAACAAAATGTATGTTTAAAAAAGAAAATGAAATGGAAAGGTTTTAAAAAAGCAATAAAAGCAGACAGTCTTTTTAGTTGTGAGATAAATAACTGTGAGCAAGAATGGAATAGGAAAATGATGAAAACAGTAAAAACAGTCCTGTAATCAAGCTGTATTGGTGAAACACTGGGGCTATGTGTGGGGTGTTTAAAAAAGAAAAAAAGACTTTGGGAATGGTGGTTTTGTAGGCTTTACACAAAAGTGGAATGTTGAATGAATACACTATGCAATGCTTCCAGTTTCATAGCCTCATTATTAGGAAGTCATAACACGAGAAGCAAGCAGCCACTGGATTCTGACTTTACCTTGGGGCAATTATCACTCTGTTTTGTTCAGCATCCTTGCCATTTCTAACATACAGGATAGTGATGTATTAAAACAACAAGAAAAGAAATGATATCTAGTTCAGAAAAAGTTATTTTAATGAAGGTGCAACACTTCAGGAAAGAAGCATGGGGGAAATACGCAGCTGAACTTTAAGGAGAAAACCAGTCATTAAAAGCAGGCCATTTCTATTTTATGGGGTAAGTCATATTTGTACTCAAATAATGGCAAATTAAGCTTGGAGAAAAGTAGCTATTGGACATGTTCAGGGTCTAGCATTGAACGATGAGGCTCAACATCACCAGCTGTACGAAACATCCTCTCGGATGGCACACTCATGGTGGGGGGCAACTGATGTATCAAAGCCAGTTGCCCCAAGTGAGGGGATGAATGCATCTTCTGTGTCCAGTAGCCTAATGGATCAACCTGCAATGGCTCAATAAACTACACAAAATAGCCATTTAAGATATTTTCTGCAGAAAATGCCTGTACCTGTGTCCTCTTCTCTTGCTCCTGACTTAAGGATGTGCTGAGCAGTGATCACTCACTCTCATGAGTATTGTCCCCATCAGTAGAACCAGATCTCAGACCTGCCAGCTGTCGACATTCCCTCTCTCTAATAATCTTCTTCTTCAGTCATTTGCAGCAGTCCTCGCATACAACCAGTCAGCTCATCACACAGCTCTTGGTGAAAATGAGTCACTCTGTGGCTATCCACAGCCATGTAAACGGTTTCACATTTGAACCAGGGATCCGACATGGCTGCAAAAATGTGGCTGTGACTATCCAGCACTTTCACAAACCTTGCATCCAGTTCAGCTTCCAGGTGCTCAATGAGCACAGCTGCCCCATCTGGTATCTCCCTGTATTCCTCTACATATCTTTCCATGCATGTTTTCAGGATATGTACTGCTGAGATCACCTGACTCAAAGAGGCAAGAACACACATAGATCATACAGTAGGTGTTCCTCTCAAATGTACTCTCTCTGTGGTATTTATCAGGGATCACTCACGGTGGCTAGGCCTCCCCTAATGTTGACCTTCATTGACATATCATGAAGTGTGCGTTTCTGTTCTAACAGTCTAGACAGCATCAGGTATGATAAATTCCATCTGGTACTCACATCCTGCATCAAGCCATGTTGAGAAAGACTAAGGCATTGTTACACTTTCCTTAGTTGGTTAGTTGCCTTTGCAGACCAATGAAAACGAGCACTGATTGAGCCTGCTGTGGAGGCAGTCTAGCTAGTCTTAGAACTGTGACGTAGGGCAGATATGGCCAATAGATTCAAGGTGTGGGCAAAGCAGTGAATGCTAATGAAATTCCCATCAGCTGCTGCTTTCACCATATTTGCCCCATGTAGACACAGGATTTTTGGTATGGTGCCTTTTCTTCTCTATTCTTCTTTCTCATCGCTTTTGAGTTGTATATTTATTTTGGCACTTATTTCTTTGGCACAGGTGCTCATTATACTGGCATTGCAAGCTGACATGTTAGAGTGGAGTCAGTCCATTTATTTTGCAGTCTGATACACTGTTGCTTTAAAACAGCACTATTTAAGAGCATGGCTCCCACTCGAACTCTACCTCCTGGCGAAGAGACACGCTACAGTGCCAAAGCACCTGAGTTTTTTCAAACCACTGACTCATGCTGCTAGTTCCTTGAAAAAACTTTTTGTTTATTCAGGCAGCTAGTCTCTCTCTTTTTTTAATTTTTTGCAAACATCAGCTGCTGCATACATTATACTTATTCCTACCTCAAGTGCAACCCTTTTGTGCTTCTCCTCACACCACAGTGGGCTTGAAGGACTCACGAATGAGCACATCCAGCACAAGGTTGATGTTCGAGGGAGCCAGTGGCTTCCTAATGGGAGGCCTTATATGCAAAATACCTTTGAGGAACCTCTTGAGGAAACTGTGCTGGATAGGAGGTACCCACGGGTTCATGGTATGCTGTAATGTCACATAATTGGACATTAACCATGGAATACCTCAGGCTAGCATTGAAAATGTCTAGCAAGTATTCCAGAACCTTGTCTGGTTGACACTTGAAGGGATCTCTAGAGGTTTTGGAGCACTAGATGGAAAATGTTTTCCACTTGACTGTGTGTGTTTTCCTGGTGGAAGGTTTACAAGCAGCCAAGAGTATTTCAGAGACCCTCAGAGATACCTTGTACCTGTTCACTTTTATTAACTTCAGGAGCCAAACCTTGAAATGAAGGGAGTGCAGGATGGGAAGGGACCAGTTAATCCTGGATCAATAGGTCAGTACTGAGTGGCAGAATCCTTGATGCACTGACTTAAAAGTCGATTCTACAGTGGAAACCACATCTATTGAGGCCAACAGGGGGCCACTAGGGTCATGTTGCCCCCAAGTTCCTCCAGCTCGAACAGCCTGTCTCTGGATGACAGGTATTGGTGGGAATGCATACAGAAACAGATTTTGCCATGGCAGTCTCAATGCATCCTGACAGAAAATGCCATGTCCTTGATTTCTGGAGCAGAACTGATACAGTCTTGTGTTGAGTGGGGATGCAAAAAGGCCCACATCTGGAGTGTGTGTGTTGAATGGGGATGCAAAAAGGTCCAAATCTGGGGGGCCCCACTCACTGACTAGTGATCACACAGCTGGAGCTAAAGAACACCAGTGAGGATCGGCCTCTGTTTGAATCAGCTTGTCTGCCAGAGTGTTCTGAACCTTTGGCATGTAGCTTGCTTGGAGCAAAATCCCCTGATCCAGGCACCATTCCCATACTCTCATTGCCTCCCTGCAGAGCAGGTAAGAGTGTGCTCCTCCCTGTTTGTTGATATAATGCATGACAGGCTTGTCTGTCTGCAGGAGAACTGTCTTTCAGCTGACCAAGCCCACTAGGGCTTTCAGACCATACAGAACTGCCCGCATTTCCAGCACGTTGATGCATCAATGAGTTTTTGATGGGTCCCAGACACTTTATGCCTGAAGGTTCTGGCAGAGGGCTCCCCATCCCAACAGGGAAGCATCTTTGGTAAGAATCACCTCTGGCTGTGATGGAGAGAAGGGGAAGCCTTGGAGGAAGTTGTCCACCACTGACCACCACATTAAGGACCTCACTAGGGGTTTGGTCACCTGAATGGGGTAGTACTGAGGGTGTCATGCTTGCAACCATTGTGCACTAAGCATCCACTGGGCATTGCATGGAGTGGACTTGCACAGTCTTGCACTCCATGACGTTGCATGCCATTTGCAGAACTGCTTGTAGTTTGCTTTCTGGAAGAAAGACTCGAGCCCAGGTCATATCCAGAACAGCTCCCATGAACAATAACTCCTGGGAGGGTCGAAGCTGAAGTTTATATTTTAACAGGACTGGGTATTAGACAAAGTCTATCTTCAGGACCGTCATGTGTTTAGGCATACAAGGTTACAGCAAACAGAAGAGCAACACACATTACAAACTAACAGGTCTTACAAATATTCCGGTACAATCGCATACAAACAGAGACCATTTAACACATGTGGCTTTAAAACTGTTATAACTTGGAAGATTATGAATCTCTGGAGGTAATGAATTCCATGCTGTGGTTACAATAAAAATTAAATGACATTGTACCATATCTTGACCTTGCTGTGGCACTGCCATCCCCCTGTCAGTAATTTCCCAGAGGGAATATTTCGAAGAAATTGGAGTGAACTTTTTCAACGAGTAAGACAGAGCCTGGCCTGCCATGCATTTATAGAGAAAGCTTAATAACTGCCTTTCTCTCCTGATTTTCAAAGATGTCCACTTAACACTTGACAGTAGTGTGCAGTGATGCATAATTACAGGTGGGCCCTTCTGAGACTTCCAGGGGTTCAGCAGATACTAGAAACTGAGAGGCAGTGGACACTGCCTGTTCTGTCTCCTGTCTGGATGGGCTTGAAATTAGCCAGTCTTCCAGGTACTGGAAGACCTGGAGCCCTAGCTTTTTGAGGTGTGCTGCAAGCACTCCAAAGCACTTTGTAAAGACTTGTGGCACCGAGGAAAGTCCAAATGGGAGGACTCTGAACTGGTAGTGTTGCCCCAGCACACAGAGCTGAAGGTATTTGTGGTGGCTGGGGTGCACCATTGTGTGCTGGTGTGCATTCGGCATATTCAGAAATGTTAATCAGTACTGTTGCTTTACGTGGGGTTGCAGAGAGCCCAAAGAAACCATTTTGAATTTTTCTCAATCCATGTATTCGTTCAGATTTCTGAGGTTGAGAATGGGGCACATGTCTCTTGACTTCTTTGGTACCAGGAAGTAGTGGGACTAGAACCCTGTATTTTGTTCTGACTCTGCTATTTCCACTGCCCAGTTGCTCATAAGGCCCACAATCTCCTTTGACAGAAGTTCTGACATATGAGCTGACAAGAGGGGGGTTTGCGTTCTGGGAGGATAATCCAGAGGTTTCTATTAATTCCTGGGAATACTCCGCTCAGATAATCCTGTGGATCACTTGTTTGGCAAGATGGGATTCCTACTGATGGCAAACATGTGTCAGCTGCCCCCCTGCTTTGTAGGAGAGATCCACCTTGGGAAGCTCAGGCAGAACAGAGGCTGGAGCTTCAGATAGTGCACTGGGTGCCTTTGGCATCAGTGCCTTTGGCTGTGCTTTCTTTGGGGGGCTAGGGAGGCTGGGTTTATTATTTTTGGCTCCCTGCTCCTACCACAAAAGGACTGCTTGTTGTCAAAATAGCCACATCCCTTCCTCTCTGTGAGTTAAAGGGGGGCTGGCCTGGAGGTGTTAAGAGTCCTACGGGTTTCATTACACTTTAAGGGAAGGTTTCACCTTCTGTCCAAAACAGATATGCGCTGTCAAAGGGCACATTCATAATCTGCTGTTGGACGTCTGGGGTGAAGCCAAAAGTTTACAGCCAGGAGTGCCGCCTGATGCAGATACCTGTAGGTGGGGAGCGAGCTGCATCCACGGAATCCATGGAGGCTTTGAGCTGGTGGCTGTTAAGATTCCACACCTTGCTGAACAACCAGCAGCATCTCTTGTTTTGCCTTTAAATCTGGCAGAGCCTCTGCCAGAGACTTAATCTTGCTTCAAAGGGCATACTCATACTTTGGGAAGTGACCCTGGCAGCTAGGTACTCTCATGCCAAGCATAGCCGAGGCACAGACCCACTTGCCCAGTGGTGTCAGCTTTGCACAATTCCTCATTTGAGGGCTGTGCTGTGACCTCCTTGGGCACTACAGCTTTATAATTCTCTTCTAGAATAGCAGTGAATCAGCTGTAGGCTGAGTAAAAGGCTCTGGCTTAGTTTGAAGTGCCACATTTGTCTTGTCTGCCTGTTTGGGGACAGCTGCCACAGTAGCAGCCTCTTCCAAATTGCCTCTGAGAGAGTCTGTAGAGTTGTCTGGATGGGAGTGATTAGGCAGTCTGGGATATTAGGCACATTTAGAAACTCCAGGAGGAGGCACCTAGCCTGGTCTGTGGCTGCTGGTTTGAAGTTTGATGCTGAATGCTTATTTTTTTGTACTTTTTATGTTTGCTTGCACGCATGTGCAAGAAACATAGTGCCATCATCCGAGATTTCGGAGGTGTGTCACCCCCTCTTCCAATTCAGTCAGTGTGTTGGCAGGTGCGGCTCCTGTAAGCCAATGCATGCTGGAGCTGTCTATGACAAGCTCCAAAATGCAGTGGCATACAGTTGAAAGGGGGAGCTACGCTTCAGTGAGCAGCGATAAGATATCACCTGCTCTGCGCGCTCCCTACACACACACACACACAGGCGTGCACCCCTCGCACACACTGTATAGCCGGCGGGGTGCCCAATCCCGTCGGCTGTGCTGCGCTCCCCTGCCCCCAAAGCCTTCCAAATGCCACACTGGGTGCCCACCCCAGTGTGGCAACTATGATATAGCCGATGGAGGGTGCCCAATCCCCCATCGGCTCCACTGTCCTCACCCGGAGTATTGGGTACCACGCTGGGAGCCCACCCCAGCGTGGCAATAGATGCTGGCCGACGGGGTGCCCAATCCCGTCAGCTGAACACCCCTCAACCGTCCTTGTGCCATGCTGAGAGCCCACCCCAGCGTGGCAAACGCCCCCAGCCGCCAGTGGAAAAAAAGAACACTTGTAAGAAAACGTCCCTGTAGTCTCCCTGGCCCCTCCTACAACCCGCACTCACCCACAGCGCACTTCCTGCTCTCCCTACCACCTCACCCCATACTTACCTCCGACTCCGCGCGATGATCTTCGTGGACCGGGAACACGCCTGCACACTTCAAAGCCGACCGCGAACTGAGGAAATGCGGTAAGCTGTATAATGGGCTGATAGGGTTTTCAACTTTGTTGCATATCTCAGGCATTTTTGAATTTTTGCACCAAATTTTCAACATGGGGTTTTGGGACCCCTTCATGAGTGATGTCACTGTCATGAGCGTTATTCGGGCCTCGAAGTAGTGATTTCCGCAGTCACCGCGCAGTCACTGTGCGAAATCACCTTCGAGACTGATTAACGAAACGACACTGCAAGTGTTCATAAGGTGGGTTCTCAAGAAGCCTATTTTGAAAATTTGGTGGAAAATTTCCAAAATTCCATCATTGTTTCCATTTAGCGCAGTATTGAGTAGTTCCTACGACAAATAAGTTCGTGAATTTTCAATATTTTCACCCAGATTTTCAAATTGCCATTTTACCACACCTTCTTATGAGTAGTACAGCTGTTAGTTTTCACAACTCACCCAAAACGTGTTTCCGCTCATGTAGTGCACAATGGCGCAGTTGGTGTGCGAAACCAATGTATGGAACAAATTAAGAAAACCACAGTGACACTGTTCATGAGCAGAGGTCTTAAAATGGCTATGTTGAAAATTTGGTGAAAAAATTCCTAACAATGACTGTTTTATGAGCGTGCGTTGCAGTTCCTACGCACGCTCGTAAGTTCGCGAATTTTCAATATTTTCACTCCAGATTTTCAACATTGCCATTTTACCACACCTCCTTATGAGCATTACAGCTGTCATTTTTCACATCTTGCCCAAAATGTGTTTCTGCCCATGTAGCGCACAATGGCGCAATCGATGTGCGAAATCAATGTTTGGGACACATTAAGAAAATCACAGTGACACTGTTCATGAGCAGAGGTCTTAAAATGGCTATGTTGAAAATTTGGTCAAAACATTCCTAAAAATGACTGTTTTATGAGCGTGCGTGGAGTAATTCCTATGCATGCTCATAAGTTTGCAAATTTAATATTTTCACTCCAGATTTTCAACATTGTCATGTTATTACTTTCTTATGAACAGTACAGCTGCCATTTTTCATATGCCACTTAAATGTGTTTCCAAGCATGTACCGCACAATGGTGCTGTTGGTGCGAAAGCAATGTTTGGGACAGATTAAGAAAATCACAGTTACACTGTTCATGAGCAGAGGTCTTAAATGGCTATGTTGAAAATTTGGTGACAAAAGTCCATAAAATGACTGTGTTAACAGTGAGCATTGGCGCAGTTTCCACGCACCGTAAGTTCATGACTTTGTAATATTTTAAGTCCAGATTTTCACCAGTGGCATTTTTCCACACTGCCTTATTTACAGTACAGTTGTCATTTTTCACAACATGGCTGAAGTGTGTTTTCACACTTTCAGCGCAGAGATGCGTGGTCGCTGTGGGAGATCATTGTTCGGGACAGATGAAGAAACTACAGTGACACTGTTCATGATCGGAGGCACCAAAATGCCTGAGTTGACAATCTGCTGTAAAAAAATCCCCAACCTAATTATATTACGGGTGTGCGTTGCATAGTTTCTATGTACGCTCGTGACTTCACCATTTTTTTAAATATTTTTACTGCAGATTTGCAACATTGCCATTTTTTACACCCTCCCATGAACAGTACAGCTGTCATTTTTTACATCCTGTTCGGAATGTTTTTGCACCTGTGGTGCTAAATGCCGTAGTTGCTGTGCATAAGCAGCTTTCCGCTAAGAAACTGATATTCCCCCTGTTCATGAGGTGGGGTCACAAAAAAACCATGTTGAACATTTGGAGTGAAAATACCAACGAATGCCTGAGGTATTAGGGTTTCCAACCATAACGCCCAACCCTGTAGAGAATGACAGGCATCAGGGATGTGACTTGGGATTCTTGCCTGTAATGCTCATACCATTCCACACCCTGCAGCCAGTGAGAAGCATCGAGGTATGCCTTGGACTCTTGAGCCCCAAAGTTCACCCCATTCTCTATATAGCACCCATCTCACTGTATTTCCTAATGGAATGGGAGTGCGCATAAAGACAAAGACCCCAAGGAACACCGTGACACTTGCCAGTGTCTGCAGGGTGGGAGTGTGCTGAAATGGCGTGGCTGTTATGCCTGACGACCCAAAGGCACACCCCAATGCCTGTCACTCTCTGCAGGGTGGGGGTGGGATTGGCTTCAGTTCAATACTTCACTGCCATTACTATTACGCAGCTCTGTAACTTCTACACTACCACTGCCAGTGCCAGCAAGCAAACATTCGGCATTGACAAATGCTTGTTATTTATTCTCCCCCTCCTGCTGGCGTCAGTCTGTCTCATGGTTTCCAGGCAGCCCCATCTCCTCCACCATCTCCTAGGGCTTACCTGGCTCTGTGGGAGTAACCCCATGGTATCTCATTCCCACAATGGAGGACTTTGGGCTGGAGCAGGGCCTTCATCAAACATACTGTGGTGCCCATTGAGTGCGCGTAGATCGGCGGGGTGAAGGGTCTGTGGCCCACCTGGAGCTGACAGAGGGATCGGCTTCTTTTTCTGTTTTCCTGCTGTGGGTGGCTTGGCTGACAGATGTGATCACACTGACCATGTATGTCCACCTAGCCAATCAGCAGCCCACAGCTCCAGAAATGCACTTCTGCCTGCACTGCCACCTGTGGTCACCCAGGTGGCAGTTACATGGTGGCAGTGATCCTCCTCCCTCCCTGGAGGAGGTCAGCATCCTATCGGAGACTCAGTCCTCTTTCCCTGGCTGGCCCTCTGATGACCTAGGCTCGTTCTCGAACCCAGGTTGCTGGCGTCATGAGCAGTAATGCTTACCTCTGCACCATCGGGCCAGCTTGAATACATATTTCTAAGTAGAGCCTGGAAGGAGGGGATCCCACTGAGGCACAAGACACAAGAACTGTATCTGGGGACTTTGGGCCATAATATGAGTCATCACCCCCACCACCAGAAAGGATGCAGTCAGAGTTTGACTCATCTCCTTCTACACCCACCTCACAAGGGAATTAAAAGAGGAAGGAAAGACAACAGTGCAGTGGGAGGCCATGGCAGCACTGGTGACACTAGTCCCAGCTCCAGGGACCTGAGGAGCAGTGCCACCAGTGACATCACAACCAACACCACGAGGGTCACCGTGATGGCTCCCGGCACTGTGGCCTGTGACATTGCATACTGCACTTCAAATGCTGGGGTAGGCCATGAGAGGCCCAGCCCTGGTAGCCATATGCAGCACTGCATACAGCATCGAGGATCTAGCCAGCACTGAAGTGGACAGTGGTGGCACTCTGCCTGCCCCATCCCCGGAAAGGACAGAGGCTTTCTCGCTTTCCCATGCCAGTGTAAGGGGGATGACCAGAGACAGATTGGAGGTGACCTGAGAAAAAAAAGGGAAGGTTGGCTTTCCAGATCCTATAGAAGCCAACAGATTGCAGGGATCTGTGTTCGAGTAAGTCTCGGGTAGAGCACCTGGGGTAGAGATAGGCAGAGGAGAATCCTTGTTTGTGTCTGCCTGAATTCATTCAGTTTATGCTGCCTTATCTTGTCCAGCCAGTATACAGTATATAAAAATTTTAATAGCCCCATGGAGCTGCTAATGAAGTATGGTGACCCCTGTATCGCTGGAATCATTTGCAGGAGAGGTGCAAAATAAAAGTCAGTTTGGGCAGAAACAGTGGTTTGTGCATTATTTGATTGTAGGGGGGAGGTTAATGAAATGAAATCCTGTTTCCCCCCGTATTTGTAGAGTCTAATTAACTTTGGGCTTCTGAGACATCCAAAGGTGCAGAGGGAGGTCTCGGTCCAGTGGACAGCTCTAGAAGGAGATCAGATTCTGAGAGAGGGCGAGAGGAGGTAAAGTGCACAGCTATGAAGACGCCAAGCAGGTAGGAGACAACCGTTTTCCTGCCGTTGCTGATGTGCAAAAGGTCTCGAATGTTAGTGCTTAGGAGTGCTCACCTTTTTCTGCCTGGAACATCTGCAAGAGAAAAGTATGCCCCGAGAGAGGGCAGAAATGGGTGTGTGTGTGTGTGGGGGGGGAGGGGTTACACACGCGCACACACAAATGCTGTGTATGTCTGACTGCTGGCCTGAGGGCCCCTTTCCTGCATGTGTCTCTCAGAAAACAAATAGCCCTTCTTTACTTTCACTTTGTTCCTCACTCTAGCTCCTGATTAAAAAAAAAGATTAATTTTCACACTACAAGTGTACAGAAATCAATCCTCACAGCTTCAGATTTAGAAAGGGAACAAAAACTGTCAAGATTTCAGATTGTTGTCTAATTTTAACAAGTGGATGGAAGTAGGTTGCACTTTCACAGTAGCTCAGACATCTGTCTCTCTCTCTTGCCTGTAGCTTCTTTGAGTGATGGATCACATGGGCTGCCTCAGTGAGCTCCTGGCCTCTGATTGGACTAGAAGTCTTGGGAGATCCTGAACTCCCGTCGAATGGCAAAATGTCAAATAGCACTGACTATTTTTTCTTCTTGAGTAAATAGCCTGTTATTCATGGTATTTGGGAAACATTGTTCATTACTCGCACACCCCTAGTGCTTGGTTTCATAAATCAGCTGAGTTGTCCTAGGCCTGACCACCAATGGCAAGATGACCCCCTCATAGGTCAGGTACCTACTCTTTTCGTATTAATATGCCAATATGAGCAGTGATACCACTGCATTCTCTATCTGTCTTATTTGTTTATTTTATTCTTTTGGTAACTGGGTAAGGCCTACTTGGAACAAGTGCCTGTTTTCAGGGGTGACCCACGAGCACTGGGGTGGTTAAGTGACTTGCTCGGAGTCACACAGTATACAAGTGGAAGTTGTGGGACTCAAACCTAGGTCTGGAGGTACCACACTCATTCACAGTTTGTTACTCTAGCCTATACTGCCTGCCCCCTTCCCCCTTTTGTTATTTATTTTTATTTGTGAAGATCATGCTCTGACTTCATTTTATAAACACATTGCTGGTGCATAAGGGTCTCACAGGTGGGCAGTGAGGAGCATACTAAATAGGAGATGGCCTCTCCTTTCCTGATCATTTGGTAATTAAGGACCTAGCAAGCTCAATCCTGGCTCATCCAGATAATCACATTTGTTATACACTGCACACTCACTGGCATTTGATAACAAGCACCATTAGGAAAATAGAACAAAAAGTCAGGCAGCTGTCAGCCTTCCGGCTCAGCAGTAGAGCTACTGCTTGACGCCGCTGACCCAGGTTCAGGAGCAAGCCTGGGCTGTAGGAGGGCCGGGGTGGGGGGGAGGTAGAGGTTCCTACAGGATGCTCTTCTTCTCTGGGGAGGGATAACACTGCAGTCCGCTGTATTCCTACCACCTGGGTGACCACTAATGGTACAGGAGATCTGCAGCTTCAGGAAGGCTCTCTGGGAGCACGGTCTTGGATTGACAGTATTGGGCATCCCCGCAGCCTATCCCGCTGCATGCTCCTGGCGGGGGGGGGGCAGGGTAATAGAACATGGGAAACTTGAGGTGCAGGATTGGGCAGGTGAAGCCTCTGCCTGCCCACCACATCCATGACCAGATCCACACTACCATCTTGCGGGGACACCACCAGTCTTTGCCTCCGCTGTGGGTTGTCAGATGTCCATGGGGTAGAAATGCCAAAGGAGCTGAAGGCACACCTGGCCCTGGGGGGTAAGCCAGGAAGGCAGCACTGAGGTGTGTCACGGGTGGGCTAGTGGTCCTGGTGGCTGGCTGGCAGGATCTCAGTCACATGGTATCATGGCATTGGCAGTGGACAGAAGGAGGTCCCAACCTGGCCTGAAGCAAGGAGGAAAAAATATGTAAAAAAAAAAAAAAAAAAGTGAGGCATATGTAAAAAAAAAAAAAAGAGTGAGGCAGCTAATTGTTCAGTCTGTGGCCGTGAGAGACTCGGGTTCGATTCCCCGCACCATCAGTAAATAGAGCGACATGTGAGGAAGTTAGCTGGACAGTCTGTGACTATGAAAGACTGATGTTCAATTCCCAGCAATGCCAGTAGGATAGAAGAAGAAGTGAGGGCCCGGTGGAGCTGAGGGTTGAGGTGCTGGATGCCAGACCTTGTGCTACACCTGCAACCCGGGTTCTGGAACAAGACCGGGTTGTTTGGGGGTCGGCAGGGGGGAGGTCGAGGAGTGGGACTGAGTTGCCACAAAGCAGCTCTCCTCTCCTGGAGAGGGATGAAGAGTTTCCCCCTGCCCTTGACTGCCACTTGGTGGAGGACAGGTGGTAGTTCAAGCAACGGTGAGCCCGGCAACAGCCACAGGGTGGGATGGAAGGGGCCGAACTGGTACCCGAAGTGCGTGTGTACCTCCATGTGCACACACTGCTGTGTCTACCGGGGTCCCAGAATCGGGGAGAAAAAAAACTCTAAATTGTAAATTAAAAGAACAAGTGAGGCAGTTAGCTAGACAGTCTGTGGCTATGAGAGACTGGGGTTCAATTCCCTGCAGTGCCAACAGAATAAAACAACAAGACAGGCAGTTAGCTGGAGAGTTCATGGCTATGAAAGACTGGGGGTACGATTCCTAGCACCATTGGTAAAATGGAGTAAAATATGAGGCAGTTAGCAGGAGAATATATGGCTGTGACAGACTGGGGTTTTATTCCCAGCAGTGCCAGTAGAATAGTAGAATAGAACAACAATTATGGCAACTAGCTGGAGAAAGTGTAGCTGTAGGAGGGTGGGGTGTGATTCCCTGCCACAACAGAACAACAATTAAGCCAGTCAGCTTTAGAATCTTTGACTATGACAGCCTGGGGTTTGATTCCCTGCATCATCAGTAAAATAAAACAACAAATGAGGCAGTTAGCTGGAGAGTGTGGCTGTGAAAGACTGGAGTTTGATTCCCAGTGGTGCCATTAGAGAGGGAGTTAGTTGGAGAGTCTATTACCAGTCTCAAAGTCACAGACTGTGCAGCTGTCTCACTTGTTACTCTATTTTACTGGCAGTACTGGAACTCAACCTGTCTCTCTCAAAGACTGTCCAGCCTACTGCCTCACTTGTTGATCTATTCTGCTGGCACTACTGGGAATCAAACCTGTCTCTCAGAGCTGTAGACTCTCACACTAGCTGCCTCATTTCTTGTTCTATTCTATGGGCACTGCTACAAATCGAACCCCAGTCTCTTACAGCCACAGACTAGGCTGTTAACTGCCTCACTTGCTGCTATTTTGTACTAGTGGTGCTGGGAGCCGAACCCCAGTCTCTCACAACCACATAGTTTCCAGCTGCCTACTTTGCCTGTTGCCTTTTTTACTGATGGTGCAGGGACTCGAACCCTGGTCACTCAGCTAACTGCCTGATTTATGCCTTTGTTCCTCTTAGGAAAGGAGTCCCTTTAATTGAGGATTTGAAGTTCACTTTTTTAAATCTCTGGCAGTGTGTGAATGTGCAATGTATTTTTGTTCTCTTGACTGGTTTGCTTTGAGGAGAAGGCCAGGCTGCATTGTTGGAGAGCTCATTACTAATATTACACTCTGCTACTGGCTGCTGCCCTCACGTCTGTCCAGCTGAAGCTGTGGCTGTCAGTTAAAGCCCCTTAAGGGAGACATGACCTTCAAGGGTGCAGACAGGCAGAGCTAAAGCTGCAGGCCAGGCTGGCTCTTTAACTGCTCACACAATAGCACCACCAAATAAGGGCAGCAACAATGGCAAGTGTGTGACCCTGACTTTAGTCCCCCGAAACAGCGCATCACAGGCAGAGGCAATAGCTGGCCCCTCCCTCCTACATGTACAGTAGAGGAAGCTAAGACTGGGCGGAATCACCCTGAATGTTTGGTAAGCGGCTGGCAACGGGCTCTGTTTTTGTTTGGGACATTCTGCAGCTCAAAGGTGAGTAGCTGGTGATTCAGCAATTTGTTTATTATGACAGTCTTTCTCTTACAGTTTTAGGAGAGTTTTCCCCGTCTCCTACCCCCTTCCCCCACATGTCCTATAGGAGTGATTGAGCCACCACAGGAAGCTGGGCATTTCTTGCAACCAAAGGAAATGAGAGAGACCTCCATCAAACACCAAGAGGTTTAGTTCCCCTAACTTTGTAAACAAACTTGTGTGATACTTATGATGAAATTATTTGTTGTTTGCACAACCAAAAATGTCTTTTGGTTTTTAAACAAAAGTCTCCCCCCGGTAGGTGTGAAAGGACCCCTCCGATCCAGATATCCATGGTCTGAATGTGAGGAGAACTCGATAGTGACCTGTTTCTCCAAAGTATCAAAATTGCATCATGATCACATCCCCATCCAACACAAGTCGCTGACATGGCACATCATGGACCCTCAAAACAGCTGAAACACCTCTACCTGCAGTTCCAGCTTGGGGACACAAGGCACCCATTTCCTACCTAGTGTACCTTGCCATCCCCAAGCAGGGGGTTCAGTTCTGCTTATTGCCTCACACCTGTTTTGCACAAATTGCCACTTACATACATTGTTCACTTGTTTAAATAAAAGTGAGGCTGAAGTTCCTTCTCAGAACGTGTGGTGGTGTGATCGACACGATGTGGTTCATTGGAGGACATTCCTGTTGAGATGCAGTGTCATATGAGCAGGGTAAGGATTAAAGATGATTGCTGAGTACACCGGTAATGATTCGCAAATGGGTGAAGACTGTTAGGTGGAGCTGCGCCTTTTGGGGAAGAAAAAAGGAGCAGAGCAGATAAGAATTTTGACTCTTTAAATCCCTCTGTCTTCTCTTTTGTCTCATGGGATGCATTACCAGGGGCAGAAGGGAGAGAAAAATACTCACTTAGAGATATGTGCATAACTCGTCCTACACTCATATGCCACATTTTGTAAAGTGTTAAATAACTGGTGGAAAATAGCACAACCTGATTGACCTGTTGAGAAGTTGCCCCTCCATCCACCAAAACTGACCTCCTTGGAGTGGACCTTGCATTCCTGTCACAATAGTTAAACTTTCAACTGAACAGCATGCGCGATGACTACTTTAAAACACTGTTTTTATTACATCTTGTGGTTACTGAGTACAGAGCTGTGAACTACAAGATTCCCAGGTTTGAATCCCCCCACAGTCACTGGTTCACTTAGTAACCTTCTGTAAACCGCTTGCTCTACCTGTACGTCAGTCCCTCCCTATGTGAAAATATGAAGCAGGACCCCCACTGCCATGCATCACTGTAGGCTTCTTGAAAATGCGGTGTTACTGTGTGTAAACATTTTGCATGTCCTTTCCCTAGACCTTTTGTACTGCAGCTT
Organism: Neoceratodus forsteri; assembly: GCA_016271365.2. Classification (NCBI taxonomy): domain Eukaryota; kingdom Metazoa; phylum Chordata; order Ceratodontiformes; family Ceratodontidae; genus Neoceratodus; species Neoceratodus forsteri. The sequence goes on from JADMNL010000022.1 coordinate 122,070,723, forward strand.
TTTTCTTCTAAACTGTCTCACAGTGATAGCCTGCTGGCTGCTTTGCAGAGGGTCCATAACTTTGCTGGTGGTCATCATGAGATTGCACCCCCCCCCAATCAAGAAGTACTGCTCAGCATTCATTATTTGCTGTACACTGTATGGGCTCAAGCTCACTGGCTTGTATGGACCTGTGCTGGCTGCTGCCTCTCCACCCCCCCCAACACATCCATTTTAGATGGACAGCACAGCTGTGATGCAGCCTCTCATTTTTAGTTGTGTCCTGCTTCTACCTGTACTTTTTGCTGAAATGGACCGAGATGGGAGGTCAAGTGCCTTGTTCAATGACATACGGGGAGCCCAGACTGGGACCAGTAGTTGTGGTGGGATTCTATCCACCAATTCATGGCACACAGTTATAGACATGGTGGACTGAGTCAGAGCATCTCTCTCTCTCTCTCTCTCTCTGCATCATTTCAGACCATTGCTTTACATATTTAGCTTTGCCTGCACCTCATTTTCTCTGTCAGGTCTCCTTAAAAATGTAGACAGTCAATTCACTGGAGCTGCACACACACAGAACCACGGTAGGCACACTCGGAAAAAAACACCAAGCAAACATACAAAAAGGAAGCACTCTGGGTAAAAAATAGCCTTCATTGCAATCCAAGTTTATTTTACAGGTTGGCTCACACAAAGCAGGAACAGTAACATAAACCCTGGCGCTTTTTCTCTGCAGCATAAGGCTTCATTAGGTTAAAGGGGGAGCAGCAGGAGGAGGAACATGTGCAATAAGTGACACAGGCAGTAACATGTCTATGTCTTACAAATAGTTTAATGTGAAACCTCTGGCAATCAGTGCAAGCCTGTTATAACACACATATCCATGCACACAATCTTAGTCTGTTATATCCAGTGCCCATTATATCCAGAGGAGGCACAGCCTAGACTTGTTAGGTGTGTCTGTGTATGTGTGAGCAGGTATCAGAGTGAATGAGAGTCCGTTTTAAAACTACCTAAATTATTAAAAATCCTGCCTAGCAGATATACTTATGTATTCTACATACTTATTTAAAATCATTTCACTGTCAGAGAACAGGAGTTTATTTTTAAGGAACTTTACTGCAGAAGTTGTTGGTAGTAAGAATATAGTAACGCTAGTGATTGGGTGTTTTGGTCCCAAGACAGTTAGAACAAAGGCAATCATTACTGTAAGTGTATTTTTTTTTTTTATAAAATAGTTTTCTTTTAGTGCAGTTAATCAGCTAATACAAGTTTATGCAGCTTGTGGAAAATAATCATCAAAGAAATTGAGGCCCTCATATTCAAATGGTGAGCTTGGTGCTAACCATGTCGGTGCTGTGCTAACTGAGAATAGCACAGCTGGACAAAGTGGGGCCATAATCAAAGACAAAAGATGCAGAGCTTTTACCTGAAAGTGCAAATATGCACGAAAGAGTGCAGCACCCATGCAAATTAGGGATCCTCTTGCTTACAGGGCACATTCAGTGGTTTTGAAAGCACTAACAGCCTCTGTTGCAGCGCTGTTTAACGCTTTCTAAACACTACTCTTATTGCAGTGCACAGTGGTGAATGAACACCCCCCTTGGTCAAGTGTGAGTAGCGAACTGACAGGAGCGCTCAGTCTTTGCTAGCTTCACCCCCCACCCCCCCAATTACCATAACACAGGGTCCAGGCCATGTTAGTATACTGTTCCTTACTACAGTTGTTCCACCTCCTGATTGCTGATTTGACACTCTACAAACCTGACATAACCCCATTCCCTAGCTCTAGCAGTCCTCCCCCCATTTGCCAATCTGACAGTGTAAGCATGACAAATCTATTCACTGGTGCCCCCTCGATCATCCCTCCGATCCCCACCCCACTGATGGTCAGTCCAATTCCCCTTTCATCCCACCCTCTCAGAACCCTCAAATTCTCCCCCCCCCCCATGGCTCCACACTCATCCCAGAACAGCTGAAGAGACCGGAGATGGCGACCGACACAGCCCCTCCACTTAACTACCTTAGGCAGCCACCATGTAAATGACAGGGAGCGTGAGCCCAGCTGCTGTAGAATTAGCTTTCCTATAGCAGTTGTATGTTCACTCACTATCATTCAGTTGGTGGCTGACCAAGGTGGTAAGTGGAGGAACTGTGCCAGTTTTTATCTCCTCATATCCTCATACGATCTGCCCTGCTGGCCCTGAATCCTTTTGGTCACCTTATGTTACACTGTCTCCAGCCTGTCATTATCTTTCCTTAAGTGTGGACTCCAGAACTAGGCACAGGTACTGCAGGTGAGACCTGACCAGTGATATATAGAAAGGTAGCAATACCGCCTTCCTTCTGTTGTCACTACCCCTTCGTATACACCCCAACATCCTGCTTGTCTTATTGTTGGCCTTGTTACACTGGCTTGATTGTTTTAGGGAGTCAATGATGATGACCCTTAAGTTTCTTTTGTCAGAGGTCTAGGAATAGGATTGACATGTTTACACTGCCGAATTGGGGGTTGGGGGACCACTAGAGCCAAGGAATGGGTTTCTGTCAGGTTTATACAGTGTCATAAGTCCAAAGACACCTGGCACAGGCTGCTGCAATCCTGGATTACATATGAACATACAAACATATGAATGTGCCTGCAGAAACAGACCTCCTGGTCTGTCAATGTCTGCTTAAGTGTGCAGCTAGTGCCCCTCAGTCACAGCTGCCCCACCCCTCTCCCCTTTTGTCCACCCTCGGCCATTCTCAGCCTCACCTACCTGCACTCTTCCCTGTTCTCTGTCCCATGCCCTTTTAAAGCTACCCACCATTCTGCATGATATCACCCTCTCTGGTAGGGCATTTCACTTTGACACCATTCTCTCTGTGAAGTAATGCCTCCTCATCTTCCTCCTAAATCTTCCCCCCTCTATTCTTAGCCCATGCCCTCTAGTGTCCCTTCCCTTCCTCAGTTTAAAAACCCTGTTGGCTCCATCCTTGTTGATTCCCCTCAGATACTTGAAAGTTTCGATCATGTCCCCCTATCCCTCCTCTCCTCCAGGATTTTCACTTCACCCAGCTTGTTCTCATAGTCTCTCCCCTCCATTCTCTGTAACAACCCCATTGCCCTCTGCTGCATTCCCTCCAGTAGTTTGATATCCCGCCTCAGGTATGGCCTCCAGGACTGCGCACAGTACTCCAAGTGCAGCCTGATCAGTGACTTGTTGAGGGGCAAGATCACCTCCATCTGCCTGAATGAGAACCCCCTTGCTATACACCCCAGGATCTTGTTCACTTTTGCTGCTGCTTTCCTGCATTGGTCAGAATTGTTCATGCTCCCTGTTACCATCACCCCTAGGTCCTTCTCCTCCCCAGTGATCCCAAGCTTCACCCCCCCAACCAGTATTCTCTCCTTGAGTTCTTTGCCCTGGCATGCATAACCTTACATTTCTTTGCACTGAATCTAAGCTGCCACCTTTCCGACCACTCCTCCAGTTTGGTTAGGTCCCTCTGCAGTTGCTTCCATCTCTCCTTCTTGTCCACTACTGCACCCATTTTGGTATCATCTGTGAACAGACTTACCCTGCTCACCACTCCATGCGTGATGTCCGAGATGAAAAGCCCAAATAGCACCGGGCCCAGCACCAAGCCCTGCTGTACCCCGCTCATCACTGGTCCAGGTGCTGAGAATCCCCCCCCACCACCCATTGTAGCCTCCCATGCAGCCAGTTTGTAATCCAGTTTGCCATCTTCGCCCCCATTCCCACACCAGTTAGCTTCCCCCCAAGCCACCCATGAGGCACTGAATCGAAGGCCTTGCTGAAATTCAAGTAGCGGACATCCACTGCATGGCCCCTATCCAGCTCTCTTGTTACCCAGTCATAATATTGTATTAGGTTAGTTTGACAGGACTTCCCCGACATGAACCCATGCTGCCTCATATCCTGTAGGTAATTGTCCTCTAGAAATGACACCAGTATCTCCTTCAGTATCATCTCCATAAGCTTGTCCACTATGGAAGTGAAAATAACCGGCCAATAATTGCCCAGTTTGTTCCTTGGGCCGCTGTTGTGTATCGGCACCACATGAACCATCCTCCAGTCCTGAGTCACACATCCTGTATCCAGGGAGGTGCTGAACAGATCTGCCAGTGGTTCTGCCAGCACCTCCACCATCTTCCTCAGCACCCTGGGGTGTATACTATCCGGTCCTGGTGCCTTGTCCCCTTTTAGCTCCCTCAGTCCCTCTAATACTCTGCTTCCCTCAGTCATTCCATCGCCTCCTCCCCCCCACCCTCCAGTCCAAGGTGGTAGTGGTCCCCCTTTTCCTGTGTGAACATTGAGCAAAAGTATTCATTTAGTGCTTCTACTTGTTCCTCTCCCTTTTCTGCCCATTCCCTACCCCTCTTTATCCTCACTATGTTATCCCTGCACTTCCTTTTCTCTCTGACATATCTGAAAAAAGTCTCTCCCCCACTCCCTTAATTCCTTCTGCTAACCTTAGCTCCCCTTGAGGTCTTAGCTTCCCTCACCCTCTTGGTCACTTCCTTGGACCATCTTGCATTAAAGCTACCAACTTTCTAAAGCCTAAAACTGGGACAGTCAATCCTGACCATGACCCCCCCCACACACTATTGTATCACTCCTACGGGCACCGCCGCAGACAACGCTGCGCACAATCACTTACATTTTGCTGCTTACTCTGGCCGTGCCACCCCACAGTAACACCAGTAGCAAACATTCAGATTCAAACAATACATCATTCTGCTGCAACAAGTTCCAAATCATGATGTTCAGAAAGTTCATTAGAAGCAAGTAGCACACATCCAATTAGGAAAGACGGTCAGCACTCCATGTGGAAATAAATGCAGTTTTAATCCAAATATTTGTGAATTTCAGCCGCAAAGTACAAACATACAAATCCAGCGGCTTCCAACAGATGCTGGCTTGACCACAAAGCTGCTTTGTGGTCAAGCTTGCATGCTGTTTGGAAGTCTGAGGTAGCTATAAGCTCTTTATAATTAATATTAGACCGCTATTGTGACTACTATATATCAGCTTTGGATGCTGTACAGCCACTGGATTTGTATGTTTGTACTTTGCTGCTGAAATTCACAAATATTTTGATTAAAACTGCATTTATTTCCACATGGAGTGCTGACTCTCTTTCCTAATTGGATGTGTGCTACTTGTTTTTATTTATTTATTTAAAAGTTTTACCAGGAAAGACATACTGAGCAGACTACCGCTCGATTCCAGATGCGTCCTGGGGGTAGAGGGAATGGGATAAGTACATACAAGTAAACATACAGAAATTATAGAACAGCAAAAATTTACATAGGTTACATACAGTATGTACAAGGTTTAATAATTAACAGTGATAAAAATCTAGAAGTAGTATGTGCAGGAGGCAAGAAACAGAGAGTGAACAGCATAAAAGTAGGTAGAATATGTAGAGAAGGTAATGGCAAACAAAATTTGGTGGTTAAGCATTTGAGTGGACAGCATAGACTGCATTTGGGGGTTGGCCCTTTACATTTTGCACACCAATTGACAAGGCCCATGCTAGTGCACGTCAAGTTGACATGAGCAGCTAGTGGGGACTTGCCCTTTTAGAAGGGAGATTTGTTGCCGAGAGGAGGGGGAGAGGGGGAGAGCCGGATAACAGCCGGCAGAGAGTTCCAAAGTTTTGGTAGCCATGTGTGGGATTTGTAGTAGATGGGAGTCGAAATTTCTGAGTGAGTATGTTGATGGTGTTTGAGCTGTTAGGGTAGAGGCTAGGAAGGAGGGCAGTAACTGGGTCCAGAATTTGGCTGTAAGTCTGTTACAGTGGTAAAGGTGCCTATTGACGAGGGAGGGTAGGTTAAGGTAGCTGTAGAGGTCACAGTGATGAGTGGAGGGAGGACAATCCAGTGCAAAGCGGCAGAAGGAGTTAAAAAGAGAATCCAGTCTAGCCAGGGTGGATTTAGGGGCAGAACTATAGACTACGTCCCTGTAGCCAAAAATAGGGAGGATCTTTTTCTGTAGTATCTCTTTGTGGGCAGGCAGAGGGATGCAGCTGTGGTTCCGGTATAGTGCCCCCAGCCTAGGGTGTAGTTTTTTGTGGGTTGCTTTGATGTGCGTAGAAAAGTCTAGGTGTTGATCCAGCCAGACCCCTAAGTATCTGAAAGAGGTGCAAACTTCTAGAGGGGTCCCATCAAGTGTTTTGATAATGGGGAAAGTGGGGAGGCGGGAGAGTCTTTGTCTCATACCAAAGGTCATGGAGATTGTTTTTTTGGCATTTAGGATAAGTCGATTTCTGCAAAACCAGTGCTGGACTTCTGTGAAGTCTTGCTGGATCTTGGATGCAACTTCCAGCGGGGAGTGTCCTGAGGCATACAGGACTGTATCGTCTGCGTACATGTGAATGTCAGCATGCAGGCAGGTCAATGGAAGGTCATTGAGAAAAATGGAGAATAAGATAGGGCCAGGACAGAGCCTTGGGGGACACCAATGGAGACAGGGAGGGGGTTTGAGGTGGAGGCACCAATTTTTACCGATTGGGACCTGCCACCCAGGTATGAGTTAAACCAGTGTGTAGCCGCACTGGAGAGGCCTTCCTTAGAGAGTTTTGACAGAAGGAGGGTATGTGAGACTGTGTCAAATGCCTTGGTAGGTCGATGAAAATGGCAGATGTGATATGGCTTTTATCCATGCCTGTGAGGATGGAATCTGTGAGTCTGAGGAGGGACGTGACAGTGGAGTGGGATTTTCTAAAGCCAGACTGGTAAGGGGTGAAGAAGGAGGAGGAGTCAAGGAAGGTGGTAAGTTGCGAGAGGATGAGATGTTCCTGGATCTTGGCTAGGGTGGGTAGAAGGGAGATTGGACGGTAGTTGCTGGGGGAGGATGGGTCACCACTTTTCAGGAGAGGGATGACAGTGGCATGCTTCCATTTTGAAGGTATAGAGGCAGAGGTGAAAGAGAGGTTGAAAAGAGACACTAGAGGCATGGTGATAGCAGGTGCAGAGAGGTATAGCATTTTGGCGTCCATGCCTGTGGTGCATCTACCCTTGGAGGGATTTAGGGCAAGCAGGGCTTTGAATACTTCTGGTGGGGTAACCAGGGAGAAGGAGAAGGTCGGGTGATGGGTTGGCGTGGGTGTGGAAGAGGATGACATGTTGTGTGTAGCAGGTGGGGGGGTTTGAGTAAGGAGGGGACCCGCTGCTAGTAAACACAGTGTTGAAGGCCGTGGCCACTGCTAGTGGTTCAGTTATGATGGAGCCACCCACATCTAGGGCAGGAGTGGGTGGCTGGGCGGGAGGGGAGAAAAGTGATTTTATAGATCTCCAGAACTTGGCTGGATGGTTTAAATTTTTTGGGAGGGATGAAGTGAAGTAGTGAGCTTTAGCCTGGTGGATAAGCCTGGTGCAGGCATTTCTATGCGTTCGATAGTGTAGGTGATCGACGTGCATCCCTGATGTCTTATAGGCTTTCCACGCCTAATCTCTGACACGGAGGTGCTTCATGAGGTTGACAGTGATCCAAGGCAGATGAGCTCCCCTGACTCTAACCTTTCTGGGTGGAGCATAGTAGTCCCAGATGGCAAGAAATTTTGACTTGAAGAAGTCAAGGGCATGATCCATGGAAGGGGCCCTGGGTATGTAGGACCAATCCAAGTTTGCTAGGTCAAGTAGGAGACCATTGAGGTTAAGGGATCTATATGATCTAATAAGAAGAGTTTTCGGAGGCGGTGACTTAGCTTTGAATATTTTACGTATTATATATATCATATGGTGATCGCTCAGACAGTCCGGTAGGAGGCCTGAGGTTATAATCCTGTGTGGATGAGAAGTGAGGGCTAAGTCGAGCAGGGGGTGGTGTTGAGTTTTGTGGTTTAGCCACATGGGCTCAGTGATGAGTTGAGTCAGGTTTAAACTAGCTACATGATGTCGGAGTTTGGTGCTAGCACTAGTGAGCCAGTTTAAATTGAAATCACCAAGCATGTGGAGCTCTCCACCCAAGGTAATGGTTTTTAGGGTGTCTAGGTGAGTTGCTACGGAGTTTAAAAGGGAGTCAGGGGAACAGTAGGTCCCTGCTACAAAGATAGGGATGGAATAGGGTAAAGAGATTTTTATTAGTGCGGAGTCAATGTTTTCCGGGAAGCCGGGTACATAGAAACATAGAAACATAGAAGTTGACGGCAGATAAGGACCGCAAGGCCCATCCAGTCTGCCCATTTCTTTTTCTACCTTATAAATGTGCCATCGGCCTTTGCTCTGTCAGTGACCTATCTATTCATAGTCATTTGTATTGCTCCCTTATGCCTATCCCATGCCTGTTTGAAGCCCTGCACTGTATTCATAGCCACCACTTCTTGTGGTAAGCCATTCCATGCATCTACCACCCTTTCTGTGAAAAAGAATTTCCTCACATTCCCCTTAATCGGCCTCCCTCTAATCTCATGCTGTGTCCTCTTGTCCTGCTATTTTTTTATATTTAAACATGTTAGACTCTATCACCTTGTTTATGCCCTTAAGGTGTTTAAATGTCTCGATCATATCACCTCTCTCCTCCTTTGCTCAAGGGTATACATATTGAGCTCGTTAATCTGTCCTCATATGTCTTCGATGCAGTCCCTGCACCATTTTGTTGCTCTTCTGACTGCCTCAATTTGGTTAATGTCCTTGTGAAGGTGTGGCTTCCAATACTGCACGCAGTACTCCAGATGGGGCTAACCAATGTCTTGTACAGAGGGATTATTACCTCCCTCTTACGACTTGTGATACCCTACTAATACACCCTAACACCCCTAGCCTTACCTACTGCTTTAGAGGTCTGTTTGGATGATTTTAGGTCATCAGTGATGATGATGCCCAAGTCTCTTTCTTCCTTTGTGACTGCTAGCAACTCCTCCCAGCCTATAAGTGGCTTCAGGGTTTCTCTTCCCTATGTGCATGATTTTGCACTTCTTTGCATTAAATCCCAGTTGCCACTCTTCTGACCATTCTGCTAGTTTATCCAGATCTCTTCTCATTCTGCCCACCCCATCTGGATCATCTACTCTGTTGCAGATCTTGGTGTCATCTGCAAACAGGGTAGCGAGACAGGTGAGAATTGTACCTGGAAGTATACATAAATGGCTGTACCACCACCTCTCTTAGTGCCCGGGCGGTCCTGACGGATGATAGATTATCCAGGAAGAGCTACTTCAGCATCTGGGTTGTGTGGTTTCAGCCAGGTCTAGGTGATAATTAGGACGTCGGGACATAGTGTTAGTACTAGTGTTTGTAGTAGGGGCATTTTTTGTAGGATTGTTGTTGATGAAGTCCTGGTAAGGTGTACCCATTTCCGTACTGGAATCAAAATTATTTTCAACAGTGTGAGCCGTGCTTTCTTCTCTGTGACTTTTCATTAGAAGCAAACCTGCATTAAATTGTGATCAGACATTCGAGCTGCATGTATTGCTCCTCCTGACAGTCCCATCCAACATGTTCACACTCACCTCATTTGCTGAGCAAACTTCACTTCAGTGATTCCCACCACCACACCAGATTGTTTTCACACACTTCCCTACAGCTGATCAGGTTTGGGTACCTTAGTTCCTGCTGCCGGTCTCTTCTCTGATTGGAGTCCCTCTAAGTTGCTGGCAGGCAGACATCCACAAGCGCTTGTTTGCATTACTACCCAGTCTAATCTAACAGGAAGGAACATGCTTTACTGTGCTCCCACTGACATGCTTACGGTGCAACACAGGCACAGGGGCTGAGGTTGCAAACTGCATTACAGCCCCAGCAGCGCCACAGTGGTGCTGAATTAACTGTCACTCACGGATTAGCAGTCAGCAAATAAAAAGGGACAAAACTGGGGCAAGTAAGCAAAAAAAGGGACATAAGTGACATTTTGCAAAACTTGTGGGGATACTGGGACATGCTGCCTAAAATAGGGACTGTCCTGGGAAAATAGGGACTGTTGGTAGCTTTATCTTGCATACTCCTCCCTGGATCAGTCTGAGAATGTTTGCCATTTCAAAACATGATTGATACCTTTTATTCAATCCAAAAGTCAGGAACACAAGGAGAAACTGTGTCATCAGCAACCACTGTAATTTCCCAGAGCTTCGATCGAGGGATGAAGGGACAACAAGGGCCAGTGATGGGGGTTACATTAGGATTTATAGTGTCAGATCAGTGATAGGGGTGGGGGGCTAGCACAGCTCCCCACAATGCCTCTGCAAAGTCATGCAGGGCAGCATTGTGCGGAGATGCTAATACGCCCATAATGGGTATCCAAATAGTCTCATAGCACCTTGCATGCCCTATGGCCTTGTAGATACATACAGTAGGTACATAGAAAGTGATGGCAGAAAAAGACAATATGTCCATCAAGTCTGCCCTGGACTGGCTATCAACAATTTGAAGTACTTTAGACCTAACATCTTACTAGACAAGCACATATTCCCTTGTACTCTATCTCTGGTCTGAGTGCAATGTTTGAATATTGCACCAAGCCTGTCTTGTATGCAGCGCTAATGTCTGGTGCACATGGCCAGCTCTGAACATGGGGACCCATATCACTGTAGCTGCTCAACACTTGCCAACTCACCTCAGGAGGTCTGCATTCACCCCTACGACCTCAAAAAAAAAAACACTACAAATGCCTATAAAAGCTTCATAGAGTCTGTTATAAGCACTGTTTCTGCCCATTACAACCAGAGAAATTTGTATTGGATTTAATATATATGAGATTTGGGATATCAATTCTTCTCCACTATAACCAATTGAGAGGAGCTCATTCACAAAGAGGCTGAATAGGAGTGGCCCCAGGTTGGAGCCTTGAGGGACTCCGAGGGTGAGGTGATTTGGAGGGAAGACGTCACCATTCACCTCTACACTTTGCGACCTGTTGGGTAGGTAGAATTCTAGACAAGATACTGAGTTCTGATCCAAACCTAGTTTTGCATTTTCTGGAGGAAGGTGGTGTGTTCCACAGTGTCAAATGCTTTGGTGAGGTCAACGAATATTACGCCTGCTTGATGGTTAGAGTTGAGAGCAGTGGTCAGATCATGTGTCACTTTTTGGAGTGCAGTACATGGTGAGTGGCTAGGTTGGACTCCAGATTGTGCCTCCATATGTGGAGAATATATAATTGACTGTTTATGTACCAGCATTTGCAAAGGCTTGCTGACAGCAGGTGGCACGGATGTAGGGCAGTAGTTATTTTGATCTGAACAGGGGTTGCCAACTTGAGTAGTGGGGTGACAATAATAGTTTTCCAAGCAGTGGGGATCTGTCCTGTACAAAGGGATAGACTAAAGATGGTTGTGATGGGGGTTGCTAGGAGAATTACAGTAGCCTTCAGAATCTGACACCATCAAATCCTGCCATTTTTGTGGTGTTGAGTTCTTGAATTAGTCTGAGTACTTCTCTTTGGTGAATCTCTGTGGAAACTAAAGGAGGCAAGTACCGTGGATGAGGGAGGTATGGAGCCTTTCTGACTCAAATGGGGCAAAATTAATGGGATGATAAAGAACAGGAGGAGGACTGATGAATTTAGTGTAATGATGGTTCAAGAGCTTTGCAATATCTGCATTTCCTGTGGTTAGGGTATCATAGTAAATGAGGTGGGTTATTATTGGAGACTGAGCTTGGACAAGAAGGGATTTGATTCCAGACCAGAGATTTCTTGTCTTGCTGTTGTTAGCGTCCCAGTAGCTGGCATTGTAAGCTGACTTGGCCTTCCTTCATCATGTCATATCAGTGGTTAGACTCTGGAGCTGATGTTACAATTCCCAATCTCTGTCATCTAAGGATATTTTGTATTTGACCCAAACCTTGTCTTGTGATCTGCCGTCATCTAATAGCTCTGGTGTGATTTAATTGTGTTGACCACCTCACATTCTCATATATTTCCCCAGGAAGTACTGTGGTTTGTCATATATGGATTTTAGTTTGCATGCAAAATACGCCTAAAGCAGATTCTGTATCTGGAACAAGGTTGAGTCTGTCCTGTTTAAGTTGGTTGAGTTTTGCTTAAAATAGTTTTTTGTTCAGAGACCTGAATGATATGATTTTAATAAGGTGGTGAGGGTTACTTGTTTTACACCGTTATATACAGAGGACTGGAAAGCGATCACTGGTGAAGTCAGAATTTGAAAATGTGTGGCCTGTTTGTAAATATCCAGTCTATACATGACCCACCCAGAATGCAATGCAACAGTGACACTGTGTGACCACACAGCTAACTACTAGATGTGTATCTTATCTGTTTTAAGGGGTAAGGGGCAACAGACTTCTAGGAAAACATAAACTGAACTTACAAGCTCAAATGGGCAGACCGGGTGGGCCATAGGCCCTTATCTGCCAACACTGTCTATGTATCTATGTATCTATGTTTTAACAGAGGGTCCAGGCACCAGCAAAAGGATCACAGCAAAAGCCCTGGGAGTACTCACAGTTCTGGTGTTACCAACTTCCCTAACAACTTGGGCTCCTTTTCCTCCCCTCTGCAGGTACAGGTTCTCCTGAGCTTTACATCAGTAGTTCAGCTGGTTGGGGGGGAGGGGTGTCCAGCTCAGCAGGGCATGTTTCTGTGCTTTCGGGCTGGAGTTAGGCTTTCTGTTTCAGCAGCTGGCTGGACCTTTCATTACTCTTTGTCTATTCTGGATGGGCTGACTAGACACAAAACCAAGGGCAACAGACACACATCTAGGCTTCCAGACCCTCGTGTGAGAATCTAGCCAGTGCCTAGTAGTAGTACTGACTGGCCATGCCCCTAGACTGTCTGCAGACTTAACGTTGGCTCTGGTGATCAGCAACACATAGTTGTTGGCCACACTGCAGACTGGCAGCTGTAGGACTAGTGCTGGCCACCGACTCTCACACAAATGCGGTAATCACCTGTTCTCTAATCCCTACCCACATCTTCCCATACAGTCATACACAACTTCCTAAAACAATCTAGCCAATGCAACAAGGCCTACAGCAATGCAACCATGATATTGGGGCATACTGGGTGGGGGGCTAACAGTAGGAGGAAGAAGGGGATACTGCATCTCTATAGATCACTGGTGAGGCTGCATCTGGAATACTGTACCCAGTGCTGGAACCCCTACATAGGAAGTGCCAAAGACAGGTTAGAGACAGTACAGCAGAGGGTAACCAAGATAATCCAGGGCCAGCAGGAAGATCCTATGAGGATCAGCCTCAGGCCCTGAACATGGACTTGCTGTTGAGCAGAAGCGAGAGGGGAGATATGACAGAGATATCTGAGTTCCTGAAAGGCGTGAACAAGGTAGATAGTGGAGAAATATTCAACAGGACATGCAAATCAAGAACACAGGGACATGAGTGGAAGCTGCCGGTGGGGGATCAGGAAAAATGTAAGAACGTTTTATTTTACAGACAGAGCTATCAGAAGTGTTGGGTGTAAGAACCATTAATGGTTTCCAACATGGCCTGAGACTGAGTTAAAAGGTTTTAATAGTTAAGAGGTGGAAAGCAATAAGGCAGGGGGCGGCGGGGGAGGGGGGATGAGGGCAATAAACCTGACTAGATAGTAGGTCGCAGAGTAGGATGGAGTACAACAGGGCAGACTGACTTTTTCTGACTGCATTTTCTATGTTTCTATAGCCCTGTTTATATGGTCACATTTGCACTGGAGTAACCCATGTGCTCGGGTTGCTCCAGTGCAGATGTGACTGTGTGGACACGTACCCGATCGGGGTAAGCCAGTCACTAAGACATTCCCAGATTCTCTGGCAAGCTGGGAATGCCAAGAAGAGCAAGCAGCTTAAGTGGCAGTGGGACTGCCTGCACCACAGCAACCCGTTCTCAGCCAGCAGATGTCCTGCTCCCAAACAATGGATGGCCCCTCACCAGCCAGACTGCAGCAGTGCAGAGAGGGGCCATGTAGATAGATTCACCACAGGTGGCAAGTAGTCGGGATCGCGCTGTTGTGGTTTCATATTTGCAGTGCTACTGCCATGTAAACACAGCTCTTGTTTCCTACAGATTGCTTAAAAAAACATTGCCAGGCTCACCTACACTATCTTTTTGCAGTCTCCCCTCCAGCTATCCCCGCAGACCCAAAAGAGACATTTACTATCATTGGAACCCCCGCTCCTGACTAAGGATGGAAGAACCGATTCAGATCACTTCTGAACCTCCCTTATCCTCTGCCATTTTCTGTCAAAGAACTTTATCAGAACTTTTTTTTCCAAGTTCTAAAAAAGGTTTTGATACTTTTTAAAACATTTGTTTTGAGCCGGCCTGGTGGCGCTGAGGACTGAAGCACTGGTTGCCTTACTTTGCGCTACACTGGTGACCTGTGTTCGAGAATGAGCACTGCCCACTGGGGATTGGCAGGGGAGGAGAAGGACTGAGCATCCGATGGACTACTCTTCTTCTCCGGGGTGGGGGGGTCCTCAGTGGTGGTTGGTGCTTGTCTGCTCCCTTGCAGAGGCTGGGGGACAGGGTGCCATGTTGCAGAAGGGGGAGGAGTTGAGGCAGATGCTTGGAGGGAGCAAGTGCAGATGCATGCATGTTCTTCTCTGCAGGGGTGTCATTGCATGCCCCAACTCCTGGGACAAAACCAGGAAAAAGAAGAGCCGTGGCACAATGGTGGAGTGCGCCTTGCAGGCTCCACTCCTGGCCAGCCACGGTGGTGGCCCACTGAATTTGGTCCCCTGTGGGGGTTGGGGAACCCTGCCAGCTCCACCGGGGGGGGGGAGCCCTGGGAGTTCAGGTCAGTGCCAGATGGTGGACGCCAGGGGATGGGGCTGGGGGCCCTCCCTCTGGATGACAGCCGGCTACAAGAAAGAAGTAGCCAAAAGCAAACATTTGTTTTGGAGCTAAATGTACTCTCTAGCAGGTCTTTATCCTGAGGGAAGACTGTCAGGGAAGGCTGTCAATGATGATAAAACTCCAGAAAGAAGGTTGAAGTTGGGGTGGGGCAAGGGCTCAGTGAGCTAGGTATGTATTAAAGTAGCAGTACAATGAAACTGGACAAAAACAAGCATTTGTCAATGCCGAATGTTGTTTTGCTGGCATTGGTAGTGCAAGAGTTAGAGAGATGCATAATAGGAGTGGCAGTAAAGTATTGAACTGACGCCAGCCCCACACCTGCCCTGCAGAGACTGACAGGCATTGGGGTGTGCCTTTAGGTCATCGGCCATAACGCTCATGCCATTTTACCTCACCCTACCCTGCAGACACTGACAAGTGTTGCAAAGGTAATTCCGTGCAGTGAACGCAAAATCACCTTTCGGGACTGAATAATGAGATGACAGTGGATGTGTTCATGAGGCGGGGTCCCAAGAACCCCATGTTGAAAATTTGGAGCCAAAATTCAAAAAAAATGGTTTAGCTATCCACTAAGTTGATCCCCTCCCCCCCATTGATGCCATTATACAGCTTACCAACATTTCTTCATTTTGCAGTTCGGCTTTGAAGAGTCCAAATGTGTTCCAGCTCCACCAAAGATTACAGCACCAAACTTCCAGAGGTAAGTATGGGGTGAGTGGGGTGTGGGGAGGTGCGGTGCGCAGAAGGTGTGTGCGGGTTGGGGGAGGGGGTGCCGTGGACAACGAGGCACCGTTTTCTTTTTTTCAGGTAAGAAAAAAAACAGACATCGCGAGACGGTTTGTTGGGCATACTGAAGTGGGCTCCCAGTTTGCTTCACAAGGGGGGGTGGGGTGGAGGAACATGCAGACACGGTCGGCTTTGTGTGAGTGACGGCACACTGGGGTGGGCTCCCAGTGTGCCACACAATGTGGGTGAGGTGGGGCACATGCCGACAAGAGGATTGCACCCTCAATGTTGGATTTGTTTGGGGATTGTGTGGTGGTGGCAGGAGTCACTACCATGTTTATTGAAATGTTTCACCAGGAAAGGCACATACGGGATGTATGTCATCTCTGCCGCTGCATAACGAGCATGTCTGTGATTGCAACGGCAGATTTCTTTCAAGTTGGTGGCACTTTACATAATGTTTGCATCAGCTCTAGCATGCTGGCTAATTTAGGAATGAGGGATTCACCTATTAAAGCATGGCCTGCATTCGTTAACACTGACACATCTCTCACTGTGCTACTACCGCAAGATCAATCAATCAATCAATCAATCAGTCAATCAATCAAATTCTTTATTTATCCAGGCGAACACCATTGAGCAAGCTCTTTTGCAAGGTGGACCTGCATTACATGAGACAATAATGTTGCATTTATACACAAGGAGATATATACAGTAAAAGCAAGTATAAACACTCTAAAAAAGGAAGAAGAGAAGCAAAAAAAAAAAACATTTTTGGTACAAAGTATAACAAACAGTATAGGGCAAGTCAGCAAAGGGTTACACCAGGTACAACAATATACCTAGTTTACTTGTCCTGTACAATAAGTGTGATACTGAGCAACCTGGGGACTAGCTGAGATGGATGTGATAGCTGAGGGGACATACCCAGTCCTTTAGGATCCCTCGGAGAAATGGGTCATTGGAAGGAGTATGTAGCCAGTATGTGGTGGGGGGGGAGGCTTTGATGTTAGTAAGTGTTAGGAGCAATAGGATGCACAGCTGGGGGTGTAGCAACCAGTGTGGGGGGGGGATCTGAAGATGGTGATTATCAGGAGCAAGTGGATGCACTGTTGGGGGTGAAAACTGACAGGATGGTAGGGAAGGGTGAGGTTTGGCGCTGTGATAAATAGGGGGCACCTTAACTGTGCAGGTAGGGAGGTAGTAAGGAGGAGGCACAAGACAAAATAAACATGACACTGTCTTTATTTCACTCAACGCAGAGAATACTGGATGGGCAACTATGCACAACCAGTGTGTTCTGCCACAGAGGGATTCTGATTCCCTCTGACCTGGAGAGCAAAGCTCGAGATGTCCATGGGAATCAGAATCCTGAGGTGGCACAACACACTGGTTCTGGATAAAGTTGCTCATCCTGTATTTTGTACCGTGTATAGTATTAAGTGAAATGTGCGTGCAGTGGTTCGTCCTCTTCCAGAATTACACTGACTTGTGCAGTCTCTAGAAGTTTCAGAATGCTGTTGTACCACAGAAGGCTGCAGTCACATTCCATGACTTTTGAACTGTGGTACAACAGCATTTTGAAAGGGATGGAATTCTATACAGAACAATGCTCTACTGTACACTATAGAAAAGATAATGGATAAGAACCAGTTAATAACAATGCTATGTTCCCCTCGAGAGGTTGTCATGACAGCATAGTAAACCTCGAGAGTGAAGCTTGAGAGGTTTACCGCTGGCATGACAACCTCGAGATGGGAACTCCGCATTGTTGTTAGCTGTTGCCCATCCATTGTCTTTTATAGTGTATGGGCACCAATTAAGTGACATTTGTCCTTACTTTACTTTTTTTCCATTGCTCCACTCTCCTTCAGTGCCAGCTCTCACCACCGCAGCCATTCATCGTAAGCTGGTAGTTCACTAGATGTGCATGCACAAAGCCATTCACGTTGTTATGGTATCGTTGTGACATACTCAAGAGGATATAACAAACTCTCGATGTCACAATAATACCATAACAAGAATGGGAATTCATCGAATTCCATCCATAATAATCCTCTCCCTAACATTACAAAAGATTATGAGTATCTTCCAGTTTTATTTTCATAGATTCATAGACATTTGGTGGTACAATGTTCTAGTTCTGTGAAAATCTGAGAATTTCTAAATATTTAAATTTTTTTCTAAAGAAAAGAAAGACGGCTGCCATAGTTGGGCTAGAAATAACACTGTAGACCAGGCAAGGGCTGAGAGCAAGAAAAAAAACTCATAGCATGCATCATAGACAGTACTTAGAAATGCGGATTTGATATATATGCTGATATTTGTATTAATTGTAGCTGAACTAGTGTTTTGGGAAAAAAAACAATTTGTTGCACTGCTGCATTATGTGGTTAGCATGATCACAGCAATGTTGCAGAAGGGACCACATTATATATGACACAGACTATATATATAGCACAACTCTAGGAGGTGTTTATAGTACACTGATTTCTTTGCACGAACAATGGGTTTTGGGTATATAGTTAAAGTAGCAGAATTTGTTAGTCACTATGTAGTTTTATTTTGAGCAATAATATTTACTGGTTAAAACATCAGTCTCCTCATTCTCTTTTTGCTTTCTTTCGTTCCTGAACTATGATACAAGATTTTGAAGGTTTTAAACGTTCTTGCTGTCGTGTCCTGCCTACTATGGAAAAATATATATATCTTGGTACAGTGCTGTGCTGTTTACCCTTAGGAACATGTGGTAGCACCATCCTAATAAATCCACATTACGGAGTTAGTATGTAAATGCAACAGGCACTCTCATCGGAAGAGTTTTTTAAAAACTGCAAGTAGCAGCCATCTTTAATGACTTGAGTTGTTAATTACAAATTAGCTAAAAAGCTGTTTAAAAATATCTGAGAAAATTTAAAACAAAGTAAGGATTAATGTAAGATTGTCAGAAATAAATTTTGCTAAAAAAAGACTGCATGATGAAATTTTTTGCCGACTAACAAATACTGCTGCTTTAAGTTAAAATCTGCATTTGTACTTTAAAACAGCAGCAAACGAAAAGAAAAGGGAAGTTCTGATAAGGCTCTCATAACTATCAGAACTTATCATAGCTGATCAGAACCTTTGAGAACCTCACTTTCTCAATTCTCCCATTCCTACTTCTGTCCCTAGTCCATGATTTGGGGGGCAGTTGTCAAATCCAGCCTAGTGTTGTCATTGATATGGACCCCCCACACACACACACACACACACACTTCCAGGCACACTGCTTTCAGATGCTGCATCCGACTGCATACAAAACCATGCACTGCAGATTAGTGAGAGAGGAAAACATAAAGAATAGCTGCACACACTTGTATAGATTTTTAATTCTTAAAGTGCCTTTCATTTTTTTTTTCAATTGTTGGTTGTGCAAACTTAATAGATCATTTTATTTATTTAAAGAGTTTCACTAGGTAGATTTACAGAGATATGCAAACAGTCTTGCTTACAGATGTAACCTGGGGGAAGGGGAATACATCACCAGAAAAAAAAGTAACAAAAAATACAGTGTATAAAGCAAACAAAAATACAATATACAGAAAACAGAGATTACAGCAGTCATCAGTAAATTCAGCAGCTAGTAAACAGGTAGGCAGCATCAGCAACCCAGCAAACAAATCAGGTGCAATTCCAGAAAGGCACAGGCTTGCTCTTGAGAAACTGTTTAGCTGAGCAGTTCTGGCCGTAGTGCATAGCTGGTCTGTAGCACAAATAGCGTCCACAGTGCCTCAAGAGCCAACGTCTCTTTGTCTGGGACAGAGTACTGAAGGGTTAGTGAAAAGTGCTGTAGGCTCACTCACTCCCAAATTTATTTAGCTTCAGTAATCTTTATTTTATTAGTACCGCACACGCTAGTCGGGGTATTGGTACTGCATGTTATGAAATGCGTATTAAACATGCAGCAACCCGACTAGCTCAGGAACTTGGAAAGAACATGGTGCTGATATCCTAGCACAACAGCACAGGTAAAAGATGTGTGACCTTATCAAAACATAATTAATTTACTCATTTAAAAAAAAAGAGAGCCGCATTTGCCATCTACTGGGCAAACAGCAACATTATAATGGTTCAATGGGACTACTTTTTTCCTTTTTTACCTTTTTTCTCATTTTTACGTTTGATGCACTTGCGCACCAAACATTTTGGGGCAAGTACAATGTGATTTCAGGGGTGTGTCTTTGCTGAACCCATTGCAGTTGGAACTGCAAGGCACTCAACAATCTACACCAATCAGCAGACACTGTGAACGTGACACCACTCCCGGCTTGCTGGCCTGTACTTCCAACAAATAAGTTTCTTCAATCCGAGAGGGCTTCACCAGCCAGCAAGCAGCTGATCGGCTTTCAGCACCAGTTCTATCACTTACGCATCAGACCTGGCATCCAGTTAACCTTTCTGCTCCCTCCCTCCCACCCACTGACGCTATCCACCCTGCACCCTCCATGACCCCACTAACCCAGTATACAATTAACCCTCCTCCTCCTCCATCCCACTGTATGCTTTCCATCCTGCACCCTCCATGACCCAATCGACCCAGTATCCAATTAACCCTCTATCCAATTAACCCTCCCGCTCCCTCCCATTGTGTGCTTTCCACCCCACACCCTCAGTGACCCCACTGACCGATCCAGTTGCCGAATGTCCCGGTTTGTTCGGTACAGAACCGGTACTAAAAGTGCTGTCCCGGTGTCCCTTTTCATCCCCATCAACCTGGTTTAGCGGTGATCCACCCACCCAATGCACACTCCCCAGCAGCTGCTGTGTGATTCCGAGACAATTGGACAATTCCTGCCAAGATGCACTTGCCTGAAGTCCTTTTAAATTAACCACCAATGGCAGGTGAAGTCCGGACCTGTAAAATGCCCACTCCACAGTCTAGTCTGTGCTGGTGCTGTGCTTTAGAGATCCGATGAGAACAGGAAGACTTGGACTTCAGCATCGCATTCTCCAATCCAACTACTACCACCAGTGGCAGGCGAGAACCAGGTAAAAGGTCAGGGCTTGGCCGCATTTGGTCTAATCGGTTTGGTGATTAGTTGGAGCCAAGGGGATCAGTGCTGTGTTAGTTAAGGCCCATGGATTGGATGGAAACAGACTACCGGTTGGAACACAGTGTGCCATCGGGTCGCGCGGTCTCCGTGAGGTGAGGAAGAGAGTCTTGTCAATCTCCGGGTCCGGCTTTCCACCTGTTTGTTTTTTGGGGGTGGGGGTAAAGTTTGTGCTTTGTGTTGACTTTGTTTTGTGGCCTGTAACCCATTTCACTGGACTGCCTTGCCTGGGAATGAATGGCCAGGGATGCTGCTGCATGGTTGGGGTGGAGGCAGAAGGGTGGCAGCAGCAGTGATAGCCCTTGGCCTGGCTTGAGTGCTCATTGGATGGACAGAAAAGATTGACAGGAGAGAAAAGAACAAGTGTGAGTCCTGACTGAATCTTTTCTCAGTAGTGGCAGTGGTACATTGTTGGTTCAGGCCTTCTGCAGTGCTTCAAGCTTGCTTCTTAGCTTCCTGGGGCCCTAGTGAGTGGGGGGTGGGGGGGTTACAATATAGTCTAGCCTTGGGGAAGTCTGATGTGATTGGCTTGGTGGTGGGTCAAGCCAGTAAGAAGATCTGTCAGAAGGACTGTGAGTGCTGAGGGCACAGTAGAGCTTGTTTGGGCTGGGTCAGGTGGCAGCCCACACTGCAGAATATGCCAAAGCCAGCCAGAGTCTTCCACACCCCTGGCTCCAGGGGAAATATCATTTTTTCCCTGTAGTTGGCGGCAGGGAAGATGAAACAAAAGTGTGTTTTCGGGGCTTTTATTTGCTAAAAAATGCAAAGTGCACCCTGTCGCAGCAGCAAGATTCTTAAGACATACATTTCCTTGGACTCAACAGTGTGTCCTGGTACCTTGGGTGGGGGTGGGGATTGGAAACAGTGGATGTAGCTACCAGCGGTATTGGCAGCACACAGACCCCCTACTGATAGTTGAGTCCCCCCTGGGGAAAAATAAAAGTCATCTCTCGCTTCCTCCCTCTGTGTTCTGTCCACCCAGTACCCTCCATTCCCCCACCAGACCGCCATTCCCATTAATCCCTCCCACTCCCTCCCACTGTGTGTTGTCCGCCCTGCACCATCCATTACCCCACCAGACTGGCATCTCATTAATCCCTCCCACTCCCTCCCTCTGTGTCCTGTCCACCCAGTACCCTCCATTCCCCCACCAGACCACCATCCCATTAATCCCTCCCACTCCCTCTTGCTGTGTGCTGTCCGTCCTGCACCCTCTGTTACCCCACCAGACCGGCATCCCATTAACCCCTCCCACTCCCACCCTCTGTGTGTTGTCCACCCCGCAGCCACTGTTCTCCACCAGACCAGAGGTTACGCTGTATGAGAAGCCCTCCACCAGTCTCTAGAACAGGGCTGCTGCTAGTTGCCATGGTGATGTAATAACTTCCGCCTACTCTCCTCCTGTGTGCAGTGGTGAGAAATCAACCTGGAGTACAGGAGATGGGGCTACCACCAACATGCTTTCCTAACCCCTCCAAACCTTTCCATAGAGAGCGCCACAGATTCGACCCACAAGAGAGCACCCTCCCCCCACGACCAGAGAGCATGCACGATGTCAGCATTGCAAAGTTGCACCATGAAGTTGCTTGTGCTTGCACAATGCATCGTACCCCTCATAAAGTGCCAGGGCTTTGTGGAGAATGGATATGTCAAGCAAACGGGAGATTTTGGAGCTTTTCTCCTTGCCCCTTCTCCAGATCTGTGACAGTGAGGAAGCAGCAGAGTACAATTCTGGCACTCTCTGTCTCTGTTGGTACTCTTGATCTCTCTCTCTCTTTCTGTCTATTACTTCATCTGGCTTGTGTTTTTTCTGGCTCTTCTCGCACCATTTGCCTGCTTCTGTGACCACTCACCTCTCGCTTGGTGTCCTCTTTAAAACTGCTATCATGCATGGCTGATAAGAGGTTTGAATTGGGACACATTTTTATGTTTGCTTGCACGCATGTGGAAGAAACATAGTGCCATCATCCGAGTTTTCGGAGGTGTGGCAGCCCTCTTCCAATTCAGTCAGTGTGTTTGCAGACGCGACCCGAGTTCTCCAATGCCTGCTGGAGCTGTCTATGTCCAAAATGCAGTGGTGTACAGTTGAAAGGGGGAGCTACGCTTCAGTGAGCAGCGATAAGATATCGACTGCTCATGCGCGCTCCCCCTACACACACACACACACAGACACAAGCACACATACTGTATGCTGCCCCACCCCACGCACACACTCTATAGCTTGTGCTGTGCTCCCTTCCCCCCCAAAAGCCTTTCACATGCCACGCTGGGTGCCCACCTCAGCGTGGCTACACATGTATAGCCTGACGGGGGTGCCCAATCCCCCATCGGCTCCACTGTCTCTCCCCCCCTCCAGAGTACAGGGTGCCACACTGGGAGCCCACCCCAGCATGGCAACAGATGCTGTTGCCAGAAGGTGTAATCCTGTTGGCTCCACTGTTTTCCCCAAGCATCCAGGTGCCATGCTGAGGCCCACCCCAGCATGGCAAAATATGTTATAGCCGAGCGGGGGTGCCCAATCCCCCATCGGCTCCAGCCCACCCAAACAGCCTTTCAGCTGCCACGTTGGGAGCCCACCCCAGCGTGGCAAATGTCAATCGTCGTCTCAGTAAAAAAAAAAAAAAAAAAACTGCAAATAAAAAACTGTCCCTCGGCGCTTCTCCCTGCCCACAACCCGCACCCACTCACTGTGCACCCTGCCTCCCCACACCCCATACTTACCTCCGGACCTCGGTGCAACGATCTTCGGTGGACCAGAAACACGTCTGTACTCTTCAAAGCCGACCGCAAACTGAGGAAATGCCGGTATGCTGTATAATGGGATAGATAGGGTTTTTTCAACTTTGCTGCATATTTCAGGCATTTTTTTGAATTTTTGCACCAAATTTTCAACATGGGGTTTTTGGGACCCCTTCTCATGAATGCTGTCACTGTCATGGTGTTAATCGGGCCCGAAGGGTGATTTTGCAGTCAATGCGCAAAATCACCTTTCAGGACCAAGTAATGACATGACACTGTCACTGTTCATGAGGTGGGCTCTCAAAAAACCTATGTTGAAAATTTGGTGGAAAAATTCCTAAAAATGACTGTTTTACGAGTGAGCGTTGCACAGTTCCTATGCATGCTCATAAGTTTGCAAATTTAATATTTTCACTTCAGATTTTCAACATTGCCATTTTATTACACTTCCTTATGAACAGTACAGCTGCCATTTTTCATATGCCGCCCAAACTGTGTTTTCGCACATGTAGTGCACAATGGTGCTGTTGGTGTGCGAAAGCAATGTTTGCGGCAGATTAAGAAAATCACAGTTACACTGTTCATGAGCAGAGGTCTTAAAATGGCTATGTTGAAAATTTGGTGACAAAAGTCCATAAAATGACTGTGTTACGAGTGAGCATTGCGCAGTTTCCACGCACCCTCATAAGTTCATGACTTTGTAATATTTTAAGTCCAGATTTTCACCAGTGGCATTTTTCCACACTTCCTTATTTACAGTACAGCTGTCATTTTCACAACATGGCCGAAGTGTGTTTCATACTTTCAGCGCAGAGATGCGTGGTCGCTGTGGGAAATCATTGTTCAGGACAGATAAAGAAAATCACAATGACACTGTTCATGATCGGAGGCACCAAAATGCCTGAGTTGACAATCTGCTGTAAAAATCCCCAACCTAATTATATTACGGGTGTTGCTGGATAGTTTCTATGTACGCTGTGACTTCACCATTTTTTAAATGTTTTTACTGCAGATTTGCAACATTGCCATTTTTTACACCTCCCCATGAACAGTACAGCTGACATTTTTTACATCCTGTTCGGAATGTTTTTGCACCTGTGGTGCTAAATGCCGTAGTCACTGTGCATAAGCAGCTTTCGGCTAACAAACTGATATTCCCCCTGTTCATGAGGTGGGGTCACAAAAAAACCATGTTGAACATTTGGAGTGAAAATACCAACGAATGCCTGATGTATTAGGGTTTCCAACCATGACGCTCAACCCTGTAGAGAATGACAGGCATCAGGGGTGTGACTTGGGATTCTTGTCTGTGATGCTTATACCATTCCACACCCTGCAGCCAGTGAGAGGCATCAAGGCATGCCTTGGACTCTTCGGCCCCAAAGTTCACCCCATTCTCCTATATCTCACCCATCTCACCGTATTTCCTAATGGAATGGGGTGCACATAAGGGCCAAAGACCCCAAGGAACACCGTGACACTTGTCAGTGTCTGCAGGGTGGGGTGTGGTGAAATGGCGTGGTCGTTATGCCTGACGACCCAAAGGCACACCCCAATGCCTGTCACTGTCTGCAGGGTGGTGGTGGGGTTGGCTTCAGTTCAATACTATATTGCCATTCCTATTATGCAGCTCTGTAACTTCTACACTACCACTGCCAATGCCAGCAAGCAAACATTCGGCATTGACAAATGCTTGTTGTTTGTGTGACTGAGTAAATTAGCCTTGAAAATGGGCAAGTAACTTCTCCATCCTGCATGTTGCCGGTAAAGACTTCTTATTTATTTATTGTGGGCTACGTGTGGTCAGCATTCTGGATATGCTGATCATGAGAAATTTGAAGGAATGTCATGGGCAAGTACTTCTTGTATGTTACCAGAGCTTTCTACATAGTTTTTTCCCCCTTCTTTCTGAGTGCTTGCAGCACTGTAAGTACTGTGTTTTAAGCTAACTGTGAGGGTACAGAATGCACAGAACATATAATTGAGGTAAGGGTGAAACTTCTTACAGCTATGAAGGTACAGAGCATCCGAGGGTATGCAACAAGATTACTGGCAATCACAACTGAGGCACATTACTAGAGGACCTGAACTACAGTTTCCTTAATTTTCTGTGATTGAGCTAAATCAAATGGGTGGGAGCCCACAGGAACTCTGTACCACCATGCAGCTGCCTCCATCTGGGGGTATGCTACAGGATTATTGGCAGTCACAACTGAGGCAGGTTACTGGAGAACTTAAAGTTAATCAGAGCAGAGCTAGTCAAAATAAACTGCAGGTACATTAGATAAAGGTGTTCTTTTTATTCTTTTTATTTTTTTATTGAAATGTTTCATCAGGAAGGCACACTGGACAACAAGTTGCTCGACTCCTGGTGCAACCTGGGAGTGGGGGGTGGGGTGTACAGTTGGATGAAGAATTAGGCATACTGTTTAACATTTAACATAACCGAGAAATTAAACATTCAATTACATTTGTAACAAGACATACTGTTAAAAATATCATAAATAAACACACAGTTGCATTTGTGACATATAACATACAATTAAATATATCATTCCTGTGGAATATGCATTTTATTAAAAGTGGCATGTCTGAGGGGCATGGCACAGAAATTTAATGCTGCCTTGGAGCCAACTCCTTGCAGGAATGGATCACAGTTAAGAGGCAGATTATTTAGCAATTATTAAATGAATGAGGTGCAGTGGGGGGACATGAAGGAGGATAGTGGGATAGAGAGGGGAAACCAGCTGCGAGAAAGAGAGGGTAAAGGTGGGGGAAAACATTACCAGAGAAAAGTGAGCCAAAAAAAATAATCAGTTGTGAGGTGCAAGTTCACACAGGGCTAGTGCAATCTGGGAGCACCTCAGACAGAACAAAAAGTGCAAATTATTAGCTCAAGTGATCTAATGCCTTTGATTAAGTGCAGGGGGTAGAGAAGGGGGCAGGAGAGAGGTGGGGGTAAGGAATAAGAAAGGGAAGGACAAGTCATACCTAGAACTGGCCCCTTTAGAGTGCGGAGATCACTGCCAGTGGCTGAATGAGGTGAGGACTTATAATAAGGGACAGGAGTAGGCAAGGATAAGTTGGGTAGAGATAGTAGAAGGGATGGTAAAGAGAAGGAGGAGGAGGAGGGGTGGGAGAAACTTGCCTAAGACTTGGCCTCTTCAGGATGCTGAGAACCCTGCCAGAGAGCAGAGTCAGGATAAATTGAGTTAGGTAGAGAGGATGGTGGGGAAAGGGGAAGGAAGAAAGCCATTTCCCAGGGCTGGACCCCTCCAGGATACTAAAAACCCTGCCAGGGGGCAGAACTAGGTGAGGACAAGTTGGGAAGAGAGAAAAGAAAGGAAGAAGAGAAAGGAGGAAAGAGGAGGGAGGGAAAGAAGAAGCTTGCCTAAGACTAGGCCACTCTAGGATGCTGAGAACCCTGCCAGAGCGCAGAATCAGGCAAGGACTTTTTGGGTAGAAAGGATATAAGGGGAAGGGGAGTGAAGGAAGAATAATTGCCCAGTGCCGGGCCCCTCCAGGATGCAGAGAACCCTGCCAGGGAATAGAATTAGGTGAGGACAAGTTGGGCAGCAGGAATAGGGGGGATAGAAAAAAAAAGGAAAAAGGAGGAGGGAGGGAAGAAACTTACCGGAGAGTAGATATCGCCAGGGTGCTAAGAATCCCGACGGAGGGCAGATTTAGGCGAGAACAAGTTGGGTAGAAAGGAGAGAGGGAGAAGAGGAGGGGGAGGAAGAGGTTTGCCCTGTGCTAGACTCCTCCAAGATGCTGAGAACCCTGCCAGAGGTCAAAACTAAGCAGGGGCAAGTTGATAATCAAAAAAAGGTTAGGGGTAAGAGTGAGGGGGTAAGTGGTGAAAGAAGAGGAGAGCATAATGAGAAGCATGCTTGGGGGGAGGAAAGTTTAATAGGGGATGTGAGTCATGGAGAGGAGAAGAGGTATAGGAGGACAGTTAAGGAGGGTTAAAGCAGGAGCAGTTAGATGAGAGAAAGTTAGGTAAGGCAGAGGCAAGGGAGTAGTAGTGGTAGTAGTAGTAGTAGTAGGAGGAGGAGTGCCATATTTGGGGGGGAAGTTCCAGATGTGCAGGAAACGATGGGTAAAGCCTGACTGACCAATGAGAGTGGATATTTCTGCCATTCTACTGCTATACATCTAGCAACTGCAACAATAATTAGTCAGAGCCGCTGTAGAATGTGAGAAAGAAGAGACAGAAATATTTTTTACGTTCAATGCACTTGTACACCAAACGTTTTGGGACAAGTTCAAGAGCGTTTCGGGAGAGTGTCACTGCCAAACCCGTTGCAGTTGGAACTACAAGGGTCTCAAGAGTCTACACCAATCACCACACACTGTGGCCTTGACAAAACTCATTGCTTGCTGGCCAGTACTTCCAAGAAAGAAGCCGCTTCAATCAGATAGGGCTTCGCCAGCCAGCAAGCAACTGATAGGCTTTCAACACTAGTTCTGTCACTTTGCACATTAGACCCAGCATCCAATAAACCCTCCCACTCCCTCCCTCCCTCTGTGTGCTGTCCACCACGCACCCTCTGTAACCCCCAGATGGGCATCCAATCAAACCTTCCCGCTCCCTCCGTCTGTGCGCTGTCCACTCTGCATCCTCCGTTACCTGTCCCAACACCTGCCATCCAATTAAATCCTCCTGCTCCCTCCCTCTGTGTGCTATCCACCCAAACCCTTCATTCCCCAGGTGGGCCTGAGGTTACGCTGTATGAGGAGCCCTTCACCAGTCTCCAGAAAAGGGCTGTTACTAGCTGCCACGGTGACGTCATTGCTTCCGCCCAATTTTCTCCTGTCCACAGTGGTCAGAAATCAACCTGGAGTAGAGGACATGGGGCTCTGATGGGGCTACCAACAATATGCTTTCCTAGCCCCTCCAAACCTTTCCATAGAGAGCGCCACAGACCTGACCCGCAGGACAACGCCCTTCCCACCCCCCACGTCCAGAGAAAGCGCCCTTCCCTCTCCCCATGACCGGACATCATGCAAGATGTCAGTGGGGTGGTAACTTTGACTGTAAAAATCATAGCGCTATGTGACATTCATAGCAGTTGAGAGGTATGCGGTGCAGGTGTGTTAGGAGGATTTTTCACACATCCGTGAGGTGTGTGATAATCACAAAAAACCTCGCATAATGGGTTTATGAGATTATCACACACCTAGACTGTGTGAAAAATCCTCATAGGCCAAACCTTGCAGAGGAATTATTATGTTTTATAATAACTGGTGCAAGTTCTTGACACAGTGTATGGAACACTCCAGGGAATTATTACACCTCGTGGGGTGGTGCCACAGTAACCAGAAATCCATATTTGGGCAAGCTTGTAACACCTGGAGGCATCAAAGATCCCGCCAGAGCACCCTCCTATGGATCTTAGCACCTTATTGGGCATCAAAGAGCCCCCAACGGCATCCTTGCATCCGCTGCGGTGGAGTAGTGGTGGTGGTGGTGGCATATACATTCTAACATGTAGCAAAAGAACTCCCAAAATGTACCACAAAACGTGAAAAGTCATGTAGCTTCTGGGGGCCGTTGCACTATTTCTGCGTTCACTCATAACTATGCTAATTTCCAGTACTTTGACTCCAGCCTTTCAACATAGCCATTTTTCCACCGCCTCATAAACTTGATGTGTCATTTTTAAAATCCTAGACAAGATGTTCTACCAATATACTATGAATGGTACATGGCATGTCTGTAAGGCAAATCCTAAAACAAGTAATCTTTAAAATTTGGGGTCAAAACATTGCAAAAAACAAATTGTTTACCAAGCATCAAACATTCGGCATTGACAAATGCTTGTTACTCACTGTATTTAAATTCAAAAAATCTTTTAAAAAGTATTTGTTTCTTTATTAATCCTAATGAAAATCACACACAGCAAAGGCAACTCCACCACTGTCATGCACAGTTAAAAAGTATAACATCCAGGTGGCAAAGACTGGCACCAACCACAGGAATTCTATTCCAAACCGTTTTTTTTAAGGCAGATATGAAATGCAGAAAACAGTGTAACTCATATTATCTGTGTACAGTGGGCTCAACAGCTAGCATCAAGAGCAGCTCAAGGCCCCGTCAGGCTTCGAGTGTGTGTGCTTTGTCAAGGAGAGCAACGTGAACTAGTGGTCTTATTTAAATACCCCCTACCAGGCAGTGCACAAAACATTCAATTCAAAATGCATTAGTCATTAATTAATACATAATTATAAAATGGCAAAAGAAAAATTCCTGGGCTATGATTGGTCAGTGCTGACCCTCAACAGTGATGTTATTGTAGCACAACCTTACATCTATTCAAAAAGCACCTGCAAATGTAGTTTAAAAAATTTCTTTTTTTCACCTTGTTTCTTTTTTTTTTATATATATATACAGTATAATTGCAAGGATGTACTCCAGGGCGTGTCATGGTGATAACGTCACTTCTTGGGTGGTGGACACACTTGGCATGCAGCCTCTTTCCCAACCACCCGAGGTGTGACTTTATCCCAGCATGACACATATCCTGTCATGCATGGTTGCTTAAATATTGCATACACATAATGCCAGCTAGTGCAAATACAATAAAGTGCTACAGTATACTATCCAGAAAGCAAAAAGGTACCGGCACACGCTGCAACCTGGGTTAGTTTGTGAGCCACTCTGCATCAGTTTGTTACTTCAAACAAGCAAGGGATGTCACCAAGTCACTTTTTTGCAGAAAGAAGAGAGCATACCTGGTGGTTATTGTCCAAGAAAGTGCTTCATTTTATTAAAGTGCACACAAACAATACAAGTAATTTCCAATGCCAGGACGCTAAACAATCTTCACTCTCGCTCTCTCTCGCCCCCCCACTCCCTTCAGTAAGGGTCCACGTGACCTACAGTGTAATTACAAAAAACATTAAACAGATCTTTGGCCATCTTAGCATATCGGCACATGCAAATGAGCCACATGAATATTCATAGAGCACTGTATTTCATTTACTTGTACACAAAGCGCCATTACAGCCTCTTTAGCATAGCAGTTCTACTCATTTCCATCCAGTATTCATATCGCCCATACATTGCTTCATATTAAACTATTTTTTTAGTAGACAATTTCATATTACAGAATTACAAAGCGCCACGTATTGAAATCATGGGCGGCATCAAACGGCAACCTTTCTTAAAGTAATAAAGTCCAGTTCAGATTTGCTTCTGATTGTTACTGTCAGACATGTATCGTAGTTGCATCATTCTTCCTTCAACCTAGGATATATAGGATAATGCATGGGGAACGGTTGACAACAGGGCTATTCTTTCACCGAGTTGGCACTAAAATGACGGACTACCTCGAGAGCGCAGCTCAAGAGGTAATTCGTCGCCATAGTGCCAACGAGGTGAAAGATGCCCTGTTGTCAACTGTTCCCCATGCACTTTTCTTTATAGTGTATGGTTGAACGTCGTTTTTTCGGGGGGAAAAAAATCACTACAGCATGTTTCTGCTTCAAAACATTTTTACTGGGTTACTAGAAGGAAAAAAGAACTTTACATTTTGAAAGTTTTCACGCTTCACATTTTAACTGTTTAAGAACTTAACATTTTGAATGTTTTAACTCTAAACATTAGTACTGTCACCTACATTGCTGCTTTCGCTATGTGTCCTGTCTAGGGAGTGAGCCCTAACTGTCAAATGCTGCTTGAGGACACAGTGTGTGACGTTCGCAGTGCAGTAGAAAAAATTGTTCTGCT
The DNA here is from genome assembly GCA_016271365.2 of Neoceratodus forsteri. Lineage (NCBI taxonomy): Eukaryota > Metazoa > Chordata > Ceratodontiformes > Ceratodontidae > Neoceratodus > Neoceratodus forsteri. Next base: position 122,101,753 of record JADMNL010000022.1, read on the forward strand.
GCACTGCGAATGTCACTAGTGTGTGACTACAAGGTTTCGACAACAATGGATTTCGGTGGAGAACAACGTTCCACCATACACTATATGATGTGTAGCAGACTGTAGATGTAATTGTCACAATGCTGATGAAGTCGCTGTCATTGAACATACAATATCCCATTTCAGTCAGGCAGGGGAAAAGTGATATGTTAATAAAATCAAACTGAAACAAAAGAGGACCACCGCGATAATTCCTAATGGACTCATTTTATAATCTCAATAAGACACTTCTGGGCATGCTTTGTACTGGGATAATGGGGCTTCTCGGGTGGTGGAAACACCCAACCCTTGTTCTCCTGCTTCAACCCACCCAAGGCGTGCCACTATCCCAGCAGAAAGCACACCTTGTCAAGTCTTACTGGTTAATGAAAGGGACACTGTCAGTTTTTTGACCAGTTTTCAGTGTCCCTTTTTTACTGTGCCTGCCATACATCAAGGCTCACTGATAGCTGCTATTTTCAATTATGTGAATGTTTTCTTAGTAAGCAGAGTATCCAAGTCCAGAGTTATAAGGTAAAATTCCAAACCTTATCTGGCATGGTCTGCTCCTTCCTGTGCATCCCTGCCAGTGCTGTAGTGCTGATCGCACCGAACTCATGCATGAACGGGTTTGACCATTTTTAGTCATATCAACTAAATATATCTCAGCATTCCATTCACTGAACTTATTTCAGCAATATTTTTCTTTTTCAAAAATGAGGGTTGTTTCAGCTTGAAATCACAGTTTAAAAAGTGCTCTGAACCTGTTTCACTTTTTAATCTGTGATTTCAAGCTGAAATAACCCTCGATTTTGAAAAAGAAAAGTCCCTTACTCCTCAATGTTGCATCAAGAGTGTAAGGTGCATAACAAACCCACTCACCTACATTCTGGTGACACCATTTTCCCTCCCCAGTACCAATGAGGGGTACAATTCCAGGTAACTCCTGTACCACTGTGGAGGGTGAGATGAGTGGCACCAGGGGCTCCACACCAGATGCTTTCAGTGCTATCCTTTGTGCTGTCTTGTTTCCTGAACCCATTCAGAGATCCATTGCATGAGACCTGAGTCTCGGTTTCCAAGTTTATCCCTCGTAATCCATCTCCACGACAATCAGCTGTGCCTGAGTTCTCATGTCCCATTTCCATAGGGCACCCAAACCTGCCCTGTGTCTCTGACAGCCTTACCAGAGCAGGCACCCACAGTCCCAATGGGACCAGTGATCCACTGGAGCACCCATCCCCTTGGGAGCTTCTCAGCCTGGGCGCCACAGAGAACAATGCTCAGCAGGACGGTCACTTCTGACGCCCTGTCCCACTTGCAGTCCTTACCAAGGAGCCATGCATTAGACTGGCCAGCAACTTGCTCCCTCTCCAGTTTGTACTCTCCACCATCTTAAAACTAACTACATCATATGGGACCTCCTATTTATGGACTGGCCAGGAACAACACTTCCTTGCTGCCCCTCTCCCAGACAGTGGAGAGCAAGGCATGCCTAAATGTGTAGCTTCCTCTGGGAATCTGAGATGAGTATGAATATTTGCTAACTATTTGAAAAACGGTACTTGCTAAGTTCTGAAGGAGCTCACTTTTCTTGTTTCGGATGACGACCCCAAACAGTTCTGAAAAGTTCTTGTTTTTTAGTTGTCTGTTCAAACATATTGACTTACATGTGATTTATTTTTTTATCCTAAGAGTGGGAGGTTGGCAGTATAGCCTAGTGGTTAAAGTGATGTGCTGTGAATGAACTTGGAACATCTAGTAGTCCTGGGTTTGATCCCTGCAACCTCTACTTGCATACTGTGCAACTCTGAGTAAGTTACTTAACTATCCAGTGTTCCCAGGTCACCCCTGAAAACAGGCACTTGTGCTGAGTGGGTGTTACCAAAAAGATAAACATTTTCCTCCTCCTTCTTCTTCAGTATTGCTCCCCCCCAACCCTCCATGGTAGGTACTTGTAGTCAGGATACTTGCTCTCAAGTGGCTGGATTTATGTGTGTGAAGGTAGAGCACTGAAGTCGAAGGTGCAGACCTGCAGGAGGTTGTTGCATATTTTCTCTACCTAATTTCTCCAAGGGCTGTCGATGTGCAAAGATATGCACGGTGCCTAACATCGGCCCTCCCCGGTGGGAGTGTCTCTATTTGCGCTGCCACATGACTTCATCAAGGTGGCAGCCAAACAGCAGAAAAGCACTGTCACCTGAAGCAGGAGAGCTGTCCCTAAGATGCTGAGTGTTCCTTCTCGAAGCTGAACTTTGATAACATGAGTCTGCTTCCAAATGTGGGCACAGATATTTTCATATTAACTGCAGTGTTACTGCCAGTGCCTCTGATTGGATGGCCTGGGTTGTGCAAATTAAAGAATAAGACATCTACAGAGCATGTGTTGTGCTGGGATAATATCACGTCTTGGGCGCATTAGGAAAAGCAAGGTGAGACACAGCTGGAGCTGTCTTTTGACCAATCAGCTTTCAGGGATTTTTCCCTCCGTTTTATAATTCTGTGAGAACTATGCTCTCCCTCCCTGCTAGCCGAGTGCCATACCTCCATACTGCACTTGATGCGCTGCTGATTCCAGTATGGGATACTTCAGCACGCAATCAAACCCTAGCCAATGGTAGGCCACTGGCAGGTCCCATGACCTACAATATGTGTTAAAGGGCATGTGTTCACATCTAATAAATAGAGCTGAGTGTTTTATTTATTGTGTTTAAAGGACACTGTAAACCCTCCTTAGCTGAGAAACTGTCCCTAGTTTAAAAAAAAAAAATTATGATTGTTCGTATTCTGCAGAATACACTGATGTAGTTGGTAGTTTGATTCCGATTCCTTTTTTCCTTTTAAAAGTGAAAAACAGACTGCCCACCATACTGTTGTCATCACCCCCAAAATGTTTGTTTACATTCCTTAATCATCTTCACTGCATCTTTCCTGGACTTGGAACACCCCCAACAGAGTCTATCCACTCAGGATGCAGTGGGAGGAGAGGGGACTGTTGCATCATGAGGGGCTGCTCTGTTTGTGATCTTCCTAATGTTCAAGAAGTATGCAATAAAAGTAGATCAAGGATTTGAAACAAAACAAGGTTTTGTGTAATTACTCCATTAGCATGCATTTCATGTCTACTAAGAAAGGAGCTAAATTATACAATGGGGTTGGAGACTAGGGGACTCTGATTGATGCCTTTATGCTGTGGTAAATCCTGGCGTTACCCATGCAAAAAGGTGCCAGTCACCCACATCTGGAATCTCTAGCTTTTTGAAATCATTCTGACACCCAAACAACCAAGGAGAAATTGGCCATATTTGCTCCCCGCTAAGTTGTAATGCAAAGGCGGGAGTTTGAAATGAACTGCAGTTTTGAACTGACAGCCCGCAACAGTCTCAAAACCCGCTACACATTCCATCAATTGCTTTATTTTTAGTAATTGATTCCTCGTCCCCTGTGTTGTTATGGCTTCACCCTCTGGTCCCAGGACTAACTGCTACTAAACTCTGATCCTATCCCTAATCCCTGTACCTGGTAAGTGCTTCAGCCATCTGCGTGATGCTCCCCCCGCTCCTCCATGCAGAGTGGTCCTGGGAAGCCCGATTTGGGCTGCTGCTTTACTGCCTCCAAATAAAACATATACAACCTAAACAAGTGAAATCCACCAAAAACACCACTGGAAAAAAATTCCTTTCATATCAACGGTGACTGACTTGTTGACTCTTCCTGGATACTGCAAGCTCGCTCCCTGGTAAGTGGGGGACATAAAAATGCAAGTGGGAAACAGACTGCATTTCTTTTAACTCACAGACCCCAACAGAAAGAAATACACCTCGCGTACCACAAAATATGTATTTTTTAAATGTATCCTCCATAAGACGTGGAACGGAGCACCTGCCTCACCTCTCTCCACAAGTGTACTGGTACCGGGCTCCCTTTCTCATTCCCCACATCAGTAGCTGGCAGCTGCTAAATTAACACCCTGATCACATTCAGTACACAATTAAAATGAAAACACTTCACTAAAAAACAACATCTTTCTCAAATGCAAGAGCCAAAGTAAAAAGGAACCGCTAAACCCAAACCAAACCCGGAAGTATATAAAAGAGCAGTCTTGTCCCTGGCGCTGCACTCTCTAAACGCACACTAAAAACTGTCAGGCTGTCTGTTTGAAAAAAAAAATGAAAAAGCAACTGAAACAAGGCTCTCTTTTTTCATATACATAAGAGTAACTCAGCTGCATGCAGGATGGTGGGATGGTGGGGGGTGTCAATGCAAGTGAAACCTCACCATCTCTCTTCCAGTAATCATATGAGAGTGGGGAAGTATTCTACAAAGCAACTGGGAACTATTTTTTCTGGAGGAACAATAATTTCAATAAAAATTATTTAAAATAGTAAAAAACAGAATTTTTTTATTTTCTCATTATGAAAAGTGAAGGGGACATTGTATAATCACAATAAACCACTCCAGGGTGTGGGTTGTGCTGGGATTTACCCACTTCTGGTGCAGATTTGGTCATTCGGCTGCCCAGGCGTGGGTAAATCCCAGCATAACCCACACCCAGTCATGGCTTATTGCTTAATTGAACAACCAGCAATGTCAATGAATTTTAGAGAAGGTAAACAATCATAAAATGTAGGTTTTAAGAAATAGTATGATGCAAAGAGGGTCAACAATGTCCTTTTAATGTGTTAATAATGACTTTCTACTGGTATAATACGTTATTTGTTTGTGCAATGGATCTAGTGGGTTTTTAACTTTATTTTCAAACTGTTAGTAAAAAGAATCCAATAGAATTCTGCTATTGTGGTGCAAGTAAACCCCAACTTCTTAGGAGCACAGTGTTCTTCAGTGACAAACTGTAGATTTATTTCTATGTTTTCAGAAGAAATAGACACTTTTGGTGGCAACAAATTGTACTTTTGTTTGTAATAGTGTGGCCCATCTCTGTATGGTTTTACAGTGTTTTTAAAGGTAAATACTGTAGCTTCTGTTTTATCTTCCCAAGTGAAATCTGATTTGGAAGTAACTCTCACCTTGTAACTCATAAAAAAAGCTCACAAATTATCAACAATCACATATTTGTATTAAATCTATAACATTTGAAGGGGAGAAAGCCTAAATTATTTCTCTGACAAAATCTGCAAACAGATTTGCAGTTTCCTATTGAAATACACTGCCTGCTTTGCCAGTAGAGATTTCCTGACTTAGTAGTAAGAGGATTCCACTGGATTCCTTTTTGCTCATAGTCGGTAAAGGGAGGGTAACGTGCATGGCTTCAAGTTTATACTGTATATGACTGAGAGATATTAGGAGGCAAAACTGCCCTATTGTAATAGGGAAATGGTTTATAAAATTCATATGGGTTATTCTATCCCTGTAAAGCTCTCGTGAGGTACACTTTTTTTTATGTTTCATGTGTTTTGCTTTCAGTAAAAGGGGATTTTGGGGTCACTGCCAAGCCCATTGCAGTTCAAAATAGCAGGAGCTTGGCAGTCTGGATCAATGACCATGCAGTGTGGTCATAATACCACTCTCTGCTTGCTGGGCAGAAACTTTGGGTATTTCAAAGGACCCAAAGCCATTCCAATCAGAGGGTTCTTCAGTCCTTTGATTTGCATGAAGCTGGTCAGCTGCAAACAGCCGATTGTCTTTCAATGTCAGGAGCCTCTCAGCCAGGCAGGGACGCTGTCAGCTTTCTGTATTTTTTCACTTTCTTGGCAAGTAGCCATATCTAGCACTAACTTTCCATATAAAGTGCCAGTAGAACTTAACAGAATGATTTAGCCTCTGTTTTACTTTATTTTCATATTTTCCCCAACGCAACTGAACCCCCAGCAGACCGTTAGGGGCATGCATGTTGAACATGGCACCGAAGTGCTGGTAAAGTTGTGCTTTGCCGTGGTTGACTTTTTGCAAGCAGTGTATTTTAAAGGCATTCTGTGACAGGGTCCAGCTTTCTGAATGCCACAAAGCAGCTCGTTTATAAAAACAGCACTATTGCATCAGTATTTTAGGTGCAAAATATAAAGCTGTGACTCCTGGCAAGTGCATTAGGAGTCAAAGCTTTACATTTTGCATCTAAAATTACTGATGCTATAGTGCTGTTTTTATAAACAAGCTACTTTATGGCATTCAGAAAGCTGGACCCTGTCACAGAATGCCTTTAAAATACACTGCTTGCAAAAAGTCAACCTCGGCAAATCGTCACTTTACCAGCACTGCGGCACCATGTTCAACATGCACGCGCCTAATGAGTGGTCTGCTGGGGTTTCAGTTGGATCGGGGAAAATATGAAAATAAAGTAAAACAGAACCTAAATCATACTGTTAAGCTCAGCAGGCATTTTATATGGGAAACAGTTACTTGCCAACAGGGGCATTGTTAACCCGGGGCCAGAGGGGCCAGTGCCCCAGCTGTCTTGCAAATGGCCCCGGGTTAAACTGCTGTGAGCTGAGCTTTTTTGGTTTGTTTGGTTTTTTTCCCCCAGGCAAGCTTTTCTTGGAGCAGAGCTCTCCCAGAAAGGAGTGGAGATGCTTGTTGCCTGGCTGCCCTGCCCCATTCTGCCTCAGCACTCGTAGTTGGTCCCTCCTTCTATTTGCATGTCATTATTCCAAACACCCATCCAACCCAGCAGCTGAAGATCCATGAGTAATGAATGGGAAGGGATCTGATATCTCCTTTTTTAGTGGACTACAATGTATCTGCACCAGTTTGCTATCCTTCTGTGAATATCAATTGTGAGTATATTTTTTGCTTACAAAATTAACAAGCATTTGTCAATGCCGAACGTTCGCTTGCAGGTGTTTGCAGTGGTGTTTGGCATGTATGGTGCTTTACCCTAATGCCCTGTGCGATTGCCGGTATTTGCACAATAAATTGTCAGCATGACCTTTTTGTTACCCCCATTGTGCGCTACATAGGCAGAAACACATTTTGGGCAGGATGTGAAAAATGACAGCTGTACTGCTCATAAGGAAGTGTGGTAAAATGGCAATGTTGAAAATCTGGAGTGGAAATATTGAAAATTCGCAAACCTAGGAGTGTGTGTGGGAAGTGTGCAATGCACGCTGGTAAAACAGTGATTGTTAGGAATTTTTTCACCAAATTGTCAACATTGGCAGTTTAAAACCTCTGCTAATGAACAATGACACTGTGATTTTCTTAATGTGTCCCATACACTGAGTTCGCAGACCGACTGTGCCATTGTGCGCTACATGGGCGGAAACACGTTTTGGGCAAGATGTGAAAAATGACAGCTGCAGTGCTCATAAGGAGGTGTAGTAAAATGGTAATGTTGAAAATCTGGAGTGAAAATATTGAAAATTCGCAAACTTACGAGCGTGTGTAGGAACTGCGCAACACAGACTCATAAAACAGTCATATTTAGGAATTTTTTCACCACATTTTCAGCACAGCCATTTTAAGACCCCTGCTCGTGATCAGTGTCACTGTGATTTTCTTAATATGTCCCATATATTGAGTTCGCACACCGACTGCGCCATTGTGCGCTACATGGGCAGAAACACATTTTGGGCAGGATGTGCCAAATGACAGCTGTACTGCTCATGAGGAGGTGTGGTAAAATGGCAATGTTGAACATCTGGAGTGCAAATATTGAAAATTGCAAACATAATGAGCGTGCGTAGAATAAGTAATAACACATACTCGTAAAACAGTCATTTTACGAATTTTTCACCAAGTTTTCAACATAGCCATTTTAAGACCTCTGCTCATGAACAGTGTCACTGTGATTTTCTTAATGTGTTCCTCACATTGATTTCAATAGATAATCGACCGCGCCTATTGTGCGCCACATGGGCGGAAAAAATGTTTTGGGTGAGATGTGAAAAATGACAGCTGTACAACTCATAAGAAGGTGTGATAAAATGGCAATATTGAAAATCTGGAGTGAAAATATTGAAAATTTGCGAACTTACGAGCCTGCGTAGGAACTGCGCAATGCACGCTTGTAAAACAGTCATTTTTTTGAATTTTGCACCAAATTTTCAGCATGAGGTTTTTGGGACCCCTTCTCATGAATGATGTCATGGTCATGGCATTATTCAAGGTGGAAGGGTAATTTGTAATTTCGTGCAGTGCCTGCGAAATCACCCTTCGTGCCCAAATAACACCATGACAGTGACATCATTCATGAGAAGGGGTCCCAAAAACCTCATGTTGAAAATTTGGTGCAAAAATTCAAAAAAATGACTGAGATATGCAATAAAGTTGAACCCCCCCTATCTAGTCCATTATACAGCTTACCGGCATTTCCTCAGTTCGCGGGTCACCTTTGAAGAGCGCAGACGTGTTCCCAGTCCACCAAGATCGCTATACCGAGTCCGGAGGTAAGTATGGGTGGGGGTGAGGAGGTTGGGTGCGCAGTTGGCGGGTAGTTGTGGGAGGGGTTGGGAGATGCCGCCATGGGACAGTTTTTTGTTTTACAGGTTTTTAAAAAAAGATGATGTGGGACATTTGCCACGCTGGGGTGGGCTCTCTGCGTGGCACAAGATGGCTGGGGGCCGAGGAGCTGACGGGGATTGGGCACCCCGCCGGCAACTACGCTGGGGGCACCGAGGGAGCCGATGAGGGATTGGGCACCCGCTGGCGCAAAATACAGCAACATTTGCCACGCTGGGGTGGGCTCCCGGCGTGGCAGCAGGATGGTTTGGGGCCGGAGCCGACGGGGATTGGGCACCCCATCGGCAACATGTTTGCCACGCTGGGTGGGTCCCAGCGTGGCATGAAAGCTTTGGGGGGTGGTGATGGACATGCACGGGGAGGTAGCACGTGATGCGGGCGCACTCAGTATGGCAGCGCGTGTTTTTCTTTGAAGCAAAGGAACACCGCTGTCACACTGAGCTGCTGCACCATTGGTGCAGAACGCCACGCCTGCTCAAGGGAGCAGTGTATTGGGAGAGGCACAACCTAAGTGTGCTACTCTCCCAAAACGTCCCTTGCGCATGCGCGCAAGTGAACGTAAAAAGTAAAGTTTAAAATAAAAAACTAGAAAAATTAAATAAGGTAAAAGGTAAGTATAGAAACACACAAATGCATGCAAGTTATTACCAAGACACCTTAAGGCCCCAAACATTTATTCTGTAAGATATGTATGTGTGTGTGTGTGTGTGTGTGTGTGTGTGTGTGTGTGTGTATATGTGTATATACTGTATTGTGTGTGTGTGTGTGTGTGTGTGTGTGTGTATATATATATATATATATATATTCATTGCAAGAAACTTCATTAATGTATTAGTTAGGGTTGGTAGCACAGTGATGAAAGTATGGAAATGTGATGTTAGGGTTACCCTCCCTACCACCCCACCCCCACACTCCACATACCAACTGATGGGGTGTGCCATGGGGTTGTCAGGCTCAACTCTCACCTCATTCCATGTGTAAGCAAGCTGACATGCTACAATATAGAAGAATTGGGTGAGAGTTACGTTTGATGACCCCATGGCACACCCCAACGTCAGTTGGTGTGTGGAGGGGGAGGTGCTGGTGGGGGTACATCTAACATCACATTTCCATACTTTTTGTTGCTGTGCTATCAACCCTAACTGATGCACTAATGAAGTTTTTTGCAATGAATTTCCCTTCTTTTTGAGAAAATGTAATGTAACTGGTAACTGGCATGTGTTTATGGAAGTGTGGGCCCTCTGGGCCTTGCACTCCTTTCACGTTGCCCATTTTTTGCATAATGGTATGTGTTTGTGGGAACTTGGGCCCTCTGGTCCCTGCACTCCCACTTGCACATAAGTACAGAGCCATACAGCAGCCCCCATAGTACTGAAAAGGAACCCTCGTAACACTCACTTGCCAATATCTCAGTAACCGTAGCAACTATGGAAAAAATTCCTCTGCAGTTCTAATCATGATTTCAAAACCTCCATGTGTGCTTAGTTCATCTAAAGCTGTGGATAGTGAAAAATCCGCATCTTGAATCATTTTCAAGATATGGACACCGAAAGGCTCTGCGGGTGCCACAATGTTATCCTATGGGAAATTTCTCAAATTCGGAACACTGTAACTATGGGCCCATTGAGTGTTTTGGGACAAAACCACCAAAATACACACCTGTTGGGATAAAGCTTTGCCACCCTGCAAATTTCATCCCAAAAGCACAATGCACCTTGGCACAATGAAGTGACAAAGAAAATAACACACGGGACAATGTTTTCAAGCTTTGTTTTCGTGAAAACAAAATGTTTTCACAACACCTCTATACCTTATAATGAAATCTTTTCATGCACAAAAATATGTTGTCAAGCCACCTTTTTTTTGTGCGTGGTCATTATCACGCACACAAAAAATATTTTCGCAAAAGCAAAAAACCAAAATGGTGGAACAATTTTGAAAAACATATTTCCAGACTACCTGCACAAAAACTGATGCCAGGGGCAAGTTCCACAAGGCCCGAATAGGTAAACACAAGTGTTGGTATTTAGCAAGAGGCACTATCTTTCGATTTACAAAGTGTTTTTTTTTTCTCTCGCTAACTGAAAACAAGATGGAGGCAGCATGAAACAAAAATCTGGAGCACGAAAACAAAAATGTTTTCACAGTGGTCATATAAATTTTGTCATAGGCTAAAATGGGACAAGAAAAACTTGCATTAGTTTTCCCCCTCCACCCTTCACACACAAACAAACATTGGGGTGTGCCATGGGGTCGTCAGACCCAACTCTCACCCTATTCCATGTGTAAGCAAGATGAAATGCTACAGTATAGGAGAATAGGTGAGAGTTAGGTCTAATGACCCTATGGCATACCCCCGAATGCCTGGTGTAAGGGGGTGGGGTGAGGGAAGGGTGGAAACCTAACATCACATTTCCATACTTTTATTGTTGTGCTATCAACCCTAACTGGTGCATTAATGATGTTTTTTGCAATAAAATTCCATTCTTTTTGAGAAATTGTAATGTAACTGGTAACTGGCATGTGTTTGCGGGAGACTGGGCCCTCCAGGCCCTGCGCTGTCTTCACATTGCCCATTTTTTGCATAATAGTATGCATCTATGGGAGCATGGGCCCTCTGGGCCCTGCACTCCCACTTGCACATATGAATGGAGCCATACAGCAGCCCCATAGTACTAAAAAGGAACCCATATAACACTTATTTGGCAATATCTCAGTAACCATAACAGCTATGAAAAAAATTCCACTGCGGTTGTAATAATGACTTTGAAACCTCTACGTGTGCTTAGCCTATCTAAAGCGATTAGCAAAAATTAGTATTATCTCCCGAATCGTTTTCAAGATATGGGAGCCAAAAGGTGCCGTGGGCACCGTAGTGTTATCTTATGAGAAATTTCTCAACTTCGGAACGCTGTAACTATGGGCACATTGAATGTTTTGGGATCAAGCCACCAAAAGGCACATCTGTGGGATCAGGGCTTGCCACCCTACAAATTACAGCCTAAACGCACAATCCAACTTGGCACAATGAAGTAACAAAGAAAACAACACATGGGACAATGTTTTTGAGAATTGTTTTCGAAAAAACAAAAATGTTTTCACTACACCCCTGTACCTTATAATGAAATATTTTTGTGCACAAACAAAAAGTTTTTGATAACGTTTTTTGCAAAAGTTTTCGCAGTGCATGTATAAATTTTCCCATAGGCTAAAATGAGACATGAAAAACTTCCATAACTTTTGAACAGATTAATATTTTTTCACCAAATTTTCAAAAGGCACCACTTTGACCCACGCCACATATACGCATGTACATTTGAATCCAAACAGATGCACCTTTCAGTCTGTTAAGCCTGATGAAAAACCGCACAAAAGTTGAGGATTTTTCAAATTTTTGACACTCTGCAGTTCCACAACTGTACATCCAGCCAAAATGAAACTTTGTATTTTTTTTTACTGTTAAATCGTTTATTGACTTTTTCAATTTACAATAATCAGGATCTACTCAGGGCAGAGGAAATATAAGAGAGTTGTTGGTTACATAGACAACTTAACATCAGAATCAGTAAGATGAAATTTTATCTTTAACATGCACTTACCCAGTAAAATGCTGTGGCTGACCTTGAAGAAATGGAGGGACAAGGCTTCAATGTTCCACTTAACTGGTACATTGGTTCTCTCTGTGGGTTCAGGTGTTGTCTAGGCTTCTGCCACCCTAAGTGAGATCAGACACAAAGAACCATTATTCTGTATACTAACTGACATAACTATATATATTAGAGAGAACAATAAATACATATCACTTGTTTAGGTCACAGACAAGTGGGTCAGAGTAGGCCCCAGCTATATTTCAGGTATTAGGTAGTAAGTCCTACAACCGAAGGTTCAGCCTACCCCAGTTTTAGGAGTGACATATCTAGTAAAGAGAGTCCAGCACTGTTCATATGTTTACATAAAGTCTCTGATCAGGTGGGAAAGTCTATCCATGGTGCCTATCCGGGCCTTGGACGCTAAGAGTTCTTTGGCATTGGGGGGTTCTGTTGTTCTCCATCTGCATACCAGCAGGTGTTTGGCCTGCATGGCCCACAGAGCTAGCCAGTGGTGTTCTATGTCTCAGAGATATGGAGCCTCTGATTTCATACTCAAAAGAAGAAGGGGGACAGACCTGGAGATAGGTTTTTGTAGTATTGTAGTTCCCGTCTCACAGACATAATCCCATGTTTGCTGTACTAGGGGGCAGGTCCATGGGATATGTAGTAGGTCCCCAGGGTGGGAGGTGCATCTCCAACATAGGTTCGACTTTAACACCCCTGCTTTGTGGAGCACCACTGGTGTGCAGTACCAAGAGTGGAGGATCTTGTTTTGTATCAGTTGACTTTTTGTATCTGTAAAGTATTTATGTGCTGTATTCTAGCATTCTTTCCACTGTTGGTCTGTGAACTCAGTGTTCAGGGCAGTTTCCCACTTTTGTTTAGATTTTTCTGTTTGGCTGGGTAAAGTGTCCCTAAGGGCTGTATGTATAGAGCTAGCTAGGCCCCTTTCTTTTTGTAACCAGAGGGGTATGACCTGGGTTTCCCTCTTTGGCAGTTGGGAAAGATAGCTTCAGACTGTGCTGCAGATTTGCAAGTACCTCCAGAAGTCTGAGGTGGGGAGTTACCATTTGGCCTGCAGATTGGCAAAGGTGTCCACTACCATAGTGGCTGGGGCCAGTAGGTCCTCTATCTTGGATATTCCCCTGTAAACCCACCCCTTCCAGTGCACTGTTTTTTTGTCTATACATAGCCTCTTATTCCCCCATAAAGGGGTCAATTTAACTGGGACGAGGGTAATTTTCGGCCTTCTCCTTATTGTGGTCGAGCATTGCAAGGAGGCTCCTATGGTGAGGTGTAATTTGAGTTCTACAGGGGGGTATTGTAAATCAGGAGCGATTGGGATCCTGTTGCATGCAGCCAGCTCTATGTCTACCCATTGGGGTCTGGGGGCATCGCCTACTCAAAGCCAATGTAGAGATTGTGCCATGTGAAAGGCCCACTTGTAGCCTTAAAACCACAGGAGGCACCCCCCAATGCTCCAGTGTGTTAAGTGGGGCATCTATTTGTTGGGTCTGTTGGGCGGTTATAGTGGGGAGTTGCATGGATTGAAGATAGGAGCACATTGCTTGGGGGTTAGCCTCTCTCGAGGAGGTGTACAGGGAGGAGTAGTACTCTGCCATAAATGCATTTAAGTCAGTGTCCTTGGTGTGTACTACACCGGAGGTGTCTTTTAGCCCGGCAATGTGTCTCTCCATTTGTTGCTTCCGCAACTTGTAGGCTAGTACCTTGCCCCCTTTTCCACCCCCCTCCCAGTATTTATGTTTCAGCCTCAGAATGGAGATCTCTGCCCTCCTCGAGAGGAGGGAATTAATCTCCATGCAGAGGCCTATTATCTTCCTTCTGTGGGGTTCCCGTTGGGCCTTCCCTCTCTGCTCTTTTTGTTGGTGTTCCACTGTTCTGAGGGCATCCTCTAGTTCTCTGAGTTGCTGCTCCCTGCATTGTCTCCTAGCTGCTGCATATCCAATTATCTTACCCCGCATCATGGCTTTGAATGCCTCCCATCTAGTCCCTACCGTGGTGTCCTGGGCAGGGTTTTCTTGGAAAAACAGCCTGGCTTCAGCTTGGGCCCATTTCAGGATGTCCATATCTTTAACTAGTAAGGGATCTAGCCTCCAGGAGGCGGATATGGGGATGGGGGGCCCCCCCAGAGGATATCCAGCTAGACTGGAGCATGGTCAGAGATTATGATAGGTAGTATGTTGGAGGCTAGGGTGACCTGTGTGATCTAGGGGGAGGTTAACAGGAAGTCAATGCAGCTATAGAAACCATGTATTTAGGAATAAAGGGAATAATCCCGCTCTCTAGGGTTTATCACCCACCATACATCTGCCAGTCCTTGGTACCTCATCGAGTTTAATAGGTCTCTGTCCATTCCCATGTGAGTTTTCCCCTCCCACTACCTTCTTATCTATAAGAGGGTCTAGGGTCAGGTTAAAGTCCCCCCAATAATAGTGGGTATCCCACTTTGGGTCAAATTAAGGATGGTTTTAGAGTTTTAGTGGAAGAAGGCCAGGTCATCCTTGTTGGGGCCATATAGATTCCCTAATAGGATGGGGTTTGCAGGGGTTTGGAAGGTACCGAACACCTACCTGCCCTGCGGGTGTGCCCTGGACATGATGAGAGACCACTGCAGTTGCTTGTGTACCAGGATAGCTACCCCACTTTTTTGGGTTGGAGCGGAAGCGAGAACCTCCAGTCCCACCCAGTCCCTTTTAAGGAGTTCATGATCTTTTTTAGTAAGTTTCATCTCCTGCAGAAAGGTAACCTGGGTTTTAGCCTGTTTCTGGTATGATAACACCTTTTTCCTCCTCACCGGTGTGTTCAACCCCCTCACATTCCAAGTAGTGTACTTTGTGTTAGCCATAATCATGCTTATCAGTGGAAAGTGGGAAGTGAATCATTTGGAAGGACCCGGTGGAGAGGAAGAGGTGTCCCCTTATAGGGAGTGTATACTGATAGACCAGGCTGCCCAACTGTTTGGACAGTGGAAAATACCCCAGATCTTCTATGGAGGTAGGTGCCGGACCAACTTGATAGCGTGGAGTCTCTGTAACGGGTTGCGCACCAGAGTCTTGGTAACACCCCCAGTGTAACTCCTGGGTAGTACCTGTACAGTGCAATCTACCTGTATTTGGGAGAGTCTCCAAAAATGGTATTCTCTCCAAGGATTCAACATGTCTGGTGTTAGATTTGTAGAACAACATCAACAGAAACAGAAACTCAAACCAAAAAGTAAACATATTTACAAGCTGCACTATCGTGCTCAATTGGAGCCATCCAGCATGTGTGATCGCTTGCCCATCTCGACACAGCAGGATCTGCCGGGTGGTTCCTGTGGACATGGTGGCCACGTATATCACTGGCCTATCAACATGTGCATTCCTCAGTGTAATGGAGGGGGGTTGGCAGCTGGCAGATAGGGTATGAAACTACCTTTCCCGACAGTGCTCGCATTAAGTAGAACTATGAGGGCTCGTGTGGAATACCTAGTACCAAGGGAGTAGGGGAGCCCTTGCGCCTGAGTGGTTGGTTGCCATGTATGGGTATGGGTTTTCCAGGCAGGAGGGCTCTGCATGTACTGGGATCCATCGTGGAGAATGAGGGTGTGGGGGGGGTGCACTGGCTTGCCAGGTTCCCTAATATCAGAAAAGCATCTCTGGGGCCGATCAGGGGTGAGTGATCCTCACTGCGATCTCCTCTTTGGGATTTGTCTCTCAGGATCTTCCCAGCCAGTGTTACTAAGGAGGAACATGATGTTGGGGGTGGGGTTCTGTGTGGTACTCAGGTATGGGGTAATGGTCCCGCTGCGGGTTGTTTCCCCATTGCTTTTGCTGTAGCCAAGCGTCAAGGAGCTGTGCCACCTCCAGAGATTGCCCATTTCTGCCTGTGCCCTCAT
Source organism: Neoceratodus forsteri (assembly GCA_016271365.2). Lineage (NCBI taxonomy): Eukaryota > Metazoa > Chordata > Ceratodontiformes > Ceratodontidae > Neoceratodus > Neoceratodus forsteri. Next base: position 122,117,674 of record JADMNL010000022.1, read on the forward strand.
TAGGTCTTACAGCACCTATTAAGTCCCCCACCCACCCACCTACCTACCTTGTGAGCATATCCCACACTTCAGCTCCTAGGGCATGTTCTAGGGGGGTGATCATTTGGCCAGGAGATCGTTGTGCCCTGAAGGGGTATAGTCTCAATGTCTTGTGATCTCCGGGCTCAACGCTGCTGATTTTGCAGAAGTTCCAAACCTAATATGGATCACCCCAGGTAAGCCTTACCCAAGGAGGAGAAAGAGAGAAAACAAAAAAAAAGAGAAACAAGGGTACTTATCTAAACAGGGCATGTCTGTCCAGAGGTAGTGGCCAGGGGGCTTCTAGATCTTGCTGGCGGTTCTGTTGCAGCCTGGCACATTTCGTGACCTTCGGTTGCTGTGTCTGGAGAATGCTGCATCATTGGTAGGCCCAAGTCTTCCGGGGTATCCACTCTGCTGGCCAGCATCGGGGTCAGGCAGGCCTGGGAGGGCATGTCAGTTGGAGTACTTCTTCGGAGTCCGGGTCTCTGGAGCTCAGTGATGGGGATCTCAGGATCTCATATGGGTTCTGCGTCATGTACCGAACCAGGGCCATGTTTTCTTCTTGTTGGTGTTCTCTGTCTGCCTCTTGTGGTGGGGGGCCCTGTTCATATGTGGGGATGGTCCCTTCACTTGTGGCTGTCCCTTGCCATTCTTTTCCTGCTGCACCGGGGAAGTTCTCCTTGGTCTTTTTGTTGGGGTTCCTCTCCGAGGTGAATTTATTCGGGGCTGGTGTGCAGGGGGAGCTGCCATGAGGTTTCTCTCATCGATCTCCTGTTTGCCAGTTTAGGAATGCTTCTAGTGCCACTAGTGTCTCAAAGGAAAGAGGGACCTCATTATGGATTATACGCATGGTAGCCGGATACCGGAGGGAGTATTGAATGCCCATTTTTTACATGTTGTGATGGGCTTGTGTATACTCCCTCCTCCTGTTGGAGAGGTCCTTGGAAAAATCCTGATAAATGGAAATGGATGCCTCTGCCAGATCAGGCACCTCACTTCTCTAGAACATTGTAGTAAATCTTGACGGACATTATAAGCCAGCAGTTTCATGAGGATTGCCCGCGGTTTGCCCCCTTTCAGTGGGACCGGAGCAAGGGTCCAGTGTGCCCGCTCAAGTTCTAATCGGTACTCTGATGTTAGGCCCAGGATTTCAGGGAGAGCCTGTTTAAGAAATTGGACTGTGTCTCTCTCTCTCCTCCAATTCCTCCGGAAAACCCAGCAGCCTCAGATTGTTCCTCCTGCTGCAGGTTTTCAAGTCATCTACTTTAACTAGGAGTAGATTTATGGAAGTATGTTGGTCTCTCTGGGCTGCTTGAATGGTATTGATTGCTGACTTGTGGGTTTGTGCCTGTATTTCTATTTTTGTTAGGCAGCTCGCCAGGCTTTGAATCGCCGTTGTTATGTGTTGCAAGGCTTTGGTGACTTCATCCATGCAGCATAACAGTCCTTCAAACATGGTATTAAAGTGAGTGAAGACAAGAGCTGGGCCCGGTACTACCACCATGCTGCAGGCCAAAATCACTGAAGATGTGTGAGGAGTAAGATATTTCCCAAGTCAAGAAAAAAAGGTATGTCCACGTAGCTAAGAGCTTAGGCAATTTTATCAGCATTTTGCCGTCGGTCGGTAGCCGATTTAGCTGTGGGAATTGTTGTATTAAGCAGTCTGATTGCTGCTGCTCACAATTCAAGCTGCCATCCTGCTTGCTGGTTAAGTCACACCCCCCAAAATTAAACTTTTCAAATCCAGAGATCTATGATTGAATGTTACACATGCAAATTTTCAGGCACATCGGAAAAACAATTGCAAAGTTATTAAAGTGCAAACTTTGGGGTTTAATATAGAAGTGGCCTGCTGGCCCTAACTAAAGTGGAACTACTGTGCGGGTGAGGGGAAGTGGGGTGCACAGAGGGTGGGTGCAGGTTGGGGGAGGGGACACGATGGTGAGGGACTGTTTTCTGTGTTTCAGTTTATAAAAAAATAAATTAAAAAATACTGCGGACCGTTTTCTGCTTTTTACAGGTGTAAGAGTTTGGGGGTTCATGTTAGCCACACTAGGGTTGTCTCCCACTGTGGCACACAATGGGGGTGAGGTGGGACAGGAAAATGCCAATGCGATGGGGGGGGTTAATCATGCTAACAAGGGGAATGGGCACCCCATTGGCAAGTGTGTCGGCGTTTGGGGGGATGATGCCAAAGAGGATTGGGCACCCCACTCAGCAAAGTGAGAGCAGGGCACTGAAGATGATGAGGATTGGGCCCCCTGTCAGCAAGCATGTCTGTGTTTGGGGGGATGATGCCGAGGGGGATTGGGCACCCTCCTCAGCAGACAAAACATGGCAAAGGGGCACATATGCCGACGGGGATTGGGCTCCCCCATCAGCAAACAAACTGGGGAAGGGGCATGCAAACAGGGGGATTGGGCACCCCCAAAGTTGGCTTGCTGGGGACTGTGAGAGGTTGACGGTGACAGCTGCCACCATGTTTATTGAAATGTTACACCAGGCAAGGCACTCCCTGCAATGAGGGGGCGCTCCCTCATTGTAGCGGCAAAATCATTTCAAGTTGGTGGCATGCTTACAGACTACTGTCATAGACAGCGTGCTCCTTCATTGATAACACATATATGAGCCCCAAAAAGCAGTGACGGCATTGGCCATAACACTGCCGCACCTCTGCAACCTGCTTCTCCGGCAAGCTACCACAACATGTTTCTTGTGCATGCACACAAGAAAACATAAAAATTTGAAGAAATGAGCTAAAAAACAGGAATTGTGCTGGTGTTTAAATTATGGAAAAAAGTATAACTCGTTAGCATCAAACCCAGGATGTTTCAAACTGCAGCTCTGAGCACTACCCACCACATCACTGCAGCACTGTCGTTGATTTCTGCTTTTCTATGTATTAGTATCTGTTACTGTGGAAGCAGAGAAATGTTCAAAATATATAGAAAGGTTTTGAAAGCAAACCAGACAATTTTTGTAACACCACATCTTTGGAAAACATGTAAAAATTGAAGAAAATGGTTGAAAAAGTACCTTTTTTTGGAAAAACAACACAAAAATGTTTGAAAAATGCTCCCTCGCTTATAGAAACATAACATAGAAACATAGATTTTGACAGCAGATAAGGACCGCTTGGCCCACCCAGTCTGCCCATTTCCCTACCTAATGGATAAGCTGCAGATCCTAGTTAACCAGCAGCCTACTTCTTCCTACCCCCAACCCCTAGAATTGCCTTATAGCTGTCCGTGCATGCTTGAATTCCACCACTGTTTTTGACTCCACAACCTCCTCCGGAAGGCCGTTCCATGCATCCACAACCCTCTCTGTAAAAAAATACTTCCTTACATTACCTCTGAGACGCCCCCCTTCTATCTTCAAATTGTGCCCCCTTGTTCTTGCACACCTCTTGTTTTGAAAGATCCTACCCTCTTGGACTTTGTTGATTCCCTTGAGGTACTTGAAAGCTTCTATCATGTCCCCCCTCTCCCGCCTTTCCTCGAGGCTATACATATTTAGCTCCTTAAGTCTCTCATAATATGTCTTCCGGTGCAGACACTGCACCATTTTAGTTGTCCTCCTCTCAACAGCTTCCATCCTGTCTATGTCTTTGCGGAGATTGAGTCTCCAGAACTGCACGCAGTACTCCTGACGGGGTCTCACCAACTGTCTGTACAGAGGGATAATAACTTCTTGTTTTCTACTAGTGATGCCTCTCCCTATGAACACTTCCATTTACATAGTACCTGATAACATGCGAAAACTGGAGAAAATGGTCGAAAAAGCACCTTTTTTTGTGAAAATATGAAAATGTTCAAAGACGTTCTCTGGGTTACGAAAATGGGATGCTTTCATATCCACAAACAGTACTTCATAACATGTGAAAGTTGGAGCAAATGGTTGAAAAGGTACCTTTTTTTCCCAAAACAACACAAAATGTTCAAAAATGCACCTTTGCTTCCGAAAATGGGAAGCTTCCACTTCTGCAAACAGTACTTCATTTTCAGAAACGAATGCTCCAGTTTCACAAAAAATGTCCCATTTTTGAAAAAATGCCCCAGTTTCACAAAAGATGCCCCATTTTTGAACCAAATATCCTATTCTCGCAAAAAAGGCCCACTTTTTAAACAAAAATGCTCCATTTTCAAAAACATTCCCCATTTTTGCAAAAAATACCAAATGTTTGAACAAAAATACCCCATTTTCACAAAAAATGACCAATTTTCAAACAAAAATGACCAATTTTTGAACAGAAATGCCAAATTTTCAACAAAAAAACACATTTTCGGAAAAATTCCATTTTTGTACGAACGATTAAGTTTTCCCATAGGAAATAATGGGAAATTCAAAGTTTAATAACTTTTGAACAGATCAATATTTTTTCATCAAACCTTCAAAAGACACATCTGTGACCCGAATCCTTCCTACTCTGTAAATGTCAGCCCACAGCATAAAGCCATTTCTGAGATCCAGGATGAAAAAAAAAATTCACAAAATCCAGATTTTTCTGTTTTTTCAACACTTTATATCTTGGAAATCACTTAATGAATTCCCACCAAATTAGGCAGATCAAGAGACCTACACCTAGAGATTACGCACTTCAAATTTCATACAAGTCTATTAAACGGTTCCAAAGTTATTAACCTTCACAGCCTGAACTTTAACATAAATGTGCACTTTCACCCTATCATGCCAGTATAATAAATATATATATAGATATATATATATATATACATATACATACACATATATATGTTATTTTTTTCACAGGCAGGCTGTTTTGGTTCTGAATTTTAGAACTGGCTGGGTTCTAGGAGGATTTCTGTTTTGATTGGAACTGTTTCTGCTCATTGATAAGATATGCAGTAGAACACCAAAGAGAGGCAGAGGTGGAGGGATTATTAAAAACAGACGTTCTAGTCTTCGCCATATATTGCTGGGTCAGGGTTTTCAAAGTCACCAGGACAAGGAGTTGCTATGACTCAGAGGTACACAGTTTCAACCTGTGCTGTACACAGTCATGTGAGTAGCAGAGGAAGAGTTACAGTGCTGGAATTTCACATTGCACAACTCCAAGCAGAGTTTCCTAACCCAGGTCACAGTCTTCTTGTTCTGTTCTCTCTTAATCCTACAAGCCTGCCCAGAAACAGTTGTTCTCTTCCATCCTTCCCTCACTGATCCTCACCGTCACTGGCACTATTTACAAGGAATTTGCTAAAAAAAAGCCTCCTGTGTGCAAATGATAGCTAACATTTTGAGGAGGTCTTCTTCATCAGGGCATGCAGTTATTGTCCCTGATTAAAAAAAAAACTCTCACTTGTGGTGCCAACAATATGGGAACATACTGCAAACTGTACAATAGTAAAGAAGATTTTCATGAATCTGATTGGTCGGTGGCCACCTTATGCAGTGATGTTACCCAGCACAGTATCACTGTATCAAGGTCTGGCACATAACTGACCTGCTAGCATGAGAAATCAGGTAGCCTATTCTCTCCCCCCCATCTCAGTTTATTAAATTCCCACTCACCCAACTAAGAGGACAACTCCTGGCAACCTAAACTGCAAAACTGTTTTAAACAGCGCTGCATTTGGCCCATTGGCACAGCAGTAGCGTTACTGCTTGCTACGCTGGTGACCCGACTTCAGGAACGAGCTTGGGTTGTTGGGGGCTGGTTGAGGGAGCAGGATTGAGCATTCCAGAGGAGATCATAGGTGGCAGTGCAGACGGTGAAGGAGGCAGGGAAGGAGGACTTTTGAGGATGCTGGTGTGTGGACTTGCACATAGTGTGCACAGATGCACCTTAACCTCATAGGATACAACATCCCAGAGGAAGTAAAAACAGAGACACTGCAAGTGCTTTTTTGAAACAACCTACATTACCCTAGATACCAAATTTTGCATTTTTCTGGCAATAGTAAATATTTGCAGTAAGAACTCAGCCAAGATTTGAACTGGGAACTGCTCATACCCTAAGTAAGGTATCATACCCCTAACCCAGCAAGCCACTTATTTTTCTAGGACTAAAAGATAACACTTCACACAAATCTGCTACTTCATATGACTCTGAGGTCTCTTTTGTTGACTCTTGCCATAAAAGTTTCTCTGGCATAGGTCAAGCCGGATACAGCACCCAAGGAATAAATAATAACTTTAATTTGGACATCTTATATTAATTGGAATAATTTTTTTGGTTTGTTCTTTTTGTCTTTTACTTACATTTCCAAATTAATTCAAATGCCTATATATGGTATATTCTGAGAAACTTGTTTGGAATTTATGTAGATTTACTTTGAATAATATCTTAGGATAACCCAAATCTCAGGGTTGTGAAGTGGACATGTATTTGTTAATGATAGGTGTATTATTTTTGTCAAGGAATGGAAGTATGCCATAGTTAGGCTTGGCAGTTTTCAATTTTTATTTTTAACCAAAATCGACTGATAAAATCAAGGTTTATTTTCTGATTTTGTTTTCGATAAATATCGATCTTTATTGTGTCAAAATTTGCCAAAAACAGCTTGTAAATAGGCAACATGCAATAATATGTATATGTATGGTGGTATGTGGTTGTGTATGAAAAACCATACACCGCAGAAAGTCGTTCTGCTGCAGTAGTGATGTCCTGACTAATGCAGAATGACTTTTCATTCTGCATTAGTGAGGATGTCGTAGTACAAAGGACTCCACCTGCAGTTGTGATTTGTCTGTTGCTGTGTGAGAGATGCGCACATGTGCTGGTCTGTGGCAGTTGCTTAGCAAGCGTGGTCGGCACAGCGAGTCTAAAAAGGGAAAAAGTGTTTTTTTTTTAATTTACATGCCATCAAAAGACATTGGGACCCACCATACTATATACATCACAGTGTATGGGTAAACATACATTACTTGGCTATCCTTCCTCCTCATAGATACAATGCCGACTTAGGGGCCTCTCGAGCTTCACTCTCAAAGTCATCAGTCAGCATTTCATCTACTCGTTGGAAGAATAACCTTGCTGTGTATGGTTACCTATACAATATCCTGTATATAGCTATGATTTTTATTGCTGTAAAAAAGATTGTTCTCTGACACTGGAAAGACCAAGCTTTGTTACCTTTTCAGGAATGGTTACAATAATTTCTTTTCAACCTGTGTTTGATGAAAATGGTCGCTAGCATTTGAAACTGACTGCCTGTTTACCAAGCCAGCTGGGGCAGACTGCACACATTATACACTATTTGACTACCTTAGCATGAACCCTCTCCAGTTTTCATTTTCCTTGCCTGGGCTTCATGCTTAGAGGGTTTTCAGCCCATTTCAGTTGTCTTCTTGGTGTTATTTTGAGGCAGAAACATATATCATCTACCAGCTGGGTTACTTCAATGTTGGATCCTGTGTACAGTGTCATGTTCCAGAGGGATGTCTGCTGGTATCTGGCATACTCCCTTCCCTACTAGTGTGGGTTGGTGGGAGTTGGACAGTGGGGGGACTTTTGTGTTGTCTTGATTTTTTTGTTTGTTTGGGGTGGCCCAGAAAACTGTCCCTGGACACCTGAGAGGGTCTAGAACAGATTTTTGTAAAAAAGAAAACATTTCCAAATTGTTCTTGTTCTGATTGTGATTTGTTGGTTACTGTTGTTATGTGAAACTAATGAAATAAAATAAAAAAATAATGCTAGGATGTTGTTCATTATTTGCAGCACCTTCGTAGCTAAATTCTCACCTTCATGTGAGGGAGATTAACTTTGGTACTGTGATAAAACTTGGCTAGGTGATGTTATGTACAATGAATTGGGAGAGGTGATGCCAAAGTAGGGGAGTTTTATCAGTTTTGCACATGGAAGCCTGATCCTCTTATGTATTATAGAAGAACTGTAGGTGGCAGCCCAACACAGTGGAAGCATATAGGGGGACTGCAGAAGAATTCTCTTTAACTTATTATATAGTCTTCCTCCACAAGCAAGGCGTGATATATATTCATTTATGTTTACATGTTTGTTTTTGGAGCCACTTGACGTAGAAACACTGGAATTTGTTGGCCAAAAAAGACTGCTTGGTCCACCCAGCCTGCCAAGGTGGTCCCTTCCTCAATCACTAACAAATTTGTACTATTGTTTAATTACCATATAAATTACTTCTCTGATATTTTTTTTTTTTATTTTGTGGGATGGATCCATGTAGATGTAACCACTCATTTGCTTCTGATGCAATATGATTTTTTATCTTAGAAATGTAGAGACATGGATAATGACAGCAGAAAAAGACCATTGTTCCATTTAGTCTGCCCACAAAACCCTAACAAACTCAGAACCTGTGGTCTGTTCAGGGTGCTAACCCACACTATCGACCCTCATGCTTCCACCATACCACTACCACGTTGAGCAACCACTAAGCCCCTCACTCTATCCCAGTCGAGTTTGAAACCATTAATGGTGTTGGCACCCACTGTATCAGCTGTCAGACTGTCCCACGGGCATCCTCACCCTTTCTGTATTATAAAACTTCTTCACTTCCCTCTTGAATCTCCCCTGGTCAGTTTCCACTCATGATCCCCTGTTCTTGATCCACAACCTGTGATAAATAGTTCCTTGCAGTTGACCTTCTTCATTCCTTTTAGGAACCTAAAGGTCACAATCATATCTCCTCCCTCTCTCTCGTTTGGCCTCCAGAGAGTAAATATTCCGTGCCTTGAGTCGATCCTCATAAGATCTGCCTTGCTTCTCCTAATTTTGGTCACCTTTTGTTACACTGTCACCAACCTATCCTTATCTTTCCTTAGATGATGACCCTAGCACTGGGCACAGTACTCCAGGTGCAATTTATTTATTTTTTTATCAATAAAATAAAATAAAAAAAAAACAGTCTGTGTAAAAAGATGTGGGGGTGGGGGTGTATATCAGGGGATGATTGAGTGTAGGGGAAGCGGTGGCCAAGAAAACTGTCCCTGGACTCTTGGGAGGGCCTAGAACAGATTTTTGTAAAAAAGAAAACATTTCCAAATTTCTGGGACAAATACCAAATACCAAGTAACTGGGGCTCCGAGTGTAAGATTCCTCCAGGTGCCGGGGAGGGGGACTCCCAAGGGTGGTCAGGTCACAGTTCTTTTACTGATGTCCACGATGAACCTGTGAGGGGGATGACTTGGGTGCTGAAGAACTTTCTGGTGCAGTCCCTTAGATGAACTGTCTCTTACCCCTCAGTGTTTCTGTAAGGGTGTACAGTGCATAACAGACCCACTCACCTACATTCTGGTGACACCATTTTCCCCTCCCCAGGACCAATAAGGGGGACAATTCCAGGCAACTCCTATACCACTGTGGAGGGTGAGATGAGTGGCACCATGGGCTCCCCACCAGATGCTTTCAGTGCTATCCTTTGTGCTGTCCTGCTTTCCAAACCCATTCAGAGAGCCATTGCATGAGACCAGAGTCTCCATTTCCAAGTTTATCCCTCATAATCCATCTCCATGACAATTTGCGGTGCCTGAGTTCTATACGAACATCCAAAAGAGCCAGCAGAAAAAGGCCATTTGGTCAAGCAAATCTGAACATTATTGCAGGGTCGTTAGCTTACGTCATTGACCCTGCTCCCTCTCCCCCATCCTCCCTTCCTCCCAGTCTCCCCCCCCAATGATACAGTGGGTTCCCCTTATGTCTATCCCAGGCCTTTTAAAGTTGCCCACTGTCTTCTCTGATACCACTTCCCCTGGCAGTGCATTCCATATGGCCACTACCCCTCTCTGTAAAGAAATGCTTTCTAACATCCCTCCTAACCCCCCCACCAACTTTATACTGTGCCCCCTTATGGTTTGGTTGTCTCTTAGCTTGAAGAGGCCATCCCTATCCACTCTGTTTATCCCGTTCAAGTATTTGAAGGTCTCTGTTATATCCTCTCTCTCTCCTCTCCTCTCCTCTCCTCCAGGGAGTACATTCTCAGGACTCCCAGCCTCTCCTCGTAAGCATTCCCCTGCTGACCCACAATCATCTTGGTTGACATCCTTTGGACTTTCTCTAGTGAGCTGCTGTCCTTCTTAAGGTATGGACACCAGTATCTTGCCCCATATTCTAGATGCAGTCTCACCAGTGACCTGCACAAGGGCAGTATGACCTCACTCCAGTTCTCATGTTCCATTCCCAGTGGAGTACCTGAAACAGACTTGTGCCTTTGGCAGCCTCACTTGACCAAACGCCCACAGTCTCCACAGGTCCAGCAATCCACTGGAGCATGAGTCCCCACAGGAGCTTCTCAACCTGGGCCTCATGGAGAACAATGCTCAGTAATATGGTCACTCCTGACCCCCTGTCCTACTAGTCACTTGCAACTGTAACCAAGGAGCCATTCACCAGCCCGGCCAGCCAGCTGTTCCCTCTCCAGCTCATGTTCTCCGCCATCTTAGAACTAATTACATCATATGGAACCCCCTACTTATGGACTGGCCAAGAACAACGTGAGCAGAAAAGTAGTTCACAGCAGCACTCAATGCCTCTGAAAATAATGTTAAGGTCCAGACAAATGTAGATTAAATTACAAATTTATTTAGATGTATCCTGACCAGAGGTTCACAGAAAAAGACTCACTGGTCCCAGTGCTTCGACTTGCAACGAGTCTTCATGAGGGGGTAAATCTGACTGGTTACATGAGGCCTTCTACATTTGCCTGGACCTTAATGTTATTTTCGGAGGCACTGAGTGCTGTTGCAAACTACTTTTCTGCTCTGGTTATCGATCGCGCTAGCAGTCCTTTAGCAACAGCACCATCCATTTACACTGATCACTGCACTGAACTCTTTTGCTCTGCCAAGAACAACATGTCCTTCCTGCCTCTCTCCCAGATGGTGGTGAGCAGGGTATGCCCACATCAGGACCTGGGCCTCATGAGTATGAATTTTCCATGACTATTAGAACAAGCATTTGTCAATGCCGAACGTTCGCTTGCAGGTATTTGCAGTGGTATTTGGCACTTGGACATGGCTTAAAAAAATCAGTGACAAAGAAGTACAAACATTTGTCAATGCCAAATGTTGCTTGCTTCTATGTGCTGTTTAGGTATTTGGAAGTCATTGGAGTGTAAATATTGAAAATTCGCGAACTTACGAGCGTGTGTAGGAACTGCGCAACGCATGCTCGTAAAACAGTCATTTTTAGGAATTTTTTCACCAAATTTTCAACATAGCCATTTTAAGACCTCTGCTCATGAACAGTGTCACTGTGATTTTCTTAATGTGTCCCATACATTGATTTCGCACACCGACTGCGCCATTGTGTGCTACATGGGCGGAAACACGTTTTGGGCAAGATGTGAAAAATGACAGCTGTACTGTTCATAAAGAGGTGTGGTAAAATGGCAATGTTGAAAATCTGGAGTGAAAATATTGAAAATTTGTAACTTCACGAGTGAGCGAGGAACTGCGCAATGCATGCTCGTAAAATAGTCATTTTTAGAATTTTTTACTAAATTTTAAACATAGCCATTTTAAGATCTCTGCTATGAACAGTGACACTGTGATTTTCTTAATGTGTCCCATACATTGAGTTTGCACACCACTGTGCCATTGTCGCTACTTGGGTGGAAACACGTTTTGGGCAAGATGTGAAAAATGACAGCTGCACTGCTCACAAGGAGGTATGGTAAAATGGCAATGTTGAAAATCTGGAGTGAAAATATTGAAAATTCGCAAACTTACGAGCGTGCATAGGAACTGTGCAACGCACACTCATAAAACAGTAATTTTTAGGAATTTTTCCACCAAAATTTCAAAATAGGCTTTTTGAGAGCCCACTTTATGATTGCTGGCACTGTCGTTTCATTAATTGGGCCCAAAAGGTGATTTCGCACAGTAACTGCGAAATCACCCTTCGGGCCCGAATAACGCCATGACAGTGACAGAATTCATGAGAAGGGGTCCCAAAAACCCCATGTTGAAAATTTGGTGCAAAAATTCCAAAAAATGCCTAAGATACGCAACAAAGTTGAAAAAAACCCATCTAGCCCATTATACAGCTTACCGGCATTTCCTCAGTTCACGGTCAGCTTTGAAGAGTGCAGACGTGTTCCTGGTCCACCGAAGATTGTCGTGCCGAGCTCTGGAGGTAAGTATGGGTGAGAGGAGCAGGTGCGCAGTGGGTGGGTGCGGGTTGTTGAGGGGCGGAGACCGCGTGGGCCTGCTTTTAATTTACAGGTTGTTTTTTTTTCTAAATTGACAATGCAGGACATTTGCCATGCTGGGGGTGGGCCTCAGCATGGCAGAAGGATGGCTGGGGCCGTGGAGCCGATGGGGATTGGGCACCCCTGGCCGGCAGACAACGGGACGCTACACGCTGGGGTGGGTTCCCAGCATGGCAGCAGGGAAAGCTGTTTGAGGAGGTGGAACCGTCGGGGGATTGGGCACCCCTGTCGGCAGACGATGCAGGACGTTTGCCACACTGGGGTGTGCTCCCAGCATGGCACCAAAGATTTTGGGGGGGGGGCATGATGCGCTGCCAGCACACAGTGGTGGTTTTCTTTGAAGAGAAGACCACCGCTGTCATACACAGCACCGCATCAATTGGTGCAGGACCACCACACCTGCTCAATGGAGCAGGGGACTGCACAGGACAGGCACACCTCCAAGGTGTTCCATTCTCCCAAGATGTTCCTTGTGCATGTGCGCAAGTGAACGTAAAAATGGTACTTGCTAAGCTCTAGTGGAGCTTACCTTTCCTGATACAGATTGGAAACCCAAACTGTTCTAAAAGGTTCTTGTTTTTTAACATCAGTTAAAACCCATTGATTTACATGTGGTTGACTGCTTTTATCTCGTGTGTTTCCACTCCTGCGCCAACCAGCCTGCCCCTATTGGACCAGCCTCCACATCCCTGTTACCCACCTTTTCTCTGGACATGTCTCCACCTTCTTCAGTACTGCTGTACCTAACTCCTCCAGCAGGACTTGTGTTTTGAGGTGATTTTCCCTGAGAGTCTGGATCTTTGGGGTCCGAAGTAGAGCGCTGAAGTCTGCGATGCAGGTCCCATGGGAGCTCAGGTGACATTGTGCTTGTCCAAGATTGTTTTCCCTGCCCTTTCTCTTGGAGGGCTGGTGATGTATAGTGACATACATGGTATCTGATGTAGGTCGCCTCCACAGTGTGAGTGTCTCCTGCTGCACTGCCGCTGACTTCAGTCAGGAGGTAGTCAAGCAGTAGGGGGCACTATCCCCCTCCTTGAAGCAAGAGAGCAGTCCATCAGATGCTTGAACTTCCTTGCTCCAGCTGTTCTCTGATAACCTGAATCCTCTCCCAAACTTGGGTCACCAGCAGAGAGAGCAGTACTGCCACTGGGCCAGCGCATATGTTTGCATATCATTTACTTGTGCCTCTGCTTGGTTGGATGGCCTGGGGCACCCAAGTTAAGCAATACATCATGACAGGGTGTGTCTTATGCTGGGATAATGCCACACCTCAGGTACTTTATGATGCAGGAGGTACAGCCGAGTGCTTTCAGCCACCTGAGAAGTGATGTGAATCAGCCTAAAATGCTTGTTACAATTACAAAATGGATTCTGTAGAATTGAAAAAAGGCTTTTAAGTTTTTTTTTTCCACATAGCTGTTTCTTGGCCTGTTGCCAGATCCCCCCAGGCCCGTCACTGACCTCATGGACTTACCAGTTATCCATCACTTACCCAAGACCACAGTGTTGTGCTTGGCTGGCCCTGTTAGCCGTGTGAGAGCCGGTCGGGGATTTCAGTGTGGATGGGTGGCATTTTCCTTCTGCCACCTGAATGTTCTTTCCAGGATGTCAACATGTAATGACATGGTCGTGCAGCAGGAACCCCTCCCCTCCTGGTGCAACCAACTGTGCTGCTGACCACTCTCTACCTCCCCAACCAAACGGCTGCATATCTCCTCAAAGCACTAGACAGCCTGCTCTTGGTCTTCAGTTGCCTAATTGTTCCTGCTAATGAAGCAAGATGCATGAGTAAATAAACAAAAAAATAATCAATGAGCAACAGGGATCTGAGAGTGCCTCTTATGCCTGTGGTATCCTATGCGATAGAACACTTGTTGAATGAAGCACCAGGATTCATTCTATCTGCTGCGATTCATACCCAGGAAATCCATGCAGTGGGAGCAGCACCCTCCTCCCCAAGGAAGGAGAGCAATCCCGGGGTTGCTTAATCCTTCCTCCAATGACAGCTCGTGCTGGTTCCCAAACGAGGACTGCTGGCATGGCAAGCATTAGTTCTACTGCAGTGCTACCGCACTGGCCTAGAGCAGGTTTTCTTTAGATTAGTTTCAGATCATGATGTTGCACAAAAAAACATCACGGCTGGAGCTGCCTCTAGACCAATTAGCTTTCAGGATTTTTCTAGCCATTTTATTATGCAAGGAGAACTGCACTCACCTTCCCTGGTAGGAGAGTGCCTCATCTCCGTGTAGCATTCAGCTCCAGCTCACTGCAGTGTGGGATTCCCCTGTACATACACAACCCCTAGCCATATTGTGCAATTTGGTAGCCGCCAAAATAAGTGCTTTAAAGAGCCACCAGTGCCTTGAGAAAAACTTTGTAAAACATAATATTTGGACAAAAAGCAGCTTATATTTCTCATTAGCACTGTATTTCTTATCCCCATTATTCATTACAGAGATCATATGCATGGAAACAGGATAGCTGTTCCTTAAGAGTTAACCAGCTCCTATTGCTTTTTCCTCACCTGATGTCATAATAGTCTGCTTGTGACGTCACAGTTTTTTCCCATGGCAACAGGCTGTGATGCCACAGCAGAGCATTATAATTTCAATTAGGGAGTAAACCACAGAGACAGATGAACTCTAAGGATAAAGATCTTGTTTTTGTTGGAATTTCTTCAGTAGTAAACAATGGAGAGGAGACAAATCTATAGAAGATATAAGTTGCAAAAAATTTCATTAATGCTCCAGTTAGGGTCAAAGCGACAAAAGTTGGGAAATGAGGTGTTAGAGTTTCCAGCTCTAACACCCTACCCTCCAAAGCCAAGCAGGAGAGTAAGTGTGGGGTGTGCCTTGGGCTTCTCAAGCCTAGCATGCACCACATTCCATCTGTAAATACGCTCAGATGTGTAGACATTATGAGAATGGGGTGAGCAGCCCTCCACAGATGCGTATATGTATGTAGCTGTGGAAGTGCAGGGCCTGTCTATTTATAGGACAACAGTGACCAAATTGTCATCATAGCCACCTGAATACCCCATCTCATGTACCCAGTAAAGAAAATGTTTGAATCTTCACCAAAACATAATTCTGCGCAACTGCAACGCAGTTCCACACCTAGGTGCGAAAACACATTTTGAGCAGGATTTGAAAAATGACAGCTGTGACATACATGAGGCTGGGTAATAAGAAGTCTATGTTGAAAATCTAGGGTTGGAATATTTAAAATGTGCGTAGTCATGAGCAGGCATACCAAAATTGCAACAAATGGTCATAACTTTGGCATTTTTTCGTATTGTGACCAGGTACAACATAGTCTTCTATATTCCTCGAGAACCCCATAGGTGACAATTTTCACATCCATGCCAAAATGCCATTCTGTGCTACAGGTGTGAAAACACATTTGGACAGGATGTGAAAAATTACAGCTATATTGTTTATGCCCTACTATCTGATTTTACGTACTACTAGCTGCAGACTATGTGCTACTTGCTGCTGACTGTTTTTATGTACTACTAGCTGCTGACTATGTAATATTTGCTGCTGACTGATTTTATGTACTATTAGCTGCTGACTATGTAATATTTGCTGCTGTTTTTATGTACTACTAGCTGCAGACTATGTGCTACTTGCTGCTGACTGTTTTTATGTACTACTAGCTGCTGACTATGTACTACTTGCTGCTGACTGATTTTATGTACTATTAGCTGCTGACTATGTAATATTTGCTGCTGTTTTTATGTACTACTAGCTGCTGACTATGTGCTACTTGCTGCTGACTGTTTTTATGTACTACTAGCTGCTGACTATGTACTACTTGCTGCTGACTGTTTTTATGTACTACTAGCTGCTGACTATGTACTACTTGCTGCTGACTGATTTTATGTACTATTAGCTGCTGACTATGTAATATTTGCTGCTGTGTTTATGTACTACTAGCTGCTGACTATGTACTACTTGCTGCTGACTGATTTTATGTACTACTAGCTGCTGACTATGTACTACTTGCTGCTGACTGATTTTATGTACTACTAGCTGCTGACTATGTAATATTTGCTGCTGTTTTTATGTACTACTAGCTGCTGACTATGTGCTACTTGCTACTGACTGTTTTTATGTACTACTAGCTGCTGACTATGTACTACTTGCTGCTGACTGTTTTTATGTACTACTAGCTGCTGACTATGTACTACTTGCTGCTGACTGTTTTTATGTACTGCTAGCTGCTGACTATGTACTACTTGCTGCTGACTGTTTTTATGTACTACTAGCTGCTGACTATGTACTACTTGCTGCTGACTGTTTTTATGTACTACTAGCTGCTGACTATGTACTACTTGCTGCTGACTGTTTTTATGTACTACTAGCTGCTGACTATGTACTACTTACTGCTGACTGTTTTTATGTACTACTAGCTGCTGACTGTTTTTATGTACTACTAGCTGCTGACTATGTACTACTTACTGCTGACTGTTTTTATGTACTACTAGCTGCTGACTATGTACTACTTACTGCTGACTGTTTTTATGTACTACTTGCTGCTGATTATTTCCTCTGTATTTGTTTTACCTCTGTAATTTCCTATGTACCTATGACGTGGAACCTTTGCAAAGTAATCTGTGACTCAAAGGTGTATTTCTGATTACTGAAATAAATAAAATGAATAAATGAGGAGGTGTGAAAAAATAGCTATGTTGAAAATCTGGAGTCAAGATATTGAAAATTAACAAAGTTATGCACGTGCGTAGAGAAATTTTGGCAAACACTCGTAACTTGGCCATTTTTGGGAATTTCTGCACTAGATTTTCAACATGGCCTTTTTGGGACCTCATCTCATGAACACTGGTGATGAAATGTCATTATTCACCCCAAAAGGTGATTTGGCACAGTGATCACAAAATCCCCTTCTGGTCCGATTAATGAAATTACAATGTCAGTGTTCATGAGGTGGGATCCCAAAAAGGCCATGCTGAAAATCTGGTGAAAAAAAATTCAAAAAAAATGGCAAAGTTATGAACATAAGTTCAAAATGCCATTTTAATGCATTATACGGCACTTACCTTTATTCTTCAGTTCGCGTTTTGGGTTTGGAGAGCACAGATGTGTTCCAGTCCATAGAAGATGACAGCCTTCGACCTCTGGTGGTAAGTATAGGGTAAGGAGGGTGTGTGGGGTGGTGGATGCTCAGAGAGAGGGTTGGGATGGAGAAGGGGGACAGCGGGGATGACAAGGGAGTGTTTTCTTTTTTTCAGATTTAAAAAAAGATATTTCAGTTGACTGTTTTCCTTTTTTTCAGGTGTGAATCAATTAAGTAAATATTTCAGGACACTTGGGGATGGGCTCCCCAGTGTCCCACACTGTTGGGTTGGGCGCTAAATGCCAACACAGGGATTGGTTCCCCGATGTTGGCTTATTAATAAAACAATGGGCTGGGGGAGTATCCGACTCTGGGGGTGGGCATCCTGGTGTCGGATATTAAACATGAATTATCAAGATAAGGTCAGTGATCGGAGGGTGGGGGTGCCATTAGACACCAGGGAAAATGGGGGCTCACAACTCACACTGCAGCTGGCAGCAGGAGTTCAGTTATGGCTGCATTACTATATTAAAATCCTCTGTTCTAATACAGAGAACACAGTGGAAGGCTTCATTTCCTAAGCTGGGCACATGGGATTTCAGGTGCCCAGAAACAGTTTTTCTGGCTCTAATTGTGTGAAACAAATGCCAGAATCTAGCTAAAAGGGCTCCGTTTAGCTAGGTTCTGGTGTTTGATTTGTAAAAATGACAACATGTTTATGTATTTTCTATGCATCTTAGCTTGTGGAAAGGAATAAACAAGATGTCGGCTCGCAAAAAGGATTTTTTTCTCATGAAATAGATTTTATTCTCACGAAAAAGGAATTGGTCTTATGAGATACAATCCTTTTTCACAATGTCAAATCCTTTGTTGAACTTTTTACCTCTATCCTGAAAAATGAACTTCCCATAGGAAATAATAGGAACTTAAAAACAATAACATTGCAATAGGTTAATATTTTTGCACCAAACAAACACTGGCAGTTCTGTTACCCAAGTTCTTTCAACCATTAAAAGATCAGGTCAAACTTCCAAGCCACCTGGGCACAAGATGATGAGGAAAAAACTGCAAAAATTTTGAATACATACATCCAACTGGAACGAAACTTGCCATGTCAAGGGATCTACCTCATAGGACAGGGCATACCAAATTTTGTGCAAATCTGTTGAATAGTTTCAAAGTTATTAAAGTTTTGTCCTCTCCCAGCTTACCTCATTTCTATCTGACACCTCCTTCTTCACCCCTTTTCAATCTGGTTTCAGGAAAAACCACTCCACTACCACCTCCTCCCTACTTCGGCTCACTGACTCTATCCTTACCAGGATGGACAATGGCCAAATCACCTTAGCCATTTCTGTCAATCTTGCTAAGGCATTTGACACTGTCTCCCACTCCCTTCTTCTTGACTCCCTCTCATCAGCTGGTCTGTCTCCTTCAGCCACTAGCTGGCTCAAGCCCTACCTTACTGGCAGAACCCAATCTATTAAGATCTCTGATGTCATTTCCCCATCCCTCCCGATTAGTACTGGTGTCCCCCAGTGCTCGGTACTAGGGCCACTGTTATTCTCCATCTTCCTAAATGACCTTCCATCTGTCTACTCCCTCTCCTCTGACATACACATGTACGCCGATGATATGGTCCTGTATGCATCTGGCACATGTCCAGCTGAGGTTACATCCAGCTTGCAGCAAGACTTCGATAAGGTTCAGCTCTGGTTTGCTAACCATCAATTATTCCTCAATGCCAAGAAGACTGTCTCCATGACCTTTGGCACAAGGCAGGAACTCTCTAGGCTTCCCTCCCTGCCCACTTTCCACACCCTCGATGGGACTTTACTGGAGTACACAGCCTCTCTCAGATACCTTGGTGTCTGGCTAGACCAACGCCTCAGCTTCTCTAGTCATAGTAATGCCATCCAGAAAAGATTACACCCCAAGCTTTGAGCCCTGCTCTGGAACTGTAGTTGTATCCCTCCTGCAGCTAGACGTGAACTTGTCCAGAAGATGATCCTCCCCATTTTTGGCTACTGTGACATAATGTATGGTGCTGCTCTTCCTAGTCCTCTCCGACCAGACTGGACACCCTCTTCAAATTCTTCTGCAGCTTGCCCTTGATGCTCCCCACCGCACCCACCACTGCTAACTTTGTCAAGCCCTATCCTTCTCCTCTCTTACAACTAGGTCCCTTTCTCACTGTGCTAAAGTCATCTCCAAGCACTGGCTGGGTGAACTTCGATCCTACCTTTCCTCCTTATTTATAACACCCCCACCTCCTTCCACTCCCTTAGATCTACCAGCTCCTGTACACTTGCTGTCCCCTGCTGATCCACCCTCATTGGTCAGTCTGGCTACTCTCCCTGCCCACCAAAATTATGGAACTCCCTCCCCGCTCAAATTCACCACTCATCCTCCTTCTACAGCATCAGCACTGCCCTCCATAATTACTTTGCACCTAGCTGTTCCTGCTACAACTCTCCATAATTCCTTCTCCTAAACTCCCTACAAATCTTTCACCCCTTCTGTACTTATATTGTGACCCTCCCTGTTGCATCCCTACTTCCCTCCTCCTTAGATTCCAACACTCTTTCTCTTTACCCCCCTTCTCCCTCCTGTGCTGGCCCTCCCCATGCTCATACTATGATTCTTAGCATCCTGAAGATGTCTCATGGGCTTGGCCCTAGCCTCTCCTAGTTTTAAGTTCACCCCTCCTCCATCTCTCCTCTACCCTCTCCATATTCCTACAATCAGCTCCCCCCTCCATCTCTTTACCCTCTCAGTCCCCTTGCAGGGTTCTCTGCATCCTGAAGGGATCCTTCTGGGATTAGGCTTCCCTTTCTCTCCCACCTTTACCCACCTCTACTGGCCTTCCCCGTCCTCTTGCAGGGTTCTCAGCATCCTGAAGGGTTCCTTTGGGTTATGTCCTATTCCTCTCTTAGTTGTTAATCCACACTTCCTTCCTCTCTCCCTACCCTGTCTAAAGTCCTTCCTCCATCCTGCCCCCCTTTTCACTCTAGCCCTCTCAGGCCCCTTGCAGGGTGCTCAGCATCCTGAAGGGTTCCTTCTGTAACTAGGCTTCTCCCCCCTCCTCATTTTACTGTTCCTCCTCACATCTGCGCTTGTTTATTTACTTACTTTTTCCCCAAAGTAACACTTTCTTTTGCTCACACATGCTCAGATCCACCTGTCCCTCTCGTACTTATTTTACCTTTTTACTTTTCCCTGAATAATTTTCAATAGTTGTCTCTCTCTGCTCCATCTTTCGTTCCTTTTTATGTTGCTTGCACGCATGTGCAAGAAACATAGTGCCATCATCGGAGATTTCGGAGGTGTGTCACCCCCCCCTTCAATTCAGTCAGTGAGCTGGTGGGCGCAGCCTGTAAGCCAATGCATTTTGGAGCTATCTGTGACGCGCTCCAAAATGCAGTAACCTCTGATTGAAAGAGAGCTATGGCTTCGTGAGCACCGATAAGACATCGCTGCTCACATGCAGCTCCCTCTGCAGGTGTGCGCCCGCACGCACTGTATAGCCGACGGGTGCCCAATCCCGCCGGGTTGAGCTCGCCTGCCCCCCAGTAGCAGGTGCCATGCTGGAAGCCCACCCCAGCGTGGCAAACAGTCTTTGCCGACGAGGTGCCCAATCCCTGTCAGCTGAATGCCCCCCGTCCTTGTGCCTCGCTGGAGCCCACCCCAGCGTGGCAATCATCTATGGCCAGCAGGGTGCCCAATCCCGTCGGCTGAACGCCTCCAACATCCTTGTGCCACACTGGGAGCCCACCCCAGCGTGGCAACGATCCCACGGCGTCTTTTTTCCTGTAAAACAAAAAGCGGTCCCAGCGGCCTCCCGACCCCTCCCACAACCCGCACCCACCCACTGCGCACCCAGCCTCCCGCACCCCCTCACCCCCAGCTTACCTCCGGACTCTGGTGCAGCGATCTTCAGTGAACGGGAACCGTCTGTACTCTTCAAAGCCAGCGGCGAACTGAAATGCGGTAAGCTGTATAATGGGCTAGATAGGGGTTCAACTGTTGCATATCTCAGGCATTTTTGGAATTTTGCGCAAATTTTCAACATGGGGTTTTGGGACCCTTCTCATGAATGATGTCAATGTCATGGCGTTACTCGGGCCCGAAAGGTGATTTCGCGCAGTGACTGTGCAATGACTGCGAAATCACCCTTTGGGCCTGAATACCACCATGACAGTGACATCATACATGAGAAGGGGTCCCAAAAACCCCATTTTGAAAATTTGGTGCCAAAATTCCAAAAAATGACTGTTTTACGGGCGTGCATTGCGCAGTTCCTACGCAGGCTCGTAAGTTTGCGAAATATCAATATTTTCACTCCAGATTTTCAACATTTCCATTTTATCACACCTTCTTATGAGTAGTATAGCTGTCATTTTTCACATCTCATCCAAAATGTATTTCCGCCCATCTAGCGCAGAATGGCGCAGTCGGTGTGCGAAATCAATGTACGGGACAAATTAAGAAAATCCACAGTGACACTGTTCATGAACAGAGGTCTTAAATGGCTATGTTGAAAATTTGATAAAAAATTCAAAATGACTGTTTTATGAGCTGCGTTATGCAGTTCCTCATGAGCTCGTAAGTTGTAAATTTTTCAATATTTTCACTCCAGATTTTCAACATTGCCATTTTACCACACCTCCTTATGAGCAGTACAGCTGTCATTTTCACATCCTGCCCAAAACATGTTTCCGCCATGTAGCACAATGGCGCGGTCGGTGCAAACTCAATGTATGGGACACATTAACAAAATCACAGTGACACTGTTCATGAGCAGAGGTCTTAAAATGGCTGTGTTGAAAAGATTTGGTGAAAAATTCCTAAAATGACTGTTTTCGATGCGTCGTTGCGGTTCTCATGGCTTCGTAAAGTTAACAAATTTTCAATATTTGCACTCCAATGACTTCCAAATACCTAAACAGCACATAGAAGCAAGCAACATTCTGCAGTGACAAATGCTTGTTTCTTAGTAGCTAAATGCCTTCTTCCTTTGCTTACTTTTTCCATGTCCGTCCATGTCTGTGTTGCCCCTTCCCCCATTTGCCCTTGTACTTGTAATTATTCTCTCAAACTAACCTTATTGTATGGTACACTGTATGCAACACATGTATTATGCAAATGTATGTAAATATTGACTTATGCAACTTGTATGTATGTACTACTGCTCCATCCTCATTGTACCCCCTCCCCCCAGGTCCCACCGGGAGATGAACAACTTGTTGCTCACTGTGCCTTCCTGGTGAAACATTTCAATAAATAAATAAAGTGCAAAATTTGAGGTTTAACATTAAACAGGCTACTCAACCCTAACTATTGGGACACAACTGTGCCCCTATAATATGAAATACAAACTGAACTGTGTCTAAATATTATGGTTCCCAAAGTTTTCCCAAAGGTGTCAGCTGCTCTTTAAAGGAGGGCTTTTATTGGGTTCAGAATATTGGAACTGGAGAAGTTCTAGGATTTCTGCTTTGATTGGAACTGTTTCTGTCCATCTATGAGAGACACAATAGAGAGCCACAGAGAGGCAGCGATGGAGTGATTATTAAAGGCAGCTGCTCTAGTCTCTGTCATATATTGCCGGGTCAGGGTTTTCAAAGTCACCACAACTTTTAACCTGTGCTGGACACAGTCATGTGGGTAGCAGAGGAAGAGTCACAGAGGTGGAATTTCACATTGCACAACCCCAAGCAGAGTTTCCCAACCCAGGTCACAGTCTTCCTATTCTGTCCTCTCTTAAAACTACAAGACTTCCCAGAAACAGCTGTTCTCTTTCTTCTGTCCCTGACCCTCACTGTAACTGGCCCTATTTATACAGATTATGTAAATAAAAATTCCTCCGTGTGTCTCCAGGGCACCAAACCTTGTTGAGGCGAAGACAGGTCTAAGCAAAGTGCCAAGAATAGCAGAGTGACAGGTCCCCCCTTCCCGGCTCTGATAACAAACAAAATGTGATATGGGGGTTCTCCTTGAGGACAAGCAGAGAGACACATGCACTGCACAAACACACGTCTACATGTACAGTAACGAGTCTGCTTACAGCCCCAGCAGAACAAAGAAGGCATTTATAAAATGGGGAAAGGATTTCAGTGATTCTGACTGGTCATTAGCCATGCGCTAGAACTGTCTAGTGCACAGCTAAAAAAAAAGTCCTGACATGCTTGGTGTAGGACATCACAGATAACCTTGAGCTCTCAGAATTTTCAAAAAGTAATAGCTTCCACTTTTTCCCACACTTAGTGAGCCTGCACAATTTACAAACACACATCAGATGCCGGTTTCCCTGCCTGTTACCCTGTCTGACAAAACACAAATCATCAAAAGTAAAATTCATTCATTTAAAGTTTTTAAGATGTGTTTACCTTTGTTCAACCTTACGTGCCCCCGCCCCACCCCACCCTGATTGATTGTCAGCCAGCAGCTTACGAGCGGCCACTCGAGCCCTCATTTTCTTTAACTGAATAAACCTGCCGCTGAAAGCAGAGCCAGTCTTAGCATGCTGCAAACTGTGCATTGGCATAGGGCCCCAAGAGCACAGGGGCTCCCCAAAACCTCAGTGTCCAGTCAGCCTACTTTGTTCCCAGTCCTCTACGTTCTTATTCAAGTAAAGTGCAAACATGATGCAAATGTAGCTGAAAATGAAGATATAGGGAGGCCACGGTAGTGATGAGGATGTTCCTTGGGGACTTTGTGACTCCTGATATGGGGCCTCAGCAAGAAGGTTCACACAGGGCCTGGGATACCTAGGACCTGTGCTGCCTGAAAGCAGTCCTCATATGCTGTACTCACAGTGCACCTATGGTAATGAAAGTAAACAATGACCACAGTAGGAACAGAACAGATTTTTGCTTTTCACATTTCAACAATTGTCAGTGCTGCTGGGATCGCATGTCCAGTTCAGCATGGGCATCTTTCCTCCCAGCCAGCTTGACTTTACCACTGCCTGCCCGCCCACTCCCTCACCAGCCCACTCTTTCTCTTTTGCAGTTGCCAACTGCACACTCACTAGCTGTCAGACGCAAACTGTGCTCAGTCACTACTTCTGAATCCAAGACAGTTTAAAAAAAGAAAAGGAAAATAAGAATTCTGGCATCTGCTGTGCAGTATTTCTAGGGTTGATGCAATGCTGACAGCACACCCTAATTTATTTATTGCTAATGGCTGATACAGCACCAACCCAATTCCTTACATTTATTTAAAAAAAAAAAAAAAAACGGATGGGTATCTAGGGTTAGGGGTGTGTGTGTGTGGGGGGGGGATTAAAGTCAAGCTCAGACTGCAGTAATAACAAACTACAACTATATGTGCAAACTATGACAAATGTCCTAAGGCAAAAAAAACAAACAAATTAAAAAAAAAAAAAAACAGCAACTGCACACAGGTGGAGGGAACCATTTTATGTAAATTTAAGCTAAACTATTTAACATTTTAAAATGTAAGCATATTATTTTTAATTTATGCTGACATGTTAAAACAAATCCCATTTTATAAGCACAATAAGACACTCTGTAGTTGTGTGTTAGACACTTCTAATGCACACTAGGGGCTGAAGGCATTCAGCCTTTGGCCTTGTGCCTTACTACACCCTGGCAGTGCATTGCAAGTGTTTCGCATACACCTCATCATGTCTTACATTTGTCAATGCTGAGTCCACCAATCAGCACTGATTATTCACTTGCGCTTGAAGACCTCATAACCATGAGATAGCCTCTGTCTCTTGCACAGAACCTGAAGAAGTGCTGTGCTCCTAATTCCAGAAGAGTGGGGTAGGGATTCTTCCAATAAAAATGTATTTTATAACAATAATGAAATGATTGCTGGCCATCACTTTTTGCACTAGAACAAACCTGTAGGACCATAAATCAAACCTCTGATTCAATATTTTATTTTTCTCCACTGTATCTACAGAACCAATTTTTCGCTGGGAAAAACAACTTCCTCAGGTTATACGGTGGGATTTTTTCTTCATAAAAATATATACAATATTAATATCAAAATATCAGTGAACCAGGTTGATATTAAGAACAATAATGAACAGACCACTAATAGCTGTGGTTGTTGAGATTACATGGCTTTAAATGGCTTTTTCAGCATGACATTCGCAATCCTTTAGATTTTTCAGGTTAACTGTGAAATAAAATAAAATAAACATCTCTAACTAAAATACTTAATGGCATGCAAAACCTAAATTACATGCAAAGGTGAACATTTTCATCTTGAATACCATAGACTACAGGATAAGCTCCGCCTGATCTACAAAGCTTTTGGTAACCCTAATTTATGGGACTGTGTTGGGTTGGAATTAAAAACTCCTGAATACAATACAAGATCCCACATACTCTTGCTAAAGGGAGACCTATCATGCATGAAAAAGAGGGCAATGTGGTTTTCACAGAGGGCGGTGTCACATTGGAATAGGTTACTACTAGAAATTGTGGCTAATAACACCATGACAATCTTTGAGGCAAGGCTGGATGACTACGTTACAAGTAACAATATAACAGGATATAACTGTTGAGAAAAGGTGAGCAGCTAAAGGGAAAATTGCCTGCTTACTCGAACACAACCTATGAAACCAATGAATCTAAAGTATATTGATCCTCTCTGTTGTGCTGGTTATTCAGTATTCTGTTTTCTTCAAAATATTTAACTAGATTATTTATGCATCCTTCACTGTCAAAAGTATCCTTCTCATGTCCTGAAAACAAAATTAAATATATATTTTGCACTGTTGCCACTTTGTCTCCTTTCTATTTTTAAAATTGATATATCATGTCTAGGTGCCTTATTTCAGCAAACACCTCTCTTAATTACAGCACTTTCCCCGTGTTAAACTTTCAAAGCAAAACAAATCCTTCTATCTATCTGTCTGTCTATCTTTCTTAACTATTTGGTTGTCTATTTTGTATGTCTGTCTATCTGTCTATCTCTGTCTATTGATCTGTCTGTCTAACTAGCTACAGACAGTATCTACCATCTATTTATTTATAGTATCTGTCTAGTCTATCTAGCTGTCTATTTGTCTGTCTGTATATCTGTCTGCCTGTCTCTGTCTATTGATCTATCTACACACAGTATCTATCTATCTATCTATCTATCTATCTATCTATCTATCTATCTATCTATCTATCTATCTATCTATCTACAGTACCTATCAACAGTATCTTTCTGTCTGTCTATCCGTCTATGTACACTATCTGTCTGTCTATCTATACACCTATCTATATATCTATAGTACCTATCTATCAATAGTATCTTTCTGTCTGTCTGTCTGTATATCTACACTGTCTGTCTATCTATCTATCTATCTATCTATCTATCTATCTATCTATCTATCTATCTATCATCTATCTACAGTACCTATCTATCAATAGTATATTTCTGTCTGTCTATCTACACTGTCTGTCTGTCTATCTATCTATCTATCTATCTATCTATCTATCTATCTATCTATCTATCTACCCATACCCTATTTTAAAACCCCTATTTCTAAAAAAACAAAATCTTTTGCACTCATTGTTAGACACATATTGCTTCAAGGTTTTTCTACCACACTATACTTCATATGCATTTATTTTAACATTCGGACTCACTCATCACTTGTTTTACACACAGAACTGTGCTGCAGTTATCCATTACTATTGGCCCTGTGTAATCAGGAGCTGTCAATCAAGCATGTGACTCTCGTAACACAGACTCACAGCTATTTTCAATAACCACAGTCATTTAAAGCATTCTGTTCACAAAATCTGAACCTCTCACAACAGCAAATTCAGTATGAGATGATACCTTTTACTTCAGTCTCTCCGATACCTCCTTAGCAAAAACTAGCAGCCTAAAATTAAAAAGCAAATGCTGCCACTTTCTTCAGTGAATGGAACCAGCAATTATACAAAATAAAACATGAATGGGTTGGGTGTAATCCAGAGTTCTATACACTCTCTCTGTGTGTGATACTTCTGCAAACCCCTCAAGTTTCTGTTTTGGGGTTTATGTGGCTGATACACCTCAGGTGTATATATATACTTCTGGCTGCAGACACACGACCAAGTATTATTTTCTGTATAATTACTGGCCAGCTATGATCCCTATTAAAAAGCTGTGTGTAATTTTCTATTATACCCTGCTGGTTATAATGGTGGTCATGTGCCATATTCTGCCTGTTTTCACTTGTTGAGGGAGACCACAAACCCAAATCCACATACAGCCACGGTAACATGGAAACATAGAAAATATCAGTATAAAACAGCTGGCCTAGCTATGGGATGGTGCCATTGTCAGTCCTCATTTATTCACCTCCCTTCCCTAGCCACCCCCATATGCACTGTTCCACCCTCTTTTGAACCTCCCCCGCCATGGTCTCAGTGCAGATGACCTCTTCCGTAACTTTGATCCAGTCTGCCACCACTCTTACTGTAAAAAGTACTTCCTGACATCCTTTCTGAACCTTCAATCTCACAGAGATTCCCCTGGTGTTAGTGTTACCACTCACTGTGAACAACTAACAGCTATCTACTTTGTTCCTCCAGCGGAGGTACTTAAATGTCTCAGTAAAATACAAAATCACACATGCCCCCACAATGCAAAGCATCATTGGCTGCATATGCAAATCACCACAGAATGTTACGCTGGTTCAACTTTAAGCAGAATTGCATGGTGCTGAAAGGCCTCTCAAACAGTTTGCAAAGGGTGCTAACAGAGGTTCTTTGTCTTTTAAATATTTTTTTTATTTTAATGGGTTCACCACAACATAACCCAGACAGACCATCTTAGGGTAGCTGGTTCATTCCACTGGGGTGTCAAACAGACGAGGCATACTGATAAGTTCTGGTAGGATGAAACATGTGTCTATGTCATCTGTTAGCACCCTTTGCAAACTGAGTGAGAGGCCTTTCAGCACCATGCAATTCTGCTAAAAGTTGAACCAGCATAACATTCTGTGGTGATTTGCATATGCAGCCAATGATGCTTTGCATTGTGGCAGCATGTGTGATTTTGTATTTTCTTGGAACTTGGCTTCCCAGCCAAATGCCCTTTGGGGTAACCCTTGCCTCAGTGTTTGTGCACAGAGGTTCTTTGTCTTTTAAATGTCTCAGTGATGCCTCCCCTCTTCCTCCTGTCCTCCAGCATTTACGTATGGAGATACCCAAAAGCATTCATCATAAGAGCTCCCTTGTTGCCCCTGTATGACTTTGGTAGCCCTTTGCTGCATCACCTCCTACCTATCCTTGTCCTTCCAGTGTGGACTCCTAAATTGCACGTACTGCTCAAGGTATGTCGACCCAGGGATCTGTACAGCAGCAATATTACAGTACCGCCCTCTTTCTGCTGGTAATCCCTCTCCTGATGTATCCTAGCATCCAAGTTGCCTTTCCCCACAGTCCTATTATTTTTTTTTATTTATTTTATTTTATTGAAATCCAGGATTACAAATACCTTTGAGCAGGAACTGCTCATTTACAAAGGTTCCATGTCGAAGGAATGGGGGGTATTCATACATACAAAGGTCAACATAATAATACATAGTTACACAACAACAAGAAGTAAGAGACTGAGGCTTAGGAAACTCCAGTAATTCAAAATGTGCCAAATATTAGGTAGCATGACATAACCAGCAAAGGGCAATCTTGGAAATAAGCACTGCAGGTGAGAGGGAAGGGGGTATGCAGGCAGAAAGGCCATTGTCGGAGGGTAGAGGGTGAGGGTAAGAGCTCTAAAGGGGAGGAAGAGGAGGAATAGAAGTCAGGAAATGCCCTGGGAGAGGAAAGGGAGAGGGGGAAAGGGGGTAGGCAGCTAGAAGGAGGCAAGGTGGGGAGAGATAGCTTTCAAGACTGAAGTGGAGGGCAGTGAACGGTGGGCCCCTGATTAGGTGAGGCAGTCACAACGACTAGTTGAAATTAGATGAAGTCAGAGTTGTCTCTTAAAAGGGCCAAGAGCAGCAGCAGTAAGAGTTTTTTTGTTGAGAGTATTGTACCACTGTGGTGCTCTGTGGGCAAAGGTCCTCTGGCCCATGGTAGTCTGGCATCTGGGGACAAGGAAGGTTAGTTGTTGTGAACTTCTAGTTCTCTGAGTGCTGTGGTGGTCAATAAGTAGTTTCAATGCCCGGGGCGTGACCCCGAGGAGGACTTTTTTGGCTAAGAGGCAGGTTTGATACTGTATCCGGCTGATGAGAGGTAGCCATCCTGCCCGAGTGTACAGGTCACAAGTGTATGTAAGTTGATCTGCCCCAGTTAGCAGCCTGCATGCTTTGTTGAGTGCAACTGTAATTCTGCGGAGGGAAGAGGCGGAGGCAGAGCCATAAATTGCTAGCCCGTAATTGATGATGGAAGTGACAGAGCTGTTGATAGCCAACCGGATAGTGTCAGGAGTCATGCAGTGTTTGTGCCTGTAGAGCAGGCCTATACAGATGTTGATGGCTTTGGCGGCAGAATCTATGTGCCGATGGTAGGACAGTGAGCTGTCCAATGTGACACCTAGGTCTTTAAAATCAGGAACGTGTTCAAGTAAGGTCCCTGTTTGGTTTAGGATGGTGAGGTCATGGGATTTGTACTTGCTCCTGGCATTATAGAAGGTCATAACCTTTGTTTTGCTGTAGTTCATGACCAGTTTGTGTGACTTGAAACATTCTTCGATGTGCATGAATTCAAGTTGTAATTGTTTCTCGAGGAGCTCTGCATTTTGGTGGTTGGTGAACATGACTGCGTCATCGGCGTAGAGCAGTAATTTCTGGTGACAGACACTGGAAAGGTCGTTGAGGAAGAGGCTGAAAAGTAGTGGCCCAGGATGGACCCTGTGGGACCCCTGAAAGGACTGTCTTTTCTTCCGAGGTAACACCGGCAATCCTAACCCGCTGGACCCTCTCCCCAAAGTAGATTGAAAACCAGAGCAGTGCTTCATTGGAGAGCCCAATGTTTGATAATTGCTTGAGTAGGAGTGGGTGGTTCACAGTATCAAAAGTTTTCGTAAGGTCGATGAATACTGTCCCTACACAGTTTCCTTGATCAAGTGTGGTATGGATGAAGCCTGTGAATTCTAATAGTGCAGTGGTGGTACTGTGCCCTTTTTGGAAACCATGTTGCTCAGGACACTGGATGTCGTATTTTTCCAGGTACTTGACTAATTGGTCTGAGGTGATGTGCTCCAGGGCCTTAGACAATGGAGGGAGGATGGAGATAGGTCTGTAGTTGGAGTGCAGTGATTTGTCTTCACTTTTGGGTACCGGTGTGATGGTCGCCTGTTTCCAGCGAGATGGGAACTGGGACATCCTTAGTGACAGATTGAGGACCTTTGTCAAGGGTTCAAGGACTTCTTCAAGGACAAGTGCTAACAACTTCAGGTCAAGGGAGTCACTGCTGTAGCCTGCATTGTGAATGGCCTTCCGAATATAGGTTCTGGCTTCATGCACTGGGATCTCCTTGAAGTAGAATTGTGGGGCAGGGTGTAGGAGCGGAGTAGTTGCAGGAGGGTTACTACCAGAGGGGGCATCAAAGAAATTAGAAGGGAGAACACTATCCAAGTTGGAGAATGCATTGTTAAAGGTGTTGGTGATGGTGTACAGGTCAGTTGTTGGTGTTCCATTTATGTTTAGCATGGTGGATGGTGACTTAGGGTCTTTGCCTGTAAGGTCTTTCAAGTTTCTCCAAATTTTTTTTCCATCACCCCAGGAGTTGGAGAGGGTTTCCTTGAAGTATTTGCTTTTGGCACTCCTAACTGCCCGTGTGCTCTCATTTCTGGCAGCTTTATATTTATGAATATCCCCAGGTTTGGATGTTGCATGGGCACAGTGCCAGAGATGATCCCTATGTTTGAGTAAAGTGATTAGATCAGGGGTTATCCAAGGGTTAGCTCTGTCCCTGACCTTCAGCTTTTTGAGAGGTGCAAAGATATTGCAGGCCGCAGTGAAGTGGCTGATGAAAAGGTCTAAGGCTTGGTTTACATCAATGGCAGAGTCGATTGGTGTCCAGTCCAGGTGGCTTAGGTGTGTCTTTAGTAGCTCAAAGTACCCCTGCTTTAACACTCTGGTGTGGATTATTTTAGGAGGGGGCTTAATGAATTTGTTTGTCCAGGTACATGTGACCGGTGAGTGGTCACTGATCCCATCAGGGAGCACTGAGACTTTTGAGATTCGTTCAGGGTGATTAGTTAGGATCCAGTCCAGAAGTGTTCATGACCCTGTCCTATAGTTGCATCTGGTGGGGGTGGTAACAAGCTGGGTGAGGTTCTGTGACGTGACAGCATCCTTGTAGTTACTGGCCTCCAGCGATAGCCAATTTATGTTGAAGTCACCTAGTACTAGGAGTTCAGAGTTGTGGTGTAATCCCTGTAGGCTTTCCAATATGCTCATAAATCCATTGTGCTGATCTTTAGGGGGTAGGTACACAGAGGCAATGGTGAGCTCCTTGTTGTGTGCCCCGAGTAGAACTTTAATAGTAGCGAGAACCTGCGAGGGTGGTTTAGGGTTTGAGAACGGGAAGACTTGACCCAGATAGGAATTCCTCAGGTAAATGGCACAGCCCCCACCTCGTTTGGAAACCCTGTCCTGCCTGAATATAGAGTATCCAGGGATGGTGACTGCAGCGTCTGGTATCTTGGGGTTAGACCATGTTTTTTTTTTTTTTATTTAGTTGTTTAACCAGGTATAGCACACTAAGCTGAAAGCTTTTTTACAGTTTCGACAACAGAGAGTACATCAGGGCTATGTTGCTGGACCCAGGTTTGCAAGATGTCAAGTTTGTTAAGGAGGCTGCAGATATTGATTGAGGCTAATGTGAGGGACCCCTCCCACCTTTTTGTGGCATGAGGTGCTAGGCTGGTAGGCCCCGGATTAAGATGAACATTTCTGGATATCAGAAGTAGCATAAGTAGTATCCTAAGAAGGTACGCTTTAATCATTTTGCAGACTAGTTTTGTTGTAGGGCATCTAGTCCTCTTGGCCTTGCTGGTCTGCGTTTGTCCTGTTATATTGCAGAGCACAATATATAAAGCCATGTTCTCAAAGGTGCCACGTGATTGATGAAAAGTAATCAAATCCACAAGAAATGGTGAAATACCTGTGACCAGAAAACTGTTATTGTAGCTCAAAGACCCAGAATGTGATAAATTCCTGAAGGTGATGAACATTGGCCTGAGGCATATGCAGGATGTAAAAATCCTTTGTTAGTCTCTTCCCTTTGTTCTCCAAAATGGTTTTGAATAGACCTCAAAGACTAGTACACATCTTTTAAGAACAAGTCAGACGGAAATGTGGATTCAGTGCAGCACTCCACAACTCAGTGCTTGTATAACAGATTTACTGACCCTACTTTTGGCTTTGATGGCTTCCAAATAAGTTGATTTATAATGAGAATGCCAATACCTGGTGTTGATGTTTTGCAGTTTCTTAGTCCAGGAAATGTTCATAGATGTTATGTCCAAGAATGGTCTAGTTCCTCCAAGCAGAAACACATGAAAATCCACAAAAACTAAACTACTGACAAGAGACAAACACAAACAGCCAGCCACACAGGCTCTAGTCTAATCTGACACTGTGTTCTTGCCTTCAAGTTCTCCATTATTATTCCCCCAGATCCCTCTCCTCTGTTGTGCTCTCCATTACCTCCCCATCCATCCAGTATCTCATTCTTGGGTTCCTGGCCCCGATGTGAATTATCATGCACTACTTTGCATGAAATATCAGCTGCCACACCATCAAACCCCTCTCCAGTCTTTTGAGATCCTTCTTCACATCCCTTACACCCCCCTTGGTGTCCACTCTAGCATGAATCTTGGTGTCGTCTGCAAAAAAGCATATCTTACCCTTATCCCTTCACTATGTTACATATAGATTAAAGAGAAACAGTCTTAAAACCAATCCCTGGGGTACCCTGCTAGTGATTTCCTTTACCCCTGAGGTCTTGCCATTTAGGACTACCGCTCGGTCCTCCCACCCAGCCAGTTTTCTACCCACCTCATTATCTTATGCCCTATCCCAGATTACTCAGCTTCTTTACCAGCCTCCTGTGAGGCACAGAGTTGAAGGCTTTGCTCAAATCTAGGTACAAGATGTCTACTCCCTGATGCCAGTCCATAGCCTTTGTCATCCAACTGAAAAATTCGATCAGGTTCATCTGGCAAGACCCCCTCCCCAGTTAAATCCATGCAGACTGAAGTCCAGCAGGCTGTTGACTTCCAGGAATCCTACTATGCTCTCTTTTATAATAGATTTCAATAGTTTCCCTTCTATAGATATCAGACAGACTGGTCTGTAGTTACCTGGTTCTCCCTGACCATGATTTATGTTTAGGGTGTTCACTGTCCTACAATAATCTGACATTACCCAAGTCCCTAAAGAACCATTGAAGAGATCCAGTAGAGGTCCAGCCAAGACCTGCTCCATCTCCTTTAACATCCATGGATACATCCCATGCAGGCCAGCTAGGACCTTCCCATCTCCCTTAACACCTTTGGATGTACCCTCTGCTAACCCAGCCAAGACCTGCTCCATCTTCTTTAACATCTTCGGATGCATTCCATGTGGGTCCAGCTAGGACATGCCCCATCTCCTTTAACACTCATGGATAGCCGGTCTGGTGGCACCAATGGTTGAGGTGCTGGATGCCACACCTCATACTACGCTGGCGACCTGGGTTCGGGAATAAGCCCGGATCGCTGGGGGTCGGCAGGGGAGAGAGGATAAAGCATCCGCAGGACTGCTCTCTCTCTTGGGAGGGATCCTGGGGAGCCTTTCAGCAGTGGCCCCCGGTGGAGAGAGACCGGCGGCACTGCTGCGCACATGGGCTCACTAGCAAGGGGTAGATGTTGGGCGGCTGCCTTCCGGATGTGGGGGGGAGCACCCATGTCTCAGGCTGGGTGGCATTACATGTCCCACGTCGGGGGTGTAAACATGGAAAAACTCCTCAGGACCGGATAGGCAACGGCCCTCCCAGAGCCATGCCACCACACTCCAAACACTGGAGCCATTCCATTGCCCCTTCAGTCTCCTCAGACCCTATGTCCCTCCAGGGGTTTGGGGAGAAAGTAATGTCCTTGAGGATGGCGGGGCTCACAGTGGGCAGTAGAGCAACACTGGCCAGTGGAGAGGTCTGAGAGAGTTCCGGCTCCGGGGGAGACAAAGAGAGTTGAAAAAAAAAAAAACACCCATGGATACATCTCATGCAGGCCCAGCCAGGACCTGTCCCTCTCCTTTAACACCCTTGAATGCATCCCACTTGGATCCAGCCAGGAACTGCCCCATCTTCTTTAACACCCTTGGATGCATCCTTTGCAGGCCCAGCCAGGACCTGCTCCATGTCCTTTAACATGCTTGGATGCATCCCATGTGGATCCAGCCAGGACCTGCCCTCTTCCTTTAACATCCTTGGATGCATCCCATGTGGATTCAGCCCAGACCTGCTCCATCTCCTTTAACACCCATGGATGCACCCTATGTGGATCCAGCCAGGACCTGCCCCATCTCCTTTATCACTCTTAGATGCATCCCATACAGGCCCAATCAGGATCTGTCCAATCTCCTTTAACACCCCTGAATGCATCCCATGCGGGTCCAGCCAGGACCTGTCCCTCTCCTTTAACCCCCTTGGATGCATCCCACGTGGATCCAGCCAGGACCTGCTCTATCCTTGGATGCATCCCATGTGGATCCAGCCAGGATCTGCCCCATCTCCTTTGACACCTTTGGATGCATCCCACGTGGATCCAGCCAGGTCCTGCCCATCTCCTTTAACATCCTTGGATGCATCCCATGTGGATCCAACCAGGACCAGCCCCAGCTCCTTTAACACCTTTGGATGCATCCCATGTAGGTCCAGCCAGGACCTGCTCCATCCTTGGATGCATCCCATGTGAATTCATCCAGGACCTGTCCCATCTCCTTTAACACCCTTGGTTGCATCCCATACAGGCCCAATCAGGATCTGTCCAATCTCCTTTAACACCCCTGGATGCATCCTATGCGGGTCCAGCTAGGACCTGTCCCTCTCCTTTAACCCCCTTAGATGCATCTCATGTGGATCCAGCCAGGACCTGCTCCATCCTTGGATGCATCCCATGTGGATCCAGTCAGGCCTGCCCCATCTCCTTTAACGCACATAAATGCAGCCAATGCGGACTCAGCCAGGAACTGTCCCATCTCCTTTAACACCCTTGGACGCATCCCATGTGGGTCCATCCAGGACCTGCCCTCCTTCTTTAACATCCTTGGATGCATCCCATGTGGATCCCGCCAGGACCTGCCCTATTTACTTTAACACCTTTGGATAAATCCAATGTGGACTCAGCCAGGACCTGTCTCATCTCCTTTAACACCCTTAGATGCATCCCATCTGGGTCCAACCAGGACCTGCCCTCCTTCTTTAACACTCTTGGAAGCATCTCATGTGGATCCAGCCAGAACCTGCCCCATCTCCTTTAATACACTTGGATGTATCCAGTGTGGACTCATCCAGGACCTGTCCCATCTCCTTTAATACCCTTTGATGCATCCCATGTGGATCCAGCCAGGCCTGCCCCATCTTCTTTAACACCCTTGGATGCATCCCATGTGGATCCAGCCGGGACCTGCCCAATTTCCTTTAACACCTTTGGATGAATCCAATGTGGACTCACCCAGGGCCTGTCCCATCTTCTTTAACACCCTTGGAGCATCTCATGTGGATCCAGCCAGGACCTGTCTCATCTCCTTTAACGCCCTTGGATGCAGCCCATTGGTGTGTGAAGATTTATTCTCATTCTGTGCCTGTAGGCTCTCTAGCATTCTCTCTTTCCTTCCTGATGGCTCCATGTTGGTGCCTGCTAGTGAACCCCCAATAGCTTTTATGCTGCAGTGAAATTGAGGGACCTTGTCCTTGATTGAGAGCACCACACAGAAATAATCATTTTGTAAAATTGCCCTACTGTTCTCATCCTCCACCTGCCCTCCCACTTCTTTAGCCTGACCGCTCCTTCCTTGTTTTGTCCTGCTCTCATATATAAGGAAAGAATGCTTGGGTCACCCTCTTTAATACAAGCAAAAGGAAAGCAGTAGGGCATGGGGAAAGTGGGGAGGTGAGGGCAATAACCCAATTACACATAGGTCCCAGAGAAAGAAAGGGCAAAACTGGGTAGACTGGATGGACCAGTGGCCTTTTTCCACTGACATTTTCTATGTTTCTGTGTTAATGTTCAGGGGGTTCTGGCAAGCCAGCTCATGGCATGGGCAAGATTTGCTAAAATGGAAGCTTCTCATAGTAATACAGTGCTAGTAGCTTAAGGTCGGAAGGGACTGCAGGTTCACCAAGTCCCTCCTTTCATGCAGGGATGAGTAAGTATACAATGTAATTATGAAGGGATGGGTTTTATTTTTATTTATGCAATTGGCCATTAAAATCCTGTATGCTAATTGATTGAAACATGTCTCAAGACCACTAATTATTTTGTGATAACCACACACCTCACCTGAACTACATATTTTTTGCTAACAAATAAAACCCATTTTATAAGTGGGAAAAAACACTCCTGGTTGTGTGGGCATAAGGGAATAGTTGTGGTGACCAGAAACGCAGAGATCATTCTGCCGTTGTACAGGTCACTGGTAAGACCCCACCTGGAGTACAGTGTGCAGTTGTGGTGCCCATATCTTAGGAAATATATAAATTTGCTGGAGATGGTTCAGAGAAGGGCAACCAAAGTGAGCCAGGGCCAGCAGGGCAACACCCATTGAGGAGAGGCTCAGGGAGCTCAAGATGCACTCTCTTGGGGAAAGAAGGGAGAAAGGAGAAGGGAGACGTGAGTAACACTTTTAAATACCCTAAAGGTATTAACAGGGTGAGCACTGAGGGCCTCTTCAGCCTTACAAGGAACAAGACCACTAGGGAGCAGAGCCTAAAGCTGGTTGGGAGAAGGTTCAGGAGGGAGATGAGGCATTTGTTTCATGGAGAGGGTGGTGGCCAAGTAGAATGAGCTGCCAGAGGAGGCGCTGTCCTCCAAATTGGTGGACAGCTTCAAGGGGTGGAACAGGGCGAGGAGAAAAGTTGTGGGTAGAAGGGGGTGAGGGGAGGAAGAGGGGAAAGTTGAGAGAGGTGAAAAGGGAAAAGGGAAGGGGCAGTTCCCTTTGTAAATACATAGGGAGCTGCACAATCAAGCAGAATAGAGAGACTGTAAGGTCTTTATCTGCTGGCATGTTCATATGTTCACGGAGAGGGTGGTAGAGCCATGTTACAAATCACCGGTTGTAGTGGCGGTGGCAGGGCTGGGTTCAAACATGGCAAAGATAGAATTAAAGGCCTAATAATTGTAGGAGAATGAGCTAAGAAGTTGGGGAGCTGTGGGGAGAGGGGGATTGTCATATAAAACGCCTTTGAGATAGATCAGGAGTCAGAAAACTCTTTACAGCCTGATTCCATTGACCTTTGGGGCTCGACTTTCAAAGGGTGATGCAGGGCTTGCATCAAATCCTGCATCTAACCTATTTTTTGGTGCAGCTGTGCCAAACCCTTTCGATGCAACTGCATCTGATTTTAGTACATCGAGCACAGTTTCGACAGTTTCCTCAGTTTACAGCAGCTTGCGCCAAAGCTTTGGTGCAAGCCTTGTAAAAAAGGGTCCCCCAAATGGCGCAAGTTAGACCAGGGATAATCATGTCTAACTTGCAGCACTTGGCACTCGAGATTGAAAATCCTGGCTCGCCAGCCGGGAGAATGCTGCAAGCCCGTGCACCAAATGATTGGTGGAGCAGGGGTTTGCAGCATTATTGGGGCTTTGAAAATTGAGCCCTTGCTCTTTGTCTACTGATAATGTCTACGTTTCTGTGTAAATGCCAACACCAGAACCTTGTACTCAAAGCCTCTATGTAACCTGCAGCTAGCATGGCTCCTGTGGTGCTGGCGCAATTTGCTCAGATTTCCGCAAGGAGCTTAGCAACCACACTACATATTCTACAGCAGCTGCAAGTGTTGAATTGTTTCTCCCATAGAGTTTTTTCTCTTTTGGTCAAGTTGTTGTCAGGATATACCCTAGTTCCAAGGATATATACCCTGTTCAGGCCTTGTGTTCCCCTGTTGAGTGCATCCAGCTTCCACTTGCTGGCTCTCACAGCTTCTCCTCCATGAGTAGGAGCTTCAGGGGGCATAGTACCCCCCCCAAGGCAGTCCACCAGGTTGACAGGATCCAGTATCTGAGCACTAGGACCTGGAGAGCCAGAATTATTAGCTGTCATGTAGACTGTTGTGGGATTTTCTCCCGGTTTCTCACCTGTCCTTCCTCCTCCGATGACATAGGCTGAGCCTTCTGACACATGCAACAAGGTCTGTGGAAGGAACACGCTCCCCTAGCTCATGACAGGACTTACGGTGGCATTGGGTGCCCAACTCATCCCTCCCAGCTGCAGCCTACTGCCAAGTGGCAGCTGCCGCTATCTGACCTGCTTTCTGACACGGCAACTTGTGTCCGTTCCTTCACCCAGGGCACCAGTGCTGAAGGCCACTGGGGTGGTCATGCAAGTGTTTAATTTGACTGTAAGGTAGGCCCTTATAACGAGCAGCACAGCAGCTGAGTCCTGTGGAA
This sequence comes from Neoceratodus forsteri, assembly GCA_016271365.2. NCBI lineage: Eukaryota > Metazoa > Chordata > Ceratodontiformes > Ceratodontidae > Neoceratodus > Neoceratodus forsteri. Next base: position 122,156,478 of record JADMNL010000022.1, read on the forward strand.
ACAAATGTATGCAATATAGTGTTCTGATCCACAGGTTCTAGAAAGAGCCATAATCTGGCCTTGTTTTTAAGATGGTAAAAGCACCCCCCTGACTACAGATGGCCCCTGGGACTTCTGGGTCAAACCATCAACAAGTTCTACCCCCAGGTTCCTAACCATCTTCCTAGCCTTAAGCTGAACCCCATCAAATACAGATATGTACTAATTTATGGGGATTCCCAGCCCACGTTACTATACAGGGTACCCTGTGATTCCTTTCTAAGTAGAAATGTGCTCAGGCCTATCTTGAGGGCTTGTACTGTCTTCTCATTGACTAAGACCTTTCCAAGCAGCGCCAATATTCATGATACTGTGACAGTTAGAAAAAGTTATCCTAGTCACCTTCCAAAATCAATTAAAGATGAATTACATAATAGCAATATGACACTCCAGGGATGTGATTCATTGTGCTTTTCAGTTATTTATTTTGTAATTTGTGTGTTGGCTCGTGCCTGCGCGGTAGCCAACATCTTTCAGTAGTAACAGATTTGGAGATGCGGTCACTGTGGGCGAATGCAGGGCACACATCAGTAGGCACGTCCCTCATTCCCCAATAAGCCAGTATGCAGGCGCTGACACCAGCAATACATAAAGTGGCCACCACATCTAACAAAAGTGCAATGAGAGGCAAGCTCGTCATGCAGCGGCACAATAACACGCCTCCTGACATGCCTTTACTGGTGAAGTTTTTCACTAAACATGGTGGCACTGACTGCCACTGCTAACTTCAGGGGTACCCAATCACCCTGTCAGCATGCTCTGACCCACTTCATTTGCCGATGGGGGAGCCCACGCCCTGTCGGCATAATGTCCCTCCTAACATTTCAAGTGTGTGTGGTGGGGGCGCCCAATCCCCCCCTCGGGATCATGCACCCCCCAACAGTCTTTCTTTTCTAATGGGGGGCCCAATCCCCGTTGGCTTCAGCCTCACTTTCTCAGTTGAATTTGCTAATGTGGGAGCCCAATCCCCATCGGCATAAGGTCCCCCCCATTTGTTGTGTGCCGAGGGGGGTGCCCAATCCCCCTCGGCTCTTGCCCCCCCTTCGGTATGTGCCAATGGGGGAGCCCAATCCCCAGTCAGCTATAGCCCCCCAACCCATTCAGGTGGCAAGCTGGGAGCCCACCCCAGCGTGCCAAATGTCCCTGTAAAAAAAAAAAAGTCCAGCGATGTTCTTCTTTTTTTTGTAAACCTGTAAACCAGAAAACAGTCCCTCACGGTCTCTCCTGCCCTCTTCCCCAACCCGCGCCCACCCTCTGGGTACCCTGCCTCCCCACACATCCCCCTCATAACATACTTACCTCCGGAGCCCAGCACAATGATCTTCGGTGGACCAGGAACACGTCTGCACTCTTTGAAGCTGACCGCGAACTGAAGAAATGCTAGTAAGCTGTACAATGGCATGAATAGGGTTTTTTCAACTTTGGTGCATATCTCAGGTATTTTGGGGAATTTTGGCACCAAAGTTTAAAAATTGGGTTATTGGGACCCTCCTCATGAATTCAGTCACTGTCATGGCGTTATTCAGTCCAGAAAGGTGATTTTGTGGTCACTGCGTGGAATCACCTTTCGGGACCAATTAACAAAATTACAGTGCCACCGTTCATGAGGTGGGCTCTCAAAAATAAAAAAGCCTATGTTGCAAATTTGGTGAAATAAATCCAAAAATGACTGTTTTACTAGCGTGCATTGCGCAGTTTCCACGCACCCTTGTAACTTCGCAAATTTGCATTATTTTCATGCCAGATTTTCAACACTGGCATTTTTTCACACCTCCTTATGAACAGTACAGCTGTCATTTTTCACATCCTGCCCAAAATGTGTTTTCACACCTGTGGCGTACAATGACGTGGTTGCTGTGGGAAATCTACTTTTGAGACAGATTAACAAAATCACAGTGCCACTCTTCATGATGGGAGGTCCCAAAATGCCTATGTTGAAAATGTGGTTAAAAAAGTCTGAAAAATAATTGGGTTGCGGATGTGCGTTGCACAGTTTCTATGCATGCTCATGACTTTACCAATTTTTCATATTTTTACTCCAGATTTTCAATGTTGCCATTTTTTACACCTCCTCATGAACAATACAGTTGTCATTTTCCACATCCTGCCCAACATGTGTTTCTGTACCTGTGATGCCAAATGGCGCAGTGGCTATGCAAAATCACCTTTTGGCTAACAAACTGATAATGCTGCTCTTCATAAGGTGGGGTCACAGAAAGCCCATGTTGATAATGTTGGAGTGAAAATACCAACACATGCCTACAGTGTTGGGGTTTCCAACTGTAACACCCCACCCTGTAGAGACTGAAAGGTGTCAGGGGTGTGACTTGGGATCATCAGCTGTAATGCTCACGCCATTCCACCCCCAACCTCACCCTGCAACCAGTGACATGCATCGAGGTGTGCCTTGGAGTGCTCGGACCCAAAGTTCACCCCATTCTCCTATACTGCACCCACCTCAGTGTATTTCCTTATGGAATGGGGTAAGTACAAGGTCCAAAGACCCCAAAGCACACCATGACACTTGTCAGTGTCTACAGGGTAGGGTGAGGTAAAATGGCATGAGCGTTATAGCTGACGACCCAAAGGCACACCCTAATGCCTGTCAGTCTCTGCAGGGTGGGGGTAGGGTTGGTGTCAGTTCAGTACTTCACTGCAATTCCTATTATGCATCTCTAACTTGTACACTACCAATGCCAACGCCAGTGAGACAATATTCAGCATTGACAAATGCTTGTTTTGATCTGAAAAGACACATTAGCTGTGATACCTTGTTCCAGGTGCATCCTGGAAGTTACATGGAATTGATTTATTGATATAGAAATGGCCCATAACACAGGGCAACTCCTGTTTTTCTTTGACAAATGTCATAGAATCTTTTTTTTTTTTTTTTTTTATCAATACTTTGTGCACCTCCATCCCTTGATCCTGGTGGCTCACCTCCCCAGCCCTATCACTGGCCCATCCAGTGACCTACCTGGTTTTCCACTTCTAAGGGTGGTCTGCTACATAGGGTCATGCGAGGCCTGCAGGGGAAGCCAAATGGTCCGAAGCTTTTTTCCTGCTGTTTTTGCTTCCCAGGACATCGGCGTGCAATGACGAGTGCATCCGCCAACGTCATGCTCTGTCTGGCTGCTCCTGCCATCGCTGCCATTCGGTCTCCACCAGGTGGCAGTCAACTGGTAGGATGCAATCCTTCCTCACCAGGCTGACCCCCGAGTGACCCTGATCCATTCCTGAACCCAGAGTCACTGGGGTGGCAGGTGGTGAGGTGATCAGCGCCTCAGCCCACCATTGCACTGGGTTGGCTTGCCATGAAATCTTTAACTTCCACCAGGATAGTGACCAGATCTGGGCAGATAGGACCTCAGTGTAATGTCTGATATGAAGGATAGCACAGCAACAGTGCAGAACCCCTTTGTACTACACTACGGTGTTATGGGTATTACCCCAAGTACCTAGTGAGGGGCTTGAAACTATAACCTTCCAAGCTTCTGGTCCAGAGGCAAGTATGTGCTCTACTGAGCCCCTGACACTGTATGCTGCTATAAATGGTGTATATATAACCTGGTACACTGCAAATCATGGGTTGTAAATCAATGTACCAGGTTATTCTCTGTTCAGGAGGGACGGGGGTAAAAAGGAGTGGAGGTCACCCTGTATGTCAGGGAGGGTATAAAGGCAACACAGATACAGGGTAAGCAGGGGAGGCCGAGGCACTGTGGGTCACCCTTGAACCTGGAAATGGCACAGCAATATGCACATGGGGTGATATACAAGCCTTCAGGACAGGGGGAAGAAGTGGACAAGAAGCTAGTGGGTGAAATACACAAGATGACAATGAAAGGTGAAATTCTGCTGATGGGGGATTTCAATATGCCGGACATGGATTGGACCACCCAGGCAGCTGCTTCAGCCAGAAGTAGAGGCATCCCAGATTCCCCGTAGGAGGCAGGATTCAGGCAGCTTTGGCTTGATCCCACCAGGGACACTGCAGTTCTGGGTCTAGTGATGATCAACAGGGATAGAATCACAGATGTCCGAGTAGAAGGGCAACTAGGATCCAGAGATCACCACAGAGTGTGGTTCAGCATGGGGACAGGGACTAAGTCATGTCATACTAGGTCAAAGGTTTTGGATTTCAAACAAGCAGATTTCACTGAAATGGGGAGAGCTATTAAAATAGCCCTGGAGAAAAGGGAATAGGAGGGGGTGATAGAGGAGCAGTGGGAGTACCTAAAAGGAGCCATAGTGGAAGTGACAAACCAATGCATCAGACTGGTATCCAAAGACAAAAGAAGGAGAAAGCCACTATGGTTTTTGGAAAAGATGGCAGGCAAAGTAAGGGCTTAAGAGGCAGGGTTCAGGAAATATAAGAGAGGAGGACAGGGAGGTGCGTCTAGAGTGTCTAAGGGAAGCAGGGAGGGCGGTAAGGAGAGCAAAGGCATGAACTGAGGAAGGATTAGCGCAGACAGTAGAGAAAGGGGACAAGACATTCTACAGGTACATCAGTGAAAGAAAGAAAACCAGGGGAGGTATTGTTAGGCTCAAAGGGGAGGAAGGGGAGTGTAAGGAGGGAGACATGGATAAGACAGAAATACTGAATAAATACCTCTGTTCAGTATTCATGGAAGAGGTGGAGGGACAGAGACCATAGCCAAGCAACAGATGCCAAGGGGGTTGGGGGGACTGGTAGACAACAGTCTATTCGTGAGAGAGAGAGAGAAAGAGCAAGAGAGTCCTGCAGGAGCTCATTAAATTGAAGGTGGACAAAGTAATGGGGCCAGACAGCATACACTCAAGGATATTAAGGGAGCTGCGAAGAGAGCTAGCAGAACCTCTGGCAACCTTGTTCACAGAGTCACTCAACACAGGAGTGGTACTAGAGGATTGGAGGAGGGTATGTGTGGTCCCACTACACAAATCTGGCAGTAGGGAGGAAGAAGGGAACTATAGGCTGGTCTGCCTCACCTCAGTAGTGGGGAAGATCATGGAGGCACTGCTTAAAGAAAGGATAGTGGGACATCCAGAAGCCATCGGTCCCCACAGCATGGCTTCACAGTGGATAGGTCATGTCAGACGAATCTGACAGATTTCTTTGGCTGGGTGACAAAGGAAGTAAATCGGGGGGGGGGGTGTTGAACGTCACCCTACCTTGATTTCAGCAAAGCCTTCGACACTGTCCCACATAAGAGGCTGGTTAACAAGATGGGTAGTCTGGGCATGGGAGACAAGGTGGTAAACTGGGTTAGGAACTGGCTAATTTACAGGAGGCAGAGGATGGTGGTAAATGGGGTACAATCTGGGGAGAGGGGGGTGACCAGTGTGGTACTGCAGGGATCAGTCCTTGGACCAGTCCTGTTCAGTGTCTTAATCAGTGACATTTTTTTTTTTAACCAGGAGAGACACACTATGCTGATAGCTTGTTTACAGGTGTGACCTGGGAGCACAAGGAAGTTAAGTGATTTGCTCAGAGTCACACAGTATGCAAGTGGGAGCTGGAGGATTCAAACACTGGTCTCCAGATTTGTAGCTCAGAGCCTTAAACCACTTCACTATACTACCTCGAGGGAGTGGAAGGAAAGGTCTGGCTGTTTGCAGATGACACCAAGATCTGTAACAGAGTGGATACTCCAGAAGGGGCGGAGAAAATGAGGAAGGACCTGGGGAAGCTTGAGAAATATAGAAACATATAGAAGTTGATGGCAGATAAGGACCACAAGGCCACAAGGCCCATCCAGTCTGTCCATTTCTTTTTCTACCTTATAAATGTGCCATCGGCCTTTGCTCTGTCAATGGCCTATCTATTCATACTCATCTGCATTGCTCCCTTATGCCTATCCCATGCCTGTTTGAAGCCCTGCACTGTATTCATATCCACCACTTCCTGAGGTAGGCCATTCCATGCATCCACCACCCTTTCTATGAAAAAGAACTTCCTCACATTACCCCTTAATCAGCCTCCCTCTAATCTCATGCTGTGTCCTCTTGTCCTGATATTTTTCTTACGTTGAAACATGTTTGACTCTTTCACCTTGTTAATGCCCTTAACGTGTCTGAATGTTTTGATCATATCACCTCTCTCCCTCCTTTGCTCTAGGGTATACATATTGAGCTCCGTTAATCTGTTCTCATATGTTTTCTGATGCAGTCCCAGCACCATTTTGGTTGCCCTTCTCTGGACTGCCTCAATATGGTTAATGTTCTTGTGAAGGTGTGGTCTCCAGTACTGCACACAGTACTCCAGGTGGGGCCTAACCAGTGTCTTGTAAAGAGGGATTATTACCGCCCTCTTCTGACTTGTGATACCCTTAATAATACACCCCAACATCCCCCTATCCCTACCTACTGCTTTAGTGGTCTGCTTGGATAATTTCAGGTCATCGGTGATGATGATGCCCAAGTCTCTTTCTTCCCTTGTGACTGCCAGCAACTCCCCTTCCAGCCTATAGGTGACTTCAGGGTTTCTCTTCCCTATGTACATGATCTTGCACTTCTTTGCAAGATCATGCACGTTGGTCTGAGGAGTGGTAACCAAGGCTTAATTCAAAGAAGTGCAAATGTATGCACCTGGGGCATAGAAACCCTGGATAGAGCTACAGGATGGGGGGGGGGGGAGTTGCTGACAGTCACCAAGGAAGAAAGGGACCTGGGGGTTATTATTTCAGATGACCTGAAAATGTCAAAGCAGAGTACAAAGGCAGCAGGGAAGGCCAGTAGAATGCTGGGGTGCATAGGCAGGGGTATCACCAGCAGAAGACGGTCGGTAGTGATGCTATTATATAAAACCCTAGTCAGGCCTCATACTGAGTCCTGTGTGCAGTTCTGGAGGCCACATCTTCAAAAGGACATTAACAGGCTGGAGACAGTCCGGAGAAGGGCGACTTAGATTGTACAGGGCTTGCACCTCAAAGTAGGAGCGATTAAGGGACCTCAAAATGTACTCGCTGGAGGAGAGGAGGGAGAGAGGGGACATGATAGAAACATTCAAGTACCTCAAGGGCATAAGCAAGGTGCAGGGGGGAGACATTTTTATTTATTTATTTATTAAACTCTAGGATTACAAGCACCTTTGAGCAGGGACTGCTCGTTTACAAAGGTTCCATGTCAGAGGATGGGAGTGACATATCAATAGAGAAGGAGTATAAGAACGAGGGGGCATGACAAGAAATTGGAAGGTAGTAGGTTAAGAGGGAAAGTGAGGATGTTTTTCTTCACAGGTGGACACATGCAATGGTCTGCCACAAGAGGTGGTGGGAGCAAGCACTGTGGTTGGATTTAAACATGCATGGGACAGGCATAGGGGAACCATAGAGGTAAAGCAGAGGGAGGGTCAGAAGCTGTAATCAAGTATGGGGCTTACGAGCAGACTGGACGGGCCTAGCAGTCCATATCTGCCAGCAATTTCTATGTTTCTGTATTGCCCCTCTTCAGGTGGTTGAAGGCACACACCTGTGCCTCGTGCCTGTAATCAAGCACCTGGGCACAATGTGGGTTACTGTTTTATTCCCCTCTCCCTAACCCAACCCAGTCTGGAAACTCATTGACCTGTCAGATAGCTGCTCAGAGACACACTGACCAATAATAAAGCTCCATTTTCCCAAGCTATTTTATTAAAAGGATTTGTGTTTGTAATAAAATCCCCATGCTTGCTCCAGTGTTATAACAGATTCTGACTTCATCTCTTATCTCTTGCTTACATCAACAGAAGGAAGATGGGTGACTGGTCATTCCTGCTGAAAATATTGGAGCAAGTCCACGAGCACTCAACAGTGGTGGGAAAGGTTTGGCTGACGGTTCTCTTCATCTTCCGGATGATGGTGCTGGGTGCAGCAGTGGAGTCTGTGTGGGGGGATGAAAAGTCAGGTTTCACTTGTAACACGCAGCAGCCTGGCTGTGAAACCATGTGCTATGACCAGGCCTTCCCCATCTCACACATCCGTTACTGGGTGCTGCAGATCATCTTCATCTGCACCCCGTCACTGGTCTACATCGGTCATGTCCTCCACTCAGTCAGGGTGGATGAAAAGAGGAGGCAGCTGGAGAAGGAGCTACGGGTCCTGCCTCATGGAGAGACCCAAGATCAGACTGAAGACAAAGACAGCAAAGTGGAGATGGAACCAAGCCTATCCAAGGATGTGCCCCATGGGAAGTTCAAAATCAAAGGGGCCCTCCTGCAGACCTATGTGTGCAGCATCCTGCTGAGGACTGTTTTTGAGGTTGGCTTCATCGTCGGCCAGTATTTTATTTATGGCATCTTCCTCCAGCGGATGTACAAGTGCGACCGCTGGCCCTGCCCCAACATCGTTGACTGCTTTGTCTCAAGGCCGACCGAGAAGAACATCTTCATTGTCTTCATGCTGAGCGTGGCCAGCATCTCTATGTTCCTCAACCTTGTGGAGATGTACCACCTGGGGTGGAAGAAGCTCAAGGAAGGCCTCACTAACACCTTCTATGGAGTAGAGGAGACCCCAAAAGGACAACCATTCACATCAACTCCCAAAATTGGGTACGTGGCCCTGAATTGGTGTAGGCCACCTGCTACCCACTTGTCACCATCTGGCTACCAACAGCCATCCCCCAAGATGCATCGGGGAGAACAGAAACACTTCAATAACAAACTGGCCAGTGAGCAAAACTGGGCGAATATAGCGGCAGAACAGGGCCGGACCAACAAAGGGAATGCACTGATGCGACAGCCCACCACTGTGCTTCATGGTGGGGATGGAGCTTTGAAAGAGAGAACTGCAGAAGCACCAGGCTCCTCTCGGACAGGCAGGGCGACCTGACCTGCCATGGGCAGTAGGTCTAGTAGCAGGGAGAGGGCTACTAATATCATAGGACAGAATTCGTACTGCTGGGAGCTTCTAGAACAGTGGATGTGGCGGATGGGACCTTCTTGGGTCCTTGAACAGACATTTGAACAGGACCCCACCTCCTGGGATGATTTCTACTGCATCAGTTTCAGCATGGAATGCACACATTGGACATTACAATTTGTATCCAAAATGTAGCCTACCTAGCATAAAATATCCAGTTTCAGTGTTGGGAAGGGTGGGGGGGGTCTGTTTCTACCTCATTGGCACAGGTAGGTCAAGTGACTTTCTCAAGGTCACATGGTGAGTTAGTGACAGTAGTGAGATTTGAATCTGGGCTCTCTTGGCTCTCTGGTCGATACTGTAACCTTGAAATTAGAGTAGTATTTTATTCTATTTATTTTTTGACTGGTAGGTACAGTGGCCAAGGGATCTTTCTCAGGAACAATCCGGGCCTAGATAAGCAGAGACTAAGGGAGGAATACAATGGCTATATCAAGCTAGAAAATGCATTTGCAAAAATGACAGAAAGTACAGATAAAACAAAAGCAAAAATGAGGATATAGTTTCAATTAATTGGGACAATCACATGAGTTAAACAATTTGGTTTCGTACTCACAAAGATTTCAGGAGAAGCCCAAATCTAGTGATGATTCCTCCATCAAGGGCCATGCCATCAAGCGATATGTATATTGAGATATTTTTCTGTTGTTTTGTTACGTTTTGTGTCCATTTCAATCTGCTTCTGCGTTCTTTAAGAAGTTAACAACAAATGCTGGCACTGGGGACACTCTGGGGTGCAGCAGTCAGGTACAAACAATTGTGCCCAAGCAAAGTCCATTCACTCACCACTCCACTAGTTCGTCCTTGTGAAAACAACAGTCTCACTCCTTCAGAATTTTCAGACTGGAAGACTTTTTGCTTTAAAACACAAGTTAAAAAGCTGAATTCTAAAACACAGGCTTACAGACTAGGGATTCTCACCCCCCTCTCTCAGACCAATGTTTCACATGTGCATAATGTGCATCAAGCATGGAGTGCGCGTGTGAAACATTCATCTGAGAGGGGGCGAGAATCCCCAGTCTGTCAGCCTGTGTTCTGGATTTCAGTTTTTTAACTTGTGTTTTAAAACAAAAAGTCTTCCAGTCTGAAAATTCTAAAGGAGTGAGACTGTTGTTTTCACATAGAATGAACCAGCGGAATGGTGAGTGCACGGACTTTGTTTTGCACAACTCTGTGTTCTTTCTCTTTCTCTCTCTCTCTCTCTCTCTCTCTCACCCTCTCTTGCTCTCTCTCTCTCTCTCTTGCCCTCTCTCTCCTGCCCCCTCTCTCTCTCGCTGTCTTGTCTTTCTTTTCTATCTGTGCAATTTATTTGTTTATTCCCTTTCTGATGTTTCCTCCACTTCCTGCCATATGGCACCAGCATTCTGAAACTGACTAATCAATAGTCAAATGCAGAGAGTGCCCAAGTGAAAAGCATCAGTATGGCATGTCTGGGACTAGGTTTGGGGTGGGAGGATTACAGGAAGAGATCCGGGATGTCCACATGTGGGTCCCTGGACCACATAATAATAACTGCTGCTGTACATGTTTGTAGCAGCAAAATATGTTGCGGAACACCATAAGGTGCAGTGGCCAGAGCACTACCCTTTGAAGCATGTGGTCCTAGGTTCCAGTCTCACCCCTGCAATGGATTCATTGTGTGACCTTGAACAAGTCATTTAAGGGATACATAAACCCTCTAATTTCACATATGCCTTTTAAATGGCTTTATTAGCTTTTAAATGGCAGGCTGTTGTTTACAATAATGCTGAGACTGAATTTATTTAACCTCTTAACTGCCCCTGACGTACATTGTACATCCTGAACATTATTGTGATGTTTCTGATTCATTGTGGCACTTTTTAATGCTATATCAGTTATTGTGCATCCATAGGACATCATATAACATGACTATAACAACAAACCAGAAACTCTGTAGAACGGAAACAGATTACATAAGTAAAAATGTACACAGTTGTTTTCAGTGCAAGTTTCTTTTGAATGGGAGGGAAAAAATGGCCACCAGATGGCACTGCAGGATAAGGAATGAAACTGGGCCCTTATACACTCTATAGGAAGAAACGAGTACTGTTGAAACTTTATTCACCTAAATTACCAGAAATATTTCTAGCACACTCTCCTTGGCAGTGGAGGGGCTACAATAAATGCAGTTTTGTAGCATTCAAAAAATGTACAAAGAACTTCTGTTCTAAAGACCTACTCTAATAAAATTTGAAATGGCCTATAATGGGATGCCACTGAAGAGACAACGTTCTAGCAACCATATGGCAAGGGTTATTTACTGCACTGAATAAGGAGAGGGCAAAAGAGGGAACTGTTAATTATCCCTGATCTTCAGGAACATCCCTGACTTTCCCTCAGACATTTCCTCTGTCCCCCCTAAAACTAGTGCTTCTATCTACAAAAAGCAAAGATTTGAAGTACAAAATTATGCCAGACACTAACAGTACAGTCTAGTTCTCTGTCAGAAGATGCTTTTCATATCAAGCCATACTTTGCAGGATGCTTCTTGGCAGGGTCAGACTAGCGTTTAGGTTGCACGCCTGGAAAGTTTGTACTGGGACAGAGGAGCCCAATTGGAAAACCAATAAGAGGAGCCCCAGGAGAGACACACTCCTATCAGCATTACTTTTTAATATAGTACATTGACTCCTTTTTACTTTGTTTTGCGCATACACAAGCAACACCTTGCGGTAGTAGTAGCACAGAGAGAGGTGTGTCAGTGTCGGTGAATGCATGTCACGTTTTAATAGGTGCGTCCCTCATTCCTCAATTAGCCATCATGCTAGCACTGATGCAAGAATTATGTAAAGTACCACCAACTTAAAAGAAATGTGCCGCTGCAATCAGAGACAAGCTCATCATGCAGCGGCAGAAATGACATGCCTCCCGTACGTGCCTTTCCTGGTGAAACACTTCAATAAACATGGTGGCAGTGGCACAATCCCCAAGCAAAGCCAATATCGGGGGTGCAATCCCCGTATTGACATGTCCCCCTCCACATTTGTGTGGCACACTGGGAGCCCACACCAGTGTGCCACTGCTTACACAAAGCTGACCATGTCAGCATGTCCTCCCACCCCCATTGTGTGGCACACTGGGAGCCCACCCCAGTGTACTGCCGCTCACACAAAGCCAACCACGTCAGCATGTTCCTCCCCCCACCCCCATTGTGTGGTATACCTAACAAATTCTCCCACGATGTCCGATTCCAGTTTTGTTTTTTACCTGAAAAAAGAAAACAGTCCCTCGTTGTCCACAGTGCCCCCCCAACCCGCACATACCCTCTGTGCACCCCACCTCCCCACACACACCCCTCACCCCCATACTTACCTCCAGAGGTCCAGCGCTGCGATCTTTGGTGGAGCAGGAACATGTCTGGATTCTTCAAAGCCAAACTGCAAAATGAAGATATGCCGGTAAGCTGTATAATGGCATCAATGGGGGTCAACTTAAGTGGATATCTCAGCCATTTTTTTGAACTTAGCTCCAAATTTTCAACATGGGGTTCTTGGGACCCCACTTCATGAACACATACACTGTCATCTTGTTGTTCGGCCCCAAAAGGTGATTTCATGGTCACTCTGCAGAACCATCTTTTGGGACCGATTAATGAAACAACAGTGTCAGTGTTCATGAGGTGCGGTCCCAAAAAGCTTATGTTGCAAATTTGGTGAAAAATTCCCAAAAATGACTATGTTACAAGTGTACATTGCACAGTTTCCACGCACACACGTAACTTTGACAATTGTTAATATTTTCACTCCAGATTTTTAACATTTTTCACACCTCCTTATGAACAGTACAGCTGTTATTTTTCACATCCTGCCCAAAATGTGTTTTCGCACACATCTGGCGCACAATTGCGGCGTCACTGTGGGAAATCAACTTTCGGGACACAGTAACAAAATCACAGTGCCACACCCAGTAAAGACTGACAGGCATCTGGGGTATGACTTGGGATTGTCGGCTGTAATGCTCACACCATTCCACCCCCACCCCCACCCTGCAGCAGGTGACAGGCATCAAGGTGTGCCTTGGAATCTTCAGCCCAAAGTTCACCCATTCTCCTATACTGCATCCATCTCAGTTTATTTCCTTATGGAATGGGATGAGCATAAGGCCCGAAGACCCCAAGGCACACTGCAACACTTGTCAGTGTCTGCAGGGTAGGGTGACGTGAAATGGCATCAGTGTTATGGCCAATGACCTAAGGGCACACCCCAGTGCCAGTCAGTCTCTGCAGGGTGGGGGCTGGGTTGTGGCGTCAGTTCAATACTTCACTGCCATTCCTATTATGCATCTCACTAACTCCTGCACTACCAATGCCAAGTCAGCAATACAACATTTGGCATTGACAGATGCTTGCTTACATTTTCTTTGTGCTTGCAGTGATTTCAAAAAAACATAGAAAAAAAGAAGAAAATAGGTGATATAAGAAAAGAGTGATTTGGAATGTGGGGAGGAACACACCTGATGGGTGCCCACCTGAAAATTTTCAGGTGTCCAGGTGGGCCGGTCCGACATTGCTTCTTGAGTTGATATTACCATTTTCTAAGTTTTGTCCCTCATTTTGGTCATTTGTCCCTGATTTTTTTAACCCCTGTCCCCGATTTGTAAGGCAGAAGGTTGAGACATATGCCTGCAGCCCTTATCTCCAAGGTGCCCCAGCAGAATACAAGCTTTCGGTCTAAATAATCATGTTCCTAACCCTTTCATTGGGAAGATATGCTGTCTACAGAAACTCAGTGCACACTGCCACTACAGACCTATAGAAAGTTAAACAGCTGTCTTTTACTCCGACAGTGAAGACCAAGGCATGAACTGTTTCTCTTTCACTTGATTGGCGCAGGTGTTGAGTCATTAAAGAGCTAGTAGCACAAAAAATAACACACAGAAAATGTTTTTGTTTTTTTGTAGTCTAGATTTTATTTCCTGCTGCCCCCCATCCATGTCATATTTATGCTGATAATGGGCTCTATTCAAGACTGCTGCACAGGTAAGTTCCAAATGAGCATACCTGGGTCGTAATGCCCTGCACCAGCTGCGCAGTGCACATAACATGAAGAATAGCCATGTCTTTCTGGCCCCCACCCGTGTAGCAGTACATGGGCATGGCAGGGGTGGCTCAGCAGTTGATGGTGGTCATCCAATTGAGTGGCTTACTCACAGATGGACTAGATCCCCTGCTCTGCAAGGATTGGGGGATTGTAGGATATGGCCAGTCCTCCGGGGATCACCTTATCCTAGGAAGTGATGGGATGCTCCACTTGTGTGCTCCGCTGTACCCCCTAGACCTCCCAGTATGCTCTGAGGGTAGCAGCGTTGGGGGGGGCGCAATGTCTGCCACCCTATGTAGCTGGTGGGAGGGGGTGCATATGTAACTATGGCAGAGTTCCTGCCATTGTAGCCCATTCTACCTCCTTTGTCGTGCTGTAGCGCATTTCCTTGTTCCTGCATGGCATGCAGCAATGCCATAACCCCAGCTGCCACGATGATGACCCGGGTACAGAAGCGAGCCCCTGGAAGTCGTGTCGGGAGGCAGGTCATAGCTAAACTTTACAATCTCAATTTTGCAGTTTCCATGAATCTTCCAAGAAAGTATGCATCTAAGTTTTCAATTATCTAGCTCCAAAGGTGGCTAAATTGTAAGCATAGAAATGTTTTCAGAAATTTTCACATGACTATTAAATTGCTACATTTGGAGCCCCTATAACTTCCCCACCCTTCATCCAAATGTCATGAAATTTAGCAAACTTTTAGGGACCGTACCGGGCAATATACATGCCAACAGACCCCTAGCATTAACATGGACCAAGTTATGGTCAATTAAAGAATTTTGAAGAATTCCATGAAAGTTCACAAAATATCACATAAATTTGCAGAATTTCATGGAAATTCAGAAGATTCGGAATTTGCTAATAATAACTGGCTTTCCCTTTCCCCCATAGAGAAACCATGACATAATTTGCTATAATAAAGGAGTGTTTATTATGGCAAACATGTGCATGGTTTCCCTTGCTTTGTGCCTGCCGCAGCTCTTTCCTTCAGTCCACTAGTGCTGGCCGCCTTCTCTCTTTCTCCTGAGTCCTAGACACTAAACCACCACTTAGAATTGGTAGTAGGTGACACAAAATCATTAAAAAAATTAAAAAATGTAACTTTCGTCTGTCAACAAAAACAAAGTGCTACACAAAAAATTAACACAGACTGTACCGCGTGCTGAAACAACCGGACCGCGGCTGCATCGGATGCCTTTATTTTATGCCTCTTTCTAGACTTCAGCAAGGCATTTGACTCTGTTCCTCACGTGGGCCTGTTGGATAAGCTGGGAGAAATGGGGGTGGGGAACCAGATGATCAGATGGATAGGCAATTGGCTCCAGGACCGGACCCAGAGGGTCGTAGTTGGGGGGATAGTCTCATCCCCAAGGAGGGTCATTAGTGGGGTCCCACAGGGATCAGTCCTTGGGCCCCTTCTGTTCAACGCCTACGTATCGGACATAAGGACAGGAATCAGGAGTGAGATGAGTCTCTTTGCAGATGACTCGAAACTGGGGGCAGTGGTGGATGGGGAGGAGGGGAGGGTGGCCCTACAGGGGGACCTGGAGGCTCTGGAAAGATGGTCTAGAAAGTGGAAGCTGAGGTTCAATGCAGGAGTGCAAGGTACTCCACCCAGCTGAAACCCAGGTCAAGTGTACAACCCTGGGGGAATGCTACAAGTCTCGATGGCTGAGAGGGACCTGGGGGGTGGTGGGGATGTCAAGATGAACAACTCTGAGACTTGTAGGAGGGCAGCAGCCAAGGCCAACAGGATGCTGGGATGCATCGCTAGGGATCACCTCAGAAGGAGGAAGTGATACTCCCTCTGTATAACTGCTTGGTGAGGCCGCACCTTGAGTACTGCGTGCAGTTTTGGCGCCACACTTAAAGCGGGACATTAACCTCCTGGAGAAGGTCCAGAGGAGGCAACCAAAATGATTTGGGGCTTGGGGACAGGACCTATGAGGAGAGGCTCGAAGAGCTAAATATGTACACATTGGAAGAGAGAAGGGACCGGGGACATGATAGAGGTCTTTAGGCACATGAAGAGGGTAAATAGGGAGGAACAGTCGGGGTGCTTGAAGGAAGGAGGAAGGGCCACTAGAGGCATGACTGGAAGCTGGAGGGAAGATTCAAGGGAGAAAGAGGAGGTGCTACTTCACTGAGAGGGTGGTGGAGCCATTGAATGCACTGCCTAGGGGGCTGGTGGAGGCAGAGACAGTGGAGGGGTTCAAGAGGGGGTGGGACAGGTACAGGGGAAGGGTTCTGGAAGCAAAATCCAATGCAGCAAGAATATCTGGAACTGGGAAGGGAGAAGCCAGAGAAAGCGAGGGGGACAGCAAGGTCAGCACCCAGGTTGGGGACTGACCAAACGAGCAGACACGAAAGACCATTAGGCCTATTCTGCTGGCATTTTAGTATGTTAGTATATAACTGTTAAGGCGAAAAAGGGAAATTCAGCAATGATATAAAATAAAATATGGGATGGTGTCTGTAAAGGTGAAGTTTACACACACCCAAGGGGTTAGATGCTCTTCACAAACCCCTCGAGCTTTGCTTTCCGGGTTTATGTAGTATCTAACCCCTCAGGTATGTGTAAACTTCTCGTTACATACACCAGCCCATACTTTATCCTATATATTTTACCTACCTTTAGTCCCCAATGACTGTAAATAGGCAAATGGAACCTCTAAAAGATACTCCCTAGCAGAGCGAAGAGGGTAATCAGGAGGGTAGGGGTGTAGGAGGTCTTCTCAATCTAGCCATTAAAAAAAAAACAACAACTTTATACATCAAATTAGAGTGTTTAGGTATCCTTTAAACTTCTGGTGTATTGGGGCCTTGCAGCGGCAAAACTGGGTATAAGTTAGAAAGACCCTGCTGAAAATGAAACATTGCATCCCAGCTGGATTGTTATAGGTGAATAAACTGTTTGCACCTGTGGCAAGTGTGACCTCTTCCTGGCTGCTGTTGTTCCCACTGCATAGTGCAGTGATCCTTGTTAACAAACAGGACCCAAACAGCCAGGTCACAAGGATTCCCAAAGTACTGGCAGTCCCGCAGGGGGATTCTTCTGCTTGTTACAGCAGTTTGGCCACTAGGTGTCACCATTCCATCTTTCTTATAGGTGGGGGTAGGGAGAGGACTCATCCCCCTGTTAGAAAGCTAGACATGCCAAGAAAACTGGTCTGTGTAGTTATACCTGACTCAGTTTTGCATGTTCTCGCCTCTCATGACATGCCATTGTTTGGCTAGTATTTTGTTGTTTTGGGTGGGGCATGCAAATTGGAGTCAGGTAACAATGCAGTGCATGAACTAATTTCTGGCTGCCCAGTCAGCCTGCAGGTGGGTATCAATTTTGGTCAGATACTTACCCCTTTAAAGCAGCAGTTTGTGTTAAAAGGTTTATGTATATTAGGGATGAGTTAGCATTTCTCTGTTAAACACCAATGTTAGCACCGTAATAGCATGGCCGTTGTTTAACTGATTTGCCTGATAACTGAAGTTTGCAAAGCTGGTGCCAGATTTGCCACAC
The DNA here is from genome assembly GCA_016271365.2 of Neoceratodus forsteri. Classification (NCBI taxonomy): domain Eukaryota; kingdom Metazoa; phylum Chordata; order Ceratodontiformes; family Ceratodontidae; genus Neoceratodus; species Neoceratodus forsteri. Next base: position 122,173,973 of record JADMNL010000022.1, read on the forward strand.
ATTACAGTATGGGTTGAAAGATAAATAAAAATAATAAATATTTGCGGTCCAGAATACGAATGCTCACTGAATGTCCACCTGAAATTATATGAGCCCATATAGTCATGATGTGTCCAGCTTCCCTGAGGCAGTCATATTTAATAGAGCTCTTCTTTAATTATTTCAAATCTAAACCAAAATGCTAAAGCAGACCCAAACAAGCATTTGTCAATGCCAAATGTTGCTTGCTTGTATGTGCTGTGTAGGTATTTGGAAGTCAGTGGAGTGCAAATATTGAAAATTTGCAAACTTACGAGCGTGCATAGGAACTGCGCAACGCACGCTCGTGAAACAGTCATTTTTAGGAAGTTTGTGACCAAATTTTCAACATAGCCATTTTAAGACCTCTGCTCATGAACAGTGTCACTGTGATTTTCGTAATGTGTCCCATACATTGATTTCGCACACCGACTGCGCCATTGTGCGCTAGATGGGCGGAAACACATTGTAGGCAAGATGTGAAAAATTACAGCTGTACTGCTCATAAGGAGGTGTGGTAAAATGGCAATGTTGGAAATCTGGAGTGAAAATGTTGAAATTCGTAAACTTACGAACATGCATAGGAACTGTGCAATGCAGGCTCGTAAAACAGTCATTATTAGGAATTTTTCCACCAAATTTTTAACATAGACTTTTTGAGAGCCCACCTTATGAACACTGGCAGTGTCGTTTCATTAATCAGTGCCAAAAGGTGATTTCACGCAGTGACTGCAAAATCACCCTTTGGCCCGATTAACGTCATGACAGTGAGGGCATTCATGAGAAAGGGTCCAAAAAACCCCATGTTAAAAATTTGGTGCAAAAATTCCAAAAAATGCCTGAGATATGCTGCAAAGTTGAAAAAACCCTATCTATCCCATTATCCAGCTTACTGGCATTTCCTCAGTTTGAGGTCGGCTTTGAAGAGTGCAGACGTGTTCTCGGTCCACTGAAGATCATCGCGGCGAGATCCGGAGGTAAGTACAGGGGGAGGAGGGTGTAGGGAGGTGGGGTGCACAGTGGGTGGGCACAGGTGGGGTCCAGACAGCGAGGACGTTTTGTGTTGCAGGTTTTTTTTTTAAACAGGAGGCTGACATGGGACATTTGCCACGCTGGGGCAAGAGCAGCGTGCTGAGGGCAGCTGTTGCGGGGCCGTAGAGCCAACAGGGGATTGGGCCCCGTGAGATGATAAGACCTGTTGCCACGCTGGGGTGGGCTCCGCAGCGGCACCGTGTCCTTCGGGGACAGTGGAGTCGATGGGGGATTGACACCCCGTCGGGCTACACATGTGTTGCCATGCTGGGGTGGCACCCAGCATGGCATGTGCAACCCAGTTTTGAGGGGAGCAGCACAGCCGACGGAGGATTGGGCACCCCTGTTGGCTATACAGTGTGGGTGACAAGCACGCAGTACGCGTGGTGTGTGTGTGTAGGAGGAGCGCTGCATGAGCAGGCGATATCTTATCGCTGCTCACTAAAGAGTAGCTTCCCCCTTCAACTGTACTCCACTGCATTTTATACTGCTGTCATAGACAGCTCCAGCAGCGATTCGAGTACTGCGGCCGCGCCTGCAAACACACTGACTGAATTGGAAGAGGGCTGCCACACCTCCAAAAACTCGAATAATGGCACTATGCTTCTTGCACATGCATGCAAGCAACATAAAAAGGGAGGAGATTGTGGTGGTAAGATGGCATCCTAAAAGACGGGCAAAAATGGGCAATAAAAAATGGAATAACATGGCGGAGGTGCACACTTTGTGCCATAAAATCAAATCAACTGTCACTTTAATCCCTTAAGTGGCTATGGACATTCACTGTATGTCCTGAGAATTATTTCTATATAATTGACTAAATTGGGATATTATTAATGCAAACGCATATGCTATACCACCACAAGAAATTATCAAAAAAGAATAAAATGAATAAAAAATGAGAAACAGCACAGCAGAAAAAAGAAATCTATTATTTACCATCTACGTGCTTTTCTTGTCAATATGAGTTAATAATGAAGATGGGAGCGCTGGAGAAGGAATACAACAGCTCTCCTATACAATGTAAAGGAATAAATTGAGAACTGTCAAAACATTATGCACCTGCTGTATATTTGAATAAATATTTCTACTACAATTGCCTTAGCAGTGAAGGGGCTATGCAGAGTTTGCACCATACAGGGAACAGGCCTATGAAGCACCTTAGCTGGGTTCAAATTTCACCAGGGGCTGTTAAATTACATGCCACCTAAAAACTATACCCCTGACAAGAACATGTTATGGCACTTTTACTATCAGACCCAAATGTTGAAGGTATTTAATCATCAGGTGACAGTATTGTCCCACATCTGAAATGGTGGGAAAGCAATGGTAGGCCAGCGGAATATCCCAATGTGTCACAGAGACACTCAGATATTCAGTTCCTGCCCCGTAAGAGTTCTGGCTGTAAAGGAAATCTCCAAAGAATACTTTTTCAAGCGATTACCTAAGATTGCAGAAAACTAATGACATTTAAAATTCCAATGTCCCATAGCTTTGCAAAAGTCATCCTAGTTAGAATGCAATTTTTTTTTCATTTAGCCCTCTTCTGGATGAAAGGGATTGTATTTTAGTCCTGAGGAGATGGTGTAGGCCAGCCGATCTCTTCCACTTCCTGATGTGCCAGCAGCACCCCTGAACTCAGACATTCCATGATGCCTGACCAGGGACAGTACAGGGTTGCACTCTATTCAAGTGAATAAGGCAATTTTTAACATGTTAATGATGTTTCTAACATTAATTATAGCCAGCACTGTTCAATTAACAAGGGCCTTGTTATGGGGGAGGGGTTTGCAAAGTGACCGTGTTACATGACAAAATAAAGTGAGCAGGATTCTGGCTGTAAGAAACAGTAATGCAAACTCTCTGCGACACTAGATCTATCCAAACATCTCAAGTATTAAAGACTGTTGGTGGGGGATTGAAAAGTTGAGTCACTCATCTAGATCTTTCCCAGGTTTACAGGACTGTTCTCTTGCTTTATAATGTGAGTCTTAATTGCATCTGTATTTTTTATTTCTTAATTTGCTTGTTCCATTTGTGAGTGAAAATAAAAGTGATTTTTCTGCCTTAAATAACTCATGTCATTATTATCATTGGATCAGTACTGGCCAAGGTAGCAATGAGGGTCCAAGATATTATCAGGGACCAAGACAACAATGGGGGATTAAGACAGCAAAAGAGGATAGAGACAGCAACAAGGATCAACATTGCAATGAGACTAAGAAAGCAATAGGTGACCAAGATAGCAACAAGACCAAAATAGCATGGAGGACCAGGATAGCAACAGGTGACTAATATAGCAATGGGGGGCAGGGGCAATAGAGCAATTATGGATCAAGATTGCTATGGGGGTCCAAGACAGTAATTGGGGGGGGGGGCAACATAGCAATGGGGACCAACAGAGAACCAGAGGACCAAGATAACAACAGGGGATAAAGATAGCAACTGGGTGCCACAATATCAATAGGGGACCAAGATAGTAACAAGTAACCAAGGCAGCTACAGGAACCAAGACAGCAACAATGGACCAATATAGCAATGGGGACCAAGATGGAAACAGGGATCAAGATAACAACGGGGATAAAGACAGCAACAGGAGACCACAATATCAATGGGGGACCAAGATAGCATGAGGACCAAGATAGCAGCAAGTGACAAAAATAGCTACAGGAACCAAGATAGTAATGAGGGACCAAGGTCGCAATGGGGACCAAAATAGCAACAGAGAACAGAGATAACAACAGGGGCCAAGATATTAATGAGGGAAAAAGCAATGGGGGACAAAGATAGCAACAGGTGACAAACACAACAATGGGAACCAAGATCAAAACAAGGGAGCAAGACAACAATGTGAGATAAAGACAGCAATGGGGACTAAGATACTATCTAGTGAGCAAAATAGCTACAGGATCCAAGAAAGCAATAAGGGATCAAGATAACAACGGGGATAAAGATAGTAATAGGGATCAAGATCACAGAGTGGGTGGTGGACACTTGAAATGTGCTGCCAGAAGAGGTCATCTCGTTAAAGACAATAGGCAGCTTTGAGAGACTGGGACAGGCATAGGGGGAAGGTAAGGATCATGGATAGGGAGGATGGGAGGAGTGGGTGGAGGAGGCCAGAGACAGTAGCTCAAGCTGTGGACCCTGCAATATGAGCAGACTTGACAGACCAAATGGCCTTCTTCTGCTGGCTTCTTCGTATGTTCATATGTAAGATACTGTTACTAGTGACCAAAATAGCTACAAGACCCAAGAAAGCAACTAGGGATAAAGATAACAACAGGGGGCCAGATAAAAATGGAGACACATATAGCAGAGGGACAAAGATAACAACAGCTGACAAAGATAGCAATGGGGGACCAAGATAGTGATGGCAGAGCAAGATAGCAAGGGATACAAATATAGCAACAGGGGCCACGATAGCAGCAGGGGCTGTGATAGCAACCGGTGACCAGGATAGAAATGGGGGACCATGATAGCAATGGAGGACCAAGATAGCAACAGGGACTGTAATAGCAACTGGTAACCAAGATAGCAATGGGGACCAAGATAGCAGTGGGGACCAAGATAGCCATGGGGTCTGAGATACCAACAGGGACTGTGATAGCAACTGGTGACCAAGATAGCAAAGAGGAACCAAGACAACAATGAGGGACGATGATAGCAACTGGTGGCCAGGATAGCCATGGGGGACTATGACAGCAATGGGAGCCATGATAGCAATGAGGGGCCATGATAGCAATGGGGGACCAAGACAGTCATCTGGTCCAAGATAGCAAAAGGGACTGTGATGGCAACTGGTGACCAAGACAGCAATGCGGGACCATGATAGTGATGGGGGGCCATGATAGCAATGGGGGAACAAGACAGTAACAGGGACTGTGATAGCAACTAGTGACCAAAATATAAATGGGGGACCAAGATGGCAATGAGGGACCATGACAGCAATGGGGGACCAACCATGATAGCAATGGGGGGCTATGATAGTAACTCATGACTAAGAGAGCAATGAGAGGCCCTGACAGCAACTTGTGACCATGATAGCAATGAGGGGCCATGATAGCAATGCAGGACCATGACAGCAATGGGGGACCATGACAGCAATGGGGGACCATGATAGTAATGAGGGACCATGATAGCAACTGGTGACCAAGATAGCAATGGGGGACCATGATAGCAATGGGAGACGAACCATGATAGCAATGGGAGACCAAGACAGCAACTTGTGACCAAGATAGCAATGGGGGACCATGACAACAATGAAGGGCAATGATAGCAATGTGGGACCATGATAGCAATGGGAGACCATGACAGCAGCGGGGGACTATGATAGTAATGAGGGATCATGATAGCAACTGGTGACCAAGATAGCAATGGGGGACCAAGATAGAAATGAGGGATCATGATAGCAACTGGTGAACAAGATAGCAATGGGTGACCATGATAGAAATGAGGGACTATGATAGCAGTGGGGGACCATAATAGAAATGAGGGACTATGGTAGCGATGGGGGGCCATGATAGCAACTGGTGACCAATATAGCAATGGGGGACCATGATAGCAATGGGAGGCCATGATAGAAAAGGGGCACCATGATAGCAATGAAGGACCATGATAGCAGTGGGGGACCAAGATAGCAATGGGGACCAAGACAGCAACAGGGACAAACACAGAAATAAGGGACCAAGATAGCAATGGGCACCATGAAACCAATAGGGGACCAAGATAGCAAGGGCATTGCAAGATAGCTATGGAGATCAAGATAGTAATTAGGGAGCCAAATTGCAAGAGGGACCAAGATAGGCATAGAGACCACAATATAAAGGGAGATCAAGACAGAAAGAGGAACCAAGAAAGCAATGTCAGACCAAGATCGCAATGGGGAACCAAAATAGCAACAGGGGCAAAGATAGAAATGGGGGATCAAGATGGCAATAGATGACCAAGATGGCAATGGGGGAACCTAGGTAGCAAGGGGGACCAAGATAGCAACAGGGACCACTCTAGTGATGGCAAAGCAAGATTGCAAAGGGGACCAAGATAGCAACAGGGACCACAGTAGCAACGGGAGACAAGATAGGAATGGGAGCTAGGATTGCAACAGGGACCAAGATAGCAATCAGGGACCAAGATAGCAATTAGGGACCAAAGTAACAGGGACCAAGATAATGGGGACAAAGATAGCAATAGGGGATCAAGATAGCAATGGGCACCACAAAACCAATGGGGGACCAAGTTAGCAAGGGGGGGACCAAGCTAGCAAGAGAATTACAAGATAGCAATGTGGACCAAAACAGCAGCTGGAGAAGGGGGACCGAGATAGCCAGGAGAACCACAGCAGCAAAGTGGATCAAGATAACAAAAGGAGCAACGAAAGCAATGCCAGACCAAGATAGCACTGGATGATCACGTTAGTAACAGAGGACAAAGACAGCAATGGTGGACCAAGATAGCAACAAGGGCAAAGATACAATGGGGGACCAAGATAGTAACAGGGAACAAGATAGCAATGGGAAACTAACATAGCAACAGGCAATACAATAGCAACAGGAGACCAAGATAGCAGTGAGGGACAAAGATGATGATGGGGGACCTAGATAGCAACAGGGGACAAAGATGACAATGGCAGATCAAGATAACAATGGGGGATCAAAGTAGAAACAGGGACCAAGACAGCAATAGGGGACCAATGCATCTACAGGGGATAAATATGGGAATGGGGGACCAAGATGACAAGAGAAAACTAAGATAGGAACAGGTGACTAAGATAACAATGGAGGACCCAGATACTGTAGCAATGTGGAACCAATAGAGCAGTGGGAGACCAGGATAACAATGGGGGATCAGAATGGCAACAGAGGATCAAAATAGCGATGGGACTATGATAGCAACAGGGGACCAAGATAGCAACAGAGGACCAAGATAGCAATAAGTAACCAAGAGAGCAATAGGGGACTAAGATAGTAATGGGGTATCAAAATGGCAACAGAGGACCAAGATAACAACAGAGAACTAAGATAGAAACATGGGGACCAAGATAGCTACGAAGGACCAAGATAACAATGGGGACCAAAATAGCAATGGGGGACCAAGATTACTACAAGGACCAAGACAGCAATGAGGGACCAAGATTACAATAAGGACCAAGACAGCAATGGGGGACCAAGATTACAACAAGAACCAAGATAGGAATGGGGGACCAAGATTACAAGGACAAAAAAATAGCGGGGGGGGGGACCAAGACAGCAATGAGGGACCAAGATTACAACAAGGACCAAAATAGCAGTGGGGGACCAAGACAGCAATGAGGGACCTAGACAGCAATGGGGGACCAAGATTACAAAAGGACCAAGATAGCAGTGGGGGACCAAGATTACAATGGGGACTAAAATAGCAGTGGGGGATCAAAACAGCAATGAGAAACCAAGATAGCAACAAGGGACCACAGTAGTAATGGGGGATCAAGATAGCAAGGGGGATAACAACAGCAATGGCAGACTAAGATAACAATGGGGACCAAGATAGCAATAGGGACAATGATAGCAATGAAGAACGAAGATGGCAAAGGAGAAGAGTTTAGTGGTCCTGGGGTTTGAACCACATTTTGAACATTCAGTTTTAGGTATGCTGCCACTTCAGATTTACATAAACAGAAAGAAATAATTTCTCAGTATACTGATACTAGTAGCTTGTAAGGCTATTACAAGATACTGGTTGACTCCTCAGTCCCCACAGATCGAAGACTGGGTGACAAATCTAAAATCCATTTAACAGATGGAAGGGATTACAGCAAATTTTAGGATACAACGTAATAAAGTCCATGTCTGCTAGCTTCCCTTTTTGACTTGAATGGAGAAACTGGAGGAAAGGCAGGGCTTTCTCAAATGGCAGATGGGTAAACCAGTACTGCATAGTTCTTATTGACAGAATTTGACACAGACATGTCGACCGGTTTGAGTTTCTTTGTATCTATTCATTAAGATATTAACTGGATTGGTGGGACATTTTTTAATTGGCTGAAACTTTCGAATAGTCTTAGTTCACTGTATTATTATATTTGTCATATCTGCTCACTGTTTTACTGATTGTCGTCTATTATTTTTTACTGTTTGACTATGTTATGTGTGGCATTTTTTGAATAAAGTCGTTGAAAAAAGATTGCAACTAGGATCAAAATAGCAAGGAAAGACCAAGACAGAAACATGGACCAAAACAGCAATGGGAACACTTTTTTTTATAATTGTTATGTTTATTAAACAAGCATTTGTCAATGCCGAATGTTTGCTTGCTGGCATTGGCATTGGTAGTGTAGAAGTTACAGAGCTGCATAATAGAAATGGCAGCGAAGTATTGAGCTGAAGCCAACCCCACCACCACCCTGCAGAGAGTGACAGGCATTGGGGTGTGCCTTTGGGTTGTCAGGCATAACGACCATGCCATTTCACCATACCCTACCCTGCAGACATTGACAAGTGTCACGGTGTGCCTTGGGGCCTTTGGCCCTTATGCGCACCCCATTCCATCAGGAAATACGGTGAGATGGGTGCGGTATAGGAGAGTGGAGTGAAGTTTGGGCCCGAAGAGTCTGAGGCACACCTTGATGCCTCTCACTGGCTACAGGGTGTGGGTGGGGGTGGAATGTTATGAGCATGACAGGCAAGAATCCCAAGTCACACCCCGATGCCTGTCATTCTCTACAGGGTGGAGCGTTATGGTCGGAAACCCTAATGCCTCAGACATTCGTTGGTATTTTCACTCCAAATTTTCAACATGGTTTTTTTGTGACCCCCCACCTCATGAACTGTGGCAAGATCAGTTTGTTAGCCGAAAACTGCTTTTGCACAGCGACTATGGCATTTGGCACCACAGGTGCAAAAACACATTCGAACAGGATGTGAAAAATGACAGCGGTACTGTTCATGGGGAGGTGTAAAAAATGGCAATGTTGAAAATCTGCTGTAAAAATCTTAAAAAAACTGGTGAAGTCATGAGCGTGCGTAGAAACTGTGCAACACACAACCGTAATGTAACTAGTTTGGGGATTTTTTTACAGCAGATTGTTAACACAGGCATTTTGGGACCTCGATCATGAACAGTGTCAGTGTGATTTTCTTTATCTGTCCCGAACAATGATTTCCCACAGCGACCACACATTTCTGTGCTGAAAGTGTGAAAACACATTTTGGCCATGTTTTGAAAATGACAGCTGTACTGTTCATAAGGAGCTGTGGAAAAATGCCACTGGTGAAAATCTGGACTGAAAATACTACAAATTCATGAACTTACGAAGGTGCGTGGAAACTGTGCAATTCTCACTCATAACACAGTCATTTTATGGAGTTTTGTCACCAAATTTTCAACATAGCCATTTTAAGACCTCTGCTCATGACCAGTGTCACTGTGATTTTCTTAATCTGTCCCAAACATTGTTTTTGCACACCGACTGTACCATTTTGTGCTACATGGGCGGAAACACGTTTTGGGCAGGATGTGAAAAATGACAGCTATACTGCTCATGAGGAGGTGTGGTAAAATGGCAATGTTGAAAATCTGGAGTGAAAATACTGAAAATTTGCGAAGTTACAAATGTGCGTAGGAACTCAGCAACGCATGCTCGTGAAACAGTAATTTTTAGGAATTTTTCACCAAATTTTCAACATAGCCATTTTAAGACCTCTGCTCATAAACAGTGTCACTATGATTTTCTTAATGTGTGCCGCACATTAATTTCACACACCGACTGCGCCATTGTGCGCTACATGGGCGGAAACACATTTTGGGTAAGATGTGAAAAATGACAGCTGTATTGCTCATAAGAAAGTGTGGTTAAATGGCAATGTTGAAAATCTGGAGCGAAAACATTGAAAATGTGTGAACTTACGAGTGTGCGTAGGAACTCTGCAATGCATGCTCGGAAAACAGTCATTTTTAGGAATTTTTTCACCAGATTTTCAACATAGCCATTTTAAGACCTCTGCTCATAAACAGTGTCACTGTGATTTTCTTAATGTGTCCCGTACATTAATTTCGCACACCGACTGAGCCATTATGTGCTACATGGGCGGAAACACATTTTGGGTGAGATGTGAAAAATGACAGCTGTACTGCTTATAAGGAGGTGTGGTAAAATGGCAATGTTGAAAATCTGGAGTGAAAATATTGAAAATTCGCGAACTTACAAGCGTGTGTAGGAACTGCGCAATGCATACTCGTAAAACAGTCATTTTTAGGAATTTTTCCACCAAATTTTCAAAATAGGCTTTTTGAGAGCCCACCTTATGAACTTTGGCAGTGTCATTTCATTAATCGGTCCTGAAACATGATTTTGCTCAGTGGCTACGAAATCACCCTTTGGGCCCGAGTAATGCCATGACAGTGACATCATTCATGAGAAGGGGTCCCAAAAACCCCATGTTGAAAATTTGGTGCAAAAATTCCAAAAAATGCCCGAGATATGCAGCAAAGTTAAAAAAATCTCTATCTATAACATTATACAGCTTACCGGCATTTCCTCAGTTCCACGATCGGCTTTGAAGAGTGCAGACGTGTTCCCGGTCCACCGAAGATCGTCGCGACTGACTCTGGAGGTAAGTATGGGGTGGGGGGTGTGGGGAGGCAGGGTGCACAGTGAGTGGGTTCGGGTGAGGGCAGGGAGACTGCGAGGGACTGTTTTCAAATTGACAGTTTTTTTTTTTTTAATTAGGAAGACGACGCAGGATGTTTGCCACGCTGGGGTGGGCTCCCAGCGTGGCAGCTGGAAAGACTGTTTGGGGGGCTGGAGCCGATGGGGGATTGGGCACCCCCGTTGGCCATACGGGCTAGTGCCACGCTGGGGTGGGCTCCCAGCGTGGCAGCTCTCAAACTGTTTGGGGGTTGCAGCCGACGGGATTGGCACCCCATCGGCCAAACAGGCTCGTGCCATGCTGGGGTGGGCTCCCTGCGTGGCAGCTGTAAGGCTGTTGGGGGTTAACTCCGGCCGGCTATACAGTACAGTACGCCAGCACGCAATGCGTGCGTGTTGGGGGAGTCTGCTCACTGAGTGGAGCTCTCCTTTCAATTGTATGCCACTGCATTTTCCTGCTGTCATAGACAGCTGAGCAGTGATTGGTGAACTGTGACCGCGCCTGCAAATACACTGACTGAATTGGAAGAGACTGACACACCTCTGGAAAACTCGGATGATGGCACTATGTTTCTTGCACATGCATGCAAGCAAACATAAAAAGAAGTTTTATTTATTTATTTATTTATTCACGTTCTTGGATTACATATACCTGTGAACCAGTTTTTTTTTGTTTTTTTTTTACAAAGGTTCTGCGTCATAATGAAAGGTACAGACAATTGGTTGCAGTCACAAAAACACAGTGTTACAAAAGTAAGGGACGGTGCACATAGTGCAAATCAGTCAAAAGCCTGACCTAATCAGTAAGTGCATGAGAGGGCTGAAGTGAAGTGCCAGGTGCCAGAAAGAGGGGTAGTGGGAGGGTATAAGGTTGAGGAAGAGAGGAGGGTGCAGTAGAAAGGGTAAAAGGCAAAAGGGGACCAGGGAGGGATCCATGGAGGGAGAAGGGGAGGGAGGGAGGTGGAGCAGAGAGGGGTGGGAGATAATGGGCAAGAGGAGGCCAGGAGGTATGGAGGAGTGGGTCGGGAGGGAGTTTGCAGGGGCAGGAAACAGGGTGAAGGGAGAGGGACAAGGTAGCAGGGGGGGAAAGAGTGGACGAGGGACATGAAGGGGTATGTATAAGTGGAAGGGAGGGGTAACAGAGATGGGGAAGGAGACAGGTTAAGGGTCAGGGTGTGATGTCAAATTAGGTGAAACAGTCACAGTAATTAAGAGTAAGGAGGTGTTGACGGAGTTTGTGTTTGAATGCACTAAGTTCTGAGTCAGCAGTGACATCTGTAGAAAGGCTATTAAGAAAAGAGGGAGCTCTGAAAGCAAATGTTCATTGAGCCATAGAGGTCCTGAAAAAGGGGACGAGGTAGGATTGCTTAGAAGAGCTCTGCGTACACCGGGTTTTAAGGGCTGGTAGGACAAGTGTTTCAGTGAGGGGGGGAAGCTAAGCGTAATCTGTTTTGCAAGGAGGCCAATATGGTATGGTAAATTTTCATACATGTCAGTGTTACAGATGTCTTGTCATATTACAGTTGTATTACAACAGGTTCCATCTCATGTTTAAATAAGTAAAACACCGTTTGATTACAATATACTGCAGCTATAACAGTACATACAGTATTTGGATAATAAATGTCTTGCTGGATTGGAATAAGTCCTTCAAATGTATAATAATCCTACAGAGTCCCCACTTATTGACCTCCCTCCACCTCCCCAACATCTTCTATAGCCCTTTCCTTGCCCACCCTTCTTGCTTTGACTAAAAATGTCATGTTGTCTGGTCAGTGACAACATCCCAGGGCACAAAATCAACTCTATGGTGCAATATCCACATTATCTAACCATTCAATGGATAACAGAATTTGTCCAGGACCTGACTCATCCTGTCAACTTTTCAAATGTATAGATTTCAATGGTAATGTCCTCCCATTTCATCTGAGTTGACATCTGCGTCTGAAGCCATGAAGGGTAAATTGCCTTTTTAGCTGTGATAAGCCAAATATTTAGCATAGATTTATGAGTCTTATTAGTGAGATATTCTGAGTAATGTAGCAACAAGGCTGCCTGCAGAGTAAGGGGACCATGATCTAGAACTAAGGAGTTTAAAGCTACCTCTGCCTTTCCCCAAAATTGGCTGAGTTCCCAACATTCCCAGAATATATGAATATGGTTTGCTGAGACATAGGAGACATGTGTTGGCAGAAAATGACAGCCAGACCCACCCAAATGTGCCTAACTAGCTGCTAGAACGTTGCAATTTCCAACTGTCCCCACCCTGATCCAAAAAAAAACTGTGTCTATCCCATGTTCCCTTGAATCCCCTCACAGTTATTGCCCCCACCACCTCCTCTGGGAGTTTGTTCTTGTTGTCCACCACAATCTCCGTGAAGTTGAATTTTCTAATATTTCCTCTGAACTTCCCCTCTACTATCTGCATATCATGCCCCCTTGTTTTTGGCTAGCTCTTTAGCTGGAAGATGTCCCCTACATGCACCCTGTTAATGCCCTGGATATATCTGAAGGTCTCAGATATGTAGCCCCTTTCCCTTCTTTGTTCCAGGGAGTACATGTTTGGGTCCTTCAGCCGTTCCTTGTATGACAAATGACTGACGTCCTTCACCATTTTTTCGCCCTCCTTTGGACATGCTCCACTCTATCCACATCCTTCTAGAGGTATGGCCACCAGAACTGGACTCCATACTCAAGATGTGGCCTGACCAGTTGTCTGTACAAGGGCATTTTGACCTGCCTCCTCTTGCTAGTGATTCCCCTACTGATACAATCCAGCATCCTACTGGCCCTTCCCACCATCTTCTCACTTTGCTTAGTCACCTTCAGGTCCCACAAAATGACTATACCAAGGTCCCTTTCCAGCTCGGTTGCCTCCAAGGCATGCCCCTCCATCCGGTATTCCGCTCCCTGTTTTTTTTTGCCTAAGTGCATGATCTTCCACTTTTTGTATTGAAGGACAATTGCCACTCCTTGGACCATTCCTCCAGTTTCTCCAGAACCCTGCGCATACTCTCAACCCTCTCAGGTGTATCCACTTTATTGCAGACCTTCATGTCATCCGTGAATAGATATACTGTCCCCTCTAGCCCTTCTGCTTTGTCCCCTATAAATATATTAAATAGGAATGGCCCCAGCACCTGAGGTGCCCCACTGGTGACCATTCTCTCCTTTGAAGGTACCTCGTTAACAATTACCCTCTGCCTTCTTCCCCCCAGCCAGTTCTTCATCCACTTAACTAGTACCGGCCCCTGTCCAAGACATCTCATTTTGTGCAGTAGTCTGCTGTGTGACATAGAGTTGAACACCTTCCTAAAGTTGAGGTATGCAACATCTACAGAACCACTGATTCACTACTGTGGTGACCAAGTCAAAGAACTTAATCAAGTTCATTTGACATTACCTTCCCCTCAGTGAACCCGTGTTGCCGTTTGTCCTGTAGGCCATTGGCGTCTAGGTAGCTAATGATTCTTTTCTTTAGACATTTCTCCATGAGCTTGCCTACCACCAATGTCAAGCTCACCAGTCTATAATTGCCTGCCTCCTCCTTGTGCCCCCTTTATGAAGGGAGACCACATCCGCCCTTCTCCAGTCATCAGGGACCTCCCTTTATTCCAAGGATTTGTTGAAGAGGCTGGTCAGAGGTACTGCTAGTACTTTACTAAGCTCCCTCAGTACCCTGGGATGCACCCCATCTGGCCCCATCACCTTGTCCACCTTCAACCCCTCTAGCACCCTCAGGACCTCCTCCACCTGGAACAAACTGGAGTCCCCCCTCCACCACCACTTCATTTTTTCCTGAGTTTGCTAACCTCCCCATCCTTCTCTACTGTGAACACTGAGCAGAAATAGCCATTAAATATTTCTGCCATCTTCCGGTCATCTTCCACCAACCCCCCCCTTCTTTATTTTTCAGTCTAACTATCTCCTCCTTTGATTTTCTCCTCTCGCTCAGATGATGGAAGAAGGTTTTATCCCCTTCCTTGACCGAGCTGGCTATTCCCTTTTCAGTTCTTGCCTTCGCTCTTCTGACCTCCAAACTTGCTTCCTTCTGCTTCTTCTAGTATATAGCTCTATCCTCCTCCCTCTGTGTCTTTTTATACCTCTTAAACACCTTTCTCTTTGCCCTGACCTTCTCCATCACTTCTCTAATGAGTACCAATGCTCATAGTCTGGGCAACAAGCTCCCTGAACCTGTGGCCTTGATGGAAGAGGGATGCCTGGATATCGTAGCGGTCACAGAAACATGGTACACAAAGAACCATGACTGGGATGTTAACATACCAGGGTACACAACCTACAGGAGAGATAGGGAGGGTTGAAGAGGGGGAGGAGTAGCTCTCTATGTAAGGAAAGGGATAAAAGCAATGTAACAAAAGAGTAAACAGGGAGGAGAGAAGGCACTGTGGGTCACCTTAGAGACTGGAAATGGCACCACAATCCACACAGGGGTTGTATACAGACCCCCATGTCAGGGAGAGGAAATGGACAAGGATAAGATAGAAGGCATCCTTAGGATGGCTGAGAAAGGGTAGGTACTGTTGATGGGGGACCTGAATATGCCAGATGTTAACTGGAGCACCTTTGCTGCAGCCACATCCAAGAGCAGGGCCATTCTTGATGCTCTACAGGTGGCATGCCTCAGACAGCTAGTTTTGGAACCCACTCATGAGGGAGCAATCTTAGACTTTGTACTCTCAAATGGGGACAGTGAGAGGATCTGAGATCTAGAAGTGGATAGCCATCTAGGAACAAGTGACCACCAAACAGTGTGGTTCATGATAAACTCAGCTACAGAGTCAAGCCATACAAAAGTGAGGGTACTGGACTTCAGGAGGGCTGACTTTAGCATGATGGGTGAGTGCCTTAGAAAAGCACTAGCAGACAGGTTAGAAGGAGGGGTAGAGCAAATTGTGACAACCCACCTCTCCCTCTGGGCTGGAACAGTTTTAGAGAGGTGTCTGTTCTCGGGAATTCGCTGCCACCAGCTGGACTGTCTTCCAGCACCACCTTCAAGTCTACAAACTTGAATAATTAAATGTACAATTGTACAAGTTAAAGTCTGGTAGTGTGTCTCTCTGGGGTGGCAGATGCTAAACAGAGTTTACCTCAGCCAGTGGAAACCAAATATTACCTTAGAAAAATGATATCACAGCCACAAATGTTGAGCAAATAAATAGCTTTTTACTTAAGTGCACTGAGCATTTACAGGATGTATATTTACAACACAAGAGAATAACACTGATACAGGAAAAGTAAACAGATGATTTTAAACAACAGGTGGCAAAAGAAAAAGGCTATTACTGCAATATGCTAGTATTGAACTTACCCTTCCCTGTCCTTACAAGAAACACTGGACCCTGTGCTAACTGCCAGCTCCCATGGACATAGCTAAAAGGGTAATATCTAAGCTAATGTTTCCCCTTCCAGATTCCAAAGTAAGAGGAATGAACCTCACTGTCTTTCAGAGTGTTATGTACTCTCTTGAGAATAGGTCATTCCTATTCTCCCTTTGAATGCACCAACCATCTACCATGTATGTATTCAGTTGTCCCAATCAGACTGAACACCTATCAGTGACCAATTATATTCCTTTTTACCCTTTAGTTTATATTTGAGTGAACCAATCTCATCAAACTGTCATGTGTGTGTGGACATGTCCACTCGAGATTTATGACCCAAGTCTTATCTAGCCAGATGCTGCAGGACAGTGGATTTGAGCCTGCGTGTGGTTTTTTTTTCAAACTGCTAAAAAAACACCAGCTAGAGAATCCAACCACCAAGCACGCAATCCAAACCATTAACTCTTTCCTTTCCCTTTTCTGTCACATCTCCCCCCCCAGATAATGAATGCGTGTCCCTTGGGCCACCCCAAGTGACACAGCTGTTCATGCAACTACTGGGAAGTGCCCAAAGTATCGAGTCATGCCATCAGCCCTGTCTAGATAGCCCATCCACACTTGCATTTTGTTTGCCACTGTGATGCTGGATGGTCATGTTGTACGCCTGCAGTACCAAACTCCAGCGTAGTAGTTTTCCATTTTGCCCACTTGACCTATGAAGCCATATCAGAGGATTATGATTTGTGACCACAGTAAATTCTCTCCCATATAGGTAAGACTGCAGCTTCTGAAGGGCCCACACTATTCCCAAACATTCCTTCTCGATTGTGATGTATGCCTCCTCTCTGGGCAAAAGCCTCCGGCTGAGGTACATAACCGGGTGCTCCTCCCCCTGCTGGGTAACTTGGCTCAGCACAGCCCCCAGCCCATGATCTGAGGCATCCACATGGACCATAAACTTTAAACTATAATTGGGGCTAGCCAATACAGCTGGGCCACTTAAGGCCTTCTTTAGCTCCTGGAAAGCGACCTCACAGCCTTCTGACCACTTCACTGTATTTGGCTTTCCCTTTTTGGTTAAGTCTGTCAGGGGCTTATCCAGATCGCTATAGCAAGGAACACACCTTCGGTAGTACACTGCTGTCCCTAGAAATGCCCTGACCTGTTTCTTTGGGGTAGGAGTAGGCCAGGCCAGGATGGCATCAACCTTGGCAGGCTCCGGGTGGATGTGTCCACTACCCACCCAGTGCCCAAGGTAAGACTCTTCTGCCATACCTATCTGGCACTTTTCCACCTTGACTGTCAGACCTGCATTCTTTAACCTGTGGAACACATCCCATACATTCTTGATGTGCTCATCCCAGGTCTGGCTGTATATGGCTATATCATTCATATAAGCCAATGCAAACTCACCTACCCCAAACAGAATGCAATCCACAAGCCATTGAAAGGTTGCAGGTGCATTCTTCATTCCAAATGGCATTATCTTGAATTCATATAAACTAAATGGAGTAACAAAAGATGATCTCTCCCTGGTTGCAGGGGTCAGAGGTACCTGCCAATAGCCTTTTGTTAGGTCTATTGTGGTCAAATACTTGGCTCCCCTCAGTCACTTCAGTGTCTCATCTGTTCTGGGCATGAGATAGGCGTCAGACTCCATGCAGCTATTAAGCCTCCGGTAATCAACGCAGAATCATGTGGTGCCATCCCTTTTGGGGATCAATACTACGGGTGATGCCCAGGGGCTACTAGATTCCTGAATTACTCCAAGTTCCAGCATCTCCTTGAGCTCCTCTTTCACAGTCTGCTTAATGTGCTCAGATACCCTGTAGGGGGACTGTTTTAGGGGAACTTGGGTCCCTGTATCCACATGATGCTCTGCCATTGTGGTGTACCGCGGTTTCCCTGTGAACATGTCCTCAAATTCTCTCAGCACACCCCTAATTTCTTGCACCTGGGCTGGTGTCAGCTGTTCCGAGAGGGTAAGGTTATCCACAGAGGATGCAACTCTGGCCTCCCTAAGCAGGTTTACCAGTGGATCCATCTCAGTTTCTTCCTCTGGGGCACTGCATACAGCAAGGACCAATTCTTCCCTGTCATGGTAGGGCTTCAGCATGTTAACATGATACACCTTTTGCCTGCATCTCCTGTCCAGTAGTTCTATCATGTAATTAACATCACTAACCTTTTGGACAATGGAGAATGGCCCCTCCCATGCTGCCTGTAATTTATTCTGTCAGACAGGGATGAGTGCCATCACTCGCTGTCCGACCTCATATTCTCTGGCTCGGGCTCAGCGGTCATACCAGACTTTCTACTGCTGTTGTGCAGTGGCCAAGTGCTCCTGAGCAAGCCCCATGAGCTCCTTAAGGTGGGTCCTAAAGTTCAGGACATGTTCTACAACAGACTCCCCTTGGGAGGAATGGTCACGTTCCCATTCATCCAAAATCAAATCTAGGGGCCCCCACACCCTATGACCAAACAGGAGCTCGAAGGGTGAGAACTCTGTGGACTCCTGTGGGACATCCCTGTATGCAAATAGGAGATGTGGCAAATATTTGTCCCAGTCCCTCTTATGCTGGTCAGCAAAAATCCTTAGCATGGTCTAAAGGGTTGAATTAAATCACTCTACTAGCCCATTAGCTTGGGGATGGTATGGGAAGGTTTGGAGCTGCTTTACCCCACACTTCTCCCACAAACTACTCATTAACCCTGACATGAAATTGGAACCCCGATCAGAGAGTATCTCCTGGGGAAAGCCCACCCGGCTAAATATTCCCAACAGTGCATCTACCACTGGTTCTGCCTCAGAGGATGACAGGGCCACTGCCTCTGGGTATCTTGTGGCGTAGTCAACAACTACCAGGATATATCACTTGCCAGTGTGACTTGGGGTGCTCAGTGGGTCCCACTATGTCCACAGCGACCATCTTGAAGGGTTCATCAATAATGGGCAGGGGCACCAAAGCTGCCTTGGCCTTGTTCCCCATTTTCCCCACCTGCTGGCACTGTGGACAAGTCCTGCAATAATTTGCCACATCCTTGCCAATACCAGGCCAGAAGAAATTGTTGGTTAGCTGCTTTTTCATGCGCCTCACCCCCAAGTGTCCTGAAAATGGGATATCATGGGCAAGGGCCAAAAGCTGCAGATGGTGAACCTTAGGGACTACCAGCTGCTGGAGCACCTCACCATCTAGCCCTTCCTCCATTGTACATTCTCTGTACAACAGCCCATTGTCCCAGTAAATGGACTTTTTACCCCCCTGAGGACCCTCAGCCCTACAAGCTATTTCCCTCAGTTTTTGCAAGGTAGGGTCAGTTCGCTGTGCAGCACTCAGCTGCCCTCATCTGACCCTTCCCAGTGCCCTTTCAAAAGAAAGTCCTGTGGGCTCCTCTATTTGTGACTGGGGTTCTGGACTGCTGCTTCTAGCCAGCCCCTCCCCTGGACTAGGCACCTCCTCAGCTGCTGAGAGTGTGACTGGACCACCCAGAGTCACCCCCTCTTCATCTTCAGAAGCTTGCCCTTGTGCCTGACTATGAGTAACAACACACATCAGTTTTTTCCTGTGGTCAAAATCATTCTCCACAATCACATTTACAGGGAGATCCTTTATGACCCCCACCTCCTTTTCTCCATGGCCACCCTCCCAGCTCAGGAAGACTGCAGCCATTGGTATTTGGACTGCTGGCCCTGTGAATGCCCATACCTTGGAGTATTTCTCAGGCACCATCTGCTCTGCCCAGGTGAGATCCTGCATCACCAGGGAGATGTAAGCACCTGAGCCCCTTAGTCCCTGTGTTACTGTCCCATTAACTACAATGGAATGCATATTTTCATCAGAGGAGAGTGGTTCTTCAGGCTGGGCACACCCCACAAACACACCAGTGCTCTTTTGATCACCCCCTCCCCCATACCTCTGCCCCTTAACCATTTTCTGAGGGCAGTTATATCTTAAGTGCTCCACTTGATTGCAAATATGACATTTCTTGGGTCCTGTCTCTTGAGTCCCTTTAGAACCAGAGGGTTCTGCTTTGGGGTCATGTGCAGGCTGGTTTCCTTTGGGCTGCCCCTCATGGGATCCCTTATAACCATGTGCTGCCCCCCCACCATAAGACTTACACTGTGCATATGGCCGGCTAGACAGATACATGTCAGAGCTCACTGCCACCTCTTTTGAGGAGATGCACACCCTGTCTAGGGGCCATACACGCATATCCTCAGGTACAATTTTAAGAAATTGTTCTCTCGCCAACACATCTTTGATTAGTTCTACAGTGTTTGCTTTAGCCCCCTCCACCCACCTAACAAGGTAAGTACACAGCTGAACCTGCAGTTCTGCATAACTGTCTTCTGAGCTTTTCTTTAACTCCCTAAATTTCCTTCTATAAGCCTCAGGAGTTAATTCAAAACATTTCAACACTGTTTTAACTTTATCATTATCAGCATAGTCTTTATTACTCATTTTAGAAAATGCATGCAAAGCCCTCCCCATAAGTAAGGGTGTGAGATAACTTGACCAGGAAGCCTTAGTCAATTGGAATTGGTCACACACTCTCTCAAATGACCTTAAAAATAAATCAAGGTCATGTCTCTCTTTAAACTGAGGGAACAATTTAGAATTAATTTTGGCTTCATCAGGCAAACTCACTCCACCAATACTCACAGTTTGCTGGCTGTGCAGGGTCATCATCTCCTACTCATGCTGTTATCTTGGGAGTTCATGCTGTCATTCTCTTTCTCTTTCTTCACATTCTTTCTCTCTGTCTGCCAGTTTTCTTGCTTCTGCTTCAGCATCCAGTCTTTCACCTCCAGCGCCTTGTCTTGCAGCAACAGCTGCAGTGGCAGAGCATCAAGCTGGTTTGGGGGGGTCTGCTGCCTCACTTCCTGACTCACCCCCAGAGACTGTCTGTTTCTGGTCATGTGCCACGAGGGCAGCTATGAGGTCTGCCTTTTTCTTGTGTTTTAGACCTTCAGGCTGAATCCCCTTTTCCTGGCACCTTTCACAAAGCTGTGGCACAATAAGTGAGTCATACTCCGTGGAGCTCGTTCCTTACTACTACGCTATACTGTGCTAACTAGAAACAAATAACACTATTGTACAAATGCATTCCCTTATATATCCTGTTTTGCAATGCTAAGGTAACTGTTCCACTGGCAAACTCTGTAAGTCAGTGTGCTACGCAATCCGCTATCATCACCGCACTACTGCCAACCAATTGTGACAACCCACCTCTCCCTCTGGGCTGGAACAGCTTTTAGAGAGGTGTCTGTCCTCGAGTATTCACTGCCACCAGCTGGACTGTCTTCCGGCACCACTTTCAAGTCTATAAACTTGAATAATTAAACATGCAATTGCACAAGTTAAAGTCTGGTAGTGTGTCTCTCTCGGGTGGCGAATGCTAAACAGTGTTTACCTCAGCCAGTGGAAACCAAATATTACCTTAGAAAAATGACATCACAGTCACAGCTGTTGAGCAAATAAATATCTTTTTACTTAACAGAAAGTGCACTGAGCATTTACAGGATATATATTTACAACACAAGAGAATAACACTGATACAGGAAAAGTAAACAATGTTTTTAAACAACAGATGGCAAAAGAAAAAGGCTATTACTGCAATATGCTAGTATTAAACTTACCCTTCCCTGTCCTTACAAGAGACACTGGACCCTGTGCTAACTACCAGCTCCCATGGCCGTAGCTGGAAGGGTAGGCTCTAAGCTTATGTTTCCCCTTCCAGATTCCAAAGTAAGAAGAATGAACCTCACTGTCTTTCAGAGTGATATATACTCTCTTGAGAATAGATAATTCCTATTCTCCCTTTGAATGCACCAACCATCTACCATGTATGTGTTCAGTTGTCCCAATCAGACTGAACACCTAACAGTGATCAATTATATTCCCTTTTACCCCTAAGTTTATATTTGAGTGAACAAGTATACTCAAACTGGCTTGTGTGTGTGGACATGTTCACTTGAGATTTATGACCCAGGGGAGGCAGTATAGTGCAGTGGTTTAAGGTTCTGAGTTGCAAATCTGGTGACATCCAGCAGACCAGACCTGGATTTGAATCCCACAGCTTCCACTTGCATACTGTGTGACCCTGAGCAAGTCACTTAACTTCCCTGTACTCCCAGGTCACTCCTGTAAAAAAGCTTTCAGCTTAGTGTGCTACTCCTGGTTAAACAATTTAAAAAAAATGACCCAGGTCTTATCTAGCCAGATGCTGCTGGACAGTGGATTTTAGCCTGAGTGTGTTTTTTTTTCAAACTGCTAAAAAAGCACCAGCTAGAGAATCCAACCACCAAGCACATACTCCAAACCCTATGTCAGGGAGAGGGAATGGACAAGGATATGATAGAAGGCATCCTTAGGATGGCTGAGAAGAGGAGGTACTGTTGATGGGGGACCTGAAAATGCCAGGTGTTAACTGGAGCACCTTTGCTGCAGCCACATCCAAGGGGAGGGCCATTCTTGATGCCATACAGGTGGGATGCCTCAGACAGCTAGTTTTGGAACCCACTCATGAGGGAGCAATCTTAGACTTTGTACTCTCAAATGGGGACGGCAAGAGGATCTCAGATCTAGAAGTGGGTAGCCATCTAGGAACAAGTCACCACCAAACAATGTGGTTCATGATAAACTCAGCTACAGAGTCAAGCCATACAAAAGTGAGGGTACTGGACTTCAAGAGGGCTGACTTTGGCATGATGGGAAAGTACCTTAGATAAGCACTAGCAGACAGGCTAGAAGGAGGGGTAGAACAACAATGGGGAAACATCAAATCTGCCATGACAGAGGCAACAAGCATTTGTGTGAAGCAAATAAATCAAAATGAAAGAAAAAGCCACTATGGTTCTCAAAAGAGGTGGCGGGGAAGGTTAGGGAGAAAAAGATAACATTTAGGAAGTATAAGGAAACACAGAAGGAGCAGGACAGAGAACTCTACCAGTTAAGGCAGAAGGAAGCAGGGAGGGAAGTCAGAATAGTAAGGCCCAAACTGAAGAAAAAATAGCCAACTCGGTTAAGAAGGGGGATAAAACCTTTTATAGGTACATCAGGAAGTGTAGAAAGACAAAGGGAGGGATAGTGAGGCTGAATAGAAAGGACGGTGGGTGAGCAGAGAGGGACAGTGAAAAAGAAGGGATACTGAACAAATACTTCTGCTCAGTATTCACAAAAGAGGAGGAGGGGGAGGTGCCTAATTAAATTAACAGAAGCACTCGGGATTAGGGGGGTTGATCCCAGTCCTTTCACAGAAGAAAGGGTTCTGAAAGAACTCCTAAAACTGAAGGTAGACAAAGCAATGGGACCTGACAGAATTCACTGCATAATTCTAAAAGAATTAAGGGGAGAACTAGTAACACCACTGACTACCCTTTTTAACAAATCATGGGAGGATGGTGTGGTACCTGAGGACTGGAGGAAGGCGGATGTGATTCCCCTTCACAAAAGGTGGAGCAAGACAGAAGCAGGAAACTACAAACCTGTCAGTTTGACCTCTGTGGTAGGGAAAGTGATGGAATAACTTCTGAAGGAAAGAATTGTTGAGTACCTAGAGGAAAGTGTGGCACAGGACCCAAGGCAGCATCAGTTCACAGCGGGAAGGTCATGTCCGACAAATCTAATTGATTTCTTTGACTGAGTGACCAAAGTAGTAGACCAGGGAGGGGCTGTGGACATGGCCTACCTAGACTTTAGCAAGGCATTTGACACAGTCCCACACAAAAGATTAATAATCAAATTAACCAGCCTGGGAGTGCATCCCAGGGAGGTAGCCTGGGTAAAACATTGGCTGGACAACAGGACACGGAAGGTAATTGTAAATGGAGTCCACTCTGAAGAAAGAGGGGTTACTAGTGGGGTACCGCAGGGTTCAGTACTGAGTTCAGACCTTTTTAATGTCTTTATAAGTGACATTGCAGATGGACTGGAAGGAAAAGTATGCCTCTTTGCAGATGATACAAAGATCTGCAACAGGGTTGATACACAAGGAGGCGTGGAAAGGATGAAAAGGGAATTGGCAAGGTTGCAGGAATGGTCAGAAGTATGGCAGTTAGGATTCAATGCAAAAAAGTGTAAAATAATGCATCTGGGAAGCAAAAACCCTGGGGAAGATTACACAATGGGGGGGGTAGTAACAACAAAAAAAATGGAAAGGGACCTGGGGTAATCATATCAGATGATCTTAAGGTTAGCAAGTAATGTGAGAAGGCAGTAGGAAGGGCTGGGAGCTACTGGGATGTACAGGGAGAGGCATCACCAGCAGAAAACAGGAAGTTGTTATTGCTCTGTACAGACAGTTGGTGAGACCCCACCTGGAGTACTGCGTCCATTTCTGGAGACCCCATCTCCATAAGGTTATAGACAGGATAGAAGCAGTCCAGAGGAGGGCAACTAAAATGGTGCAGGGTCTGCAAGAGAAGCCATATGAGGAGAGACTAAAGGAGCTTAATATGTATACCCTTGAGGAAAGGAGGGAGAGGGAAGACATGATAAAAACGTTTAAGTACCACAGTGGAATCAACAAAGTCCAAGAGGGTAGCATCTATCAGAATACGAGATGTGCAAGAACAAGGGGACACAATTTGAAGATAGAGGGGAACGGCTCAGGGATAATGTGAGGAAGTATTTTTTCACAGAGAGGGTGGTGGACGCATGGAACAGCCATTCTGAGGAGGTTGTGGGGTCTAAAACTGTGGGAAAATTCAGGAATGCATGGGACAGACATAAGGCAATTCTTGTGTGGGGTAGGAAGAAATAGGCTGTTGGTTAACTAGGATCTGAAGCTTATCCTGTAGGTAGGGAAATGGGCATACTAGGTGGGCCAAGCGGTCCTTATCTGTCGTCAAAGTCTATGTTTCTGTTTCTATTAAACCAAAGTGCCTGCTGACACTCTGCATCTTTTATGGAAATGCCAAGCCTTAGTTCCTTTCTGGTCAGCGGTAGTAATGGACTGCTCTGGGGTGCTGGGACAACCCATAGACCTTTCGCATCCTATGCTGCTGCTGGGAGATCGGGCACCGCTAGGGCACCTAAGACCACAGCATCAGAATTGAATCCTGGTAGTTTTGTTGGAGGCTAAGCAGCTTTTGTTTCTGTGACTGCCACAATATCCAAGTGTTCCACTTCCATCAGGGCTACTAGCTCTGGAAGCTTGTTTCACAGACTACGGGCATCGGTACTCATTGCCCTCCATTTAATGTTGGCTTTATCCTTTTTTACCCCATCCCTGCTCTTTTTGCCCTTGTCCATTTTTCCATGTAGCCCTGTCCTGCCCTCTGTCAAGCTGTGTACCTCAGTGTTTACCCTACTACCTGCCATGCTTTGCGGGGGGAGGCTAGAACTTTCCTGTTTCCTATCAGCACCTCCCCCTTTGGCTAGTTTAAAAGCTTGCCAAGGAAGCCTTTAAATCTGTCACCTAGGAGCGCGTTTCCCTTCCTGGACAGATGCAGACCATCATGCCAGTATAGACCTTCATCTCTCCAGGTGGACCCCCAGTCCCCAATGAAGCCAAAGCCCTGTGCTCTGCACCAGTTTTGCAACCATTCATTAAACCGCATGTTGTGCAGTACCCTAGTCTCACCCCTGCTATAGACTGGCAGCACCTCTGAGAAGGTTACCGTGCTTGCTACCTGTCTGAGGCCCCTCCCCAACTCCACAAATTCATCCTGCACTGCACTGATCTCATGCCTAGCTAGGTCATTTGTCCCGAGGTGGACAATGATATCTAGTTTCCTCTCCTGTGATGCTGCTTCTGCAATCCTGAGGATTTGCTTCCTGTCCCTCCAAGCCATGGCACCAGGCAGGCACCTTACTTCCCTCTCCTCTCCTTTCCCCAGGTCTACACCCCTAACAGTTGAGTCCCCTATCAGAAGCTGTTTCTTTCCCTTGTGTTGTCCCTTGCCAGTCTTTTGTGGGTCTCCCTTGTGGATGTCCCCAGCATTCTTCTTGGTCTCCAATGAGGGTGTCATCATAGAGGAACCTTGATTTGCCAGACTGACATGTGATTTGTGTAGAGGTGCAACTCGGGGGCTATGCCTCTGTTCCACCAGCCTCACCCTCCCAGAACCTACTGTGGTCCATCTTCTCTTCACACATGGCAACCTCTGAGGCAGTGGTTGTGGAACTGGTGCTCTTTGGGTGGGGGAGTCCTCCTTAGTCCTTGCCAGTCCAGCCTGGAGGTGGGCAACCTCCTTCCTCAGAGCTGACAGTTGCCTGCAAATAGGGCAGCAACGCAGGTTCCAGAATGTTTCCCGGAAAATTGCTGCCCCACAGCCAGTGCATTGCACCACTCCCCACATGTCCCTCTTCCTTATAACATACAATGAGTAATATAGAATTTTTTTTGTGTGTGTGTGTGTGTACACTCACGCTTTATGCACTGTGCTGGGTAATTAAGAAAATGACAGTTCTGCTCCAAGACCCGTTGAGGAAGTGATGTC
Source organism: Neoceratodus forsteri (assembly GCA_016271365.2). Lineage (NCBI taxonomy): Eukaryota > Metazoa > Chordata > Ceratodontiformes > Ceratodontidae > Neoceratodus > Neoceratodus forsteri. Next base: position 122,200,437 of record JADMNL010000022.1, read on the forward strand.
AGAACCTTGGCTATAAAGGAAATGCCATGCCTGGGGTGGGCGGGGTGAGGGTAGGGTGGGTGGGTAGGCCACAACCACTGGTGACTGTTAGAAACAATCAAATACACCACTGCTCCACCACCCTGGTGAGTACTGCCCTTTATAGTAAGTCAACCAACACCACAATATACTAGACCACTGCTCCTACACAAACCACTCTCCTGAGTCCAGGGATAAAAACAAACTCACTGTTCAGCCAGCAGGACACTTCCAAAATATTGCACAAATATCCTTCTAAATCCTATGTGTCTGGCACAGAAATCAAGCAACTTCAGTTGTATTACAGCCCCTCTGGTTATAAAATTACTACACTTTAATGGAATACTGCAATTCTTAATGCCAATAAAAAATAATGAAACTTTCTGTAGAAAGTGTAGCTTACCTTCCTAGTCCCCTACAATATTATGCTTTACCAAGTTATCAGTTCCTCAAATGCGTTCTAGTTTGTTCTCTGCAGTATAGCCAGTTTCTCAGCTTCCAAAAGGGACAGGCAAGTGTTCTGACTGACTTTACTCTGTGTAGTATGCCTAAACAGAACAGTGATAAAAGCCCCTCCCAGAATCAATTGATTGACTAGTGACACCTGTGATGTAAGCAGGCCTTTCAGTGAAGGCAATTTACTATGTCTGCTTCTAATACACACACAAACCCTTTATCTGAAACCAGGGATAAATTCACTGCTTAGCCAGCAGGACACTTCCAAAATATTGCACAAATATCCTTCTAAATCCTATGTGTCTAGCACAGAAATCAAGCAACTTCCGTTGTATTACAACCCCTCTGGTTATAAAATTACTACACTTTAATGGAATCCTGCAATTCTTAATGCCAATAAAAAATAATGAAACTTTCTGTAGAAAGTGTAGCTTACTTTCCTAGTCCCCTACAATATTATGCTTTACCAAGTTACCAGTTCCTCAAATGCATTCTAGTTTGTTCTCTGCAATATAGCCAGTAACATCAGCAGTTATTTTTACTGTGAACCAAATGGTGCTGTGGTCACTCATGCCAAGGTTCTCCCTTATGGATACCTTTCTCACTCATTCCCCATTTGTAAGAATCAAGTCTAGCAATGCTCCCTCCCTGGTTGGTTCCCTTACCAGCTGCTTGATGAGAGATCCCTGTAGGGAGTCCACAATTTCCCTGCTACTGGTGGATGCTGCTGATGGTGTGCCCCATTCCACATCCAGCAAGTTGAAGTCCCCCATCAGCAGCACCTTCCCTCTGTTTACCATCCTCTGTCTCCCCTCCATCATTTGCCTTATCCACCTCATCCTGTTGTGCTGGCGGCCTATATACCACCCCCTTCCCTGTGTCCAGTAATACCCACATAGCCTCAGCATCTCCCCTATCTACCCTGCAATTCCATGGCCTTAATGTGCTCCTACACATATAGTGCCACCCCACCCCCCATTCCCACTCTGTCCTTTCTAAACAGTACATCTAAACAGTGCTTTCTAAACAGTGCACTGATAAGCAGCAGGAAAATCCCAGCCTCTCCCTACAAAACAGGGTACTAAATGAGAAAAAAACCAAGGTTGAAAGGTCAGTGGGGGATGCTGCAACAGAAGGTAAAGCCATCAAAAAATGGAGAGCAATGAGTACCAATGCCCGTAGTCTGGGTAACAAGCTTCCTGAATTAGTGGCCTTGATGGAGGAGGAACATCTGGATATCGTGGCAGTCACAGAAACATGGTACACAAAAACCATGAATGGGGATATACATACCAGAATACACTATCTACAGGAGGGACAGGGAGGGTAAAAGAGGAGGAGGAGTGGCTCTTTACATAAGGAAGGAATCAAAGCAACAGAACAAAAGGGTAAACAGGAGGAGAAGAAGCACTGTGGGTAAATTTGGAGACAGGCAATGGCACCACAATCCGCTAGGGGTTGTATACAGACCCCCTTCTCAGGGGGAGGAAATGGACAAGGAAATGATAGAAAGTATACCTAGAATGGCAGAAAAAGGGGAGATATTGCTGATGGGTGATCTGAATATGCCAGATGTTAACTGGAGTGCAGTTGCAGCAGCCACTTCGAAGAGTGGGGTTATTCTAGATGCCCTACAGGGGGCATGCCTTAGACAACTAGTATTGGAGCCCACTCGAGAGGGAGCAATCTTAGACCTGGTTCTCTCAAATGGAGATAGGGTTACCACCAGTCCTGATTATCACAGGACAGTCCTGATTTGGGCAGCTGTGTCCTGCAAAAAAACATGAAAAATACTAAATGTCCTGATTTTATAGTGGAAAAAATATTTCCTAACTTTCCACTAACTGTTGTAGAAAACTATAATACCTTAACTGAAATACCTTAAATTATAAGAAACAATAGAAGCAACTATGAAACTATAATACTTTGCCTTAATTCTGATTACATAAAGAAAACAAGTCTGTTGCACTGGTCGTAGTTAGTACAGTCCTGCGAAAAATCATTTTCAGTAAGATATGTCACACTTTGGGCTTCTTAAAAGGTGGTAACCCTAAATGGAGATGGAGAGAGGATTACAGATGTAGAAGTGGGTAGCAATCTGGGAACTAGCGACCATCGAACAGTATGGTTCATAATAAACACAGCAATAGAGTCAAGCCATACAAAGGCAAAAGTACTGGACTTCAGGAGGGCTGACTTTGCCAAAATGGGTGAGTGCCTAAGGAATGCACTAGCAAATGGGCAGGAAGGAGGGTGGAAGAACAATGGGGAATAATAAAAACTGCCATCACAGAGGTAACAAGCCTTTATGTGAAACAAATAAACAAAACAAAACGATGTAAGAAACCACTATGGTTCTCAAAGGAAGTGGCAGTGAAGGTTCAAGAGAAAAATAAAGCATTCAGGAAGTACAAGGAATCACAGAAAGAACAGGACAGAGAACTGTATCAGTTAAAGCAAAAGGAAGCTGGGAAGGCAGTCAGAACAGCAGAGGCCCAAACTGAGGAAAAGATAGCCAACTCAGTTAAGAAGGGGGATAAAAACCTTTGATAGGTATATCAGGGAGCGAAGGAAGACCAAGAGAGGGATAGTGAGGCTTAATAAAGGGAGGGAGGGTGGCGGAGGTGACTGTGAAAAGGCAGAGATACTAAACAAATATTTTTGCTCAGTATTTACAAATGAAGAGGGAGGTACCTAAAACAAACAGTAGAAACATTCTGGATACAGAAGTTGATACCAGCCCATTTACAGAAGAAAGGGTTATGAAAGAACTCTTAAAACTGAAGGTGGACAAAGCAGTGGGGCCTGATGGGACTCATCCCAGAACTCTAAAAGAACTAAGGGTAGAACTAGTGACACCACTGACTACCCTCTTTAACAAATTGTGGGAGGATGGAGTGGTGCCCGAGGACTGGAGGAGGGCAGATGTGATTCCCCTTCACAAAAGTGGGAGCAAGGTAGAAGCAGGAAACTACAGACCTGTTAGTTTAACCTCAGTGGTAGGAAAAATGATGGAATCACTTCTGAAGGAAAGAACTGTTGAGTATCTAGAGGCCAGAGGGGCACAATACCCATGGCAGCTTGGATTCACAGCGGGAAGGTCATGCCAGACGAATCTGATAGATTTCATTGATGGGGTGACCAAAGTAGTAGATCAGAGAGGGGCTGTGGACATGGCCTACCTAGACTTTAGCAAGGCATTTGACACAGTCCCACACAAAGATTAATATACAAGTTAGCCAGCCTGGGAATGAGTCCCAAGATGACAGCCTGGGTAAAATTAGCTGGAGAATAGGACACAGAGAGTAATAGTAAATGGAGTCCACTCTGAAGAAATGGGGTTACTAGTGGGGTACTGCAGGGTTCAGTATTAGGACCGGTCCTCTTCAATGTCTTTATAAGTGACATTGCAGTGGGACTGGAAGGAAAAGTATGTCTCTTTGCAGATGACACAAAGATCTGCAACAGAGTTGATGCACAAGGTGGGGTGGAAAGGATGAGAAGGGACTTGGCAAGGTTAGAGGAATGGTCAAATGTATGGCAGCTTAGATTCAATGCTAAAGTGCAAGGTAATGCACCTGAAACAAAAACCCAGGAAGAGTACACAATGGGGGTGAGATACTAACAACAACAAAAATGGAAAGAGACCTGGGGTAGTCATATCAGATGACCTAAAGGTGGGAAAGCAATGTGAGAGGGTAGCAAGGAGGGCTGGGGATGCTGGAATGCATAGGGAGAGGCATCACCAGTAGAAACAGGATGTTATTATCCCTCTGTACAGACAGCTGGTCAGACCCCATCTAGAGTACTGCATGCAGTTCTGAGACCCAATCTCCACAAAGACATAGACAGGATGGAAGCTGTCCAGAGGAGGGCAACTAAAATGGTGCAGGGTCTGCACTGGAAGACATATGAAGAGAGACTTAAGGAGCTTAATATGTATAGCCTCGAGGAAAGGGGGGGGACATGATAGAAACTTTCAAGTACCTCAAGGGAATCAACAAAGTCCAAGAGGGTAGCATCTTTCGAAAAAGAGGTGTGCAAGAACAAGGGGGCACAATTTGAAGATGGTGGGGTGGCTCAGAGGTAATTTAAGGAAGTATTTTTTCACAGAGAGGGTTGTGGATGCATGGAACGGCCTTCCGGAGGAGGCTGTGGAGTCAAAAACAGTGGTGGAATTCAAGCATGCATGGGACAGTCATAAGGCAACTCTAGGGGGTGGGAGTAGGAAGAAGTAGGCTGCTGGTTAACTGGGATCTGCAGCTTATCCAGTAGGTAAGGAAATGGGCAGACTGGGTGGGCCAAGCGGTCCTTATTTGCCATCAAATTCTATGTTTCTATACATATCCTGGTATTGCCATGTCCCAGTCCTGGCCATCATGACCCCACATCTCCATAATACCCACGATATTCAGGTCTGCCTCAGCCATGACAGCTGCTAAATCAAGGATCTTGTTTCCTAGGCTCCTGGCGTTGGTGCATATGGCTCTCCATTTGCTGGACCCTTTTTTCTGTACCCTGATGCACATTTCCTTCCCCTCTTCCCTACCCTGGTTTTTTCCATCCTGGGGGGAGAGGCTCGTAGTCCCCCATTTCTCCTGTCCTATGGCGCGTGTTTGTTCCCAACCCCCCCAATATAGTTTCAATTATAGTTTTGTTCTCTGAACTCTCCTAACTTGCACTTTAGCACTGCCACACCCTCCCTATTCAGGTGCAGTCTATCTAGAGCAAATAGGCTCTCATCTCCCCATGTTGTTCCCCAGTCCCCTACTAACCCATACCTCATCTGTTCACATCATCCCATGTGCCATTTATTAAACTCCTCAATCCTCCATCTCCTCCCAGTACTTGCCTTTGGTATGGGCAACAGCTTTGAAAAAGCCACAAGATTTGAACTCCAGGCTGCTGCAGTACCAAGCAAGTGCTCTAAATCTTGCCTGCACCTCCAAGAAGCTATTCCCTGCCAAATCATTTGTTCCCAGATGGAACATCAGGTGTATTTTCCCATCCTGCTGTATCCCTTTGGAGGGGATTTAGAGAATGACCTCCGTCGCCGTCATACCTGGCAGGCATTCGATCCATACTTTACTGCTTTTATTCCCCCTGCCCCCCATCGAATTCCTTTTATTATTAATTCCTCAACAAGTAAGACCCTTCTCTCCATTACCTTCTGCTTGTTTTTCCTCTTCTGTTATTCTTCCAGCCCCTTGCATTCCATTGTTTACCCTATTCTCGCTTCCCCCTTTATCCACTGTATCTCCCTGAGTACTGACTTTCCTCTTCTCTCTACATGCTCCCAGACCCAAAGAGGCATTTTTTTGTGAAACTGCCCTCTCCTGCCCCACTATCTGCGAGCTCTATCCCACCCCCCTTTGTCCTGCCCTTTCCTGTGCCCTGACTGAAATTCCCAGTGTTCGGGTCGCTTCTCCATTTCGGTCTTGTTTTAGCACCTCTAAACCTACGCTCGCTGTCTCCCCTCTCTTGAGGGTTTGCCCTTTTTCAGGTGAATTCACCCCGTGCCCTTATCTTTACTTTTGCCAGCTTCTTTGTTCTCTCGTGAAGGGATGTTCCCCTTCCCCCTTTCTACTGAGTCTTCCTTCGCCTCTCCTGTCCCCCCCCAACCCCGAGTCCTCCTCAACTCCAGTTTCCATATTCTCACTCTCATTTTGTGGCACTAGTGGTGTGAATCTGTTTTTTTGTTCTATGCCCACTGCCTGTATCCCTCCGACTGGGGCTCCTCCTCCATTCCTTCCCTTTCGTGCAGGCTTTGGACCTTTGGACCTTATCTCCTGCCATCCCCATTCGTCCTTTTTGTGACCTGTACTGCCTCTACCTGAGCCCCCAGAAGCCCCCCTTATGCTCACCTCCACTCCTCCTTCCCTGCTTGTGTACTCCTTTGTGCTCTTCCAATCTACTGCCTGACTATGCCTACCTGTTGCTGCATTGCTCCTAGACCCCCTACAGCTCCACCTTTGCTCACTCTTCTACCCCAATCCCATCCTACTCCCTCTATGGATCCCCACCTGTCCTCCCCTCTATTCCTCATCCCTGCCCATCCTAGCGTCCATCTCAGCCACCTCACCTCCTCACTTAGTTGTGCCAGCTGCCTATATACCATGCAGCCCCCTATCTTCCATGCCATGGCTTGTACTATGGCCGATCCACAACCAGTACACCCTACCACCCTTCCAAAGTTGCCCCCTGCCCTTGCAGTCTGGGGGACCATGCCTCAGCCCTGTCCCTGTTTCACTGCATTTGCCCCTCCAGTTTGATTACCCCTTCATTTTTACTAACACAACCAGAGTCCCAGATGTTTCAGCACAGCAACTGCTATATGGGTTTTACCCTCCAATGTCTGCTGCCTAGTACCCTTGAAGAACACCTTGGAAGCCTTTTACCTAAGGCATAAAATGTTTAGCTCCAGTATAACTTCACTATGCCAGACCTGTCACCTTATATCAAACCTATAAACACAGCCCTCTCTGTGTCCCTGTTTAACTAGATTCCCCTTTTTTTTAAAACATATCTATTTCTTTACTTATAAGTGAATTTGTCTCTTTTTTGGGAGAATGTCAAATGGCTGCACATGCATTGACTTAAGAGGGAACAGTTACACTAAGTAGTGAGCAGGATGGAGCAACCAAAACAATAATGTAACAAAGAGTCTTGGGTACTGCCTGGTTGAAATTGTATCAACACAGGAAAGTGAAGCTGAAAAGATTTAAGAAATATATGATGAGGGAGAGAAAGGAGTAATGTCGACCTTTGGTGGAGATATGTTATAACCTGCAGACGGAAATGAGGGGAGCTAGAAAATCACGTGTATACCACAACCTATATATTTAAGGTCAGCTAAGGGTGGGAGGGATTGAGGGGTGGGCGGGTAAGAGAGAAGCCAGACAGCACTACAGGTTACAAATTGCAGCTGCAGAAAGGCTCCTGAGTAGTAAGCACAGCAGTATGGTGGCTACTTAAACTTAGCTGCTGAGTATACTGCACAAAGTTTTATAAAAAAAGTTGTATGTGATTTCGAAGCAGTTTAACAGAACTCGGAGCAGCTCAAAACAAGTTAATTTCAGCTCCACAGTTCTCAAGTACAGAAGTCTGCGCTTAGCTCAAGTTAGACTGAAAGCATTTAAATTAATTAGTAAATTAAAGTGAAAAGTCACAGTTTAAAGTCCGATGGGCTTAAACTATATAAATAGGAACAATTGAGCCCAGTAAGGCAACTCCTGGAGCCCACAAGGTTGGCGGAGTAAAAGGCTCCAAATTCAAATGAACAATAGCAGAGGTGCAGTCTCTGTGGCATCCTTGAATCGTATCTTGCGGTTGAATCGAGCGGGCAGGGAAGCAGCTCCAAGGGTGGAATACCCAGCTCCAGTCCAGGCTTGTGGGTGATGCGAGTGAGCAGGGGGAGCAGCTCCAAGGGTGGAATGCCCAGCTCCAGTCCGGGCTTGCGGTTGATGCGAGTGGGTGGAGGAAGCAGCTCCAAGGGCAGAATGCCTAGCTCCAGTCTGGGCTTGCAGTTGATGCGAGTGGGCGGGGGGAGCAGCTCCAAGGGCAGAATGGCCAGCTCCAGTCTGGGCTTGCAGTTGATGCGAGTGGGTGAGGGGAGAAGCTCCAAGGGTGGAATGCCCAGCTCCAGTCTGGGCTAGTGGCTGATGCGAGTGGGCAGGGGGGGAGCAGCTCCAAGGGCAGAATGCCCAGCTCCAGTCTGGGCTTGTGGTTGATGTGAGGAGGCATGGGGATCAGCTCCAAGGGTGGAATAATAATATCTTTATTTCTAAAGCGCTATTCACAATGTACCAAAGCGCTGTACAATCTATACAATATCAATTAAAATTGATAGGAATTCCAAAAGCACAAAAACAGTTCAATTCCTATCACATCTTAAAATTCAGTCAATATGGTTAAAATCACAGGTTACGATAATCTAGCAAGAATTAAATAGTTTCTCCAAAGGCGAGCCCAAATAAGTACGTTTTTAATGCAGTTTTGAAGCTCAACACTGTCAGACACTCTTGTATCCGATGAGGTAGAGAATTCCACAGGGTTGGGGCTTCAAATGAAAATGCCCGTAATCCAGAAGTCTTTAACTGTACCCTGGGAAGCTCCAGCAATCCCTCATCCGCTGAGCAGAGTGGTCAGAGAAGGCAGTAAGGGTGCAGGAGATCTTGCAGGTAGCTCGGATCCAGTCCATGTAGGGCTTTATAGGTCAGTAAGCTGACCTTGAAGGTGATCCACCACTGAACTGGCAGCCAGTACAGTTCATGCACCACAGGTGTAATATGACTGAATCAAGATAATCCAGACGCCGGCTCGTCGGCGCAGCAGTTGGATTTCCGCTTGCGAAGTCGGTGACCCGGGTTCGGGAACAGTCTCGGGTCGCTGGAGGGCCGGCCGGGGAGGAGTAGGCTCAAGCGTCCCATGACTGCTCGCCTACTCCAGGGTGAGGGAGGGGACATGGCTTGCTGTCTGGTACCCGCTGGCGGAGGCCGGGGAGACCAGCAGCAGAGCCTCAATGTACATAGGGGCGTGGTGAACGTCGGCTACGCCTAGACATTTGTGGCACATCACGCCCTGGGTATTAAAAGTGGAAAATCCGGCCCCCTGGTCCACTGGATGATGGCTGCCCGCTCCTGTTGGCCCGAGATGCCCTGTCACCTCCAAACCCACCTCAGCAGCACTCAAGGACTGATGCCTAGTGCACTGGTTGCCCCCCCTCCCAGCGCCTTCCCCCTCAGAGGAGGGGGACCCACCCAGCAAAGGGATATGCCAGGCCACCCTTGGGCCGGCTGCGATCTGAGGTGTGGGGAGGAGGGACAGGGCGAGGGGGTCACAGGTAGCATGAGCAGCCAAAAGGAGTGGCGAACTAGGAGGCGAGAAAGAGGGATAAAAACATAATGCAAAAAAAAAGATAATAGAAACATAGAAACATAGAAGTTGACGGCAGATAAGGACCACAAGGCCCATCCAGTCTGCCCATTTCTTTTTCTACCTTATAAATGTGCCATCGGCCTTTGCTCTGTCAGTGACCTATCTATTCATAGTCATTTGTATTGCTCCCTTATGCCTATCCCATGCCTGTTTGAAGCCCTGCACTGTATTCATAGCCACCACTTCTTGTGGTAAGCCATTCCATGCATCCACTACCCTTTCTGTGAAAAGAATTTCCTCACATTCCCCTTAATCGGCCTCCCTCTAATCTCATGCTGTGTCCTCTTGTCCTGCTATTTTTCTTATATTTAAACATGTTAGACTCTTTCACCTTGTTTATGCCCTTAAGGTGTTTGAATGCCTCGATCATATCACCTCTCCCTCCTTTGCTCAAGGGTATACATATTGAGCTCCGTTAATCTGTCCTCAAATGTCTTCTGATGCAGTCCTTGCACCATTTGGTTGCCCTTCTCTGGACTGCCTCAATTTGGTTAATGTCCTTGTGAAGGTGTGGCCTCCAATACTGCCGCAGTACTCCAGATGGGGCCTAACCAATGTCTTGTACAGAGGATTATTACCTCCCTCTTACGACTTGTGATACCCTACTAATACACCCTAACACCCCCTAGCCTTACCTACTGCTTTAGAGGTCTGCTTGGATGATTTTAGGTCATCAGTGATGATGATGCCCAAGTCTCTTTCTTCCTTTGTGACTGCTAGCAACTCCCCTCCCAGCCTATAAGTGGCTTCAGGGTTTCTCTTCCCTATGTGCATGATTTTGCACTTCTTTGCATTAAATCCCAGTTGCCACTCTTCTGACCATTCTGCTAGTTTATCTAGATCTCTTCTCATTCTGCCCACCCCATCTGGCTCATCTACTCTGTTGCAGATCTTGGTGTCATCTGCAAACAGACAAGCCTTACCCTCTAGTCCATCTGCAAGGTCACTAATGAAGATGTTGAATAGGACTGGCCCCAGGACTGATCCCTGAGGTACCCACTTGTGACTTGCATCTCTTCTGACTGTATACCATTTACCACCACTCTCTGTTTTCTGCCAGTCAACCAGTTTGCCACCAGTTGACCAACTTCTGACCACCCGAGCCTACCAGCTTATTTATCAATCTTCTATGTGGAACAGTGTCAAAAGCTTTGCTGAAGTCAAGGTAGGCGACATCAACTGCTCCCCTTGGTCCACCACTCTGGTTACCCAGTCAAAGAAATCTATGAGATTAGTTTGACAGGACCTTCCTTTGTAAACCCATGCTGTCTTGGATCCTGTGCCCTATGGATTCCAGGTGTTGCACTATCCTTTCCTTAAGGTGCCTCCATAATCTTGCCCACTACTGAGGTAAGACTGACCGGTCTGTAGTTCCCGCCTCCTCCTGCTACCACTCTTGTGGGCGGGATCACATAAACCCTTCTCCAGTCTTCTGGGACCTCTCCTGTGCTCAGAGACTCACTAAACAATTCTGCTAATGGCTCTGCTAGTTCCTCCTTTAGCTCCTTAAGTGCCCTGGGATGTATGCCATCAGGTCCCATTGCCTTATCCACTCTGAGCTTAGCAAGCTCTTGTAGGACCCTTTCTTTTGTGAAGGGAGTGAGTGCTCACCTCCCTCCCCTGTGTCCATGATGCTGAGCTGTGGGCCCTGCCCTACCTTCTCTTCAGTAAATACTGAGCAAAGTATCTATTTAGGATAGATGCCTTTACAGGGTCCTCCTCCTCACATGCTCCCTTTCTCCATTAAATCAGCAATACCCCTCTGGACTTTCTCCTTTCACTAATGTATCTATAGAAAGTCTTGTCACCTTCTTTTACTGTTAGTGCTAGTGTTTCCTCAGTTTGGGACTTTGCCCTTACTGCCTTACCTGCTTCCCTTAGGGCAGTTTGGTATGCCTCCCTATCTTCATCCCGCTGTGTTCCCTTATATTTCCTGAAGGCCAGCCTTTTGGCTCTGACCTTTTCTGCTACTGTATTTGAGAACCAAAGTGGTTTCCTTCTTCTTTTGCACTTCCTTTTCTGTCTAACACAATGGGATGTTGCTTCAAGTATTGCATCCTTAATGCTTGCCCACTTTGCCTGTACCCCCTCACCTGTGTTTCTTTTTGCCAGGGCTATCTTAACTCTGTTGGCCATCTTATCAAAGTCAGCTCCTCTGAAGTCCCATATTTTTGCCTTGGAATGGGATGATTTAGATGTAGTAGCCAAATTGAACCATACCATGTGATGGTCACTGGCCCCCAGGTGACCTTCTACCTGGAGATCTGTGATCCCTTCTTTGTTAGTCAGTACCAGATCCAGGACAGCCCTGTCTCTTGTGGGCTGCTGTACCAGTTGTTTGAGGCCCTCCCCCTGTAGGGAATCCACTATGAGTCTAGTTCTGGCAGATGTTCCTGCTGGTATTGACCAATCTGTATCTGGCATGTTGAAGTCTCCCATTATCAGAACCTCCTTTAGCTGTCATGTTTTGTATATCTTCTAACAGTAATGTGTCTATGTCCTCCCTCTGGTCTGGGGGCCTGTAGACAACCCCAGTTCTTATAGCTGTCCCATTTCCTGTTTCAGGGTGACCCACAGTTCTTCTGGCTCCTTATGTGTATTCTGAATTTCTGTAGCTTTGATATTTTCATCAACATACAGGCCACTCCTCCCCCTTTTGCACCTCGGTCTCTTCTGAACAATACATAGCCAGGTACTGAAGTCTCCCAAGTGGTTACTGGTAAACCACGTCTCACTAATTGCTACTATGTCCAGTTTGCCTCTGACATTATTGCCTGCAGGTCTGGGATCTTATTTCCCAGGCTGTGAGCATTGTGTACATGATTTTCCATTGGCCAGATTTTGGTGTGTTAGTTGTTGGGTGAAGTTTGGCATTACCCCTGTGCATCGTATGGGGAGACAAACCTTTTTTCTTACCTGGTGATGCAAATGAAAGGCAAACACGCTGAATTCCTGTTTGACCACTAGCTGAGGGGGGAAGGGTGTTCTTCCCATTCGACGTATGGGGTGCTGCACCCCTCTCCCCAATTGCTAGTTTAAATATTCTGCAAAGACATCAAACTTCTGCCCCAATGCACTGACTCCCTCTTTAGTCAGATGCAGTCCATCAAATTTAAAGAACTTTCGCTCCCAGAACTGTTGCCAGTTCCTACAAATCTGTGTCCTTTTTCCTGGCACCAGTCCTTGAGCCACGTGTTTAGCTCCCTATCTCCCTTCTCTGACCTTCCGTCCATCTGCTCCCTCTCCCAGACTGGCAGGATCTCAGAGAAGGAGATGCAGACGAAATAGATGATAGTTTGTCATCCAGCCTAGTCAGGTGTTCCTTGGTCTCCACAACTGACCGGCTGGCGAGATCATTAGTCCCTATGTGTACTAGGACATCAATGTTTTCTCCTGCTTTGTGAACAATTTTAGCAATGCGGTCAGTGTCTCTCCATGCTGATGTACCTGGGAGACATCTGACCATCACTCCTGGCTGGAGATGGGTATCAACTCCCCGAATCATGGAGTCTCCTATGATCAGAAGTTTTTTGGATTTTCTTTGTGCTTGTTTAGTTTTGGTTCCTGATTTGGGTGAGTTTTGTTGTGCTAGCTCCTGTGCATGATGTCCTGCTCTGCAGTGTCTTCTGCCTCTTTATTTGATTTCAGAGATAGAGGCAGATACCTGTTGTAGTGTTTATATGGTTTTGGAGGCAATGTGATGGAGAGCAGAGAGTGATGGGGCACCTGATTTGCTCCTCCTAACCACCTGCCAACCTCCTGGACCAACTACCCTCTGCGGTTGAGGTTTTCTGTTGGATGCTGGGGAAATGGCGGGTGGTTCTTATAATATTTCCTCTTCAATATGAAATTTGAGGTGTGCAATCTCTGCCCATGCTGCCGGAGCTGAGCCCTAAGATCTCCAAAGGCCCAGCATGTAGGACAGTGTCCTAAATCCTGTAAGACTGTCCTGAAATTGTTCCACAGTACCTGCAGTTAATGAAATCCATTCCAAATAAGTTGCTGGGTTTGTAACCTAGTCAGAGTAATTAGAAGGAAAAAAAGGAAAAAAAATGCAAGTAATGGTTTAATTGTGCTTTGTTTAACTTGTTATAACAAGTTAAATTACTAGCCCTATAAATGAGATCACCTTGTGGAGGCCCCATTGATCCGCCCTTCCTGCTCTGCCACAGAAATGTCACAACTGTGGTACCCTATAAAAGGGTGTGTGTGGGGTGGTTGGGGATGGGGTGGGTGGCTGGACCCTTCCCCTGCCTAAAAAGAAGAACCACGGACGAAAGAACAAGGAGGTAGAGCAGAAACAATCAGTCAACAACAAATGCAATAACCTGGCTTATCCTAATGTTAGATAAAACTGTAAAACCTGTAAAGCACCACCTGTAATAATTTCAGAGAAGATATACCCTGTAAGAAACACTTTGCTCCAGAGAAAATAAAGCAGTAACTGAAGATATACCTTGCAAAGACAATTTGAATCAGAAGATTACAGCAGTAATCTGTTAGCACACACCCTGTAGGCACACCTTGTAATAATGCAGAAGAAGGTATACCAGCAACAACAATTTGAATCAGAGAAAAATAAAGCAATGAAATGTTAGCAACAGACAGTAGCAATCCCTGTGAGTAGAAAATAAAAACACCACCACACAGTAAATCTGCTTAGCCAAACTAAGTCTTAATCCTTCTCCCTTGCTCTGGTAAGTTTCTCTACTCTGCCTTTCAAGCAGTCTTAGAAGGAAAGAGCTCAGGTGAAGCTAGGTGCCTTGGCCAGCAAACCAAGTCTTCTGCCTCCAAGATATCAACTAACCTGACTTTTTAACCCTTCTTTCTGTTGGAAATTACTGACAGTTTGCCAGCTCCACCCCCACATACACACCTAATCCTTTGGAAGAGCTGTGGGAGGAAAAGCAATTAGCTCCTTCAATGTGAGAAGGAGACTGAAACACCTCTGAGACAACAAACCTTTTCAACAAACAAGAATAAAATAAAACACAGTGTCAAACAGTAATTTTGCTTAGCCCAATGATAAAAAGTCACACAAAATGTAAGCTCCACCTGTAATACAGTAATTTCAGAGAAGATATACCCTGTAAAACACTTTGCTCCAGAGAAAAATAAAGCAGTAACTGAAGATATACCTTGCAAAGACAATTTGAATCGAAGTACAGCAGTAATCTGTTAGCACACACCTGTAGGCACACCTTGTAATAATGCAGAAGAAGGTATACCAGCAACAACAATTTGAATCAGAGAAAAAATAAAGCAATGAAATGTTAGCAACAAACAGTAGCAATCCCTGTGAGTAGAAAATAAAAAACACCACCACACAGTAAATCTGCTTAGCCAAACTAAGTCTTAATCCTTCTCCCTTGCTCTGGTAAGTTTCTCTACTCTGCCTTTCAAGCAGTCTTAGAAGGAAAGAGCTCAGGTGAAGCTAGGTGCCTTGGCCAGCAAACCAAGTCTTCTACCTCCAAGATATCAACTAACCTGACTTTTTAACCCTTCTTTCTGTTGGAAATTACTGACAGTTTGCCAGCTCCACCCCACATACACACCTAATCCTTTGGAAGAGCTGTGGGAGGAAAAGCAATTAGCTCCTTCAA
The DNA here is from genome assembly GCA_016271365.2 of Neoceratodus forsteri. NCBI lineage: Eukaryota > Metazoa > Chordata > Ceratodontiformes > Ceratodontidae > Neoceratodus > Neoceratodus forsteri. Next base: position 122,215,451 of record JADMNL010000022.1, read on the forward strand.
TGTGAGAAGGAGACTGAAACACCTCTGAGACAACAAACCTTTTCAACAAACAAGAATAAAATAAAACACAGTGTCAAACAGTAATTTTGCTTAGCCCAATGATAAAAAAGTCACAAAAATGTAAGCTCCACCTGTAATACAGTAATTTCAGAGAAGATATACCCTGTAAGAAACACTTTGCTCCAGAGAAAAATAAAGCAGTAACTGAAGATATACCTTGCAAAAGACAATTTGAATCAGAAGATTACAGCAGTAATCTGTTAGCACACACCTGTAGGCACACCTTGTAATAATGCAGAAGAAGGTATACCAGCAACAACAATTTGAATCAGAGAAAAATAAAGCAATGAAATGTTAGCAACAAACAGTAACAATCCTGTGAGTAGAAAATAAAACACCACCACACAGTAAATCTGCTTAGCCAAACTAAGTCTTAATCCTTCTCCCTTGCTCTGGTAAGTTTCTCTACTCTGCCTTTCAAGCAGTCTTAGAAGGAAAGAGCTCAGGTGAAGCTAGGTGCCTTAGCCAGCAAACCAAGTCTTCTACCTCCAAGATATCAACTAACCTGACTTTTAACCCTTCTTTCTGTTGGAAATTACTGACAGTTTGCCAGCTCCACCCCCACATACACCTAATCCTTTGGAAGAGCTGTGGGAGGAAAAGCAATTAGCTCCTTCAATGTGAGAAGGAGACTGAAACACCTCTGAGACAACAAACCTTTTCAACAAACAAGAATAAAATAAAACACAGTGTCAAACAGTAATTTTGCTTAGCCCAATGATAAAAAAGTCACAAAAATGTAAGCTCCACCTGTAATACAGTAATTTCAGAGAAGATATACCCTGTAAGAAACACTTTGCTCCAGAGAAAAATAAAGCAGTAACTGAAGATATACCTTGCAAAAGACAATTTGAATCAGAAGATTACAGCAGTAATCTGTTAGCACACACCTGTAGGCACACCTTGTAATAATGCAGAAGAAGGTATACCAGCAACAACAATTTGAATCAGAGAAAAAATAAAGCAATGAAATGTTAGCAACAAACAGTAGCAATCCCTGTGAGTAGAAAATAAAAACACCACCACACAGTAAATCTGCTTAGCCAAACTAAGTCTTAATCCTTCTCCCTTGCTCTGGTAAGTTTCTCTACTCTGCCTTTCAAGCAGTCTTAGAAGGAAAGAGCTCAGGTGAAGCTAGGTGCCTTGGCCAGCAAACCAAGTCTTCTACCTCCTCCAGACAACAACCTGGCTGCTGCATTCTGCATCAGCTGCAGGTGACAGACATCAACCCTCGGAAGCCCTAGGTAAAGGAGTTACAGTAGTCCAGGCTTGAGGTCATGAAGGCGTGGATCAAATTTAGTTGGTCACCGGACAGAACTAGGTACTTAATCTGTGCGATGTTCCTCAGATGGTAAAAAGAGGACTTGACCACAGCTGACACCTGAGAATGAAGCATCATCCCATCATCAAGTATCACCCCCAGATTCCATGCCCATTCGGAGGTCAGCAACTGGGCACCCCCAAGCCAAAGCCCTGAGGGGCATCCTGCCACTGACCCCTCTATCCAGCAACGAGGATCCACCACCAACAGCTCAGTCTTGTTGGAATTCAGTTTCAACCAGCTGGCATTCATCCAGGCCTGGAGTTCCGCAAGGCAGTTGTTAAACATTGAGAGCGCACTATCCTAGTCTGGCACAAAGGACAAGTAGAGCTGAGTATCATCTGCATAGCAGTGAAAACTCAGCCCATATCACCTCACAATGTTTCCTAATGGCAGCATGAACACCGTGAACAACATGGGGACAGCACTGAGCCCTGTGGCACCCCACGTGGCAGAGGGAGTGACTCAGAGGAACAAGTACCTGATACCACTCTGCAATCTGCCAGTGAGGAAAGAAAGAAACCATCTAAGGACCATACCAGACAGGCCACAGATAACTTGCAGACATTCCAGCAGCACCCCATAGTCCATGGTGTCAGAGGCTCAGGAGAGATCTAGAAGTACCAAGATGGAGCAGCATTTCTGATCTCTCGCAATCAGGAGATCATTGAGTACCCAAACCAGAGCAGTCTTTGTGCTATGCTTCTTATGAAATCCAGACTGTAGAGGATCGTAGATGTCATGGATGGTAAGATAGCTCTCCAGCTGCAGCGCAATGACATTCTCAATAACCTTTCCCACAAAGGGGAGGTTAGAGACTGGTCTGTAGCTGGCAGGGCAGTCTAGGTCAAGAGAAGATTTCTTGAGAAGGGGTGTTATCACCGCTTCCTTCTGGGAGTTTGGAAACTCACCCAACTCAAGTGAACACCAGACTATCTCTGCTAGGACAGGGCTGATGACAGCAACACACCTTGTTAAAAGGTGGGTTGGACCTGGGTCCAAACTACAGTAAGTCAGCCGCATACTTTGGAGAATCCACATGACATCTGCGATCTCCGACTGATCAAACTCCATCCAACAGAACTGAGGAGCAGTGACACCACCCTGACCACCAACCCCCCCCCGTAGAGCATGCTAAACAGATCTCAGACCTGATGTCAGCAACCTTATCAGCAAAGAAGCAAGCAAACTCCTCACATTTATCTTGAGAAAAAGCTCTTCAAACTTGCAGACAGGCTGGATTGCACAGTCTGTCCACAGTTCAAAAGAGCTGAGCTGAGCTGATAGATTCTGAGCTGCATCAATCTCCCTGGACAGGAATTCTGCCTTCTTATGAGAGATTGCCAACTGATGGTCTCTATAATGTTCCATCAGTTTAAGTCTGTTGGCATCCCAGCCGGATCTCTGCCAGCATCACTCTAACCTTCGTGCTACTCACCTCAGCTCCCACAAGGCCCCATCAAACCAAAGGAACCGAGGGCGAAGGGTGAGAGGGCAAACACAGACAGGAGCCTAGGTGTCCAGAGCCCCCACCACTACTCGATTATAAGCCTGTAGCAGGTTCTCGGGACCCTCACTTGCACCTGGTAATCCCAATAGGTCCAACACTGCCAGAAGACCTTCTGGGGTCACTCCCTGTAAAGGGCGGTATCAGACCATCTCCACAGGGGCAGGCCTATAGGGGGGAGCCAGGAGATTGAACCTTATAGTGTGATGATCAGACCATCCAACCGGTTCCACCACCAAGTCAGAAGTCTCCATCCCTAGGAAGAAGATCAGGTCCAATGAGTGACCATAATTGTGAGTCGCAGAGGTAACTGCCTGTGTGAAGCTAACGAGATCATAAGTCAGAGGAAGTCCTGACCAAACTGCAAGAGTTCTCCATCAACACAGGCATTGAAGTCGCTCAGCACCATCAATCTGAGAGACTCCAACATCATGTCGACAACGAAATCCACGACTTCCTGCAGGAACAACTTCTCGCCTCCAGGTGGATGGTAGATGAGGATGATGCTGCACTCCACCCCTGTGACCGCTGTACACTTGAAGGACCTGACCCCCTCAACTGACACATCTACAAGGCTCAATTCCGATTTAAAACAAATTGCTACACCCTCATCCCTTCAAACTGCCGGAATTGCTGCTGCCAAAATGGGGCCAGCCTTCTCATCCAGCCAGGTCTCGGTGATGCATGCCAGATCTGATGACCCAACAAGATCGGCTATGATAGCCATCTCGTTTTTAATAGATCTGGCATTGCACAACACCGTGCGAGTTGAATGAGATACCGGGGCCAGCCAAGCAACTGGCCTATTTACCATGGAGCCCTTGGGTATGGGCACCAGAGAAGGTGAGTCTTGTTCTGGATTCCATTTCACCCCAGGGCATCTCCTGGTCCTCACTACCACAATCCAGCCACTCCGCTCTCCCCCTTTCCCAGGTCCAGGACCTTCCCCCCACCTTCTGTCCACTATCCCCAAAGCCCTGCAGTGACCATAAACTGCAGCGGGCAGTGGGGGATAATTTAAAGGGCGGAGGTCCCGGAGCTTGGAGGGAGAGTAGCATCTGACAGGGAGACAAACACATGTTAACTAAAGTCAGAACACTAACCCCCAAATAATTCCAAAATAACACTATTCACCCAAATCAAACTAACACAAAACTCACAATTAAATAAAATCCCAACACCCCTCGACCCCTTTTAAAAAATAACCCCTCAAACTAAACTTAATTAATAACCCCCCCAAATCAAATGAAAAAAAACAAAACAAAATAAATATATATATATACATATATATATATATATATATATATATATATATATATAGTAATGCAGATTCAAAAGTAATCCGACTGCTAAAGTGCTTCAATGAGGCTCTCACCCCAGCACACAAAGTTTTTAAATGTCTAATAGAACACACCAGGCTCTCACTCCGGCCGTTCACTTGTCAATATAGTATGTGCCACAAAACTTTTTTAGAAGGTCCTCTTACCATCTTCATCCATAGAACAAGAAGACAGAAGTGGAATAGTCAAATTTGCCACCACTCAGGACAGTACTTTATCCACCGTCCAAAATTCTGGTAACGCATCCAAATTGAAGCCTCCACCGATGATCAAGCCTTAACCAAATGGCCAGGGCAGGGAAGAAGCAGCCCCCCTGAAGGACAGGCCCCCAAAAGGAAGCCCACCAGCCACCAATTAGGGGACACCTCAGGGATCGAGGCCCAATCTCCTTCTAGCCACAGCCCCCCGGTAACCCACCAGGGAGGCTGCCTGACCCAAGCCCCGCCACCAGCGCCAGTCTGGGCTTTTGGTTGATGCGAGCGGGCATGGGGAGCAGCTCCAAGGGCAGAATGCCCAGCTTCAGTCCGGGCTTGCGGTTGATGCGAATGGGCGGGGGGAGCAGCTCCAAGGGCAGAATACCCAGCTCCAGTCTGGGCTTGCAGTTGATGCAAGTGGGTGGGGGGAGCAGCACCAAGAGCAGAATGCCAAGCTCCAGTTCGAGCTTGTGGTTGATGCGAGTGGGATGGGGGCAGCAGCTTCAAAGGCAGAATGCCCAGCTCCAGTCCAGACTTGTGGTTGATGTGAGTGGGTGGGGGGAGCAGCTCCAAGGGCGGAATGCCTAGCTTGAGTCCAGGCTTGTAGTTGATGTGGGTGGGCAGGGAGAGCAGCTCTAATGGCAGAATGCCCAGCTCCAGTCCAGGCCTGTGGTTGATGCGAGTGGGTGGGGGGAGCAGCTCCAAGGGTGGATTGCCCAGTTCCAGTCCAGGCTTGCGGCTGATGTGAACAGGCAGAGGGAGCAGCTCCAAGGGTGCAATGAACAGCTCCAATCTGGGCTTGCGGTTGATGCGAGCAGATGAGGGGAGCAGCTCCAAGGGCAGAATGCACAGCTCCAGTCCTGGCTTGCAGTTGATGTGAGTATGCGGGGGGGGGTAGCTCAAAGGGTGAAATTTCCAGCTCCATTCTGGGCTTGAAGTCGATGCAAGCGGGCATGGAGAGCAGCTCCAAGGGCGGAATGCCCAGCTGTAGTCCGGGCTTGTGGTTGATGCAAGTGGGCTGCAACCCTTCAGTATGCTGCTCCGTGTTGTGGTAAATACTTTACCGTGATATGGGGAGTAAGGCAGAATTAAACAAGTATCTTTCAGCCATACTCCCTCCAAATATGTGACCCAGTTACCTTGTGTTGCCTGTAGCAGGTAGTGTGCCAATCTGCCTCTGTTATTTTGGCCACATTTCCTTTTCCCAATTTTATTTGGTAGCTAGGGTAAAGGTCAGAAAGTGTGCCAACAGAGCCCTGTAACAGAAGGAAATAAAATGACCCTACAGGGTATTTGCCATGACCTGCAACACCAGCTGCATCATTAAGTGGACTGCATCTCTGTCCCAGTTCAACCCTAGTCTGGAATCTAAGTAGTGTCTTAGGCAATGGGGACAATGATAGTAACAGGGGACCAAGATATCAATGGAGGACTAAGACAGCAAGTGGGGGACCAAGATAGCAATGGGGGACCAAAATAGTGACAGGGGACAAAGACAGCAATAGGGAACCAAGATAGCAATTGGGGAACCAAGGTAGCAATGGGGAACCAAGATAACAGCAGGGACCAAGATAGCAATGGATGACCACAATAACGGCAGGGGACCAAGATAGCAATGGGGACCATGATAGCAATGAGGACCAAGATAGTAAGGAGGGGACCAGGTTTGCAATAGGGGACCAAGATAGCAATGGAGGACCAAATTAGCATTGAAGGGCCAAGATAGCCATGGGAACCAAGACAGCAATGGAGACCAAGATAATGGGGACCAAGATAGCAAGGGGACACCAAGACAACAAAGAGGGACCAAGACAGCAATGAAGACCAATATAGCAATGGGGGACCAAGATAGCAAAGGGGATTAAGACTGCAATGGGGACCAATGTAGCAATGGGGGACCAAGATAGCAGTGGCGGACCAAGATAGTCACAGGGACAAATATAGCAAGGAGATACCAAGATAGCAATGGGGTCCCAAGACCACAACAGGGAACTAAGATAGCAACATAGTACTAAGGTATCAGTGAAGGGCCATGATAGCAACAGAGAACCAAGACAGGAAAGGGGGACCAAGATAGCAACAGGGGAACCAAGATAGCAATGGCAGACCAAGATGGCAGTAAGGTAAGCAGCCTTGTAGTATGAAGACTTGTAAAGATATGTGAACGCCCACCTCAGAGATGTTGCAGTGTTTCTGTGGAGGATGATGGGTAAGTCCATGAAAAGGGGTTACCAAAGTGTGACATGAGGGTCATTGTTTCAGATCCACAATAGGTCACTTTTAATAAGCATTTCAAGACAGTAAGACCCAAGCGTGAAAAAGGGACTATGTTGTGGGATAATTCCATATCAGACTTGAGAAAAAAGCATCTTCAGTGTTGTGCATGTAACGGTGGACACCAAACGTTGCACGTGCAACAGTGGGCACCACACTACTGTTTCAGTTAAAAAAAAGCATTGCTTGCACACCTCTCTCACCAAAGTGCTGCAGTACTTTTAAGATCCCATCCCAAAAGAAAATCACCACCCAAAAAAAGCCGGATGCTTTTGCTGAAATTTTGAGGAACACATAAAAAATGCAATCTGCTTGGACACCACGGTTGCACGCACTATGCACAACTTTGAGTGAACCAGAAATTTTATATGCATTGAAAAGCTAGGGTGAAAATATCTTTATTAACAGAAGACAACACCAGAGGCAATTTTCAACATACCTTTACTGAAGTGCAACTAAAATAAAGTCTGCATAGAAGCTGTGAAATGTATTGCGGTTTTGCATGTCACATTTTGCTTGGAAAAATCTGTGACTTTTTGGAGCTGAACACTGAATAAAAATAAAATGGGTGCAGCTGGGTTTCTCAAACTATGAACTGTATCTGTACTTGTGACTACCTTAAAATGCACTTATCATGACTGCAGTGGCTGTTGTGAATTTTTTAAATCAATGTTCAAAGTATGTGTTACTTTGGTCCCCCCTTTTCATTGAATTACCCTGATCTCAGTAATAGAGTTGTCTTGATATACTGGCCCTTTAAAAAAATTATGAATACCAGAAGAAGGCTGAGGAACATTACTAGGGACATTACTAATGCCCTGTGCTTAGGGGGTTTGGTACAGTGTGTCACTGTTTTCTTGCCATGAACAAACTGATGGGCAGCAGAAATCAAGTGGTGAAATACTAAACCTTGTGCACTAAAATGTGATTAAATATTTCTAGCCTGTGACCTGCATTTCGAGTTTATTATGATCTCAACAAATGAAGCCTGTGTTCATATGCTCTTCTCTAAGGTAAGAGCAAGCTGTGTAACCAGCACAGGGCAACAATTTATTGATCGTCATAGGTAAAGCTCCAAAGGGTGGTGGACCCTAAGACAGGAGCATATACATTTGGCAACAAAAGTGGAGTACACTAGCATAAGCCTAGCTAGTGAAGCCAGGTTAGAGGTAAACTGCAGCATAGCATAGTTGTCTTATGCCTCTAACATTAGTATATGCTGTAGGCCTCACTCTAAAGGGAAAGTAGCAACACCCTATGATACTTTAATTTAAAGATTTAAGGGACATAACTTAACACAAGGTAAGAGTTCCTCACAGGACCACATTCCCTATCTGGAGTTCTACAAGTAACTCTGCACAGAGCACGTGACACACAGTATACAAACCTCCAGCCAGGAACTCCCTATCTGGGGAAGGCCTATATAGTAACTAACCTGGGAAATGCATAGTATCATAAACAGTAGGTTTGCTGACAGAAAACTAGCTTTACCTAAGCTCTTTGTTTTCTAGGTTTGTTTGAAAAGATGGAATCAGGAGCAACATTAAGGCTTCTTTTGGCTAAGCAGGGTTACTGTCTTATCACTATTTTATTATATTTTTTTCCCTGTTTTTGCCCCTGCTGCTGGCCGCTGTACATCAGCGTCATCACAACACTCCCATGCTTCCACCTCCGGGCACTGTCCTGCTCTACAACCAGCACCCCTGACTTACTCCCCAGGGGGCGGGGATGTGGCTGCCGCGTAACCAGTAACTATCTGGAGAGAGCAGGTCCCGGAGGCTAATTGAATCTGGGAGCAGGCTTCGAAAATGTAGCCAGCAGTGAGGAGTTTTTTTCGTGGTTTTTCAGGGGCGGGGATGTGCAATGACATCTAGCATCTACCCTGCCCCTCTTAGAGTTGGTGCCGGCAGCTGCACGAGCCCTCAGCCTCCGCCAGGGTCTGTCGCATGCTGTGCCGTCCCTTACCCTCCCCCCAGAGAAGGAGAACAGTCCATGGGATGCTCGATCCTTCTCCCCCAGGTCGGCCCTCCAGCGACCCGGGTCTGTTCCCGAACCCAGGTCACTGGTGTCGCAAGCGGAAATCCAACTGCTGCGCTGGCGGGCCAGCCCTGTCTTGTTACAATTTTGATTTGTGCTTACAGGATCTGTTACTGCATTGTACTTACAGGTTGTGCTTACAGGTTTTGTTACTGTTTTGGTTTTGTGCTTACAGGTTTTACAGTTTGATCTGTCTTTAAGCTAAGCAGAGAAACTGTTTTGCTACTGTTTTGTTTTGTGCTTACAGATTTTATTTTTGGCTTACAGGTTTTGCAATATCTTTCTCACATTGAAGGAGCTAATTTATTTTTCTTCCACGGCTCATCCAGGGGATTAGGAGTGTAACTGGGGGGTGGAGCTGACAAAGGCTTAGTACCTTCCAACAGAAGGAATATTTAAAAGGTCAGGTTACTTTGTGAGTTGAGGTGGAAGACTAGGTTTGCTCACAGAAAGCACCTAGCTTTACCTGAGCTCTTTGTCTTCTAGGTTTGCTTGAAAAAACAGAGCAAGAAGCAATATCTCACAGATCTGCCTGTACCTCACTGTTTTGCCTTGTAGGTTTAGTTTATGCACCGCAGTAGTTTTTTAATTTTGACTTAGTGTGCATAGTTCACAAATTGTTTCTATCCACTGCCTGGAGGCTACGTATACCCACCCACCTCCCTCCCCAAATCCCACCCTCCCAGGGCATTGACATTTATAGCCTCCTAGCAACTCCTACTTCCTACAGAATTACACCAGGAAGCAAACAGTACTACCTTTATTTCTTTCTAGCATGAGTCCTCACACATCATTAGAGGGCACTGTACATAAAAAAAAACTTCCTCTTTGGGACAGAACTTCTATTTCCATCCACACAGCCTCTCTATTAGTTTTTCCACAGGTGCTTCTATTTACATCTGAACTCCTTCTCTACTCCCTTTCTAGCAACCTTTTTCCTAGAGACATAATGCTCCCCTCAAAAAAAACCCTCTCTAATACTATTTCTACAGGCACTTCTATTTTCATCTGAACTCCTTTACTCCCTTTCTAGTAACCTTCTTCAAAAAAAGATTTTTTTTTCTCTTAAGCAGGATTTATATTTCCATCCAAACAACTCCCCCATTTCTGCTACAGCAAACTTGCACAGGTGCTTTTTATTTTTGTCCACATTTCCACTTTGCCCTCCTGATAACTCGGTCCGAGGAAGGCCCTGGTAGTTGTATCCCATGGGGGGGGGATCACCTTGTGTGCCATCCATCTTTAGATTTATGGCAACTTTGTTTTTCATCCGTTACCCACAAAACAATATGGAGATCATCAACTGCAGATATTGCGGGACCCTCATCACCAGAGCTTACACGAGGCAGGTGGGGTATTGTCATACTTGCTCTGCACTAAATGATCTATACACTCAAGTACACGCTACTCATGCTGAAATATACTTTCTCAGGGTGCAACTCAACCGTGTTGTGCGGCACTCACACTTAAGGCACCAACCACCAACGCCACTCCCCCAGAGAGCTAGCAGAACAGGGGTCTGGCAGTCGGTAGGAAAACAGATAGCACAGTGAAATAACTCTCATGAAATAACTCCACCACCAATCAAACTAACAAATATGTTCTCTCCACTTTCATCCAAGTCTACTGCCAGGGCAGGCATGACAGTGGAGAGGACCCTCACACAATGCATGGACAAACAAACCACAATAAAAAACCTCCAAGCAAAACAAAAAGCATGTCTAAATAATAGGTGACTCTATGATCTGCGGGGTAGAGTCACACATATACCAAAGAGGCCAAACAGAAATTTAGGTTAGATGCCTCCCAGAAAAAATGGCAAGGAGGGACACAAACAGGATTGAGGGATTGTGTGTAACATTGAGCGAGACATGTACATTCTCATCCATATAGGTACAAACAGCCTGGCCAGGCAGTCAGTTGGAGAGACTAAGCAGCATCTAATGACTCTAGGAGAAAAACTCACTTCCCTTTCCTCTAAAGTCTCCTTCTCAGAAATTCTGCCTATGCGGGGCAAGGAGGCTTACAGGCAGAAGAGCAGAGAAAGGGATATTGTTGAATGTAATACCTGGCTCAAAAACTGGTGTCAGAAAAAAGATTATGGCTATGTAGGAAACTAGGAGAACTTCTGGGAAAGAGAGAGTTCTTTAGATTTGATGGCCTACACACCTTATGAAAGAGGAACACATGCTGTCGGCCAAAAATGTGATGTCTTTGTCAACCATTTAAACTACAGGGAGGGGAAGGGGCATCAGCAACAGTTGCATCATATGAGCTTATGAATGCCCCTACCCCATCTAAGGAAGATTGATCAGAACCAAAACAGGACATCACAAGCAACACGTGCATCACAACTCCACACAAGCATTCCAAACATGGGATGTTCAAAACATTAGGGACACAAACCACAAGTGGAGAAATCGTGCAGCAAGCAGGACAAACCAAGACTGGAAGGCAATATGTGTCAATGTCTGTAGCCTTCCAAAGTAAATCACAGATTTTATAGCAATGATGACCAAGGCCAGCCTCGACTGGGTTGCTGTCATGGAGACTTGGTTCACAAAGAACCATACCCGAGACATCACCATCCCTGGTTACACTCTCTTCAGCAGAGACCGCATAGGTAAGAAAGGACGGGGATTGCTATTTATATTAGGGAAGGGATAAATGCTACTGAGACCCAGGGAACACAAGGTGAGAGAGAGAGGTCCTATGGATCATTTTAGGAGCTGGAAACAGGAACCCTATCAGGGTTGGAGTCATCTATAGACCCCCCAATCAGGAGATCGAAAAGGACAAGTTTCTCCTGGAAGACAAAGGTGAGCTGTTGCTAATTGAGGACTTTTCAGTCTACCAGCTGTAGAGTGGTTCACCTTCACAGCCTCCTCAGAGAGGAGTACAGACTTCCTCATGGCTTTGAGGGGGGCAGGACTGAATCAAATGGTGGTTTCTCCCACCAGAGAATCAACTATCCTGTCCCTGGCACTCACTAACAGTGCTAGGGTATCAGACATACAAGTGAGGAGCAATCTGGGTACCAGTGACCACAGGTCAATCTGACTGTCCATTAGCAAGACTTAGGTCCCGTGCCACTCCAGAATCAGGGTGCTCGATTTCAGGAAAGTAGATTTCCCGAAAATGAGGGAAAAGATCAAGCCCCTGCTGACAACAGATACCACATGGAATGTGGAGGACAAATGGACAAAGGTGAAAGATGCTATAGCGTCAGTCAAAGCATTATACACTAAACAAATCAGCAAGTCCAAAAGGACAAGGAACCCCCTCTGGTTCTTCAAAGAGGTAGCTACTATAGTTACGGAAAAGAGAAAAGCTTTTCGGAAGTACAAGAAGACCAAGTCTGAAAAGGCTAGAGAAGCCTATAGAAAGAAACTCAAGGAGGCTGGGAAAGCTATTAGGGTGGCAAAGGCCCAGACCAAAGAAAAACTGGCTCAAGAAGTGAAAAGGGTGGACAAAACATTTATCGATACATTCAAGAAAAAAGAAAGAGCAAAGAAGGAATAACAGGGCTGGCAACCAAGGAAGGACACCTGGTGGAAAACGACAAAGACAAGGCAGAAGTTCTCGATGAATTCTTCTGCTCCGTCTTCACACAGAAAGACACTGGTAATGGTCCAGCACCAGCCAGGAGACTTCCCCATACCTGGGAAGCTGACATTTCCTCTTTATGAAAGAAAGGGTCCCTGAGACATTGTCTAAAATAAGAGGGGGGACAAGGCAATAGGCTCTGATGGAATACACCCAAGAGTTCTAAAAGAATTTAGGGATGAACTTGCCGCCCCACTTGCTGAACTGTTTAGCAGTTCACTGGAACAGGGGATAGTACCACAGGACTGGAAAAGGGCCATGGTTGTGCCATTACACAAGAGTGGTAACAGGGAGGTAGCAGGAAACTACTGCCCAGTAAGTCTGACCTCAGTGGTGGGTAAAATAATGGAGACATTGCTTAAGGAAAGGGTAATGAACTACCTGAAAGCAAGTGGGCAACTTGACCCAAAGCAGCATAGTTTCACATCAGGACACTCATGCCAAACAAATTTGATAGAATTCTTCAGTTGGGTTACAAGAGAAGTAGAGCAGGGAGCAGCAATGGATGTGGTGTATTTGGACTTTATTAAAGCCTTTGATACAGTCCCACACAGAAGGTTAGCCAACAAACTGGAGCAAGCTGGCATTGGTCACAAAGTAGTTAAATGGATCACAAGCTGGTTGCAAGGCAGGACACAGAGGATTATGATAACTGGCACCCTGTCCCAAGAAGGGAAGGTGTCAAGTGATGTGACGTGCCGCAGGGGTCAGTACTAGGCCCCATCCTTTTCAACATATTCACTGGCGACATCACTGAAGAACTGAAAGGGAATGTCTGTCACTTTGCAGATGATACGAAGCTCTGCAACAGAGTGGACACACAGGAGGGGATTGCAGAAATGGAAGCAGATCTCAGGATGCTAGAGGAATGGTCCAGAAACTGTCAGTTGAGATTCAATGCCATAAAATGTAAAGTCATGCACTTGGGTAGAAGGAACCCATGCATGAAGTATGTCCCGGAGGGGCAGCTACTAGAAAAAAACAAAGCTAGAATGGGATCTTGGTGTCATGATCTCAAACGATTAAAAGATAGGGAACAAATGCGAAAAAGTGGTACTAAAGGCAAGCAGAATCCTCGGATGTATTGGTAGGGGTATTACTAGTAGGAAGCGTGATGTACTCTTCCCACTCTGATTGAGGCATTTAAATTTGTTAAGGGGATCAACACAGTACAAACCAGGAACCCCTACTGGGAAAACAGGGCTGTATGTACTAAAGAACACACATGCGCCTGGTGGGAAATAAATTTAAAACAAATGTTAAGAAGTACTTTTTCATGGAGAGGGTGGTGGACCCTTGGAACAGCCTGCCACTGAAGGTAGTGGCAGCCAAGATGGTCAGTGAATTCAAACTGGCATGGGATAGACAGTATAGTCACCTTAGCAAGACAAATTGGTAGTGGGGGCGGAAAACCTGTGCAGACTAGATGGATCACACGGTCTCCTTCTACTGGCAAATTCTTATGTTCTTATACTGTATATCGTGTACCCCCCCATAGCAGGTTACATAGGATGTTTGTGCAGGAGGGTGGTGGGGAGAAGTAATTGTGCATTTATTCTTTGGCGTGGTTTTGGGTGTAATACATTCACCACCAAAGATTAAGATTAAGACATTTAACACACTGGTCAGTAGTTTGTTTGATCTAACAAGGGATACAAATCTGATACTGTTTGGAGAGTTCAGGGCTGACTGGACCCAGGCAAGAGGGAAGAAACTAAAAGACAGACTGCAAACTGGTTAAAGGATAGAAGACAGAGGGTGGTGGTAAATGGCAGTCACTCAGGGGACGGGAGAGTGACCAGTGGCATACCACAGGGATCAGTACTGGGTCCTGTAATCTTCAATGTCTTCATAAGTGACATTGCTGAGGAACTGGTGGGAAGGTGTGTCTCTCTGCAGATGGCACAAACATCTGCAACAGGATGGACACCCAGAAAGGGGTGAAGAGAATTCAAAGGGATCTGGGGAAACTAGAGGAGTGGTCCACGGGTGGCAGCTCAGTTTCAATGCCAAAAAGTGCAACGTTATGCACCTAGGGCAGGGAAATGTGAGGGGCTGTATATAAGATGGTGGAATGTACTTACAGTCACCAAGCAAGAAAGGGACCTTGGGATAATCATAGCTGTTTATCTCAAGGTGGCAGGGCAGTGCAGCAAGGCAGTTGGCAAGGCTAGTGTGCTGCTGAGGTACAGAAGATGGGGGATTCTAATGGCAGAATGGAGGTGGTGTTGCCACTGTATCGCTCACTACTGAGATCCCACCTATAGTACTCTGTACAGTTATGGAGGCCACACCTCCACAGGGACATTTACAGGGTGGAAGAAATCCGGAAGAGGGTTAACAAAATGGTTCAGGGGTTGCACGAGAAACCATATGAGGAGAGGCCACAGGAACTCAACATGTACTCCCTGGAGGATAGGGGAGTGAAAGGGAACATGATTGAGTCCTATATGTACCTCATGGGGGTGAAAACGGTGCAGGAGAGTGGCTCTTTCAGAGGAGGAGGAGCACTAGGGCATGGCAGCATACAATGAAGGCTGGGGGGGAGTTTAAGAGGGATGTGAGGAAACACTTCTTCGCATAAAGAGTGGTGGATGCCTGGAACAGTTTGCCAGAGGAGGTGGTGGGGTGGATACAGTGGGGGCTTCATGATGTATGGGATAGGCACACGGACATAACAGGTAGAAGAAAGGGAGGGGGGACACCTGAGAATGAATAGGGTTTAGGGAGCAGAATTAGACAGTGAAGCATAGAAACAGAACAGACTAGATGGGCCTACAGATCCTTTTCTGCCCAAAAAATGTCTATGATTCTGTTTCTACAGCTTTGGTATTTTGGCTCTAAAACAAGCAAATAAATTGTCCATTATACAATGGCAAGAAGAAATCCTGGTCTCTGATTGGTCAGTCTGGGACTGGACCTGTGATGTTATCCCCAGCACAATATCATGGGTCTAGTCTCAGCCTCACTGTGAACCAATGTAGATGAACTTATGGCTGATGATGTTATGGATGATGATTTCTTTTTTGCATCTCCTCTTAAGAAACAAAAATATTTTTCCACACTAATAAAAACATTCTTTAAACTATTTTTTTATTTTATGTATAACAACGAGCCATTGTATAATAGCAATAATGCCCTCCAGGGTGTGTATGTGTGTCGTTTAGGATAACGTCATGCCTCAGTTGTTGGACGCACTCAGCCTGCGGCCTTGTGCCCAACTACCTGAGGCGTGACATTATCCCAGCACGACACACACCCTGTCGGGCATTATTGCTTAAACATGTTGTTTTAAGTCTGTGGACAAAGGTGCAATACTAGATATGATGTTTGTGCCCCGAAGACATAGTTGTCCTAGAAAACACAATACTGTCTTTAAAGCTGGGGGATCATTATCTAATAAAATGTGTATTAAATATAATTAAACCAAGAAGTCCTGAACCTTCTTGAATCTGGAAGTTTGACATTAAAAAAGTAAACTAGACTTATTTCGAAACAGTTTGAAAACAGTGTGTTGGTACAGATATAGACTCATACCAGATCTGGAACTTGTAATTCAAGATTTCTCACAGTTTTATTTTGATCTGTGATACCCACACAGCTATAAGTCAAAAGACATACCCTAAAAAAGCACAGACCCAGCGTTTCAGACTGAATTCAAAAATTCATCAGAATAAAGAATATAGTAGGATATAGAAGAAGGCCAGGCGTACAGGTAACTCAGACAACTGGGAATCCTTCAGCACTGGAGGAACAAGTGTACTAGGCTAATTAGAATGGAACAAGCTAAACTTTACTTATAAAACATTGATCAAAACCATGATGCTAAAAAATATTGGAATCTTAACAAACATCTTTAAAACACAGTGTGGTCAAGAACTCAGACTGAACTGATGGACAATGGCATTGCATACAAACACAGAGAATGACAGAGGAAGAAGACAACACATCCATCAGTCTGCTCAGAATTCCATGTCTGCCCCAGGACCTACTTTCTAGGCAGAGTTTTATCCCTCCCCGTCCACCTCCCCACTGCTACCTACCAGAGCAACCACCAAACCTTTCACTCTGTTCCAGCCATGCTTGAAACCATTTATGGTCTTGGCACCCACCACCTTCTCTGGCATACTGTTCCATGGCTCCGCTACCCTTTCTGTAAAGTACTGTAGGGGCTACCTAAAACAAGCACCCTCCTGCCTTTGCTCTTAGCTGACCCACCCTGTATGGTGAGCCTGTGTCCCAAAGACTATGTGCATTTGCAGCATGTGTATAGTGTATACCTTGAGTCTGTCCTGCTGATATATGTTTGCTTCCTTGACTGCCTCCTGCTGTTACCATGCCTTAACTCTGTACTTGCCATTGTATTTGTTACTGCCTGTACCTGACTGTACCTTGTTGGTTGCTGTACCTTGTCTCTGAATTGTTATTGCCTGTACCTTGTAATTCTCCCGGGTTGCACCTGCAAATAGGCACTTGACTGTTGAGCATGCTTATCTGGTTAACAAAAGCCAAATAAATAAATATATAGAGCTTTCTCACATCCCTCTTAACCCTTCCCCCTGCCAGTTTCTACTCATCACCTCAGGTTCTTGACTCTATACTTATGCTAAATAGTTCACCACAGTTCATCTAGTTTATTCCCTTCAGTTACTTGAAGGTCTCTATCATATACCCCCTCTCACCTGGTTTCCAGTGAGTACGTATTCGGTGCCTTGAGATGATCTTTGTATGATCTATCCTGTTGGACCAGAATTATCTTGGTGTCATCATAAGTGACCAGACTAGAGTAGCAGAATAACTGAATAACTACTTAGTGGAATTATCTGACTTAGACCTACAGTAGGTATGTTGGATGCAAAAATGTTGGCATGTACTAGAGGTAAACTTGAATTAGAGCCAGATTCCATGGGTAGTGTGGACAGTAATGCAATGGATCCAGAAGATGTGTCACCAAACCCTGTATTTAGATTTAGGAAAACAGGCATTAAAGAAGTTGCAAAAGAATTTAACTCATTAAAAGTCCATAAAGCCATGAGATTAGATGGGACTGAAACTAAAGTTTTAAAAGTGGGTGCAGATATCATAGCACCCACGCTGACATATTTTTTATTTGGAGTTTAAATCAATGCATTTTTCCAGAATTTTGGAAAACAGTTAAAATAATTCCTATTTTCAAGGAAGGTGGCACACCTAAATCTTCAGACTACCAGTACATTGTCTTGCTGCCCATACTATCCAAGGTGCTGGAGCGTCTTGTTCATTGTCAGTTGTATCAGCATCTTGAAAAGTACGGATTGTTAACTCAGAGACAGTATAGTTTCAGCACTGAAAAGTCCATGGACACAGCCCTTGTTGAGTTCAATAATTTGATAGTGAAATCATTGGATGCTGGATTTCATATGGAAGCTGAGTTCTTTGATTGCATTCTACCTAGTGAACTACTGTGCCCTATTAGAAAGGATATTCAAAATGGGAGTCCACCCAGAACTCCTGAAGTGGTTCTATTTATGGTTGGTACAACACAGTGTGTTGCCCAAGGAGAAGTACTATCTATCCCTTGGAACATAGATAAAGAAGTCCCTACAGGGCTCAATCCTGGGCCAACTGGTTTTCAGTATTTATGTAAATGGACTCCAAAAATGCTTGTAAAATAGTGAAGTCTGACTGCATGTGGACGACACAGTTCCAATGGCCTCTGTGGACTGCTGGATGGAACTAGAATGTAAACTCCAAAATGACCTTTGGATAATGGAAGAGTGGTTTACCAGGTCGGGACTACTGTTAAATGGGGGGGGGGACAGTGTATCTATTTTTCCCATCAGCAGGCAAAACAAGAGAACGAGATGTTAGCTCTTGTTTTCAAGTCAGGCCAGAAAGTAACTAACACCAACAGTTACAAATATCTGAGAGCCCTAATTTATGATAAACTATCATTCACTGAATACATTAATTAGTTGGTAAAAAAGACTTACCAAAAACTAGGAGCACTCTGAAGGCTATCCTTTTGTTTACCACAGGATTCTAAAATTTGGCTTGTTAAACAGTTACGGATCCCATTCCTAAAGTACAGAAATTTAATGCACAGAAATTGACTAAAAGAACTTTATTAAGGGTTGAACATACGTGCAATAAACTAGCAAGATTTCCATAAGTAGGTTTGATATGCACCATTGCAGTTCATAAAATGGGTTTGGAAAATCCGGTATTCTGATTCATCAAAACAGATAACCTGACCATGGATTAATTCTTAAATAACCTACAGTTGGGTTGCCGGATTACAATATCCTGATTGACAGCAATGTAAAGAGACCTAGTCAGATCACGCCACCAGAGAGGAATGTAAAAAAACTACAACTATGACATCCTCATTAGGATAAATCCACCTAGTGGAGAACTACAACTACAGCATCCTCAGTAGGACAAACCCATTAGACAGAAGAACTATTTTATTACAAATGCATGTAGAAAGTGTTTTGTTTTAATATTTATTTAGGTACACCTCTAAAATAAAGTTATCATTTTATAAGGGAATTAATCCATTCCAGGGTATGGGTTTACTTGAGAATTAATCCACGCCCAAGTGGTTAAAGGTACTCGGCCTGCAGGCTCGTGTCTCACCACCACCACCCCCAGTGTGAATTAATTCTCAAGTAAACCCATGCCCTGTGACGGGTTAATCCTTACTTATATACATCCCAAAGTTGGTTATAGCCTAATAAGAAAAAGGGAATTTAATTGACTTTCCTGGACCTTTAAATTAAAATTCAAAGTGTAACATTCTTATAAAGGCCCTTAATTCTTGAACCTCCAAAAATTGAGTGGTTTCAACTAAGACACGTGGAAAGAGGCTTGCCCTATGCCCATGTACATGCTAAATATCATAAACAGAATCTGTAAATGTGTGTAACAAAATCTTGGAATGAAATACCAATTGATAGTCAAGCAAAAACTCTACAAAATTTTAAAAGTGCCCATAGGAAAATATTGGTGCAACAGTGTGAATTATACACATGCATTATGCATAACTAGTTTATTGAATGTTTGCCGAATTTGTTCCATCAATTTTATATTGTATTATTGCATTTTTGTTATCCTAATGCACTGTATTTGTGATGTCATGTATGTATAATGTTTTATGTACAGGACTTTTGTTGTGAATAGGACTTGTCCCTAACAAAGATATGCCTGTATAAAAGTAAAATGTTATATTATATCAAGTTGTGACTTGCAGAGGCTGTGGCACAACCATCTTCTGGAGGGTGCTCTAGGAGATGGGAGGCTGCCTGGTTTGCAGGGGGTTGGGGTCTCTGATGGTAGAATTAAATCCCACAGAGCTGAACTCCAGAACCTGAGGAGTCCACCTGCCCGCTGGAGACCTGGATTTGGGAAACCTCTTTTCCAGTGGCCCCCAAGGGCTTTGGTGGCAAGATGATGCATGTTGGGGAGAGAGGGAAGGAGGGTTGGGAAGGAGAGGATCCCAATTCCTTGAGTGGAAATAAGAAACTGCTATCAGCCCCTGGAGTCACCAGAAAGGGATACTACCTCTGATCTCCAAAGTGAAAGAACAGGTCAAATCACAGACTCAGTCCATGATAAAGAAGCCTAGTGAGGAGGCCCAGAACACATGGGAGGAGCCAGGATGGGGCATGGCAAAACAAGGAGCAAGTATTAAAAGACAGTCAGAGTGCTGGGAGGCTCAACAGTTAGAAGGATGGAGAGGCTGGTTGATATCCCAGAGTCTGGCAAAAGGAAGGTGGTATGCTTCCTGTGTACGACAGTATATAAGATGCTGCCAGGCTTCACGCCTTGACCAGGGGGAGGGAGGGGGAGTAAGCCATTGTGATCCATATTAGAAACAAATGATCTGTAGGAATGCAGGGTGGACAATGTTCAGAATAGGTTTAGAATTCTGGGAGACAAGTTCAAGGAATTTGCAGACTCAGTAGCCTTCTCAGGAGTGCTGTCGGTGCCACATCAAGTCAGGCTAGGAAGACAAGGATCTTAGAGTTGAATGACTGACTGTTGGGAGGGTGTGGAGAGCAAGAATTCTGGTTTGTAGGGGACTGGGGAACCATCTGGGAAGATAAGTCTCTGTATACGATGAACCACTTGCATATGAGAAAAGGGGAACAAGAGCATTGGGGAAGCAGTTTATTAGTCAGAATTTCAACTAGGCGGGGGTAGTGGTTGCACCAGGTTATATGACCAGATGAAATTTTTTGGTGGGAGCCACGTGACCCTCCTCAGGAGAGGAAAGAAGAGACATGCAGGGAGAGAGTGAGAAGTAGTATGGGGGACATGCACAAGACAGACTCCCAGTTTAACTGGTAAGCCAAATGACATTGGCAGAGCAACAAGCCACTGTAGGAGGCAGAATCCAAAAAGAGGAAGGGAACTAACATGGATAAGAATAGAATGGGGGAAACTTATCACATGGAAAGCCATCTGCATGAATACCAGAGGCCTGGGGAACAAGCAACAGTAAGACATGACAGAGTGGGCTTTAGGCTGAGATAAATGAACACTCAGGAATGTAGTGAGGCTCCTGGAAGTGCATACATCTCAGCCTAAAGCACAAAAGTGTTTTATTTTGCTTAGAACATGTTTTTGTAATAGTTTTAGAACATGACACAAACATGTATTAAATATATACTGCAAAGTTTAAAATGAGCAGATGTATTAACAAAATAGTTCCTCCACTGGTGGTCTGTCAGAAGGGGGCGCTACTGTAATGTGAGGTATGCCATACTGGTAGTATATATGTGCTTCATCTCAGGAGTGTTGGTATTCTCTATTTTATGAATAAGGTGATGCTTATTAATACACTTATGTGTGCACCCTTTTATGTTTGCTTGCTCGCATGCACAAGAAACATCTTGGGAGAGTACGACATTTTAGAGGTGTGTGTTTCTGCTCAATGCAGTTGATGCTTTATGGGGTTCATCCCTCAGGCACCAATGAATCGGCAAGCTGTCTATGACAGCAGTTTGAGAGAAGCGGTCTTCACTTGAAAGAAAAGTGCTGCTCCAATCAGGGATGGTTACGAGTTGACACTTTATGGGGCTTGTCCCTCAGGCACCAATGAATTGGTGAGCTGTCTATGACAGCAGTTTGAGAGAGTGGACTGCACATGAAAGAGATCTGTTGCTGCAATGAGGGACAGTTTCCTCATTGCAGCAGGACCTTCCCCCTCCCTCACAACCAGGCACACAGACGTATCGTCTCTCTGCTGGCAGCAGCTGACAAGACTCCAGCCATGCACATTACAGTGCACAGTAATGCACATGGCCAGAGTTACGGTTCTTGTCAGCTCCTGCTGCTAAGAACCTTGTTTGTTCGGTGTGCCTTTCCTGGTGAACCATTTCAATGAATAAATAAATGAGCCGTGGAGTGGCTTTCCACATTGGCGACTCCTGCCTCCCGCCACACACTTCCCGGAAAGCCAGCATGGGGTTGCCCAATCCCCGTCTCAGCATGTATCCCCCTCCATTAATGTGACACACTGGAAGCCCAACCCAGTGTGCCAAAATAATTTTTTATTTATGCTTCTGACACCGGGATGCCCACTCCCAGTATCGGATGACCCCCACCCATTTGAATATTTCATGCGCCAACACCTGGGTGCCAATCCCCTATGTCGGCATGCCCCCCCACACACACATTCATTGTGGCACACTGGGAACCCACCCCAGTGTGCCTAAATATTTTTGGTAACCTGTAAAATGAAGAAAACTGTCCCCAAAGTCTTTTTTTCCCCTGTAAAAAGAAAACGGTCCCTCGTCATCTCCCCATTCCCCCCTACCCCACCCTTCCTCTGTGGACCCACCTCCCCGCACCCCCCCATACCCCATATTTACCTCTGGAGGTTAGAAGCAATGTTCTTCTATGGATTGGGATATGTCTGCACTCCTCCAAGCTGACCGGTGAACTGAAGAAATGATGATAAGCTATATAATTGGAGTCGGGGGGGGACAGGGAAAGGGGATGTTCAACTTAGGTGTCAGTAGCTCAGTATGTAGCACACTCGCCTCTGAGGCTGGGAGATCAGAGGGCTGTGGGTTCAGTTCCCACATCTGGCACTTGAGTTAGTATCCCAATACTGATACTGTAGTGCAGCATGAGGAGGGATGCTGCACTTCTGAGGTGCCGTCTTTCGGATGCGACATTAAACTGAGGTCCCATCTACCTGGATTGGTGGTTGTTCAGGTGGATGATAAAGATCCCATGGCACTTATCGAAAAAGAGTAGGGGAATTTCCCTGGTGTCCTGGCCAAATTTCTCCCATTCACTAAAAATACCATCAACAGCTTAATCTGGTTCAATTTCAATTGCTTACCTTCTGTATCCCTCCCCCCAGTTGCCCCTGAAAAAGGGACTTCTAGGCCCAGTGGGCTTACTGGGTCAACATAAATAAATAAATAAGGTTGATATCTCAGTCATTTTTAGGAATTTTGACCCCGGATTGTTAACATGGGGCTCTTGGGACCCCACCTCATGAGCACTGTCACTGTCATTTGGTTACTTGGTCCTGAAAAGTGATTTTGCGGTTGCTGCACAGAATCGCCTTTTGGGACCAATTAATGAAACAACAGTGCCACTGTTCATGAGGTGGGGTCCCAAAAAAAACATGTTGCAAATTTGCTGAAAAAATCCCCTAAAATGACTGTGTTATGAGCGTGCATTGCACTGTTTCTACACACCTTCATAACTTCGCAAATTTTTAATATTTTCACTCCAGATTTTCAACATTGCTATTTTTCACACCTCCTTATGAACAGTACGGCTGTAATTTTTCACATCCTGCCCAAAATGTGTTTTCGCACCTGTGGCGCAGAATGGCACGGTCTCTGTGGGAAATCAACTTTTGGGACAGATTAACAAAATCACAGTGGCACTGTTCATGAGGAGAGATCCCAAAATGTCCATGTTAAAAATCTGGTGAAAAAATCTCAAAAAATGATTGCATTACAGGCGTGTGTTGCACAGTTTCTACGCACGCTTGTAACCAACCATTTTTCAAATTTTCACTCCAGATTTTCTGCATTGCCATTTTTGTCATAATTTCCTCATGAACAGTACAACTGTCATTTTTCACATCCTGCCCAAAACGTGTTTTCGCGCCTGTGGCGCTGAACAGCTCAGTCGCTGTGTGCGAAATCACCTTTTGGGATTGAGTTACAAAATGACAGTATCACTGTTCATGAGGTAGGGTCCCAAAAAGCCCATGTTGAAAATTTGGAGTGAAAATACCAACAAATCCCTGGGGCGTTAGGGTTTCCAACTGAAATGCCCCACCCTGTAGAGACTGACAGGCAATGGGGGTGTGACTTTGGGTCGTCGGACATAATGCTCATGCCATTCCACCCTACCCCCACTCTGCAGCCAGTAACAGGCATTGAGGTGTGCCTTGGGGTCTTCAGCCCTAACGTTCACCCCATTCTCCTCTACTGCACCCATCTCAGCTTATTTCCTTATGGAATGGGGTGAGTATAAGGGCCTAAGACCCCAAGGCACACCACAACAATTGTCAGTGTCCGCAGGGTGGAGTGAGGCAGAATGGCATGAGCGTTATTGCCAATGACCCAAAGGCATACACCCAAATGTCTGTCAGTCTCTGCAGCGTGGGGGTGGGGATTCTAATTAGTTTAATACTTCACTGCCATTCCTATTATGCATTTCTCTAACTCCTGCACTACCAAGGCCAATACAAGCAAGCAAACATTCAGCATTAACAAATGCTTTTTTTACACAGTGGAGCCCAAGTATAAGAACGTCGGATATAAGAACATCTTATTTATAAGAACATTTTTGGATGTCCTGATTTTGCCCATTGTTTCCAATGCAGTAAAGACCACTTATAAAACCTGTTGTTTTTTTCG
Source organism: Neoceratodus forsteri (assembly GCA_016271365.2). NCBI lineage: Eukaryota > Metazoa > Chordata > Ceratodontiformes > Ceratodontidae > Neoceratodus > Neoceratodus forsteri. The sequence continues at coordinate 122,239,669 of JADMNL010000022.1, forward strand.
TGAGGTAGTGGTAGACACAAATTATAGTCATCTCTGAGTGTGCTAAGCCTGGGTTGAATGGTGATCTAGTTTCCTCATTAATGGGTGAAGGGATGTGTGAAAGATGCCCTATGGAGAAGGCAGCATAGATTCCTTCACGGCTAGCTGTGAGACTGAATTAACTTTACAACAATACTTTTATTGTTTGGGCAAGAGCTCTCCTCATAAAAAGTTATATTTTAATGCTTTTAATAAAGGGCCCTTGTAAAACTAGGTTGAGCCCTATTTCATCATGCTAACCACAGATTTTATAAGGATTTTCACTGTTTTCCATGAAGCCCTTTTATAGGAACATTCTGGTTACAAGAATATGTTTGCTTCACATTTAGGGTGTGCTTATAACAGGGCTCCACTGTAATTCCATACAGTGGTCAGCTTAGTAGGTGAAAGGCAGTGCATAGCTCACAGCTGATAGGTCAGAGAGATGGGCGGGTGGTCACAGATGGTCTGTTGGTGAGGCAGGAATTATCATAAAACCACTGTGTTTTACAGTTTTCCATTCTGGGTTTGGAAACTGAAGACTGTGTGAGTGGAAAATGTATGTGCACAAGAATTATTTAATTATATATTGACGGAGTGAGCGGTGGGAGTTGAGGTGCAAAAGCTGTGACACACTGAATGTGGAAAAATCTGTCGGCTTCTGGAATTCTCAAGCAAGGGGAGAATGTGTGAGTAATTAGTCACCATAGTGCATGCATGTGTGTGTGTGTGTGTGTGTGTGTGTGTGTGTGTGTGTGTGTGTAACTCCTAGGCGGCACTATTCCAAGGGCTACTATCCCTGCCTGTACGGCTATGCACAGGTTGAGGGGCCTGGGTTCACTAATAAGGCGCCTCCACCCAGAGTAGTGGTATTAGGGATGCTTATCTTTCTGCTATAGCCCTCTGGGATGCTATAACTACCCACTAACCCTCCTAGTGGCTCAGAATTTGACACAGCAATAACTTTACAGTCAATATGACAGAGTACTAATATGCCCACACCCTTAGCACTTACCACCATGGTTGGTCTTGCAGCAATCTCCCTGGAGACCCCCTGTAAAATAAGGTTAGCAATATAGATGTACACTGTCCACACTGTAACCCAACTAATAATATGCACACCAGCAGGTTAAATGTAAAAAAAGACAATCAGGTTTATTTAGGGGCAGAGAACAAGGAAGGGGTGTAAATTTAGTCAAATGATTAGCAATCTGATTTGTCTCAGTTTTGGCATGCACTGTTAGTTCCAAAATGACGGTCACACAACAGTGGGTACCCAAGATGGAAAGTCTGGCTAGCCAGAGGCAATGCCCAGGGGGTGGCCGGCATTGCAGCTGATATCGGGGCCCTTGGTGGACAGAAAGGCAGTTAACATGCAAAACAACCAGATCATTTGTAATCCGAGATGGTTGGCTCAGTCCCTTGCAAACCCAGTAAAATGAAGCAATTAAATGGTACCACAGATGATTTAAACACTTGTTGTAGGGAGCTACCCTGATTGTACTCACACTACCAGGTTCCTGCCAACAGGCCGGCTATATGGAGACCTCATGGTGTTCACCGATGAGCATAGGGAAGCAGGGCTGACACAAAGCACCTCCTCTTCACGGCCTTTCCTCCAGGTGGCCGCAACCTGTGTGTTGTTGTTGCACAGTGGCTAGATCCCTGAAGCCGGTCTCTTGCTGAAGCAGTCTCTGGTGCAGGAGTTGCAGCCTGAGCTGAATTGGCATGGCCCAGGCAGGATGAGCAGTCTGGGAAAGTTTGTGGTCTTCTGCTGGTGAAGCCTTCAGCTGGCATAACAGCTTGGCGTCATGGGAAACAGGTCTCAATCCATGAAACACATTCAGCACATTCAAAATTAAGTAGCACTAGCTTTGAACAGTTCAGATGCAGTCCAGTCGCCAGTTCAGCAATTTCGTTGAGCAGACCTCTTGATCCAACTTCGTCTTGCACACTGCTGGGCAGATCACTTCAGCAGCAAGTCTTTGGTCCAAATCGCAAGTAGCACTGATAAACTTCTTCTTCTCTTTCTGCTACAGTCCAGGCTGGAATCGAACAAGTCCGACTTCTGCAATCAGGCAGCTCAATGTAGAAGAAAGGTGGCAGGGAGGCAAGGTAGGCGTCTTCCTGACGATTTCCCTATGCTCCTTCTGGGGGCAGCTGCTCGAAAGCTCGAGTTGTTCACACTTCAACCTCCAACTCTAACTGATCCACTGTCTCTTGGCACACTGGCCTTTTCCCTTGTAAATCCAGCAATTCAGTTGGCTGAAGGAGCTGTCAGTTTCAATTGGGGCTCCCCCTCCAGGTCAATTTGGCAGCAACTGAAAAACTACAAGACTACAGATTTTCATTGTCACAGAACACTGGGGCTCAGATCCATTTTGGGTCCCCAGTGGTTCTATTGGTCCAATTACTGGATGTCCAGGACCTAACATGGTGGCTCCCATCCAGATAAACATGCTTCAAATAAAGCAGGTTAGCATACTGTACATCTCTATTTCAGATATAACAATGCACAAACAGTAAATAAGCACAGTTCCTACACAGGCTCCTTCTGCGCAAGTAGTGACTGCAGAGTGGAGCAAAACAGAAAACTGTCTGGCAAATCGCAAGCCCTAAATCACTTGGACCCAGCACAGAACATTTACTTAATACAGATTAGCTAGTCTCTTAAAGGGACAGGTGCAGAGGCTCAATACGGCACTCTCACACAAATAAACAGAACTACTGTACTTAAAGACAGGACACCAGCCTGGCAGTGGGCATTTAAGGAGCTCAGGAAGACATTATGGTAAACCTCCAAACTGGTAGGGGTGTTACATGTGTAACCCCTAGGTGGCGCTATCCCAAGGGCTACTACCCCTGCCTGCTTGGCTAGTAGCAGGTTAAGGGGCCTGAGTTCTGAAACGGGTGCCTCCACCCAGATGTCAGGGTTGATAGTGGTCAAGCTAACCTGGGCACAGCCCTCTGGGACACTGTAAGCCCCCTCTTTCCCCTCTAGTGGCCTGAACACTATACAATAATCACTTTCACAATACCCCTGGTACACCACACAAGTACCCACACTGTTTGCACTTACCACCAGGGCTGATTCCTCTGGCTCAACCCTGGGGACCCCCTGTAAAACAAGGTTAAGCACAGCAAATAGCAACAGTACAGTACTTTGAGCACAAACTGGAACCACAGTCAGATTACATGCAGAAAAAGTTAGATCTGATTTATTCAGGGGACTTGAACAAGGGAGGGGCAAAATCTGGTTAATCAGCTTAAAGATAATATCAATCAAGCAGTTATGCATGCGCTTTGAGTCCCCTCCCCCCCACACAGTCCACCTCTGGGTACCCAGGTAGAGAAGAGATGGGCTAGCCAGGACAGTTGCCTAGGGTTGCAGTTGGTTGGGGCCCTGTGATGGAAAACACAACATGCACAGTACACAATATTTGTAATCTGGAGTCAGAGGGCTCAGTTTGTAAAGGAAACAAAACAACAAGACAATCAGATTGGAGCTACCCTACTATTTACTCACGATACCCAAGACTGGACACAGGCTGGACGAAAATCGAGACTGCAGGTGGTTGATCTGGAATGCCAGGTGAAGCAGGGCCCACACAAGTCGCAGAGGCTTCGTTCCTGTTCAAGCATGGGGCAGGGGACTGATCCCCAGGCAGGTCTCTCATCAATGGCTTCTCTTTGCAGTGGGCAGTCTGGCTGGGCCAATCTGGCAAAGCCCAGACCACATGGAAACAAGTTCGGAACAAGTCCGTTTTGGGCTGGATACAGCTTCCAGCAAGCAGAACACAGTTCACACAGTGGGGAACTAACTCACAGCCCACTAGCAGCTCATAGCACATTTACATGTACAGGAATGCTACTGTACCAGGCAAAGCACTCCCCGGGCACAATCGCAAAGTCTCTGCACACACCAGGAGCTTAGGGGTAGCTGGAACTCCTGACAAGCCGATCGCATTCAGCAAAAATATTTGGTCTTCTTCAGGGTTGAGCCTGGCCCACTTCAGTAGCTTACTTTAGTCACACAAACTTGGATTTAGTCCAAAATAATTCTCTTCTCTCCCTCTCAGGAGCAGCACACCGGCATGCAGGCCAAAAACTTAGCCTTTTCAGAGTTCTCCCATGCGAATCCACTAAGGATTGCTGCTCAGAAACACTTCAGCTCCTTCATGCTCAGCTTCCAGCTTAGTTCTAACTGAAAACTGCAAGCAGCCCAGGACTTCCCCAAGATCCAAAAGATTTGGTTGGCTGATTTGACTGTCAGTCAAAGCAAGAGCTCCCCCTTCAGTTGCAAAAAAGGTGCAAAAAAGCTCCAAACTAAAGTTCCTACAGATTTTGACTTCAGACAGCTCCTGTAGTCCGGCTACATTTTAGGTCCCACCAGTACTGTTTGGTCCAATTTGCAGTCCAGGACCAAGATAGTGGAGACAAACAAAACAGTCCTTGCTACAAAGAAAGCAGGTTAGACAAACTGCATTACCATTATCACTCAAAATGATTTTCAGTAAATAGTTACATCTTTCAGCAGAGCTCCCTCTCAGATTACTTAAGCTGCAATTAGGCAGCTCTTAAAGAGACAGTACACAGAGGCTATACAAGCTCTGGTAATCACATTTAAACTGCTAAAATGCAGGACACCAGCCTGGCAGTGAGCATTTAGGCAAGCTCAAGGAAGACTTTTTGGGAACCTCCATTTGTAGGGGGGTTACACATGTGTGTTTGTGTGTTATGGGATGGGCAGGCTGGAAGCAGTACTATACTTTTCTCAACTGGGCATTAGGCTGAGATAAATGTACTGGTGCCAGCCTGCCTCAGCCAATCACAAGCCTGGATTTCCCAAAATCATTTTATAAAACATGCGATCTTCAGGTACTGGTTGCAGAAGCCCAGCTGGGTTGAGTGGCAGTAACTGAAACCAGCACAATGACTGGGACCTCACAGTTCCAGGGTACTCTGTCTTTAGAAGAGAAGGGGCTAAGGGCAAGGAAGGAGGAGGAGTGACTCTATATGGGAGGGAGGGAGTGTATCAAAATGACCAATGTCATCTCAGGGGAGGATGTGGTGACAGAGTCACTATAGGTACAATTGGAAACAAACAGGTGCAGGAAGGTTAGAATGGGGGTGCTTTTTAGACCACAGCACCAAGAGGAAGAGGCAGATAGGGAGCTAGAGGAAGAAATCAGAAGAGTAAAAATGCAGGGAGATGTAGTGATCCTGCTGGATTTCAATCTTCTTGACATAAATTGGAGTATTCTTGTGGCAACCAGCACTGGGGTCTGAGCAATTGTAAATACATTCAGGATGACTTCTTGGTTCATGGTGTCAGGGAACCTACAAGAGAACAAGTCTTTGATTTTAGAGGGGCAGACTTTGGGGAAATGAAGGACAAGAACAAATTACTCATCGTAGTATTGATGTTTCTTCTAAGGAGTCCAATAGTGAGCCAATATAAAAACAGCATCCTCTCCAGCCTCAGATGTTGCCTCGGAGAATTTGGAATGGTGGTGGAAGAATCAGAACTCCATTCAGATGTTGCTATGTGATGATGCTCACTCTAGTGTTCTAATGTCAGATTTGTGCTGACGTGCAGGAGAGAGCAGTGCTAAACTACAGTATACAAGCTAAAAAGCTAAATTAGCTAAATAAGCAGATTTACAATAGAAATTTTCAAGTTAAAATCACAAAAATTACTTAGGGAGGCTGGGAAATCTGGGACCTATTTAGAGAAAATGTTATGTAAGACTGCAGTTCCAAACTTTGTATCTCTTCTGGAAAGGATGTTCAGACAGTAATGCTTTGTGAATGTGCGCACAGTTTTCCGAGTGGCTGCCTAGCAGATGCCTGCCAAAAGGAATGCCTCTTGAGGTTGCCACTGATGTTGCAGCGCCCCTTGTGGAGTGTGTCCTAAGACCAAAGGGGGGCTGCCTACCTGCTTTTTCATAAAAGAACTACATGCAAGAGACCAGCCATCTCAAGATGATCTTTCTTGGTGCAGATTTGCCCTTACCAACTTTGCCACAGGTGAGAAACAGCTGACTGATGTCTGTCCTGATGTGTTTTTTCTTTCAGGATGGTAGATAGAAGTTCTCCAGACATCCAACCAGTGTAATTTCTATTTTCATGTTACGAATTTCAGGTTTACAGAGGCCATTTGTTCAAAGGGGGCCTGTACCAAATGTGCCAAGCAGATAGTCAAACCCCAGGGATGTATAGGTTCCCTACCTGGGGGCTGCAGGTGAAGCAGGACTTTGAAGGATCTCTTGAACACAAAGTGTGAAGCGAGAGATTTGCTTTTTCTGCAAACAGGAAAGCTGATACTGCTGCCAGGTGGACTTGCAATTATGAAATTCTACTTGAGTGCAAATTCTCAAGGTAGTCAAGAAGCATGGGCAAATCCACTTCCAGGGTAGATACACCCTTTCCTGAGCACCACATGGAGTTTCTTTTCCATTTTGAAGAAAATGGTCTACTTGTGGACTGTTTTGGTGAACCTTTTAGGATACATAAAACTACCTGAAAGATTCATGCCTGAATATTCAGGTCCTCAAGAACCATGTCTCCAGTCTCAGTGCTCTGAGGTTTGAGAATTTCGCTCTGCCTTGTGACAGAGAGAGGAGATCAGGTCTTATGGGCAGCGAGATGGGGTGCTGGCATGACAGAAAAAGCAGGAGGGAATACCATGGCTGTCTCGCCCAATCTGGCACCACCAGAATCATTGTTGATGATTCTCATCTCAGTTTCCATAGTACTCTGTGTATCAGATGGAATGGAGGGAATGCATTAAGTAACTTTCCCTTCCAATTGAAGGAGAATGCATCCATGGGCAGGGTCCCCATGTGGGGAGGCCTGCAGAAAAACAGTGATAAATTGTGATTCTCCCATGAGACAAACAAGTCCACCTCTGTTGTTCCCCATCTCCTGACAAGAACGTGTACTGCTTGTTGGTCTAGTGACCATTTGTAGTTTCCCTGGCTCATCCTGCTTAGGGAGTCTGCCAGCACATTGTCTTTCCCTACTGCAATTTTTCAATTTAGTGAGTAAGCCAGAGTACAGATTCCCATTGCTTCTGTGCAGACCTTTGAGGATCTGGTACCACTCTGTTTGTTTATGTAATACATTGTGGTGGGATTGTCTATTCTTACCAGAGCTGATTGGTTCTGTACTAGGTCTGAGAAGGACTACATAGGCAGGAGCACTACCTTGAGCTCCAGAAAGTTTATGTACTCGTGTTACTGCTGTAGGGACCAGCCACCACTTTCTGTCTGTTCATACATATGCCCAACTGGATTCTAGCAAGGAGGCATCTGTTGTCAGAGTGAAGGCTGTGGACGGTTGCTAGAAAGGGATCCCTTCTCTGAGGTTGTCCACCTCTTTTCATCACTCCATAGCCCTGTCCAGGCTGTTTTTGACTGATATTGGCTGGTTTAGTGAATTTAATTTTTGATGCCAGTCCTTTTTTAAGTGGTACTGTACATCTCTCATCAGTAGATGAGTCCATGGCTTCACAGCTGTTGCTGCTGACATGTGTCGTAGTAACTGCAAGAAGTCCCTTGCTGGCCTTGGATTACCTGGCTTGAATGATCTTGCACAGGATAGCAACCTTTAACACTTAACTGTGGAAGAAAGGCTTTACTCTGAATGGTATCTAGCTCTGCCCTATGAACACAAGCACTTTGGCTGTTTCGAGCTGTGACTTTTCCAAGTTTAGAAGAAAACAGAGATTTTCCAGTCTGTTTCTTTCAAGTGCAAGAATGCTGAGTGCCTTCTCCTTTGATCAGCTTGTGACTAGCCAGTCATCCGGGAGGGGATGCACTACTACCCTTTCCTTCTCAGGAATGTAGCTACTGCTTATAGACAGTTTGTGAACATCCTTGGAGCTAAGTTCAGACCAGAAGACAGTGCTGCAAACTGATACTGCTCTTTTCCTAGTCTGAAGCTGAGGTACTTTTTGTGAGAGACTCTTAACAGGGATGTGAAAATATGCAATTTTTAGTTCCAGGGAGCCCAGCCACTTTCCTTTTTGCAGTGATGGTGTCACTACTCCTAGTGTTACATTTTGAACTTTTCCTTTTTTATGTGCCTGTTTAGGTAACTTAAGTCCAGAATGGGTGGCCAAATCCCATATTTCTTCTTTGTGAGAAAATATCTTGAGAACATGCCTCCTCCCCACAGAGAGGGCAGGACTTTTTCTATGGCTTTTATTTTTAACAGCTTCTTTACCGCCAGTTATAACAGGACTTTCTCTTAAGGTAGGAGTGGAGGGAAGATTTTTGGCTTCTGGAAAGACTGTGAACTAAGGAGCCAATCCCTAACTCACTACTTCCAGCACTCACTTGTCTGTGGTGATAGCTTTCCATTCCAGAAAGTAATAAATGGCCTCCCACTGGTGGATGGTCTACGGCGACCTGCACAGAGTCAGGGATTCTGTTTTTCCTGTGTCTTAGGAGCTCATTCCTGTTTCAGCCTTGCACCTCTCCTGACTCTGCCTCTTGTGGTACCCCTCTGAAGGTAATCATAGTAGGAATAGGGTTTCTGATATTAAGCTCTATCCCTACCTCTCCTTCCATATGGCTGAAGGACGTAGAAGCTCTTTCCTTCTGGGTCAGGTTTTTATAGGTTGTTATTTGTTCAGTAACTTTTTTCATGTAAACTTCTGTCTTATCCCTAAAGAGGGATGGTCCCTCGAATAGAAAACCCATAGCCTTTGTGTCTGCGTCCTCTGAAAGGGTGGTTGATCTGAGCCAAGCAAATCTCCTTAGAGCTACTGCATGTGTTAACACTCTTGAGGTTGTATCATTTTAGCCCACAGCAATATGAAACTGGAATTTAGTGGCTTCCTTTGCATTTTTAGCAGTCTCTGCTAAGTCACTACCAATATCACTGCCCACCTTTTTACTGCGAGCCTGGACTGTGCTTTAGAGAGCTTTTTGGTACCGAGCAGTGTATGTAATATATGCAGCCTACCTTAACTGCAGGGTTGCAGAGGTGTAGAAATTTTTAGCCATATAGTCCAGTTTTCTGGAATCTTTTTCAGGTGGCATGGCTGCCTTTAACACCTGTGATTTTTCATATGCATCTCAGGGGTATAGCCAAGGATTTAATATTTGTACACAGAGCAGCCACACTGCACCCCACCCCCCTCCATTTTTGAGGCCCCCCACCAGGTCCACACTTATATTCTCATACACCCCCTCCCACACTACCCTTTGAATCACCATCAATGTCAGACTCACAGACTGGCTTTTGGTTACAGTGTTGCATTGTGGCAAGCCTCTGTACCACATCAAGGTAGCCAGTCCCACATAGGTCCATTCATACCAGTGCCTGTGCTCATACACTCTATCCACTCACTCAAGTTTAAGCGCCACACCACCCAAAAAACAGTCAAGTAGCCAAAAATCACAAACTCTGAATGGTAGCATCCTATGGGCAGTATACTATTACAAATAACATTAAAATGACAGTAACTATTTAGATTACTTACCGTGTAAGAGGTCTGGGGTAAGCTAGATGGTGCTCTGGTTTTGGTTTCTGGTTTATGTTCAATCACCTTAACCACCAAAACCATTCACACCAACTAGCCCAGTACCTTGCAGACTTTGTTAAATCAATTTACAATTTAAAATTTAACTATGAATCAAATACCAAGATGCAACACCAAGAAAACAAAACAAAACACAGAGCCAGACACCAACTGAAGGCCCACTCGTACCCAACATAACCAAAATCACCCACTCAACAAAATGGTAACATACCCACAGCAGTGTGCTAGTACCAACTAGCCCCATACATTACAGAATTAGGTATATTACAAGTTTAAAAATTACAAATTTTGTGTAAATTGAGTGTTTCATTTAAGAATGGATCACAAATCCAACAAAACAAGACACATCGAAAGCTGACCACCTGTGCCAACCAGAATTCATGTACTCACTCATACATACCCAAATAACCACTCCATCAACAGAAGAATGTCTAATCAATTTATTCTAATTTTTATACAAATACAGCAGAAACCAACCAATACATCAAACCACAGCACAGACACAGCAAAACAAGCTCCACCAGCAGATATCACCTTGACACAAAGTTAATCCGACGATCATTGCATGGGTCAAAATCCTTCAGTACTTGCTCCACGTCGACTTGGATATTGTAATGTAGATGCAGCAGTGCTAAACCTGTCAGTTGACTTTCACTCATACTGTTCCATAGCCAGGTCTTTATTCTTCACAGTGCACTAAATGATCTCTCTGCTGTAGAAATACTAACTGGCATTGTGGCCAAAACACAAAGAACTGTGTTAATATCTGGGTAGAATGCAGGATTTACCAAAGATAATGTAGAGATGATGGTATTTGGCTGTTTTTCTTTTGGGACAGACATCCACTTCATCTTCCATCTCTGCAGTTCTACTTTAAAGCTGTCCAGGCTGGAGAGGTCACCCTTGTATGAATTATACACAGCCGACGCCATTTATTCAGTGTCCATAGCATGCAGTTTATGTGGCAACAAGTACTGCGTGAGAAAATGTTGGCGGCATTCAATCAGTTGTTCCGTCAGCTCTGAAATAACATGGTCCAAGAAAGGAATGAATATATTTCTTCTGTGATATTCCTGTGGATCTGATGCAGCAATATTATTCCTCTGCGTTTGTCATCCACATTTTCTTGGCGTGGATTCTTCAATAAATGCACAACTTGCTAGCTGTTTCACCTCATCATACAGTGCACAAAATCTGGTATCAACATCCTCTCTCATGCTTCGAAATGTCTCAACCACAACATTTGCTTCTTCACATGCTTGAATCAAGTCAATATCCTCTCATTGCAGGTACAGATGAAGAGGTTTAGTAAGTTCCAGAATTGCCTCCACAGACACCAAACAGATGAAGAAATCAAATTTTGTAATGGAAAATTTTAATCTGTCGGCATCCTCATCGAAAACAGCAATTATCTCCAAGGTGCTGATTATGACAAGATATTTTGCTTTGAAACATCTAAGTGAATCTGCCTGGCTCATCCATCGTGTATTCCCAGGGGTAGGCAAGTCTGTACTTTGGTCTTCTTCCTCCTCATCTTCCCAGTCACATGTCAAGTTTGTGAATTCTTTCAGTTCTGTCAAATACACATTACTGCGCTTGGTGGAGGATTTCAGTGTCGCAATTACTTCTATGCATGTGTCAAACATATTTAAAATCTGGCGTGTTGAACAGGAGTGAACAATTGCAGTGTTCAAATTATGGGCTTTGCGAGCACTGTAGGTCATGTCAGAAAGGACTGCATGGGTTCTGACTTGCACCCCATTAAATTGGCCACTCATGTTGCTGCCTCGATCATAGCCTTGGCCCCTCATGTATTCCTTATCAATACCCCAAGCAATAAGTCTTTGCAAGAACAGCTCTGCCAGTGCTTGCCCAATTGTCTGGAAGGCCTCCACAAATTCAATAAAATCTTCTTGCAGTTCCACAGCTCCATTTTCAGTTTGAATTAATGTATTGCACTGCAAGGGTTATCTGCTCTTTTGTGGCAATATCAGTGGTCCCATCTGCAATCAAGCTGAAGAATTTTGCCACTTTGACTAGTACCAGAATTTTTCTTTGAATCTGTTGACCCATCAACTGTATCAGCTCATTCTGAATTTGTGCCGCTGGGTACTGTGCTATATTATACCTTCCACAAAGTAGAATGATGTTCACAATGCGTCGCAGAGCATGCCTTGTTCGTTCAGTTGTTTTCTGATCCTGCTTAACAAGACACTGATAAGCCATTGTCTGTCTTCCATTGTATACGCTTATAAATGCTTCTGCCCTTGCAGTGGCATTCCCATGTTCTTTTGAATTGCTGTGCCTGTCGAGAATCTTTTTTCCATTTGACCAGTCTGTCATCGGTGTAGATACCAAAACTGCATCCTTGCAGGTGTTAAACACAAAACATGGTCCACAGAAGACTGCATCCAGATGCTTTGAGTATCATGCAAAACTGTACTCCCACAGAAGCTGAGTACTGAAATGTCGATACTGCTGCTGCCCACTGCTAGATTTCATAATTCGTTTTAGGAACTGAAAGTTTTGAGGTGGTTGCCACTGGCTTGTTAAGATCCTCTTCTTTTGGATTTCTGTCAGTGTCTGGCAGTCATAGAACCCAATATCTCCTTCATCGTGCACATGCCAATCTTCTCTTCTTAGATGGCTCTCTGTGCTGCTGCTCCATGGTGTTAAAGGTTCTTCACCCAAAGATGTGGTCCCAGGTACAGGTCCTGCTGCAGCATCATCAGTATTAAAGGTATCAACTTCAAAAATTGCAGTTGGCTCTTCAGGGACATAAACTTGAGCTGCTACAGAAAATCTGGGTTCACTGCTAAGGACTTGCCTGTAATGAAAACAAAATGAAAGAAGAAAAAGTAACATCAGAGGAATGACCATTTGTCACTTTCAATGCCTACAAAACAATGTTCACTCAATAGGGTACTCTGCCACTTGCCAATTTGTGACTGATGCACCCTATATAAAGGTAAGCCATTGTAGGCAGGCGCAGTTTGCATTACAGACCCAGCTGATGTGTGGTCTACCTTAACAATGGTAGCTGGGCAACTTCACATCAGGGCCCTGAAGTGAATACCAAAAGACCCCCACTCTTTTTTTTTTTTTTAACTTTCATTATTTTTTCCACAGAAATAACTTGAAATATGTACATAAAACTCCATTCATAATATTTACAAAAATTAAAAAGTGTTAACAGTAAAAAAGATAACTAAATAATTTAAAGCAAAAAAAATGCACTTACATTATATACTCTGTCTGATTTCGACTGCCCAAGACAGTGATAGAATACATATTGATCATATCATTAAAATCCTACTTCCTCCTTTAATAAGGACACAGCTCATGGTACAAAGTCCATTTGTAGAGGTATAATATACAGTATACTATCCATCTTCTCCAAATATTCTCAAAGCTGGTTTGAGATTTATTTAACAAAGCTGTAATCTTCTCCATTTTATAAATATATAATTACTGGTGAGACCCTTTAACAACCTGAATTCAGACACTGTGAAAACGCCGTAATAACCTGAAATCGAGTTATTACTCTGTGCTCGAGACAGCTCAGGTGCTAACTCAGATTTTCCCCAGCTGAAGCGCTTCTGCTTACCAACTGCCTCCATTCGAGTTGTTATTTAAAAACCATCAGAAAAACAATGTTGAACAAAATATCGCAATTTCAAGACGCTCTCCTCTCATAGGTCACCACAGCAACCGGAAGATCTGCGTGGCCACCACAACACTTCCTGCTTGGTGCACTGCTAACGGCACAATTTAAAACAAGCTCAATATTTTAAATTTCTCACTTTACAAAACAGTCTCTTAAATTTTAATTAATCTTTCACTCATCCACCATTTGACTGTGATCACCAGCGGATATCTACAACGACTTTTCACGGACATTTGGACTTCTGGTATCTTTTTTTTTCTATGAGAAAAACGCTAGATAAGACTGCACCAGCAATTATAAAATAAAGATAGGCAAGTGTGTATTATGAATATTTTTTCACATCGGTGTGTGATGATCAGAGCAACCCCCCGAGCCGCCCGAGGTTTATGGGTCATCACACACCTTGGGTGTGAAAAAAATATTCATAACACACACTTGCCTATCCATTATTCTCTATGTATCATTATTTGATGTCATTGATCCAATGTGGGAGGCAGAGGGGACATCCATCGTTTAGTTATAGTTTTTATGTTGCTTGCACGCATGTGCAAGAAACATAGTGCCATCATCGGAGATTTCGGAGGTGTGTCACCTCCTCCTCCAATCCAGTCAGTGTGCTGGCAGGCGCGGCCCCTGTAAGCCAATGCATTTTGGAGCTGTCTATGACACGCTCCAAAATGCAGTGGCAGACAGTTGAAAGGGGGAGCTACACTTCAGTGAGCACTGATAAGATATCGGCTGCTCACGCGCAGCTTCCCCACCAGACACAATGCAGGCGCAGTACCCCTCGCGACAAGATTGCATAGCCGATTGGGTGCTCTAATCCCCGCCGGCCGAGCTGCCTCCCCCAGTAGTAGGTACCATGCTGGGAGCCCACCCCAGCATGGCAAGCAGTCCTTTGCTGACGGGGTGCCCAACTCCCCCGGCTGAATGCCCCCTAACGCCTTGTGCCACGCTTGGAGCCCACCCCAGCGGGCAAACGCCCCACGACGCTTTTTAAACCTGTAAACGAAAACGGTCCCGCGACGCTGCCTCCCAACCCTCCCACAACCCGCACCCACCCACTGCGCACCCAGCCTTCCCCACACCCCTCACCCCATACTTACCTCCGACTCTGGCACGATCTTCGGTGGACCGGGAACACGTCTGCACCTTCAAAGCCGACCTTGAACTGAGGAAATGCCGGTAAGCTGTATAATGGGCTAGATAGGGGGTTTCAACTGTTGCATAAGCTCAGGCATTTTAGAATTTTGCGCAAATTTTCACATGGGGTTTACTTCTTCATGATGATGTCACTAACACGGGCGTTATTTATGCTCAAAGGGTGATTTTGCAGTGACTGCGAAATCACCCTTGGGGCCCAAATACCACCACGACAGTGATATCATTCATGAGAAGGGGTCCCAAAAACCCCATGTTGAAAATTTGGTGCCAAAATTCCAAAAAATGACTGTTTTACGAGCGTGTGTTGTGCAGTTCCTACGCAGGCTCGTAAGTTTCATGAAATTTCAATATTTTCACTCCAGATTTTCAACATTGCCATTTTACCACACCTTCTTATGAGTAGTACAGCTGTCATTTTTCACATCTCACCCAAAATGTGTTTCCGACCATGTAGCGCAGAATGGCGCAGTCGGTGTGCGAAATCAATGTATGGGACACATTAAGAAAATCACCATGACACTGTTCATGAGCAGAGGTCTTAAAATGGCTATGTTGAAAATTTGGTGAAAAAATTCCTAAAAATGACTGTTTTACGAGCGTGTGTTGCGCGGTTCCCTCATGCGCTGGTAGGTTGCTAAATTTTCAATATTTTCACTCCAGATTTTCAACATTGCCATTTTACCACACCTCCTCATGAGCAGTACAGCTGTCATTTTTCACATCCTGCCCAAAACATGTTTCCGCCATGTAGCGCACAATGGCACAGTCGGTGTGCGAACTCAGTGTATGGGACACATTAAGAAAATCACAGTGTCACTGTTCATGAGCAGAGATCTTAAAATGGCAATGTTGAAAATTTGGTGAAAGAATTCCTAAAAATAACTGTTTTACGAGTGTGCGTTGCACAGTTCCCACGCACGCTCGTAGGTTTGCGAATTTTCAATATTTCCACTCCAGATTTTCAACATTGCCATTTTACCACACCTCCTTATGAGCAGTACAGCCGTCATTTTTCACATCCTGCCCAAAATGTGTTTCCGCCCATGTAGAGCACAATGGCGCAGTCGGTGTGCAAACTCAATGTATGGGACACATTAACAAAATCACAGTGACACTGTTCATGAGCAGAGGTCTTAAAATGGCTGTGCTGAAAATTTGGTGAAAAAATTCCTTAAAATGACTGTTTTACGAGCCTGCGTTGCGCAGTTCCTATGCACGCTAGTAAGTTCACAGATTTTCAATATTTGCACTCCAATGACTTCCAAATACCTAAACAGCACATAGAAGCAAGCAACATTCGGCATTGACAAATGCTTGTTAACTCCCACTTTTGTTCAAATTATTTTCAGCTAAGTTCTTTCGTTTAATTCACTCAGACAGCCTCTATTTGAAGTGTCCTCTGACCCAAACAAATGTTTGTTGTTAAGTGCTTAGAGATCAAAGGGTGCTTCAATCAAATTAATTAACTTAGAACAATCTGCGCAGGTTAAGAAGTCATACACCATAAGCTGACAGTTTTCCTATTCGAACGGTGCTTAAAATAAACATACAATTTAACATAAGAATATAATACAACTTAAAAATATAAAAAGATAAAAGGAAAAAAAAACTGAATCCAAAGCTCCATGACTTTGAGCAGTCCAGACAAGCTGCAGACTTGAAATAAAAGAATATGTAACTCCTATGCACAGAGTCCATACATTTGAGAATTCCTTAACACGGAACAAAATATATAACTCCTTTATTCTGGACAGTCCATACGTCATCTGACTGCAATCTTAGCTCAGTTTTACATTGACCTTCAAAAATGTTTAACTCCGTAACTAGGAGTCTAATTTCAATATGCAGTTACCAGAGTGAGCTCAATCAGAAATATAATTGTTAATTTCATGAATATGAAGCCATGGAGCAGTATACTATTCATTCCATTTACTCCTCGGTCATCTAAAATAGATAAATATACTACACATATCAACCCCTCAGACTGGAGTCCCATTCCTTTCATACATTCTAATAATGACCTGCTCTGTAAGTTCAAAAGAGAGTAAGGATATCAAAATGGGCAGTCATATCTCACAAAAGGGAGTTCATTTACTCTGTGGAAATCAGCCATTTCAATGTAGGAAGAGAAAAGGTGCAAAAAATGGAAGCAGTACCTCTTAGGGGTTTTACCCCCTCTGCCGATGTCCACCTGCCACCACCGTCAGTGTCTTACCATCAATGTAAAGGTTACTTTCAGGTAGCACAGGGTATCCTGAGCAGATTATGACAATAATCCCTTCAATAACAACATAACTTCATTTAACCTTGAGGAGTAATTTGGCTTCCTTCTCCAGGTGTCCATAAAATATTTCTTTTAGCTCTCCTTAATTGCTTTCTTTTTTTTTTAAACTTTCAATCTTTATTTTTATAATAAGGAACATACTCTTAAAAAAGATCAATAAAAGGGTTTCCGAACAATTATCATAAAAAAGCTAAAAAAACTATAACATAAATATATTAAATAAGGATAAACATATTGGGCCGGATATTCAAGCTGCGCTATTTTGTGGCGCAAGCCCTTGCGCTACACAAAATAGTTGCGCAGGGGTGTGGCCGGAGCGATATTCAAAGGAGTTGCGCTATTGAGCAACTCCTTTGAATATCACCCCCCGCCACAGCCACTGTGCATGGCACAGTGGAACTTGCGCCACCGCAAGTGGTCAGAGTGGAGCATTCAACTTGCGGTGGCGCAAGTACCATTGCGCCATGCGCAAATTTCCGATATTCAAAAGGTGACATCCAAATGGGGCCATAATTCATGCAAGGTGCAGGGGGGCCATTTGGATCTGTTTATGGCTCCATTTGCATGCCATTAGCATGCAGGTACACCGATCACCGAGGACTTGCACCTGGCGCCCTGCCAGGCAGCAGCCGTCGGGACGGCTCCTGCAGCACGATTGCAGGCAAAAGAGTAAAAAACCCCACTGGTCCGATCGTAGCAAAAGCATTAAACTCCTCCCCGACTGGCTCAATCTTGGGCAAAACTGAATAACCCCCCACCAGCCCGATCGTGGGCAGCAAATGTCCCCCTGAATGTATCCCTGGTGGTCAGTGGACCGCTAAGCCTGATCGCGGGCACAAATGTTTAAACATACCCCGAACATATCCCTGGTAGTCAGTGGACCCGATAAGCCCGATCGTGAGCTGCATCATTTCAACACCCCAAGACCATATCCCTGGTGATCTAGTGTCCCTCCACCACTCACTCATGCCCCACCACCCCTCCCCCACTGCAGCCGGCGGCGGCAGCATCCACTTCGCCGCCCGCCGCCCGCCGACTGGCTGCCTGGTAGGGCTGCACGCCTCAGTGCAGCAAGCAAGAGCCAGTGGCGTGCAGCCATACCGTCATAAGGCAGTCCAGATATGCAATGAATGAATGAATTCATTCACAAATCTGGACTGCCTCTGTACGGGTACATGCCCATTGGCTCTGCTCTGCACCAATGGCTGAGTTCTACCGGCAGTCAGTCGGTGGGCGGCGGGCGGCAGGCGGGTGGGATGCTGCTGCCAGCCGGCTGCGGGGTGGGTGGGTGGTGGGGCTTGGGTGGGTGGGTGGGGACACTAGATCACCAGGGATATGGTCTTGGGGGTGGGGTGTCGCAAAATAATGCAGCCTATGATCGGGCTTATCGGTCCACTGGACCACCAGGGATATGTTCGGGAACACTTTGCTGCCCGCTATTGGGCTGGTGGGGGATTTAAGCTATGCCCGCAATTGGGCCAGTCAGGAGGGGACTTTTCTGCTGTTGCCCGCGATCTGGCCAGTCGGGGGTGGGGGATGTTTTACACTTTTGCTCGCGATCGGGCTGCAGGGGGCAGAGAGGTCGAGGGCCAGCCACAGGTGGCAGCTGCTGTTAGCCCTGCAATGCGGCAGCTCACCTGTGGGTGGCCTTCACTTGATCTTTGCTCAGTTGTGCAGGCGCAGGTTGGGGTTGCGCCTGCACAACTCTGCACAGCCCGGCTGAATATCGGGCTGTGCAGTTTATGCATGGTTCCTTCCCCTCCAGTTCAGCATGCATTCATTCGCATTGCGCTGTTGCTCAGCATGTTTTCAGTCGTGCAACTGCCTACTGCTGAATATCGCAAAATGGCGCAATTTCGGACTTGCGCAGGCACAACCCTTTTGAATATCTGGGCCATAGTGCACATGTAGATTGTATTTCATCTTTCACAATTTGTTGTCAAAAGAATTACTTAAAGGGAACACAAAGTAAATCAGTTGATTATGGGTCCGAGGGCTCAGATTAGGGTACGAACTCTGGCCTAATAGGTATAATATATATTATTCACCTTCTCCACATCTTTCCAAAGCTAGTCTGAGACTTATTTAATGTGGCTGTCATGTTTTCCATCCTGTACATATCTATCATTAATTGGTGCCGTTGATCCAGATCAGGAGGCGTGGGGGACAACCACTTCTTAGTAATAGCATTTTTAGCGGCAAGGGACGCCAGGTTGATAAAGTTCTTTGTTGGATTATCTATGTAGTCCAGAGGGAACTCTCCAAAAAGAAAAAAACAGGGGGTCTAGACTTATGTCAGAGGCTATCATTTTCTGTATAGCCTCATAGAAACTTACGAGAAAAGGTTGTATAACCTCGCAAGACCAAAAAATGTGGCCTAAGTTGGCTTGGGTGCATCCACATCGCCTCCAACAATCAGCACTCAAGTGAGCACTGTCCTTCTGAACCACCACTGGAGCTCTAAAGTACCTTACCGTTAGTTTCCAGGCAAAATCCTTCCATCTTCCAGAACCAGTGCCCCTCTGCATTGTCCTTAAGTGCCTCTCCCAAAGGGAAACGGGTACATCATTCCCAAGGTCCTTTTCCCATGCTAGTCTGTTCTTATTTAAGGGGTTTTCTCCTAAGGAGAGTAAACCTTTGTACAAGGTTGAGATTATATGAGGAGGAACCGGTCTCCCATCTATCACTCTCAGAAGGGTCTCCAGGAGATCAGGGAGAGGGCTATCTTTCCACAGGATCTCCTTTAATGAACTAAGGTAATTCCTGGTTTGGAAGTATCTGAACCTGTCCGAATAAGGAATAGAGTATTTTTGGACTAAGTCTGTAAATGCTAGGATTATTCCCTGAGGCATAAAGTGGTATACCAGATGCAGGCCCATTTTCTGCCATTTAAGGTATCCCTTGTCCAACTTAGCTGGAGTAAAAGCACCTGTGTAGGGTAAGGAGAACATAGCAGGTCTCCATTTTATAAATTTCTGAGAGGATAGCACCCTGTTCCAGTACCTTAATGTAGATCAGGTAAATGTTTTTTTTATATTTTCCACTTGTAGGATGAGGGAAGGAGAGGAGAGTACGAGAAACATCTCAGAGCTCCCCCTCCTGAGTCTCCACAGATTTCCACCTAGTTATGTACTTTGTGTCTAGCCAGTATAGTGGTAATCCAATTTGGGAGGCTAGCTGGTATAGTCTAAAATTAGGTAAGGACATGCCCTCTTGATGTTTGGGATGCTGCAGAAATGAAAGACTAACCCTTGGTTTCTGTTTCCCCCAAATGAAAGCAGATACCTTCCTCTGTAATGTCCTGAAGAAAGCATCAGATAACTGGATTAGGAGGGTTTGGGCTAAATAGAGAAAGCGGGGGAGGACCACCATCCTAATGGCTTCTATTTTCTGATGGAGGAACAGAGGGAGAGCTCTCCACCTCTCCAATTCTGCACCTGTCTTGAGCAGAAAGGGGGTGTAATTCAAGGCGAAGAGATCGTCAGGCAAGGCAATCCGGACCCCCAGATACTTGATACTCTTCAAATCCCACCTAAAGCAGTACCTGCTTCTAAGCTCTGCAGAAGGGGTAAAGTTCATGGCCATTACTTCAGTCTTAGCCTGATTAATTTTGTATCCAGACATTCCTCAGAATTTGTTAAGTATATTCCTGGGGGGCCTCAGGGTCAGTCATATAGATCAGGAGGTCGTCCGCATAAAGGGCTAACTTATGGGTTTTAGGAGCCAGCTCTGTTCCGGACAGACCCACTTCCTGTCTCAAAATCTGAGCCAGTGGCTCCAGATATATTGCAAACAATAAGGGAGATAAGGGATAACCCTGCCTGGTGCCACAAGATAAAGGGATGGGGCTAGTAAACGAGCCATTTATCCGAATATATGCTCTGGGATCTGTATATATTAATTTTATAAAATTGATAACCGATTGAGGGATTCCAATCCTCTCCAGTACTGCTCATAGGAAAGGCCATTTGACACAATCTAACGCCTTCTCTGCGTCCAGAGAAAGCAGAAGGAATGGTGAGCCCATATTCCCCACCTGATGTAATAAATGTAATGTTCTTTTTATGTTTTCTTGCATTTGACATCCTGGCACAAACCCAGTTTGGTCCAAGTCTATTACCTCAGGCAAGAAAGTTTCAAACCTTTTAGATATTTCTATATTAAGGACAGAGATGGGTCTGTACGAGGAGCAGGATGTGACATCCCTGTTAGGTTTCAGGATGCTGGATATATAAGCATACCGCTAGGAGTCCTGGATGGGCTCACCCAACTGAATACTCCTACAGGCAGCTAACAAGGTAGGGGAAAAGTCCTACCTGAAAGCCTTATAAAATTCACCAGTATAACCATCTGGGCCAGGGCTTTTACATGTCTTTAAGGCAGAGACAGCCTGAGCCAACTCGAGGGGGGAGATCGGCCTCTCCAGAAAAAGTTTCTGTTCCTCTGACATCCGGAAATTCAAGACCCCTCAAAAAGATATTCATTTCCTGACCATCCCCTCCACCCCCCCCCCGTCTGGTATAGGGCACTGTAATAAGTCTGAAAAGCCCGTTCTATCTCCTTGGGGAGTGTGACTATCCTCTTGGAAGTTGGATCTCTGATCTGAGTAATGTTAGAACGGGTCTTATGTTGTCTGAGTCTGTGAGCTAGTAGCCGGGTGGCTCTAGGGCCCCCTTCATAGTACTTTTGTTTGATAAATTGTAAGGCCTGCTCAGTACGAATATCAAGGAGCCCCAGAATTTGGTTTTTAGTGGCCTGCAAGAGGGGGAAAAAACCTTCATCCCCTGCAGCATGCTGGGCCCGCAGAACCTGGAGTTGTTTATGAAGTTTGTCAAGGCGTGTCTGTTGTCTTTTTTTGAATTGGGCTGCATACTTTATTATCTCACCCCTAAGGACAGCCTTAAGGGTGTCCCAGAGAGTACTATCTCCTGTCCCCTGTTGTCTATTATCAATTAAGATGTGCTTAATTCTGTACTTAATCATTTCTTTAAAGTCCTTTAAGTTTAATAGGTAATTGTTGAATTTCCACAGGGTATTCATTTTTTCCCTTTCCCAGGTCATGTTAAGTGTTAAGATAGAGTGATCTGATAAGACCGTGGGAGTTTGTAGGCAGTTTTGAATTTTAAATAGGTGTTAGAGACATGAATGTAGTCTATCCTTGTGTATACTTTATGAGGGGCTGAAAAATGCTGATACTCTCTCTCGTTGGGATGAAGGTATCTCCAGGTGTCTACCCATTGGGCTCCTGAGAGATAGGACTGCATTACCCGCTGTGCAAGGGATTTTTTAAGGGGATTTGTACTAGAGGTATCTAGTTGGGAAAAGGTTAAGTTGTGGTCACCTCCTGTTATTACTACTCCCTTGTGTCTCTCCATTATACTCTGGAGTAACTTTTTCCTCATTTCTGGCCCCTCTCCCGGGGGAACATAGATTTAAACCAGAGTGATATCTTGCCCTTCCATCTGGCCGACCGCCAAGGCAAGCCTTCCCTCTGGGTCTGCATAAGAATCTGTTAGGCGAAAAGGAACATTTTTGGGAACCAGAACGCCGCCCCCCTCCTCTTCCCTCCCCTATAGACTGAGGCCACCACCATAGAAAACCCAAACTTAGAGAGCTTTTGGTGCTCCTGTTTGTTTAAATGTGTCTCTTGTAATAGAAGGAATGTTGGTTTCAGCTTTTTAAGGGAGGCTACCTCCCTGTACCTTTTATAGGGTTATTTAATCCATTAACATTGTGAGAGCAAACCCTAATTGTAGCTGAAGTCGCCATCAGGTTTGCAATTGGTGTTCTGAGCTGACCCACTTAGTAAAGGAGAGGTTTCCACAGAAGTGGCCCAACCTAAGTCCCTAAGTAGGGTGGCATAGAGAAAACTTTCTTTCTTTGACCCTGCATCGTTTGACCATTGCTTACAATCTGAGCCTGTCCCACACAACATATCTGACTTGGAGTAACAATCTTTAAAAAAAATGTGCACATTTACAAAATTAACAAAATACTTAAGCGAAACAAGTTCCAACATTTCAAACCTATTTACGTTGTACTTCCAAAGAAAGAGGGTATAAACATTATCCCTCTGAGTAAGGGAACCACAGGCCTGTAACGGGACTGAGACCCTAAGAGAGGAAGTGTGACCGAGCATCTGGTCAGGCCTCCCCGACCTCTTAAACCATTGAGGTCGATAGATGATGACATCAACCCCAAAAGGGGAGCAGACATGCATATAAACATGACTGCCATCCCCATAAGTCACCCCAAGGGGGCAAGAACTGAAAAGGCTACTGGGGGATACAGTTGGAGAAACAGGAACCTTTCCCCAGCACAGCCCACTTCAGCTTTTTAATTTGCTTGCACCTAAAGAGACAGAATTCTATCATTACTCTGACTTTTCACTTAAATTGAGTCACTTATGTAATTTTAGTCCTCAATGTAGACTAGAGCGGGGCAAAGCAGGAGTGAAAAGCTCCACACTGGTAACCTGAGAAAGAATGCACTGTCTCAGAATATCGAAGTCTCCGACCCGACCCCCACAACTTAGTGGCTGGAAGAACTAACAATCACCTGCATTTGTTCCATGTTTGAGACTGTTCAGGTATTCAGGCTCTGTTCTTCAGGGACTGCTTCATTGTAACGATTTTTGGTTCTCCCGATAAATTCTTTGATTTCTTGTACTGAGCGGAATCCTCTACGGTTACCTGAGCCTGCTCGTTTATTCGGAAGATTCTGCCATTGCGAGCGAGGGGGGGGATGCTTTTCTTGTGGCGCAGGACCAGACGGCTGAAAACTCCATCCCCTCTTCTTCAGTTCTGGGGTGATTTCTTCAGGGCTTGAATATAATCTGGTACCAGAGACCCGTAACTTAGCGGGATACGGTGTTTGAAAACGGATTCCTTTCTCCTTCAGGGTTTTCAGAATTGGAGCGTAAGGTAACCTTTTCTTCATAATTTCTATCGGATAGTCGTTATCAAACAGCAATCTAGAAGAGTTATATGTGATATTTTTCTTGGCCCACACAGTTTTCAGAATCAATTCTTTGTCTCTGAAGCTGGAAAATTTTAGCACAATCGAGTGTGGCCTAGCTGTTTGCTCTGTGGGTTTACAAACCAGGGCCCTGTGCGCTCTTTCAATTCTGAATTGAAATGTTGAGGGGTGGGCTAACACATCTTTAAGGAGATCGGTCAGAAAATCCTCTATCCTTCCAGTTTCCGACTCCTCAGGGAGGCCATATATGCAGAGATTATCCCTCCTAGAGTGTGCTTCTAAATCTGTTAACTTGTCATGAAGCACTTCGTGTTGATCCACTAAAAAGTCAACAGCTTGATGTAGGCGCGAAGTCTCTTCAGCAATTTCCCCCGCTGCCTCCTCAGAACGCTCTAGCTTTTCCTCCACCTCTGTTAGTCTGCTTTGTAGGGCTGAAAACTCTTTTTTGTTCTCTGCTCGAAACGCTTCAAATCTCAGATAACAGTGTCTCATATCAGGTCCTAGAAAGCCTTTCAGACTCTCTATCTGTGTCAAAGTCTTGCTCACCAGCCACACTACTTGTCAGAGAGACGCTACGGCTTGAGGTAGGCCATCTGTTAGATCCACAAGCATCAGCCTTCTCTTTGTTTCTCCCAGGGTGCAACTTCGCTTTATCTTTACTTCCAGACATTATCGCTAGGTTTTTATTTTATTTTAAAGTCCGTTAAGTTGGGTTAGGAAGTTTTATCGAGTGGGATGTGCTGGAGTTCCCCTCTTAGGCGACCATTCAGGATGGTGATGTCACCGGAAGTTCCTTAATTGCTTTCTTGCTCCCATTTCTCCTGGGCAACTTCCCAAAAGTGGGAACACCTGTCGAGTGACGAAAGCACTCCACTAAGTGCAGTAAGTTCAAATACTCAGATAGAATAAAGTTAATACCCCCCTGCCCCTTGACAATGCTGGCTTACCTTTTACAAGGCCAAAAAAAACTTCTCTGCACAAAACTGCCACTACATTTCAGGATATCCAGAAGATCCAGCCTTCAGATCATGAGCGTTTCATAGGTCAACTCCCCACAAGAGTCTCTTCTTTTGGCTCTGCTTCATATTATTACCCACTGCAGTGGCGTGACTCAAACCATAATTATTCATATATGTGTTTTTAAATTACGAAACGTTCCGAGCCAACGATAGCTCCATAACAGTATATCGACTCGTTCAGCTTCCTCTCCTGGAACCACAATACAAGCGGCCTCCAAAATATCAGGATTTCAAAAACACTCAGCACACCAAAGTGGAAGCTCAAAGGCTCAGAATGTATGTTTCAGTCCTTAATTTGATAACATATCAGTATACATACATTTCTTTTACCACTGTTGCTGCCATTTAGCAGGATGCCGAAAAACCAGAGGATGAACTGCCAACTAAAAACACTTATTTGGCTTATCTGCACAAGAATGTACTTATTTTTTAAAAACCTTGCAAAAATAACCGAGGTCTCATTCATAAAAACCTTAACCAAGAAATCCTCGGTCCAGCAACCGGAGAGCTACGGAGCAGGATGCAGGGAGCAGGGCAGCATCAAGGCCATCTTGCTGCCCCGCCCCTCTCGATCCACTACTGAACTTTGGACAAGGCTTCACCCATCGAGACCAGAAGACAAAGGAGTAGTAGAACCTGGTTGAGTCCCTGCACAAGAGAACAAGGCTGAACAATAACTCAGCCCACAGTTCTGCTGATATTGAACCTTCAGCCAGCTCCTGCAGACACCATGAAGATCTGCAACAGGATTGACACTACAGGAAGGGTAAAGAAAATTAGGAGGGACCTAAGCAAGCTTGAGGCATGGTCAAGGGTGTGGCAGCTAAGATTCAATGCAAAGAAGTGCAAGATCATGCACTTGGAGCACAGAAATGCGAGGTAGGAGTACATGCTGGGAAGGGAGGTACTGACGGCCACCAAGCAGGAAAGGGACATGGGAGTAATCATATCTGATGATCTAAAGGTTGTCAAACAATGTGAGATGGCTGTAAAGAGAGCCAGTGGAATGCTGGGGTGCAAAGGGAGAGGTATCTCCAGCAGAAGGAAGGAGGTGGTGATACCATTGCATAGAACACTGGTGAGATCTCACCTAGAGTACTGTGTCCAGTTCTGGAGGCCGCAGCTCCAGAAGGACATGGACAGAGTAGAAGCAGTTCAGAGAAGGGTAACAAAAATGGTGTAGGGGCTGCACCAAGAATGAGGGGAGAGTGGAGGATCTTAATATGTGTTCCCAGGAGGAGAGAGAGGGGGGATATGATAGAGATTTTCAAACACCTCAAGGGTGTAAAAAAGGTACAAGAAGGTAGCATCTTTCAAAAAAAATAGATGTTCATGAACAAGGGGCCATGATATGAAAATGGAGGGGGGTAGACTTAGGGTAGCATGAGAAAGTATTTTTTCATGGAAAGGGTAATGGATCCATGGAACGGTGTCCTCGCGGAGGTTATAGGAGCAAAAATGGCAGGGAAATTCAAAAACGCATGGGACAGACATAAAGGAACTCTAGCAACAGGAAAGAAAGGGTAAGCCGCAGATCATTTATGAGCTGCCATATATGAAACAGGTCAGGAAATGGGCAGGCTAGGTGGGCCATGCGGTCCTTATCTGCCGTCAAAGTCTATGTTTCTATGTTACATGGAGCTGAGACAAGTGCAAGGCCTGAATAGGCTTGACAGTTCAAGACGTTGGTAAAAGGATGTCCAGAAGACCCAGGAAATGGAGTGATCAAGGAGGTCGGGTAAGGTAAAGCATGCCAAGAATTATACAGGAAAGTTTTCCTCTCTCGGAAATGAAGAGGATTACCGTAAGACTTAATCACTAGCTGATGAAGACCCCTGAAGAGGGCAACTCCTGTTATGTTGGTCTTTCAGGAGGCCACAGTCTGGGAACCAAGCTTTGGCTAGTGTTGCAGATACCTGTGGAGTGGTAGAGACATGGGAAGCTGATGCATGTCCCGTTAAGGGCAAGTCCCTCAAGCAGGCCTCACTACCACTGGCTTTCTTTTTATGCTAGCTTGCGCATGCAAAGCAACTTCTTGTGGTAGTAGTACATTTTCAGAGGTGTGTCAGTGTTGTGGCCAATGCAGGGGACGCTTTAGTGGGTGCATCCCTCAGCTTCCAATCAGTGATCATGCTGGCGATGACAGAAAACTACAGAGAGCCAACACTTTGAAAGAAATGTGCCGCTGCAATCACAAACAGTTGCGTTATTGCTGTGGCACCTCCCCCCCTTGCAACCTTGTCAACTCCTGCAACTCTGTCCCTGGGCCTTGCTCATGGAGAAAGCAGTCGGTTCCTGCCACCGAGCACTCGGTACCGAGCTTTGCTTCATGAGTAAGGCGTTTGTTTAGTGTGCCTTTCCTGGTGAAACATTTCAATAAATGTGGTGGCTCCTGCCACCCGCCACACACTCCCCAGAAAGCCTACATCGGGGTGCCCAATTCCCGTGTTGACATGTATCCCCCTCCGCCATTAATGTGGCACACTGGGAGCCCACCCCAGTGTGCTGATATCATGGTTTAATGTTTCTGACATCAGGATGCCCACTCCTGGTGTCAGATGTGCGCCCCCAGCCCAAACCCATCTGTATTATTTGCCAACATCGGGGTGCCTAGTCCCCATGTCAGCATGCACCCCACCCACATGTTATGGCACACTGGGAGCCCACCCCAGAGTGCCTAAATGTTGCACCCTCCCAGCCCAAAACCCATCTGTGTTGTTTGCAACATCAGTGCCCAGTCCCCGTGTCAGCATGAACCCCCACACACTCGTTGTGGCACACTAGGAGCCCACCCGTGTGCCTAAATGCTTTAATTTTTTCCTGTAAAATAAAGAAAATGGTCCCCAAGGCTTTTGAATTTTTTGACCTGTCAACAGAAAATGTTCCATCGTTGTGTCCTCCGTCCCTCCCCATCCCTCTCTCCTTCTGAGCACCCACCTTCGCACCCCGCACCCCATACTTACCTCTGGATGTTGGAAGCAGCAATATTCCCTGGATCTGATGTGTCTGCACTCTTCAAACCTGAACTGCGAAGTGAGGAATCCAGTAAGTGCTGTATAATGGGAATCAATGGGGGTCGACTTAGGTTAATATCTCAGTTATTTTTTAGAAATTTTGGCCCCAAATTTTCAATATGGAGTTCTTGGGACTCCACCTCATGAACATGTCACTGACATTTCTTTTCTCAGTCCCAAAAGGTCATTTCGCTGTCACTGTACGGAATGAACTTTATGGACCAATTAACAAAATGACAGTGCCACTGTTCATGAGGTGGAGTCCCAAAAAGCCCTTGCTGAAAATTTGTTGAAAAAAATTCCAAAAAATGACTACGTCACGGGCGTGCAATGAGCATTATGTATGCACACTCGTAACTTCGACAATTTTTAACATTTTCACTCCAGATTTTCAACATTGCCATTTTTTCATGACTCCTTATGAACAGCTCAGCTGTCATTTTTCACATCCTGCCCAAAATGTGTTTTCATACCTGTGGCACAGAATGGCGTGGTCACTGTGGGAAATCAACTTTTGGGACAGATTAACACAATCACAGTGTCACTGTTCATGAGGGGAGGTCCCAAAATGCCCATGTTGAAAATTTGGTGGAAAAATTCCAAAAAATGACTGCGTTATGGCCATGTGTTGCACAGTTACTATGCACATTCTTAACTTCACCAATTTTCCATGTTTTCACTCCAAATTTTCAACACTGCCATTTTTTTACACCTTCTCATGAACAGTACAGCTGTCAATTTTCACATCCTGACAGAAATGTGTTTCCACACCTGTGGTGCCAAATGGCACAGTCACTGTGCGAAATCAATTTTCAGGATTGAGTAACGAAGTGATAGTGCCACTGTCCTTGAGGTGGGGTCACAAAAAGCCCATGTTGAAAATTTGGAGTGAAAATACCAACAGACGCCCAGGGCCATAGGGTTTCCAACCATAACGTCCCACCCTGTAAAGACTGACAGGTGTCAGGGGTGTGACTTGGGTTCTTCGGCCATAATGCTCATGGCATTTCAACCCCACCCTGCAGCCATTGACAGGCATCAAGGTATGCCTTGGGGTCTTCAGCCTTAACGTTCACCCCATTCTCCTATACTGCACCCATCTCAGCTTATTTCCTTATGGAATGGGGTTAGCGTAAGGGCCGAAGACCCCAAAGCACACCACAACACATGTCAGTGTCTGCAGGGTGGGGTGAGGTGGAATGGCATAAGCGTTGTGGCCGATGACCCGTAGGCACACCCCCAACGCCTTTCAGTCTGTGCAAGGTGGTGATGGGTTTGGCGTTACTTCAACAATTCACTGCCATTCCTATTATGCATCTCTCAGACTCCTGCACTACCAATGCCATTGCCAGCAAGCCAACATTTGGCATTGACAAATTCTTGTTCTACTACAGAGCACATGGGAAAACCTCTGATAGTCTCCTAGCCTACCTCAAGCAGTAAAGCAGTGCCTACTCACTCCATTCAACAGCAGTACTTACTGTACATTCTCAGTTACCAGGATAAAACTCAATTTGGTAGAAACACCACTACACCTGAGTACAAGACCCTGAAGCAAACTCCCTCTCCAGCTGAGGAATGCTTCTAGCTTGCAAGTTTTATTCATATAAACATATGAAGAAGCCAGCAGAAGAAGGCCATTTGATCTATCAAGTCTGCTCATGTTGCAGTGTTTCAAGTCTAGTCTTTCTAGCCACCTTAGAGCCTCTTGTACTTATTTTGTTCCAGTATCCTCGTCTCCCTGACCAGGATCACATTGCATGACAACGCTTACACTCTTTATCTGCTGTCATCCCACTTTGTTAGCTTGTTTTGATTACAGTTTGGCTGTACTTACCTTTTTAGTTGTTTTTGTCTTGTGAGCCTGTATGTAGTTATCCCTGTTGGACTATTGTATGTCTTTTGACTGCTGCTGTCTTCCCCAGGATGCCCATGAAAATAAGATGCTGCATCTCATGGAGTTATCCCAGTTGGAGTAACTTCAAATACATAAAAAATTAAAAATACCACGATTTCTAGTCAGAACACAGGGATACCACATGTACAGATGCAGACACGCACTTGCAAGCACACACACACACACACACACACACACAGCAATCAGAAGAAAAACAGACACACAAGGTAGTAACCAAGGTAATCACAGGCACACAAGAAAGTATTTTGTTATGGCAATATATCCTGCATATTGCTCTTACCACCTCTCCCCTAAAGCATTGTTGGTTAAGATGTCATATGTTTGATTTACTTGCCATGTTATTATGTGTATGTAACTGACATGCTCTGTAATGTACTCTATATCCTATTCAACGTATGCTCTAGCTAGTGTGTGCTCCTATCAATGTATGTACTACTGTGTGCTAATTGTATGTAATCATTGTCTGTAACTAATCTGGGTCGCTCCTGAAAAAGGGACCTCATGTCTCAGTGAGCTTACCCGGTTATCAAAATCTAAATAAATAATTGTAATCTGATTTGTTTTAGCAACACTGTTGACGTAAAGCTGAAAAATGAATTCCATTTCAGATTCAGACTTGAAACAGCATTACAGGAAGTTCCTAGACCTCCTGCTAGTTTCTTTACCTCCGCCTCCAGGACATGCAAAGGAATGTTATCCTTCACTTTCTGAGGGCATTTGGCTTTACCAAAGGTTCTCTGCTCCCTCTAAAACCATGTCTCCCTTCAGGCTGACCTTTCTGAATTAGTTACAGTTCCTGAGCAATTAGTGTGTAATTTGATTGCAAGGCGTAATTCCCTCTAACTTATAACACCACAGGAAACCGTCGCGCTCATTGACTTTGACTGCTTTACTTCATAAAGCCGTTTGATAATTTAATAACGTCGGGCTGGCTGGCCACCGAGAGTGAAGCAGTGGTGCTGTCATCCAGCGCTGCAAACTGAAATTAACTCTGAAAAGCCTTGCAGATCATAAAGATCCCAGCATCAGCCCTAAAGCAAATAAATAATGGGTTACTGTAAAAAGAAAAAAAAAGTGTTTTTTGTTGTTTTTTTTTAATCCCGCTAAACACTGCAGATCTAAATAGTAAGGCCTCTCTTTCACTGGGATTGAAAGGTTTTAGATAGAAACACCTCTTCTTCACACAGAGAACCTGACTTGAAAGATTCACCATCCTATTCTAAAAAAAGATGAGGGGGGGGGGAACTATTGGGCTGATGGAGAGGGGCAGGGTAATAGAAGAGAATGAGCAGAAGTCAGTTGTCCTTAGTGACTCCTTTTGCTTAGTGTTTACAGCGGAGGATAGTGGTCCCATGCTTAAAAGTGGAATAAAGGTTGCTGCAAGAGGGATCACTGAAATGGGACAGGTGGTATTTATGGGAGAAAGGGTCAGAAAAGGTCTTGTGGCTCTGAAAATAGATGTCGCCAAGGCCAGATGGGATGTACAAGAGGGTGTTCAGGGAACTGGCATCGGAGCTAGATGAACCTGTGGCAGCATCATTCAATAGCTCGCTAAAGTCAGTAGTGGTTCCAAAAGATTGGCAGGCACTGGAAAGAGTTCCACTCAACAAGGAGTAACAAGCATAAGAGCTTCGAAATGACAATCCTGAATAGCCTGTGCAGCCCCCATTGAGCAAGTGTGAACCTTCGGATATCTAGGCATCCCTCTGAACAGCGCTCTATCGTTTGCTCAGCACACAGATCAAATTGTTAAAGTTGTCAATCCTAGAACTGATCCACTATACGGGAATCATCATTGCCTGACCCAAGAAGCATTGTCACTCACCATAAAATGCTCCATTCTGTGCATCATTGACTACGGATTAGTAGTCTATGGGACAGCCCCTGACACCACCTTCAAAAGGATTAGTACTGCCACCAATAAATCCTGCAGTCTTCTTCTTGGTTCCAATAGACTAACCCATACATGTGCCCTTTATGCACAGTCCAATTGGCTTAATCTACATGGTAGAATACGATATCAAGTGTGTCTTCTAGGGAAAAAAACATTTTTGGTCTAACTCCGTCTTCCATCCAGAACCTCCTCTCCACCACCCCCATCTGCCCACCATACAAGAAGCACAGCCAGACAATCTCTCCATGTCCCATTTTTCCATACCTCGCAAGTGCAAAGATCTTTTGCTTATTGGGCCCCTCTTATGGCTTAACAAACTCCCCCCTAATACAACCAATGAACCCAAGCTCGGCCCATTTAAGAGACAACTCCACCAGTACCTCACCTGTCTTAGCATTTGTGATTGCTAGCCTTTGATTCTTATCCTTGACCCCCCCGCCCATTATGCCCTCTGCACTTATTCCCCCACCCCTTCCTCAACCCCTCTCATAGAACCCGACAATCAAGTACTTATCCTGCTTAACTTTTGAGCTCGACAAAGAAACACTTATTATGAACATACATATGTGCCAGCAGAAACAGACCACCCAGTCTATCTAAGTCTGCTCGAGTGTGCAGCTAGCACCCCTAGTTTGCAGCTGCCCCACCCCATCCCCTCTGTCAT
The DNA here is from genome assembly GCA_016271365.2 of Neoceratodus forsteri. NCBI lineage: Eukaryota > Metazoa > Chordata > Ceratodontiformes > Ceratodontidae > Neoceratodus > Neoceratodus forsteri. The sequence goes on from JADMNL010000022.1 coordinate 122,271,842, forward strand.
CCCACTGCCACCCCACCTCTCCCACCCTCACTCTCCCCCTGTTCCCTGTCCCATGCCCTTTTAAAGATATTCACAGATTTACATGATACTACCCATTCTGGTAGTGCATTCCATTTTGCTACCACCCTTTCTGTGAAATAGTGTCTCCTCAATTCCCACCTAAATCTTCCCCCCTCTATTCTTAGACCATGCCCCCTGGTGTCCCTCCCCCTTCTTAGCTTAAAGACCCCATCTGCCCCATCCTTATTGGTCCCCCTCAGATACTTGAATGTCTTTATCATGTCCCCCCTGTCCCTTCTTTCCTCCAGGGTGTACATATTCAGGTCTCCCAGCCTGCTGTCATAGTCTCTCTCCTCCATTCCGCATATCATCTTTATTGCCCTCCTCTTCATCCCCTCCAGCAGCCTGATATCACGCTTCAGGTATGGCCTCCAAAACTGCACACAATACTTTAAGTGCGACCTTACCCGTGACCTGTAGAGGGGCAAGATCACCTCTCTTTGCCAGGATGAACATTCCCTCGCTATGCACCCCAGCATTTTGTTTGCTTTTGCAGCTGCTCTCCTACACTGGGCAGTGTTGTTCATGGTCCCTGTTATCATTACCCCTAGGTCCTTCTCCTTCTCAGTGATCCCCAACTTAACCTCCCCCCCCCAGCCAGTATTCTCTCCTTGGGTTCTTCTCCCAAAGTGGATAACCTTACACTTTTTTGCATTGAACCCCAGCTGCCACCTCTCTGACCACTCCTCTAGCTTGCTTAGGTCCCTCTGCAGCTGCTTCCATCCCTTCCCTCCATCCACCACTGCTCCCATTTTGGTGTTGTCAGCGAACAGACTTACCTTGCTCACCACCCCGTGTGCAATGTCTGATATGAAGAGCCCAAATAATACTGGCCCCAGCACAGAGCCCTGTGGCACCCCACTCATTACTGGCCTTGGAGTTGAGTGCTCCCCTCTCACCACCACCCGTTGCAGCCTCCCACTCAGCCAGCTTGTAATCCAGTTAATCATTTTTGCCCTTACCCCTACACCAGTTAGGTTCCCCCCAAGCCACCCATGAGGCACTGAATCGAAGGCCTTGTTGAAGTCCAAGTAAAGAACATCCACCGCATGACCTTCATCCAGCTCACCTGTCACCCAGTCATAATATTGTATCAGGCTGGTTTGACAAGATTTCCCTGAAATGAACCCATGCTGCCTCACATCCTGGAGGCCATTGTCCTCCAGGTACGACACCAGTCTTTCCTTTAGTATCATTTCCATGAGTTTGCACACTATGGAGGTGAGACTTACCAGACAATAATTATCCAGTTCATCCCTTGGTCCACTCTTGTGTAATGGCACTACATGTGCCATCCTTCAATCCAGTGGCACGCATCCCAACTCCAGTGAGGTGCTGTACAAATCCACCAGCAGCTCCGCCAACACCTCCACCGTCTCCCTCAACACCCTGGGGTGGATACCATCTGGCCCTGGTGCCTTTTCTGCCTTCAGTGCCCTCAGTCCCTCTAGGACTGTACCTGCCTCAGTTCTTCCATCTGTCACCTCCTCTCCCCCCATCCCCACCTCCCAGCCCACAGTGGTAGTGGTCCCCCCTTTTCTTCAATTAACACTAAGTAAAAGTATTCAATCAGTGCTTCCACCTGCTCCTCCCTCTTTTCCGTCCACTCCCCACCCCTATTTCTGCTTAAATACATCATTAGTTGTTACATTGTAATCTAATTGTATGGTATCCTTGTATTCTCTGTTTCTGACACTCGTACTGTGTAACACTGCACTTTTACTGTTCCCAGTGTTCCACTCTTGAATTGTACTGTATATTCTGTGTCTTTTGTTCATTTGACGTGGAACCTTTGCAAATGAGCTTCCAGCTAAAAGGTGTATTTCCAAGATCTCAATACATAAATAAATAAAAAAGGGAAGAGACAAGTAGACAAGGAGCAGCCAGAAAACTACAGATCCATTAGTCTTACCTCCACAGCAGCTAAACTAATGGAGACACTAGTCAAAGAGGACCTCATGGACTACCTGGAGAAAAATGGACCACTGGATAGTGCGCAGCACGGGTCTGTGGCAGGGAAGTCTTGTCAAAGCAAGCTGATAGTGTTCTTTGACTGGGTAACCAGAGCAGTGGATAAGGGACAAGCAGTGGATTTATTCTATTCAACTTCAGCAGGGCATTTGACTCTTAGCCACGCAAAAGTTGCTGAAGAAGTTAGAGGATCTAGGTACAGTGATGGATCTAGTTATATAAGTGAAAACTTGCTGGGGGAGACATCAGAGGGTGGTGGCAAATGGAGGGGAGGTCACAAATGGCATGCCACAGGGTACAGTCCGGGCAATGGTCTTTCCATATGTTCATCAGTGGTATAGGAGAACGACCCACAGCATGATGTGTCTCTTCACGAATGCCACTAAGCTCTTGTGGTGGGTGGAGAGCAAGGAAGATGTTAAGGAGTTGCAGTGGTGCAACAAAGATTACAGAGGTGATCCACAGTCTGGCAGCTGAAATTCAACTCAAAGAAAAACCCAGGCAACTCAAAAGGGGCTATGGAGCACATTGACAAAAACAAAATTCATGTACGATAAAAAGCCCTAACTCACAAAACCCACAAGTGAAACCCTCTTAGAGGTGATAGGAAGATGCGAAAACATTTATTAGTCTGTTTCACAAAGCAGCAGCTACGGCATATATGACTCAATGTTTCGCACAGACACATGCTTTTCTAACAGTAATGGACAAAACAACACTTATGTTTAAATACACCACATAATTAGTAAAAACATCTAAAATCTTGTGCATATTAATGCCACCATTAAAAAGCCGATTAAGTATAATCCTCATGAGATTGTGAACTTAATTGCATTTAGGTCCATCACCATCCCTTAATATAGTGATGTAATTGAACCTGTCAGTTTATATATTCAACATGAATGCTTTAAAGATTGTGATAAGCCTGACATATTAAATGTGACCCCCCCCCGTATAATTAAATAACCTAATATCTTAATTGCATATAGGTCCCAGTATCAATACTAGGCATTCATAACTTATTGAAAGTCCCATAAAAGATTCTGGACATCAGATAGTTGAATTATTGAAACACAGCATTTAAAGAGCCAATGACGCATTGAGAAAAACTTGGAAAAACAATATTTAGACCCAAATCAGCTTATATTTCTCTTTAGCTCTGTATTTCTTATACCCATTACTACGGAGTTCATATGTATGAAAATAGGAGAGTTGCCCTCTGAGAGTTCATCAGCTTCTAGTGCTGCTTCCCTACTTGATGTCATAATACTCTGCTTGTGACATCACAGTTATCCCCTAGCAAAAGTCTGTGATGTCACAATCATGCATTATGATGTCAAGCAAGGAGTAAGCCATAGAGGCAGATGAACCCAAAGGGATAAAGATCTTCTTTTTGTGGGAATTTCTTCAGTAAGAAGTAAGAGAGATGAGAAAGCTATGGAAGATATATGCTACACAAGCTGAATCGTGTCCGACTATTATGTTTTTCATAGTTTTCCCGAAGTCGTCAGCTGCTCTTTAACAACTGAAGAGCCCCAATACCATCATTAGAACACTTCAACTAGGTTATTCAATTAATCACCAAAGCAACACCTGTCAGTGTTGCACAGCCTAAGGGAAAAGACAGTTAAACATAATAATAAACATGCATAAAAATATTATTAAATAACCCCAACATAAGGACATAAATATGCATGTAAAACGTCAAGACAATGTATAAAAAAACATTATTATAACACACTTTATAAACAAATTGTGGGGAGCAAGCCGATTTATAAAACTATGTTGTTACAGCAACACGTCATTTTTAAAATGGACATAAATCAAATCTATCATTTAAACCCAAACCATTCTTAACATCTAACTTATATATCCAGAAACATTATCTCTGCAGGAGGTTATTGTCATGCTGATGTCCCCTTGCATCAATATGTGATTTCTCCAGCCCCATAAATTTAAATGTATGGTTAGTGCCATTTTCCATAATGTGACACACCAATGTATTGTCTTTGTCTTCACAATCTATGGCACTAAAATATTCTCCAGTACGAGTGTTACAATAATTTAATTGGTTTATTGTATAACCTAATTGTAGTGTTCTAATGATGGTATTGGGGTTCTTCAGTTGTTAAATGCTGTGTTTCAATGATTTAACTGCTTGATGTCCAGAATCTTTTATAGGGCTTTTAATAAGTTATGAATGCCTAGCACCGATGCTGGGACCTATATGCAATTAAGATATTTGGTTGTTCAATTATATGGGATTGCACTTAATATGCCAAGCTCATCACAATCTTTAAAGCATTCATGTTAAATATATAAATTGACAGGTTCAATTATATCACTATATTAGGTGATGGAGATGGACCTACGTGCAATTAAGTTCACAATCGCATGAGGATTATGCTTATTGGCTTTTTAATGGTGGTATTAATGTGCAAGATATTGTAGATCAGTGATGCACAACTTTTTTTTGTTGACAGCCAGACTGAAAACTTGAGTCAAGGCCGAGGGCCACTGTAAAATGGCCCATGGTGACAAATGTCCAGTAAGACATTATTAAATGTACACATAGGCTCCGATATTCAGAATTATACCCATCAACGACGCAAGTGATTGTGCAGTACAACTGAGTTGTGCTGAAACAACAAAGGGATCCATTCAAAAGAGATGTGCCATGGTGCATCTCTTCTGAATATATCAACGAATGTGCGCGGTGCAAATACAATGAGCTGGCGCATCCCTCAAACAGGCTTCAGACATCTGGACTCGGATGGCCAGAGCAACTGGAGCTGCACTGGATGCAATTCCCAGATATTTAGACCTGATATGCAAATGGAGCCATCATGCACGCAAGGCGCAAATGAGGCCATTTTCATGTCATTATGACTCTATTTCCATATGTTGTGCAGGGCTGGGCAGCGAAATGCATCTAGTTCCCTACACCAGAGACCGCAGTAGTAACCTCTCCCCATCCTGTATCACCGTTCACTTAAATATAAGTCCTCAATATCCCTGGTGATCCAGTGGTGTTCCCCACCCCAACCCATACCTCTGATCGCCGTAGAAAAGGTACTTTATGATCCCTGGTGGCGCAGTGGTTCCCCCCTCCTATCCCGTACATTTGATCGCCATAAAAAGAAGTTGTCAATATCCCTGGTGGTCCAGCGGTCCCCCCCCTCCCATACCTCCAATCACTGTAATATATTTGTCAAGATCCCTGGTAGTCTAGTGGTACTCCCTTCCCATCCCACACCACCAATTAATGAACACACATTTAGTTACAATCCCTGACAGTCTAGTGGTACCCCCCCTGCCCATAACCCTGATCACAGGAACATGACCAAAACTGGTCCCTGGTAGTCTAGTGGTCCCTCCACCCCTCCACCCACACAGAACCCCCCCAGCCACCCGCCCCCCAGGGTCAACGGCGGTCAGCATACCCTCCTGCTTATCTCCTTGGCTGCCCACCGATTTACAAATATATTATGGCGATCGGAGGTACAGGAGGGGAAGGGGAACCACTGGACCACCAGGGAGTATTCTGGGTGCTTGTGTATGGTGTTCTGGGGGGATACCACTCAGGGCTGGCGGCTGCTGTGATGCACCTTGCATTACGGCAGCTCGCCTGTAGGTGGCTACCAGCTGAGCCATTATTTTTGGGCTCAGTTTTTGCTGAGGTACATGGCTCATCTCTGAATTGTGCCTGCAGATGCGCCGCACATCCCAGGCTGAATTTCTGGATGTGCCGCATATGCATGGGCACGCCCCCGGAGGTGGTGCTGTATACATTATCTTTGCACCCCAGTGCATCAGAAATAGCACTGTGCAATTCCCCCTTTTGAATATTGTCCCAGGGTGCATTTCTGTGGTTGCACTGGTGCAACTCAGTTGTGCCAGGTGCAACCCCTTTGAATATCTCGGCATAAAATAAACTGAAACATACCTTTATCTATCTGTCTTATCAATCTGTCTGTCTGTCCATCTATCCACGTTACTAAAACTAGAAACAAAGTAAAATAAACAAAGGCTGCAAGGGGAAGCTGCTAGGTCCTTGGGGACCACAGACAGCTGCTGTGTGGGCTGTTTGTGGCCCCCCGGGTCATATGTCGTGCATCACTGTTTTAGTTGTTTTTAATAGTTATGTGGTGTATTTAAACATAAGTGTTGTTTTGTCCGTTAGTCTTGAAAAAGCACGTCTGTGTGAAACATTGTCATGCATTCCATTGCTGCTGTTATGTGAAATTCACCAATAAAGGTTTTAGTATCTTACTATCATCTCTAAGGGTTGAAATTCAATACCAAGCAGTTCAAAGTTATGCACATGGGGAATAAGAACCTCAGAATGGGATATTGGATGGGAGGGGTTAAGCTGAACACTACCACTGATCAGCAACTCCCTAAAACAATCTAGGCAATGTACCAAGGCCTACAGCAAGGCAACCAAAATGCTGAGATGTATTGGAAGGGGGTTCGACAGCAGGGGGAAGAGGTGATACTGCTTCTCTATAGGTAACTGGTGAGGCTACATCTGGAATACTCTGCCCAGTTCTGGGGTCCCAGCCTAAGAAAAGCCAAAGACAGGCTAGAGATGATGCAGCATATGGTAACTAAAATGATTCAGGGCCAGTACGAGAGATCCTAGGAGGATCGGCTTAAGGCTTGGAACATATACTCGTTAGAGACCAGAAGACAGAGAGGTGATATGAGAGAGGGGTGATATGATAGAGTCCTTCAAGTTCCTGAAAGGAATGAATAAGGGAGATTGTAAGGAAATATTCAGCAAGAATAGTGACTCATGAACACAGAGACGTACGTGGAAGCTGGTGGGAGGAAGGGGAGATGCAGGATGGATTTGAGAAAGCTTTATTTCACTGAGAGAGTGGCTGAGCCATGGAACAGCATACCAGCACAGGTGGTAGGTGCAAGAACTATTAATGGATTCAGACACAGCAGGAACTAAGTAAAAGGCTTAATAGTTTCACAAGGGGAAACAGTAGGGCAAGGGGGAGAAAGGGGGCAATGACCCTAGAGGTGGTGCTGGTGGGGGAGTTCAACCTGCCAGATGTAGGTTGAAGCCTCATAGCAGTGGCTTCAGTTAGAAGCAGGGACATCCTGGACTCCCTGCAGGGGGCATTCCTTAGGCAACTAGTCAGTGAACCCACTGGTGATGGGTCACTACTGGACATGGTACTCACTAACAGGAATAGTGTTGCAGACGTCAAGGTGGGAGGCCACTTTAGGACCAGTGATCACTGTACAGTGTGGTTCAATATAAGGACACCTGCAGAATTGAACAGCACAAGTGCAAGGGTCCTGGATTTCAGTAGTGCAGATTTTATAAAGATGGGTGAATGCCTCAGGGATGACCTGGTGGGTGGGTTGACCTTGGTGGGGTGGAGGAACAGTGGGCAAAGATAAAAGGAAGCATAGTAAAGGCAACAAACCTCTGTGTCAAACAAGGGAGCAAAAGGAAGAGGAAAAAGAGATCGCTATGGTTCTTGAAAGAGATGGCTGAAAAGGTAAAGGCTAAAAGGGTAGCATTCTGAAGATATAAGGAGGCACAGAGGGAGGGGAGGGAGGATGATAGGGAGGTGTATCAGGAGAAACAGACTGAAGCAGTAAGGAGAGCAAAGGTATAAACTGAAGAGAGAATAGCCCAGAAGGTAACAGTAGGGGACAAGACATTTTTAGGTATGTAAGTGAAAAGAGGAAGACCAGGGGTGGGATTGTAAGTGTAACAGCCCCTCTTGTCTCACTCACCTGGGCTGCCCCGGAGCCCTCAGGGTCCTCAACATACTTTCCCAAGGGGGCTGGGCCTGAGTCCTGGCCGGATCACCAGTGGTGACTTAGTGCCTCCACCTGGGGCAATGGTACGGCCTCCTGTGGGCAAGACAGGTTACCACCCCCCAAGAACAATGATATATCCCCTTAGTGATTGACCCTTCTGGCACAGTTAGATCAACACTCCCACCACGCAACAACGATAACAAAGCACAAAGCACAAACACTTATGTAAGATGGCAAACAGTAAACCCTCTTTATTTAAAATTATCTGAGACAGAAGAGGTGAGGGCTACTCCATCGAGCCTCCACATAATCAGGCACACAACTCACTATGAGCTCCCCCCCTTCCCTGGGTACACCCAGAACAATCCCAGATGGTGGGTACCTCACCATTCTCAGTTGCGGGCCTGCAGCCTCTCGTTGGGACCCATGCAGAGAAACACAGGTTCAAGAAAAATTAGTCTGTCATTGGGGGTGGGGCTCTTCCCCAACCCTCCTAGCTGATGCAAACAAAGAATCCCCAGAGCTGCAGCTCGGGGTACTCACGGCTTCCCCAGGAGGATGATGGTCTCCCTGATTCAAGGATATGCTCAGAGGGTGGAGGAGGCACTGTTCTTCACCAGCCTGGCCTTTCCAGCTTCACCCATGGGCCTTTGTATACAGTATTCACCAGACTGGCCTGTTCATCCTTCTACCTCTCTGGTTTCTACTGCAGCAGCGGATTCACACTGAAGACACAGGGTGGATCAGCTTCCCCTCAGCCAGACCTGGGCTAGTGGCCACTCAGCTTTCAGGGCTCTCCCCTGGCTGGAATTCAAGGGCCCCTCCGTGGAGCAGTCCCCAAAGCCAGAGGCTCACTTTAATTGTCTCTTCCAGTCTGGTCCCTAAGCTAAAGCTACCAACAGTCCCTATTTTCCCAGGACAGTCCCTATTTTAAGCAGCATGTCCTAGTGTCCCCACAAGTTTTGCAAAATATCACTTTTGTCCCTTTTTTTTGCATACTTGTCCCAGTTTTGTCTCTTTTTTTTTTTTGCTGACTGCTAATCCATGAGTGACCGTTATTTCAGTACCACTGTGGCGCTACTCAGGCTGGATAGCAGTTTGCAACTTTAACCCCTGCGCCTGTGTTGCACTGCAAGCATGTCAATGGGAGCACAGTAAAGCATGTTCCTTCCTGTTAGATTAGACTGGGTAGTAGTGCAGACAGGCACAAGTGGACATCTGCCTGCCAGCAGCTGAGAGGGACTCCAGACAGAGAACAGACTGGCAGCAGGGAACTAAGCTACCCGAACCTGATCAGCTGTAGGGAGGTGTGTGAAAACAATCTGGTGAGGTGGAGGGAGTCACTGAAGTGGAGTTTGCTCAGCGAATAAGGTGAATGTGAGTGGGTTGGATGGGGCTGTCAGGAAGAGCAATACATGTAGCTTGAATATCTGATCACAATTTAACGCAGGTTTGCTTCTAATGAACTTTCTGTACATCATGATTTGGAACTTGCTGCAGCAGAATGATGTATTGTTCTAATCTGAATGTTTGCTACTGGTATTACTGTGGGGCGGCATGGCCAGAGCAAGCAGCAAAATACAACTGATTGTGCGCAGCATTGTCTGTGGTGGTGCCCGTGGGAGTGACGCAGTGGGGGGGGTCATGGTCAGAATGGACCGTCCCAGCTTAAGAGTAGGGTCCAAAGGTGGTAAACGGGATAGGAAATTGGTTAGAGGACAGGTGATGGAGGGTGGTGGTAAATGGAGTTCACTCCGAGGACGGGAGGGTGACCAGCGAGGTGCCTCAGGGATCAGTGTTGGGACTGGTCCTCTTTAATGTCTTTATAAGTGACATTGCAGAGTAGCTGGAAGGGAAGGTGTGCATCTTTGTGGATGACACCAAAATCTCTAATAGGGTGGACACTCCGGGGGTGGTGGAAAGGATGATCTAAGAAAACTAGTGGTGTGGTCACGAGTAAGGCAGCTGGGTTTCAATGCCAAAAAGTGCAAAATAATACACTTAGGGCACAGAAATCCAGGGGTGGAGTACAAAATGGGTGGAGTGTTACTGATGACCACCAAGCAGGAAAGAGACCTGTGGGCAATCATATCGGATGACCTGAAGGTTGTCAGGCAATGCAGCAAAGCTGTAGAGAGAGTTAGTGGAATGCTAGAGTGCATTGAAAGGGGCATTGTCACAGAAAGAGGGAGGTGGTGTTGCCTCTGTATAGATTGCTGGTAAGGTAGGCAAAATTTTATTTTTATACATTTAATATATCATTTGGACAAAAGTCCACTTTACAAGACAGACCAAACCTACCGTACTGTGTCCAGTTCTGGAGACCATATCACCAAAAGGACATAGACAGAATGGAGGCAGTCCACAGGGGGGCAACTAAAATGGTGAAGGGTCTGCATCAAAAGCCCTATAAGGGGAGACTAAAGGACCTCAGTATGCATACCCTGGAACGACACTAGGTCAGAAGACTGCCAATAATAACAGTGTGGTCAGGAACCCTGCGGAAAAAACAGAGTTGATTTTGTTTTTGTGGGGAGCTCCTCCCCCTGTACCCCCTCAATATGGAGGGCTGTACCCCCTGCACCCCCCCGGACTAAAGGATTATCACTCTGGGGAGAGTGGATTATGGGGAAAGTTAAAATTTGTGGGGCTGTGGAATACTGTTTCCAAAGGCCCCATGTAAAAAATACTAAGTCCCGAGTGCACAAAAAGGTTAGAGACCAGGATTAGAACCCTGGTCTTTATTACTGCTGGCTGAACTGCTTGATGCCCCAGCCCTCCACACCATGGGAGCAGCTCAACCAGCCTCTTGGATCCTGGTGCCCTTGTGTCCCATAAGTACCATGGACAGCAACCAGGGGAGCGCTTACTGAAAGCACTGTAAATCCCCTCTCGCTGTCCATGTTAGTGCTACAGGGACTCTCTTGACTGGCGCTGTTCCTGTAGCACTATTCTAATCAGGCACCCCCGGAACAGAGGAGGAAGGGGGATATGACAGAGACCATTATCTCACTGAGGTAAATAAGGTGCAGGAGGGAAGTACTTTTCAGAAGACAAGGTTCTCAAGAACAAGGGGACCTGCTATGAAGCTGGAGGGTGTAGATTCAGGAGAGATGTGGGGAAGCACTTCCTCACAGAAAGAGTGGTGGATTCCAGGAATAGTCTTCCAGTGGAGGTGGTGGGGGCAAGACAGTGGTGGGGTTCAGGAACGCATGCAATAAGCACAAGAGAATCATAGTGGAAAGTAAGGGGGGCAGAAAGAGCTGTAGATCAGGCATGGTACTGCAGGTAGGGAGAAATGGACTGACTGGATGGTAGGCATCCTTATCTGCCATCAAATTCTCTGTTTCATGTTTCTATGTAGACAATTGGTCCCACCTGTGTAGACTGTATGGACCAATGATCTTTTTCGGCCAACATTTTTTATGTTTTTTTGTAAGAGATCATCCATTTTACGTTAAACGCGGCATGCGCAAGAGCGTTGGGAAAGGAAATACTTTGGGATGTGTGCCTCCTGTTCAATCCACTGCTCCGTTGAGCAGGCGTGGCGTCCTGCACTAATGGGTGCAGGAGCTGTGTATGACAGCAGTGGTCTTCGCTCAAAGAAAAACACCGCTGTCACACACAGCGCTGGTAGGCCTCACGCCCAAAGCTTTGGTGCCACGCTTGGAGCCACGCCAGTGTGGCAACGCCTTGCATCCTTCTCTGTCACGGGGTGCCCAATCCCTGTTGGCTCCATCGCCCCCAAAGGCCCCCAAAGCTTTGGTGCCACGCTGGGAGCCCAGCCCAGTGTGGCAAACGCCCCACGCTTTTTTTTTTTAAACCTGAAAATAAAAACGGTCCGACAGCGCTTCTCCCAGCCCCTCCCACAACCCGCACCCACCCACTGCGCACCCTGCCTCCCCACACCCCCCTCACCCCATACTTACTCCGGAGCTCGAAGTGCGACGATCTTTGGGGACCGGGAACACGCCTGCACTCTTCAAAGCTGACTGCTAACAGAGGAAATGCCGGTAGGCTGTATAATGGGCTAGATAGGGAGTTTCAATTTATTGTTATCTGGTAGAGTTTGATTTTGCATCACTACGATGGATGGACCCTTCATGATGATGTCAGCTGTCATGGCGTGAGCCCAGGCCGGCGGGTGATTTCGCGAGTCACTGCATGAAATCACCCCTTCAGGCCCAAAAACGCCATGACAGTGACATCATTCATGAGAAGGGGTCCCAAAACCCCATGTTGAAAATTTGTGCAAAAATTCCTAAAATGACTGTTTTACGACCGTGCGTTGCGCAGTTCCTACGCAGGCTCGTAAGTTTGCAATTTTCAATATTTTCACTCCAGATTTAACATTGCTATTTTACCACACCTCCTTATGAGCAGTACAGCTGTCATTTTTCACATCCTGCCCAAAACGTAGCTCGCTTCATGTAGCGCATAATGGCGCAGTCGGTGTGCAAATCAATGTATGGAACACATTAAGAAAATCACAGTGACACTGTTCATTAGCAGAGGTCTTAAAATGGCTATGTTGAAAATTTGGTGAAAGAATTCTAAAATGACTGCTTTACAGCATGCGCTATGCAGTTCCTAGCACGCTTGTAGGTTTGAATTTCAATATTTCCACTCCAGACTTTCAACATTGCCATTTCACCACAACTTCTTATGAGCAGTACAGCTGTCATTTTTCACATCTCACCCAAAACGTGTTTCCGCCCATGTAGCGCACAATGGCGTAGTCGGTGTGCGAAATCAATGTATGGGACACATTAAGAAAATCACAGTGACACTGTTCATGAGCAGAGGTCTTAAAATGGCTAGGTTGAAAATTTGGTGAACAAATTCCTAAAAATGACTGTTTTACGAGTGTGCGTTATGCAGTTCCTACACACGCCATACGCTTATGCGAATTTTCAATATTTTCACTAGATTTAACATTGCCATTTTACCACACCTCCTCATGAGCAGTACAGCTGTCATTTTTCACATCCTGCCCAAAACATGTTTCCGCCCCTCTAGTGCACAATGGCGCAGTCGGTGTGTGAAATCAATGTATGGGACACAGTAAGAAAATCACAGTGACACTGTTCCTTAGCAGAGTTTTTAAAATGGCAATGTTGAAAATTTGGTGCAAAAATTCCTTAAAATGACTGTTTTACGAGTGTGCATTGCGCAGTTCCTATGCAGGCTCGTAAGTTTGCAAAGTTTCAATATTTTCACTCCAGATTTTCAACATTGCCATTTTACCACACCTCCTTATGAGCAGTACAGCTGTCATTTTTCACATCCTGTCTAAACGTGTTTCACCATGTAGCTATTAATGGCGCAGTCGGTGCTAAATCAAAGTATGGGACACATTAAGAAAATCACAGTGACACTGTTCATTAGCAGAGGTCTTAAAACGGCTATGTTGAAATTTGTGAAATAATTCCCAAAATGACTGCTTTACGAGCATGCGTTGCGCAGTTCCTAGGCACTGCAGGTTTGCGAATTTTCAATATTTCCACTCCAGACTTTCAACATTACCATTTCACCACACCTTCTTATGAGCAGTACAGCTGTCATTTTTCACATCTCACCCAAAACGTGTTTCCGCCCATGTAGCGCACAATGGCACAGTTGGTGTGCAAAATCAGTGTATGGGACACATTAAGAAAATCACAGTGACACTGTTCATGAGCAGAGGTCTTAAAATGGCTAGGTTGAAAATTTGGTGAACAAATTCCTAAAAATGACTGTTTTACGAGTGTTCATTGCGCAGTTCCTATGCATGCTCATAAGTTTGTGAATTTTCAATATTTTCACTCCAGATTTTCAACATTACCATTTTACTACACCTCCTTATGAGCAGTGCAGCTGTCATTTTTCACATCTTGCCCAAAACGTGTTTCCACCTATGTAGCGCACAATGGCACAGTCGGTGTGCGAATTCAGTGTATGGGACACATTAAGAAAATCATAGTGTCACTGTTCATGAGCAGAGATCTTAAAATGGTTATGTTGAAAATTTGGTGAAAAAATTCCTAAAAATGACTGTTTAACGGGCGTGCGTTGCACAGTTCCCACGTACGCTCGTAGGTTTGCAAATTTTCAATAGTTCCACTCCAGATTTTCAACATTGCCATTTTACCACACCTCCTTATGAGCAGTACAGCTGTCATTTTTCACATCCTGCCCAAAACGTGTTTCCGCCCATGTAGCGCACAATGGCGCAGTCGGTGTGCGAAATCAATGTATGGAACACATTAAGAAAATCACAGTGACACTGTTCATTAGCAGAGGTCTTAAAATGGCTATGTTGAAAATTTGGTGAAAGAATTCCTAAAAATGACTGCTTTACGAGCATGCGTTGAGCAGTTCCTAGGCACGCTTGTAGGTTTGAGAATTTTCAATATTTCCACTCCAGACTTTCAACATTGCCATTTCACCACAACTTCTTATGAGCAGTACAGCTGTCATTTTTCACATCTCACCCAAAACGTGTTTCCGCCCATGTAGCGCACAATGGCGCAGTCGGTGTGCGAAATCAATGTATGGGACACATTAAGAAAATCACAGTGACACTGTTCATGAGCAGAGGTCTTAAATGGCTAGGTTGAAAATTGGTGAACAAATTCCTAAAATGACTGTTTTACTTAGTGTGCTGCTATGTTCCTACACGCTCATTACGCTAGTTACTTTTAATATTTCACTCCAGATTTTCAACATTGCCATTTTACCACACCTCCTCATGAGCAGTACAGCTGTCATTTTTCACATCCTGCCCAAAACATGTTTCCGCCCCTGTAGTGCACAATGGCGCAGTCGGTGTGTGAAATCAATGTATGGGACACTGTAAGAAAATCACAGTGACACTGTTCCTTAGCAGAGTTTTTAAAATGGCAATGTTGAAAATTTGGTGCAAAAATTCCTAAAAATGACTGTTTTACGAGTGTGCATTGCGCAGTTCCTATGCAGGCTCGTAAGTTTGCAAAGTTTCAATATTTTCACTCCAGATTTTCAACATTGCCATTTTACCACACCTCCTTATGAGCAGTACAGCTGTCATTTTTCACATCCTGCCAAAAACGTGTTTCCGCCCATGTAGCGCACAATGGCGCAGTCGGTGTGCGAAATCAAAGTATGGGACACATTAAGAAAATCACAGTGACACTGTTCATTGGCAGAGGTCTTAAAACGGCTATGTTGAAAATTTGGTGAAATAATTCCCAAAAATGACTGCTTTACGAGCATGCGTTGCGCAGTTCCTAGGCACGCTTGTAGGTTTGCGAATTTTCAATATTTCCACTCCAGACTTTCAACATTACCATTTCACCACACCTTCTTATGAGCAGTACAGCTGTCATTTTTCACATCTCACCCAAAACGTGTTTCCGCCCATGTAGCGCACAATGGCACAGTTGGTGTGCAAAATCAGTGTATGGGACACTTTAAGAAAATCACAGTGACACTGTTCATGAGCAGAGGTCTTAAAATGGCTAGGTTGAAAATTTGGTGAACAAATTCCTAAAAATGACTGTTTTACGAGTGTTCATTGCGCAGTTCCTATGCATGCTCATAAGTTTGTGAATTTTCAATATTTTCACTCCAGATTTTCAACATTACCATTTTACTACACCTCCTTATGAGCAGTGCAGCTGTCATTTTTCACATCTTGCCCAAACGTAGTTTCCACTATGTAGCGCATAATGGCACAGTCGGTGCTGTATTCAGTGTATGGGACACTATTAAGAAAATCATAGTGTCACTGTTCATGAGCAGAGATCTTAAAATGGTTATGTTGAAAATTTGGTGAAAAATTCCAAAATGACTGTTTAACGGGCGCATGCTGCACAGTTCCCACGCGCATCAGAGGGTTTGCAAATTTTCAATAGTTCACTCCAGATTTTCAACATTGCCATTTTACCACACCTCCTTATGAGCAGTACAGCTGTCATTTTTCACATCCTGCCCAAAACGTGTTTCCGCTTCATGAACGATACAATGGCGCAGTCGGTGTGCAAATCAATGTATGGGACACATTAAGAAAATCACAGTGACACTGTTCATTAGCAGAGGTCTTAAAATGGCTATGTTGAAAATTCGGTGAAATAATTCCTAAAAATGACTGCTTTACGAGCATGCGTTGCGCAGTTCCTAGGCACGCTCGTAGGTTTGCGAATTTTCAATATTTCCACTCCAGACTTTCAACATTGCCATTTCACCACACCTTCTTATGAGCAGTACAGCTGTCATTTTTCACATCTCACCCAAAATGTGTTTCCACCCATGTAGCGCACAATGGCGCAGTCGGTGTGCAAAATCAATGTATGGGACACATTAAGAAAATCACAGTGACACTGTTCATGAGCAGAGGTCTTAAAATGGCTAGGTTGAAAATTTGGTGAACAAATTCCTAAAAATGACTGTTTTACGAGTGTGCGTTATGCAGTTCCTACACACGCTCATACGTTTACGAATTTTCAATATTTTCACTCCAGATTTTCAACATTGCCATTTTACCACACCTCCTCATGAGCAGTGCAGCTGTCATTTTTCACGTCCTGCCCAAAACATGTTTCCACCCATGTACGCACAATGGCACAGTCGGTGTGCAAACTCAATGTACGGGACACATTAAGAAAATCACAGTGACACTGATCATGAGCAGAGGTCTTAAAATGGCTGTGTTGAAAATTTGGTGAAAATATTCCTAAAAATGACTGTTTTACAAGTCTGCATTGCACAGTTCCTACGCACGCTTGTAAGTTTGCGAATTTTCAATATTTTCACTCCAGATTTTCAACATTGCCATTTTACCACACCTCCTCATGAGCAGTACAGCTGTCATTTTTCACATCCTGCCCAAAACATGTTTCCGTCCATGTAGCGCACAATGGCGCAGTCGGTGTGCGAACTCAATGTATGGGGCACATTAAGAAAATCATAGTATCACTGTTCATGAGCAGAGATCTTAAAATGGTTATGTTGAAAATTTGGTGAAAAATTCCTAAAAATAACTGTTTTACGAGCATCGTTATGCAGTTCATGCACGCTCGTAAGTTGCTGAATTTTCAATATTTTCACTCCAGATTTTCAACATTGCCATTTTACCACACCTCCTTATGAGCAGTACAGCTGTCATTTTCACATCCTGCCCAAAACATGTTTCCGCCCTGTAGTTCCAATGGCGCAGTCGGTGTGCGAAATCAATGTATAGGACACAGTAAGAAAATCACAGTGACACTGTTCATTAGCAGAGTTTTAAAATGGCAGTGTTGAAAATTTGGTGAAAATTCCTAAAAATGACTGTTTTAGCGGGCATGCGTTGCACAGTTCCCACGCTGCGCTAAAGGTTTTTGAATTTTCAATGGTTCCACTCAGATTTTCAACATTGCCATTTTACCACACCTCCTTATGAGCAGTACAGCTGTCATTTTTCACATCCTGCCCAAAACGTGTTTCCGCCCATGTAGCGCACAATGGCACAGTCGGTGTGCGAACTCAGTGTATGGGACACATTAAGAAAATCACAGTGACACTGTTCATAAGCAGAGGTCTTAAAATGACTGTGTTGAAAATTTGGTGAAAAATTCATTAAAATGACTGTTTTACGAGTCTCCGTTGCGCAGTTCCTACACACGCTCATAAGTTTACGAATTTTCAATATTTTCACTCCAGATTTTCAACATTGCCATTTTACCACAGCTCCTCATGAGCAGTATAGCTGTCATTTTTCACATCCTGCCCAAAACATGTTTCCGCCCATGCAGCGCACAATGGCACAGTCGGTGTGTGAACTCAATGTATAGGACACATTTCCAAAATCACAGTGACACTGTTCATGAGCAGAGGTCTTAAAATGGCTGTGCTGAAAATTTGGTGAAAAATTCATTAAAATGACTGTTTTACGAGTCTCCGTTGCGCAGTTCCTACACACGCTCGTAAGTTTACAAATTTTCAATATTTTCACTCCAGATTTTCAACATTGCCATTTTACCACAGCTCCTCATGAGCAGTATAGCTGTCATTTTTCACATCCTGCCCAAAACATGTTTCCACCCATGTAGCGCACAATGGCGCAGTCGGTGTGCGAACTCAATGTATGGGACACATTAAGAAAATCACAGTGACACTGTTCATGAACAGAGGTCTTAAAATGGCTATGTTGAAAATTTGGTGAAAAAATTCCTAAAAATGACTGTTTTATGAGTGTTCATTGCGCAGTTCCTATGCACGCTCGTAAGTTTGCGAGTTTTCAATATTTTCACTCCAGATTTTCAACATTGCCATTTTACTACACCTCCTTATGAGCAGTGCAGCTGTCATTTTTCAAATCTTGCCCAAAACGTGTTTCCGCCCATGTAGCGCACAATGGCACAGTCAGTGTGTGAACTCATTGTATGGGACACATTAAGAAAATCACAGTGTTACTGTTCATGAGCAGAGATCTTAAAAATGGCTATGTTGAAAATCTGGTGAAAAAATTCCTAAAAATAACTGTTCTACGAGCGTGCGTTGTGCAGTTCCTACGCACGTTCGAGTTTGCGAATTTTCAGTATTTTCATTCCAGATTTTCAACATTGCCATTTTACCACACCTCCTTATGAGCAGTACAGCTGTCATTTTTCACATCCTGCCCAAAATGTGTTTCCACCCATGTAGTGCACAATGGCACAGTCGGTGTGCAAAATCAATGTATGGGACACAGTAAGAAAATCACAGTGACACTGTTCATTAGCAGAGTTTTTAAAATGGCAATGTTGAAAATTTGATGAAAAAATTCCTAAAAATGACTGTTTTACGAGCATGCGCTGCACAGTTCCCACGCACACTCGTAGGTTTGTGAATTTTCAATATTTCCACTCCAGATTTTCAACATTGCCATTTTACCACACCTCCTTATAAGCAGTATAGCTGTCATTTTTCACATCCTGCCCAAAACGTGTTTCCGCCCATGTAGCACACAATGGCGCAGTCGGTGTGCGAACTCAATGTATGGGACACATTAAGAAAATCACAGTGACACTGTTCATGAGCAGAGGTCTTAAAATGGCTATGTTGAAAATTTGGTGAAAAAATTCCTAAAAATGACTGTTTCACGAGCGTGCGTTGCTCAGTTCCTACGCACGCTCGTAAGTTCGCAAATTTTCAATATTTGCACTCCAATGACTTCCAAATGCCTAAACAGTACATAGAAGCAAGCAACATTCGGCTTTGACAAATGCTTGTTTTTGCTGCAAGGGTAGCCAGATTAATACATTTCCTTGTCAGGACATCTTTGCAGTCCTGCGGGTACTTCCCAAAGAAAAAGAAATGTGGGTCAATATTTATATTCGATGAAATTATTTGTTGAAGGGCTTCTTGGAAGTGGGTTAGAAAAGGTTGAAGTACCTTACAGGTCTAAAATATGTGGCCCAGTGTAGCTATGGTATATCCACACTGCCTCCAACATTTTGCCCTCTTAGAAGGGTTGTATTTCTGAACCACTGCAGGAGCTCTAAAATATCTTACTGAAAATTTCCAGGCAAACTCCTTCCATCGTCCAGAACCAACGCCCTTCTGCATTGTTTCTAAGTGTCTTTCCCATTGTGACGATGGCACTTCCAACCCCAGGTCCTTTTGCCATGCCAACCTAATATTATTTAATGAACTTTCCTTCAAGGACCGTTGGCCCTTATAAAGAACTGAAATCACATGGGGGGGGGGGCACCAGCCTTTTATCTACCATCCCTATAAAAAATTCCAAGAGCGCAGGGAGGGGAGAGTCTCTCCACTTTTCCGCCCCAAGAGTGTTAAGATGGTCTTTAGTCTGGAAATATCTAAACCTCTCTGCATAAGCAATGCCATATTTTTTGACTAAATCTGTTAGTGGTAGAATTATACCCTGAGGCATAAAATGGTATACCAAATGCAGACCCCACCTTTGCCATTTATGAAATCCCTTGTCTCTCTTGGCCGGGGTAAAGGAGCCCGTATAGGGCAAGGAGAGCAAAGCAGATCTCCAGCCTGTGAGCTCCTGAGATGACAATACTTTTTGCCAACACTTTAATGTGGAGTAGGTATATGGGTTAATTATTCTCTTCAGTTTTATTTCTGAAGGACAATACAGTAGGGTGTGGTACACATTCCCATGTTACTTCTCCTGGCCCTCCAGTAACTTCCACCTGGCTATTTAGTTCACATCAAGCCAATACAGAGACATTCTAATCTGGGTAGCTAGGTGATACAGTTTGAGGTTGGGTAAAGACATTCCTCCCTGCTGTTTAGAGAGCTGTAATGTGGAGAGGCTAATCCTTGGCCTCTGATTTGCCCAGATATATGCATATATTTTTCTTTGCATTGTCCTATAAAATGCTTCTGGTATCTGTATCAGGAAGGTCTGGGCCAAATAAAGGAAACAAGGGAGAACCACCATCCTGATGTATTCAATTCTCTGATATAGAGACAAGGGGAGAGTTCTCCATTTTTCTAATTCAGCAAATGTTTCAGCCATAAAGGGGGTATAGTTTGAGGAAAAAAGGTCAGTATGTGAGATTCTAATCTGTACTCCTAGGTACTTAATATTTTTCAAGACCCAGCGAAAAGGGAATTTGCTTCTCATTTGTATTGATGGATTATAATTCAAAGCCAGAACTTCTGTCTTAGAGAGGTTGACCCTGTATCCTGATATATCTCCGAATCTATTTAATAATTCCCAAAGATGGGAAAGGGAAATCTCAGGATCTGTCATATATATTAAGAGATCATCCATGTATAAAGCCAGCTTATGAGTCTCTGCTCCAACCTTCACCCCCTTTAGTCCTTCGTCCTGTCTTAAGGCCTGGGCCAAGGGTTCTAAGTAAATTGCAAATAATAGGGGGATGGGGGCACCCCTGTCTGGTGCCTCAAGATAGTGAAATAGGGCTAGAAAATGAACCATTTATTCTAATATAAGCTCTGGGACTTGAATACATTAATTTTATCATTTTGATAACAGATTGTGGTATTCCCATCCTCCCCATCACCGCCCACAGAAAAGGCCACTCGACACAATCGAACGCCTTCTTTGCGTCCAGAGAAAGCAGGAGAAATGGAGACCCAGTGCTCCCCACCCATTGCAGCAAATGCAGTGTTCTTTTTATATTATCCTGTGTTTGACGGCCCAGGACAAAACCAGTCTGATACAAGTTTATTTTCTGAGGCAGAAAGGTTTCAAACCTTTTTGAGAGTATGGTGGTGAATATTTTATAATCTATATTGAGAACAGAGATAGGTCTGTATGAAGAGCAAGATGTGTTATCTTTATCCGGTTTTGGTATACTGACTATGTAGGCATACCGCCAGGAATCTGGGGTTGCTCCACCCATTTGAACACTTCTGAGGGCCGCTAATAGGGTGGGGGACAGGTCCTTTCTAAATGTCTTGTAAAAGTCACCTGTATATCTGTCGGGACCAGGGCTCTTATATGACTTCAGGGCCGATATTGCTTGATTCAACTCCGCAGCTGAGATTGGCTGTTTCAGGAACTGCTTCTGTTCTTCTGATATCACTGGGAGGTCAAGACCTTCCAAGAAGGCCTCAATCCCCAGTGTGCCCTCCCCTTTTTCTGTTTTGTATAGGGAACTGTAGAAAGTTTGAAAAACTTGTTCTATCTTTTTGGGATGAGTAACTAATTTCTTTGAAGTTGGGTCTCTAACTTGGATTATATTGGATCGAGTCTTATGCTGCCTAAGTCTGTGAGCTAGTAACCGAGTAGCCCTAAGGCCACCTTCGTAGTATTTCTGTCTGATATATTGTAGGGCTTGTTTCGTACATATGTCTAAGATCACCTGGATTTGTTCTTTGGTTGCATGTAAAAGGGGCATGATCCCCTCATCTCCTGCAGCATGCTGAGCCTGCAGATCTTTAAATTTTTGTTGAAGCTTATTTAAACGCAACTTTTGCTGTTTTTTGTAAAAAGCTGCATATTTTATTATATCACCCCTCAGGACAACTTTAAAGGTGTCCCATAAGGTACCATCCGTTGTCCCTTGTACATTATTTTTGGAGAGAATCTGTTTGATTTTCATTTGTATCATTTCTCTAAAATCCTTTATATTTAAAAGGAAGTTGTTGAATTTCCACAAGGTATTGATTTTTTCCGGTTCCCAGGTCATATTAAGGGTTATAATTGAATGGTCAGACAGTACCGTGGATGTATGTGTACATCCCTGTATTTTATATAAATGCTCCTTAGATACGTGTATGTAATCTATTCGGGTATACACTTTATGAGGAGCAGAGAAATGTGTGTTCTCTCTTTTATTAGGATGTAGGTATCTCCAGACATCCACCCACTGTGCTCCTGAAAGATAGTCCTGCACTGCCCTCTGTGCTGGGAATTTTTTAAGGGATTTAATATTAGATGTATCCAATTGTGAAGTAGTCCGATTATGGTCCCCTCCCATTATCAGCACACCCTTACATATTTCCATAATCTTTTGAAACAGTATTTTTCTCACTTCAGGCCCTGAACCAGGGGGAACATATAAGGAGGCAAGGTTGATATCCTGTCCCTCCAGCTGCCCCACTGCAATAGCAAGCCTTCCCTCAGGGACCACATATGAGTTTGTCAGGTGGAAAAGGTTATTTTTAGGAACCATAACCACCGCCCCCCTTCTTTTCCCCTTCCCGAAAACAGAGGTTATTATGGTGGAGAATCCAAATTTGGAAAGTTTTTGATGTTCTTTCTTATTTAAATGGCTCTCCTGCAATAACAAGAATGAGGGTTTCAGTTTCTTAAGGGAGGTAATGACCCTATATTTTTTTATTGGGTTATTTAACCTATAAACATTATGAGAGTTTACCGAAATTGTGGAGGCTTTAGCCATTAAACAGGGACATGTTATGTAGGGCTATCCTGAGCGGCGTTGATTGAAATTCTATTACAGGGATCCTGACTTGTACTATTTGTATAGGAACAGGGGGGCATCTTTTACATTCAAACATTTTGTATCTCCCAGCAGCAATGTACCATATCTCCCATTGTGTGACTCCAATTCTTAGGCAATCAGTTGAAGAACTGAAATTCAGTGCAAGTACATTTCCAAAATTAACATAAAAGGTAACTATAACAAGTTTTAACTCGTGAAACCTATTTACATTAGTACTTCCAAAAAAAGAGGGTACAAAAACGAACCCTCTAAGAGAAGGAACTGCAGTACAAAATTCGGGCTGGGTCCCTAAGGGAGGAATTGTGACCCAAAAATTAGTCAGGCCTCCCGGATCCCTCCAAACTTCAGGATCAAATAAAAGGTACGTCACCCATTGTGGGAAAACAATTAAAAAAAATAGTAGGATCATTCTCCCTGAGAGCTGCCCCGAGAGGGCAGAAACTGAAAAGCTGCCCAGGAGTACCCCCAAAATACAATTTCTCAGTACAACCCAAACATGCTAATTAACTTAGTGCACTGTGGGGCTCTAAGCAGCTTAAAACATCTGTGCATTAATGATTAAATTGAATGCACTGTACTAAGTCACAGCCAAACAACATGGTTGAGGACAGAACAACACCTGCAAGTGAACAAAAGCTGCTTTTATTTTTCTTTTCACTATGTAATTTATTATAATTGCAGTGAGGAAAGCTATGCCTCTCCATTTTTCTGCACCTCTGATTACCCCCAGTTAAACCGGGGCACGAAATAAACAGCTGCATTTTGTGCAGATCGCTAATCCGATTCAGGTGTTCAGCTGTTGACCCTCAAGTTCTGCTCCTTTGGGGGGATTGTATGGTTTCTCTGATTTCCTGCAGTGATCGAAAGCCTCTCTGTTTGTTTGTTCCTCCTCATCTGTTTACATTTCTCTGCCATTTCGAGTGGTGGGGATGCTTTTCTTGTGGCGCGGGACCGGACGACTGGAAATTCCATCCTCTCTTCTTTAGTTCTGGTTGAATCTCCTTGAGAGTTGTGTATACTTTATTACCAGTGTCCCAGAACGACATGTAAGTTTGTGGGATAAGGTATCTGGAAAGGGATCCCATGTTCTTTCAGGACTTTCAGGATCGGTGTGTATGCTGCCCTTTTTCACATGATCTCCGTAGGGTAATCATTGTCAAACAGCAGCCTGGATGAGTTATAGGTGACAACTTTTTTAGACCAAACTGCTCTCAACACCGTTTCCTTATCCCTATAACTGGAACATTTTAGAACAATTGGCCGTGGTCTTGCTGCTTGATCTGGGGGTTTTCGCATTAGGGCTCTGCGTGCTCTCTCAGTTCTAAACTGGAATGTTAAGGGGAGATCCAAGACGTCCCAGAGTAGGTCTGTCAGGAAGTCTTCCATTCTACCAGACTCAGAATCCTCTGGGAGACCATATATACGAAGGTTATCCTTTCTAGACCGAGCTTCCAAATCTAATATTTTTTCTTGAAATGCCTCTTGCTGATCCACAAAAAAATCTACAGCTTGGTGAAGGCATTGGGTCTCCTCTGCCATCTCACCCGCTACAGCCTCCGAGCATTCCAGTCTCTCTTCCACCTTCATAAGTCTGGTCTGTAGTGCAGAAAATTATATTTTATTTTCTGCCCGGAATGCCCTTATTTCTTCCAAGAGCATCTCAAAACAGGAGCGAGATAGCCTCTCACCCTCTCTGTCTTGGTCCCTGGCCATGCTGCTTGCTGGGGATACACTGCGGCTGGAGGTAGGCCATCTTTGGGATCTGGTTGCATCCGCTCTCCCTCTGTGCCTTTCCGAGCACAGTTTCACTAAATCTTTACCCCCTGACATTATTTCAATAGTTTCCGTGTACTTTTCGGATCTCCTTCATTGAATTAAGGAGTTTTGACAATCGGGTTATGCTGGAGCTCCTTTCCTATGCAGCCATTCAGGATGGTGATGGCACCGGAAGTCCCCAAGACCCCCACTCCTGATCAGAAATCAGATTAGAAAGTTGGCTGAAAAAAATTTTTGTTGTTACATTTGAGCCCATGAGAGGGTACACAGATTTGTTTTTTGTTGGTGTTTCCCATATGCAGTAGCACCTATCATTTAGAATCCCATTTATAGTTTGTGAATGTGCAAATGAGAGCAGCTAACAGTGGATAAGGTCTGAAACGGGAGAAGTAAAACTTTATCATTTAACTAGCTCCCCACCAGTTACCTGCATATTTGCTTTGGCACCACACCTTAATTAAACCTATTTTGGGCTAATGCAATCAATATCAAGGTAATCCGTTTGAGGGAGATGCAGTTTGGGGTAGAGACCCACCGGATGGGTAGTCTACTTCACAGCAGGGCCCTGATGTGAATACCAAAAGATCACCACTCCTTTTGAAATCAAATAAGTAAGCAAAACGAAAAGAAGTACCAATCATAACATAACATTTTATGAATTGAAATAAAAAAGACAGACCACTTTATGCATAGTGTAGCAGGTGCCTTCACCATCAAGTTAGAATTCCATAGCCAGCAACTATCACACCAGAACTAAATCACATGCAGAAAAATCTCCTCATAACATGGAACCATAATATACACAAGTTACAACAAGTCTTCACCAAAAGCATGAATTACAATAGCTCCCTCATAAAGAGTGCTGTTCTAAAACAACAAGAATAAAAAAAAACAGTGAAGAGCTGGTTGCATAAATCTGACGTGCAGGGATGGAGTGACTGTGTGATAACTCATTTATCTGGCACAGTAGCCTGTGACCTCTCGTTACCCTTACGTAAGGATGATGAGTGTTCAGAGGAACTGTATCAGATAAATGAGTTATCACACAGTCACCCCCACATCCCTCCGTTCCTTATAAATAAGGGGTTGGATAACACATTTTAAGGACTATACACTTATTGCAAGTGGACTTTAACCAGTTAAAGCAGGACATCGAAATAACTTGCCTAGTTGAGGACGGTCTTTCGTGGATGTCTGTTAGTGCTGCACCAGATGCAGGTTTTTCAGCTTGGCTAAAATTAAACAGCGGTGTGAGATATAAACTGTAGAACAAAGGTGTGTTCAGAGGGCAATAACATTTTATCTATCATTTACATACTTTACTTTTTAACACTATAAGGCCATAAACTTACCAAACAGCATGGCACGTTACACAGAAGCACAGTGTAATGAAAAAAATAAATAAAACAAATGCTCCTAGTGTACTGTTAACAAGGTAACAGAAGTCCTGAAAGAGAAAGAGAGACACAGATGTAAACTATTTATACTGCAAGAAATACAACAACCATTTCAATAAATTTTAACAAATGGTATCCAAATAACTTACCAAGTTGAGGACAGTCCTTCATGGAGCTCGACTGGTGTCACAACAGACACGGGTTTTCCAATGTGCCTGAAATTAAACAGCATTGTTAGATATGAACTGCAGTAAAAAGGCATGTACGAAACACAGTGACATAGAATTTCTACACACATTATCTTTTCATGTAGCTCTTACTGGTCTAAAACAATAAACTTACAAAAAACTATAGCCAATTACACAGAAAGCACAAATTAAAAGATAGAAGGGGGGAAGGGGCTAATGTAAAATATGGCAACAAAAGTCCTACAAGAGAAAGACAGTCGCAGGTGTACTTGTCATATTACAACTATACCTGACATTTTAATACTGTTAGAGACATGAAGGTTGACGTACCGTATAGAGCTTATTACATGTTCTTTCACTTACCTAATTAGAAAAGAGGCCAAACCCTTGGACAGCTGTGCTGTCTCCTCTTGCCGGGCACGTTTAACTTTCCCCTGCTGGGCACCAGACAGTTTTCTTTTCTGTACAGATTCCATCCTATCAAGGCAAGCATAAAACCAGTTAAAAATCTAGCAGGGCATGCTGCTGTCTGGAAACTACAATATACCTGTATATGTAATTACATATCAATTTACATTTGTGGCATGAGAAACCGCTGCTTTTCCAGTGAGCAAGTTACCAGCTGTGTCAAATGTCTGGATGGAACCCAGAAGTGAATGGCATGTCCTGCACTATGAAAATCAAACTATAGATCTAACTTCTTTTTTTTTTTTAACTCTTTTTCTGCTCCACTGGGTCCTAGGGAACTCTCTCCAGCTTCCTCAGGTCTCTGGGTCACTACCTCCAACCGTGACCGCTAGCTCTCCATTCTCTCGTGCACCCGACACAACCCCCAGATCTGCACCCCTGAAGGAAGAGCCACCCTAACCACCCAGAGTGCTCTATCTAAGTATAGAGCACCAGGCACACGAGTTGGCTGAGGAGAGGAGGAGTGGGTCCAGTGTCTGGAGTGTGGATGTCGGAGGATGAGGAGTCTTCGCCTATCTCCAGGAGTGGTGATTTTCTGCTTTTTCTGTTCTGCCCTCACTCCCACCCCCCTGGCAGAGCTCTGATATGTAATGACACCAGGGAACATCATGTCATGGCTCCACAGCCCTCCACACAAGCCCTGAGCATCGCGGTACCTCTGGTCTCCACCAGAGGTCTTTGCTGTGCTGGGCACGGTCCCTGGAACCCCCCGAGGGAGGAGCGCAGTCCTCCGGACACTTAATCCTCCATCTCCCCTGCCAACCCCCAGTGGCCCAGACTCATTTCCGATGCCAGGTCCATGGCATGGCGAGAGGTGTGGCGTCCAGTGCCTCAACCCTCAGTGCCACCAGGCAGGCCCACGATCTAACTTCTAGAAACACTACAGAAATATATATTTGTCATGATGCAGGTGCAGTTGAGTATCATGCACATACGTGTTAATGCTTTTCTCCTTAGTATTACTTAGCAGCAGTTAACACCATATTTTAGTTAATTATGTTGTAACTAATTCCAGGTAACAGACAGGCAACTGTTAACGAGTTCTGAACTTTAAGAACAAACACACTGACTCACACATTTGGAAGTGCATAATGAGCAGCAAATGACTGTTATTCAGTGAAATAGACTTGGATTACTACTAAGCATTATTCTTTCATTCTATGTTTCTGTATTCATAAATGTGCTGTTGCAGTAAAGCTAAAACATGATTAGTGTGAAGCTAGTGTTTTATGCTTTGTTACTATGGGAAGCTGCCCTTGATAGGAAATGAATTCTTGCTGTGCTGCACTGTTTAATAAAATAAAAAATATCAGTCAGTTGTGCGTACGCGTGTGTGTGTGTGTATGTGTGTTTTATTTCAACATGTTAGAATGCATATTTCTTCACAGGGATCCGATGTTGAGAGACTATGAACTTCACAGTCTGTTTCTGTATTGGGAGTCTGTGTGTGACAAGTTTTGAAAATCTCACGTCACAGACTTGTGATACAACAGTCAGTAAGTTGCAAGGTTCTATGTAGAATAGTGAAATGCTTTCTTCTGTATCCCACACACACTAGGTAAATGTCTTGGCACAGTGCAGTGGTGAGCCAGCAGCTGCAGCATCATAACCCCCCCTTCCCTGAGGTGCTTAGGGCATCACCACAAAAAGTCACAACTGGAACTTGAAGATCATTCTGCACTCTCTCCATCCCCACCTGGAGTGTCTACCCTGTTGCAGAGTTTTGTGTCATCCGTGAAGAGGCAGACCCTCCCCTGAAGCCCCTCTGTTATGTCACTTACATAGATATTAAACAGGAGGGTCCCTAGCACTGACCCCTTGGGGACCCCACTTGTCAAACCTATCTCCCCAGAGTGCACCCCATTTACCACCACCCTCCGTCTCCTACCCTGCAACCAGCTCACTACCCATCTCATTATTTTGTGCCCCACCCCCAGACTCCCAACTAATGGGTCAGCACTGTCCCTTCACTTGCACCAAGTGTCGAAGGCCTTCCTGAAGTCCAGGTAGGCCATATCCACCACCCCACCCTCATCACCTCAGAGAATTCAAACAGGTTTGTCTGACATGACTGACCCTGAGTGAAGCCATGCTGCTGAAAGTCCTGTAGCCCGCCAGATAGCTCACCAATCTTATTTCAACTGCCCGCCTCCTCCCTGCTGCCACTCTTATGAAGTGGCACCACATCCGCCTTCCTCCAGCACTACGGTACCCACCCTGTGTCCAGTGACAAGTTAAAAATACATTCACTATTTGTACAAAAATAAAAACGAGCACAACAGCACAGGTAACACAGTTTACACAGGACAGCCATGTTCAGAGACAACAGGTCATTTTCCACTGGAGTCCTAGTTTTACACATTTTGTAAAAGTCCTCCTGCCAGGTCTGAAATATCATGATTTGGCTGAATCACACTTGAGTACAAGTTCTCCAGGTATGAAACCTCTAGCCCTCATGAACCACAGCATGAGGCAGACAAAATGGACAATACATTTGTATTTTAAACAGTGCCTACAGGGGAGGGCTTTGACGTAGCGGCACTGCTTTCCACCAGTGCTCCCCTACCTCAGTGTTTACAATACCAGGGCCTGAGTAACAGTTCTCTGCTCTACTCTAGGCCGTCACACACCACAGCACCCCCCACACACACCCACCACACTACACCACAGCACACCACCACACAACACCACACCACTAACGAGCAAAACAGTTTCAGTGGCTCAGCAGGTAGCACACTCACTTCTGAGGCTGGGAGATAAGAAGGCTGCAGGTTCTTTTCCCACACCAGGCACTTGGCTTGCACTGCAGGAGGGACTACAGAGGGGTAGCCCCACTTCTGGAGCACATATGGGTTGGGATGGGAGAGGGGCATGAAGTTGTGGATGCTTTAATGCAAGTGCATTTGTTTCATCAAGTTCCAGGCATGCATATTTTAATTCCAAGGTCCATTCTCCCCCGGTGAGTCAGAAGTACAGGTGGAGTAGCTGGGAGGATGGACAGTGGAGGGAAAATATTCAGGCCTGGAACTTGATGAAAGCAGGTGCACTTGCAAGTTGGATATTACATAGCTTCATGTACCTCACCCGCATCCAAGTCCATATATGCTCCAGAAGGGGGTCAGAGGTTTTTTTAGGGCCGTTTGTATGAAAGAGCCAGCATGTTAGTTCCAAATGGTAGTCTGTGACCATAATGACCGAGATTGAGCGCCTAGAAAAATGGCAAGTCAGTCTCAGCAACTGTGACCATGGCTACCTAGGGAGGAGGGCGACTGGATACTGCGATTGGGGAAAACCACAACAGGAATGTGCGCGTATACATGTGTGTGTGCACCCATGGGGGGGAAGAGGCAGGGGAGTGATGACATGTGGGAGGGGTTGCGATGAGCAGCTGCTGAGCTGGATCACTTGCGTCATGAGGAGGGTGGTCAGCTGGGAGGCATGGGGTACTGAGGTCTGGTCCGGTGTGGTGCGTTTTTTTTTTTTGCTGCCTGGCAGCATGTATTTTGTAGTTTTTTACCCCACCCCCAACATCCAGCCCCCTGGAGCTGAGAATCCATAAGTGGGGGTGCTGCCCCCTGCATTAAAAATTAGACCTTTAGGTCTCAGGCGCCTTTTTTCTGTGCACTGGCAGTGTGCATCACACCTGCCGATACCCTTGATGCAGCTGCTTGCACTACTCTCTCATGATTAGGGTGTGAGTATAAAAATTCTACCCTCCCCCACCTATCTACTTTGTATTTCTTTTCCTCTTTTTTTGTCAATGCGGGGAGCAGAATTTTGGTGTTCCATAATTCTGCTAATTACCTTTTCGAGGGATTTGTGAATGGGTACTGTGAGACATTTTGATGAGGTCAATCCAACCAAGCTGATGAATTCTGCCTCCTTGGTATCCTCCTCTGTCTCAGTGGAAGGCATATCCAGCATCTTAGTCATATGCCTTACAAAAGAGGAATAAGAGGTAAAATCCTCATTGAGTCTGAGTGGTGAATCAAAGCTATGTTCGGTGGTTGTTTTCTGTTCTCTCAGTTGCCCTTCATCCTCTTCTTCCTTCTCCACCAGCACAGGTTCAAAAAATGCCTGAGACTGAGGAGGGAAGCAGGAATAGTGTCTAGATTTCCCAT
The DNA here is from genome assembly GCA_016271365.2 of Neoceratodus forsteri. Taxonomy (NCBI): domain Eukaryota; kingdom Metazoa; phylum Chordata; order Ceratodontiformes; family Ceratodontidae; genus Neoceratodus; species Neoceratodus forsteri. The sequence goes on from JADMNL010000022.1 coordinate 122,302,507, forward strand.
AGCTTGAAAGGCCTGAAAGAACTGCCGCCTTTTAGTAATGTCCTCACCCGAGGACACAGTTCTCTGTTCCACTGTTGGCTCCTGGTCCCTTTTGAGGGATGTGCAGTCAGATGCTTTTCTTTTTGGTTTTTCTTGGCTGGTGTTGATGGCACCAGAGCATCTGTAACCTTTTTCTTTTTGCCATCCTTAGCATATGGGTTACCCAGATCTGAAACCATGTGCTCTTTTTCTAAGCTGGACGGTGGCTTAGCATTCTTGTCTGTCTCTTTGATCAGCCTGCTCATTTTCTGTCACCTTTTATTTATCTTGAGGAATGGTACTTGAGGATGTGCACGTGCCACAATCTGTGGTACTTTCCTCCATTTTTGCAGTTCTTTTATGAGGGCTGTTGGAGGACTCAGTTGCAAACTGAGACTCTCTGAGCTTTGCCCTTTTCTTTTAAGTTTTTGGGCAAAACAATTAACACAATGTTTAAATCCTATACGCCCTGCCTTTTCTAAGGCTTTTTAATCATGCCAATTGACAGAAAATACTTCAAAATTATTACCGGGTTCCTTCATTTGTTAAATATCCCAAATTGCTTTACAAAATAGTTAAAATAAGCAGTAATTTTAAAACTTCTGATTGAACATATTGGTTACTGCACTAGAGCAGAAACTGCAATGTGAGACTTTTCTCTGGTACCAGTAACTGAACAGGAACCAGAGAAAACACCTATAATATATAAATAATGAAAGAATAACCTCTCTAAAACAAATATTGAAAAACTAAGTAACAACGATAAGGAGTTTTTTAATGATATCAAATAATAAAGGGCTTAGTTGATGGACTTAGCGAGGGCTCCCAGACAACTGTTCTTTTTAGTGGAGTAAATAAATCTGACATTAGAACACTTGAGGGAGAATCAGCACACAGCAAAATTTGAATGGCGTTCTGATTCTTTCATCACTATTCCAAATTTTCTGAGGCAACATCTCAGGCAGGCAATGACGCAGTTTTTGTATGCCATCACTATTGGACTCATGTTGTTAGAAGCTCAGAGTCATGTTGGAAGGTGTTGAAGAGGCTGAGGGTGTGTGGAGGAGAAATGGTACACCATTAAGAAAAGCCTGCAGTGGGCACAGTGGCGCTAAAGGTTGAGGCACTGGATGCCACACCTCGTGCCACAATGGTGACCTGTGTTCAGAAGCAGATGACAGTCATCGAGGGTGAGATGGGGAGGAGTAGGATTGAGCATCCAGAAGACTGCTGTCCTCTCTTGGGGAGGGTGGGTTGTGAGTTGCGCAGCTATCACAGCTCCCAGTGGAGACTGGGGGCATTGCCACTCACGGGGCCACATTGAGGGGTAGGGAGGAGTCAGCAGACACCAGTGGTGGGGCGGGATCACTCCCACATGCACAGGATATTATTGCACATCCGAACCTCTGGGGACCAGGATATAAGGAAAACTCCTGGCAGCCGGGACGGTGAAGGCAGGTCCAGTGGCCAGTCCCCCAAGCTCAGTGCCAGATTGGTTCCCAGCCAGCCTCTGGCTCTCCACCTCTCCCTAGCTGCCCTCTAGAGTATAGATAGAGTGCTGGAGGAGTTGGCAACCCCGCCTCAGGGGGCTCAGAGCCGGGGAGGTGGGCAAATTGGTGGAAGGGGTAGGAGGACACCCCAGGACAGAGGCTGGATCTGGTGAGAGATCTCAGGCAAGTGAGAAGAGGACTGCACCATGTGACCTGCTGGAGAGAGATCCTAAGGAACTGGTGAAGAAGCATAAAGACAGTCTACAAAAGAAAAAAAAGCCTGCAGGACATCACCAGCTCCTGTGTGAGGCAAGCGGGGAAAGCCAAGAAACACAGGATGCCAATATGGTTCACAGGATTAAAATTATACAAATACAGATTTTTTCCTGTGTTGAAGTACACTGCCATACTATATGATAATGCATCCTGGGAACTGCATTCAAAGTTAGACATACTGTAGAACCAATAGGCAAGATTTATTCTGAAATGATCCTATAATACTCATTGTTGTATGTTATATAAATAAAGACACTAAGGAATGGGCAACCATACACAACAAGACTTTGTTTCCATCAGGGGCTGAGATGACACCATAGATCTCGAGCGAGTAAAGCTCAAGTAATGTATAGAATATATGTACGGGCAACCATGCATAACAAGGCAGTGTTTCCATTGAAGGCTGAGATGACATTATAGAGCTGGAGAGCAAGCTTGAGCCGTCTCTATGATGTAATCTAATCTGAGATGGAAATACTATCCTTGTTGTGTATGGGTGCCCCTACATTATTTTGTATGGTATATCTTTAATTAATTTCCCTTCTTTCTCTGTCTTGAGCTGTAGTATAATCAACAAAAACATCAAGCAACACAATAAGAATAAGAACATTAAATGTGATTTAAACAACAGCTACGTGAGCTGAAAACATTTCTATCTTTTAACGAAATAGCTCACTTGGTGTGTTTTCTGATATCTTTGCTATGATGAATCTGCAGTATAGGTAATCATGAGGAATGAGGAGGTGAAAGACTAGGTTTGCAGGCCAAGGCACCTAGCTTCATGTGAGCTCTTTCCTTCTAGGTTGCTTGAAAGGATTTACTGTGTGTTGTTATTTTTATTTTGCACTCACAGGGATTGTTACTGTTTGTTGCTAACATTTTATTGCTTTATTTTTCTCTGATTCAAATTGTTGTTGCTGGTTATACTTTCTGCTGCGTTATTACAGGGCGTGCCTACATGTGCATGCTAACAGATTACTGCTGTAATCTTCTGATTCAACCTGTCTTTTGCAAGGTATATCTTCTGTTACTGCTGTATTTTTTTCTCTGTAGCAAAGTGTTTCTTACAGGTTATATCTTCTGTGAAATTATTACAGGTGGTGCTTTACAGATTTTACAGTTTTATCTATCATTAGGATAGGCTTTCAGGGTTACTGTGTTTGTTGCTGACTGATTGTTTCTGCTCTTACTTCCTTGTTTCTTTCATCCATGGTTCTTTTCCGGCAGGGGAAGGGCCCAGCCACCCCCACTCATCCCCAACCATCCCACACTACACTCTTTTATAGGGTAGCACAGTCGTGACATTTTCTGTGGCAAAGCAGGAAGGGGCAGATCAGTAGGGTATCCACAAGGTGATCACATTACAGGGGCAATAGTAATTTAACTTGTTATAACAAGTTATACAAAAAAAAAAAAAAAACATAAAATAAAATTTTTGCTTTCATTTTTTGCCTTCTAATTACTCTGACCAGGTTATAAACCCAGCAACTTATCTGGAATAGATATCATTAACTGCAGGTACTGCAAAACACTTTTCAGAAGGGCAGTTTTACAGGATTTAGGACACTGTCCTACATGTTGGGCCATTGGAGATCTTAGGGCTCAGCTCCAGGCAGCATGGGCAGAGATTGCACACCTCAGATTTCATATTCAAGAGAAAATATATTATAAGAGCCACCCGCCATTTCTCCAACATCCAACAGAAGTACCTTGAGCACAAACAGCAGTTGGTCTGGGAGGTTGGCAGGTGGTTAGGAGGGGAAAATCAGGTGTCCCATCACTCGGTGCTCTCCGATATATTACCTCCACAAACCATATAAAAACTACAAACAGGTATCTGCCTCTATCTCTGAAATCAAATAAAGGGGCAAAGGACACTGCAGAGCAGGACACTGCAGCACAGGAGCTAGCACAACAAAACTCACCCAAAACAGGAACCAAAACAAAAAAAAAAAAAAGGAAATACAAAAAACTTCTGATCATAGGAGACTCCATGATTCAGGCAGTTGATACCTATCTCCAGCCAGGTGTAATGGTCAGATGTCTCCCAGGTACGTCAGCATGGTGAGACACTGACCGCATTGCTAAAATTGTTCAGGAAGCAGGAGAAAACATTGATGTCCTGGCACACATAGGGACTAATGATCTCGCCAGTCAGTCAGTTGTGGAGACCAAGGAACACCTGACCAGGCTGGGTGACAAACTATCACCCATTTCATCCAGCATTTCCTTCTCTGAGATCCTGCCAGTCTGGGAGACGGGGACAGATAGATGGAAGGTCAGAGAAGGGGAGATAGAGGAGCTAAACATCTGGCTTAAGGGCTGGTGCCAGGAAAAAGGACACAAATTTGTAGGGAACTGACAATAGTTTTGGGAGCGAAAGTTCTTTAAATTTGATGGACTGCATCTGACTAAGGAGGGAGTCAGTGCATTCGGGCAGAAGTTTGATGTCTTTGCAGAATAACTATTTAAACTAGCAAATGGAGAGAGGGGTGCAGCACCTCATATGTTGAATGGAAAGAACAACCCTTCCCCTTCAGCTAGTGGTCAAACAGGAGTTCAGCATGTTTGCAGTTCATTTGCATCACCAAGTAAGGAAAAAGGTCCAGCTCCCCATACGAAGCGCAGGGGAAATGCCAGAGCTCACCCAACAACTAACGCACTGAAATCTGGCCAATGGAAAATCATGTACACAAATGCTCACAGTCTGGGAAACAAGATCCCAGACCTGCAGGCAATGATGACAGAGGCTAAACTGGACATAGTAGCAATTAGCGAGACGTGGTTTACCAGTAACCACACTTGGGAGACTTCAGTACCTAGCTATGCACTGTTCAGAAGAGACCAAGGTGCAAAGGGGGGGTGGAGTGGCCCTGTATATCAATGAAAATAAAAAAACTACAGAAATTCAGAATATACATAAGAAGCCAGAAGAACTGTGGGTCACCCTGGAAACAGGAACTGAGACAGCCATAAGAACTGGGGTTGTCTACAGGCTCCCAGACCAGGGGGAGGACACAGACACATTACTGTTAGAAGATATACAAAACATAACAGCTAAAGGGGAGGTTCTGATAATGGGAGTCTTCAACATGCCAGATACAGATTGGTCAATACTAGCAGGAACATCTGCAAGAACTAGACACATAGTGGATTCCCTGCAGGGGGAAGGCCTAAAACAACTGGTACAACAACCCACAAGAGACAGGGCTATCCTAGATCTAGTACTGACTAACAGGGAAAGGATCACAGGTCTCCAGGTAGAAGGTCACCTGGGGGCCAGTGACCATCACATGGTATGGTTCAGTTTGGCCACTACAACTAAATCATCCCATTCCAAGGCAAAAATATGGGACTTCAGAGGAGCTGACTTTGATAAGATGGCCAACAGAGTTAAGCTAGCTCTGGCAAAAAGAAATACAGGTGAGGGGGTATAGGCAAAGTGGGAAAGCATTAAGGATGTAATACTTGAAGCAACATCCCATTGTGTTAGAGAGAAAAGGAAGTGCGAAACAAAAAGGAAATCACTTTGGTTCTCAAAAATGGTAGCAGAAAAGGTCACAGCCAAAAGGCTGGCATTCAGGAAACATAAGGGAACACAGCGGGCTGAAGATAGGGAGGCATACCAAACTTCTCTAAGGAAAGCAGGGAAAGCAGTAAGGCAGACAAAGGCCCAAACCGAAGAAACACTAGCACAAACAGTAAAAGAAGGTGGCAAGACTTTCTATAGATACATTAATGAAAGGAGAAAGTCCAGAGGGGGTATTGCTACGATCAAAGGAGATACATAGAAACATAGAAACATAGACTTTGATGGCAGATAAGGACCGCTAGGCCCATCTAGTGTGCCCATTTCCCTACCTACAGGATAGGCCGCAGATCCTAGTTAACCAACAGCCTATTTCTTCCTACCCCCCACAAGAATTGCCTTATGTCTGTCCCATGCATTCTTGAATTCTCCCACAGTTTTAGACCTCACAACCTTCTCAGGAAGGCTGTTCCATGCATCCACTACCCTCTCTGTGAAATAATACTTCTCACATTGCCCTGAACCGCCCTCCTTCTATCTTTAAATTGTGTCCCTTGTTCTTGCAAGTCTCTTTTTCTGAAAGATGCTACCCTCTTGGACTTTGTTGATTCCACTGAGGTACTTAAAGTTTCTATCATGTCCCCCTCTCCTTCTTTCCTCAAGGGTATACATATTAAGCTCCTTTAGTCTCTCCTCATACGGCTTCTCTTGCAGACCCTGCACATTTTAGTTGCCCTCCCTGGACTGCCTCTATCCTGTCTATGTCCTTGCGGAGATGGGGTCTCCAGAACTGGACGCAGTACTCCAGATGGGGTCTCACCAACTGTCTGTACAGAGGGATAACAACTTCCTGTTTTCTGCTGCTGATGCCTCTCCTATACATCCCAGTATACCCCCAGCCCTCCCTACTGCCTTCTCACATTGCTTACTAACCTTAAGGTCATCTGATATGATTACCCCAGGTCCTTTCCTTTTGTTGTTGTTACTACCTCCCCACCCATTGTGTATTCTTCCCCTTGGTTCTTGTTTCCCAGGTGCATTATTTTGCACTTCTTTGCATTGAATCCTAGCTGCCATACTTCTGACCATTCCTCCAACCTTGCCAAGTTCTTTTTCATCCTTTCCACGCCTCCTTGTGTATCAACCCTGTTGCAGATCTTTGTGTCATCTGAAAAAAGGCAAACTTTTCCTTCCAGTCCCTCTGCAATGTCACTGATGAAGACATTAAAAAGGACTGGACCCAATACTGAACCCTCATGGTACCCATAGTAACCCCCTTTTCTTCAGAGTGGACTCCATTTACAATTACCTTCTGTGTCCTGTTGTCCAGCCAATGTTTACCAGGCTACCACCCTGGGTTCCACTCCAGGCTGGTTAATTTGACTATTAATCTTTTGTGTGGGACTGTGTCAAATGCCTTGCAAAGTCTAGGTAGGCCATGTCCACAGCCCCTCCCTGGTCTACTACTTTGGTCACCCAGTCAAAGAAATCTATTAGATTCATCTGACATGACCTTCCGCTGGAACCCATGCTGCCTTGGGTCCTGTGCTCCACTGGCCTCTAGGTACTCAACTATTCTTTCCTTCAGAAGTGACTCCATCACTTTCCCTACCACAGAGGTCAGACTGACAGGTCTGTGGTTTCCTGCCTCTGTCTTGGTCCCACTTTTGTGAAGGAATCACATCTGCCTTCCTCCAGTCCTCGGGTACCACACCATCCTCCCATGATTTATTAAAAAGAGTAGCCAGTGGTTTCACTAGTTCCTCCTTAATTCTTTTAGAATTCTGGGGTGAATTCTATCAGGCCCCATTGCTTTGTCCACCTTCAGTTTTAGGAGTTCTTGCAGAACCCTTTCTTCTGTGAAAGGGCTGGGATCAACCCCTATCAAGAGTGCTTCTGTTAATTGGATTAGGCACTTCCCCCTCCTCTTTTGTGAATACTGAGCAGAAATATTCATTCAGTATTCCTGCTTTTTCACTGTCCCCCTCTGCCCACCCACCGTTCATTCTATTCAGCCTCACTATCCCTCCCTTTGTCTTTCTACGCTCGCTGATGTACCTATAAAAGGTTTTATCCCCCTTCTTAACTGAGTTGGCTATCTTTTCCTCAGTTTGGGCCTTTGCTATTCTGACTTCCCTCCCTGCTTCCTTCTGCCTTAACTGGTACAGCTCTCTGTCCTGC